>ML058454.1:1738712-3030414 GCA_003013855.2 Liriodendron chinense | reverse complement strand
AAACCACTTAGTTAAAATAAGAGCCCCATTTTAGTAGCCCTTGGCGGAATGCTCTGAGAATCAGACAGAATTCGGTGAATGTATATCTTCTAGAATCTTACCAAAGACGTACTTTTTAAGGTTTTGGACAACTTTGGGGGTTCCTCTTTAGATGATTGTCTATCCTTCAGTACAGGGGTTTGACTTCGATTTTTATCTGATACAGGAGTCATGGAATACGTTCGTGTTATACATCGAATTATATACAGTACGAAATATGGTCTAGCCTATAATCAATATCGTCAACCGTATTAGTTAGTAATAGTTTCATTAGGTCCTGTCAGAATAACCTTTCGGGAGTTTCCTTGTTTTCTGGACCACGGCATAATACTTCCGTGCTCAGAGTTCGAGTTTCTTATAAGGTTACGGTGGACCCATTACTGCAGCTACTCCCTTTCAAAAATGAAGTCCTATACAGAAGAATGATCTCCCCCTCAATAGAGTACCAGCTCATTTTTTTCTGTAGGTGTTGGGAAAGTAGATACCTCCGACTCATGTAACGTACAATACTATATAAGTTCTCACACATGCCCAAGTGTGCCTAATAATCTTACTGACCACACAACTGGTTCGTAAGCACTCGTATATAGCAACTACTATCTGTTATGAAGACCGATAACTGAACCGTTTTCTGGGGTCGTGATGATCTTTAGGTTTGTGTAACTCTATTTCATAGTAATGTAGGCACTAGTTCACTCTCTATTCTTCCAGCAGGAGTCGATGTAAGGATGGTTTCTCTACTTCCGACTAGGGTACTGCTTTGGATATCAATCTCTAAATAAGGTGCAAATGCAATCCGTCTACTCTAACTCCTTTCGAACTCATTAAATGAACATAGTACATGTAAATTATAAAGTAATTACTTATTATAAATTAAAATAAACCATAATTCGTGAATAATTTGATCCACATATCTAGTAGTCGTAAATGAAACTCTAGTACATCCTAAAAATGAAAACAGCCGTACGGTCAGTAAATGAGCGTGTCTAATTGGTTGGGATTTACATGTGCTCTCCATGTAAACCCTACTACAAGTATGTAACTCCACAATTGACGGGAAATAACACTTATTATTTCCTACTATTATGCTTACTCAACATAGTCGGAGTTCAGGATTTTCTAACTTTTACTTTAACTAGTTCAACTTATTGTATTAGCGTAGTGACGAAAAGTACACTTATTCAATACTGGATTTATTTTCAGTCCAACACTCCTATACTCTACTCAGTATTGAGTTCATTTTACTGAACGTATAACATCTGGGCTGTATATGTATCATAACAGATGAAATACTGCACCTAATATCGGTGTACAACCCTGGAAAATGGATGTCTAACTAAATTGAACTAGATTTAGTAACGTTGCACGCTCATCAGTCAAAGCATCCACTGAGGAACACAAAAATCGATGGAAGGAGAACGCATATCTTCCTACTCTAACTCACATGCTACTTTAGTGTATAATGACGAAAGACTCTTGATTGGTTAGACTCAGTTATGCTAAGAAAGCGACTTGATTAATTTCAAATTACACAACTGCGTGGGGAAGGATCCCGTGACAGCTACACTAAGTTTCTAGAACTATAAATACGCACTTAAAGACTTATCCATCGACAATATCAAGTTCTTTATATATATATATAATATATATATATATATATATATAAATGATATTATTTTCAAAAGTATATATGTTAGTATTACTTTAAATGATTTAAATCGATCGTTGTTTATGAAAGAATTAAGTTTTCAGTAAACTCTGATAAGTTGGATAAGTGCATACGTTGCACCGAATACTCTAGATCGGGAGTTAACTCCATTCGGTGTGGTCATGTGGATTAGGATAGACATTGTTAAAGCTGTAGTTATTGAGTGCTAATTTGGTGATCACTTAGTACTTAAATACCTGTGAGAATGTAATGGTGTTCCAGCTGGTCCCAAATCTATGATTTCTTTTTATCACAATTCTTTGATTTTGGTTGTTATGTGATGAGTTAGATGGACAATCCATAATGTGTCTATCCCACAACGTGATTGAGTGGGAGATTTTGATCATGGGCCAGTGAGGTCCAGTTGTGGGCAACCACTAGTGGGTGGGTCCCACATATCTTTCCCACTTCTTCTCTCTTACAGGACTTTGAAATTCAAAGAGAATTTAAGATTTCGATGATGAAGAGATATGGAAGAGGATAGGATGAGATAAGGATAAACCTTATCCCATCCAATCTCATCTATTATCCTTCGATCATTGATTTATATAAATAGAGGGAATTCCTTTTCGATAACTTCAAAAAATTAAAAGTCGGAGAGATCTTAATGAGAAAAAAGAGGGTAGTAGTTTTGTGTTCGTTTTGACGTCCCTTAACGATCTAAGTCGTAGATCCTAATTCGGGATCGTAAAATCAGAGGAGTAATCAGACCCATGTTCTCCTGTAGTGGTTAGGAGGATCACTGGATTGTGTCATTCATCCTCGACTTTACGAAGGCTCCATATTGTGTATATTGTCAGATCTTGAGGGTCCACTCTTCCACAACAACTCTTAATGTCTTAGGTGGCTCATGTATCAAATAACTCCCTAAAATTAAAATAGTTCAAAATTTCAAATATCTCAATTCCAATTTCCTAGTAACGTGATTAAAGCATAAATGATAGTTTTTCTCATAATTTCACCTTGAAAACTGAATAAAACTTTAATCTCCTTCCAAGCCAAAACCCTATGAGCCCCACAATGACCTACGTCATATATATCATGGCGTCCATTCATTTTTTTTAGATAATTTTAAGGGATGACCTAAAAAATGAAGCAAAGCTCAAGTGGACCACATCATAAAAAATAATGGCTGCAACATTAGTGGGCATCATTATTCCCCCTATTTTCTAGGGTGTGGTCCACTTGAACTTTAGATCTATCTCACTTTTGCACCCATGCTCTAAAATGAAAGGGCAAAATGAATGGACAATGCGGATAAACACCTACATCATGGGCCCTACAAAGTTTTTCCACGCGTGTAGCATAGTCCTGGATATACCCAACTAAATAATGGTTAATTTTCTTTTTTAAGTATCTATAATTTCAGCCAATCAAATATGCCACTACAAAGAGTTTTGTATGACCCACCTTAATCTTATGCGAATCATGTACTCTGTCGGTCAATTAGGCAAAACCATATCCCATACTCTGTTTGTCCATCAGTTAGGCAAACCCATGTCGGGAAATGATATTAAAAAAAAATAATAATAAAATAAAATCCAAACCTCAAATTTCGCACCAAAACATCCTGGAAAAGTGGAACTGATAACAAAACTTTCCACTTTGATACCATGCCAAACACCCACTAAATCTAAGAACTCCAGCTATTAGAGGATGGCGTATCAATTTATATTAATACTCTAACAGGCCCACCCTCTCATGTTTATGCCATCCAAACCATTCATAAATAACCTATTACGTGTCATCCTTCATCTCACCTATTTTGTTTTTTTTTTTTTTCATCTCACCTATGTTACAGAGGCTAGAGGCTCGTGGTCCTTTTCAGGTGAGGTTTTCTCAGTCCACACGCGTGCATAAGCCTACCCATCTGGGCTCCTGCTAATATGTAAAACTTGTGGAAGGTGAACCACACTTCATATTTTCTGCACCAAGATCACTGCCAAAGTATCCAAACCGTCCATTTATTTCATTCTTTATAGCCCACCTGATGTGATGACCTTGCACGGGTCTTCAGTATTAGCATGTTTACTGCATAAGCAGGCTTGTAAACATTTCAGGCGACTTCTATCCACTTGACACGTGGCAACTCCTCAGACACTAGTTCGGTTCACCCTAAAAACCGGCAGTGGAACTCCACAGCTTGTGGCCAGGAAGAGCTCCTAAACCCAGTCAGCCTACAACCGCCACGTCAGCGACCTTTTCTCCCAGTAGGAATCAATTCCTCCCCAGCCACTGGCCCCACATAGCCAGACATTGATGGGCGCGGATTGCCTGCGAAAGCCTTTCGCAGGCATCTCCTACACAAGGAATCTGGGTGGGGCCCACTGTGAGGTTTGTGAAAAATCTACGCTGTTCAACCGTTTTGTGAGATGATTTTAGGCGTTGTGACCAAAATTGAACGGGATCCAAAACTCAAGTGGGCCACACTAAAGCAAAAGGTGTGTAGGGAAATTCTTATCGTTGAAACCTCTATGGGGTCCACAGTGATGTTTATATGCCATCCATACCGTTCATAATGTCATTCCTACTGAGATGAACTGAAAACGCAAATATTATCCTGATTCGAAACTTCTGTGGCCCCACGAATATTTCAACTGTGGAAGTTCAATCGTCATGTTTTCGGCCCACTTGAGCTTTGGATCCCATTGAATTTTTGTCGCAACGCCTAAAATGATCTCACAAAATGGTTGGACGGCGTAGATGTCTCAAAAACCTGATGGTGGGCCCCACCCAAATTCCTTGTGCAGGAGAAAGGCTTTCGCAGGCAATCCGCGCCTTGCGCAGGAATTTCCTGCGCTGGGAACCAAGGTGGGGCCCACATTGATGTTTTATGATAAATCCACACCGTCCATCCGTTTTGGGAGCTTATTTTAGGCTATGAAAACAAAAATGAACCGGATCCAATACTCAAGTGGGCCGAAAACGTGAGATTTGAACGTCCACAGTTGAAATATTTGTGGAGCCACAGGAGTTTCGAATCAGGATAATATTTGTTTTTCCAGTTCATCCCAGTAGTAGTGACGTTATGAACGGTATGGATGTCATACAAACATCACTGTGGACCCCAGGGAGGTTTCAACGGTAGTAATTTACCTATCCACCTTTTCCTTTAGTTCGGCCCACTTGAGTATTGGATCCGGTTCATTTTTGTTTTCATAGCCTAAAATAAGCTCCCAAAACGGATGGACGGTGTGGATTTATCATAAAACATCACTGTGGGCCCACCTTGGTTCCCAGCGCAGGAAATTCCTGCGCAAGGCTTTCGCAGGAAATCCGCGCCCATCCGCGCCCGACATTGATCGCGACGCGAGCCAAACACGGAGCCAAACACGGACGTCTCGTGCGGGCGCGGATTCAGTCAGGACCGGACCTGACCGAGTTTCGGTCTGGTCGTGACCGTAGGGCTCAGCTTGATATAATTCTTGTATATCCTCTCCGTCCATCCGTATTTCAGGCTTATTTTAAGATGCTGGCCCAAAAATGAAGCAGACCCAAATTTCAGGTGGACCACAACATAGGAGACTTTTTAATTGAACACTTACCTTTAAAGAATCCTACGGTCCATCTTAATTTTTATTTTCCATCCAACCTGTTGATAAGGTAAAACTAAATCTGGATGAAGGGAAATTAAAAGTATCAGCTTGATCCAAAACTTTTGTGGCTTACAAGAAGCTTTTAAGGGATTATCACTATTATTTCCTTTGATATGGTCCATCTGATATTTGGATCTGCTTAACTTTTGGGATTACATTTTAAAATGATCTTGAAAAAGAGATGGACGGTGTAGATATATACAATATATATCAAGGTGGGCCCCACGGTCATGACCTGATCGAACTCGGTTAGGTCCCGACCTGACTATAATCCGTGACCGTCGCGTGCGTCACATCACGTGCTTACGTGTAAGATAGTTTGTGGCTCGAAGAGGATCGTTCCGGTATGCCGGAATAGACATCTCTCTGTCAATCTCACTCACCATACTTATGCACAAGCATTAAATCTGACCATCCATCAGATGGCCCACACACAAAAACAAACCAATTACCAAATGAAGATCCAATCAGTTGATTCAAATCCTCTTTTAGTCATAAAATTTGATTAAAGGCCATGGATTGACTAGATGGGTGTTTTTTCATATAATATAAACCATCCAATAACTAAGTCCCATTAGATGAAAAATAAAGAACGATTGATTGTACATCCATTTAACGGTTGGGATTATTAGAGACGAATAAAGTATCAGTTAAGCGCGACGACTAAAAGCCACGGCTTCAGATGAATTAGCTCTTCCGTACGAAGTTGAGGGAGCGAGTTAAAAGGCTTAGACCATGACAGATCTTTTCGAACCTAAGAATTGCCACGTCATCACAACGTGCTTCCCTTCAGCACCGCTACTGGATTGCCACGTGGCAACCAATTTTTCTGTTGAGAGGAGGATTGAAAACGAGGAGCCTAAGACCTCATTTCAGCTCCAAAGCTTACACACCAAAGCACCAAAACTGTAGAGAAAGAGAGAGAAATCTGTCTGATCTTCAAATGGGTCCTTTTTAATTTGATCTTTGTATGTTCAGATCTTCAAATCTGTCTGATCTTCAGATGGCTGAGAAAAACCCACAAAAATCTCAGCATTTTTTGTTGTTTTTTCGGTGGTCTGGTGCTCTGTTTCGCTAACGAACTGAATTTCCCAATGCATGTTTTCTCTCCATGTACTGATCAAGAGACATCTCAACCGTCTAATCGAAGAATTCTTTCAGTGGTCGGATACATTCATTCTGTTGGTGCAGGATTGACCGTTGGATTCAGTAGATCTTTTGTTAATTATGGATCCATTCTGTGATTTCTGTGGAGTGCAAAGAGCGAGAGTCTACTGCCAATTGGACACAGCCCGCCTCTGCCTGTCTTGTGATGGATTCATACATTTGGCGAACGCTTTCTCCCGCCGCCACCTGCGGTCGCTTATATGCGACGGGTGCAGCTCGCAGCCTGCGATCATTAGGTGTTTGGACGATAAGGCCTTGCTGTGCCAGAACTGCGAGCAGACATGTTGCTCGGGTGTGGTGCCCACACACCGGTGGCAGATGGTGAATTGCTACTCAGGTTGCCCATCTCCTACAGAGCTATCGAGGCTGTGGTCTTGTGTGATCGATGTTGGGGATTTGAAAGAGGGAGATGGAAATTGGGGCATGGAAATCGTGGCGATGAATGAGAATTATGGGAGCAGCGGATGTGCGCAAGGTGAGAAAGGAAGTTCAGTTGGGTTGAATGATTTGCATTCTTGTGGGAAGTTGGAACCTTGTATGGGTTCATCACCTGTTATGCAGAATGCGAACTCAATGCCGGTTGGTGGAGATCAACAAGTGCAACAAGTGTTGTTGCAGAAGGAGCCAAACCCTTCAAAGGTGATTTCTTTATATTTTTTTTATATGATGTATGAATTGATAGAAGAGAATTGTAGATGACTCTCAATCAAAGTAAATTGCAATATATTCAATTTTGCTATAGTGAAAATGTGCAAAGTTGGGTTGGTGTCATTTTGTTTCATGATTACAAGCAGACCTTGTTTGCAATTCGAGTGTTCGAGACTCACTTGAAACTATAGTAATTGCAATTTGGGTGTGAATCTGTCTTTGTTAACAGAATGGGGCTAATCTCACTCCTCCCTTTGCTTATTTACTCCATTGAATTGGTCTATTGCATTCTAATTCAATTGAACATCCAAACGTGGCCTAAAATGTTGGTGTTGTTTGCAATTTTGGGAGTTGCAACCGCTTCGTGTGCTAATCTGTTTGTGATTTAAAATACAGTGTTTGTTTGTACAATTTTTTGAGCCAAATAAACAGTACAAGTGGGGCCAATTTTTATTTTTATTTTTCCTGTGATGGGTCCCATTGTGGATTGGAGATGCTGTGAAAATCTTCCAATTGGATGATCTTAATCAACCAATCAGTCCCCTCCTCAAATGTGGACCTTTGGTTGTAGTTATCCATTTGCAAGCGAGTAATCGGATGAACGAGCATCTGATTGGGAGTAAGATTTGCTCCCTCTCATGACGCATTGAAATTCACAAAATTGGGTCCCGCCTAACAAGCGACAGTTTCCTTTTATAGAGCAGAGCATGGTGCATCTTCTTTATATGGCGTCTTCATTCTGCTTGTATAATTACTAAAAAATCTTCAAGAATCATGTTTGATAATTTCATCTGTATTGCTTGAAAATTCCAAAAATAGTCAATGAAATTGATAGTATGTGCTAATAGAGAACTGTGGCCACAACCATTTTTCGAGTCCGAACAGACTTGGTTAATCAATTTATTAGATGTTGATATCGTGGTTTGATCTGAGCCGCGATTTCTTTTACTGTAATGTGCAGGCCGGTTGTCCTCCTCTTAAAGAGCTTGGCATATTTGATGGTGGTGATTTTTGTGAAGGTTTTAATATTGATGACATAGATTTTAATTTCGATGACAGCGATGAGATGTTTGGCTGTTTACTAAGTCAGTCAAGACATGTTTCGAGGATTCGGGAATGAACTGCTTATTCATGGAGAACAACTTCTCAGTTGCTGATTCGAGCAGGCCAAATGAAAATGTCTTAGAGGTTTGTTTCATTTCTCTAATTTCATGCTGTTCATTTTCTGTTTCAGCTATCTTTTTTTTTTTTTTTTTTTACTCTGTTTCAGCTATCGTTTTTTTACTCTGTTTCACTTGTTTATTTTTATAAATTTCTTGAAATTTATATTCAATAGTTTCATTTATTCTCCAAATTTGGTTTCGTTTCGGCTGAGTTTAATTACTTCTCATTATCTTACCTGATGAATGTGGTACGTCTAACATTTCTTTCTGAACTGTCTATTTGATGTTTCTCCAATTGGATGGTTGGGATCTAAGTCTGAATTTCTGGAATATGCTTCACCCATGGGGTGGTCCCATTATTTGGATAGTTCTGACTGGATGTGGATGTATTCCACATGGTGGGTCATCGACAAACAAGAAATTGTAGAAAATGAATAGTAGGAGTCTATCCCATTTGGAATTTGTTTTTTCTGATGACGTTTGGGTGGTTTCAAGGATATTGTGTGCTCAAAATTGTGATCTTGTCCTGCGTGATTTTTCAGTTTTAATTTGGTGGGCCGGATGGGATCTATCCGATATCAAATGTTGCGATCCTCGCTTTCTTGTTGGCATTGCGTTAGAATCTAACCCATATCGGCGTTAGTATCAAAATCAAGAAAAAAATATTGACTGGATAGTTCTATTGCGAATAGGACGCTGTCAGCGGAGGCGAAAGCTGAACACACACAACAGAATATTTGAATCTCACTAGCAACACCATTCAACCAATCACACAAGCATTCAACCATAAGAGACAATCTGATTTTACATGGAAAAACCCCTCAACGGGTAAAAAACCACGGCACAAAGTGATCCACTATGATTGAGAAGATTACAGAGATTGACAGCCCACAAGCAAGGAAAACCCAAAGAAAACCCAAGCTCTCTCTCTCTCTCTCTCTCTCTCTCTCTCTCTCTCTCTCAAAACACTCTCCCATCTCCTAAATACACTTTGGAAACCTTGGACACCTTAAAATACCATTTAAGTTTGGATTCATGCCATGTATAGAGCGCAAGAATCCCGAAAATAGAAACATCTTACGTACAACCGCGTAACAGCGTAAGAAAATGCGTGACTGTGTAAGACACCGCGTACATGGTTGATCGGTCGGACCAACCCAAAAGCAGTCCAGGAAGAAAATACAATGAAAATCATGTCTGCCTCAACACCCCCGACCGGTCATGACCGGTCGTGGACAGTCTAGGGGTGCACAGTGCGTCGTTTAAATGCTCTTCCAATAAACTCCACCAAGGCTTCAAACGTCGAATCAGAACATCCTTGCTTTCTTCGTCATCTCATCTTCATCATAGCTCCACTGCTTCTTGTGCCTCCATCAACCTTAACCTTGCACTTTCACTTCCTTTTCCTTTCTTCTCATGTGGCCCTTGGGCACTTGCCACATACGAGCAACCGTGGATCCCGCCGCCGATCTCGCAGCTCCATCGTGAAACGTGCTCCTGATCAACTTGTAAAGATGGCCGTACTTCTATACCTTCATCCACACGAGTGCCCCCTTCATCACTTTACAACAACGATCGCGGCCGATGAACACGCACCCTTTCGCCTTGAGTGTACAAAGAGAAATCACATTCATCTTCATCTTGGGGACATGCTTCACATCTTTCAGGACTTGTTCAATCCCATTGTACATCTTGATGCGCACCGTACCAATACCCACCACCTTATGAGCGTAGCCATCACTCACAAACACCGATTCACCACCATACTCCCTGTATGTCGTGAATGAATTTCGGTCAGGACAAACGTAACATGGAGTACCTGAATCTAAGATCTACTCTCTACCGTGAGATCCCTTGCCGGATACAGTCAGAACTTTACAAAGATCGCCACCGTCCTCTACGATATTGGCTCCCTCTCCAGAAGAATCTTCATACTTCTCTTGCTTCAACTTGGGATTCTGACAATCCCCTCTCATGTGGCCTTCCTGACCACAATTCCAGCACTACTCCTTGGCTTTCCCCTTGCCCTTGGCTTTAAATTCTGATTTAGAATATCCCCCACTATACTTAGAACTTCTTCCCCTCACAATCAGTGCCTCTGAAGAAAAAGGAGAACCCACGTCACCTCTTTTCTTTTTCATCGCCTTCGACTGCAGGACTGAGATAACGGTTTCAACATTGATGGTCTCCTTCCCTGCGCACACAGAGTCCTTGAATGACTCATATGAATCTGAAAGAGAATTCAGCAGGACACATGCTTGATATTCATCATTCATCGGCTCATCGATCTCCACCAACTTGCAAACCAGCCGATTGAACGTGCGTAAGTGGTCCTCCACATCCGCCCCCTCCGCCATCCTCAAGGTGAACAACTGCATCAACAGATACATCCAGTTCTCTAGAGATTTCTTCGCATAGACCTTCTCTAATTTCGCCATTGTATCAGCCGTTGTCTTCTCCTTCGTGACATGATAAAGGACATCATCTGTAAGGCATAATAGGATCGAGGTTCTAGCCTTCTTGTCGAGCTTCGTCCACTTATTCTCTTTCATAGCCTTAGGTTGCTTTCCAAGAGCTTCATCAAGCCCTTGCTGAACTAGGAGGGATTCAACCTTCACCTTCTATAGTTCGAAGTTATTTTTGTGGAGAACTTCTCTACTTTGAACCCTGTGCTTGATCCCATGTTTTCGTCTCAGATCCGAATTCTATTCCACCCCAACTTTATCTCTCGTACCACTTATTGGGAATAGGACGCCGGCAGCGGAAGCGAAAGCCGAACACACGCAGTAGAATATTCGAATCTAATGAGCAATACCATGCAACCAATCTACGAGCATTCAACCATAAGAGACAATCCAATTTTACGTGGAGAAACCCCTTAACAGGTAAAAAACCACGGCACAAAGTGATCCACTATGATTCAGAAGATTACAGAGATTGACAGCCCACAAGTAAGGAAAACCCAAAGAAAACCCAAGCTCTCTCTCTAAAAATACTCTTGTAAGACCCGTACCCTTATTTGCCCTCCGTACGCTTAATTTTCGGTGCCGGTACGTCCCGGATGGACCAGATTAGCGAGCCTTGATCGCGACCCAGTTTTAGTACCGCATCGACCTAAGACCTATACCCCAGCGATCGCATAGGCGCTGCAATTCTAAAGCCGCGCGGCACGCCCCATTGCGATACTCGGTGTGTAAGTTGTGTCATTTGCGTAATCTGAGGTGGGCCGCGCAACGCGCTTATGGCGTGGGCCCCACTTGCACAAATCCCAAGATCATGTCAATCAATCAAATCCATTACCATCACCCTCACCCATACCCTTCTCATTACCCTACTCTACACACCCCATACCCACCCCATCACTCTCTCACCTCAAAGTCAACTAAAGCCCATACCTCCCATACCCCTCTCCTATGCTAGCCACAACCGCCATCATCACCCCCCATGATTCCTTCTCTCTCTCCCCCCATACAAGTGCATACGTAGGGGGAGAGGAGGGCTTCTCATTTTCATATTGCTAGAGGAGAGAGAGAAAGGAGAGAGAGAGAAAGAGAAAGATTTGAGAGAAGAGAGAGATTAGAGAGATTGAGGGTGGAGATCAAGCTTGGAGGACCCCAACCACCGTCCGGACCGTCCGATCGCCAACCCGACCCAATCCAACCATCCAACCATCCTTCGAAGTGAGTGCAAGGGGGGCCATAAACCCCTCCATTTTCTTAATTTCCTTCCATTTTCTTTTTCTTTTGGGCCCATCTTGTGGTGGACAATCAGATGGATGGACTGGATCATCCATGTATGGGCCCCACTTGCTAATAAAATAAATAAAAAAAATTAAAAAAAGAGAAGGAGAGTGGCCTCTGGACAGTCAGCGTCCAGAGGACGCTGCTGCCTAGCAGCACGTGGGCTACACCCCTTTTGGGCGTTGGGCAGGGCCCCACTCGTGGGATCCACCTTGATGTATGAGTTGATCCACACCGTCTAGGGCAGGGGGCCAAAACTGAAGAAGATCTAGATTTCAGGTGGACCACACCATAGCAAACAGTGGAGATAAGGACGTCCACTATTAGAACTTCCGTGGCTCACTGTGATGTTTGTGGACCAAATCACCTGCTCAATATTGGGCTTATTGGGTCGCCCATGAGATGGGGAACCTGATGGACGGATTGGATCACATCTATGTGGGCCCCACTTGAAATAAGCACAGGATAAAAGAAAAAAAAGGGAAGAAAAAAAATGTTTGAACGTCCAGACGTTGGACGTTCTGACGCTGGAACGTCCAGCGTCACGTGGACGCCGTAATGGGGTCCCCACTCGTAGGACCCACCTTGATGTTTGTGTTCCATCCACGCCGTCCATTTGATTGCCTAGATCATTTTAGGGCCAGGGCCCAAGGATGAACCCGATCCAAGTTTTAAACGGACCGCACCACATGAAACAGTGGAAATAATGATGTTTACTGCTGTAAATTCTTCGGCCCACTTTAATGTTTCTAGACCGATTTACATACCCAATATTGGACTCATTGGGCCTACAATGAAATGGCCCAGCTGATAGAAGGAGTTGATCACCCTTATGTGGGCCCCACTCGATGAAAACCTTGGATAAACAAAAAAAAAGAAAAATATAAGAAGAAGAAGGAGGGCTCCTCTGACGCTGGGCGTACCAGCGTCCACGGACGCTGGCTCGTGCCAGCTGGTGGCCCACTCGTGGGTCCCACCATGATGCATGTGTTGTATCCACACCGTCCATCCATTTGGGGAGATCATTTTAGGGCATGACCCCAAGAATGAGTCAGATCCAAGTCTCAAGGGGGCCCCACCACAGAAAACAGTAGGGACAGCGACCCTACCGTTGAAACCTTCCTATGGCCCACCATGATGTTTATTTGAGATCCAACCTATTCATAAGTTCACACATGCACGGAAGAAGGTAAAACAAAAATACCAGCTTGATCGAAAACTTCTGTGAGCCCTACTTGTTGAGAGCAAAAGAAAAAAAAATATATAAAATAAAAACACAAGAACCTGGCCGCTGGACAGACAGCGTCTAGGGGATGCTGCTGCCCAGCAACATAGCCCTCTGGGCATGACCATGGGCCCCACTCGTTGGGCCCACCTAGAATGTATGTGCCTTATCTATTCCGTCCATATGTTTTTCCAACTCATTTTAGTGGCTGAGCCCAAAATTTAAGCATATCCTAAAGTCAAGTGGACCATGCCACGGGACAACAGTGGGAATAATGATCTCTACCGTTGAAACCTTCCCAGCCCTACAGTGATGTTTAATTGTCATCCAACCTGTTTCATAAGTGGCCGAGCCCAAAATTTAAGCATACCCAAATGTCAAGTGGACCCTGCCACGGGAAACAGTGGGAGATAATGATTTCCAACGTTGAAACCTTTCCAAGTTCTACAGTGATGTTTATTTGCCATCCAATCTGTTCATAAGATCACATGGATATGGATGAAGGAGAAAACACAAATATCTGCTTGATTCAAAACTTTTTGGGACTAGATGGGTACCACGCTGCCCAGCAGGTGGCCCACCCTATGGGTCCCAACGTGATGTATTTATTAGCTCCATCATGATGTATCTGTTCTATTCATGCTGCCCATCTATTTTTCCATATTATTTTAGATACGACCCCAACAATGAGGCAAATCCAGATGTTAGATAGACCACACCCACAGGGAATAGTGGTCATTGATGCCCACCATGGTTCCTTCTTTGATATATATATTTTATCCATGCCGTACACATATTTTGATGGCCTATCTTGTATGTGCAGGCCCAAGTATGGGGCCGATGTGGCCTCAAGTAGGCTATGCCACGAAGACCTTTACATTTCCAATGGGACCCACAGTCCGGGTCCCACTCTCTCTATATATATATTGGGCCTTTTAAGGCCAATGTTACATGATACGTTTTGGTAACATGCTAGTATGATTAGCTTGATATGTCACACTGATAACATGCTTAGTATAATGAATACCATGCTCATTCATATGCCCATACGCATAATTTGAATGCTTGTTATGGATCATGATTAACCATAGCATATGCTAGTTGGCTTGTTATACTTAGGGGACCCGTGTGAGACAGGGTCACCCCACATGATTGCGCAGTATGTGTAAGTTTGGTGCATGATTTGGATTGTATGACTCATGCATTTCGCATTATATATGTCACGATCACTTTCACACCCTAGTAGCATCGGGGTGGTGGCCACCATAGTCACATCATGGTTGGCAGTATTGGACACCGAAAACTTGTTCTAGTACGTGGGCGCTATAGATGTCCTTGGGTGAAAGTCCCTAAACCCTGTGGTACCAGTAGGATGCTCCAGCATCGAGACCGAGTGGATAACATGAGCGCCCGTGTGCCAAATACCAGTAGGCCGCGTTTCCCACTGTGTCGAGGTCGGTTGGAAAGGGGTGTGACCTTATCCGCCCGGGTGCAGTGGGCTGTAAGCTAGGTAGAGTCTGACCAGCTCATGGAATGGGTCCGCTATCGGCGAGCTGGGTGGGCATTGGCATACCACTGACGAGGCGGATAGTGAGGTCTTTTCTACTCGCTTGGTTATGCGTGCGATGTGCGGCAGCCAGTATTAGAGTATACTAGACCCCGGTGATGTCCCAAATGAGAACTATTTTAATATGTGGATCAGTTGAGGATTGACGTGTTTGCATTGCATCTCTAGCATGTAACACTCGGTCATGTAGGCCCTTGCATCGCATAGCCTTGGGATGACTGATAGCATTCATGAACTTGGTAACTTAGCCCTCTACTACTTTCGCTTACTCTGATATCTGTATACTTGTCATATGCATCACACGCGCACACACGCACTCTACTGAGCTTCGTAGGAAGCTCATGCGCGTTTGTTTACACTGCAGGTACTAGAGTACATCAGCAGCGTTGAGGGCGGTGCATGTACCTAATATTTTGGACTTCTGCTATATGTTGTATTTCCCTTTCCAGCACTGTACTCAACAAACTTTTTAATGGATATTTGATGGTGTTTTATGGTTTTGATTATGCTCCTGTAAAAAAAAAAAAATTTACCCTGAAAATCCTCCTGGTAGGATCCCAGGATCGGAACCTGGCATATGAGAGCTAGGAGCTGAGAATGGGATACTACGGAGGCTGTTGGCACCAAGGTCGGCGATCGGAAATTTAGTGAGCCCGGTCCCCGGGTTTGGGGTGTGACAACTCTCTCCTCTCCCAAATACACTTTGGAAACCTTGGGCCCCTTAGGATACCATCTAAGTTCGGATTCATGTCATATATATAGCAAGAATCCTAAAAATAGAAACATCTTACACACAATTGCATAATAACGTAAGAAAACGCGTGATTGTGTAAGATACCGTGTACATGGCCGACCGGTCGTGACCAATCGGACCGACCCAAAAACAATCCAGGGAGAAAATACACTAAAAATCACGTCTGCCACAACACACTCGACCAGTCATGACCGGTCAGCCCCCACTGTCCGACCAGTCATGACCGGTCGTGGAGAGTCCACAGTGCATCATTTGAAGGCTCTTCCAACAAGATCCATGTGCTTAGAGATAGTTTGGATGCACCACTAGATCAAATTGCAAATTGTCAATTTAATCAAGAGGAAATGACAACATTCAATGATGTGTACTACTGTTGGTAATGAGGAAGTAGCCCATTCCTTCACGCGCCAACTTGAAATCACTGTAATTACGATTTTGAACAGACTCTTTATGGAAGGAAATTAAAACTTAGCTATTTCTATTTTATCAGATTGATAACTACATTTGAATATCTCAATGGTGCATCCAAACAGGCACCTTAGAAATTTAGCTGCTATTTTGTGACTTGAAAAGAAACCACAAGGATTTAGTTAGATGAAGCTTGCTAGGTTATGATAGATGTAGCAGATGCTGATACAAACATCATGTTGGAATATAGATTTTAATCTAGATATGTTTTATTAAAGTAGTGTTTAAGACTTTTTAACATGATAAATTGGATTGAAATGTTCATATTTGCCATGGAAAAAATGAATTGAAATGTTCGTATCTGCCCAGCTTTTCACGATAAGACATGTTACAACATTACTTTTATTCACCACCGTTTGAGAAAGGGGATTTGTTGGAGTTGTATCATGAAAAACCAATGTGCGCTTAGTCCATTGGTCATTTGGATGTGATAGATTCATTCTCAAATGTTGATCTTATGACCATGGGTCCTATTAAACAATGTGATAGGCTTTGAAATATATCTAGTGTTGCCTTAAAGTTATATGATAAAGGTTATGTGAAAGCAATTCCTTAGGTCCTTGGGAACATGAGATGGACATAATTGTCATTGATTAGGGAGATTTGTATTTCATGAATCTTAATGCCTTGTTAAGCTATGATTGACATAGATGCTTAGGACACATTTGTGGATATTATTCTTTGATATGCACAATTATTGTCATACCCCGCAGTTTGGATATAGAGTGTGCACCCTTAGACCCGAGTTACAATCCATGACTCGTACATTAAGTGTACCTAAATCATCGAGTCATATAGTTTAAATAGAGGCATAATATGTTATGTAGTCTAAGTTCCCATTAACATCTATCATCCACACATCACATAATTCATAAACATTCACATCTATATACCTCTAATAATCGCAATTTACTAGCCAAGATATCACAGTCCACCCATTTGGGACTCTATTACCAACTAATAACCATAATTATTCAATAAATAAATATTTGACAAGGAAATCTGAAATTAAAACCATCTCTTAAACAAATAGTTGATTTGAAAGCATAATGAAATTCCCAAGTAACATATGATCCAGCTAATTATTCTACTAATCCAGTGCAACAAGTTCATCCTCTATGAGATAAAGCCATTGTCCTTGTTGATCATCCATCGGCTTGGCCTCAACTTCTAGTACTTGAGTTACTGTTTTAGCTTCCCTTCCATTTGTATGGTTTTTCCATCAATACATCTCAGCTGGTCAGGCCTAGTGAGTGAACGCCTCATGGTTCATGCACGTTATACAATTCAAATAGTAAATGTGTGGATGTTATGCAATGTGATCTGTCCACTTGCTTGAGTTAGATATCCATCGACCCCTCTTTAAGAAGGCATCTACCATTGTGGTAGGCTTCTAGACATTGTAAGCATTCAGGGATGGTCCTCTAGGTCACCGGGTATTGTAAGTACCTACAGGTCTTCTAGGGCATGCCCCTAGGCATCGACTTATAATGCTAAGCATGACATGATGAGATGAGAATGATCAATGCATCATATTAGCAATTTGTCACATACGTCTTCATACTTCAGTGATAGCATTTGCAACTAGACAATTTCCAGTAAAGCAATCCATACAAGGAAATTCAATCAACACAGCAATCAAACAACCACTTTAATTATAACGGAGAGGAAATTGTTGGGAAAAGCCGGCAGCGGAAGAGGAACGCCGGACGCGTGAAGCAATGCGAAATCAAACAAGTAACAAGATGCAATCAATCAAACAAAAGCATTCACCACAAGAGACTCCGAATTTTACGTGGAAAGACCCCAAAACGGGTAAAAAACCACGGCACAAACGATCCACTATGAATATCAGAGATTACAGAGATTGACAGCCCACAAAGTAAAGAAAAACAGAGAAAACCCCAAGTTTCCTCTCTCACAACTCTCTCCCCTCTTCCTAGTACGAATAGGAAACCTTGGACACCTTAGGATACCTTTCTAGGTCGGATTACAACACCTTAAATAGGAAGAAATCTGAAAATAGAAACACCTTGCGCAGTACTGCGGTACTGCGGACTGCGCAAGACCTCCGCGCGTACAATCGACCGGTCGCCCGACCGGTCGCACATCGCACAAAGACCGATCCAGGGAGAAAATCCACACAGACCCGACGTTGCCTCACAGCCGACCGGTCGCCCGACCGGTCGAAGCCCACTGACAATGGTCGCCTGATTGGTCTGGGCACACGCAGATTCAGATGGCCTTCCTCTATGCATCTGGGTTGCAGTGTCAGACCGGTCGCCCGACTGGTCTGAGCACCCTGACTGCGCACACTAGTTTGAAGGCTCTCCAACAATCTTTACCGAGGCTTCAAACGTCGAATCAAACATCATCGTCGCAACGTCATCTCATCTTCAATATAGCTCCACCGCTTCTCGTGCCACCATCGACCCTAGCCTTGCAAATTCACGCCCTTTTCTGCTCTTCTCTTGTGGCCCTTGGGCACTTGCCATATACGAGCAACCGTGGATCTCGCTGTCGTTCCCGCAGCTCCACAGTGAATTGTGCTCCCGATCAACATGTAAAGATGGCCACACCTCCGTGCCTTTATACACACGAGTGCCCCCTTCATCACTTCACAACAATGATCGCGGCCGATAAACACGCACCCTTTCGCCTCGAGTGCACTAAGAGAAATCACATTCATCTTCATCTTGGGAACGTGCTTCACATCTTCCAGGACTCGTTCGACCCCATCGAACATCCTGATGCGCACAGTACCAATACCCACAACCTTATGAGCGACTCCATCGCCCACAAACACCGATTCTCCACCATACTCCCTGTATGTTGTGAATGAGCTCCGGTCAGGACAAACGTGACATGAAGCCCCTGAATCAAGGATCCACTCACTACCGTGAGATCCCTTGCCAGAAACAGTCAGAACTTCACATAGATCGCCACCGTCCTCTACGGTATTGGCTCCCTCTTCAGAAGAATTTCTAAACTTCTCTTGCCTTAACCTGGGATTCTGACAATCCCCTCTCATGTGGTCATCCTCGCCACAATTCCAGCACTTCACCTTGGACTTACCTTTGTCCTTGGCCCTCGATCCCGATTTCGAATATCCTCCATGCTCAGAACTTCTTCCCCTCATAAGCAGTGCCTCTGAGGAATAACGGGAAGCCACGTCACTGCTTTTCTTTCTCATCGCCTTCGACTGGAGGGCTGAGATAACGGTCTCGACGCTTATGGTTTCCCTCCCTGTACACACAGAGTCCCTGAATGACTCATATGAATCTGGAAGAGAATTCAATAGGATGCATGCTTGGTATTCGTCCTTCATCGGTTCATCGATCTCCACCAACTTGCAAACCAGCCTATTGAACGTGCTCAGGTGGTCCTCCACCTCCGTTCCCTCAGCCATCCTGATCAAGGTGAACAACTGCATCAACACATACATGCGATTCTCTAGAGATTTCTTGGCATAAACCTTCTCTAGCTTCGCCATAGTTTCAGCCACAATCTTCTCCTTCATGACATGATAGAGAACATCATTCGTAAGGTTTAACATGATTAAGGTTCTTGCCTTCTTGTCGAGCCTCATCCACTCATCGTCTTTCATAGTTTCGGGTCGTTTCCAAGAGCTCCATCAAGCCCTTGCTGAACCAGGAATGATTCAATCTTCACCTTCCATAGCTTAAGTTATTTTTCCGAGAAAACTTCTCTATCTCGTATCTTGCGCTCGATCCCATCTTCTCGTCTCAGATTCGAATCTACTCCACCCCAACTTCAGCTCTGATACCACTTGTTGGGAAAAGCCGGCAGCGGAAGTGGAATGTCGGACACGTGAAGCAATGCGAAATCAAACAAGTAACAAGATGCAATCAATCAAACAAAAGCATTCACCACAAGAGACTCCGAATTTTACGTGGAAAGACCCTAAAATGGGTAAAAAACCACGGCACAAACGATCCACTATGAATATCAGAGATTACAGAGATTGATAGCCCACAAAGCAAAGAAAAATAGAGAAAACTCCAAGTTTCCTCTCTCACAACTCTCTCCCCTCTTTCTAGTACAAATAGGAAACCTTAGACACCTTAGGATACCTTTCTAGGTCGGATTACAACACCTTAAATAGGAAAAAAAATATGAAAATAGAAACACCTTGTGCAGTACTGCGGTACTGCGGACTGCACAAGACCTCCGCGCGTACAGCCGACTGGTCGCCCGACAGGTCGCACATCGCACAAAGACCAGTCCAGGGAGAAAATCCACACAGACCCGACGTTGCCTCACAGCCGACCAGTCGCTCGACTGGTCGGAGCCCACTGATGACCGGTCGCCCGACTGGTCTGGGCACACGCAGATTCAGATGGCCTTCCTCTATGCATCTGGGTTGCAGCGTTAGACCGGTCGCCCGACCGGTCTGAGCACCTTGACTGCGCACACATAGTTTGAAGTCTCTCCAACAGAAATATGCTAGGATCACTCACTTGTATTTTAGTGAAGTGGATACCAAGATGTTACCCCGAATTTAATCAACCAACAAGCTCCTAAATACATGATATAATTCTTATCTACTTATAATTTGTATAATCAGCCCATCTTTGAATGATCAAATTCCAAGCTAGAGTCCACATGGAGGATCTAACCACCCAATCTTAGTTCCTATCAATTCCATCCTCAATACAAGACATTGTGATTGTTAATCCTCAATGTGGGGCCCATTTGATTAGTTAAGATGATCCAACCATTTCCCTTACCATTATGTTACTTTAATGTTATATGAACTTAATAAGTTAAATGATAAAAAGGTTAGATTCAATTTCAAATCAACCAAATCATCCATCGGAAGTTCGATCGATTGAGATTGATCAATCATTTCCTCAATCTTGAAATTTCTACTTTAACTCTCTAGACACTTTTTGTCCACTTCGGTCGATTGAAAATGTGTAATCAATCAATTGAACTTGTTTTCGATCAATCGAATTCCCACTTCGATCGATCGAAATTCATTCAAATTTCGGTCTTAGCTCGCTAGACAATCCACTACTCTCGATCGATTGAACCGACCTGTCAATTGATTGAAGACATTGTTACAACTTTATTAAGACTATTCAATTCTACAACTTTTTTAGGGTTTTCTTTGCTTTTTTAGTTTTTATGGATTCATTGACTATGTAGGTTAGATATGAGCCATCCATTAGTTCCCACATGATCAAGTTAGGGGATCGCCTATAGATTGTTATATTTGGATCATATGATATCTGTATCTAACCCAAATTAAATTAAGTTTTTTACTTAAATCTGCCGTATGATCACTGTGGCCTACTAGATAACCAGATCCAACTTGGATTTGGGTATTGTTATAGATTTATCCCAAAAATTGTATAAATGGTTTAGATCGGATTTGATGTATCCGATGATTCATCATGGGATTACATATACCAATAAAAGGCTATGATCAGATCTGATTGTTGTGGTCCATCAGTTGATCAAATCAATCTAAAACTTTGGGCCTTAATATATTTTGGCCTTAAGGATAATGGATCCGTTAAGATGTATCTAATACAACCCAATTGATCTCTACAACAAGAGATCTCACCTAGATCCAAACCTTTTCCTATTGTCTTAGCATCATATCTTCCATAGATCAGTGTGATGAACGTGTGACTGATCCATGGTGTTGGCTTTTGCCTTTGCCCTTACACTACACGGGAGTATAATTTGCCATGGATATAAGATCTTTGAATTGGACCATTGGACACTTTCATTGGAGGTCAAACTTCAAATCAATAGTCTGGAGGCCCATTAACTTGGACTATGATAATGAAATCAAGGACAAGATGGTATATAAAAGATGACCAATCCTTAGACACGAGGGCATGTAAGGGTTATGGATCTTAACTGGACGGCTTTGGTTCACTTTACAAGGTTTCATAGAGTTCATTGAAAGTAGGTGATTTTGGGTACTTCCATCCAGGTTTATTGATTCTTGAACGGGCCAATATGGGATCCATTAGGTTTACCTAGGGACTTGTTATAGGCTAGATTTGATTTAGATCAGGAGCTCATTAAGTGGTTTTATTACAAACCCTGTACTTAAAAGGTTTAATCGGCTTTATGAAGGTTTTCAACTATTAAAGTTTTGTTTTACTATTAAAATTATTATGATCTCATTTGATGATAACCTAATATCCTAGAAATGATGGCCCATAATGTGATCAACATGGGATCTGAATTTTTGGTGAATGGACAAAACAATGAAAGTATTAAATAATGAGTAGGTACATGTATGGGACGAAAAAAATGATAGACAGAAAATTGGTCAACCCACCATCTCAAAAGAGAAATCGATGTCATCGATAAAATCCATCACAACTGATGAAGCAAGATCAGCTAAAGGTGATAAAGGGGAGAAAAAGTGGGGCATAAAAGCTTGGAAAATTGCGAAAATACAATGGATGTTGCTGACTTCAAAAATTGCTTGGCAGATGAAATCAGATTTCCTTTTCCGGAAATCTGATTTTAGCTACCTGTGACTGACAAGACAGGTACCCATGCGTCAAACAGGGGCTCTGGGACTCAGACCACCAAACCTTGTATGCCGGTTGAAATCCAATCTCTCAGTTGATAAAATCGCTCTTTTAGCAGTTTTAAAGTCAGACCTTGGCACCAGAGGCCCAAGCACAAATCTTGAGGAAACTGGGGTTTGGCAGAAGTTGTATTTCAATTGGGTCCTCCATGGCAATTTGGTGGGACCCATAATCAATCAGTATACCCTTGAGCCCAATGATGAAGAAAGAGTGAAAGATCAATGGATCAGATGGTCTAGATGATTCAACTCATAAACATTCAAGGCAATAATGATACCAACTACCTGCTCATCATCATTAACGTTGCAAGATGGGGTGCCATCACATGCCCACTGATTAATTAGAAACCTCAAGTATGGAGGATTGGTGGAAGTATGCAACCAACACTATACTGCACATGCCACTCTGCATAATCGCGAGATCTCACGCATCATGATCAACCACCTTGGCATCGAACTCGCCCCAAGAGATGTCTTCCCATCTCGCTGGCGATGAGCTAGAGGCATGTGAGGTACGCCTATCGACTGCTAGAACAAGACCTTGCTGAAGTACCATGTTGTTGCCTTCAGAGTCTCCATAATAACTCGGCATAGAGAGAGGTCATATGCTACCAATGAGTTAGCCTCTCCAAAATGGGAGATGAGTGGTAGCCTGGGCTGAAACTGAAAGAAAATGTGTAGACTGCCCTCAATAAAGGGAGAAGAACGAAGAAAGGGCACGAGATTAGAAGAAAGAACACACTCAACCTGTATGGTGGGTAATAACAAAAAAAATCTCTTAAATTGGATTATTTCCACCATTTGAAATTTGGCCCTTCTGCTTTGAAAATGGATGGTGACTGTAACCTTTGTGAAATTCAAGGTTTGAAATATTCAGTCTGAGAAATGTTTTGGGCATTCCCAATCAATGTGGAGCCCTATCATATAAACAGTTTGAGTCATTGGAATAAAAAAACCTGATTCTAATGGATAAAAGCCCTGACATATCACATTGCAATATGGTTGCGAGTACAGATGTATTTGAGCAGACAACATTGTGGAATCTCAAATGCTTGTCTATTTGTGCAGGAATCACCAGATCCTAACCCATAGGACATCAATAATTGCCTACAACACACCAGTTCAAGCTAGTGGGCCATAATATAAATCCTAAAATTGTACCTGATTGGGAGATCCCAATCCTTCAGTTGATGGCAATGGCTAAAGAAATTTACAACAATGGACCAACTTCACATTCAGCCAGAAAAAGAGCCAAAGATTGATGGTTAGAATCTTCCAATCTGGGTGACATTTGGGGCATCTTCCAATCCATGGTGGGGCCAATCAGACCAACTTCTGGACTATGGGTCCTATCGCCATCCTTCAATTGATGGTCTACAACTAGATGGCTAAAGAAATATACAACATTCAGCTTCAGAAAGAGCTCAAGCTCAGATGGTAAGAATCTCCAATCTCGGTAACATTTAGGCCATCTCCCATCTGTGGGGCCCACTGGACCAGCTTCTGGAGTACTGAACTGTGTACCCTATCCCCAATCCTTCAATTGATGGCCTAGAAATTGATGGCTAAAGAAATATACAACAATGGTCCAAATTTCACATTCAGCTTCAGACTGAGACAAAGAATGGATGGCTATATATAATCTTCCAATCTCGGTGACATTTGGTAAATCGCCCATTAATGGTGGGGTCCAGCAGACCAACTTCTGGACTGCCAACCTACGGGCCCTACTTTTAAGGACAGAGGTGCTGCAGGACAGTAAACATCCTGCAGAAAGAAATAGGATGCCTATGTAGATTCAATTCTGTGTGCATTTGTAACTTGGTAGTGGAGATTTCTATGATTTCCTCATCAAAAGTCTTGATAAATGAAATATAAGATAGCTAAATCTTCTATATATGAGTAGCTTCAAGTTTTGACATGTCTTAGGAAATACTGAAATCATTGATCTTTACCTTATATCATATATGGCTGATTTTCACTCTTCTGTTTTCTATCAGGCATCCTCTTCAATCCAACGAGATTGCATAGGCCTTCAATCTTCCTGGGTTCTTGGGACGGCCGGTACTATTCAAGCTGTTTCCAGCGGTGCAGATAGAGTTCTGTTCAATCCATGTGGCAATAGAAACTTCAACCTCTGTTTCCCTACCACACAAATCCAGTCGAGCATGTCGCTTTCAGTCTCCAATCTCACTGGAGAGAGTAGTGCCACTGATTATCAGGATTGTGGAGTATTACCGATGTTTCTCACAGGCGAAACGTCTTGGGATTCGAACTTGGAAACTCCTTGCCCACAGGCCAGGGACAAAGCAAAGATGAGATACAATGAGAAGAAGAAAACCCGAACGTATGTCTTTCAACCTCATAGTAATAGATCTAGTAGTCTACTCTCATTTGAAACCCATTTTACTATTTCTTCAGGAGATTTGAACGAAGATGCTTTCATCATGATTTCTGATAGATGATTGCACACGGCAAGATCCGGGCAGTTCACCAGTGGGGCTCACTGTAAACATACCCTGGCCCAAAAATCAGACTGGCCTCCTCATCAGGTTGGCCACATGCGTGAGAAGAAAAGGACGACTAGAATGGAATGGACAGTGATCCATATTCAATGCACATGTGCAGCCTACCAAATGAATGGACTAGTCTGAAATCAAGCAAGGGCATTTTTCACTGCAGAGCCCCAGCTGAGGAATGACACAGACCTTTGCATGATGCAATGATGGCACATGCGCAGTGAAGAAAACCCTTGATATCTTCATGTGAACCTCCATAGCTTTACATATAGATTGAATTTTTTGTTTCTTACCTTTCTACTTATAAGAATAACATCTGTAATAGGCTATTCAATTCAGATTAGCATGAATTTTGAAATTAAATTTGATTCTTATTATTAAAGGCCCGCTTGGACACAACTTCTGCAAAAGGAGGTTCTCTGTGAAAGAAAGTCCATATTGACTCTGACAAATGATTTTCTGCAACGGAGATGGGATTTTTGGCTCCTGCTTCGATGAGTGGTGAATCAAATGGGTTTTGTGAATGTGCATCCTATCAAACAACATGAAAATGACTCTACTCAGGAAGGGAATTTAGCCTTTGTGAATGTGCATCCAAACAAACAATACGAAAATGACTCTACTAAGAAGGGAATTTAGCCATCAAACTCCCCTTTTGGAGGTGTGTCCAAACGGGCCCTAAAAGTAGGAAGAAATCCAAGTATACATTAACAGTAGTGGATACATTTTTTAAGATCTGAAATATTGGGAAATAACAAAACACTTTTGACTTGTATGTCCTCAGAACTAAAACCTTAGGATGCTTTTCCTCTTTCCAAGTTCATTCCATACTCTCTAGAAAGCAGAGGAATCTTTATCCAGATGCCTGCTTTTAGGTGCCATAACAGGAATGTGCCACCTTTGCCAGTGGGGAAGTGAGCTGGATCTGGTGTTCATTACAGTCTACTTATCAGGTGGGCCATACCTGTACATAGAAATGGATGTCTGGAAGATGATAACCAATGGTCTACAATCAACACACATGTGATGCTCATCCAATGAGTGGGCTGCTCTTGAGTTCTAAGATAGGATATGTGCACCGAGGTGACTGTCTGATGACTATCCCAGATCCCAAACATGTGCCATGATGGCACGTCTGGTACATTTGAATTTCGTACTTGAAGATGAAGCCTGTGGAATTAATTAGCATACATCCTAAAGTGCATTCTTAGTAAAACAGTTGAAATTCTGCTTTCTTTCTTTTCACTTTGGGATCACAAGATGTCAATCATGTTCAAATTTTGTGTTCTAAAGCCAAAGTACTTGCAGAATCTGCTAGTTGTAAAATAATCAATTCTACTTTTGTGACTCTATTTAATAGTTCGGAAGAGGAATTCTAACCCTTGTTTAGATGATTGGTGAATTGCCCAAGTGCAGGGGTACTTGATCAATCATCGCAAGCCTAGATGAAGTTTCATAGGCTCAAGATTTGAGCTTAGATATGTTGTTGGGAATTTGGTCATCTTCATGAAGATTATGATATCGTACATCATAAATTCTGCTCATTAAGCTTCCTAGAAGTAGCTAATGTATGCCATTAATTTTTACAGGTTCGGAAAGCAAATACGATACGCTTCTCGTAAAGCAAGAGCAGATACCCGAAAGCGTGTGAAGGGCCGGTTTGTGAAGGCAGGAGAGGCTTACGACTATGATCCTCTAGTCTCAAGAAATTGCTGATTTACAAGATTTCTTTGCCTTAACAAAAATTGCAAGGCCTGCTCTGATGGAGGCAGCAAAACCGCCAGCCGTCAACCAGTCTTAAACATACATTATCATCTCCTCTGTAGTTAAAAATATAGTAGCAGCTTGATCTATAAAAGATAGTATCTTAACAAAAAAAAAAAAAGAGACGATGATTTATTGCTAAGGTAGTTTTATCCATTTAAACTTGTAAGAAGGAAATCTAGCTTTCTCCTAGGTTGGGATATAAAGCTTCTACAAGATGTGTTCTGTTTCCCACGGGGAGTTGCTTCTATTTCATCAATTTTTGGGTGGCTTGGCCTGACTTTTGGGGTGTCCCATTTTCATGGAGGGGTCTGTTAGACAGATTGGATGCCCCAAACACACCATTTTGGGTCCACATGCAATTAGTTACATGAACAATTCATTTGCAACTTCAGTGTTGATGTTCTAGACATGAGCTTGGTCAGAATTATAATAGAAGCCTTGGGCTATAGGAATCGACAGAATACTTGAGAAAATGATTCGAATATGGTGATTTGAACTTTTAAGTGGACATTTAAGGTCCATGACAAATTGCAATTGGATTTATATTTTGTCGGAATGCATAACCGTCCAGGGCACTATGGGCCCATTTGGATAGCTCAATATGGACCTACTTATAGATTATAAAACTAAGGCATTATAGCATAAATCATTTTACTAACGACTAAGGCATAATTTTTGCCTTTTCTAAAGGTTTTGGGCTGGGTTCTAATATCATAGCAGAGTTTCGTTGGTCGGAGCTTCTCCAAGGTGTTGCTAGAAAGTGATTCGTAGACGGTGGTGGACATGCTTGGGATGGAGCACCCTTCATCATGGAATTTGTGGTATTGGTAGGCACATTTGGATTCCCTCAAGAGTATGGTGGAGGTTTCTTTTCAGTTTGCAATTGCTCCTAGGGATGTGAATGGTGTAGCAGATGCCTTAGCTAGGATAGGGTGTGAAGAACAAACTTATACATTTTTCTAGTCGGCTGCTGCCCTCCCTAGCCCGATTCGCAGCTTCCTTTTCCTAATCGTGTGGGTATGGGGTGTATAAAAGAGTCCTGTGTACATAACCTAGTTGTTGAGATTTGGATCCAATCACATAATTGTGTGGTCGGGCGCCCAGACGGTCTTTGGACCGGGCGCTCGATATTCATGGGTTTTGAGGCAACAACCTCTGGACTATTCTGTGAACAGTTGGGCGCCCGACGGTCAAAGTGACCGGGCGCCCGATAATATCCTGTTTTGGCCTATTTCAGGCTGGACGATTTTTGTAATGGGCGGGCGCCCGACCCAGTATGACCGGGCGCCCAATCGGCCATAGGCTTAAGTGCGGGGTTTTCTATTTTGTGTTCTAATTTCGGGGTTTGCTATATAAAGAGGTGTAAACTGGGATTAGGCGATGGAATTAGGGTTTCTATACGTCCAAGGTGAGAAAGAGGCGAGAGGATTAGCAAAAGGGCCATCTCTGTGCATGGGAGCATAGGAGAAGGTAAATGTATTGCTTGTAACTTCGTTCTTTTTAATAGTGGAGTTTTGCACCGTGGTTTTTTACCCTTGTTGGGGTTTTTCCACGTAAATTTTGTCTTGTGGATTGTTGGTTTATGTGAATTATACTTCTAGTTATTATTTCTTCCTATTTATCGTTTGTGGGTGAGACCAGAGATTGGATCTCGGTTCACCGGCGTTGTTGGTGTGCTGCGCAACAATTGGTATCAAAGCTATTGGTTTAGTTCAAGTGGGAATGATGACGGAAGAAGGGAAAACTAGAATTGAGAAGTTTGATGGTTCAAACTTTGTTTTCTGGAAGATGCAGATGGAGGATTATCTTTATCAGAAGGACCTCTACATTGCTCTAGGAGGAAAATAGAAGAAACCAGAGAAGATGACAGATGATGAATGGGCTTTAGTGGATCGGAAGGCTTTAGGAACGATCCGACTCTCTTCGTCTAAGAGTGTCGCCTTTAATATATCCAAAGTAAAGACCACAAAAGAATTAATGCAGGCTTTGGCTACGATGTATGAGAAACCCTCGGCGTCTAATAAGGTTCATCTTATGAAACGGCTATTCAACATGAAGATGTCAGATGGTGGGGGCGTGACTGAACATCTAAACGAGTTCAATACAGTCATGAGCCAATTGGAATCCGTTGGCATCACTTTTGATGATGAAGTCAGGGCACTATTGATCTTGTCCAGTTTGCCAGACAGTTATGATGGTTTGGTGATTGCCGTGAGCAATTCCTCAGGGTCTACGAAGTTGAAATTCGATGATGTGGCCGGTCTAATTCTAAGCGAAGAATCTAGAAGGAAGGCATCGGGTTCTTCAGGGGATTCAGGAAATGCTCTAAATGTTGAAGGAAGAAGAAGATCTTCGAACAAAGGAGGTAATAAACACGGTCGTTCTAAGTCGAGGAATAAGTCCAAGGGACTGAAAGACAAGGACGGGTGTTGGCAATGCGGGAAGAAGGGGCACATGAAGCATGATTGTAGGGCGCTTACGAAACAAGAAGGAAGCTCTCAAGGTGGGAAGGATTCAGTGAATCTATCTGAGGAGAGTGACATAGAGGCATTGATCTTATCTCTTGATGTGCGGAATGAGTCTTGGGTTATAGACTCAGGTGCTACATTTCATGCTACTTCGTCAAAAGAAGTTCTTCGTGATTATGTGTCAGGTAACTTTGGAAGAGTCTACCTGGGTGATGATGAGCCATGCAGTATTGTTGGCAAGGGAGACGTTCACTTAAGTCAGAAAGACGGAACGGTCTTGAAGTTGAAGGATGTCAGATATGTACCGAGTTTCAGAAGAAATTTGATCTCAGTGAGTGTTCGCTCGCCTCAAGTGCAAGGCTGCGATGTAGTAATAAATCTCGGTAAGACCGAGGTCGATCCACAGGGAATTAAAGAACAACTTCTAGACTATTCCAACAACTAGGATTGCGACAGTTTTAAAGGTTCAATTGATAGAATTATGCTAAAACAGTAACTTAAGAAAAACAGTAATTAAATGCACTAAGGGTTTCAAAGATCCACTTGTAGTAATCCCATATCAATCCAATCAATCCAAGCATGATACACAACTAGATTTGAAGTCTTATCTCTCATCTAGTTGGAAGATAAAGCATTAAACACATTCAATCCCATTCAAATTGAACTTCCAAGTTCTAGTCCCATTTAACCCCATGTAGAATTTGAATTCATACCCTTTGGAGTAACAGCCATGCCTATGGACTATGGCATGCTCAAGGGTTACCATAATTCGAATCTAATCAAGCAAAACATGATAATCTCAGAGAATTGCAAAGAATCCATGTCCGAAGCACATGAACTCTAATAAAACTACTAAACATATCAACTTTAAGAACTAGAACATTCAACATTCGAACTTGAAGTAAACTGAATCAAACATAAAATTGGCTACATCACTACGCCAAAATAGGGAAAAAACGACACAGAAATGCTTGGTTTAACGACGGACTTGATCCGTCTCAAAAATGCTTAGTTTAACGACGAATATAGTCCGTCGTTAATATTAACGACGGCCTATATTCGTCGTAATTACTCAACTTTCCGTCGCTAACAGGTAAAGGGTGGGTTTTTAAGAGACGGAATATTACGACGGACCAAAGTCCGTCATACAAGATATATTAACGACGAACGAAATTCGTCGTAAACTTTACGGCGGACCAAAACCGTCGTTAATTTTAATTTTCTGACGGATCCGTACGACATTTGCCAAAGGTGGACCGGTAATTATCGACGGACTTACCTGATTGTAGCGACGAATATTATCCGTCGTAAATACTAAATTGTACAATTTTAATTTTAGTCATTTTTAAAGGAATTTGAGTTTGAAAAAATTTACTTATTTGACAACGAAAATTGAAAGTAAAAAAAAGAAACTGATTTTGAGAGAAAAATCCAAATTTCAAAAGAATGAAATTATGAAAGAAACATTTAAATTTTTTTTTTGAAAAGTTTGAATAAAATTTATTAGTTTGAAAACTTAGATTCTTAAAAAAAATTGGGATTTTAAAAAAGAAATTAAAATTTTGTATTTTGAAAATAATTGAAAAGCTTGATAAAAAATGAGATTTTTAAAAAATGAGACATTTTCAAAATGAAAATTGAAAAGTTTAATAAAATTTGTGATTTTGAAAAAAATTAAGAAGCTTGAAAATAAATTAACAATGTTTAAAAAAAATTGAGACTTAAAAAGAAATTGACATTTTCAAGAGAAAAAAAAAATTGACATTTTCAAAAAAATTAAGAAGTTTTAATAAAATTGATTCCCTTGAGAAAAATTGAGAACATTAATAGATAAAAAATGAGATTTTGAGAGAAAAAAATTAACATTTTAAAAATGAAGATTGATAAGTTTAAAAAATTGTGACATTTAGAAAAAAAATTAACAATATTTGAGAAAAAATGATATTTAAAAAATACTAAGATTTTGAAAAGAAAATGAAATTAAAAAAAACAATCGTTATTTTGAAAGAAAATGACATTATGAAAACAAAATTACATTTCAAAAAAAAATTGAAAAGTTTGAATAAAATTGATACGTTTACAAAAAAAATCGTAATATTTAAAAAGAAATTAAGATTTTGTATTTTGAAAAAACGTGAGAAGTATGAAATATAAAAAAAATTAAATTTTAAAAAACTTGACATTTAAAAAAAATTGTGATTTTGAAGGAAAAAGTTCAAAAGTTTAAAAAAAATTAACATTGTTTGAGAAAATTTAAGATTTAAAAAATATCAAGATTTAAAAAAATGAAATTAAAAAAAATCGAGATTTTGAAAGAAATTGACATTCTGAAAAAAAAAATTGGCATTTTGAAAAATAAAATTGATAAGTTTAAAAAAATTACAATTTTTAAAATGAAATTTACATTTTGTATTTTGAAAAAACTTGATGGGTTTGATATAAAAAATGAAAATTTGAAAAATATTATCATTTTGAAAAAAAAATTGAGAAGTTAAAAAAAATTATGATTTTAAAAAAACAGTTGAGAAGTTAAAAAAAATTAACACTGTTTGAGAAAAATTAAGATTTTAAAAAAGCTATGATTTAGAATTTGAAGTTTTAAAAGAAATAAATAATGTTTGAGAAAAATTGAGATTTAGATTTTCTTTTACATTTAAAAGGAAAAGTGATATTTTGATAGAAATTGAATTGTAAAGAAAATAATAATTTAACATTTATAAAAAAATTGAAAAGTTAGAATAAAATTGGTAAGTTTGAAAAAAATTAGACTTTTAAAAAATTATGAGAAGTTTGAAACAAAGTTAACAATATTGGAATTAAATTGAAATTAAAAAAAAATCAAGATTATGAAAAAAAATTAAAATTTAAAATAAAACTACGATTTTGAAAGAAATTGACATTGTGAAAGAAAATTGGAATTTTTAACAAAATTGAAAAGTTTGAAAAAAAATATAGATTTTGAAAAGACATTTAGAATTTGCATTTTTAAAAAACATTAAGAAGTTTGATTAAAAAGAATTGAGATTTAAAAAAAAAACTTGATATTTTGAAAAAGAATTTGATAAGTCTGAAACAAATTAACATTTGAAAAAAAATATATTAGCAATGTTTGAGAAAAAATGAGATTTAAAAACATCTAAGATTTTGAAAGAATTGACATTTTGAAAACAAATGAAGAAGTTTGAAAAAAAATATTAACAACGTTCGAGAAAAAATTGAGAATTTGAAAAGAAACTGAGATTTAAAATAATGAAGATTTTAAAAGAAAGTGAGATTATGAAGAAAAAAATTGAGAAGTTTGAATAAAATTGATAAGTTTGAAAAAAAATTTATTTTTAAAAACAAATTAAGATTAATTGAGAAGTTTGATAAAACAATAAGATTTTGAAAAAAAAAAAATAGCATTTTGAAAACGAAAATTGGGAAGTTTAAAAAGTAAATTGTGATTTTGAAAGAAAATAAATAAGCTAAGAAATTAACAAAATAACAGTTTTTTTTGAAAAATTGTGAAAACATATCAACATTTTGATAGAAATTGATATCATGAAAATAAAATTGGCATTTTAAAAAAAAATGAGAAGTTTGAATAAAATTGATAAATTTGGGAAAAAATTAGATTTTCAAAAAAAGTTGCAAATTTTAAAAAGAAATTAAGATTTGTATTTTAAAAATTTTGAGAAGTTTGATAAATAAAAAAATGAGATTTTGAAAAAAAAAATTGAGAAGTTTGAAACAAATTGATATTTTGAAAAAAAAAAGAGAGAGGAGAAGTTTGGAAAAAATTGAAACGAGGTAGATCCAACCAAGGTAGATCCAAATTTGAAGTGGACCGCATAGTGGTCTACGCTTGCTTGCGGCGTCCTCCGTGATTTGTGCGTTTTATCCTCACCATATAGCTAGTTCCTCACATTAATTTAGGATGGTAGGCTAAAAATTATTTAGATCCAACTCTTCGGTGAGTCACACTAAAAATGGTCAAAATTATTCAGATTTCATCCATTTTCATTGCGGCCCACTTAAGGGTTACATCCGAATAATTTTAGCATAATACCTTAAAATGATGTTAAAACGACCTATAGCAAGGGCCACACCATCTCAGGTGAGGCCGGGGACTCATCAGGCCTGAAAGAGACTCACCCACACAGTTGGACATCACCAAGTTTTGTGGGCCCCACCGTGATGTATGTGTTACATCCATACCACCCATCCATTTGGAGAGATCATGTTAGGGCATGAGCCAAAGAACGAGGCAGATCTAAAGCACAAGTGGACCCCACCATAGAAAATAGTGGGGGACAGTGATAGCCACCGTTGAAAGCTTCCTAGGTCCCATTGATATGTCATGTGGTCCACTTAGGCCTTCGATCTGCCTCCTTCTTTGGATCATGCCTAAAATTAGCTTTCAAAATGAATGGACGGCGTGGATAAACCACATACATCACGATGGGCCCCATAGAGCCCCTGACAGGACCGTCCGTCTACGGTTTGAGTAGTACCCAATCCGCCCGCGAGATTTTTTTTATTCTCACGGGCTTGAAAGTTTCACCCTAGAAAACCCCCCCTTTTCCCTCCCTTTACCCTCAGCTTCTCCTCTTTCCTGACCTTCCAATTCGAAAAAAAAATAAAAATCGCCCGGATCTGATGATCCTTCTCGGTTTCCCTCTCTCAGGGCTTCCTCGATCTCTCCGTCCCTGACTTCTGGCATCAATGGTGATGGCGATGGCATCAATGATGGTTGGGCGTTGAGTTAGGGCGTCAAGATAGGTGAGTTTTGAGGTGGGTTTTGATGAGGGGTCGCAATAGAGGCGGTGCTGGACGAAAGCGGTAGAGATTGAGCGGCAGGGATGTGTTTCTTCTTCCGACTTCTTGTGGGAAGATTTCGATCCCAATACCCAAAGGTATGGATTCGTCTCCTTGTAAGTTTTCTGAATTTTTTGTCTTTTCCTTTTGTAAATCTCATGGTATTGACCTTTAATTCGTGGAAACACCTCTTTTTATCTGTTTTTCCCTTCTTTTCTCTTTTGGGTTCTTGAAATCTTTCTTCATGTTGTTGGATGATTTTGTTTTGTTACATTCATTGATGGGTTGTGGGTAAGGTGCGTTGCATTTTACAAGATTCACAAGGCTGTCTTACAGTTGCAGGTGAGACTTCTGAGCATGTATATTCACCCTCTATTTATGCAAATGTGGGTCCTTGCTTTGTTGGATATGATTTACTGCCAAGTGTTTGATGAAATGCTGCAATGGTAAATGGCTTAGTGTAGTCGAAGGTGGTGGGTTCAATTCCCCTAATACATGAATTATATTTTTACGATTTTTTTTCTTTTTCTATGGACTATAGTCAAATCTGGCCCCATCCCTAGATCATCCTAAAACACCATTTTCCGATGATCTAGCACCCTTGGAAAATCTCAATTTTTGGAATAATCTAGACCGTGGGATGATCCAGAAAAGAACGCCCAAAAGAGACCGTTGGATGGCCAGTTTTGTGATGTCCAAATGGGCTTCATAGAAAGGGTTGTTTGATTCATTCCAAATGACGTTTTGGGATGAATGGCTGGTTGGAAATGGATCAGCCTTAGGACCTTTTATTGATATAAAAAAAAAATCATCATTTCTGATCTCTAGCAAATCTATGCATCTTGTGTTAGCAAATGAACTTTTGTACGGTTGGAATTGTTAAGATGGGACAGATCTAGTCACTAAATCTAATCTGAAAATGGGCCATGTTAGATGATTAATAAAGGCCATTTAAAGTCACTAGAAAGGCAATCTTCGGATCTATGGACGGTCACAAGTCCAAAGATCGATGGATGGCCAAACAATCACACCCAAACATAGTTGTTGATGGATTCATGTATTGGGCCATATCTAACCATCTAAAAATCATCATTTTGGGGGGAATATAATTCTCAAAAGAATCTCAAGATTTTCATCAAATCTGGATCATAGATAGATCTGGGAGTGATTGCCAATGTAGGGTCATCAAATGACTAAGTTACACGTCCAAACCAACCAATTAACGGTCAGATTTGGACCTTTGAGGATGGCATTTTTTGGATGGTTAGAAATCTGAGATTGGATAAATTTTAGACCCTAAAATATGTTCTAAAAACTATTTGTTATAATATTTCATCAATCTCTATTATATACTTTGACTTGGATGACTTTTCACATACAATTTCTCCTAAACTTTTGATGATGCTATACTGGCAACGGTCCTTATAAAACTGTTTTGAAAGGTTTGTTCCCTTATGAATATTTATCTTGTCTCTCTCTTTTTCTTTTCTTTTCTTCTCCTTCTCTCTTTCTTTTTCATTCTTTGTGAGCTAATACCCACAATGCCATTCTTTTGAAGCTGAGAGTATGCAAGAGAAGGTTGAGTGGATAAACAAGATAAGGAGTGTTATGCAGCCCTGAAAGGGACCTCCTAGTAAGGAATGCAATTTTCTGAATCTGGTCATTTAATAGCACATGTTGGTCAATCTACTATTGAAAAACTTGACAATGATAATAACAGAGCTCTTGGCTGTATTTGGGTGTAAAAGTGAATGGAATTGACAGAAATTACGGTTTGGTCATTCCACTTCACTAGACTATTTTCTATGGAATTGAATGAAATTATGGTTTGAGCTATTATTTTGTGGAGTTGAAAGAAATTATGGTTTGAATTACAAGATTGAAGGGGATTCTTGGTTCAGAAGATTCAAGTTATTTAGGCCACCATATTTTACAAAATTATTGCCAATTTATTTGAAAGTGTTTTGGATTTCATAGGGAATTTTAAGTTATTTGAAAGTGTATGGAAGGAGGTAATGAAGTTTTTAATGTTATCATGCCTATCCTTTTCAATTTTAATATCTTATTTTCCTTTTTTCGTTTTTGCATATCCCTTTTCCTTAATTTGAGGACATTTATGCTAAAGTTTTTCAAAAGAGAAGGGTGAAACATGAAAGAAAATCCAGCAATAGCTGCACTAGTAAACCAATGGATTTTGACATTGTACTCTCTCATTTCTAATGGGTAGGATGGTCATTCCAGACCTCACCCAATTTCTCTTGTAATATTTTCAAATGGTGGGCAAGCTTTCTTAAAACTCGGTCCAACTTCACAGTGGCAACAATGAATTGACTATGGATGGAATTCATGAAAGCTTTTTGCAACTCCATTATCATGATCCAATGATGCACAAGACTGCAAGTCTTAGTTCATTTTCTCACGTTGTTGCCTTCATTAACATTGCTCTCTATCTTGTGTTTACTGGCTTTGAACATTTAGGAAGACCATAATAACTACTACATCTTATGATTTGAAGGTCAAGTGCTTGAATGCTTTCGGTGTTTCTGATTCAATGGGCCAATATGCAAGTAGGACTCAACAAATGTCCCTTTATGGTAACTCCATACTTTATTTTCTCTAATATTTTACCTTCCCGTAATGTAATTAGTCAATTTGATACTCTTCTAAACCATCTTTTACTTTTTCAATTTACCAAGCTTCCATTGTAATAGATATTCGTTCTATTGTAGCACAGGTAGAAAAACCAAATATTGAGTGGCCAAAGTCATTTCAAAGGTACGTAACCTTTCTTATTGAACTTGCAGTTCATTATTGTTATAGTCAATAACATCTTTCAATATAAACTTCTAGACAGCGAGCAATGTAGGACCACCTTCTAAAGTTATAGCATAACAACATAGCATTTGGGCCTTAGAAACAGTTCGTTCCATTTTATTGGTTTAGTTTGAGTTGATGTATCAAATTATTTTTTTTTGTTTTGATGATATCAGGTGTAAGAAATTCAAAATGCAACAAATGCATGCTGATTTTTTTTTTTAAATAATCAAACATTAACGACGGACCCAATCCGTCGATAATGTTTCAATATTTTAAAAGAGAATCCGCCGACGATAATCCAAAATTAGCATCCGTCGTTTCACTAAGATTACCGACGGACCCAATCCGTCGTTAAATCACAGAATCCGTCGCTGAACGGAGCTCTTGTTTAGAATTATACGACGAACTACATCCGTCGTATATTTAACGACGGACCAAGTCCATCGTACTTTAAAGACGGATTAGGTCCGTCGTTTAAAATTAACGACTTGTAAAAAACGAGTGACCATGCGACGGGCCAAGTCCGTCGTTAATAGAGATTAACGACGGACTTGGTCCGTCGTTGTTTTGAGATTTTACCTCTCAGCCTTAGCTGAGAGATTCTAGCCGAGCATTGTCATACTACAAGTAGAACTCATAAAGGAAAACTAAAAAATATAAAAACCCAGAGTTTGGAGGGTTGCAAACTCTCCACGACGGCTTCCTTCTTCTCCCATGAATTTCCTTATCTTCTATGATGCCCTAGGAAGAGACCCTAGGTGTCTTTTTATAGTGGGGAAGCTCTCTAGCGTAGGAATCTTCCGGACTTTGCATAAGGATACACACTTGAGCTGAGAATTTCGGAGCCCGGAATAAAATATTGCTGTTTTAGGCATGGCTGACCGGTCACGACCGGTCGGATTGATCTTGTTAGAGGTCCAACGTGCACAGGGGGTGGACGACCCATTGGCCAACCGGTCTTGACCGGTCGGACCAATCTGGTCCTTACTCCAGGGGCTTCCAAAGATGGGCAGCAGTGTGGCGATCGGTCTTGACTGATCTGGCTTCCTTGGCCGACCGGTCATGACCGGTCGGACCCTTATTTTTCCAGCTTTTCTTCCTTTCTTTCCTCTTCTCTCTCTTCTACTTGATTTTTTCTTTCTTTGGTCCTCATTCAATCTTCATTCAATGGCTCTAAGTGGACCCTTTTGGTCTCCAATTGGGTGAAGTTCGCTCTCATTCCTACAATCACAAAACATGCCTTAGATGGGCCTTTTAAACATTCAAACCGTGCATATAATGTGACGTAGTGGGTTACATTATGTATAAATTGGAGGTTCAACACACCCTCCAACCAGCTTTTTGCTAGTCCCGAGCAAAACATGCGTGAAACAAGTTCAAACCTCCAAAACCCAACTCTCCTTTAGAAACCATGTTTCTATCCATTCCAAGACATACAAGTATAAAATTTGAAAAAATTAGGTGATAGAAGTTGAAACCTCAAACTCTCAAAACATAATAAGTGTCAATATGAAATTCCCGCTGATTGATCAATAAATAGAAGAACTCGAACAAATTCAACCTAGTATGCATAGTGAAAGTTCATCTCATGAGTTTCTGGGATTATCTTCTTCATAGATCAACTGAACTATGAATCTCAAGGTGCACAGAGCAACAAGACAATGACAGGAATTTGCCTTACCGTCCTTCCGACGGCTTTCACACTATGTCCCATTTTCGGCTTTGGTTACGGGTAGACCATCCCCCGGTTGGTAATAGGTAGCCCTTTTCGGAAATTTTTCACCATTTTTCCATCATTCCCAATTTTCATCCTTCCTTTTCCATTTTCTTTTTAATTAGATAGGATTTTTAAAAATCCATATCTTTCGTTATTTTTCCATGGATAAGGATGGACAAAGTACCCCGGCGTGGTTTCTCAACACCTCAAATCTAAGTCTAGCCAATCCATAAATCATATAATCCCTTCAAACCATGAAAATTGTGTAATGCGAACTAGGTGTAAGAGTGTTCAAATTTTCTATCAATCACATAACTAGGGGAATCCACATATACAACTATTATATTAAAAGTAGTTCAAGACTTACAACATCACTCACTTCGTATCTCCTTTTCTTATACTTGTATCATCTAGAATGCATGGAAATAAGGTTTTCTAAAAGAGTTTTGAAATGTTAGAAAATTTGAAAAAAATTTGCACATATAATGTTCGAAATGTTGCAAACTGCTAGATGAGGAATCTCATCTCACCCCCCAACCAAATCTTGCATTGTTCTCAATGTAAAAAGATATGCAATGAGCATGAACATGAGAGCAATGGTGAAATATAAGAGAGTGAGAACAATAGTGCTTGAGAGAGTCGATCATGGAAGTCTACAACTCCAACAACTAAATCTACTAAGCAAGCAAAACTAAAACAACTAAAACTAATCTACGTAAAACAATAAAAGATACCTAACCCGTCCTTTTAAAAAGAGGATCTCCCTCAGACTAGGAGATCGATTATCATTATAACATCCAAAAGGACAAAGTTGAGCAAGATCATCAAGTGGTGTAACAAATTACTCAGTAACACTATACACCATCCTGCTTTGGAAAGTACATTGGTGACATCAACCAGTCTAACCCATTGAAAATCCTGCGGAAAAATTTCAGCAGGTTCCTCAATAAAATTGTCACATGTACTAGGAAAGGAGAATTCCATTGGTTGAAAATCGTTGAATATGGATCTCCTTACCATCTTGTCTGGGCAAGAATTTGTTAAATACGGGTCATCCCAAAAGTTGTGTCTTTGGTTTGAACAACCCAAAGAGATGTGGAGACTTGTATTTCTTCTTCACAAGTCGATATGATCTCCATTAAATCAGATTTCACCGGTGCTTCCACAATTGATAGATCAGTTTCATACTCCATTGAAAGAGTCTTTGTGGGCACTGGTGAAGTTTCCCTTAAGGCATTGACAATGTCACGAATCATAGGATCATCCCAATCCTCAAAATATGCCAAACACTCCTCAAGAGTGTAGGGAACTTTGACCTTCTCGGTCACTTGTGTAGGTTGGAAGAAGTCCTCAACCACTACGTTTTTAGAAATTGGCCTCTCCATAGGCAAATCAAGCACCAATCCGTCAAATTCCTGCATAAAAAATTGTTTAACTCAGAAATTGGTGTCTTGTCAAGTAAATTCTCAAAAGTTAGCACTTCCAAGGCCTCATTAATAGTCAAATAAGTTTCATCCTTGAAGTGTGCTATGCACGTCCCCAATCTTCCAGGTAGATCATGTTGGAAAAACTCCCCATCTTCCATGGATTCTATCATGTTTACCTCATGGGGCCATCATTGTCATCCCAATCATCAAATGGATCGAAGCTAACAACATCTAGAGGATCAAAATTTTGATTTAAAGCGAACTCCTCTTCCACAATTGATTCAATCATATCAACCTCGTGGACAGCATCATCATCCCTATGTCTTTTGCCCAAATAGAACACATTAACCTCCAACGTCATGTTTCCAAAGGACAATTGCATTACCCCATTCCGACAATTTATAATTGTGTTTGATGTAGCAAGGAAGGAGCGGCCTAGGATCACTGGTATTTGGGTGCTAGCATCCATAACTGGTTGTGTGTCCAAGATGATGAAATCTACTGGGTAGTAGAATTTATCAACTTGGACTAGCACATCCTCAACTATCCCTCTCGGTACACAGATGGATCTATCAGCAAGTTACAACGTGGTTTTGGTGGGTTTTAATTCACCAAGACCCAATTCCTTGTATACTGAGTACGAGATCAAGTTTACACTTGCCCCGAAGTCTAGCAATGCACGCTCAATCCGGTAGTCACCAATGATACATGAAACTGTGGGACTACCGAGATCCTTGAATTTTGGGGGGGGGGGGGGGGGGGTCTTTTGAGTGAAAATGGCACTCACTTGCTCATTCAAAAAGGCCTTTTGTTGCACATTATATTTAAGTTTGGTTGTGCATAGGTCCTTTAGAAACTTGGCATAAGAGGGGATTTTTTTGATGACATCAAGCAATGGAATGTTGATCTTGAGTTGTCGGAAAATCTCTAAAATATCATGAGAGTTTGGGAGAGATTTTGGAGCGACCAATCTCGAAGGGAATGGTGCTACAGGCTTGTAAACGTGTTCCGTTTCTTTTGATGTTGAGTTAAATTCGTCCTCATCCTCAGAATTTACTGGATCATTAGGCTTGTCGGCCTTCACCGAGATAGATTTGTCAATTTGCTTACCACTTCTAAGAGTGGTGATGGATTTGGCTTGCTCCATATGTTAGTTGAAGATATTAGGAATGCTTAGTTCATGTACTTGCTTTGGATTGGGCTGAGGTTGGGCTGGAAATGTCCCTTCCCTAGCATTTAAGCTTCCCTTAATCTCATCAACTGAGACTTTAAGCTCTTGGAACATTTGCTGATTCGTTTGGTTAATTTGCGTTTGCCCTTGTATAAACGATTTTAAAGTATCATCCATTAAGAATTGAGGTGGGGCCATATTTTGTATGGGTGGCCCTCCTTGAGAGTTGGTAGGATTGCCCGTGGGTGCATTCTTCCAACTGAAATTTTGGTGGTTCTTCCAAGTAGAATTGTATGTATTACCCACCGGTTCATTGAAAGGCCGTTGATAACCATATGTGGCATTTGCATGTTCATGTAACACCTCTTGGAATGCAGGAATTGTAGGATAATCTTGCGTAGCGTGTAAATTGGTGAAACAGATCCCACATATAGTCTCAATAGCTTCATTGGACATTGAAACTCCGCTCTTACTAAGTTCCATGGCCTTGATCTTTCTTGTGAGGTTGGCTAACCTTACATTCACATCGTCTTCCTCCTCGAGGATATAGATCCCTCCTTTCTCTTTTTCTTGAGTAGGCTTCGGGTTATTAGATTTATCCGAGGTATCCCAAGATTGGGCATTCTCGGCTAACATATCCAAATAACTTCAAGCTTCATTTGGATTTTTGCTCATAAATTCGCCGTTGCACATCATCTCTACGAATTGGCGCATATTGGAACTTAATCCATCGTCGAAGAAGTTTATGATTCGCCAACTTTCGTAACCATGATGTGGATAAGCAAGTAGGAGGTCTTTAAACCTTTCCTAGCATTGGAAGAAAGATTCACCATCCGTAGTCGAAAAATTCATTATGGCTCTTCGAAGGGTGTTCGTGTTATGAGTTGGGAAAAACTTTTTCAAGAATTCCCGGGTCATCTCGTTCCATGACCCTATCGAGTGTGGTCTAAGAGAATGAAGCCAAGTCTTGGCTCTTTCTTTCAATGAAAAGGGAAAGAGTTTAAGTTTAATGGCATCTTCTGAAACATTAGTGTATTGCAAGGTATCCACCACTTCTTCAAATTCCTTTAAGTGCAAATATGGGCTGTTAGAGTCTAGCCCATGGAACTTTGGTATAAGTTGAATTACACTCGGCTTTAAATCAATATTTCTCCCGGTTGGTGGTAAGACCACACACGAGGGTGTAGTTGCACTGGCCAGTTGTAGGTAGTCCCGTAATGATCTCATTGGAGGAACGTTATGTACCTCATTCTCTCCTACTCCCTCTTGATTTGCTTTTGTAGTTGGAGTAGGGGGGAAGATTCCTTAAAGGTGTTTAATCCATACTCCCCAAACTATCACAATGTGCTACAGATTTTCGGACTCGTCTATGAACGGAGAATGGTCCAACTAAACCACCTTCTGATTGGAAACGATTGTTGTGGTCTCGTTCCTGTCTCGTTCTCAATGGGACATAAACCACAAAATTCAAAATCTAAACTAATCCTAAATCCTAAAATCTGAAAATAAAAACAAAAAACTAAAAGGGTTTAAGTTGGAAGGATAGTACCGATTTGCTTGAATTAGAAGAACTTCCTACAAAACAAAACAAACTTTGTTAGGTTTAGAATTCAGAAAAACTAATCCTAAGAAAATAATAAAACCTAACTACTTCTACTCTATAGCCACTAAAACAATTTAGAACCATTATCTAAATTCCTAGGGAACGGCGCCAAAAACTTGTTCGCTCCCCTCAAGTGCAAGGCTGTGATGTAGTAATAAATCTCGGTAAGACCGAGGTCGATCCACAGGGAATTAGAGAAAAACTTCTAGACTATTCCAGCAACTAGGATTGCAACAGTTTTAAAGGTTCAATTGATAGAATTATGCTAAAATAGTAACTTAAGAAAAACAATAATTAAAGGCACTAAGGCTTTCAAGGATCCACTTGCAGTAATCCCATGTCAATCCAATCAATCCAAGCATGATACACAACTAGATTTGAAGTCTTATCTCTCATCTAGTTGGAAGATAAAGCATTAAACACATTCAATCCCATTCAAGTTGAACCTCCAAGTTCTAGTCCCATTCTACCACATGTAGAATTTGAATTCATAGCCTTCGGAGTAATAGCCATGCCTATGGACTATGACATGCTCAAGGGTTATCATAATTCGAATCTAATCAAGCAAAACATGATAATCTCAGAGAATTGTAAGGAATCAATGTCCGGAGCACATGAACTCTCATAAAACTTCTAAAAATATCAACTTTAAGAACTAGAACATTCAACATTTGAACTTGAAGTAAAGCTACTTGAATTAAACTGAATCAAATATGAAATTGGCTACAAGCTTCACCTCTCAGCCTTAGCTGAGAGATTCTAGCCGAGCATTGTCATACTACAAATAGAACTCATAAAGGAAAGCTAGAAAACATAAAAATTCGGAGTTTGGAGGGTTGCAAACGCGCCACGATGACTTCCTTCCTCTCCCACGAAGTTCCTTAGCTTTTATGATGCCCTAGGAAGAGACCCTAGGTGTCCTTTTATAGTGGGGAAGCTCTCTAGCATAGGAATCTTCCAGACTTTGCGTAAGGATACGCACTTGCGTAGAGAATTTTGGAGCCCAGAATAGAATATTGTTGTTTTAGGCATGGCCGACTGATCACGACCGATCGGACTGATCTTGTTAGAGGTCCAGTGTGCACAGGGGGTGGATGACCCGTTGGCCAACTGGTCTTGACCCGTTGGACCACTTTGGTCCTTACTTCAGGGACCTCCAAAGATGGGCAGCAGTGTGGCCGACCGGTCTTAAGCGGTCTGACTTCCTTGGCCGACCGATCATGACCGGTCGGACCCTTATTTTTCTAGCTTTTCTTCCTTTCTTTCCTCTTCTCTCTCTTCTACTTGATTTCTTCTTTCTTTGGTCCTCATTCAATCTTCATTCAATGGCTTTAAGTGGACCCTTTTGGTCTTCAATTGGGTGAAGTCCGCTCTCATTCCTACAATCACAAAACATGCCTTAGATGGGCCTTTTAAACATTCAAACCGTGCATATAATGTGACGTAGTGGGCTACATTATGTATAAATTGGAGGTTCAACAGTGGGGCAGTTGGCCAATACCGGATATGTGACGACATTCACGAGCGATGCATGGAAGATCACAAAAGGTGCCTTGGTAATATCTCGAGGCAAGAAGGAAGGTACCTTGTACGTGACTTCTGGATTGTATAGTTCACTCACAGTTGCATCAACTGGAGTGTACAGGCAGTTATGACATCAGAGGTTAGGACATATGAGTGAGAAAGTGATGAAAGTGCTATTGTCAAAGGGGAAGCTACCTGGGTTGAAAGCAATCGATCTGGAATTCTGCGAGGATTGCGTGTATGGCAAGCAGAAGAGAGCGAGCTTCAAGAAGACAAGACGCGCTCCAAAGACGCATCTGTTGGAGCTTGTACACACTGATGTGTGGGGCCGGCACAGGTATCATCTCTTGGTGGTTCACGTTATTTTGTTTCTTTCATTGATGATGCTAGTAGAAAACTGTGGGTTTATTTCTTAAAGCACAAGTCTGGTGTATTTGATATATTTAAGAAGTGGAAGGTTATGGTAGAAAATGAGACAGGTAAAACTGTGAAGTGTCTCAGATCGGATAATGGGGAAAAGTATTATGATAAGAGGTTTGAAGAGTATTGTACAGTAAATGGGATCAAACATTAGAAAATAATTCTAGAGACAACGCAACAGAACGGTGTGGCTGAGCGCATTAACAGGACCATCCTTGAGCGCGCTAGGAGCATGAGGCTACATGCAGGGTTGCCCAAGACTTTTTAGGCAAATGTTGTAAATACTGCCGTATATCTCATAAAAAGAAGTCTCTCAGTACCATTGGATGGTGGGCTACTAGAAGAAACGTTGACTGGAAAAAAGGTGAACCTTGCACATCTTAAAGTGTTTGGTTGCACTTCTTATATTCACATTGATGCAGAGCATAGAAACAAGTTGGATGCAAAGTCCAGAAGGTGCACGTTTATAGGCTACGGGCAGAATGATTTTAGCTACCAGTTTTGGGATACTGAGAACTGAAAAATCATCAAAAGCAAGGACATAGTCTTCAATGAAAAAGTGATGCATAAAGACGGTTTGCAGCAAAAGCAAAATAAGGCCGATGAGAAAGAATTCGTAGAGTTGGAAGAGTTACCGGACATGGGCGTTACAATGCCACAGGATGAGCATGCACAGGAGCATGATGAGGCAGAGCAGCAAGCACCGGTTGTGAGGAGGTCTACTCGGGGGAGGAGACCCAAGGTCCGATACTCACCCTCCTTACATTATCTATTGCTGACAGATAATGGTGAGTCAGAGTATTTTGAAGAGGCGTTAAGGTCAGATTTGCAGGTTAAGTGGAAGCAAGCCATGGAAGATGAGATGGACTCTCTTGAGTCTAATCGTACGCGGGAGCTATTCACTCTACCTAAGGGTAAGAAAGCTCTTCATAACAAGTGGGTTTACAGACTGAAGGAGGAGCACGATGAGTTGAAACGGAACAAGGCTAGACTGGTTGTGAAAGGGTTCCAACAAAAGGCAGGTATCGATTTCACAAAAATATTTTCACCTGTGGTGAAGATGTCTACGATTCGCATGGTCTTGAGTATAGTGGCTACATACGACTTACATCTAGAGCAGTTAGATGTTAAGACAACCTTTCTTCATGGAGACCTTGAAGAAGAGATATATATGCATCAGTCAACAGGATACGTGACACCAAGAAAGGAGAACAAGTTGTGTAGACTGAAGAAGAGTCTATATGGCCTGAAGTAGGCCCCAAGGTAGTGGTACAAGAAGTTTGACAGTTTCATGTCGGGAAACGGGTACAGGAGATATCATGCAGACCACTGTTGTTACTTGAAGAAGTTTGATACGTCGTACATCATTCTTCTTCTGTATGTTGATGATATGCTTATGGTTGGATCAAGCAGGAAGGACATCTCAGATCTCAAAAGACAACTGTTTAGAGAGTTTTCCATGAAGGATTTAGGAGCTGCAAAATAAATCCCAGGCATGAGGATAAAGCGTGATAGAGAAAACAAGAAGCTAGTTTTGTCACAGGCAGAGTACATAGCCAATGTACTTGATCGATTCAGCATGGGAGGTGCTAAGTCAGTTAGCACTTCATTAGCTAACCACTTCAAGCTTTCTAAGGAGCAAGGAGCTAAGACACAGGAGGAACGAGACTACATGGCTAAAGTCCCTTATGCGTCAGCTATAAGGAGCCTCATATATGCTATGGTTAGCACGAGGCCAGATATTGCTTAAGCAGTGAGAGTTGTTAGCAGGTTCATGAACAACCCCGGGAAGGAACATTGGAAAGCTGTGAAGTGGATCTTCAGATACCTGGTAGGTACTGTGGATGTAGGTCTGTGATATGGTGGATCGAAAATAAAACTACAAGGCTATGTCGACTCAAATTTGGCAGGGGATATCGACAGCAGAAGGAGCACTACAGGGTATGTCTTTACCCTGGGTAGTATTACAGTTAGTTGGGTCTCTCAGTTGTAGAAGATAGTATCCATCAGTACAATGAAAACAGAATATGTTATAGCTACAGAAGTGGGCAAGGAGATGGTGTGGATGCAAGGTTTTATGGAAGAGTTAGGGAAGAAGCAAGCAAATTGCAAGTTGTACAGTGACAGTCAGAGTCCAATACACTTGGTTAAGAATTCAGCCTTTCATTCGAGGACCAAGCATATTGACATCAGATATCACTTCATACGTTCGTTACTGAAAGATGGATCGATTGCTTTTGAGAAGATTCATACAAGTGAGAATCCTGCAGATATGTTGACCAAGGCGGTCACACGGGAGAAGCTGAAGCTGTGTTTAGCTTTGATTGGTCTTAAAGCTTGAAGATGGGGAGGTGGTGCACTCCGGATGTAGAAGACGAAGGATCATATGGTGATGTGTCTCCAAGTGGGAGATTGTTGAGATTTGGATCCAATCACATAATTGTATGGTTGGGCGCCAAGACGGTCTTTGGACCGGGCACCCGATATTCATGGCTTTTGAGGTAACAACCTCTAGATTGTTCTGTGAATGGTCGGGCGCCCGATGATCAAAGTGAATGGGAGCCCGATAATATCCTGTTTTGGCCTATTTCATGCTGGACAATTTTTGTAATGGGCGGGCGCCTAACTGGCCGTAGGCTTAAGTGTGGGGTTTCCTATTTTTTGTTCTAATTTCGGGGTTTGTTATATAAAGGGGTGTAAACTGAGATTAGGCGATGGGATTAGGGTTTTTATATGTCCAAGGTGAGAAAGAGGCGAGAGGATTAGCAAAAGGGTCATCTCTGTGCATGGAAGCATAGGAGAAGGTAAGTGTATTGCTTGTAACTTCGTTCTTCTTGATAGTGGAGTTTTGCACCGTGGTTTTTTACCCTTGTTGGAGTTTTTCCACGTAAATTCTGTCTTGTGGATTGTTGGTTTATGTGAATTCTACTTCTAGTTATTATTTCTTCATGTTTATCGTTTGTGGGTGAGACCGGAGATTGGATCTTGGTTCACCGGCGTTGTTGGCGTACTGCGCAACACTAGTTTAGTTCCTAGATGGGGTTCTGTTCTTATTGTGATTAGGGGGGCCAAGGTGGTTTTCTCAAGCCTTCAGTCTCCTATATATATATATATATATATATATATATATATATATATATATATATATATATATATATATATATATATATATATATATATAATGGAAAAGGAACTATGCATGCGCTCGACCTCATGGGAAGTTTCCATGAGGTCGAGCTGTGTGGGCCTCATTGTGATGTGTGATAAGCATCCACACCATCAGTCAGATGCACCATTCTGTGGTGGGCCATGGGCCTAAAACTCAGGACAATCTATTACTTGGGTGGGCCACACCATAGACAATAGTTAAGAGTGGATATCCACCCATTGAAACCTTTATGATTTTTTATAGGATTGACTGAGATGTGGTTTAGAAATCCAGCTCATCCATTGTGCATGTCCCACTTAAAAAAGAGGTCACACCAAGTTTCAACTGTATCCAAAACTCAGGTGGGCCCCAACAAGTGCTTTTAGATGTTGTAGGCATGATTTTATACTATTTCAGTTGGTATGGCCCACTTGAGTTCTGGATACAGTTGTTTTTTGGATATCCCATAACCAATAGGAGACCCACCAAATGCATGGTGTGGATGTCTAATACACATCACAGTGGGGTCCACGCAGCTCGACCTCATGGGAACTCATAATACCTTTGCCCATATATCTATAGCAAAAAATAAAGACTTATTTTCTTAATTTCTAGAAACCTAATTAGAATCTCAAGTCATTTCTCATGTTACTCTTTCTCGTTTACCTCATCTCTCTGTCACCATAATCTCTCTCATATCTCTCATCTATCATCTCTCTCAGCCTCTCCCAGGTGGACTCACATTAAGTATGGTCCAAATCAATGTCTACCTTTATTAGAAATACTATGCACAATTAATTTTCCTATCCACAATCTTGATGGATAGGAATCAACTTTAGCGATTTTTAAGGGGGATTGCAATTAAAGGTAGGAATGAGACCAGTATTGAAGATGAACAATTTGACTGGGTTGAGATTGGAGATGAATGTTTCAGTGGTTTGGTATTGAGGATCAGCGATCTGATTTGACAAATGTTGAGTGGAATGGTCCAGTTTGAACAATAGTGTGTGTGTGTGTGTGTGTGTGAGAGAGAGAGAGAGAGAGAGAGAGATCTTCACCTCTCATCTCTTTGCATCTCCTTTATAGTCCGCCTGATTGATGGCTCTTCTTCAATCTTTCTCTATATCCCTAGAGTGTAAAGATCCGAACTATTTAAATTAGAATTTTGAAATGTGATTATATCTCGATAGAAAATCCATCATTCATTAATAAAAATTAAGCTTCTCAAAATTTGTACACTTCCATCTGTCAAAAATTCCTACAAAAGTATATTATGAAAAGATACCATTTTGTTGAGGGAGAGAATATCATCAATTATGTTTCCACTCATAAGATGTTAGCTAATGTTTGACTAAACAATTGGCGCATGACTTGGAGATGTGGAGTGCATTATATTATCTTACATTTATGTACATAACATTCATATTAAACGTTAAGTAAGTTTGCATTGGTACCCAACTTGACTTGATTTCTAAATATGTCACAAGTATTAGATCTAAACCCAACCTAAAACCTTAAGTCCAAAAATGGATCAAGATTCATTTAAATCACATTGATTAACTTGGTTTCCAGCAAATCTGAGCACTCGTTAACAACCCTAACTTCAAGAAACATACTTCTAACTGTTTCAATTCCATTAAGAAGCAACATGTAATAAATAAAAAATAGAAAACATATATAGAGAAATCCTTATGGAATTTTTTTCCCAAGCTGAGGCCGAACCATGGTACTCCTTTGCATCCAATCTATTAGAGTTCACCGAGGTTTATGAGCAGAGACAGTTAGATCATTGTTAGAATAGATTTTAGTATTTGAAGAAGATTTATCCAATTCAATAGTAACCCTTGTAAAGTAAAATCCTGGTTGTGTAGGTTGAGGAAGTTCCATAGATTCACTTCCGAGCATGAGAATGATCAATGACATGGTGGGCCTATCTGCTGCATCTTGTTGAACACATAACAACCCAATGTGGATCCATCTGCATACTTCATTGGTGGGACATGCCTCCACTAACAAAGGATCAATCAACTCCATCACTTTTCCATCACACCATAATTCCCATGCCTGTAATATCAAACTTCATGTAAGAAAATGAGATTAAGATCAATGTCATTTTAATTTATATTGAAGTAGAGCTTACATAAATTAGGAGGCTTTGAGCGCCTTTAGGGAGGTGGCGACTGTTATTCCTTTCTCCACTTATGATCTCCAATAGTAGAACTCCAAAGCTATATACATCAGATTTCACAGAAACCAAACCTCCCATTCCATACTCTGGTGCCATGTAGCCACTGTTGGTGATGACCAAATGCAAACATGGATTAGCAACATTATAACTATCAAAGGGGAAGTGGACCTTAGATTTAGTCACACATGACAATTAATGTGGCAAAAGTGTCTAGCCTCTCATCGGTTGAATCCCACTATTTCATACCTTGGTTGGGAAATTAGATAGGCACAATCGACTAAGGTGTTACACATTTACGTTGAATCATATAGGTTTGATATTCAACTGATGAATGTGTACAATTTCAAAAGCATGTGCCATAATTTCGTGAGAGACGAGACTTGCTAGCAGATCTCATAGGGCATTAAATGTATTTGGAGAAGTAGAATGTTGCATGAAAACTTACTATGTTCCGACTGGTCTATTGGTAGTGACTTCACTTTGATTTCCACCCAAAAATCGAGCCATGCCAAAGTCGGAAATCTTCGGGTTCATCTCATGGTCCAATAAAACATTGCTAGCTTTTAAATCCCTATGGATGATTTTGTGTCTTGAGTCTTCATGGAGATAAACAATGCCCTTTGTAATTCCACGGACTATGTTATGGTGTGTTTCCCAACCTAATTGAGCACGCTTGACTGGATCTATAACCAACATGCAAATTGAGTTAAATCATGTTTAGGTTGTATTTCTTAGAATGTAAGTCTAATTAAATATTTTTAGTTGTGTGTCTTAGAAATGCAAATTGAATTAAGTGCATGTTCAGATATGTGGAATCTTCCATGACAGCTGGGGGTATCTATTTGGATAGACAAAAAATCATGAATTTCATGACATAATAATTGTAGTTATCTATAGTAGCAATTCCTTGGTAAAAGAAATAAGTTAATTGTTGTGTGATGAAAATAGAATTTTCACTTGTATCCAAACTCCCATAATTTAGACAGCAATTTTCTACACCAATGATATAAAATTATAAAGTTTCTAGCGTGATGCAATCCTCCTCCTTTATCTAAGCATAGGAGTGTTAATGAGAGCACAAAACTCCCATGTGTGCAATATAATATTCTATTACATAGGTTGACTAAAATCAAGGACTTTAATCATCCAATAATCATTATGTTTTTCACAAAATCCAAAGCAGATATATTAGTTGATTTTGGCCTATATATTCGTTGATATATCAACCTTTTAAATAATCATCTATAGTGATCGGAGCCAATCATTTGGTAGCTAATAGCTTACTTAGCGGCAAAAAGAAATTGCATGGTACAATCGTTGGCTCACAAATGGAGGTTGAGGAATTGCCTAAAGTAGCTTTATTTACAGGTTAATCATCATTAAGTCGGTACAACATTTTGTTGCATACACTATGAGTCCCTTTGAATGATTGGTTCTACTTAGAGATCGCAAGACATGTAACAATTCAAATGGTTTGAGCAAACTAGTGTTTTAGTGAAATCAGGTGCTCTTGAATTTTGAGGAATTTCATAAAATAGCCTATGGATCAAGAAAGTTGTTGTGATTGGACTCTAGGTTGGTAATTCTACTACAGGTGGAGTTCTAGCTCCCAAAGGTTGTCCCAGCTACTGCTATGTAGTGCTAATTCTATTATCATTTCTGGTCTTTCCCGCAATAGTTGTTGTTGCTAGCTTCTCTGGCATGAGTGAAGGCCCTGTACAGTATGCCTAGACTACTCAGAGTCGGGCTCTTAATTGTAAGTTTTGAGTTTTATTGTTTTCTATAGCCCTCTTGCAAGGTGTGGTTCGACTCTTTTTCACGATGCCCCTTGGATATAATTAAGAAATTAGGATGCTTTATACGATAGGTGAGGCTCATTCTTTTTGTGGGAGTCACTTGAAGATTTGTAGAGCCATGTTTTGCTAATTAACAAAGTTGAAGGTGGTGTGCTCCCACCTTTTTTCAAAAAAATAAAAATAAGTGACTTTTAAAACATTAGCCATGCTAGTCAAATTTTGAGCCCCATTTCACTTGTCTTTAGCTCTGTTTAAATTGTGAGTGTGTTGTAGATGTGTTGTGTATAGGTGTGTGTGGTGAAATTCCGAAACTAAAGAAGGGAGAAGTTCAAACCAAAGAGGAAGACATCGAGGCTGGTATTTGGCATGTATTCATAGATTAATAGTTTTTCTCCTCTCTCGATGCAGCAGTACAGGAGCCTCACAAGGTTCTTATGTTGAAGTTTGGCAATCAATGTGACTTCATTCTTGAATTCCTCCAAACCTTGCCTTGAGCTCTTTGATAGCCTTTTAACTGCTATTTCCTTCCCATCAGACAACTTTCCCTGAAATGATTTTCAATCCAATGGTTGGTTAATCAGAAAGCTTATGTATTCTATTATGTTTAAGCACTATTCAACTACTCCTTAGTAATCCTGCATTTGGATGCCCAACCATCTTGAACTACAAATGTTCAATTGAGTTAAAATGGCATAACATAATTAATGAGCTTTTTTGTTTTTGTTTTTTTACAATTCTTAATGAGGTAATAGCCCTTAAATTATTTCAATTAGAATGATGTTTGTTTGGAATATTGATGGGAAACGAAAGAAAGGAAAAGTAAACGCTTTTTCCACTTATAGGATGTTTAACCTTGTTTGGATAATAAAATAACTATCGTTACACTTTTCTATAATCTTCTTATAGAAATGAGATTTCCACTTACTATCGAAACAAGTCTCCAAAACTTGAATCTATAATTCAATTGTGTCATGGTGGAATTCTTAAGAATGAATCATTTGATAGACATTATATTTTTTTCTTTTCCTTTCTTTTGTTGTCCCCCAATCCAAATATGCCTTTTAGGTGTTCGGAAAATTAAAACTTGGCATGTTTTCATTTCCTTAAGGCTCGTTTAATTTTTAAAATTACAAGTAAACTGATGTAAAAAAATCATAATTACTTTTAAATGATGTTTGAAAAAGAGAGAATTACCTCTATTAAATGTACCTCGAAAACCGCGCATAAATGCATGAAATAGATTGGGATTGCTTAGTAGTTAAATCGGTGGGGCCCACCATTATATATATATATATATATATATATATATATATATATATATATATATATATATATATATATATATATATATATATATATGTCTGATCCACGCTGTCCATCTATTTTATCATTTCATTTTAGGGGACGTCACTAACGCACGTCGTAAGCTCAAGTGGACCACACCAGAGGAAATAAGGGGGATAATGACATACAGCGTTCAAAACCGAAACCTTCTTAAGGCCCATAGGGTGGTGGGCCTGTCATCCAACATGTTCATAATGTCACATATACATGGATGAAGGATAAACACAAATTTTAACTTGATCCAAACTTTATGTGGCCCATAATAAATTATCAATGATAAGCGTCAACCCCCCTTATTTCCTCTAATGTGGTCAACTTTAGCGTCAAGTTTGCCTCACTTTTGGGATCATACCTTAAAATGAGTAGGTAAAATAGATGGACGACATAGATCAGACATATACATATCAGTGGGTCCCACAATTTTTAGTGCGTCCATGGTTGCCTTTTGCCTCGCAATTTCCCCAACATGCTTCAAGGGAAAACAGATGAGTGCAGTTGTCACTTCAAGGGAAAAAGTCTAAACGTGAATTACCCCTATAAATAATAAATGCTTCATTTACAATAATTTCACACGATTGCAGAAAATCAAACAGGCCCTTAGAGTAATAATCTATATTGATCATCCAAACGCAGCTTTAGAGAAGTGCCATTACCTTATATACAGGTCCAAATCCACCTTCTCCGAGTTTATTTTCATTAGAGAATGTATCTGTAGCATCTTGTATTGTAGATAAGTTGATGACTGGTAATTCTGGAACTTCATTTTCTTGCATAGTAGTATCCATGAATTCTGAACCATCTGGATTCCCCAAATAATGTGATAACGTTGGACGTTCAACTATCTCTGATGTAAAAATGTGAAACCATCACAATAGTCCTTAAAATATGATTATTCCACTAGATGGTGATTGAGGTCCCTTGCTTACCTTAACAATGGGCCTATGACTACATGCTTCGATGATCTAGATCATTCATATGACTTTTAGTCGTATTGGTGCTTTGAATTGGATGTTAAAAAAATGAAGGCAATCATTGGTCTATTTATAGTAGAAAATTGTTGCATTAGATTTATCATCATATGTTTTCAAACATGTGTCCATTACTGGAACAAAACAACTCATTGATGGTACTAGTTTTCTATATTTCAGTTGGGTGGGCCTCGTCATGGACATGCAAAGTGGAGAGGACGACAAGCACAATTAAGGAAAAATATGATGTTTCACAAATGAATTCTAACTGTTATGGCTAAGGTCCTTGGGTGGTAAAGCCCGGGTTGGGCCAAAAGTACACTTGAGGCTTGCCCATTAAATTTCAATCCTGGAGTTTAATATAGGCTAAAGATTGGCCTAAGTTTGGCTAGGAAGATATAAATGGGCCTGCATTTAGGGTGCATTTGTCATCTCTATTCTAATTCGATAAGAGTTTTTTTTGAATAAGAGCTACTTTAATAAGCTCGTTTTGTTTTAGTTCTTGTTTTAAATAAGCCCGTTTAGTAAAATCTCCAAAAAAACTCTTATTTAAAATAAGCATGTTTGGAAAAACTTTCAAATAAGAGCTTTTTAAGGGTAGTTGATGTCATTTTTAAAGATTACAACAACTTAAATATAAGAGCAATCCAAATGGTTGTTTGGGTGGACCGTCTATCATGTGGGGCCCAACATCAATGTTAATTGTCCTTTATGTGGGGCCCCTTACTGTCCACTACCCATCACCATCATGTGGACTCCACATTTGATATGTCCATAGTGTGGGCCCTACTTTGAAGTGCATTGTCCATCATGTGGGCCCCAGTTTTGATATACCATTCATCGTGTGAGGTGCACCTTCTATATGGATCATCCATCATACCAACCCACTTTGAATATGGGTCATCCATCATGAGAGACCTTTGATGTGGACCATCCATTAGGTGGGGCCCACTTGATGTCAACCGTCCATTATGAGGGGCCACACTTTTATGTGAGCCATCCATCATATGAAGCCCACTCCGACCATTATGTGGGCTCACCTTGACGTAGACCATTCTTTGTGTGGGGCCCCACCTTCATTATGGGCCGTTCATCATGTGAGTCCATCTTTGATATCAACTGACCATCATATGGGCCCACCTTTAATGACCAGTATCCATCATGTGGATCCCACCTTTGACGTGGATTGCCATTTAAATGGGACCTACTTGATGTGCATGTTCCGTCATGTTGGGCCACACTTTGACGTGGGCCATCTATCATGTGGGGCCTATGCTTCATGTGAACCTTTCATTACGTGGGCCCACCTTGATGTGGGGCCTCACTTCAATATGAGTCATTCATTATGACGGGCCCATCTTTGATGTCCAACATCCATCATGTGGGTCCTACCTATGTTGTGGACCACTATCATGTGGGGCCCACATCAAGTAGGTAGTCCATCATGTGGGACTCATTTGATGTCCACCATCCATCATGTAGGTCCCACCTTGGTTGTGGACTGTCCATCATATGGGGTCCAACCTTCAATATGGGTCATTCATCATGTAGGCCCACCTTTAATGTCAACCTTCCATCATGTGGTCCCACATTCAATATCCACCATCCATCACTTGGATCCTACCTTTTATGTGAACCATCCATCATGTGGGTCCCACCTTTGTTGTGGACCATCTATCATGGGGGGCCCACTTGATGTGGATAGTCCATCATGTGGGACCCACCTTTGATGTCCATCATCCATCATGTAGGTCCCACCTTTGCTATTGACCATCAATCATGTGGGGCCCAACCTTCGATATGGGTCATTCATCACGTGGTTCCACATTTAATGTCAATCTTCCATCATGTGGTCACACATTCAATGTCCACCATCCATCATGTGGGTCCCACCTTTGCTATAAACCGTCCATCATATGGGGCCCACTTGATGTGGATAATCCATCCATCATGCGGGGTCACATTTTAATATGGGTCATTCATCATATGGGACCCACCTTTGGTGTTCACTGTTAATCATGTGGGGCCCAACCTTCAATGTGGGTTGTTCATCATGTGGGCCTATCTTTGATGTCAACCTTCCATCATGTGATCCCACCTTCAATGTCCTCCATCCATCATGTAGGTCCCACCTTTGATGTGAGCGTTCATCATGTGGGCCCCACCTTTGATGTGACCATGCATCATGTGGGCCCACCTTGATGTGGAAACCCACCTTCAATATAGGTTGTTCATCATGTGGGCCCACCTTAGAGATTTTTTAAGAAGAGGAGGGCAAGATGAGAATTACTTAAAAAGTTTAAGGACAAACTTGTCCAAAAATTAATTAAAAATGTCTTCTCGCTTTGGCTAAATAAGTTTTTAAAGAAAAAGTGTCTTCCCTATCACTTATTATTTAAGAGCTTTTTTGCTAGTTTTTAAAAAAATAAGCTTTAAAATGAAAGCTTTACCAAACGGTCTATTTTTATAATAAGAGCTTATTTATTTAGAATAAGCAAATAAGCTCTTATTAGTAGATTTGCCAAACGCCCCCTTAGGTTTAGGTTGAGCCTTGAATAAAGAATATTGTTAAATTCAAATATGGGGTGCTTTTTATCTATGTTTTGAGAAAAAAGTACAGCCTGAGCCTACCCTAGCAGCCTAAATGCTAAACTCAATTCCAACCTATGGGCAATTTGCCAACAAAATCCTATGCCCTGGCCTAGCCCATTGACATTCTAAAGAAATGACATTAAGTTTATTTAGCTTCTTTACCTTTGTGTGATTTCTTTCTTCGTCGTAAATAGTAGCAAATGCAAGAACCGGAGAGAGCCAATCCTAAAATTGAGGTAACAATGATGATGGTTATAATCCTTGATTTGATTCCTGCTATAAAAGAAAACAATTAGTCATTTCCAATGCAAAACACATTGTTTGGTCTATGTTTATTTAGTTATTTACCAAATGGTGCAAACTTGGGGAATTAGACTGTGCGACTTATCAAACCATTATTGACAAATGTACACACACATTCATTAAATTATATTGAGATTTTGCAATATTTGAGTTTATTTGCATGGATATGATACTTCATGATGATGTATTCCTATAAATATTGGGATTGGCCTTCATATGAGGTGTGACCAATATTTGTCACATGGTGTAGACCATTGTATAGGTATACACAGCATGAGTGAGTATATTGGATGCACGTACATATGAAATGTACCTCCACCCTAGTTTACGAGATGATTAGGATAAGATTTCACATATATCGGTATGATCTACTTCATAATCAGTTAGACCATGTAAGCCTGTATAGCAGTGGTCGGGAATGGATCATTAGTTAATCGGATGGATCCTGCATGGTAATCACATAAATGATAATTGCTTGATTATTTAGAATATGTGAATCAAGCCACAAGTGCTACAAGTCCAATTCACTATGAGAGCAGCAGATAGGCTCCAATTCAGTTGTTGTGCGAGCTTGTTAGTTGTGCTATTGACTCTTATGTCATTATTCTATGCTATAAGCTAATGTTGCGACAAGGTGGGATTATTTTGGTGTGGGTTGACCATGATATGGTGCGAATAAATCCCACCATTCTTTCCACAATATAATTTCTATGTGAAATGCAAGTAAGGAATGGAAGAAAATAGCAGTAGAACCCAAAATTCTATCTTCAATATAATTGCTGTATGAAATACAAATAAGGAATGAAAGAAAAATAGTAATAGAAGAAAATAACCTGATCGACAGTTTTAGTCACATCCGAATACTCACCTAGTGGCAGTGGTGGTGGAGCAAGAACTGGACGAGGAAATGAATCAAGTGGTGGAGGCGATGGGGAGTCAATGAAGGAATATTGCTCGTATCTTATAAGACAACTAAGTGATATAATCCGTACTCCTAAGTATCCACTACAACAATACGGAATGTAGTTGATCATCGATTGCATGCATGAGTGGCAATCCTTACTTGATATATCTCGAACGCACTCAACTGCTCCATAGATTGTAAAGTCATTAGAATGCACCGAGCTGGCCGCAAACATGGATGGAGACAGCTCTCTAGAGGACAGATTGTTCATCAACCCTCCTGCCAGTTGATTGTAAAGATCTGGCTTATCTGAAGACTTCGGATAATTATTGTAATGCAGAGGGGCAATATCAGGTTCGGAAAAGAAGCGCCGGTTCGAGTAGCGTAGAAGGCACTCGTCATATCTTATGAATGCTTCCTTTTTGTTGGGACAGAGTATAAAGATCTGGACCATTGAAGATTTTAAGCATTCTTGGCAGGAAGTAAATGAAACATCGGGGCGGCATTGGGTGAGGCCATTGACCTGATCGGGTTCGACGCCAGTGGAGGTGTTGTAGTACCCTTTGGACAGAGTTTCAGTATATAGAGAGTGGAAGAGGAGGTTGAGATTGGTTTCGTATCTGCTACCGTTGGTGTAATTTCCTTGAGACTTACAGAAGGAGAAGGGCTTTAGGGCACTAATGGGGCTTTGAAAGAGGAAGAATAAGCAATTGTATAAGAATAAATGAATGGCTTTTGATGGAAGAAGATGCATTCTGCAGAGAGAGAAAGAGAGTTTGGATGCCCTAAAAACTACGATGGCGCCCATATACAACTAATAATAACCATCCATCCCAACTCTTCCATATGGGCTCCCACCTCATTTTTATTTCAGAAGGTGAACATGAGATAGGAATCGTGCTGTGTGGGTTTTTATCCACATCGTCCATCTATTCTCGGTGGCATTTTATGGGATAGGAATCATAAATATCCAAGGATGTAGTGAACCACACCACAGAAGGCAGCGGTAATAATAATGCTAACTGTTGAAACTTTTATTGAGTTGTTTATTTGTCATTGAACGGAGTCGGATTGCGTCCTTCCACAGTATGGATGCAAAGCATACAAACCGAGCTACGGAGTGTCCCACTGTGATGTATCTGTTTATCCACTTCGTCCATCTATTTTATAAGATCATGCTACTATATGGGCCCAAAAACGAGGCAGATACAACGCTCAAGTAGGCCACACCAAATAATGAGCTGAACTTGGTGATGTCACCACTTGAGCGTTGGATCTGCCTCGTTTTTAGGGTCACGCATTAAAATAATCTTATAAAATGGATGAACGGTGTGGATAAACAGATACATCATGGTGGACCCCTCCACATCCACATCTCGGTTTGGACGCTTTGCGCCCATATTGAGAAAGGACGCAATCCGACATGGATCTACGAAAACACAAATATCAGTTGAATCCGACATGGATCTACGGAAAACACAAATATCAGTCCGAAACTTCTGTAGCCCTCAAGAAGTTTTTAACGGTATGTGTTCAATCCCATTATGTGGTCCACCTGTGTCTTGGATCTGGCTCAGTTTTGGTACTATATCCTTAAATTATATAAAAAACATGGACGAACGGTGTCGATAAAACCCATACATCACACCATCAGCGTTCGTTCTTTGGAAGAGCTATTGCGTTTCTTTTGCTCGATTACATCGCCATATGATTTCAATAAAATATATGGGGAATTATTTAATCCATTGATTATACAAAGGTTACTGAGACCGTTCAGGTTCAAAACTAAAGATCCAAATTATGAAATTGAAATAATCGGATCCAGAGCAATTATTTTGGTCTTGTCAACATACATTATGGAGTAAGACTTGCTGTATAAACGGTTTGGATCTTTATAAATGGCTGCATATCGCATTCGAGAGCATCTAGATGTACTCTAGAGAGGAGAGGGCTTTCTTGCGAAATTCTTAGGGCCACATAAATTTTGAATCGAGCTAATATTTGTGTTTTCAGTTCATCCCAGTAGGAATGACGTTATGAACGGTATGGATGGCATATCACTGTGGGCCCAGGCAGGTTTCAACGGTAGGAGTTTCCCCAAGAAATTAATCCGCGTCCCTTTCGTATTTACAATAAAGCGTGAATTTCGCTGACATGGATGGAACAACTTCACGTGAATTTCGCTGCATTTGGAGGTGGTCCAAAAACTATGAGGATTTAAAATTCAATCTACACAACTAATACAAGTAAGATGAGGACACCCACCATTGAAGTCGTCCAAATTGTGTGCAGTCTACCGTGGTGTATGTATGTGATCCTATCTATTCAACTAAGGCTCCCTACCAGAATGAAGGGATACTCTAAAAATCAAGACATTCCAATACTCATACGAGCCACAGTGTGAATTTATAACCATCAGTGATGACTTTCCATTGTTTCTTATGTTGTAACCCTCTTAAAATTTGGATTAATATGATATTTAGAATTCATGGTGGAAATACTGCAGCACACCTAGTGGACGGTGAGGATCTCATGGGCATTGATCACCACACGCTGCACAGATAGAAGTACTTAGGCCCCTTGTGGCTATGCATGGTCAGGCTAATCTGACCGGCAGCGGAAAGATTGTTTAAGAAAGATAAAGATGATAACAAGCTGGTCATCTAAATGATTTTTTTTTTTTTTTTTTTTTTTTTTTTAACTCTTGACCTGAATGAAGGCGAAACAAAAATTTCAGTTTGATCCAAAACTTCTGCATGTCCTAAGAAGTTTCTAATGGTGGATGTTTAATCTACAATTTGTGGTCCACTTGAGCCTTTGATCTACATCATTTTTTGGGCTTATAACTAAAATGATATGTAAAAATAGATGGACAGTGTGGATAAACCCATACATCACGGTGGGCCCTCAGAGCCCTGAACTGTTCCAAGATGGGGACATCGGGAGGTATCACCCAATCCGCAACCGATTGGTGGTCGCAGGGGAATACTCCGTGTCCACAAAAGAAGTGGACTAGGGACCGATGGGTAGCCCTGCACATACAGCCACTCCACGGACGCAGGTTGGCTGGTGACAAGAGCACCAGCCAGCTAGCTGATGTCAAGGCTCTATAGGTCCCACCATGATGTATTTGTTTTATCTCTGCCGTACATCCATTTTTACAGCTCATTTTAAGGCATGAGACCAAAAAATGAACCAGATAAAAAGCTCAAGTGAACCACACCATAGGAAACAGTGGGGATTTAGCACTTCCGGTATGAAAATTTTTGGGGGCCCCAAAAGTTTTGGATCGAGATGATATTTGTGTTTTACATTCATCCAGAGCTCTTTGTGATCTTATGAAGAGGTTGGATGACAAATAAACATCACTGTGGCCCTAGGATGGTTTCAACGGTGGCCACCATTCTTCTCACTGTTCCTATGGTGTGGTCCACTTGAGCTTTGTACCTGCTCTTTCTTTTTTTATTTTTTTCTCATGCCTTAAAATGAGCTGTAAAAATGGATGGAACGCGCCCGCGTGTAATGTACGTATGGGACCCACCTACCCTTCCCCGAGCGGATTGGGTGAGACCCCGGATCCACCTAGGTGGGTGGGATCCCTGACTGTGGGGCTCACAGTGATGTATGTCTTAAATCCACACTTTCCAACCATTTTGAAAGCTCATTTTAGGGTATGATACCAAAACTGAAGCTGACTCAAATCTTAGGTGGATCACACGACAGAAACAGTTGTGATTGAATCTCTACCATTGAAAACTTCATAGACTGTCAATGGATTCCACTAAAATGTTTATTTTCCATCCAACCTGTTAATAAGGTCAAAAACAATTAGATGAAGGGACCAAATAAATATCATCGTGATCCAAAGCTTTTGTGGCCCACATGAAGTTTTTATTAGTCAATCACCACTATTTCTTGTAATGTGGCCGATCTGGGATTTAGAACTGCTTCATTTTTTGGATCATTTCCTTAAAATGATCTTTAAATACGGATGTATGGCGTTGATGTAGTCACATACATCACAGTGGCCCCACAGTCAGAGTCCCACCCACCTTGGTGGATCCGGGGTCTCACCTAATCTGCTCCCGCCTAACTTAAAGAAAAGCGGAAAAAGGAGGGCGCGGATTGCCTACGAAAGCCTTTCGCAGGCATCTCCTGCGCTCAGAATCTAGGTGGGGCCCACCGTGATATTTGTGAGAAATCTATGCTGTCCAATTGTTTTATGAGATCATTTTAGGGGTTGCAAGCAAAAAGAATAGGATGCAAGACTCATGTGCGTCGCAATAAAGCAAAAGGTGGGTAGGAAAATTCTAACTGTTGAAACCTCTATGGGGTCCACAGTGATGTTTATATGCCATCCATACTGTTTTTGGCCCACAGTAATGTTTCCTGCTTGGGATGCTGGGTGGGGCTCACCGTGATGTTTGTGAGAAATTCACCCCATCCATCAGTTTTGTAATCTCATATTAGGACATGCAACTAAAAATGAGGCAGATCTAGAACTCAAGTGTAACGCCCCGGATTTTCGAGATTTATTTCAGAATTTTTTAAAAAATTTATTTTGATTTAATATCGTACATTTACTTTGTTTTGAAAACAACAGACCATCCATAGTAGATCTGATAGGGGACCCTTTACAAAAGTTACTTAGAATAACCTTATAAATGTTGTAGAAAGACCAGATTTTGAAAATCTTACTATTTTTAGATAATTACGAAAATGTCACTCATTGAACTTAAGTTAAACTGACGTTTTTAAGTATGATAGTTTCTGACGATCCTTTTTACGTAAAACTCCATATATAATCTTTTGGACACATTTTACCCGTACACATCAAATTTCAGCCCTCTGATCATCTTACAAATGCCCTAATCAGAAATCAGGCCATAAGTGGCCCACCTTAACTCGGATCTGCCTCAATTTTGTTGTCAGTGACTAAAATGATGATTCTGACCTGTTGGATGGATCAAAGTATCCCAATCCACTTGGAGTGGACCCCGCTTGCGAGAGCAACCAAAAAGTGCCCGTGTACGTGCGACGCACAATATATGATTTTTTTCTTTTGGAAGACGTCTTCTTCTCAATGTCTACTGTAACAGCGGACGTTGTTGCCGACGATGACGCTACTCGCCGTCCTCCATGTGGGTCCCACTTCAATGATCCAAACCGTTCAGCAGGTTCATACGCTACTCGAAGACAGTCCATCCAAATCTTTTAGTCGTTCGTTGATCTTGCAGCCCGCTCTAAACTGTCATTCCTAGCCAAAGAAACCAAGAACCACCACCATCTGAGTTCCTGCTTTGTATAATCGTACGGGATCGTCTTATCAAGACTCCTATGGACCCCACCAGCCATCTTAACGGTTTTTAAACCGTCTAAACCCTTTCCAAAGCCAAACCTAAGTCTCCCACTTGAACTGGAAACCGGATCTACGTGCGCACCCACCGACTTTGCCAGTTATAAGGCTCGTCTGTCCGTTCCCCTCCTTCAGAGATTACTCAGAGAGAGAGAGAGAGGGAGAGAGAGAGAGACCATGAGGAGAAAGAGAAAACGTAAGAGAGAGAGAGAGAGAGAGAGAGAGAGAGAGAGAGAGAGAGTGTGTGTGTGTGTGTGTGCTGCCTATGTTGCTGTTGCTGTTGACATGCAGCTCTTTTCCAGAAGAAGAAGAAGAAAAGAAGGAAAGGAAGAAGTGAGTCAAACTGAGTCGACTCTGGTGGGTTCCCACGTTGAGCTGTTGTTAGAAGAGGTAAGACCTATTTAACCTTGGTTTTGTTTGCTAGACCTAATATAAACCCTAACCCTATGTGAAATCCCAACCCTAGGTGATCTTAACGATGAAAAGTATGCCCATCTACACCCTAATCTCGTGTTTTCTATAAAACATTATAGGTTTGGATCAAATAGGATTGCACGGCTCTATCGACGTTCCAAAGCATCAAATTCTAAGAGGTGGGGATTTCCTTTAAGCCTAGCCATGATGATATTAAGTTGTATGTTGATTTTATGCTTATAAAATTAGGGTTTTTGTTATATGATTTCTTGAAATCGTGCTTATTGAAATCTCGCCATGTAAATATGATTTGTATGATGTTCATTGTTGGATATGTTGAATCTTGATGTATGAACTATATATAAGTGGTTGGAGAAGGAATTGTGATAATGTACATGCTCATGTGGAAACCATGCGCAATTTACGTTATCATATGCTTATGATGATTGGTGTATCATTTTCTATGGGTTATTGTATATGGATGCAGTGTTCGCATTGTCGGCGAAAAATCGATAATATCGCCGATATTATCGGTGTCGCCAAACCGGCGATACCGAAACCCCAGTTTTTCGTTTCTCTTCCTAATGTCGACGAAATATCGGCGATATTTTCGATTTTATTGAAAAAAAATAGTTATCGTCGAAATTTTCTACCCGCCATTGCAAAAATTCGAAATAAATAGAAAAAATCTCTCTTACCTTTCTTCTTCTCAAGATCTGCATGCGCTTTCAGCTGGATTTGGTGGGCCAATCGCTGTCGACAACGCCGAATTTTTGGCGATAAGAAAAACCTAAAAAAAAACACTGTTCTTTCTTCGAAAGGAATAGATTTGTAAGGAACCAATTTCGACAAGGTTTAAGGGGATTTGGGGTTCCGATTTGAAAAGAAAATTTTTGCCGGAAAAAATATCTCCAGGCTTTTCGGAGAAGACGAGTAACTCTTGTTCTCTCCTGTTTTAAGGGCGTGGATTTCCTGCGAAAGCCTTGCGCAGAAATTTCCTGCGCTGGGAACCAAGTTCGGGCCACAGTGATTTTTTTGATGAATCCACCCCGTCCATCCGTTTTGAGAGCTCATTTTAGGATGCTAAAATGAAAATGAACCGGATCCAAAACTCAAGTGGGCCTCACTAAAGGAAAAGGTGGGTAGGTAAATTACTACCGTTGAAACCTCCCTAGGGTCCACAGTGATGTTTATATGGCATCCATACCATTCATAACGTCACTACTACTAGGATGAACTGGAAACACAAATATTATCTTGATTCGAAACTCCTGTGGCTCCACAAATATTTCAACTGTGGACGTTTAATCCTCACGTTTTAGGCCCACTTGAGTCTTGGATCCGGTTCATTTTTGTTCTCATGTCCTAAAATGAGCTCCCAAAATGGATGGACGGGGTGGATTCATCAAAAACATCACTCTAGGTCCCACCTTGGTTCCCAGCAGGAACTTCCTGTGCAAGGCTTTCGCAGGAAATCCGCGCCCGTTTTAAGGGAGTGGTGTCAGTGCGGGTTTACTAAAGACGATGCCGCCTTCACTGTGGGGGCCACCATGATGTATTTAGTGTAAATCCATTCCGTCCATAAATTTTTCCAGGTCATTATAGGGCAAGATCCAAAAAAATGAAGCAGATCGAAGACTCAGGTGAACTGGTGGTTGAAGCTCCACCGTTAAAAACTTCCTATGGCCCAGCGTAATGTTTTCTGTAAAGTTTATTTGTCATCTAACCTGTTGATAAGGTCACATAAACCTCAATGAGGGGAAAAGTACAAATATCAGGCTGATCTAAAACTTGTGTTACCCATGAGAAGGTTTTAATGGTCAATCACCACTTTCTTATTTGATGGTCCACTTAAGATTCGAATCTGCTTCAGTTTTGATCTAATGCCTTAAAATGAACTGTAAAAATGGATGGATGGCATGGATATACAATAAATACATCAATATGGGCCCACCATAAGTGTGGCACCGTCAACGGCCGCACCTATTCCACTCTCGCTCGCACAAATTTCCTAAGAAAGCCTTTCAAGCTAGGATGATAGGTGGGCCCCATCGTGATGTTTGTGATAAATCCAAACTGTCCATCCATTTTCCGAGCTCATTTTAGTACATGAGACCAAAAAATAGGCATATCCAAAACTCAAGTGGGCCATACGAGAGGAAACAGTGGGGATTCAATGACCACTGTTGAAACATTCTTATGGCCACAAAAGTTTTATATAAGGCCAAGGTTTTTGTGTTTTCACTTCATCCCAGTGGGAATGACCTTATAAACGGTTTGGATGGAATACAAATATTAAGGTGGAGCCCAGAAAGGTTTCAATGGTACGTATTTATTGCCCCTACTATTTCCTCTCGTGTGGCCCACCTGAGTTTTGGATCAATCTCATTTTTTGTTGCATGTTCTAAAACTAGATCTAAAAACGGATGGACGGTGTGGATTTCTCATAAACATCACGATGGGCTTCACTTAACATTCTAGTGAATTCTGTTAAAGCCTCTGGCAGGAAATCTTCGTCCACCCGGCTCCCCCTTACCATCCGAAACCTACTTCATGGTGGGACTCTGTAGGGCCCACTTTGAAGTATGCATTGCATATCTATGCCGTCCATCTGTTTTTACAAAATATTTTAGGGAATGGTCCGAAAAATGAAGCAGATGCAAATATCAAGTGGACCACAAGCAATGGTCGTTGAACGACCACCATTAAAAACTTCCTGGGGTCCACTGTAATGTTCATTGACCATCCAACCTGTTGATAAGTTCATACGGACTTAGATGAAAGGCAAAAAAATAAATATCAGCTTGATAAGTTGATCCAATATTTTTGTGGCCCATAAAAGGTTTTTAACAGTCAATAACCACTGTTTTGTTTGGAGTGGGCTAGGTCTACCTGAAATTTTATATCTGCTTCGTTTTTAGGACCATCCCCTAAAATAAGCTGTAACGGGATCCGGATGATGACTACGAGCCACCTCGTTACTTCATATGGGAATGAAATATGGCCAAAAAGTATACTTTTTTAATTCATTTAATTTTATATCTTAATTATTGTATGGTGACTGCATTTGTATTATATAAACTCATTTTCGTTGCTATTGGATTAATTTCTTATGAACGCATGCTTTTTTGGGCCCCATTGAATGAAAACTTATTATTTAATGCATTCTTTTTGCAGTTTTTTTATTCCTGAATATGCAAATATGTGTATTTAGGCATTTCCTGAAGTTTCACTGAAAAATTCCACAATTTTCATCATGTTTCCCCCCTTTTCCCCACATTTCCAGTTATCGGCGATATTATCGACGATAACGATATTATATCTTTATCTCTGGCCAGCGAAACCTGTAGCGATACCGACAATGCGAACACCATATGGATGTTATGTTAATGAATACCCCTTGACCCCATACTGATGTAACCATTGATGTAAAGAGATGAAGCCGTGCGAGGCCTTGTTACGTTGGCATTACCATGTAGAGATTTTTTATGAATATGCCTTATTGTGAAAGTCGGCATTACAGTGTGTTTTATTGAATGAATATGCTTTGACATGAGAATTAAGTATTGGCGTTACCGTGTATATGTTGTTGGTTGCATATGCCATGATGTTGAATTTGGCACTACCCTGTACGCATTGTTGGATATGTGCCAAGGGATCTTTATTGATTCGTTACCTATGATGGATCCACTGAAGTATGGAATTGATGAATATGAAGACTCTTGAATTTATTGGGGTAAGGAGTGATCATTAGACGTGTATATCGTTTAATGGGCTGAATGCTAAACTTATTTAATTAAAGAAGAAACTAATCATGCATTCACTGGACTTGTCTTGGTGGGTCAGCCCCTCGGGCGTTAGAGAAAGTGTGCATGGGCCCATTTTTCTCTCGCTATCTAGTGAAAGTGTGCATGAGCCCGTTTCACTAGTTGGGTTTTGGTGCATGGGAAGAGTGGAGTGATCCTGTCCTATCTAGAACCTCTGGTGACTAGTGGCTGGTGAGAAGAGTGGAGTGATCCCATCTCATTTAGTCAGGGTGCCTTAGCTAGATGTTGAACCTCCAATTTATACATTGCATTGCCTATTACAGGACATGGTTTGCATGATTTTCATGATTTAAAGGGCCATCTAACACATGTTTTGTGATTATAGGAATGAGAGCGGACTTCATCTAATTGGGGACCAAAAGAACTCTTTTATAGCTTTTGGATGAAGGAGGAAAGAAGACCAAAGAAAGAAGAAAGCAAAAAGAAGAGAGAGAAGAAGAAAAAGGAGAAAAAGAAAGGAAAAAGAAGCAAATGGAAGAAGGCCGACCGGTCTTGACCGGTCGGCCATGAAGGCTGTTCATGTTGAAGACAGGCCGACCGGTCATGACCGGTCGGCCATGCACACTGGACGAAGACAAAACTAGTCCGACTGGTCATGACCGGTCGGCTAGGTTCACTGGATTGCTAGGAGGTCTGTCCGACCGGTCTTGACCGGTCGGCTGTGCTCCCTGGAATGTGTGAAAGTCCAGTCCGACCGGTCACGACCGGTCGGCTCTGCGTAACATGAGTCTTTTCTAAATCTGGACTCCGAAAATTGCTGCGCAATGCGTAATCTTTCGCAGAATCCGACGCAAGGGAGGTTTATTGCTATAAAAGGACACCTAGGGGTTCTTCCTAGGGTATCAGAGAAGCTAAGGAACGAGGTTCTAAGGAGGGAAAGTGATCATGGAGCGTCTGCAACTCTCCTATTCGGGTTTTTCTATTTTTATGCTTTTATTTTGAGATTTTAGTTGCAGCATGACAATGCTCGGCTAGAACCTCTCAGCTAAGGCTGAGAGGTGAAGCTTGTAGCTAATTCTATGTTGGATTCAGTTTAATTCAAGTATTTTTCAATTCAAGTTTGGATTTTCTAACGTTTCAATTCCAAAAGTGGTAGTTTGAGATGTTTTATGAGAGTTCATGTACCCAAGACATGAATTCCTTGCAATTCTCTGAGATTGTCACAGGTTGCTTGTTTAAATTCGAATTATAGTAATCCTTGAGCAGGCCATAGTCCATAGGCATGGCTGTTACTCTACAGGCTATGGATTTGAATTCTACATTGATTGAATGGACTTAAACTTGGAAGTTCAACTTGATTTGGATGAATGTGTGTGAATGCTTTATTTTCCAACTAGATGAGAGATAGGACTTCAAATCTTGTTGTGCTTTCTACTTGGATTGACTGAATTGACATGGGATTGCTACAAGTGGATCCTTGAATGCCTTAGTACTTTATATCTCTGATTCTTCATTAAGTTGCTGTTTTAGTTAAATACCCAATTGAATCTGAATTTCTTCCATAAACTGAGTTGCTGGAGTAGTTTGGAAGCTTGTTTCTATTCCCTGTGGATCGACCTCGGTCTTACTGAGTTTTATTACTACATCGCAGCCTTACACTTGAGGCGAGCAAACAAGTTTTTGGCGCCGTTGCCGGGGAATTAGATAACGGTTTTCAAATAGTTCAGTGGCTGTAGAAGTAGATAGGTTTTTCTGATTTTCTTAGAACTAACAAAGTTTTCTGTTTTGTAGGAATTCTTCTCTAAGTTCAAGCTCATCAGGTGATACCTTTCTAACTTAGTTTCTTTTAGATTAGTTTCAGATTTCAGTTTTCTAGGTTAGGATTAGCTTTGATTTTTGGTTGAGTGGTTTATGTCCTGTTGGGAACGTAATCACTCAAATCGTCTCCAATCTGAAGGTGGTTTAGTTGGACCATTGTCAGTCCATAGACGAGTCCGGAATTATCAAGAGCATTGTGAAAGTTTGGGGAGTATGGATCAAACACCTATAAGGAATCCTCCCCCCCCCCCCCCCCCCCCCCCCCCTCTACTCCAACTAGAAACGCAAATCAGGAAGGAGTAGGAGAGAATGAGGTACATAATGTTCCTCCAATGAGATCACTACGGGACTACCTACAACCTGCCCGTGCAATTACACCTTCTTGCATAGTTCTACCAGCAAACGGTGGAAACTTTAACATAAAACCGGGCGTAATTCAACTTTTACCTAAATTCCATGGGCTAGACTCTGACCGCCCATACTTACACTTGCAAGAATTTGAAGAAGTGTTGGCCACCTTGCATTACACCAATGTTTCCGACGATACTATCAGACTTAAACTCTTTCCCTTCACCTTGAAAGAAAGAGCCAAAGATTGGCTTCACTCTCTTAGACCACACTCGATTGGGTCATAGGTTGAGATGAACCGGGAATTTTTGAAAAAGTTCTTCCCGGCTCATAAAACGAACATCCTTCGAAGAGCCATAATGAATTTTTCGGCTAAAGAGGGTGAATCCTTTTTCCAATGTTGGGAGAGATTTAAGGAACTCCTACTTGCTTGCCCACATCATGGCTATGAGAGTTGGCGAGTTATAAATTTTTTCAATGATGGATTAAGTTCCAATATGCGCCAATTTGTGGAAATGATGTGCAATGGTGAGTTTATGAGTAAAAATCCAGATGAGGCTTGGAGTTACTTGGACATGTTGGCTGAAAACGCCCAATCTTGGGATACCTCGGATAAACCCAAGAACTCCAAGCCCACTCAAGAGAAAGGAGGGATCTATGTCCTTAAAGAGGAAGACGACGTGAATGCAAGGATAGCTAACCTCACAAGGAAGGTTGAGGCCATGGAACTTAGCAAAAGTGGAGTTCCCAAGTCCAAGGAAGCTGTTGAAACCACATGTGGGATTTGCCTCATCGACTTACACGCTACGCAAGATTGTCCCACAATTCCTGCGTTTCAGGAAGTGCTACATGAAACAGCCAATGCCACATATGGTTATCAACGGCCCTTCAATGGACCAGTAGGTAATACGTACAATGAGAGTTGGAAGAACCACCCGAATTTCAGTTGGAAGAATGCTCCTACGGGCAATCCTACCAACTCCCAAAGAGGGCCACCCATGCAAAATATGGCCCCACCTCAATTCTCATTGGAGGATACCTTGAGAGCGTTTATGCAAGGGCAAGCGCAAATAAATGAATCAAATCAGCAAATGTTGGTTGATGAGATTAAGGGACGCTTGAATGCTAGGGAAGGGACCTTTCCGGCCCAACCTCAGCCCAATCCAAAGCAAGTACATGAAGTAAGCATCCCTAATCCTTCCAACCAAAACATGGAGCAAGCTAAATCCATTACCACCCTTAGAAGTGGTAAACAAATTGACAAAACTATTCCGGTGAAGGCCGATGAGCCTAATGATCCGGTAAATTCTGAGGATGAAAATGGATCTAACTTAGCCCCACAACAACCGGAACGTATTTACAAGCCCGTAGCACCATTCCCTTCGAGATTGGTTGCCCCAAAATCTCTCCCAAATTCTCAAGATATTCTAGAGATATTCAGACAAGTCAAGATCAATATCCCTTTGCTTGATGCCATCAAACAAATTCCCTCTTATGCCAAGTTTCTAAAGGACCTATGCACAACAAAACGCAAATATAATGTGCAGCAAAAGGCCTTCTTAACTGAGCAAGTGAGTGCCATCCTCACTCAAAAGACCCCCTCAAAATTCAAAGATCCCGGTAGTCCCACTGTCTCATGTATCATTGGAGACTACCGGATTGAACGTGCCTTGTTAGATTTGGGGGCGAGTGTGAACTTGATCCCATACTCGGTATGTGAGCAATTGGGTCTTGGTGAATTAAAACCCACCAAAACCAATTGCAACTCGCTGATAGATCTATCCGTGTACCGAGGGGGATAGTTGAGGATGTTCTAGTCCAAGTCGACAAATTCTACTACCCGGTAGATTTTATAGTCTTGGACACACAACCGATTTTGGATGCTAGCACCCAAATACGGGTAATATTAGGCCGCCCATTCCTTGCCACATTAAACGCAATCATCAATTGTCGGAATGGGGTGATGCAACTATCTTTTGGAAACATGACACTAGAGGTGAATGTGTTTCACTTAGGCAAAAGACATAGGGATATCGATGATGATGAGTTCTTCGATGTAAACATGCTTAAAACTTTTGAAGAAGAAGAACTCCTCCAACTTGAACCACTGGAAAGCTTGGAGACATGCTTAGCACACTTCATGGATTCTAAAGACCCCATCATTAGTGAAATTGTGCAAGCAGAAAGACCGGTAGTTGATACTAGCCGGTGGAGGCCCCATTTTGAAAAATTGCCACCAACCACATCAAGGCCTCTACCGTCTAACATCAAACCATCGAAGCTTGACCTCAAACCACTGCCATCCGAGCTTAAATACGTATATTTGGGTCAAGAGGAAACTTTCCCAGTTGTCATTACCTCCCACCTAGAGAAAGACCAAGAGCTCAAGTTGATTGAGTTACTCAAAGAACATCGGGAAGCCATAGGTTGGACAATAGCGGATCTCAAAGGGATAGATCCTTCGGTTTGCACGCACCGAATACACCTTGAAGATAATGCAAAAACGACTAGACAACTTCAAAGACGGCTAAATCCAAACATGATGGAGGTTGTCAAAGCCGAGGTGTTGAAGCTATTGGATGTGGGTATTATCTACCCCATCTCAGATAGCCAATGGGTGAGTCCTACCCAAGTTGTCCCCAAGAAATCCGGTATTACCATCATTGAAAACGCCAATAACGAGCTCATACCGACTAGGGTGACCACCGGTTGGCGTATGTGCATTGATTATAGGAAGCTCAACACGGTTACTAGGAAAGACCACTTCCCTCTCCCATTTATGGATCAAATTTTGGAGAGGTTGGCAGGCCATTCCTATTATTGCTTCCTAGATGGCTATTCCGGATACAACCAAATTGAGATAGCTTCGGAAGACCAAGATAAAACCACATTTACATGCCCGTTTGGTACCTTCGCTTACCGAAGGATGCCATTCGGGTTATGCAATGCACCCGCCACATTCCAACGATGCATGTTGAGCATTTTCTCAGACATGGTGGGTGAGTTTCTTGAGGTATTCATGGATGACTTTTCTGTTTTTGGTTGTACATTTGATGAGTGTCTCAAGCACTTGAAGTTGGTCTTGATGAGGTGTGAGGAAAAGCAACTTATATTAAACTCGGAGAAGTGTCATTTCATGGTACAACGAGGAATAGTCCTTCGACATATTATCTCGTCCAATGGAATAGAGGTAGACCGGGCAAAAATTGACATAATTTCCAATCTACCACCACCCAAAAGCATACGCGATGTGCGGTCCTTCCTTGGACATGCCGGTTTCTATAGAAGGTTTATAAAGGATTTTAGTCATATCTCAAGACCTTTATGTAACCTTCTACAAAAGGAGAACCAATTTGAGTGGAGTGCTGAATGTCAGTTAGCTTTTTCAAAGCTAAAAGACATGTTGACAACCGCTCCTATCATGCAACCACCAGATTGGTCCATTCCTTTTGAGTTGATGTGTGATGCGAGCGATTTTGCTATTGGGGCGGTGTTAGGCCAAAAGAAGGATAAAAAGCCCCATGTCATCTACTATGCCAGTAGGACCTTGAATCCTGCCCAAGTTAATTATTCGACTACGGAGAAAGAGCTCCTAGCTGTCATTTTTGCCTTGGACAAATTCAGGCCATACTTAATAGGATCCAAAGTTATTGTTTATACGGATCATGCGGCGCTGAAATACCTTCTTTCTAAGAAGGATGCTAAGCCCCGTTTGCTAAGATGGATCCTACTCCTTCAAGAATTCGACTTGGAGATCAAAGATAAGAAGGGGGTAGAAAATGTGGTGGCGGATCATCTATCCCGCCTAGTCCTACCAAATTCCATTGACGAGTCACCTATTGAGGACTCATTCCCTGATGAGCAACTCTTTGTTACTATGCATCCACCATGGTACGCTGATATAGCCAATTATCTTTCCACAGGTGCGATGCCGACTCATTGGACTGCGCAAGACAAACGTAAATTTCTAAGGGAAGTGCGCAGATTTTTTTGGGATGAACCTCTATTGTTTAAATATTGCCCAGACCAAATTATAAGGAGATGCGTCCCCAATGATGAACACAATTCAGTCATCTCCTTTTATCATGATCAAGCATGTGGGGGTCATTTTTCAGCCAAGAAAACAACTGCGAAAATTCTGCAGTGTGGTTTTTATTGGCCCACGTTATTTAAGGACACCCATGAGTTTTGCAAAGCGTGCGAGCGCTGCCAGAAGTTAGGAGGATTATCCCGTCGAAATATGATGCCACTCACCCCAATTCAACATCTAGAAGTCTTTGACTGTTGGGGCATCGATTTCATGGGACCATTCCCCTCATCTTTTGGACATGTCTATATTCTGCTTGTCGTAGACTATGTGTCTAAATGGATAGAGGCTATCCCATGTAGAACCAACGATCATCGTACGGTTCTCAAGTTCCTAAAAGAAAACATACTTTCTAGATTTGGGACGCCTCGAGCCATTATTAGTGATGGTGGTTCTCACTTTTGCAATAGACCCTTTGAAACTTTGATGAAGAAATATGGTATTAGGCACAAAGTGAGCACCCCATACCACCCACAAACCAGTGGGCAAGCTGAAATCTCCAATAGGAAAATCAAGCAGATTTTGGAAAAGACGGTGAGACCGGATCGCAAGGATTGGTCCCTAAGATTAGATGATGCACTTTGGGCTCACCGTACCGCCTACAAGACACCCATTGGAATGTCCCCTTTTAGACTTGTCTATGGGAAAGCTTGCCACTTGCCTGTGGAGATAGAACACAAAGCCTATTGGGCAATTCGGGCTTTAAATTTTGACATGGACAAGGCTAGCTCGCTTCGCAAAATTCAATTAAATGAGCTTGATGAAATCCGGAACGATGCATATGAGAACTCGAGAATTTACAAGAGTAAGATGAAGGCTTTCCACGACAAGCACATCTTCAGGAAATCTTTCCAGGAAGGACAGAAAGTACTCTTGTATAATTCCCGACTTCACCTTTTTCCGGGCAAATTACGATCTCGATGGACTGGCCCATATATTATCAAAGAAATTTTTTCTCATGGGGCTGTTGAGATTGAAAATGCAGCGAATGGTAACCGTTTTAAAGTTAATGGACAACGCCTTAAACCATTTGTTGAGAAATTCGATTCAGAGGACACGTCCATCACTCTGATTGATCCTGTCTATCAGGATGATTGATCTCCTAGTCTGATGGAGGTATAGCATAGGTAGGTTTAGTTTTGTTTTACTGTTTTAATAGGTTTTAGTTGTTGGGTTGGAGAATTCCATGATCACTCTCTCAGGTACTATTGTTCTCACTCCCTCATATTTTACCATTGCTCTCATGTTCATGCTAATTGACTATCTTTTTACATTGAGGGCAATGCAAGATTTGGTTGGGGGGTGAGATAAGATCCCTCATCTAACATATTCCAACATTTCGAGCTTATATGCGGCAAATTTTTTTCGAATTTTCTAACATCTCAAAACTCTTTTAGAAAATCTTGTTTCTATACATTTGAGATGCTTTGAGTATAAGAAGAGGAGATACGAAGTGTGTGATGTTGTAGTTTTGAATTGCTCCCAACATAATGGTTTTATATGATAGTTCCCCTATTGTTGTGATTGATAGAAAATTTGAACACCTTTACACCAAGTTCACATTACACGATTTTCATGAGTTGACAGGTTTATGTGATTTGTGGGTTAGTAGACTTTGATTTAAAGGTGTTGAGCAGCCAAGCCGGGGTATTTTGTCCATCCTTCTCCATGGAAAAATAACAGAAGATATGGATTTCTAAAAATCCTATCTAATTTAAAAGAAAAGGGAAAGAAAGGATGAAATCGGGAAGGAAAGAAAAATGGTGGAAAATTCCGAAAAGGGCTACCTATTACCAACCGGGGGATGGTCGAACCGTAACCAAAGCCGGAAATGGGACGTAGTGTGATAGCCGTCGGAAGGACGGTAAGGCAAATTCCTCTCATAGGCTCGCTGTTGCTCTGTGCACCTTAAAATCATTGGTTTACCTAATCTATGAAGAAGATGATCTCAGGAACTCATGAGATGAATTTTCACTATACACATTAGGTTGAATTTGTTCAAGTTCTTCTATTTATCAATCAATCAGCGGGAATTTCATGTAGACACTTCTTATGTTTTGAGAACCCAAGGTTTCAGCTTTTATCACCAAATTTTTCCAAATTTTATATTTATATTTCTTGGAATGGATAGAAACATGGTTTCTGGAAGAGAGTTGGATTTGGAGGTTTGAAATTGTTTCACGCATGTTTTGCTCGGGACTAGCAAAAAGCTGGTTGGGGGGTGTGTTGAACCTCCAATTTATACATTGCATTGCCTATTACAGGACATGGTTTGCATGATTTTCATGATTTAAAGGGCCATCTAACACATGTTTTGTGATTATAGGAATGAGAGCGGACTTCATCTAATTGGGGACCAAAAGAACTCTTTTATAGCTTTTGGATGAAGGAGGAAAGAAGACCAAAGAAAGAAGAAAGCAAAAAGAAGAGAGAGAAGAAGAAAAAGGAGAAAAAGAAAGGAAAAAGAAGCAAATGAAAGAAGGCTGACCGGTCTTGACCGGTCGGCCATAAAGGCTGTTCATGTTGAAGACAGGCCGACCGGTCATGACCGGTCGGCCATGCACACTAGACGAAGACAAAACTAGTCCGACTGGTCGGCTAGGTTCACTGGATTGCTAGGAGGTCTGTCCGACCGGTCTTGACTGGTCGGCTGTGCTCCCTAGAATGTGTGAAAGTCCAGTCCGACTGGTCACGACCGGTCGGCTCTGCGTAACATGAGTCCTTTCTAAATCTGGACTTCGAAAATTGCTGCGCAATGCGTAATCTTTCGCAGAATCCGACGTAAGGGAGGTTTATTGCTATAAAAGGACACCTAGGGGTTCTTCCTAGGGTATCAAAGAAGCTAAGGAACGAGGTTCTAAGGAGGGAAAGTGATCGTGGAGCGTCTGCAACTCTCCTATTCGGGTTTTTCTATTTTTATGCTTTTATTTTGAGATTTTAGTTGCAGCATGACAATGCTCGGCTAGAACCTCTCAGCTAAGGCTGAGAGGTGAAGCTTGTAGCTAATTCTATGTTGGATTCAGTTTAATTCAAGTATTTTTCAATTCAAGTTTGGATTTTCTTATGTTTCAGTTCCAAAAGTGGTAGTTTGAGATGTTTTATGAGAGTTCATGTACCCAGGACATGAATTCCTTGCAATTCTCTGAGATTGTCACAGGTTGCTTGTTTAGATTCGAATTATAGTAATCCTTGAGCAGGCCATAGTCCATAGGCATGGCTGTTACTCTACAGGCTATGGATTTGAATTCTACATTGATTGAATGGACTTAAACTTGGAAGTTCAACTTGATTTGGATGAATGTGTGTGAATGCTTTATTTTCCAACTAGATGAGAGATAGGACTTCAAATCTAGTTGTGCTTTCTACTTGGATTGACTGAATTGACATGGGATTGCTACAAGTGGATCCTTGAATGCCTTAGTACTTTATATCTCTGATTCTTCATTAAGTTGCTGTTTTAGTTAAATACCCAATTGAATCTGAATTTCTTCCATAAACTGAGTTGCTGGAGTAGTTTGGAAGCTTGTTTCTATTCCCTGTGGATCGACCTCGGTCTTACCGAGTTTTATTACTACATCGCAGCCTTACACTTGAGGCGAGCGAACACTAGAGCATGCATGTCATGCATTGCATTAACCAAGATCTTTTATTGAATTGTTTTGATTTGATTAAATGATAATATCCTGCTTGCGTTTACTCTGTGCCATTATTATCATGATTGTTTTAAAGGGATATTCCCCACTATGATAGCGTTTAACTGCTATCCAACTACATCTCAGATAATCCAGGTGAAGATCCAGTAAGAGAATCGAACACTACAACGAGGTGCTCGAAGGCTCGTGTCACCAAATGACGGACGATGAAACTGAAGCGTCTTGAAGATGGATTATGTTTATTGTCTACGTAGAGTAGATTTATTTTCATGTAACTTGTAATAAGCCTCTCAGGGAGACTAGAAAGTAGAATATTATGTAATTTGTATTATTTAAGGACATTATCTTGATAATATAGAGTAGAAAAACTTCAAATAAAAACCTTGAATTTCGTCATTTTGCTATGAATGCCATGAATGTGAGAAATAAAGATGAATGCATGGAAATATAACCTTAACACATTCCAGATAACATCCGAAAACTTGGCTCATTATGTTGTCCACGAGAGCCGAAATTTCGGGGTGTTACATCAAGTGGGTCACACAAGAGGGAAAATTGGAAAAGAGTTTCCTACTGTTGAATTCTTCCGGGGCTCCACCTTGATGTTTATATGTCATCCAAACCGTTTATAAGTTCATTCCATGATACGAAACTCATGTGGCCATGCAAATGTTTCAACGGTGTTCAATGAATCCCTCCTGTTTTCTTTCATGTAGCCCACTTGAGTTTTGGATGCACCTCATTTTTGTTTGCTTGTCCTAAAACAAACTCACAAAATGATGGACAAGATGGATTTCTCACAAATATCACGGTGGGCCCCACCTAGCATCCTAGTGCTGGAGCTTCCTTTGAAAGCCTTTCGCAGGATATCCTTGTTCGAGATTTGAAAGGGAGATGGTGTTCGCTTTAGCATGAAGCAAACTAGTGTTATATGCTACACGGGCGGGAAATGGCTTGATACGTAGGCACTCAGAATTGTACACTAGTGTTATTGTGGAAATTGCAACTTATTTATTTTACTAAACAATTGAGAAAAATGTAAAGAAGAGATGAGAGATCTGTAAAATTCTAAGAAATTTTAACAGATATATATACACCTTTATTTAATAAATAAAGAAATATTTAATTCAATTTTACGTGGAGAAACCCCTCAACGGATAAAAAAACCACGGCACAAAGCGATCCACTATGATTCAAAAGATTACAGAGATTGATAGCCCACAAGTAAGGAAAACCCAAAGAAAACCCAAGCTCTCTCTCTCTAAAAACACTCTCCCCTCTTCCAAATACACTTTGGAAACCTTGGACACCTTAGGATACCATCTAAGTTTGGATTCATGTCATATATATAGCAAGAATCCTGAAAATAGAAACATCTTACGCATAACTAAGTAATAGCGTAAGAAAACGCATGATTGCGTAAGACACCGTGGACATGGCCGACTGGTGGTGACCAGTCGGATCGACCCAAAAAACAATCCAGGGAGAAAATACACTAAAAATCACGTCTGCCTTAACACACCCGACCGGTCATGACCGGTCGGCCCTTACTGTCCAACCAGTCATGACCGGTAGTGGACAGTCCAGGGGTGCACAGTGCATTGTTTGAAGGCTCTTCCAACAAGATCCATATGCTTAGAGAGCGTTTGGATGCACCACTAGATCGAATTGCAAATTGTCAATTTAATTGAGAGGAAATGACAACATTCAATGATGTGAACTACTGTTGGTAATGAGGAAGTAGCCCATTCCTTCACGTGCCAACTTGAAATCACTATAATTATGATTTTGAGCATACTCTTTACGGAAGGAAATTAAAACTTGGCTATTTCTATTTTATCAGATTGATAAGTACATTTCAATATCCACTACAAGAAAAATGATCTTTATCTAAGAAATTTTTACCGAGGAAACGAAATTCCTCGGTAATAACACACTTTTCCTGACGAAATTCGTATTTCCAAAGTAATACTGCATCGCTTTTAACAAGGACAATTTTCGGTGGTAAAAGTGACAAACGCCGACGAAATGCAAATTTCGTAGGTTAAAAAGGGGTTATTTCGTGGCTGAAAACAAAATTTAGAAATGTTTTTTTACCTTACTTTTACCAACGAAAATTTTCCTTGGTAAAAGTGACAAACACCGACGAAAAACTATTTTCGTAGGTTTAAAGAGGGATTTTGTGGTTATAAACAAAATTTTAAAAATGTTTTTGCCTCAAGCTTTTACCCATGAAAGATTTTTAAGAACGGTCCATCGTGATTTCCGATCTATGCTTGGTCCGCCATAGACCCCACCATTTGGGCAATTTAGACAGGTACATGCATGCATGCATGCATATAGTGAATGCGAGGCCACCATTTTAAAAATGCTTGGTTACCCACCACGCTAATCTTAGTTTATTAACACGAGCAGCTAATTGATGCACTCCTCGAGTACGAAGCTCCATTGAGGGACCATCTCAAATGACACGTATACCCAAAATCAAATTGTTTAGACAATCCCAGCCTTTGATCTACATCCATCCACCATTCCTTCATTTGATTAAAGTGACCCAAAAAATGGACCGTTCGGATTGAAGTATGGCTCCATGAAATGCACAGTGGCCATGTGCATATGTACTTGAAAGACCCATTTCGGTGTAAAACGCACCGTGCGTAATTAGAATAAAATTTTGGAAAGGGTTTCCAAAATCCTATCTCACGGTCCTCTTGGCTCCCCCTCTCATGCACCCTCTCTCAGCTCTCTTCCTCTATCTCGATCTCCCAACCCTAACCCTATGTTAAGAACCTAACCAATGCGCCAAAAGCCCCAGGACTGATGGAACGTGTAAAGTTAGGCTCTTAAACCCTTGGGATCGTAACATTCCACCACGCTCCGCAGCCGACGTCCACGGCGGCCCACTCTGTGGTGGCACTCACTCTGGCCTCTATTCCAGGTAGCCCTTTCCAGGGCATGGCGGCTGCACTCTGGTTATCCAGGTAGCCCTTTCCACTTGGCGGCTTCACTCTGGTTGCTCAGGTAGCCCTTTCCACGCCGTGACGGCTTTCACTCTGGTCCAGGTTGCCCTTTCCACAGGTCGCCCCTTCCGTGACTCGAACATGAGACGTGGTGTTGGCTCTGATACCAATTGTTAAGAACCTAACCAATGCGCCAAAAGCCCCAGGACTGATGGAACGTGTAAAGTTAGGCTCTTAAACCCTTGGGATCGTAACACCCTAACCTTAATTTCCTACCCGTATCTCTCCATCACCCATAATTTCAGTGATTCTGGAAGAAATTTCCACAAATCGAGTGGAGGAATAGCTGCTGAAGGTAGGAGAGATTTCTTCTTCCTTGCATTTGAAGCATTTTTCTCAAGAAATCGATTTCTCTGGAAATCTCTTTCTGATTTTCTGCTTTTTCTTTCTGTCCAGGATTTCGACCAGTCGGGCTGCGAAAAGAGAAATCAATACAACTTCAAGAGGTAGGGTTTCCTTTTTTTACTTTTTTCTTTAGTCTTGTAAGGTTCCGTTATGATGACTCTTGATGCTATTGGGGATTTTAGTTTGATGAGATTGGCTCATTAGTAGATGCGCCATCCTCTCTTGGAGAGTCCATTCATTTAGGGCCCATCAGATCAACGGCCTGGATGACTTGGCCATGGAAAGCTGTTTTGAGGATTCTTGCATGTAAGATGTTTGTTGTTATGCTTGTGAGAATATCATTCCAAATCTTGGTTTTCCAGGATTTTCACTGAGCAAGTGATGACTCTCTATGATCAATGGAAAGCTATTTTGAGGATTCTTGCATGTAAGGTGTTTGTATCCTATTGGACTTTTCCAGGGAGTATGGTGGTTTTCTCTTCATTGTATCTTATTAGACTTTTTGAAAAGAGCATCACTTTTACACTTTACTACTATTTTGATATCATTCACTATAGACAGCCAATTTGAGTTGCAAAGATTAATTCTACCTAGAACATTTACTGGTTGTTTAAAGCTTGCAATTGCTAAGAAGCATGTCTGGGAAAATGTTTTAATATCATGTAGCATTAGGTAAATTGACTTCTACAGTGCCCAAATGGCCAGGCGCCTCTCTGCTAAAATTATAAATTTTTTTGAGATATACATTCAACGGCTGCAAATTGAGATATCATGACTTCGTGGGCCGAACCTAAAATCCAATGGTCACAAACATATGTATCAGGAACTGAATGTCTTATACCATACTAATTGTAAGTCACCTCCCTTTTTAACTATCTAATTGTATCTTTCATTAGATTGTAAGCTCTTACTGGCACATTTCCAATGTAAGTAATGGCATCGTCAATTCTACATGGGGCTTTCCTTAATTTTTTTTAGTTAAGTTGAAATTAAACAGACAATTTCTATGTTTGGTTTTTTTAATTTTTTTTATAAGTACTTGGTCAAAATTGCGTGAGTGTGATGCTTAATGCCAGACAATGTTAATTGTCAAATTACATCCATTGTTTAACTACTTAGAATAAGATTTTCCATGGAATGACCAATCTCAAGAATTCACATATTCACATGAGATGATAGCTTTTAGTTAATTAATATAGTGGTTGGTTGAAACCTGAAAGGGTGTTTGGAACATACATTATAATGTCCCTTTTCCTAATTCCATTAGCTCAAGAAGGAAGAATTGGTTGAAATCTAGCTCATTTCATTTTACAGGTTTGCTAATCCCACCAGCATTAGGGGCCCATCCATGTGCACAAGAAGGTGTTTGTATCACAATGTGATAGGTGTCTAGATCTGAGATTTCCATTAGGTAAGATACACAATTTAGATCTTCCAACCTAAAAGTCATGCCATTTCACAACTCAGATGGGCCACAACATATTAAAGAAAATGAATGGATGGAAGGAAATTTTTTAACCATCAAATTACCTTTTACATTGTGGCTAACAGGAAGTGTAAAATTGTTTGATTTTTTTTTTTCAGGCAGAACAAAGCACTAGTTCCAACTTCATGATCAGCTTAGATCATACACATGAGTTTTATATTTGCATCACATCATTGGATGATGGGTCTTATGTGGCCCCACTTATGTTTTAGAAAGGTGAGGCCTACCACCTATAGATTTATTGATGCCACTCTACGTTCACTCAAGAAAATCATATGTTGTTTAATAGACAAGAGGAGTATGTACATCCATGCACATCTTAGTGCAATTGACTTGACTCCAAGTTTGCTCGATTTGGCATTTTAGAGTAGTTTAATCAAGGTTTTCATTAAAATGAATGGTCTAAGATAGATCCTTGTTCCAGAAATCAGGCCGGTCCACTTTTTTGGACTGATGTGTACAAAACAATTGTATAGATGAGAAAAACTCATTTTAACAACCCGTTTGTTTTGTATGTTGTGGCCTAACTGACAAGTGAGCTGCCCTGTTTTTTGGGACAGGGAAACTATACATTGATAGCCACCTAATGGGCAGCTTGGATCTTACAAGATGGTGGAAGCTTGGCATGTGCACTGGCATGCAAGCAATACCTGGGTGTGGTATCATCAAACCTTGGTCTGAAAGCATTCACCATATTATGCCAATTTCTGATATTCTTTCAGGTTTCAGTCTTTCATGCTAACATTGTTTACATGGATACTGAAACTGACCTTTAATTTTCGTCATCCTTGTTTCCTTTTACAACATGCACGTTGAATGACTCATTGAAAACATGTAGCAGATTTACTCATTTTTACTAGAGTACCAAAAATTTGCATGTTCCTCAAAGACAACTATTTTTCTGGAATTGTACATGCAATGCAATGTGGATTCTGAAGTAAATTGGCACCTTTTAAAATTTCATCATTTTATTAACAATAAGCATGTACATTTTAGTATGGTGGCTTGTCTCATCACTTATAAGCATGCACATTTTATCAAATGATTTTTTTCTTTCCTTTGCTGGTGTGCTTTCGTACATGCACTAACTTCGCCAGTGCAAATCTCCTTTGCTTTTTATGACAGGCAATTCTATACAGGAAGCTAGGACGATTACGAAAAATATAAATAATGCAACATGGATTTCTTCTTCCCTAGTCATAAAACCAATCCTCTAGGGTCGTCCCTGTGCGCACCACCATAGCTTCTCAGGTGTATCATAGTGTAGATGTGGATGCTCATTTTTGTTTTAGTTGGATTTTGGTTGTGTTACACTTTAGTTTGAATTTTTTCTCGTTTCTGTTTATGAATTCTATTGGATATTTTGTGCTCCTAGAATACAGGGTGTTGGGCTGTAGTATCATGTGGAATCGTGGATTGGCTCTGTCAGTATTGATTGAATTTGATTATATGTTTGGGCGAGCTTAAATGCAATTTTAAACGCATGCATAAATTGCATACATTTAGTTTAACATAAATTGCATCATAACCGTATAAGTATCCATGTTATGCGATACATGGGTGAGTCGGTTATGAAATAAATATGTTGTACACTCCATATCAGCACTGATGCAGGGCCTATACAATTTTGCTTTATGTTTTGAGTCATCTCCCAAATCTCATATGAGTTGTTTCTGCTAATGTAATTGATGTCAAGTTCATTATGGCTCAAATCACATTTTGGGGTTGGTAATAAGACAATCGCTTGCTTGACAGGTGGAAGAAAGATACATGTGTGGAAAGGATGGCTAGCTTCAAAATATAGGGTATTCTCGTCCCTGGCCTTTGGCCATTATGAGCAGACCTTGTTTAAGGGATTACTATGGAGAGATTTCTTAAGTTTGCGTTTTATGTAATGCATCCATCTCCTCTATGAACACTGCTCTGTGTCTCTTTTCCACTAGTAATTCGCTCATAGATTTCCTTTGTTGTATTTCTCTATACTGATTTTCTGGTATTTTATTTCATTCTCGATAGGTGATGGAGATCTTTAGCCACATAAGCAAGTGAGAAGCACTAACCACAGATAGGCTTGCCTTTGTTAGAGTTATGGAAGACGTGTGTGGAGGTTAATGCTGCAATGATGGTTAAGAATTTTTGCATTGTCTATATTGAGATGACATTTAAGTGCTTATTGGTTGAAGTTATTTTTACACTTTTCGTATTTGGATTTTGTTGATTTTGAAGTAACACTAATACGTGTGCCTTTTGCTACAGGAGAAGTCTGAAATGGTACCTGAGCTAGTAGCTAATGTTTCAAACCTTCCCCAAATCAAGACATTATTCTGAGAATTGATGTTAAGGTACACTTACCGAATATCTACTTCATAAATAACTAGAGTGCATTCTTGTCACTCGTTTCATGTTTAGGGTTGAAGTTCAAAATTGAGGGGAATAATGGTTGTTAGTTTGAAAGTGGGGATGGGTTTTGGCTAATTGGGGTTTTGTGATAGAGAAAGTTGAGGAACTTAAAAGGGATTCAGTTTATCGTGGCTTGGTTAAAATTTGTGAAAAGGGGGAAATTGGAAAGTTCTGTTTCAAATTGGGTAGGATTTTGGGTAATTAAGGTTTAGGGATTTGAAAATATAATGGATTTGGGGAACATTGAGGTTTGATAATGAGGGAATTTGGTGGAATAGAAAAAGAAAAAGAAAATCCTAAGACTTTACTTGCTTTGATAGCAAACTCAACATGATTGAAACTAGAACATCATTGATTATAACCTTGTATTGGTCATGGCTCTTTAGGATCACTTTGAACAAGATTATAATAATCCTAGCCTCAAAAGCACTCTCTCAACTTTTTTTAAATATCTTCAATTCAAGTTGTATTTGATTTCATAATGTAATTATAAGTATTATTAATTACTAATATTGTATTTTGGTTTATTTTGCATACTGTTTGTTGGTGACAGCGGGGATGTTTGTGCTGATGGATGTTTTTTTTTTGTATTTGTTGTACATACTAGTGGGATGTATGTACTGGTGGGATTGACATTTTGATTTTATTCAAACATTTTGATTGGTATATATACGATTGAATGCTTTCTAGTGTGTGAATTGTATGTATTATCAGGTTATTACGTACAACTTTTTAAATGGAATATTCCTTGTTAATTACCATTTCCAAGGAAATATTTCGTCGGCATTAATACTAACTTCTACCTTCTCCAAGGAACTATTTCGTTGCTAATTCCAGTTTCGATGGTAATTCAACCACCTTTCCCAAGGAAAATTGTTTGTCGGTAATTCTATTACATTTACCAAGGAAAATTTTACTCGGTAATAATATTTATTTCCTTACAAGGTTTATTATTACCGACGAATTAAATCTATAGCCACGAAATTATGAATTTTTACCAACGAAATATTTCTTCGGTAAAGGTCCTTTTTTTTTTTTTTTTTTGTTTCGTCTGTAATTGTTTTTCTCAAGGGTGATATTTCGACGAAACCCGTGACGAAAAGTTTCGTTGGTAATGACTTTTACCTAGGAAATGGTAATGTTTACCTAGGATTATTTCCTTGGTAAAAGCCAAAATTGTGGTAGTGATCTCAATGGTGCATCCAAACAGGCACCTTAGAAATTTAACTACTATTTTGTGACTTCAAAAGAAACCACAAAGATTTGGTTAGATGAAACTTGCTAGGTTATGACAGATGTAGCAAATGCTGATATGGACATCATGTTGGAATATAGATTTTAATCTAGATATGTTTTATCATAGTGTTTAAGACTTTTTAGCATGATAAACTGGATTGAAATGTTCATATCTGCCGTGGAAAAACTGAATTGAAATGTTCATATCTACCCAGCTTTTCACGGTAAGACATTTTACAACATTACTTTTTTTCACCACTGTTTGAGAAAGGGGATTTGTTGGAGTTGTATCATGAAAAACCAATGTGCGCTTGGTCCACTGGTCATTTGGATGTGATAGATTCATTCTCAAATGTTGATCTTATGACCATGGGTCCTATTAGACAATGTGATAGGCTTTGAAATATATCTAGTTTTGCCTTAAAGTTATATGATAAAGGTTATGTGAAAGCAATTCCTTAGGTCCTTCGGAACATGAGATGGACATGATTGTCATTGATTAGGGAGTTTGTATTCCATGAATCTTAGTACCTTGTTGAGCTATGATTGACACAGATGCTTAGGACACATTTGTGGATATTAATCTTTGATATGCACAATTATTGTCATACCCCACAGTTCGGATATAGGGCATGCACCCTTAGACCCGAGTTATAGTCCATGACTCGTACATTGAGTGTACCTAAATCATCGAGTCATATAGTTTAAATAGAGGCATAATATGGTATGTTGTCTAAGTTCCCATTAACATCTATCATCCACACATCACATAATTCACAAACATTCACATCTATATACCTCTAATAATCGCAATTTACTAGCTAAGATGTCACAGTCCACCCATATGGGACTCTATTACTAGCTAATAACCATAATTATTCAATAAATGAATATTTGACAAGGAAATCTGAAATTAAAACCATCTCTTAAACAAATACTTGATTTGAAAGCATAATGAAATTCCCAAGTAACATATGATCCAACTAATTATTCTACTACTCCAGTGCAACAAGTTCATCCTCTGTGAGATAAAGCCATTGTCCCTGTTCATTATCCATCGGCTTGGCCTCAATTTCTAGTACTTAAGTTACTATTTTAGCTTCCCTTCCATTTGTATGATTTTTCCATCAATACACGTCAGCTGGTCAGGCCTAGTGAGTGAACACCTCATGGTTCATGCACGTTACAATTCAAATAGTAAATGTGTGGATGTTATGCAATGTGATCTGTCCACTTGCTTGAGTTAGATATCCATCAACCCTTCTTTAAGAAGGCATCTACCATTGTGGTAGGCTTCTACACATTGTAGACATCTAGGGATTGTCCTCTAGGTCACCGGGTATTGTAAGTACCTACAGGTCTTCCAAGGCATGCCCCTAGGCATCGACGTAGGAATGCTAAGCATGACATGATGAGATGAGAATGATCAATGCATCATATTAGTAGTTTGTCACATATGTCCTCATACTTCAGTGATAGCATTTACAACTAGACAATTTCCAGTAAAGCATTCCATACAAGGAAATACAATCAACATAGCAATCAAACAACCACTTTAATTATAGCGGAGAGGAAATATGTTGGGATCACTCACTTGTATTTTGGTGAAGTGGATACCAAGATGTTACCCTGAATTTAATCAACCAACATGCTCCTAAATACATGATATAATCCAATCATATTCTTATCTACTTATAATTTGTATAATCAACCCATCTTTGAATGATCAAATTCCAAGCTAGGGTCCACATGGAGGATCTAACCACCCAATCTTAGTTCCTATCAATTCCATCCTCAATACAAGACATTGTGATTGTTAATCCTCAATGTGGGGCCCATTTGATTAGTTAAGATGATCCAACCATTTCCCTTCCCATTATGTTACTTTAATGTCATATGAACTTAATAAGTTAAATGATAAAAGGTCAGATTCGATTTCAAATCAATCAAATCATCGATCAGAAGTTCGATCGATTGAGATTGATCAATCATTTCCTCAATCTTGAAATTTCTAGTTTAACTCTCTAGACACTTTTTGTCCACTTCGGTCGATTGAACTTGTTTTCGATCAATCGAATTCCCACTTCGATCGATCAAAATTTGTTCAAATTTCAGCCTTAGCTCGCTAGACAATTTCTACTACTCTCGATCGATCGAACCAACCTGTCGATTGATCAAAGACGTTGTTACAACTTTATTAAGACGATTCAAGTCTACAACTTTTTTAGGGTTTTCTTTGTTTTTTTTTTTTTTTAGTTTTTATGGATTCATTGACTAGGTAGGTCAAATCTAAGCCATCCATCGGTTCCCACATGATCAAGTTAGGGGATGGCCTATAGATTCTTAGATTTGGATCATATGATATCTGTATCCATCCCAAATCAAATTAAGTCTTTTAAGTCAATTTGCCATATGATCACTGTGGCCTACTAGATAACCAGATCCAACTTGGATTTGGGTATTTTTATAGATTTATCCTAAAATTTGTATGAATGGTTTAGATCGGATTTGATGTATCCGATGATTCATCATGGGATTACATATACCAATAAAAGGCTATGATCAGATCTGATTGTTGTGGTCCATCAGTTGATCAAATCAATCTAAAACTTTGGGCCCTAATATATTTTGGCCTTAAGGATAATGGATCCATTAAGATGTAATCTAATACAACCCAATTGATCTCTACAACAAGAGATCTCACTTAGATCCAAACCTTTTCCTATTGTCTTAGCATCATATCTTCCATAGATCAGTGTGATGAACGTGTGACTGATCCATACCATTCATTGCACAGATCGGACAAAAATACATCAAATGCACCCAAAAAATTGTTTAGGGACTTAATGGATGTAATCTCTCTCTCTCTCTCTCTCTCTCTCTCTCTCTCTCTCTCTCGTTTTTTCTCTCTCTTTAGATTTCTTTAGGTTTACTGCGGAGGCTCTCTACATCCTTCTTAAAGGAGGAGAGATCTCCAGATAAGGAAGGATGAGCACATCTATCCTCCTCCAGAAATTCAAAATTTTTATCCAGATTTGCAAAAAAGGTATTTTCTCCCAATGGCAAGAATCAATACCTCATCTCTTCCCACAACCGAGAGAGTCTTGGCCACCCTATCTAAGTGATTTGTTTTATTATTTATTACAAGATTAAATTTTTATTTCAATTAATCTGCAATTAAATGTTTTAAAAATTTAGGGTTGTTACAGTTATCCTAAGTGACGAGATTGATTTGGGTGAGGATGTAAGGTTTCTACTATCAGGAACTGACTTGGTGTTGGCTTTTGCCTTTGCCCTTACCCTACACGGGAGTATAAGTGTGCATGGATATAGGATCTTTGAATTGGACCATTGGACACTTGCATTGGAGGTCAAACTTCAAATCAATAGTCTGAAGGCCCATTAACTTGGACTATGATAATGAAATCATGGACAAAATGGTATATAAAAGATGACCAATCCTTAGACACGAGGGCATGTAAGGGTCATGGATCTTAACTGGACGGCTTTGGTTCACTTTACAAGGTTTCATAGAGTTCATTGAAAGTAGGTGATTTTGGGTACTTCCATCAAGGTTTATTGATTCTTGAACGGGCTAATATGGGATCCATTAGGTTTACCTAGGGACTTGTTATAGGCTAGATTTGATTTAGATCAGGAGCTCATTAAGTGGTTTTATTACAAACCCCATACTTAAAAGGCTTAATCGGCTTTATGAAGGTTTTCAACTATTAAAGTTTTGTTTTTACTATTAAAATTATTATGATCTCATTTGATGATAACCTAATATCCTAGAAATGATGGCCCATAATGTGATCAACATGGGATCTGAATTTTTGGTGAATGGAAAAAACAATGAAAGTATTAAGTAATGAGTAGGTACATGTATGGGACGAAAAAAATGATAGACAGAAAATTGGTCAACCCACCATCTCGAAAGAGAAATCGATGTCATCGATAAAATCCATCACAACTGATGAAGCAAGATTAGCTAAAGGTGATAAAGGGGAGAAAAAGTGGAGCATCGAAGCTTGGAAAAATGATAATTGTGAAAATACAATGGATGTTGCTGACTTCAAAAATTGCTTGGCAGCTGAAATCAGATTTCCTTCGCTGGAAATCTGATTTTTGCTACCTGTAACTGACAAGACAGGTACCCATGCGTCAAACAGGGCCTCTGGGACTCACACCACCAAACCTTGTATGCGACCGAAATCCAATCTCACAGTTGATAAAATCACTCTTTTAGCAGTTTTAAAGTCAGACCTTGGCACCAGAAGCCCAAGCACAAATCTTGAGGAAACTGGGGTTTGGCAGAAGTTGTATTTCAATTGGGTCCTCCATGGCAATTTGGTGGGACCCATAGTCAATCAGTATACCCTTGAGCCCAATCATCAAGAAAGAGTGAAAGATCAATGGATCAGATGGTCTGGATGATTTAACTCATAAACATTCAAGGCAATAATGATACCAACTACCTGCTCATCATCATCGTTGCAAGATGGGGTGCCATCACATGCCCACTGATTAATTAGAAACCCTAAGTATGGAAGATTGGTGGAAGTATGCAACCAACACTGTACTGCACATGCCACTCTGCATAATCACAAGATCTCACGCATCATGATCAACCACCTTGGCATCGAACTCGCCCCAAGAGATATCTTCCCATCTCACGGGCAAGGAGCTAGAGGCATGCGAGGTACGCCTATCCACTGCTAGAACAAGACCTTTCCGAAGTACCGTGTTGTTGCCTTCAGAGTCTCCATAATAACTCGGCGTAGAGAGAGGTCATATGCTACCAATGAGTTAGCCTCTCCAAAATGGGAGACAAGTGGTACGGCCTGGGCTGAAACTGAAAGAAAATGTGTAGACTGCCCTCAATAAAGGGAGAAGAACGAAGAAAGGGCATGAGATGAGAAGAAAGAACACACTCAACCTGTATGGTGGGTAATAACAAATAAAATCTCTTAAATTGGATTATTTCCACAATTTTAAATTTGGCCCTTTTACTTTAAAAATGGATGGTGACTGTAACCTTTGTGAAATTCAAGGTTTGAAATATCCAACCTGAGAAATGTTTTGGGCATTCCCAATCAATGAGGAGCCCTATCATATAAACAGTTTGGGTCATTGGAATAAAAAACCTGATTCTAATGGATAAAAGCCCTGACATATCACTTTGCAATATGCCTGCAAATACAGATTTATTTGAGCAAACAACTTTGTGGAATCTCAAATGCTTGTCTATTTGTGCAGGAATCACCAGATCCTAACCCATAGGACATCAATAATTGCCTACAACACACCAGTTCAAGCTAGTGGGCCATAATTTAAATCCTAAAATTGTACCTGATTGGGAATCCCAATCCTTCAGTTGATGGCAATGGCTAAAGAAATTTACAACAACGGGCCAACTTCACATTCAGCAAGAAAAAAAGCCAAAGATTGATGGTTAGAATCTTCCAATCTGGGTGACATTTGGGGCATCTTCCAATCCATGGTGGGGCCAATTGGACCAACTTCTGGACTATGGGTCCTATCCCCATCCTTCAATTGATGGTCTACAACTAGATGGCTAAAGAAATATACAACATTCAGCTTCAGAAAGAGCTCAAGCTCAGATAGTAAGAATCTCCAATCTCGGTGACATTTAGGCCATCTCCCATCTGTGGGGCCCACTGGACCAGCTTCTGGAGTACTGAACTATGTACCCTATCCCCAATCCTTCAATTGATGGCCTAGAAATTGATGGCTAAAGAAATATACAACAATGATCCAAATTTCACATTCAGCTTCAGACTGAGACAAAGATTGGATGGCTATATATAATCTTCCAATTTCGGTGACATTTGGGAAATCGCCCATTGATGGTGGGGTCCAGCAGACCAACTTCTGGACTGCCAACCTACGGACAGAGGTGCTGCAGGACAGTAAACAGCCTGCAGAAAGAAATAGGATGCCTATGTAGATTCAATTCTGTGTGCATTTGTAACTTGGTAGTGGAGATTTCTATGATTTCCTCATCAAAAGTCTTGATAAATGAAATCTAAGATAGCTAAATCTTCTATATATGAGTAGCTTCAAGTTTTGACATGTCTTAGGAAATACTGAAATCATTGATCTTTACCTTATATCATATATGGCTGATTTTCACTCTTCTGTTTTCTATCAGGCATCCTCTTCAATCCAACGAGATTGCATAGGCCTTCAATCTTCCTGGGTTCTTGGGATGGCTGGTACTATTCAAGCTGTTTCCAGCGGTGCAGATAGAGTTCTGTTCAATCCATGTGGCAATAGAAACTTCAACCTCTGTTTCCCTACCATGCAAATCCAGTCGAGCATGTCACTTTCAGTCTCCAATCTCACTGGAGAGAGTAGTGCCACTGATTATCAGGATTGTGGAGTATCACCAATGTTTCTCACAGGCGAAACGTCTTGGGGTTCAAACTTGGAAACTCCTTGCCCACAGGCCAGGGACAAAGCAAAGATGAGATACAATGAGAAGAAACGTATGTCTTTCAACCTCATAGTAATAGATCTAGTTGTCTACTCTCATTTGAAACCCATTTTACTATTTCTTCAGGAGATTTGAATGAAGATGCTTTCATCATGATTTCTGATAGATGATTGCACACAGCAAGATCCGGGCAGTTCACCAGTGGGGCTCACTGTAAACATACCCTGGCCCAAAAATCAGACTGGCCTGCTCATCAGGTTGGCCACATGCATGAGAAGAAAAGGACGACTAGAATGGAATGGACAGCGATCCATATTCAATGCACATATGCAGCCTACCAAATGAATGGACTAGTCTGAAATCGAGCAAGGGCATTTTTCACTGCAGAGCCCCAGCTGAGGAATGACGCAGACCTTTGCATGATGCCATGATGGCACATGTGCAGTGAAGAAAACCCTTGATATCTTCATGTGAACCTCCATAGCTTTACATGTATATTGAATTTTTACTTTCTCACCTTTCTACTTATAAGAATAACATATCTGTAATAGGCCATTCAATTCAGATTAGCACGAATTTTGAAATTAAATTTGATTCTTATTACTAAAGGCCCGCTTGGACACAACTTCTGCAAAAGGAGGTTCCCTGTGAAAGAAAGTTCATATTGACTCTGACAAATGATTTTCTGAAACGGAGATGGGATTTTTGGCTCCTGTTTCGATGAGTGGGGAATCAAATGGGTTTTGGGAATGTGCATCCAATCAAACAACATGAAAATGACTCTACTCAGGAAGGGAATTTAGCCTTTGTGAATGTGCATCCAAACAAACGACATGAAAATGACTCTACTCAGAAGTAGTGGATACATTTTTTGAAAATCTGAAATATTGGGAAATAACAAAACACTTTTGACTTGTATGTCCTCAGAATTCCTAACAAAACAGATTCTGAGTAGGGGTACTTGATCATAACAAAACACTTTTGACTTGACTTGGGAAGAGGAATTCTAACCCAAGTGCAGGGGTACTTGATCAATCATGGCAAGCATAGATGCAGTTTCGTAGGCTCAAGATTTGAGCTTAGATATGTTGTTGGGAATTTGGTCATCTTCATGAAGATTATGATATCGTACATCATAAATTCTGCTCATTAAGCTTCCTAAAAGTAGCTAATGTATGCCATTAATTTTTGCAGGTTTGGAACGCAAATACGATACGCTTCTCGTAAAGCAAGAGCAGATACTACCAGAAAGCGTGTGAAGGGCCGGTTTCTGAAGGCAGGAGAGGCTTACGACTATGATCCTCTAGTCTCAAGAAATTGCTGATTTACAAGATTTCTTTGCCTTAACAAAAATTGCAAGATTTCTATAAAAGATAGTATCTTAACAAAAAAAAGAAAGAAAAAAAGACGATGATTTATTGCTAAGGTAGTTTTATCCATTTAAACTTGTAAGAAGGAAATCTAGCTTTCTCCTCGGTTGGGATATAAAGCTTCTACAAGTGTTTTGTTTCCCACGGGGAGTTGCTTCTATTTCATCAATTTTTGGGTGGCTTGGCCTGACTTTTGGGGTGTCTCATTTTCATGGAGGGGTCTATTAGACAGCTTGGTGCCCCAAACACACCATTTAGGGTCCACATGCAATTAGTTACATGAACATTTCATTTACAACTTCAGTGTTGATATTCTAGACATGAGCTTGGTCAGAATAATAATAGAAGCCTTGGGCTATAGGAATCTACAGAATACTTGAGAAAATGATTCGAATATGGTGATTTGAACTTTAAGTGGGCATTCAAGGTCCGTGACAAATTGCAATTGGATTTATATTTTGTTGGAATGCATAACCGTCCAGGGCACTATGGGCCCATTTGCATAGCTCAATATGGACCTACTTATAGATTATAAAACTAAGGCATTATAGCATAAATCATTTTACCAACGACTAAGGCATAATTTTTGCCTTTTCTAAAGGTTTTGGGCTGGGTTCTAATATCATGGCAGAGTTTCGCGCCTTGGTTGGAGGTCTCTTCCTTTGCGTTGGTCAGAGCTTCTCCAAGTTGTTGCTAGAAAGTGATTTGTAGACGGTAGTGGACATGATTGGGAGGGAGCACCCTTCATCGTGGAATTTGTGGTATTGGTAGGCACATTTGGATTCCCTCAAGAGTATCGTGGAGGTTTCCTTTCAGTTTGCAATTGCTCCTAGGGATGTAAATGGTGTAGCAGATGCCTTGGCTAGGATAGGGTGTGAAGAACAAACTCCTACATTTTTCTAGTTGGCTGCTGCCCTCCCTAACCCGATTCGAAGCCTACTTTACCTGATCGTGTGGGTATGGGGTGTATAAAAGAGTCCTATGCGCTCGAGGTCGAGTTATGTGGGCCCTATTGTGATGTGTGATAAGCATCCACACCATCAGTCAGATGCACCATTCTGTGGTGGTCCATGGGCCTAAAACTAAGGACATTCTATGATTTGAGTGGGCCACACCATAGACAAAAGTTAAGAGTGGATATCCACCCATTGAAACCTTTATGATTGTTTATAGGATCAACTGAGACGTGGTTTAGAAATCCAGCCCATCCATTGTGCATGTCCCACTTAAAAAAGAGTTCACACCAAGTTTCAACCGTATCCAAAAATCAAGTGGGCCCCAACAAGTGCTTTTAGATGTTGTAGGCATGATTTTATACTGTTTCAGTTGGTATGGCCCACTTGAGTTCCGCATACAGTTGTTTTTTGGGATATCCCATAATCAATAGGGGACCCACCAAATGCATGGTGTGGATGTCTAATACACATCACAGTGGGGTCCACGTAGCTCAACCTCATGGGAACTCATAGTACCTTTGCCTATATATATATATATATATATATATATATATATATATATATATATATAGCAAAAAAAAAAAAAAAAGGACTTATTTTCTTAATTCTGGAAACCTAATCAGAATCTCAAGTCATTTCTCATGTTACTCTTTCCCTCTTACCTCATCTCTCTGTCACCGTAATCTCTCTCATCTCTCTCATCTACCATCTCTCTCACCCTGTCCCAGGTGGACTCACATTAAGTATGGTCCCAATCAATGTCTACCTTTATTAGAAATACTATGCACAGTTAATTTTCCTATCCACAATCTTGATGGATAGGAATCAACTTCAGCGATTTTTAAGGGGGATTGTAATCAAAGGTAGGAATGAGACCAATATTGAAGATGAACAATTTGACTGGGTTGAGATTGGAGATGAATGTTTCAGTGGGCCGGTATTGAGGATCAGCGATCTGATTTGACAAATGTTGAGTGGAATGGTCCAGTTTGAACAATAGTAAAGATTAAGGGTTAAAGTTAGAGATGAATTAAAGTCCACTTGGGCCGATCTTGAGGTGAGAGAGAGAGAGAGAGAGAGAGAGAGAGAGGGATAGAGAGATCTTCACCTCTCATCTCTTTGCATCTCCTTTATAGTCCGCTTGATTGATGGCTCTTCTTCAATCTTTCTCTATATCCCTAGAGTGTAAAGATCTGAACTATTTAAATTATAATTTTGAAATGTGATTATATCTCGATAGAAAATCCATCATTCATTAATAAAAATTAAGCTTCTCAAAATTTGTACACTTCCATCTATCAAAAATTCCTACAAAAGTATATTATGAAAAGATACCATTTTGTTGAGGGTGAGAATATCATCAATTATGTTTCAACTGATAAGATGTTAGCTGATGTTTGACTAAACAATTGGCGCATGACTTAGAGATGTGGAGTGCATTATATTATCTTACATTTATGTACATAACGTTCATATTAAACGTTAAGTTTGCATTGGTACCCAACTTGTCTTGATTTCTAAATATGTCACAAGTATTAGATCTAAACCCAACCTAAAACCTTAAGTCCAAAAATGGATCAAGATTCATCTAAATCACATTGATTAACTTGGTTTCTAGCAAATCTGAGCACTCATTAACCACCCTAACTTCAAGAAACATACTTCTAACTGTTTCAATTCCATTAAGAAGCAACATGTAATAAATAAAAAATAGAAAACATATATAAAGAAATCCTTATGGAATTTTTTTCCCAAGCTGAGGTCAAACCATGGTACTCCTTTGGATCCAATCTATTAGAGCTCACCGAGGTTCAAGAGCAGAGATAGTTAGATCATTGTTAGAATAGATTTTAGTATTTGAAGAAGATTTATCCAATTCATTAGTAACCCTTGTAAAGTAAAATCCTGGTTGTGTAGGTTGAGGAAGTTCCATAGATTCACTTCCGAGCATGAGAATGATCAATGACATGGTGGGCCTATCTACTGCATCTTGTTGAACACATAACAACCCAATGTGGATCCATCTGCATACTTCATTGGTGGGACATGCCTCCACTAACAAAGGATCAATCAACTCCATCACTTTTCCATCGCACCATAATTCCCATGCCTGTAATGTCAAACTTCGTGTAAGAAAATGAGATTAAGATCAAGGTCATTTTAATTTATATTGAAGTAGAGCTTACATAAATTAGGAGGCTCTGAGCTCCTTTAGGGAGATGGCGACTGTTATTCCTTTCTCCACTTATGATCTCCAATAGTAGAACTCCAAAGCTATATACATCAGATTTCACAGAAACCAAACCTCCCATTCCATACTCTGGTGCCATGTAGCCACTGTTGGTGATGACCAAATGCAAACATGGATTAGAAACATTATAACTATCAAAGGGGAAGTGGACCTTAGATTTAGTCACACATGACAATTAATGTGGCAAAAGTGTCTAGCCTCTCATCGGTTGAATCCCACTATTTCATACCTTGGTTGGGAAATTAGATAGGCACAATCAACTAAGGTGTTACACATTTACGTTGAATCATATAGGTTTGATATTCAACTGATGAATGTGTACAATTTCAAAAGCATGTGCCATAATTTCGTGTGAGAGACGAGACTTGCTAGCAGATCTCATAGGGCATTAAATGTATTTGGAGAAGTAGAATGTTGCATGAAAACTTACTATGTTCCGACTGGTCTATTGGTATTGACTTCAGTTTGATTTCCACCCAAAAATCGAGCCATGCCAAAGTCGGAAATCTTTGGGTTCATCTCATGGTCCAATAAAACATTGCTAGCTTTTAAATCCCTATGGATTATTTTGTGTCTTGAGTCTTCATGGAGATAAACAATGCCCTTTGTAATTCCACGGACTATGTTATGGCGTGTTTCCCAACCTAATTGAGCACGCTTGACTGGATCTATAACCAACATGCAAATTGAGTTAAATCATGTTTAGGTTGTAATTCTTAGAATGTAAGTCTAACTAAATATTTTTAGTTGTGTATCTTAGAAATGCAAATTGAATCAAGGCCATGTTCAGATATGTGGAATCTTCCATGGCAGCTGGGGGTATCTTTTCGAATAGACAAAAAATCATGAATTTCATGGCATAATAATTGTAGTTATCTATAGTAGCAATTCCTTGAGAAAAAAAAGTTAATTGTTGTGTAATAAAAATAGAATCTTCACTTGTATCCAAACTCCCATAATTTAGACGGCAATTTTCTACATCAATGATATAAAATTATAAAGTTTCCAGTGTGATGCAATCCTCCTCCTTTATCTAAGCATAGGAGTGTTAATGAGAGCATAAAACTCCCATGAGTGCAATTTAATATTCTATTACATAGGTTGACTAAAATCAAGGACTTTAATCATCCAATAATCATTATGTTTTTAAGAAAATCCAAAGCAGATATATTAGTTGATTTTGGCCTATATATTCGTTGATATATCCAGCTTTTAAATAATCATCTATAGTGATCGGAACCAATCATTTGGTAGCTAATACCTTACTTAGCGGCAAAAAGAAATTGCATCGTACAATTGTTGGCGCACAAATGGAGGTTGAGGAATTGCCTAAAGTAGCTTTACTTATAGGTTAATCATCATTAAGTCAGTACAACATTTTTTTGCATACACTATGAGTCCCTCTAAATGATTGGTTCTATTCAGAGATCGCAAGACATGTAACAATTCAGATGGTTTTAGTGAAATCAGGTGCTCTTGAATTTTGAGGAATTTCATAAAATAGCCTATGGATCAAGAAAGTTGTTGTGATTGGACTCCAGGTTGGTAATTCTACTACAGGTGGAGTTATAGCTCCCAAAGGTTGTCCCAGCTACTGCTATGTAGTGCTAATTCTATTATCATTTCTGGTCTTTCCCGCAATAGTTGTTGTTGCTTGCTTCTCTGGCATGAGTGAAGGCCCTGTGGAGTATGCCTAGTCTACTCAAGAGTCGGGCTCTTAATTGTAAGTTTTGAGTTTTATTGTTTTCTATAGCCCTCTTGCAAGGTGTGGTTCGACTCTTTTTCACGATGCCCCTTGGATATAATTAAGAAATTAGGATGCTTTATACGATAGGTGAGGCTCATTCTTTTTGTGGGAGTCACTTGAAGATTTGTAGAGCCATGTTTTGCTCATTAACAAAGTTTAAGGTGGTGTGCTCCCACCTTTTTTCAAAAAATAAAAATAAAAATAAGTGACTTTTAAAACATTAGCCATGCTAGTCAAAATTTGAGCCCCATTTCACTTGTCTTTAGCTCTGTTTAAATTGTGAGTATGTTGTAGATGTGTTGTGTATAAGTGTGTGTGGTGAAATTCAGAAACTAAAGAAGGGAGAAGTCCAAACCAAAAAGGAAGACATCGAGGCTGGTATTTGGCATGTATTCATAGATTAATAGTTTCTCTCCTCTCTCGATGCAGCAGTACAGAAGCCTCACAAGGTTCTTATGTTGAAGTTTGGCAATCAATGTGACTTCATTCTTGAATTCCTCCAAACCTTGCCTTGAGCTCTTTGATAGCCTTTTAACTGCTATTTCCTTCCCATCAGACAACTTTCCCTGAAATGATTTTCAATCCAATGGTTGGTTAATCAGAAAGCTTATGTATTCTATTATGTTTAAGCACTATTCAACTACTCCTTAGTAATCCTGCATTTGGATGCCCAACCATCTTGAACTACAAATGTTCAATTGAGTTAAAATTGCATAACATAATTAATGAGTTTTTTTCTTTTTACAATTCATAATGAGGTAATAGCCCTTAAATTATTTCAATTACAATGATGTTTGTTTGGAATATTGATGGGAAACGAAAGAAAGGAAAAGTAAACACTTTTTCCACTTATAGGATGTTTAACCTCGTTTGGATAATAAAATAACTGTATAGCAATCGTTACACTTTTCTATAATCTTCTTATAGAAATAAGATTTCCACTTACTATCGAAACAAGTCTCCAAAACTTGAATCTATAATTCAATTGTGTCATGGTGGAATTCTTGAGAATGCATCATTTGATTGACATTATACTTTTTCTTTTCCTTTCTTTTGCTGTCCCCCAATCCAAATATGCCTTCTAGGTGGTCGGGAAATTAAAACTTGGCATATTTTCATTTCCTTAGAGTAATAATCTATATTGATTTTGATTGTGCATCCAAACGCAGCTTTAGAGAAGTGCCATTACCTTATATACAGGTCCAAATCCACCTTCTCCGAGTTTATTTTCATTAGAGAATGTATCTGTAGCATCTTGTATTGTAGATAAGTTGATGATTGGTAATTCTGGAACTTCATCGCCTTGCATAGTAGTATCCATGAATTCTGAACCATCTGGATTCCCCAAATAATGTGATAACGTTGGACGTTCAACTATCTCTGATGTAAAAATGTGAAACCATCACAATAGTCCTTAAAATATGATTATTCCACTAGATGGTGATTGAGGTCCCTTGCTTACCTTAATAATGGGCCTATGACTACATGCTTCGATGATCTAGATCATTCATATGACTTTTAGTCGTATTGGTGCTTTGAATTGGATGTTAAAAAAATGAAGGCAATCATTGGTCTATTTATAGTAGAAAATTGTTGCATTAGATTTATCATTATATGCTTTCAAACATGTGTGCATTAATGGAACAAACCAACACGTTGATGGTACTAGTTTTCTATGTTTCAGCTGGGTTGGCCTCATCATGGACATGCAAAGTGGAGAGGACGACAAGCATAATTAAGGAAAAATATGATGTTTCACAAACGAATTCTAACTGTTATGGCTAAGGTCCTTGGGTGGTAAAGCTCGGGTTGGGCCAAAAGTATAACTTGAGGCTTGCCCATTAAATTTCAATCTTGGAGTTTAATATAGGTTGAAGATTGGCCTATGTTTGGCTAAGAAGATATAAATGGGCCTACATTTAGGGGGCATTTGGCATCTCTACTCTAATTCAATAAGAGCTTTTTGAATAAGAGCTACTTTAATAAGCTCTTTTTGTTGTAGTTCTTGTTTTAAATAAGCCCGTTTAGTAAAATCTCAAAAAAAAAAAAAAAAGCTCTTATTTAAAATAAGCACGTTTGGTAAAACTTTCAAGGGTAGTTGTTGTAAAGATTACAACAACTTAAATATAAGAGCAATCCAAATGGTTGTTTGGGTGGACCGTCTATCATGTGGGGCCCAACATCAATACTAATTGTCCTTTATGTGGGGCCCCTTAATGTCCACTACCCATCACCATCATGTGGACTCCATATTTGATGTATCCATAGTGTGGGCCCTAACTTTGAAGTGTATTGTCCATCATGTGGGCCCCAGTTTTGATATACCATTCATTATGTGAGGTGCACCTTCTATATGGATCATCCATCATACGACCCACTTTGAATATGGGTCATCCATCATGAGAGACATTGGATGTGGACCGTCCATTAGGTGGGGCCCACTTGATGTCAACCGTCCATTATGAGGGGCCACACTTTTATGTGAGCCATCCATCATATGAAGCCCACTTCGACCATTATGTGGGCCCACCTTGACGTAGACCATTCTTTGTGTGGGGCCCCACCTTCATTATGGGCCATTCATCATGTGAGTCCATCTTTGATATTAACCGACCATCATATGGGCCCACCTTTAATGACCATCATCCATCATGTGGATCCCACCTTTGATGTGGACTACCATTTAAATGAGACCTACTTGATGTGCATGTTCCGTCATGTTGGGCCACACTTTGACGTGGGTCATCTATCATGTGGGGCCTACGATTCATGTGAACCTTTCATTACATGCGCCCACCTTGATGTGGGGCCTCACTTCAATATGAATCATTCATTATGACGGGCCCATCTTTGATGTCCAACATCCATCATGTGGGTCCTACCTTTGTTGTGGACCACTATGATCATATGGGGCCCACATCAAATAGGTAGTCCATCATGTGGGACCCATTTGATGTCCACCATCCATCATGCAGGTCCCAACTTGGTTGTGGACTGTCCATCATATGGGGTCCAACCTTCAATATGGGTCATTCATCATGTAGGACAACCTTTAATGTCAACCTTCCATCATGTGGTCCCACATTCAATATCCAGCATCCATCACTTGGATCCTACCTTTTATGTGGACCATCCATCATGTGGGGCCCACTTGATGTGGATAGTCCATCATGTGGGACCCACATTTGATGTCTACCATCCATCATGTAGGTCCCACCTTTGCTATGGACCATCAATCATGTGGGGCCCAACCTTCGATATGGGTCATCCATCATGTGGTTCCACATTTAATATCAATCTTCCATCATCTGGTCACACATTCAATGTCCACCATCCATCATGTGGGTCCCACCTTTGCTATGAACCGTCCATCATATGGGGCCCACTTGATGTGGATAGTCCATCCATCATGCGGGGCCACCTTTTAATGTGGGTCATCCATCATATGAGACCCACCTTTGGTGTTCATTGTTAATCATGTGGGGCCCAACTTTTAATATGTGTTGTTCATCATGTGGGCTTATCTTTGATGTCAACCTTCCATCATGTGATCCCACTTTTAATGTCCCCCATCTATCATGTAGGTCCCACCTTTGATGTGGGCGTTCATCATGTGGGCCCCACCTTTGATGTGACCATGCATCATGTGGGCCCACCTTGATGTGGAAACCCACCTTCAATATAGGTTGTTCATCATGTGGGCCCACCTTAGAGATATTTTAGAGAAGAGAAGAGGGCAAGATGAGAATTACTTAAAAACTTTAAGGACAAACTTGTCCAAAAGTTAATTAAAAATGTCTACCTGCTTTGGCTAAATAAGCTCTTAAAGAAAAAGTGACCTCCCTATTACTTATTATTTAAGAGCTTTTTTGCTAGTTTCTAAAAAAGAAAGCTTTAAAATGAAAGCTTTACCAAACGGTCTATTTTCATAATAAGAGCTTATTTTTTTAGAATAAGCAAATAAGCTTTTATTAGTAGATTTGCCAAACGCCCCCTTAGGTTTAGGTTGAGCCTTGAATATAGAATATTGTTCAATTCAAATATGGGGTGCTTTTTATCTATGTTTTGAGAAAAAAAGTATAGCCTGAGCCTACTCGAGCAACCTAAATGCTAAACTCAATTCGAACCTATGGGCAATTTGCCAACAAAATCCTATGCCCTGGCCTAGCCCATTGACATTCCAAAGAAATAACATTAAGTTTATTTAGTTTCTCTACCTTCATGTGATCTCTTTCTTCGTCGTAAATAGTAGCAAATGCAAGAACCGGAGAGAGCCAATCCTAAAACTGAGGTAACAATGATGATGGTTATAATCCTTGATTTGATTCCTGCAGTAAAAGAAAACAATTAGTCATTTCCAATGCAAAACACATTGTTAGGTCTATGTTTATTTAGTTATTTACCAAATGGTGCAAACATGGGGGAATTAGACATTGTGCGACTCATCAAACCATTACTGACACATGTACACACACATTCCTTAGATTATATTGAGATTTTGCGATGTTTGAGTTTATTTGCATGGATATGATTCTTCATGATGATGTATTCCTATAAATATTCAGATTGGCCTTCATACGAGGTGTGACTAATATTTGTCACATGGTGTAGACCATTGTGTAGGTATACACAACGTGAGTGAGTATATTGGATGCATGTACATATGAAATGTACCTCCACCTCAATTTACGAGATGCTTAGGATAAGATTTCACATAGATCGGTATGATCTATTTCATAACCAGTTAGACCATGTAAGCCTGCATAGCAGTGGCCTGGAATGGATCATTACTTAATCGGATGGATCCTGCATGGTAATCACATAAATGATAATTGCTTGATTATTTAGAATATGTGAATTAAGCCACAAGTGCTACAAGTCCAATTCACTATGAGAGCAGCGGATAGGCTCCAATCCAGTTGTTGTCCGAGTTTGCTAGTTGAGTTATTGACTCTTGTATCCTTATTACTCTATGCTATAAGCCAAGGATGTGACAAGGTGGTGTTATTTTGGTGTGGGTTGACCATGATATGGTGCGAATAAATCCCACCATTCTTTCCACAATATAATTTCTATGTGAAATGCAAATAAGGAATGGAAGAAAATAGTAATAGAACCCAAAATTCTGATGTAGAACGGGTCGCTGATTATTTCATGGCCCAGATGGAGCAAAAGAAGACCGATCAGGGTCGAAAGTGATTCGGACCGTCAGGACCAAATGGTGCAAACATGGGGGAATTAGACATTGTGTGACTTATCAAACCATTATTGACAAATGTACACACACATTCATTAGATTATATTGAGATTTTGCAATATTTGAGTTTATTTGCATGGATATGATACTTCATGATGATGTATTCCTATAAATATTGGGATTGGCCTTCATATGAGGTGTGACCAATATTTGTCACATGGTGTAGACCATTGTATAGGTATACACAGCATGAGTGAGTATATTGGATGCACGTACATATGAAATGTACCTCCACCCTAGTTTACAAGATGATTAGGATAAGATTTCACATAGATCGGTATGATCTACTTCATAATCAGTTAAACCATGTAAGCCTGTATAGCAGTGGCCGGGAATGGATCATTAGTTAATCGGATGGATCCTGCATGGTAATCACATAAATGATAATTGCTTGATTATTTAGAATATGTGAATTAAGCCACAAGTGCTACAAGTCCAATTCACTATGAGAGCAGCAGATAGGCTCCAATCCAGTTGTTGTGCGAGTTTGTTAGTCGTGCTATTGACTCTTATGTCCTTATTGTTCTATGTTATAAGCTAATGTTGCGACAAGGTGGAGTTATTTTGGTGTGGGTTGACCATGATATGGTGCGAATAAATCCCACCATTCTCTCCACAATATAATTTCTATGTGAAATGCAAATAAGGAATAGAAGAAAATAGGAATAGAACCCAAAATTCTATCTTCAATATAATTGCCATAAGAAATGCAAATAAGGAATGAAAGAAAAATAGTAATAGAAGAAAATAACCTGATCGACAGTTTTAGTGACATCCGAATACTCACCTAGTGGCAGTGGCGGTGGAGCAAGAACTGGACGAGGAAATGAATCAAGTGGTGGAGGCGATGGGGCTTCAATGAAGGGATATTGCTCGTATCTTATAAGACAACTAAGTGATATAATCCGTACTCCTAAGTATCCACTACAACAATACGGAATGTAGTTGATCATCGATTGCATGCATGAGTGGCAATCCTTACTTGATATATCTCGAACGCACTCAACTGCTCCATAGATTGTAAAGTCATTAGAATGCACTGAGCTGGCCGCAAACATGGATGGAGACAGCTCTCTAGAGGACAGATTGTTCATCAACCCTCCTGCCAGTTGATTGTAAAGATCTGGCTTATCTGAAGACATCGGATAATTATTGTAATGCAGAGGGGCAATATCAGGTTCGGAAAAGAAGCGTCGGTTCGAGTAATGTAGAAGGCACTCGTCGTATCTTATGAATGCTTCCTTTTTGTTGGGACAGAGTATAAGGATCTGGACCATTGAAGATTTTAAGCATTCTTGGCAGGAAGTAAATGAAACATCGGGCGGCATTGGGTGAGGCCATTGACCTGGTCGGGTTCGACGCCAGTGGAGGTGTTGTAGTACCCTTTGGACAGAGTTTCAGTATATAGAGAGTGGAAGAGGAGGTTGAGATTGGTTTCGTATCTGCTACCGTTGGTGTAATTTCCTTGAGACTTACAGAAGGGGAAGGGCTTTAGGGCACTAATGGGGCTTTGAAAGAGGAAGAATAAGCAATTGTATAAGAATAAATGAATGGCTTTTGATGGAAGAAGATGCATTCTGCAGAGAGAGAAAGAGAGTTTGGATGACCTATAAACTACGATGGCGCCCATATACAACTAATATAACCATCCAGCCCAACTCTTCCATATGGCGTGGCCTACCTTGATTTCGCTCCCTCCTCATTCTTATTTCAGAAGGCGAACATGAGATAGGAATCGTGCTGTGCGGGTTTTTATCCACATCGTCCATCTATTTCTCGGTGGCATTTTATAGGATAGGAATCATACTTAGGAATATCCAAGGATGTAGTGAACCACACCACAGAAGGCAGCGGTAATAATAATGCTAACTGTTGAAACTTTCATTGAGTTGTTTATTTGTCATTCAACGGAGTCGGATTGCGTCCTTCCATAGTATGGACGCAAAGCATACAAACCGAGCTGTGGAGTGTTCCACTGTGATGTATCTGTTTATGCACTTAGTCCATCTATTTTATAAGATCATTATGGGCTAAAAAACGAGGCAGATACAACACTCAAGTGGGCCGCACCAAATAATGAGCTGAAACTGGTGACGTCATCACTACAGTAGTGTGCTGTAGTGATGACATCACCTAGTTCCGATCACTATTTGGTGTGGCCCACTTGAGCGTTGGATCTACCTCATTTTTAGAGTCACGCATTAAAATAATCTTATAAAATGGATAGACAGTGCAGATAAATAGATACATCATAGTGGACCCCTCCACATCCACATCTCGGTTTGGACGCTTTGCGTCCATATTGAGAGAAAGGATGCAATTCCGACATGGATCTACGGAAAGCATAAATATCAGCTGAATCGGACATGGATCTACCGAAAACACAAATATCAGTCCGAAACTTCTGTAGCTTCAAGAAGTTTTTAATGGTATGTGTTCAATCCCTATTATGTGTGGTCCACCTGTGTCTTGGATCTGGCTCAGTTTAGGTACTAGATCCTTAAATTATAAAAAAACATGGATGTTGATAAAATATTGCGTTCGTTCTTTCGAAAGCTATTGCGTTTCTTTTGCTCGATTACGTCGCCATATGATTTCAATAAAATATATGGGGAATTATTTAATCCATTGATTATACAAATCGCATCCAGAGCATTTACTTTGATCTTTTCAACATACATTACAGAGTAAGACTTGCTGTATAAACGGTTTGGATCTTTATAAAATGACTGCATATCGCATTGGAGTGCATCTAGATGTACTCTAGAGAGGAGAGAGCTTTCCTTGCGAAATTCTTAGGGCCACATAAATTTTGAATCGATCTAATATTTGTGTTTTCAGTTCATCCTAGTAGGAATGACGTTATGAACGGTATGGATGGCATATAAACATCACTGTGGGCCCCAGGCAGGTTTCAACAGTAGGAGTTTCCCTACCCATCTTTTCCTTTAGTGCGGCCCACTTGAGGCTTGTATCCAGCTTAGTTTTGTTCATATGACCTCAAATCAGCTCACAAAATGGATGGATGGAGAGGATTTCCGACAAACATCACGGTGGGCCCCACCTACGTTCCCAGTGAAAGAAGAAATTAATCCGCGTCCCTTTTGTATTTACAATAACGCGTGAATTCGCTGATGTGGATGGAACAACTTCACGTGAATTTCGCTGATGTGCCACCCTGCGTTTGGAGGTGGACCAAAAACTATGAGGATTTAAAATTCAATTCACACAACTAATACAAGTTAGATGAGGACACCCACCATTGAAGTCGTCCAAATTTTGTGCAGTCTACCGTGGTGTATGTATGCGATCCTATCTATTCAACTAAGGCTCCCTACCAGAATGAAGGGACACCCTGAAAATCAAGACATTCCAACACTCATACGAGCCACAGTGTGAATTTATAAGCATCAGTGATGACTTTCCATTGTTTCTTATGTTGTAACCCTCTTAAAATTTGGATTAATATGATATTTAGAATTCATGGTGGAAATACTGCAGCACACCTAGTGGACGATGAGGATCTCATGAAAATTGATCACCACACGCTGCACAGATAGAAGTACTTAGGCCCCTTGTGGCTATGCATTGTCAGGCTAATCTGGCCGGCAGCGGAAAGATTATTTAAAAAAGATAAAGATAATAACAAGCTGGTCATCTAAATGAATTTTTTTTTGTTTTTGTTTTGACTCTTGGCCTGACTGAAGGCAAAACAAAAATATCAGTTTAATCCAAAACTTCTGCAGATCCTAAGAAATTTCTAATGGTGGATGTTTAATCCACACTTTGTGGTCCACTTGAGCCTTTGAGCCTTTTTTTTTTTTTTTTTTTTCTCATGCCTTAAAATGAGCTGTAAAGATGGATGGAACACGCCCGCGTGTAATGTACATATGGGACCCACGTACCCTTCCCCGAGCGGATTAGGTGAGACCCCGGATCCACCTAGGTGGGTGGGATCCCTGACTGTGGGGCTCACAGTGATGTATGTGTCTTAAATCAACACTTTCCAACCATTTTGAAGCTCATTATAGGGTATGATACCAAAAATGAAGCTGATTCAAATCTTAGGTAGAACACACCACAGAAACAGTTGTGATTGAATCTCTACCATTGAAACTTCATAGACTTTCAATGGATTCCACTGGAATGTTTATTTTCCATCCAACCTATTGATAAGGTAAAAAACAATTAGATGAAGGGACCAAATAAATATCATCGTGATCTAAAGCTTTCGTGGCCCATATGAAGTTTTTATTGGTCAATCACCACTATTTCTTGTACTGTGGCCCATTTGGGATTTAAAACTGCTTCATTTTTTTGGATCGTTCCCTAAAATTATCTTTAAACACAGATGTATGGCGTGGATGTAGTCACATATATCTCAGTGGCCCCACAGTCAGGGTCCCACCCACCTCGGTGGATCCGGGTCTCACTTAAGCCGCTCCCGTCTAACTTAAAGAAAAGCGGAAAAAAGAGGACGCGGATTGCCTGCGAAAGGCATCTCCTTTGCTCGGAATCTAGATGGGCCCACCATGATGCTTGTGAGAAATTTACGCCGTCCAACTATTTTGTGAGATCATTTTAGGTGTTGCGATAAAAAGTGAATGGAATCCAAGACTCAAGTGGGCCGCAATAAAGCAAAAGGTGGGTAGGGAAATTCCACAGTGATATTTATATGCCATCCATATCGTTCATAATGTCATTCCTACTGAGATGAACTGAAAACACAAATATTATCCCGATTTGAAACTTCATTAGCCCCATGAATATTTCAAATGTGGAAGTTCAATAGTCACGTTTTCGACCCACTTGAGTCTTGGATTTCTTTTCGCAGGAAGTTCCTGCTTGGGATGCTGCGTGAGGCCCACCGTGATGTTTGTGAGACATTCACCCCGTTCATCGGTTTTGTAATCTCATATTAGGACATGCAACTAAAAATGAGGCAAATCTAGAACTCAAGTGGGCCACACAAGAGGGAAAATTGGAAAAGACTTTCCTACTGTTGAAATCTTTTGGGGCTCCACCTTGATGTTTATATGTCATCCAAACCGTTTATAAGTTCATTCTATGATACGAAACTCATGTGGCCATGCAAATGTTTCAACGGTGTTCAATGAATCCCTCCTGTTTTCTTTCATGTAGCCCACTTGAGTTTTGGATGCACCTCATTTTTGTTTGCTACGGATGGACAGGATGAATTTCTCACAAATATCATGGTGGGCCCCACCTAGCATCCTAGGGCTGGAGCTTCCTGCGAAAGCCTTTCGCAGGATATTCTCGTTCGAGATTTGAAAGGGAGATGGTGTTCGCTTTAGCATGAAGCAAACTAGTGTTTTATGCTACACGGGCGGGGAATGGCTTGATATGCAGGCACTCAGAATTGTACACTAGTGTTATTATGGAAATTATAACTTTTTTATTTTACTAAACAATTGAGAAAAATGTAAAGAAGAGATGAGAGATCGGTAAAATTCTAAGAAATTTTAACAGATATATATACACCTTTATTTAATAAATAAGGAAATATTCTAATTTAAAAGATTACCTAATTTATTCTAACAGGTCTAAAATTACTATAATTCACTCTAAAAAATCTCCCTTCCGCAAATCCTCTCTTGAAATCTTTTGAAAGCCCCTCTCAAAGTGCTATTTTGCGAAACTGAGTTTTATATCACAAATAATATTTTCCAGGAATCTGTCAAAATAGTATGTTGTTTGCAATCTCCTTCCATTTCATACTTTCTTCTAATACAAATGTACAGCTAAAATAAACTTGCAAATTTATTTTCTCCATCTATTTGTTTAGTCCTCCCTGAAATGGTGCAAAAAAAATCCCACCATTCTTTCCTCAATATAATTTCTATGTGAAATGCAAATAAGAAATGGAAGAAAATAGTAATAGATCCCACAATTCTTTCTATAATATAATTGCTGTATGAAATGCAAGTAAGGAATGAATGAAAGAAAAATAGTAACAGAAGAAGCTAATCTGATCGACAATTTAGTTGCATCCGAATACTCACCTGGTGACGGTGGAGCAAGAAATGGATCAAGTGGTGGAGGCGATGGGGCTTCAATGAAGGAATATTGCTCGTATCTTACAAGACAACTCAGTGATATAATCCGTACTCCTAAACGTCCACCACAACAATTCGGAATCTCACCGATCATCGATTGCATGCATGAGTGGCAATCCTTACTTGATATATCTCGAACGCACTCAACTGCTCCATAGATTGTAAAGTCATTAGAATGCACTGAGCTGGCCGCAAACATGGATGGAGACAGCTCTCCAGAGGAAAGATTGTTCATCAACCCTCCTGCCAGTTGATTGTAAAGTTTTGGATTATCTGAAGACATCGGATAATTATCGATATGCAGAGGGGCAACATCAGGTTCGGAAAAGAAGCGTCGGTTCGAGTAGCGTAGAAGGCACTCGTCATATCTTATGAATGCTTCCTTTTTGTTGGGACAGAGTATTAAGATCTGGACCATTGATGATTTTAAGCATTCTTGGCAGGAAGTAAATGAAACATCGGGGCGGCATTGGGTGAGGCCATTGACCTGATCGGGTTCGACGCCAGTGGAGGTGTTGTAGTAGCCGTTTGGACGGAGTTTCAGTATATAGAGATTGGAAGAGGAGGTTGAGATTGGTTTCGTATCTGCTACCGTTGGTGTAATTTCCTTGAGAATTACAGAAGGGGAAGGGCTTTAGGGCACTAATGGAGCTTTGAAAGAGGAAGAATAAGCAAGTGTATAGGAATAAATTAATGGTTTTTGATGGAAGAAGATGCATTCTGCGGAGAGAGAGAGAGAGAGAGAGAGAGAGAGATTGGATGATCCATTTACTTCTCGGTGGCATTTTATAGAGTAGGAATAATACTTTGGAATATCCAAGGATCTGGTGACAGGTTGGGGAGCTATATTGCTACTGAAGTGACGTCACCAACTTCTGTGGGCCCCACATGATGATGTATGTGTTGCATACACACCGTCCATCCATTTTGAGGGAACAATTTAGGGCATGATCTAAAGGAAGCGGATTAGCTGGTGCACCGCACACCAGCAAGATCCCTGGTGTATTGACGTCACCAATTTCTGTGGGCCCCACCATGAGGTTTGTGGTATATCCCAAACCGCCCTTCCATTTGGTGACATCATTATAAGGGTTTAACCCAAAAATAAGACAGATACAGTGGGAGATTGAACATCTATCATTGAAACCTTCTTGTTGGTCACAGAAGTTTTGGATCAATCTGATATTTGTTTTTACCTGTCATCCAGGTCTTTGTGACCTTATGAACAGTTTGGATGGCAAATCAACATTGTGGTGGGCCCTAGGAATATTTTAACAGTGAAAATTATTGTCCCCACTGCCTTTTGTGTTGTGGTCCACTTGAGATTTGGATATATCTCATTTTTTGAATAATGCTCGTAATTGGATGAACGGTGTAGATATGTACTAAATACACCACGTAATCTTGATTTTCTTTGAACCATTGGTATGAACACACAGCTCGAAGACTGACTCAGTTGTCTGCACTCTACAGGGACGCGGATTAGCTACTGACAGGCTGAGTAGCCATCTCGCCACTGAAGTGACGTCATCAATTTATGTGGGCCCTACTATGATGTATGTGTTGTATATACACAATTCATCCATTTGGAGAGATCATTTTAGGGCATGAGACGAAGATCGAGGCTGATCCAAAGCGCAAGTGGACCCCACCAAAGAAAACAGTGGGGGACAGTGACATGACCGTTGAAACCTTCCTAAAGCCCACCAAGATGTTTATTTGAGATCCAACCTGTTCATAAGTTCACACAGAGATAGAAGAAGGGAAAACACAAATATCAGCTTAATTGAGAACTTCCGTTGCTCCAAGAAGTTTTAATGGTAGGAGACCAATCCCACTGTTTTCTTTAGTGGGGTTCACTTGAGATTTGGATCTGCCTCATTCTTTGGATCATGCCCTAAAATGATCTCTCCGAATGGATGGACGGTGTGGATACAACACATACATCACAGTGAGGCCCACAGAAGTTGGTGACGTCACTTGAGTAGTAGGTGGCTACTCAACCTGTCAGTAGCTAATCCGCGTCCTGTATGCACGTGACACGTATTCACACCAGCAAATTAGCTGGTGTAGGGTGCACCAGCGAATCCACTTTCGAATGAGACAAGGAAAACAGTGACCACAGTAACATGACCGTTGAAACCTTCTTAAGGCGCACCATGATGTTTATTTGAGATCCAACCTGTTCATAAGTTCACATAGGCATGGAAGAAGAGAGAACATAAATATCAGCTGGATCGAAAACTTATGTCGGCCCCAAGAAGTTTTTAATGGTAGGAGATCAATCCACACTATTTTATTTGGTGAGGTCTACCTGAGCTTTGGATCTGCCTAATTCTTTGGCTCATGCCCTAAAATGATCTCTCCAAATGTATGGACCGGTGTGGATACAATTTATACATCACGGTGGGGCCCATAGAAATTTGTGAGATCGTTTCATTCGCCAGATAGCTACTCAATCTGTAAGTAGTTAATCCTCCTCTATGGTGAACCACACAACAGAAGGCGGCTGTAATAATAATGCTCACTGTTGAAACTTTTCTAACCCCCACTTATATGTTTATTTTCTATCCAACCTACTCATAAAGTCATAAACATGGATGTATGGAAAACACAAATATCAGCTCAACCCAAAACTGCTGTGGCCGTCAAGAGGTTTTCTATGGTAAGTCTTTAATTCCCCGTTGTGGTCCACCTGTCTTGTATCTGCTTCAGTTTTGGGCCTATAACCTGAAATTAAATTGAAAGCATAGGATGAACGGTGTAGATAAAACCATACATCACGGTGGCCACTCAGAGGTCCTGCCGGTTCCAACCAGGAGACAGGTTGGAGTAGGACAGCATCCATAGTTCGTTCTTTCCAAGAGCCATTTGGGGTTCTTCATAAGGAATTTTGCTCGATTACATCGCCATGATTTCAATAAAATACATCGATCAGGAATTACTTAATCCATTGATTATACAGAGGGTACTGATACCATTTAGGTTCAAAGCAAAATATTCAAATTATGAAAGTGAAATAATTGGGAGCGAATTAGGTGTTACACCGGGAACAGCTTAGTGGGAGTTATCCCTACGGTGTGGCCCACATAGGGTAGTATTTTATATATCTATGCCGCCCATCTTTCTCCGGCTCATTTTAGGATGGTCCTTCGAAAAATTATACAAATCCAAATCTCAGTGGACCATACCACTGATGACAGTGCTGATTGAGTGCCCACCATTAAAAATTTGAAAGATCCAGGTTTTGGTAATGTTTGTTTGCAAGCCAAGCTCAAGGTCTGGATGAAGTGAAAATTTAAAGATCAGCTTGATCTAAAACTTTTGTAGCCCGTGAAATGCTTTTAACGATTATTCATCATTCTTTCTATTGGTATGGTCCACCTCAGATTTGGATCTTCTTATAATTTTGGATTGCGTCCTAAATTTAGGCGTAACAATAGATGGACGGACGGCATGGATATACAAAAAATACATCAAGGTAGGCCCCACACGGTAGGGGTAACAACCACTAAGGTGTTACCAGGGTAACATCTAATTCGCTCCCGAAATAAATTGAGTCTTTTCATCTCATACAGAGTAAGACTTGTTGTATAAATGGCTTGGATCTCTAGAAAATGATGGCACATAGCATTCAATGCGTCGAGATGTAATCAAGGAGGAGAGCGTTTTCTTTGTTAAATTGGCGGGGCCACAAAAGTTTTGAATCAGGCTAATATTTGTGTTTTCAGTTCATCCCATTAGGAATGAAGTTATGGACAGTATGGATGGTATATAAACATCACTGTGTGCCCAGGAAGGTTTCAACGGTAGGAATTTCCCTACTCACCATTTCCTTTAGTGCGGCCCACTTCAGTTTTGGATCCAGCTTCTTTTCACTCGTATGTCCTCAAATGAACTCAGAAAACGGATGGACAGGGCGGACTTCTCACGAGCATCACAGTGAGCCCCGCGCACGAACTTTCGGTGTTTGCAGGAAATCCGATTGTGTCCGACCACTCGTCCGACCTTTAAGCGAACGATCAGATCAGTGTGGGGCCCACCATGATGCATACATACGTTTATCCACGCCGTTCATCTCTTTTATAAGATCATGCTAAGAAAATAGCTCAAGAAGAGGCAGATTCAACATTCAAGTGGGCCACAACAAATATAGTAAGCGGAACTTGGTGATGTCATCATTACAATAGTGCGCTGGATCTTCCTCATTTTTAGGGGTCATTCCTTAAAATGATCTTAGAAAATGGATGGACGGTGTTGATAAATGGATACCACGGTGGGCCCACACGGATCTGGTCGTCCCAGTAGTGGTTGGACGCAATCGGCATCCTTTGTGTTGACAATAACAGTGAATTTCGCTGATGTGTATGGAACATCTTCACGTCAATTTCGCTGATGTGCCACCCTACGTTTGGAGGTGGACCAAAAACTATGAGGATTTAAAATTCAATCTACACAACTAATAACAAGTGAGATGAGGACACCCACCATTGAAGTCGTCCAAATTGTGTGCGGCCTACCTACCGTAGTGTATGTATGTGATCCTATCTATGCAACTAGGGCTCCCTAATAGAATGAAGGGACACCCTGAAAATCAAGACATTCCAACACTCACACGAGCCACAGTGTGAATTTATAAGCTTTATGCATGACTTTGCATTGTGTCTGATGGTGTAACCCTCTTAAAACTTGGATTGGTATGATATTTAGAATTCATGGTGGAAATACTGCAGCACACCTAAAGGACGGTGCGGATCTCATGCACATTGATCGCCACACGCTGCTCAGGTTGAAGTACTCAGGCCCCTTGTGGCTATGCATGGTCAGGCTAGTCGGGCGGCAGCGGAAAGATTATTTAAAAAAGATAAGTATAATAACAAGCTGGTCGTCTAAATGATTTTTTTTTTTTTTGTTGACTCTTGACCTGAATGAAGGCAAAACAAAAATATCAGTTTGATACAAAACTTCTGCATATCCGAAGAAGTTTCTAATGGTGGATGTTTAATCCCCACTTTGTGGTACACTTGAGCCTTAGATCTGTAAAAATAGATGGACGGTGTGGATAAACCCATACATCATGGTGGGCCTCTCACAGCCCCAGCCTGTTCTGAGCTGGGGACAGCGGAGGTAGCACCCAAGCCGCGACCGTTGGTGGTCGTTGGGGAACTCCGTGTCCACGAAAGAAGACTCAGGACTAATGGGTAGCCCGACATACACTATTCCGCGGATAAGGGTTGGCTGGTGGTGTCAAAGTTCTATAGGTCCCTCCAAGATATATTTGTTTTATCCACGCCGTTCATCTCTTATATAAGATCATGCTAAGAAATGAGCCGAAGAACGAGGCAGATTCAACATTCAAGTGGGCCACAACAAATAGTGAGCAGAACTTGGTGATGTCATCATTACAATAGTGCGCTGGATCTTCCTCACTTTTAGGGGTCATTCCTTAAAATGATCTTAGAAAATGGATGGACGGTGTTGATAAATGGATACCACGGTGGGCCCCACACGGATCTGGTCGTCCGAGCAGTGGTCGGACGCAATCGGCATCCTTTGTATTGACAATAACAGTGAATTTCGCTGATGTGGGTGGAACATCTTCACGTGAATTTTGCTGATGATGCCACCTTGCGTTTGGAGGTGGACCAAAAACTATGAGGATTTAAAATTCAATCTACACAACTAATAAAAAGTGAGAATGAGGACACCCACCATTGAAGTCGTCCAAATTGTGTGCGGCCTACCGTAGTGTATGTATGCGATCCTATCTATGCAACTAGGGCTCCCTAATAGAATGAAGGGACACCCTGAAAATCAAGACATTCCAACACTCACACGAGCTACAGTGTGAATTTATAAGCTTTGTGCATGACTTTGCATTGTGTCTGATGGTGTAACCCTCTTTAAAACTTGGATTGGTATGATATTTAGAATTCATGGTGGAAATACTGCAGCACACCTAAAGGATGGTGCGGATCTCATGCACATTCATCGCCACACACTGCTCAGATAGAAGTACTTAGGCCCCTTGGAGCTATGCATGGTCAGGCTAGTCTGGCCAGCAGCGGAAAGATTATTTGAAAAAGGATAAGGATAATAACAAGCTGGTCATCTAAATGATTTTTTTTTTTTGTTGACTCTTGACCTCAATGAAGGCAAAACAAAAGTATTAGTTTGATACAAAACTTCTGCAGATCCTAAGAAGTTTCTAATGGTGGATGTTTAATCCCCACTTTGTGGTCCACTTGAGGCCTTAGATTTGTATCATTGTTTGGACGTATATCCTAAAACAATATGTAAAAATAGATGAACGGTGTGGATAAACCCATACATCACGGTGGGCCTCTCAGAGCCCCAGCCTGTTCTGAGCTGGGGACAGCGGAGGTAGCACCCAATCCATGACCGCTGGTGTTAGTTGGAGAACTCCGTGTCCACGAAAGAAGACTCAAGACTAGGGCTGTAAATGGTCGGGATCAGGCCGGGTTTAGCTAAAACCAGACCCGCTCATTTACTAAACGGGTCTGGGTCCAAATTTTAGACCCAGACCCTTTTACTAAATGGCCAGGTTCAGGTTAGGTTTGAGTCAACCCATCAGACCCATTTATAAATGGGTCCGGGTCTGGTAGAGGGAGATCCACCTAGACCCATTTAGAAATGGGTCGGGTCTAATGGGTGCGGGTCTGGATCAAGTATGCAAGCATTTTACAAGGCTTACAATTGGGTCTGGACGGGTCCCTTGAAACATAGACCAAACCCGCCCACTTACTAAATGGGTTTGGGTTGGGTTGGGTTGGGTCGGGTCGGGTCGGGTTTAATACAAAGGAAACCAAACCTAGACCCTTTTAGCAATTGTGTTTGTTCTTGGACCCAGACCCGTACCATTTAAGAAATGGATTGGGTCTGGGTCCGGTCTAAATGGGTTGGGTTCAGGTGTCCCATTGGGTCCACTGACCCATTTACAGCCCTACTCAGGACTAATGGGTAGCCTCACATGCACCCACTCCACGGATACGGGTTGGCTGGTGGTGTTAAAGTTCTATAGGTCCCTCCAAGATATATTTGTTTTATCTATGCTGTTCATCTACTTTTACAACTCATTTTAAGGCATGAGACAAAAAATGAACCAGATGAAAAGCACAGATGAACCGCACCATACGAAAAAGTGGAGATTGAACACTCAGAGTAGGAAAATTTTGGGGGCCACAGAAATTTTGGATCAAGATTATATTTGTGTTTTACATTCATCAGCTCCTTTTCATCTCATGAACAGGTTGGATGACAAATAAACATCACTGTGGGCCCCAGGAAGGTTTCAACAGTGGCCATCATTCTCTTCACTGTTTCGTGTGGTGTGGTCCACTTGAGCTTTGTAACTGCCTCATGTTTGTCTCACGCCTTAACTTGAGCTGTAAAAATGGATGGAACACGGCGCGTGTAATGTACGTATGGGACCCACCTAGACTTCCCATCTAACTTTAAGAAAAGCGGAAAAACGAAATGCTTATCCTCGTGCAACTTTAAGAATAGTGGAAAAGAGAAGAGTCCGGATCCTCTGTTGAAACCGAGCAGAGAAGCCTACTCGTCACTTCTCTGATTGGTCGAGATAAACCTGCTCTGACACAGTTGGACCAATCAGAGCAGCAGACAGAGGATCCGGATTCAAAAAAGAAATGCTTGTCTCCATCTAACTTTAAGAAAAGCGGAAAAAAGAAATGCTTGGGAGCGAGAGAGCCGTTGCGTGTGTGACGGAGGGAGACAAGGATTGGAGGACGTGGATTTCTTTTTCGCAGGAAGTTCCTGTGCTGGGATGCTGGGTAGGGTCCACCGTGATGTTTGTGAGAAATTCACTCCGTCCATCCGTTTTGCGTTCTCATCTTAGGACATGAAACGAGAGGGAAAACTGGAAAAGAGTTTCCTACCGTTGAAATTTTCTGGGGCTCCACCTTGATGTTTATATATCATCCAAACAGTTTATAAGTTCATTCCCACTGAGATGAAGTGAAAACACAAAAAACTTAGCATGATACGAAAATCGTGGGGCCATGCAAATGTTTCAACGGTGTTCAATGAATCCCCCTTGTTTTCTCTCATGTAGCCCACTTTAGTTTTGGATGCACCTCGTTCTTGGTCGCTTGTCCTAAAATAAACTCACAAAACGGATGGACAGGATGGATTTCTCCCAAATATCATGGTGGCCCCACCTAGCATCCTTAGGGCAGGAGCTTCTAGGATATCCTCGTTCAAGATTTGAATGGGAGATGGTGTTGGGCCGTTGGCTTTAGCATGATGCAAACTAGTGTTATGTGCTACACGGGCGGGGAATGGCTTGATAGGCAGGTACTCAAATTGTACACATGGCATATATGACTCAAATAAAACCGGCTAGATCACTCATCCCACTGTTTTCCCAGCTACAATCCAAACATCAGTTTGTTTGAGCAATCCTAACCTCTGATTCGTGGACGCTTGTTTGTGGGAATGGGACTAGTGTAGATATTTTTCATTTTTGACCGTCGAGTAAATGCCCAAGGGTTGGATGATTAGATAATCAAAATCTTAAGTTTTAGCTCATGATACAACTACACTATTAACAATAATTTAGACGGCTTAATTTTAGGGATAGTACAAAGCGCGTGCGTACCATCCGGACCACGAGGTTCTTCACCAGATATTAGGCCAAGTGACAAAAAAATCAGTCCGTCTGTGATTTTTGTGGACCGGCATGATTGGTAGGCAATGCTCACCTTTCAATTTGTTTCCCTTTGTGTGACCCATCTTAAGCATGAATGGGACTAATTTTTTGTCACCTGGCATAAATTATGGTGTGGGGACTAATGGTTGGAGTGGATTTCATATAATCATCATGATGGTCCTGTAAAAATAAAAGGTGGATGTCTCTCCCAATTATTTCTTTTTGGTGTGGCCCACTTGAATCACATCTCTGCCTGATTTGTTGGCCTTGGGCATAATGCTTAAAATGTTTTAATTACATGTGTTTTCATATTCATAAGGAATCAAGAGAGAGTGAAGAAAATGAAGTTAATTGTGATGATTTAGAATGCTTAAAGAGAACAAGAACTAGCAAGTCGAGATGATGAAGAATGAAGAAATCGAAGATTGAAAGGCTAAAGTTCAAAGTGCATAAAGACAAGAGAAATAGACCTGTTGAGTGGATTATTGACCGGTCGATAGTTGAGGTCGATGGGTCGAAAATCTCCCTGAATTAATAGAATTGATGCTGGAATTTGTTGGACAGATTTGGGACATTTTGACAGGTTGACACTAATTTCGATGGGTTGATAGCTGAGGTTGATGGATCGAAAAACTCCCTGAGAATTGATTTTGGAACTTACTGGATAGATTTGGGACATTTCGACCGGTCAACAACTCGGATCGACCTGTTGACAGCTCGGATCGACTAGTCAACCTGACATGAAGAAATTCGAAATTCAGTTGTTGGTGGTTAACTGGTTGATTGACTAGTACATGCGATCAATTTCGACCGATCAACTAGTATTGACAGTGTGAAAAAGTTACACAATTCCTAAAGTTTGTGCCCGAATATAAGGAGCGCTTCTCTAGGATTTTTGACACATTAAGACGTGAGGGAGCATAAGAGTTCGATCGTGGAAGAGTTATACTTTGGATTTTTCGTAGGTCTTCTACTTTTTAGTTTATTTTTATTCTTTTCATGGATTTTAGTTTAATTATGTTAATGGTTGGTTAAATCTCTTAGCTAGGGCTAAGAGGTAAAATTATAGTTCGTTTTCAATATTCTAGTTTACTTGGATTCAGATTTATGGTTTGAATGTTGAATTTTTTATTAAATTTAGTTTGAATAAAGTTCTAATTTTAGTTTTATTTGATCTAGTGTTGACCCAGGCTCATTGGATGCTTAGAAAAGCTAAGATTAGTTATTTATCCATTTTCCAAACGGCTGATCTATAAAATTCATTAATCTATCATAGACTACAGGTATGATAGATGCTTTAAACTTTTTGCGATCAGTAACTTGGTGCTTCATGTGGGAATTGAATCAATGGATGCTCTTTTCTATTTGAGATTGTTGAATTATGTTTTAATTGCTCTATTATTTGGCTGGATAGGATAGGACCTCGATTCCAGTTATGTTATTGAATCGAATCAAGGTGATTAGACATTAGGATGGTTTTAAGTGGATCCTTAATGCTCTAAAGTTTTCTCTTATTAATCTTTCTTTAAAATTTTCAGATTCACTTAATACTTCAATTTAATCCAGATTTCAGAGATTAGTTAGTTAGTTCTTAATTCAAGTTCTAGTTCTAAGTCATTTTGGGAATGTACAACATAAGTCCTTATGAGTTCGACCCCGATTTTATCGAGTATATAGTACTGCGAAGCCCTGCACTTGGGCTTTTCCCAATAAGTTTTTGGCGCATTTGCCGAGAATTTCGATTATAATTTTCTGAAATACTTTAGGGTTAGAGTTTGTTTTAGGATAGGTCGTAGTATTGGATGTGTTTTTAGGTTAGGGTTTTTGTTTAAATCTTAGATACTAACATTGTTATAATTGTTTTGTTCTTTTATTTTGCAAAAATATTCTAACTTAGAGTCATTAATTGGCTAGGTACTATCTTCCAACCCTCTTGCTTTAGATTGTTTTCAAATTTTTTTCGCTATAGAATTTTTAAATTTAGCTGTTTATTCTTCTAAAAGTAGAAGTATGTTTAGTGTAGGTTAGTCTTGAGTGGTTCAATCCCAAGTGGGTTCATGATCACACTCTTCATCTTCTAAGTGAGGGAGGACTAGTTGAAGGACTGTCCATCCATTTTTGAGTGAGAAAACATCTTTGATTTTCTGAATTAGCCGAATATATGGCTAAACCAAATCAACCAAATCCACAAAATAAACAAGAACAAACAAAACAAGATGAGAATGAGGTAGGTAATGTTCCTCAGGCTAGAACTTTACGTGATTACCTACAACTTGCGAAGACGAGCGCTCCTTCCTGCATAATCTTTCCATAAAAAGCAGGAAACATGGATTTCAATCCAGGAGTGATCCAACTACTTTTCTAAGCCATACTAAGATGTTTATTTGCCATCAACCTATTCATAAAGACCTATAAACATGGATGTACGAAAAACACAAATATCAGCTCAATCCAAAACTGTTGTAGCCGTTAAGAAGTTTTCAACAGTAAGTGTTTAATCCCCATTGTGTGGTCCACCTATGTCTTGTATCTTCCTCAATTTTGAGCCTAGAACCTGAAATTATATCGAAAACATGGATGAATGGTGTAGATAAAAGCCATACATCATGGTGGCCACTCAGAGGCCCTGTTGGTTCCGACCTGGAGACAGGCTGGGTAGGACGACATCCGCATTTGTTCTTTCCAAAGAGCTATTGCATTTATTTAGAAGGCAGTTTGCTCGATTACATCGCCATGATTTCAATCCAATACATCAGGAATTATTTAATCCATTGATTATACAGAGGTTACTGATACCATTTAGGTTAAAAGCAAAAGATCCAAATTATAAATGAGAAATAATCGGATCGAGAGCATTTATTTTTGGTCTTTTCATCATGCAAAGTAAGACTTGTTATATAAACAATTTGGATCTTGAGAAAATGACCTCGATTCAAAGTCTAAACTGCCAGCACATCGCATTCTAATGCATCAAGATGTACTCCAGTGAGGTGAGCTCGAGCTCTTTTCTTGTTAAGGGCCCGTTTGGTTGCAAAATCTAGATTCTAGAGAAAATCCAAATTCCATATTGAAATTCAAAATTGCAGAACTTGAATTGGAAACCCAGATTTCATTTGGAACTTGCTGTTTGGTTGAAAACTGTGAGCTTCGTTTTAGTTGAGAACTATATAATCCAACCATTGCTTGTGGCATGGCTCACTTGGGCTTCAAATCCGCCCGAGAACTTGATCCCTGGCCTAAAGTAGTCTTGCAAGACAAATGGTCGGGTTGGATGGCAAATAAACATTGTAGTGGGCCTTAGGAAGTTTTTAATGGTAGACGTGCAATCAACATTGTTTTCCTGTGCTGTGGTTCACTTGAGATTTAGATTTGCCTCAATTTTGGTATAATGCCTTTAATTGAGCTCTCAAAGCGGATGGATCATGTGGATATAGAATGCATATATCGAGGTGAGCACCACCCTAAGGGTATTATCATCAATATTGAATGACGTTCACTTCAGCCTCTTTGCCCTTTTGGAGAAACCATCCCTACACCATTTTCACTAATCCTGATTCCAACCAATTTGAGTTTTTAGATGGAATTCTGTTTGACTGGAATTTGACACCAATCACACCAATTAAAATTGGATTTCGCTAGAATCCAAATTTTAAGCTGGAAACAGCTTTTGGGATGCCAACCAAACAGGCCCTAAATGTTCATGTGACTTTGCATTGACAATAATAAATGAATTTTGCTGATGTAGATGGAACAATTTCAAATGAATTTCATTGATGTCTCACCCTGTGTTTAAAGGTGGAGAAAAGACAATGAGGATTTAAAACTCAATCTACATGTTAATAACAAGTGAGACGAGGACACGCACCATTGAAGTTATCCAAATTTTGTGTTGTCTACCGTGATAAAACAATTTCACATGAATTTCGTTATGTGCCACCCTGCATTTGGAGGTCAGCCAAAGACCAGGATGATTTAAAACCCATCTACACGTTAATAAATAGTGAGATGAGGACACCCACCATTGAAGTCGTCTAAATTGTGTGCAGTCTATCGTGATGGAACAATTTCACATGAATTTCGCTGATGTGACAACCTGCATTTGGAGGTGGACTAAAGACCATGATAATTTAAAACTTAATCTACACGCTAATAACAAGTGAGTTGAGGACACCTACCATTGAAAGTCGTCCAAATTGTGTGCAGTCTACCATGATGGAACAGTTTACATATGAATTTCAGCTGATGTGACAACCTGCAGTTTAGAGGTATACCAAAGACCATGACTATTTAAAACTTAATCTACACGCTAATAACTTGTGAGTTGAGGACACCCACCATTGAAGTAGTCCAAAATATGTGCGGTCTACCAGTGTATGTATGCGATCCTATCTACTCATCTAGGGACACTCTGAAAATGAAGACATACATTCCAACACTCATACGGGCTACAGTGAACTTAATAAGCTTTAGGTATGATTTTATATTGTTCCTGAGGTGTAACCCTCTTAAAACTTGGATTGGTCTGACATTTATGATTGAGGGTGGAAATACAGCAGCACAGCTAATGGACGGTGCGGATCTCATGCACACTGATCGCCACACGCTGCACTGATACGAAAATATTCTTTAAAAAAGATAGTCGCAATAATAAGATGGACTTATTACGAGTACTTTGGTCATCTATCTAATTGATTTTTTTGTTGACTTTTCACCTGGATGAAGACAAAAAAAATATATCAGTTTCATCCAAAACTCTGCAGCTCCCACGAAGTTTTTAATGGTGGACGTTTCATCCCTACTTTGTGGCACACTTGAGCCGTGGAGCGGCGTCATTTTTTGGGCTTATAACGTAAAATGATATGTAAAAATAGATGGACGATGTGGATAAACCAACACGGTGGGCCCTTTAGAGCCCCAACGTGTTCTGAGCTGAGGACAGCAGAGGTAGCACCCAATCCGCGTCCGTTGGTGGTCGAAGGGGCAGTAACACTCCGCATCCCCGAAAGAAGAGGACTATGGACTAATGGGTAGCCCCACATACACCCACTCCGCTAAGGCCGCGTCTAATGTATGAATGGGACATACCCACATGGCCGCGTGTGGCCCCACTCGAATCACATCTTAGCCTGATTTGTTGGCCTTGGCATAATGGTTAAAGTGTTTTAATTGGATGTGTTTCTATGCTTGTAGGGAATCAAGAGAGAATAAAGAAAATGAAGTTAGTTGCTATGCTTTAGAATGCCTAAAGAGAACAAGATCTAGCATTCCGTGGTGAAGAAGAAAGAAGAAATCAAAGATCGAAAGGCTAAAGTTCAAAGAGCAGAAAGACAAGAGAAATTGACTTGTCGAGTGGATTATCGATCAGTCAACACTAACTTTGATCGGAAGATTGCTGAGGTCGATGGGTTGAAAACCTCCTTGAATTAAGAGAATTGATGTTGGAACTTGCTGGACATATTTGAGACATTTCAACCGGTCAACAATTCGGATCGACTAGTTGACCCAACTTGTAGAAATTCAAAATTTAGTTCCTGGATGGTTAACTGCTTGATCAATTAGTCGATGCTCAATTTCAATCGGCCGACTAGTATTGGTGGTGAAGAAATGTTAAGCAATTCCTGAAGTCGGTGCCAAAATTTTCTATATAAGGAGGGTTTCTCTAGGGTTTTTGAGATGCTTAAGATGTGAGGGAGTAGAGGAGATCGATCATGGAGAATTTCTACTTTGAATTTTCCCTATTTCTTCTAGTATTTAATTTATTTTTATGTTTTTCACGAATTTTAGTTTAGCTATGTTAATGGTTGGCTAAATCTCTTAGTTGTGGCTAAGTGGTAAAGCTTGTAGTTCGTTTTTAATGTTTTAGTTTACTTGGATTTGGATTTATGGTTTGAATGTTGAATATTTTATTGAACTTAGTTTAAATAAAGTTCTAGTTTTAGTTTTCTTTAATCTAGTGTTGACTTCAGGCTCATTTGATGCTTAGGAAGTCTAAGATTAGTTACTTATCCATTCTATAAGTGTTTGATCTATAAAATTTATTGATCTATTGTATACTACGGCATTGCAGATGCTTTGAATTCCCTTTGATCAATAACTTGGTGGTTTATGTAGGAATTGAATCAATGAATGTTCTTATCTATTGGTGGATGGGTTGTGCAGGCGAAAGGGGTCTCCCTATCATGCTGCGGTGGGAAGAAGGGTGTTATCGAAACGTTGGACCACCTATTGGTGAATGGGGAACTAGCTTCTATAGTCTGGGATTTTTTTAGAAAGCTGTTTGATGTGGCAAAGATCAAAGGGCAATTAGTTCAGTCCATACTAAACTAATGGTGGGTGTTGGGGCTCAAAATCTCACCCATAATAAAAAAAACATACGACGGTCCATCTATGACGATTCAGATTGATTTCAAGATCGGAAAGCACTCAAAAAACACGATCGGACGCCAGTGCAGCCCTAACCCACGCAGTCGTGACCAAAACCCACGAATGATATTTCGGAGTAGAACTGGGCATGCGTATTGCCGCCAAATGGTCTAGAATACCTGAAAACCCTTAAATAGGAAGTTTGAATATCGCGCAACACATATCCTTACCTGCGCACCTCGAAATGTGTTTTGCCCCTATTTAGAGCTGACTAAAAAAATTTGAAAGCCTACAAATACTATTTCGGAAGGGAACTTTACATGCGTATTGATGCCAAATGATCTGAAATATTAAAAAACCCTTAACTCCAGAATTCGAATATCATACGATGCATACTTTTACCCGCGCACCGTAAAGTACATTCTGCCCTTATCAGGAGTTGACCAAAAAGGTACGAAACCTATAAATGATATTTCAGAGTGTATCTGGACATGTGTATTATCGCTAAATGATCCAGAATGCCCCAAAACCCTTAACTAGCAAGTTTGAATGACGCGCGATGCATACGTTTACTTGCGCACACCGCAACATATTCTGCCCCTGTTTGGAGCCAACCGGGAGGGTCCAAATTGGGAGGGAACTACTAAAATTTGCAGCAATTAATCATTCGTACCTCATCGCATTCATTCAATAGCCTGATGAGAGGCTTAAAGTACTTTAGCGTCAGTGACTTCGGCCTCCGCAAAGGTACCTGTCCTTTGGAGCAGACAGTCGGAGCCTGAAGTTTAAAAATATTCTAATTGTGAACACATGCGTACACCACAAGGAGGACATGCGTAGATCACAAAGTAGACATGCGCCCATGCCCCTACCACATGCACATGAGAGCTCAACTCCCCTTCCTTCTAAATACAAGCAAGTCTCCAAATTTTGCTAAGTGTGGGCACATGCGCCCACACCAGGACATGCGCCCATGCCCCTACCACATGTGCATGATCCCCCTCGACTAAATACATGCGCTCAACAATTTTCATTTGTTTGGACCTGGGACCTGATTAACCTACTATAAATAGTAGGCCGACCTAATGACAGAAAGAGAATTCATTAACAGAGAGAGAATTCATCGGTAGAGAGATGACAGAGCGACGCATGGTAACATGTGTCCACTTCGAATTCCCTTGCCGGAATCCCTCGCCGGAAAGGGTTTTCATCACCGAAATCCCTCACTGGAAAGGGATTTCTCCCACCAGAGCAAAGTATGAAAAGAGAAAAGAAGAAACGTAAGAAAAATGGCTAAGGGAGGGGATATGCACCCACCACTCCTGCCACATGCAGCCCACCATCTTTAGGGTGGGAGAGTTATCTTAAGTCACAAAGTGACATGCAACCATGGGAGAACAGGTGCATGTGCTCAGCCACATGCGCCCACCTCTCTCTCACTTTCTTTCTCTTCTCACTCTCTCTTGCCACATGCGCCTGGGGGAGGCCACATTGTTGAGCTCTTAAACGTGCATGTTCTAACCCCATTTCGTCACTAACTATGCACTATTTATACGTTTAAAGACTTACCTAATACATGATTTTATGTTTGTAAAAATAAGAGAGAGACCTCACCATTTGGATGTTAAAGGACACTTCCAAGGGTCATTGAAGAGTCAAGAAAAGGAAGAAGGAGAAGAAATCAAGCAAAGAAAGTCCAAAGAGAAAGCAGAAGAAAATGAAGAAACTAGTAAATTCTGATTGATCGTCGATCGATGTTTTGATGGATCTCCGATCGATCAAACCATCAATCGGACTAACCTGAATAACTAAATTTTGAATAATTCTCTGGACATATTTTCGATCAATCGGCACATCTCCGATCAATCGAAAAGAGGTGTCCGATCAATCAGAAGTATGTCCGATCAATCGGAATAAGCGGTGGAAAATAGTGACTCTCTGGACTCTTTTACGATCAATCGGCCAACCTACGATTAATCGAAGTTCATCGTCCGATCAATCAGAGGTGTTTCCGATCAATCGAACCTGTTTACGTAGCTGCGTAAGGAGTTACGCAATTTCAGAAGTTTCCAGGTCGGTGGCGGATTTTTATTATAAAAGGAGACCTCTACTTCACTCCTAACCTATCCTAGAAGAGATCTATTATGGTGGGAGGCAGAGAAGGACAGATTTGGAGTTCTACAACTCCCTTTTAGCTAGTTTACTTTCTAGTTTTCATGTTTTTAGTTGATTTCATGTTTTCTTTTAGCATGATCAGCTACACCTCTTAGCTAGGGCTAAGAGGTGAAGCTTGTAGTTGATCTAAGATGTTTTAATTCATTTTAGGGTTTCATGGATTGATTTTTAATGCTAAACAATGGTTTTGCTTAAGTTTAAATGAAGTTCCAGGTAATTTTTCTAATCCTATGATGACTCATGGATGTTTGGGAGAATTATCTTAGTTTTTTAATTATTATGCAAAGTTCTAGACCTGTACATATAACGCCGCGGATTTTTGAGATTTATTTAAAAATCTTTAAAACTTTATTTTGATTTTTTTTATTTAATAGCGAGCGTTTACCTTATTTTGAAAACAACGGATCATCCGTAGGAGATCCGATAAAGGACCTTTTACAAAAGTTGCTTAGAATAACCCCATAAATTTTGTAGAAAGATTGGATTTCGAAAATCACAGTCTTTTTCAGATAATTACAAAAATGCCATTGGTTAAACTTGAGTTAAATTGTCATTTTTAAGTATTATGATTTTTTACGATCAAATTCATGCAAAACTTCATATATGATCGTTTGAGTATATTTTAACCCTACACGTCAAATTTCAACCCTCCGATCATCCTACAAATGCCCTAATCAGAAATTTGATCACAAGTGGTCCATTTAACCTCGAATCTGTTCCAATTTTGGTACCAGCCCCTAAAATTATGTGGCCGACTTGCTGGATGCAGTGGATTTCATATAAACATTTAGGTGGGACCCGTGTGTGCGATGCACATGGTTTGCCAGGCGGTCAAACCGCGTTTGACCGTTTCGCGCGAGACGGACGAGTCGCCCGTCTTCTTCTCTAACGTTGCAGCTACAATGGCTCCCACTGTCGTCCAACCTCCCCATGCCATCCTCTAAGATGGGCTCCACAATCTAATCCAACCCATCCATTAGAACAACACTCCACCCAAACCTGGACCGTCCGATTTCTGCAGCCAAATGTCAATGCTGTGGCCTACGCCAAATCACCATCTAAACCAAGAAATATCAAGATCTGTTGCCCCTCTTTATATGGACGCCTAGGATTGTTTCTAGACCCTTGTATGGACCCCATATACCCTCCTAACGGTCGATATGCGAAGAAACTTAAGAGAAGAGAGGAAAGGAAATCCGATTCTCCCTCCGTTTCTCGTACAAACTAGGAAGCCTGATCGTACGCACCAACCAACCGACCTTGGGAATATTTAAAAGACCTTCGTGACGCACATCCCTCCTTTATCGTCTTGAGAGAGAGAGAATCGTTTGAGAGAGAGGGAGTCATTTGAGAGAGAGAGAGAGAGAGAGAGAGAGAGAGAGAGAGAGAGAGAGAACGAGTTGAAGGGAGAGCCTCAACCCCTATTGCTGCTATGGTTACAGGACCTGTGTCCTCTCCAGAGGAGAAGAAGAAGAAAGAGGAAGGAAAGATAAAGAGAAAGAGAAGAAGAAGGAAGAAGAAAGAAAAGAAGAAAGATGAAGAAAGAAGGAAAGAGAGAGGAGGAAACTGAGTTAAACGGAGTTGACTCAGCCAAAGACCCGAGTTTGAGAGGTGGGTCCATCTAATTTATGTTTTTCTTTCTAATTCCATCCAAAACCCTAGTCTTCGTTGAAATCTAGTCCTGGGTGCTAAAAAACATGAAGATCATATCTGTTTACACCCTAATCTCTCGTTTTCCATTAAACATCATAGTTTTTTTTTAATCTAAGTGAGCATACACGACCTTAACAATGTTGCAAACCATCTAATCTTGAGAGGTGAGGATTTCTTTTAAACTTAGTTACAATAATATCACTTTGTTTGTCGATTCTATGCTTAGAAACTAGAGTTTTGTTGTATGATTTCTTGAAATTGTGCTTGTTGAAATCTCTTCATGTGATTATGAATTATATGGTATTCCTTGTTGTGTACGCTGAATTTTGATGTATGAATTATGCTTAAGTGGTTGGAAAAGGAATTATAATGATGTACATGCTTATGTGGAGACTATGCTTGATTTACGTTGTTACATGTTCATAATAATTAATGTGTTATTTGCTATGGGATTATGTATATGGATGTTATGATAATGAACTCCCCTTAACCCCATACTGATGTAACTGCCTGATCTAAAGAGATGAAGCTTGTGCGAGGACCTTGTTATGTTGGCATTACCATGTGGGTATTTTCGGATGAATATGCCTTACTATTTTGTGTTGAGCTCTAACCCCAATTCATCATTCATTATGCATGGTCTTCATGATTTAAAGACTAATCTAATGCATGGATTTGTGATTGTATAAATGAGAGTTAGGCTTCACCATTCGGATGCTTAGAGCCCCGTCTTACATGCTGTGAAGGCCAAAGAATAAAGGATAAAAGGCGGAGCAAAGATGCAATGAAATGGAGAAAGAAAAACTAGAAAAATCACATTTTTTCATGCCCACCGGTCGGTCGGCCGGCCAAATCCTCTAGAAACAACAAACACTCTGGACTAATTTTATGAAGGCCGACCTGTGGTCCAGCTGGCCGGCTGACAGGTCGGCCATGCACTTTCAGAAGTCATATTTCAAACAGAGGTAGTCACGTTTTTTATATTTCAGCCCAATTTTTGGGGCCCATCTTGATGATATTTGAAAATCCAACACAACCATATTGAAGAGTAGCTCGACGCCGAAATAACCCAAGTGGTTTCATGTCGATCGGAGCTACGAATTACCGTGGTGGCCAAAACAATACGAAGAATCTTTATGTCGATCGGAGTTTCCAGATTCCACCTACTCAACTTTGGGCCGGTCCAGGTGGCCCATCATTGATGATATGAAGAATCTACTTTGACTATCTTCTAGAACACATCTATATATGAATAACTACAAAGTTTCAGGTCAAAAGGATGTGTGGTTTGATCGTACCGGTAGAAGAAAGATGGATCCCTAAGTGTTCTAATTTTCGGACTACGTTCTGGAATTATTTTGGACAATATAATACATCTATCATGTACAGGAGGAAGTTTTCTACCAATTTTCAAAATTTGAGATCAATCCGACCTCTGTACACTCCGTAGCGTTGAAAGCAAGATAACTGGTTCTGAAGGTATCTGAATTGCGTGATTTTGAGAGGAAGTCGCTGATCTGATTGGTGGGCCCATTCAGAAGGTAATCTTGGAAATCTAAATCATCTATGAGGAAGATCATATGACAAGGAAGCTACAAATCAAATTTGAAGGTAATCTGATCATTGGTTAAGCCGCACCAAGCGAAACAAAAATCTGCTACGTTGTTGTACTATTGCTGCATTATAAAATGAGGTGCTCTCTTCTATTCCAAATCAAGCAAGGACGTGGGGAGCAAAGAGTTCAAGTCATAGGAGGCTTCCTATCCTCCTACAGCTAGTTTTTTTTTTCTAAGTTCTAGTTCTAGGTTTTAATATGCTTTTCATTAGCTAATCTCTTAGTTAGAGCTCAGAGGTGAACCTTATATTTTTTTAGATTGTTTAATTCGTTTTTAATGGTTTCAAGTTTGAATTTGATGTTAAACAATGGTTTTGCTTAAGTTTAAATAAAGTTCTAAGTAGTTTTTCTTAATCTTATGATGACTCATGGATGTTTGGAAGAATTACATTAGTTTCTTAATTGTTTTGTAAAGATCTAGACCTATACACTCCAAAGGAATCGGATTCAAGACGTTCTAGAGCTTGGATCTTCATATAAGAACTTCAAACCAAAGTTCTATCTTCTCCAGAAATTCTGAAATATGTGTTGGGTGCTTATGTGATTTGAATCAAGTTCAAACCAAGATATTAGTTAAGCTTTGTGACAAGGTTTGGTGATTACTATGGTTATAATCTTAATCTATTGGAACTAGGATTGACCTATGCAATTGAGTGTGCTCAAGTCCTAACTTGAATTGAGGGAATCATGTTGATGAACAACACATGTGTTGGATTGTTTTGATAATATAACCGCTCTATAATCTGGCTTGATATGATTTAATTTCGATTATAGTTGAGTAATTGAGAAACCTAAACGAGTTATACATCAAGGAGAGTTATAAGTGGATCCTTAATGCTCTAGTTATTTCTTATTATTAGATTTTTGCTGTTTGTTGTTTAGAATTGATTTCATACACAACTCTTAAGATTCTAGTTATTAGGTTAGTTTGAATTGTTTACTTCCTTCCCTGTGGATCGACCTCTGTCTTACCGAGATTTGTAGCCTTCCACTTGAGGCGAGCGAACAAGTTTTTGGCGCCGTTGCCGGGGAAGAGGTTAAAAGGTTCTAATTGTTCTAGTAGCTATAGAGTAGTCTTAGTTAGGTAGGATTTCCAATTTCTTTCTAGAAGTAGTTTTCTGATTTTTTCTAGATTACTAACTATTAGTACACTTTATTTTGTCAATTGACATGTTGGTTGGTCGCGTCTTGTCATGTGAGCCCCAGTCGAAGATTTGAAGCTCAAGACTTGAAAATTATGCTTCTTCCATTGCTCAAGCTCAAGCTGAAACAAGATCTCAGGTAAGTCGCATATAGATCGACCTTAGGAAACCCAAAACATCAAAGAATGGTGTAATGACTCACCTATCTTATCCATTCCCTCTCGACCCTAGCACAAGTTGATCAGACTTGTGGTCCATGGCTGGTGCGAATCGTAATTGAATATATGTCCAAACATTGGACTTCATGCACCTAATCACTTCATGCTTCATCCTTGAAAGTGATCCGCTGCTGTGTTGAAGGACTTGGTCCAGCGAGCTTGCTGTGACAAGATCATCTAGACAGCCGACCGGTCTTGACCGGTGGCCAGAACTTCAAGAAATATCCGGCAAACTTGCTGTAATAAAATTGTCTAGATAGCCGACCGGTCTTGACCAGTCGGCCAGGCTCCTCAACACAAGACAGCACTTGCTGTGATAATATCAGCTGGGCAGCCTACCGGTATTGACCGGTCGGCCAGGAATATCAAAAGAGGTTAGAGACCTTGCTGTAAGGATTTCAGCCTGACAGCTGACTGGTCTTGACCGATCAGCCAGTTATGTAAACTTCTGTCCAACAGCCTTGCTGGGGCTGTAAAAATGAACAGCTGACCGGTCTTGACCGGTCAGCCAGCAGATCAAAATCTTTCCAGCAAGCTCAGCCGACCGGTCTTGATCGGTCGGCCTGCATATTCAAGTTGTCCAGCAAGGTTTGCCGACCGATCTTGACCGGTCGGTCAGACGTAGATGTGGTCCAGACTTTTAAAATGCGACCGGTCCGTCCGACCAGTTGAGACCTCTCTGACAGGTCGGATGTGACCGTTTTTTATCCGTTGGGGCCATCATTAGGGGCTCTATATAGCCATATCTTGTGGTCTTTCTTGGCATGCATTCAGCACCCATCAAGAGCTAAGAGAGAGAGAGTTTTTACTCACATCTTCCTACCCTCCTTGCTCTTAACTCCCTTGAGTTCATCATTCAAACCTAGCCATTAATGGCTTGTCATTGAGTATTCAAAGCTCGGTTTAAAGTACGAACTCAAGATCTTCATTCATGGCTGACCTACCTTTGGAATATCTTTATGAGGTCGTTTATAGCCATTGAATGCTTGAAGTTTGGTAGTTCCCACATAACTATTGCATTGAATAGGCAAGAGGAACTTGACCAAGTCTCTCCCAACTACCCGGCATAATCATAATCACATCATTTGCATCGGTAGCTGATCTTGGGAGTACAAAAAGAAGCTGAAGCACGTGGAGCTGAAGCTACTCATCAAAGGCATTGAATCGGGGCTCAATCGTCTAGGTATGTTTAGTATTTGAGAGTCCATTTATTGAATCACTATTCCCTGGATTGGGAAACTCCGGCGGGAGTGTACGTGACCGTCCTTGGATTATGATTGGTGAGAGTTTGAGATCCAAACTCGTCAAGTCCCTGGATTGGGCCATCGGCGGATGGTAAACGTGGTCCTAGATCAAAGGATGTCAAGGTTGATGGTTAACCTGATTTAAAACCATGATTATAGTGAAATCCGGTGATCTCATAGGTTGAGATCGTGAACCGGGAGTGGAGTAGGGAAACCGAACCACTATAAATCGTTGTGCATTGTGAGTTTGAATGATTGCTATGTGTTGAATGGTTTAGTCAATCATGAATGCTAACTGTTTAATGAAATGCCTATGATAGTCTTTGCTTACAAATTCATCATATAATTGCCTTGAATGTTATTGTGATAATCTTGGTTGTTAAGATTGACTTGATTAGTTTTTAATTGTAATTGGAAATTCAAAAAGTCCTATTCACCCCCCTCTAGGACATTAGGCATATCTCCAAGTATCTCTACAAGCGGTAAAACTACAATTTCAATTGGTATCGGAGCAGGGTTCCTCCGCTCAGGTTTAAAAACCCAGAGTGAGATCCTAAGAGAACTTGAAAATATGTCTAGAGAGGACTCTACATCCATTACTAAGCCTCCCTTCTTTGATGGGTCAAACTATCCATATTGGAAAGCCCGGATGCGCATCTTTTTGGAATCTATTAATTCGGACGTTAGGGACATGGTTGATATTGGATATAAACCCCCAATGGACATTATATGTAAGGAAGGTGAACCGGATGTCCTCAGGCCAAGAGATAAGGCGATGTGGACCGATTATGATAAAGCTCAACGTGTTCATAATGCCAAAGGCCTGAATGCCATTTTTTGTTCAGTGTCTAAAGATGAATTTGGTCGGATTAAAAATTGCACAACCAGTAAGCAGGCATGGGATATTCTGGAAGTTACTCATGAAGGAACAAGCGTTGTAAACGCTCAAAACTTCAGCACCTCACGACATAATTTGAAAACATTACTATGGAGGAGCATGAAACATTTACTGATTTCTATACCAAACTGAACAAGATCACAAATGAAATGTGGGGCTTGGAGGATCCTGTTCCGGAGAATAGACTGTGTAGGAAAATTCTGAGATCCCTACCGAAACGATTCTCTACCAAAGTTACTACCATAGAAGAATGTCGGGACCTAGATACCATGAAAGTTGAAGAATTACTAGGGTCCCTTCAAACCCATGAGCTACATTTCAAAACTCCCTCCAAATCCAAAAGTACAACCCTGAAATCTTCTCACAAGAAACAAGATTCTGAATGTGGAAGTGAGGAAGATCCAGACATAGAAGAAATGGCACTTATGGCCAAGAAATTTCAAAAATTCTTCAAAACTCGGGGAAACACTTCTAGAAGGAAACCCTACAAAAGGGTAAACCTTTTGACTCTAAGAACAACAAAGGAAAATTTTTTCAGTCAAAAGATCTTCAATGCTACAAGTGTAGAGGATTTGGTCACATTGCATCCGAGTGCACCGATAAAAAGGCCAAGAAAAAGGCAATGGCGGCTACATGGGATGATACTGAAGAATCAGAATCAGAATCATACACATACCGAAGTGAGGAGGAGCAAGGTTCAATCAAAATTTTAATGGCCTCCATCACTGATATTGTGCCTCAAATTGAGCCCATTGTAAAGATCACCGGAGACATTGATGATCATGAATCCTCTAACACTAAAAAAGATTCCTTGAGTGATGATGAGGATGAGGATGAAGGCCTTCAGGAGGTATATAACCAACTATACATTGAAAATATGAATACCATTAAAAAGTTGGGCCAAATGAAGGCTGAAAATGACAAATTAACAAAAATTCTTGACGGATTGAAAATTGAGAATCAAAAGATGGGTCAAGATTTAGAAGAACTGAAAAGGAAGAATGATGGGCTTGAACAAGAAAAGAAAAAGCTCGTAAGTGGTGAATCTCTAGACAAGCATGCTAGATTTGAGAAAGAACTCAAAGAGGCGAACATTGAAATTGATCGTCTTAAGTGTCAAGTTGTTGACTCTAGAAGACAGTTCGCCCAAGGAGAAGAAAACCTTGAAAAACTCCTAGGTGTTGTAAGATCACTAATGGACAGAAGAGGTTTGGGCTATGATAGTCACACTTCAAAAACTACCTCAGTCCATCCTATGGTAAGAAAAGATCATAGTGCATCGGGGAGTAAAACCAAAGCATCTCATGTTTGCCATGCTTGTGGAGATATTGGCCACCTAAAGTTTGAATGCATGGTGTTTAAAAATCCGGTCAGAAACTTGAAAGGTAAATTTGTACATACCGGGAAAAATGTGCAAGCTAATTGGAATCCTCCCATGCATACTTCACCAAAAAGGGGAAACATTCGAAAGAATTATCTTACTCTTCCTAGGAAGGACAAGAGGATGGATGAACTGTTGGAGTAAGTTAAAATGCTGAATTTGAAAACTGCTCTGTGAAAAAGGAAAATCTGATTCTCCCAAGAAAACTAGAGAATCTCACCATAAGAATACCCCTCATAAAAAGACAGCAACTAAATGGGTAGTTAAGAACAAGTGTTTGGTCATTCATATTGTCATAAAAGCTGGGAATACCCCTAGATGGTACTTGGATAGTGGTTGCTCTAGACACATGACAGGTGATAGATCTCAATTTTGTGCATATGACGAATTTGATGGTGGGTCTGTCACATTTGGTGATGGGAGCATGGCTAAGATCATTGGTAAAGGAACCATCACGGGGCCAGGTTTGCCCAAAATTGAAAATGTGCTTTATGTTGATGGTCTTAAACACAACTTACTGAGTATCTCACAAATTTGTGATGAAGAGCACTCAGTAAGGTTCTCCAAAGATATGTGCAAGATCCTGAACTCTACAGGAAAATTAGTCATGAAAGGTCTACGCACAGGAGACAGCTGCTATGTCATTGAAAATCACAACAATCCAAGCTCCTCCACCATGTGTCACGTGGCCATTCAGGATGAAACAGAACTATGGCATCATCGATTCGGTCATGTACATTACAGAAATCTGTTTAAACTGAGTCAGAAAAATTTGGTGAGAGGTCTACCAAAGATGGGTAAAAGACCTAATGTTGTGTGCATCGCATGCCAAAAAGGTAAACAAATCAAGGTTGCACACAAGAGAACCTCTATCCTGGTCACATCAAAACCGTTTGAACTGCTACACATGGACCTAGTTGGTCCTACCAGGGTACTTAGCCAAGGTGGAAAACGATACTTCTTTGTAGTCGTTGATGATTACTCTAGATTCACATGGATCGCTTTCCTAAGAGAAAAATCTGACACTTTTGAAGAATTTCAAAAACTATTAAAGCGACTTCACAATGAGAAAGGATACATGGTAGCAAGAATCAGGAGTGATCACTGCGGTGAATTTGAAGATCATCGTTTAAAGGCATTATGCGATGAATTGGGTATTCGCCATGAGTTCTCAGCACCCAAAACACCTCAACAAAATGGGGTTGCTGAAAGGAAAAATTGAGTGTTGTTGGATATGGCCACAGCTATGCTTAATAATAAGAATCTTGCACAAAATCTGTGGGCCGAAGCAGTAAACACTGCCAGCTATATTATAAATCAAATTTATTTAAGAGCAGGTCTAAACAAAACTGCTTATGAACTATGGTGTGGAAAGACACCAAATGTGAAATACTTTAAGGTCTTTGGTAGTACATGTTATATTCTGAGAGACCATGAAAATTTGGAAAAGTTTGACTCCAAGAGTGATGAGGGTATCTTCTTAGGGTACTCATTAAATAGTAGATCCTTTCGTGTCTACAACCTTCGAACCTTATCAGTTTAAGAGTCAATCAATGTGACTGTAGATGATAGCTTGGATAAATCAGTGTCTCCAGGTGATGAAGAAGAAGATGAGGGTATATGCGAGATAGGAAAATCTGATAAACAACCCTCATCTTCAAATGCCCCCACTACTCCTGGTGATGTACAAATTGTCAAGGATCACCCCCTCAATCAAATTATTGGGGATCCTAGCGTTGGTGTCAAAACCAGGAGACAGTTAGAGGCAGTCAACAGTCACCTGTGTTTCACTTCTAAAATAGAACAAAAAAATGCTGATGAAGCTCTAAACGATGAATTTTGGATCCTTACAATGCAGGAAGAGCTTCAACAATTCATTAGAAATGAGGTTTGGTATTTGGTCGACAGGCCTGAAAGGAAAAATGTTATTGGAACCAAATGAATTTTCAAGAATAAATCCGATGGATTTGGGAATGTAATACAAAATAAGGCTCGGTTAGTTGCTCAAGGATATTTACAAATTGAATGTATTGATTTTAATGAAACGTTTGCCCCTGTAACTAGACTCGAGTCTATTAGAATACTTATGGCCGTTGCTTGTGCTTTAAAGTTCAAACTATTTCAAATGGATGTAAAAAGTGCCTTTTTGAATGGTATTCTTGATGAGGAAGTGTATGTTGAACAACCAAAGGGATTCATTGATCCTAAGTATCATCACGAAGTGTAGCGATTGAAAAGGCTCTTTATGGATTCAAGCAAGCTCCCCGTGCATGGTATGAATGCTTAACTCACTTTCTTGTAGACCATGATTTTGCTAGGGGGAGCGTTGACAAAACTCTCTTTATAAGAGAAGCCAAGAATTCTGTGTTGATTGCCCAGATTTATGTGGATGACATTATTTTTGGATCCACATGTGAGAAAATGTCCATCTCCTTTGCTAAATTAATGACATCAGAATTTGAGATGAGTATGGTAGGAGAACTTAACATGTTTCTAGGGCTACAAGTAAAACAACTTGCATCAGGTATATTCATTACCCAAGCCAAATATGCTAAAGATCTTGTTAAGAGATTTGGCTTAGACTCTGGTCGATCTTACACTACTCCTATGAGCACCACTGTTAAACTATCGAAAGACCTTGTAGGAAAAAGTGTAGATCAACATCTTTATAAAAGCATGATTGGTAGTCTTCTTTATCTCACTCCTAGTAGACCAGATATTGCATTTAGTGTAGGTGCTTGTGCTCGGTTTCAGGTTGATCTTAAAGAATCTCACCTCACCGCTGTTAAGTGAATCATCCGGTTTGTAGGATGCACTACCGAATACGGTCTTTAGTACTCATTTGATTCATCTACAGATATTGCAGGGTATTCAGATGCCGACTGGGCTGGTAACATGGATGATCGTAAATCAACCAATAGTGGGTGCTTTTATGTTGAAAATTGCCTTGTGGCGTGGCATAGTAAGAAACAAAACTCCATTTCTTTATCCACAGCCGAAGCAGAGTATATTGCTGCCGTAAGTTGTTGTGCACAATTATTATGGATGAAACAAACCTTGACTGACTATGGGATTAACCAAGGCATAATGACTCTATTTTGCGACAATACTAGTGCCATAAATATATCGAAAAATTCAGTTTAGCACTCGCGCACTAAGCACATCGATATTAGGCACCACTTTATTCGAGAATTGGTTGAAGATCACATATATCTCTCGAACATGTGCCTACCGAGAATCAAGCTAGCCGACATCCTAACGAAACCCTTGGACTCAGTTCGCTTTGCGAACCTCCAGAAGTCCATTGGTGTTGGGTATGTCTAGTTTATCTAACAAGTGTATGTTTTGTAGATAATATCTGAGGATTAAGCCTCTCTATCTAATCTTTATAGGTATATCTGAGGGCCTTTGCCTCTTTTCACATTGCTCTCTAAGAATATTCGGGAACATAGTCTCATTTCTTGTCTTCCATCGTTAAATCTGGACCTTTAAGGGTCCCTCATTTTGTGTTGGGTTATACCTTGGTACACCATGACCATGGGTGTTGTATCCTTAGTAAGGGTACTTGGTTTTAAAAGTTAATGGTCTGTCCAAAGGACAGACCTTCTATCCAGCAAATCCAGAGGAGAATCCAGTCTGCTGCTGTTCAAAGTTGTTAAAATGTGCCAGCCGACCGGTCAAGACCGGTCGGGCTTCTCCAAGACCTGTCTGGACTCCCTGGTTTCACGCCATCCGACCGGTCAAGACAGGTTGGGCTTGCAGTAGACTCATCTGGACGCTTCCTTCACTTCACACGACCCGCCACGACTGGTCGTGCAACCCTAGACCGGTCATCGCGTGAGTCAGCCCGTCCGTGGGGGGGTCTTTATAAGTATTTGGAGCTCATTTGAGTCCCCCATTTCACAGTGTCTCACCTCTATTTGCTGCTCCAGCTCCTCCTCTTGCATTCCAAGGTGATTCCAAGGTGATTTTTGGCAAGATTAGAGTTTCTAACCTCCTTTACATTGCTCATCTCCATTCTCATTCCATAGGTAAGGGATTCACTCTCATCCTTCTTTGTTATATCCCTTCCTTTCATATCTAGGAGTGGTTTAGGGTGTTTTGCTGTGTCTTCAATGTCTTCCCAAGAGAGTGAAGATGAGCTCCCCTTGAGGTGGAGTGGTCGGTCCAACGGTAAAAGCTAAACCTCCTCCTCGCCCTTTAAAATCGAAGAAAACGCTTTCAAAAGGGAAAGTGGCTGCCTCATCTTCCGTTCCCCCTCTTAAATCTCAATCCTTGGGTAAAAATGTCTCATCCCATTCCACCCATTGGGATGACTTCAAGGATAAAGAGGTGGTATGTTAAAAGTCTAGAAATTTGGATGACTTGGCCGAATATAATGTCCGTTCCATGTTGAACGCCATAAACTAGGGTCCCGTACTGCACATGGAGGGCCCTGTCCAGTTTGACGTAGTTCGGAAATTCTATGCCTCCTGTGTCCATGTCACCTGCCTCTCCCCCCTCTTTTAAAGTTGAGGTTGGTGAACGGCTGTGCGTTTTTACTTTGAAATCCATCTCTGAATTCTTTGGAGTTCCCATTGTTGAGGACTCTCCTTTTGATTTTGCCTCGCTGGGTCCTAAACCTAACGACGTTATTACCAAATTCCTATGTGGTGATGGGACACCCAAATGGGTTGGAGGTGCGCTTCGGGCGTCCTCCATGTTATGGGATTTCCGCATTCTTCACAACCTATTCTTCCGCAATGTATATCCCAGGAAGAGCAACAAGGCAGATGTCACTGAAACCATGTTTTGTGCGCTCTATTGCGTTGGTCAGGGTCATCTGCTTTGCCTTCCATCCAGGATCATGTCCATCATTCACCAGGTTATCTTGCGAGATGATGGAAACTCCTCCAGTCTCCCGTTTGGGCATCTTATATGCAAATTAGCTGATGCGATTGACATTGTCGGTTCTCATAAAGTTCACAAGCCCATTATTATAAATCACACTATCATTGCCCTGCATGGAGCTTACAAAAGAAGCCATCTAGAGTCGTCTTTTGCAGGATCAGTAGCAAGATCCGGCAGAGCCATCCCAGCTTGAGGCTCCACCTGTCTCCACAGGCCCTTCCCAGACTTCACCTTCAGCTCCTTCCTCTGATCCCTCCCTCGATCCTCAGGCTGCTCTGGGTCGATTCAGTACGCCTCCTAGAGCTTTTTCTTGACGTCGATCCCCTTCCGTGGATCCTCCTTCATACATTGTTGAGCTTTGTCAGCTTCAGGAGCGCCTATTTCAGCGGCTCGACTGGATCGAGTAGAGTGAGCAATAGCTTTTGCAGGGGCAGGCCACCATTCTGGTACAGCAGGAGGCCCTTGTGACTCGCCTCGCACAGTTGGAGCGGCGGATAGAGATGTGGGAGCGCGCGGCGCGTGGAGACGTTCCACCCCCCGATCTAGGAGATGGAACAGATTAGTAGTCTCATGTCTTGGTCACAGTTCCTTTTTGTATGACCAATGACATTGTCTGGATTTCATGCACTATCTTTCTATGGATTTGTCTGTATATTTTGCTCAGATTGATGCATATCTACATTGGGCTGCTTGCCCATTTTGGTATATGTATGGATGCTATTTCTATTCTCTATGGTTATATCTTTTTATATGAGCTTTTGATCCTTTATTGAATATTTGTGGGAGGTTGGATGGTTTGGGCATATTTGCCCTTTTTAGCTCATGCTTTGTGTTCTCTTTGTGACTGGATATACATCTGGAGGGGTGGTTGGTTGATTGAGCTATAAGTCCCTCTATGCTTTCATGATTACTTGCATATCTAGCATGATTTGTTCTTTAAATCTCCTCAGGGCTTCAATTTCTATATCTCTTCCCTGTTTTATGTGATTGACATATTTTCGGCGCTAGCCTTGCAGCTTTCTTAGGTATATCTTTTTGCTGGCTAACCCTTGTCAATTACTAACAAAAAGGGGGAGAATCATCCCACCTAGAAGGTTCGATTATATCTTTTTGCAAGACTTTGTAGGTGCAAGCATTGAGGGGGAGATTTTGAAGAAAATCGAGTCTGTAGATGTCCGTTTGTAAAGATCATTTTGTATATCTGTATAGACATGTAATTGGGTGTATGTTTCCTTCTGTTTAAGGATCAATCATGATAAGGAAGTCATGATTTGTCTAGGTCAGATGTTTTGTCACGCAATTGACAAAGGGGGAGATTGTTAGTACACTTTATTTTGTCAATTGACGTGTTGGTTGGTCGCGTCTTGTCGTGTGAGCCCCGATCGAAGATTTGAAGCTCAAGACTTGAAGATTATGCTTCTTCCATTGCTCAAGCTCAAGCTGAAACAAGATCTCTAGTAAGTTGCATATAGATCGACCTTAGGAAACCCAAAACATCAAAGAATGGCGTAATGACTCACCTATCTTATCACATTCCCTCTCGACCCTAGCACAAGTTGATCAAACTTGTAGTCCATGGCTGGTGCGAATCGTAATTGAATATATGTCCAAACATTGGACTTCATGCACCTAATCACTTCATGCTTCATCCTTGAAAGTGATCCACTGCTGTGTTGAAGGACTTGGTCCAGCAAGCTTGCTGCGACAAGATCATCTAGACAACCAACCGGTCTTGACCAGTCGACCAGAACTTTAAGAAATATCCAGCAAACTTTCCATAATAAAATTGTCTAGACAGCCGACCGGTCAGCCAGGCTCCTCAACACAAGACAGCACTTGCTGTGATAATATCAGCTGGGCAGCTGACCGGTCTTAACCGATCGGCTAGGAATATTAAAAGAGGTGAGAGACCTTGCTGTAAGGATTTCAGCCTGACAGTCGACCGGTCTTGACCGGTCGGCCAGTTATGTAAACTTCTGTCGAGCAGCCTTGTTGGGGCTGTAAAAATGAACAGCCGACTGGTCTTGACCGGTCGGCCAGCAGATCAAAATCTTTCCAGCAAGCTCAGCCGACCGGTCTTGATCGGTCGGCCTGCATATTCAAGTTGTCCAGCAAGGTTTGCCGACCAGTCTTGACCGGTCGGTCAGACCCAGATGTGGCCCAGACTTTTGAAATGCGACCAGTCCGTCCGACCGGTTGAGACATCTCTTTAACAGGTCGGACGTGACCATTTTTTATCCGTTGGGGCCATCATTAGGGGCTCTATATAGCCATATCTTGTGGTCTTTCTTGGCATGCATTCAACACCCATTAAGAGCTAAGAGAGAGAGTTTTTACTCACATCTTCCTACCCTCCTTGCTCTTAACTCCCTTGAGTTCATCATTCTAACCTAGCCATTAATGGCTTGTCATTGAGTATTCAAAGCTCGGTTTGAAGTATGAACTCAAGATCTTCATTCATGGCTGACCTACCTTCGGAATATCTTTATGAGGTCGTTTATAGCCATTGAATGCTTGAAGTTTGGTAGTTCCCTCATAACCATTGCATTGAATAGGCAAGAGGAACTTGACCAACTCTCTCCCAACTACCCGGCATAATCATAATCACATCATTTGCATCGGTAGCTGATCTTGGGAGTACAAAGAGAAGCTGAAGCTACTCATCAAAGGCATTGAATCGGGGCTCAATCGTCTAGGTATGTTTAGTATTTAAGAGTCCATTTATTGAATCACTATTCCCTAGATTGGGAAACTCCGGCGGGAGTGTACGTGACCGTCCTTGGATTAGGATTGGTGAGAGTTTGAGATCCAAACTCGTCAAGTCCCTGGATTAGGCCATCGGCGGATGGTAAACGTGGTCCTAGATCAAAGGATGTCAAGGTTGATGGTTAACCTGATTTAAAACCACGACTATAGTGAAATCCGGTGATCTCATAGGTTGAGATCGTGAACCGGGAGTGGAGTAGGGAAACCGAATCACTATAAATCGTCGTGCATTGTGAGTTTAAATGATTGCTATGTGTTGAATGGTTTAATCAATCATGAATGCTAACTGTTCGATGAAATGCTTATGATAGTCTTTGCTTACAAATTCATCATATAATTGCCTTGAATGTTATTGTGATAATCTTGGTTGTTAAGATTGACTTGATTAGTTTTTAATTGTAATTGAAAATTCAAAAAGTCCTATTCACCCCCCTCTAGGACATTAGGCATATCTCTGAGTATCTCTATAAGCAGTAAAACCGCAATTTCACTAACAATTCTCTGTTTTTGTGTTTTGTAGGAACTTAGTTGCTGACGTAGTTCTTACCTTCACGGGTAACATCTCCCCATCTCCCTTTCTTCTTTTTATTTTTCTTCCTAGATTCGGGTAGTTTCAACTTCTTATAATTTCATTATGAATGATTGAACGGGTGGACTGTCTAAATACCTTTTAGAAGATGAGAGATCAGATCAAGGAATTCAAAATCATTATGATTGGAACCATTACAAGCATGAATATATATTTTTTTATGACTCAATCTACTTCTAATACTCCCCCACGTAAGACATTGCGAGATTATCGGAATAAGAACAATGTGCATAACTTTTCGCCGGGTAAGACAATGGGAAAGTGTCGGAAAGAGATGAATAATGTTCCACCGGTTAGGACAATGTATGATCACTTGTTTGGCTACACATATCAACAACCAACTAATAGCCAACATAGGACATGCGTAATCCTAATAGGTGGGAGCATCAAAATTTTCAATTTGGGAGACGAGCCAACCATGGATGCCAACAATTATCCTCAAGAGTTTCTATCTCATGAGCCACAACCGACATGAACTCTAGAGGATACACCTGCGAGAGTTTATAAAAATAACTGACCAATGCATACAAAACCTCTCGCCATCTCAAAATCCTGAACCCGACATTGGGAACACCGAATCATTCCCCAACAATGAGGAGGATGAGGCTATCCAAGCCCAACCCTCTTCCGATTTGATGACTAAACTTTTAGGGGATGTAGATCTTAGTGATCCCAACATTACCAGCGATTATGGTAAATCAATTATCTCTTTTAGCTATTCCGATTTGAATGATGAAGAGATTTTACGGACGGTTGATGAACCCGAGGAATCTACAAAATCTAAAAGTGATAGTTTGATTGCCTATAATGAAGGTTTGAAGGATGATTGTGAGTCCATGATTTCTTCTTCCAAAGGGCCGAATATTTATGAGTCGCCAGAAGATATTCTTACTAGAGAGATGGACGAAGTTGATATTTTTGAGTCCTTCCACCAACAACACATGCCAGATTCTATTGTGGAAGAACTCCCTTAGGTTGAAAATTCTATTTCTTTGGATGACGGGGTGGCACAATATGAAATTTCGAAAGATCAACCAATAATAAATGATGTGCTTACCACCGAATCTCAAAAATTTTCTTTGGAAGACCTCCCCTCTATAGAGGAGGAATTCCTTACCCTTGAAATAGAATTTCCTCAATCACTTAGGGAGAACAAGGACCCTTCATCCGACTCTCTCGATTTCCTAGAGGAATGCATGGCCCAACCCTATGATCTTGATGATGCGATGATTAAGGAGTTTGATAGTTTGTTAGACACGGTGTTGGTGCTTGAAGAACAACATTCCACTGATTTACACTCTTTACCATTGTTTGTGGAAGCACCGTGCAATTTTGAAATTCTATAGGAGACAACTCGAACTGAAGAATACTTGATGAACGTATCTCCACCATCATGGGTTCTTCAACCTATCGAAAATTCTAATTGGGAGGACCCGTTTTTAATCAATTACAACCCAATTCAGAACTTGATGAGATATCTTTTTGCTGCTCTTATCTCCTCCTTACATGTTGTGGTGCACACTATGATTGGACCTTAATGAAGAAACGCACCCATGTGTACATTCGAGCAGGACTTTGGATGGTCCTCATGAGAAACCTATTGAAATTCATGAAGATCCTACTCAAATTTGATCATGTAGTCAATTGAACTAATCAAAGGTAGGTAGGTAGGTTAGGATTTCTTTTCTACATTTAGGATTGAATAAGTCTCATCGAGACAATAGAAGATGCTAGGATTGATCAACTTGCTACCTCATGTACTCTCGTTCTCACTCTCCTTTCTTTTATGTCATTGCTCTCATGTCATGCATATTGCATATCTTATTACATTGATGAGAATGTAAGATTTTGGTTGGGGGGTGAGATTACTTAGATGAATCTACTAGCTTTTTTGACATTTTGAGCAATTATGTAGAAATTTTTCGATTTTTCTGAAAATTCAAAACTCCTTTGGAAAACCACGTTTATATGCACTTGGGATGTCGTAAGTATGAAAGGAAGAAAGATGTAGTGAGATGATTTTGAAACTCTTAAAGGACTTGTAACATGATGATTTTCTAATTGGATTCCCCTATTGATTTGATTGATAGAAAAATTGAAACACTTTTATACCTAGTTAACTTTACATGATTCTCATGTTTTGAAAGGATTATGTATATTTGTGGATTGGCTAGGTTTAGATTTGAGGTGCTGAGAAACCAAGCCGGGGTACTTCGTCCATCCTTGTTCATCGAAAAATAACGAAAGATATGGATTTCTAAAAATCCTGTTTAATGTGTATGAAAAGGAAATGAAGGGTGAAAATATGGGAATGATTGAAAATATGTTGGAAAATTCTGAAAAGGGCTACCTATTACTAACCGGAGGATGGTCTACCCGTAACCAAAGCCGGAAATGGGACATAGTGTGAAAGCCATCGGAAGGACGGTAAGGCAAATTCCTGTCATAGGCTTGTTGTTGATTTGTTCACCTTAGATCCCTAATTTAGTTGATCTATGAAGAAGATAACCTTGAAAATTCATGAGATGAACATTCACTATGCACATTAGGTTAAATTTGTTTGGATCTTTCTATTTATCAATCAATCAGCAGGAATTCCATATGAACACTTGTTATGTTTTTGGAAGTTTAAGGTCTCAACTTCTATCACTCAGTTTTGCTAATTTTTGTACTTGCATGTTTAGGAATGTATAGAAACATAGTTTCCGAAGAAGAGTTGGGTTTTGGAGAATGAAACTTGTTTCATGCATGTTTTGCTCGGGACTAGCAAAATGCTGGTTGGGGGGTGTGTTGAGGTCTTAATTGTGCATATTCTAACCCCAATTCATCACTCATTATGCATGATTTTCATGATTTAAAAATTAATCAAATGCATGGATTTGTGATTGTAGGAATGAGAGTTAGGCTTCACCATTCGGATGCTTAGAGGCCCATCTTACATGCTTTGAAGACCAAAGAATAAAGGATAAAAGGCGGAGCAAAGATGCAATGCAATGGAAGAAGAAAAACTAGAAAAATCACATTTTTCATGCCCTCCGGCCAGCCAGCCAAACCCTCTAGAAAATAGCAAACACTCTGGACTAATTTTATGAAGGCCGACCTATGGTCCCGCCGGCCGGCCAGCCGGTTGGCTGACAGGTCGGCCATGCACTTTCAAAAGTCAGATTTCAAACAAAGGCAGTCCCGTTTTTGGTTTTTCGGCCCTAAGTTTTAGGGCCCATCTTGATGATATTTGGAAATCCAACACGTCCATGTCAAAGAGGAGCTCGACGCTGAAATAACCAAGTGGTTTCATGTCGATCGGAGCTACGGATTGACCTTGGTGGCGTGGTGGCTAAAACAATACGAACTGTCCAGAAAGTTTCCAAATTCCGCCTACTCAACTCTGGGCCGGTCAAGGTGGCCCATCATTGATGACATGAAGAATCTACTTTGACTATCTTCTAGACCACATCTATATATGAAGAACCACAAAGTTTTAGGTCAAAAGGATGTGTGGTTTTATCGTATCGGTCGAAGAAAGATGGACCATCCAGAGAGATTCCAACTGCACAAATTTTATAAAAAACCCTAAGTGTTTTAATTTTTGGACCATATTCTGAAATTATTTTGGACAATCTAATCCATCTATCATGTAGAGGAGGAATGTTTCTACCAATGTTTAAAATTTGAGATCAATCTGACCTCTGTACACTCAGTAGCAATTTTGAGAGGCAGTCGCTGATCATCTTGGAAATCTAAATCATCTATGAGGAAGATCACATTATAAGGAAGCTGCAAATCAAATTTGAAGGCAATCCGAACATTGGTTAAGCCGCACCATGCGAAATAAAAATCTGCTATGTTGATGTACTATTGCTGCATTATAAAAGAAGGTGCTCTCTTCTATTCCAAATCAAGCAAGGATGTGGGGAGCAAAGAGTTCAAGTCATAGGAGGCTTCCTAGCCTCCTACAACTAGTTTTTCTTTCTTTTCTTAATTTTAGTTCTAGTTTTTAATATGCTTTTCATTAGCTAATCTCTTAACTAGAGCTAAGAGGTGAACCTTATAGTTTTTTTAGATTGTTTAATTCGTTTTTATTGGTTTCAATTTTGAATTTAATGTTGAACAATGGTTTTGCTTAAATTTGAATAAAGTTCTAAGTAGTTTTTCTTAATCTTATGATGACTCATGGATGTTTGGAAGAATTACATTAGTTTCTTAATTGTTTTGCAAAGATGTAGACCTGTACGCTCCGAAGGAATCGGATTCAAGATGCTCTAGAGCTTGGAACTTCATGTGGGAACTTTAAACCAAAGTTCTATCTTTTCCAGAAATTCTGAAATATGTGTTGAGTGTTAATGTGATTTGAATCAAGTTCAAACCATGGCATTAGTTAAGCTTTGTGACAAGGTTTGATGATTACTATGGTTATGATCTTAATCTATTGGAACTAGGATTGACCTATGCAATTGAGTGTGCTCAAGTCCTAATTTGAATTGAGGGAATCATGTTGATGAACAACACATGTGTTGGATTGTTTTGATAATATAACCGCTCTATAATCTGGCTAGATATGATTTGATTTCGATTCTAGTTGAGTAATTAAGAAACCTAAACGATTTATACATCAAGGAGAGCTATAAGTGGATCCTTAATGCTCTAGTTATTCCTTATTATTAGATTTTTGTTGTTTGATGTTTAGAACTTATTTCATACACCACTCTTAAGATTCTAGTTATTAGGATAGTTTGAATTGTTTACTTCCTTCCCTGTGGATCGACCTCGATCTTGCCGAGATTATTACTACATTGCAGCCTTGCACTTGAGGCGAGCGAACATTTTATAGTAAGAGTCAGCATTACCATGTGTATTATTGTTGAACCTCTAATTTATACATTGCATAGCCCGTTACATCACATTATAGGCATGGGTTTCATGTTTAAAAGGCCAATTTAATGCATGTTTTGTGATTGTAGGGATGAGAGCGACTTCGCCCAATTGGAGACTAAAAAGAGCCATTTGAAGCCATTGGATGAAGGTTGAAGAAGGACCAAAGAAAGAAGAAAGCAATGAGAAAAGAAAGTAGAAGAAAGAAAGGAAGAAAAAGAAGAAGAATAGAAGCCTGACCGGTCGTGACCGGTCGGCCATCCTTTCCTGGACGCTGGACAAAAGGACCAGAGGGGTCCGACCGGTCAAGACAGGTAGGCCAACAAGTCGGTGGCTGCTGAAAACTCCCTGGAATGTTAAACAGAGTGGTCCGACCGGTCATGACCGGTCGGCCAGCCCAGTCCGACCAATCGTTCGACCGGTCGGCCACATGCAAAAACGGGCAGTTTCTATTTCTGGTCCGAAAAACTCTGCGCACTGCTTAACCTTACGCAATTTCTGGAAGATTCCGATACAACCGAGTTTCCCCACTATAAAAGGACACCTAGGGCTCTTCCTAGGGGAGATAGAAGCTAAGGGACGTCGTGGGAGAGGAAGGAAGCCATCGTGGAGCATCTACAACCCTCCAAACTCCAGTTTTTCTATGTTTTCTAGTTCTTTTATGAGTTTTAGTTGTAGTATGACAATGCTCGGCTAGAATCTCTCAGCTAAGGTTGAGAGGTGAAGCTTGTAGCCGATTTCATGTTTAATTCAGTTCAGTTCAAGTAATTTTATTTCAAGTTTGGATTTTTGCATATTTTAGTTCCTAAAGTTGATAGTTTTAGATGTCTTATGAGAGTTCATGTGCTCCGAACATGGATTCCTTGCAATTCTCTGAGATTATCATGTGGTGCTTGTTTAGATTCGAATTATAGTAATCCTTGAGCAGGCCATAGTCCATAAGCATGGCTGTTACTCCGAAGGCTATGATTTCAGATTCTACATTGTTGAATGGGACTAGAACTTGGAAGTTCAACTTAAGTGAGATTGAATGTGTTTAATGCTTGATTTTCCAACTAGATGAGAGATAGGACTTCAAATCTAGTTTTGTATCTTGCTTGGATTAATTGGATTGACATGGGATTGCTACAAGTGGATCCTTGAATGCCTTAGTGCCTTCAAATTACTGTTTTGCACTTAGTTTCTATTTTAGCATAATTGTTCCAATTGAATCTCTTATTTATTGCAAATTGAGTTGCTGGAATAGTTTGGAACTTGTTCTCCAATTCCCTGAGGATCGACCTCGGTCTTACCGAGTTTTATTACTACATCGCAGCCTTAAACTTGAGGCGAGGGAACAATTGTTAAATAAAAATGCCTTGACGTTGAGTATTAAGTGCTGGCATTACCGTGGATGTGTTGTTGGTTGTATATGTCCTGATGTTAAGTTTGGCATTACCGTGTGCATTGTTGGATACGAGCCAAGGGTTCCTTGTTTGACATGTTACTTGTGGTGGACCCTTTGAGGAATGCAATTGATGAATATGAGAAGTTTCATGAGGCAGGGTAGGTGGTATGAGACACTAAGACTGAGCTGTCGGCCTATGTTGGGTGACGAGCCCCCCATAATGACCTTGTGCTTTCTTGAACTAATTGGGGTAAGGAGTGGTCATTGGCAGTGAACATCGTTTAATTGTCTGGATGCTAAACTTAATTAAATGTGAAACTAATCATGCATTCACTAGACCCAACTTGGTGGGTCAACCCCTCGGGAGTTAGAGGTAGTGTGCATGAGGCCCGTTTCTTTCTCGCTATCTAGTGAAAGTGTGCATGAGGCCCGTTTCTCTCTCGCTATCTAGTGAAAGTGTGCATGAGGCCTATTTCACTAGTTAGGTTTTTGGAGAGTGGGAAGAGTGGAATTGGTTCCATCCTAGCTAGAACCTCTGGTGACTAGTGACTAGTGAATAGAGTGGAATTGGTCCCGTCTCACTTAGTCAGGGTGCCTTAACTAGAGCATGCATATCATGCATCGCATGAAATAAGATTTTTTCATGTATGTTTTGGTTAGGTATGATTATGTTTGGATATTATTGTGCTAATCTTAGGGGATAATCCTCACTGAGTTGATTGCAAACAACTCACTCCCTTCTGGGACGGTGTTATAAAACACCACCCGATTGTTGCAGGTGACGATCCATTAGACGAACCTGACGTACAGATTAAAATGTATGGAGTTTCATGGCAGCTAATGATGGACAATGAAGCCGAAGCGGCTTGAAGATGGATTATGTTTGTTGTCATTGTAAAGTAGATTTATTTTCATGTAACTTGAATTAAATCTCCCATGGGGAGCAAAAAGTGGAACATTATGTTTAATATGATTGTAATACATTATGTTGAGAACTTAGAGTAGAAAGTTAAGGATTTTAACTTTTATTCCCGTCATTATGCTATGAATGCCATGAATATGTGAAGTTAAGATATGTGTGTGGGAATATATTCCTAATATATTCAGGCTAACATCCGGGAACTCGGCCCATCGTGTTGTACACGAGAGTCGAAATTTTGGGGCGTTACAATACGCTTCAAGGAATTGGATTCACTACGCTCTAGAACTTGGATCTTCATCTGGGAGCTTTAAGCCAAAGTTCTATCTTTTTCTAAGAATTTTGGAATGTGTTGATTGTTTATGTGATTTGAATCAAGTTGAAACCATGATATTAGTTAAGCTTAGTGACTGGGTTTGATGTTTACCATAGTTGTGATCTTAATTTATTGAAACTAAGATTAACCTATGCAATTGAGTGTGCTCAAGACCTAACTTGAATTGGGGGAATCAGGTTGATGAACAACACATATGACAGATTATTTTGTTGATATAACCGCTTTATAATCTGACTAGATAGGATTTTATTTTGATTCTAGTTGTGTAATTGAGGAACCATAGCGAATTATGCATTAAGGATTGTTACAAGTGGATCCTTGGCACCCTAGTGCTTCTTTTATATTGTTAAATTCACTTTTAGTTAAAGGTTACCCATCTACATTCAATTTTCTAAATCTGTTTACTTTTATTTCAATTAGAGACTATTGGAAGTAGTTTTGTGAATTCATGAGTTAGTTCTTGTGGATCGACCTCAGTCTTATCGAGATTATTACTACATCGCAACCCTACACTTGGGGAAGCGAACAAGTTTTTGGCGCCGTTGCCGGGGACTTTGACGGTGTTTACAGGATTTCTGAAAATAGGTTGTATTTAAAATTTTTAGGAATCTTTCATTAGTACTAACTTAGTTTGTTTTGTTTTGTTTTATTTTTGTAGGAATTTCTAGGAGTTGAAGTAGTTAGTTCAAATCAAGTTTTGTCTTTCTAACTTTGTCTTTTCTTATTTTTATTTTTTTCTTTTTCTGGATTTGCATGCCACATTGGGTTCGGGATTCAAATAACCGATTAATAAGTGAAGGAGGGATTGTTGAGGGAATTGATAAAGAATAACACATTAAAAGACATTTAAAATTTCAAATTTCTTCTGAAAGTATGGCTGAAAATCAACCCAATCCAAGGGCCAATCAAAATCAGGGCCAAAATCAAACAGAAACGGAAGAGAATGAAGTTGGGAATGTTCATCAACCTAGAACTCTATGTGATTAATTGCAACCTGCAAGAGCGAGCACTCTCTCGTGCATAATCTTTCCATATAATGCAGGGAACATAGATCTCAAATCGGGAGTAATCCAACTCTTTCCCAAATTTCATGGATTGGACAGTGAAAGTGTATATCAACATCTTAAGGAATTCGATGAGGTAATAACCATGTTACACTTTGCAAATGTATCAGATGATGTTGTGCGACTTAAGTTATTTCCCTTTTCCCTTAAAGAGAAAGTTATGGCTTGGCTTCATGCATTAAGGCCAAGATCAATTGGTGCATAGATTGGAATGACTAGGGAGTTCATAAAAAAGTTTTTCCCTCCTCATAAAACAATCATGCTGAGGCGCTTAATCATGAATTTCACTCAAAAAGAGAACAAGACCTTCTTCTGATGTTGGGAGAGTTTTAAGGATTTGTTGAATACTTGCCCACATCATGGCTACGAAAGTTAGCAGGTAATAAGCTTTTTTTTTTATGAAGGACTGACTTCGTCCATGCACCAATTCGTAGAGATGATGTGTAATGGGGGAATTCATGAATAAGGAAGCCGAGGAAGCATGTGTTACTTTAAATTGTTTGGTTGAGAATGCACAATCTTGGAATACATCTAAACTAGCAAATTCCAAGACAGGATCACAAAGAGAAAAGGGAGGAATTTATGTCCTTTCAGAAGAAAACAACATAAGTGCACGTGTAGCTAGCCTCACAAGAAAAGTGAGGCCATGGAATTGAAGAAAGAAGAAATGATTAACTCAAGCAAAGTTGATAACGTTTGTGGAATTTGTGCTGGAAATCAACATGAAATACAGGATTGTCCTACAATTCCTACGTTTTAACAAGTTTTGTAAGAACAATCCAATGCCATAAACAATTATCAACAATCATTTAGTGCTCCAAACTCAAACATGTATAATTCTAGTTAGAAGAACCATCCCAACTTTAGTTGGAGGAATGAGCCAACTGCGAATGTAAACAACAATCCTCAAGCACAACCTCAACCAAAAGCTACACTTGAGGAGATGTTAGGTGCATTCGTATCAGTCCAAGCTGAATATAACAAGACTAATTCTCTGAAAATTGATGGGTTCGTGTAAGAACAACTAAGATTCAACTCAAACACATCTCAAGAAATCACTGACTTAAAAACTTCAATGGCTAGAGTTGAATCTCATCTTAGTGTTAGGGAGAAAGGCATACTTCCTGCTCAACCTCTCCCTAACTCAAGAACTCAATTCGAGATACAAGATCCCAGTTCATCCTCCCAACATATGGAGCATGTTAAGGCTATCACCACCTTGAGGAGTGGCAAAACAATTGACAAATCCAATCCAGTGAAGGTTCCAAAACCTAATGATCCAAAAAATTTCAACAATGATGATAGCTCTAACAACACTCCACATGAGAAAGAACCGAAAAGACAATACAAGTTGGTTGCTCATTTTCCTTAAAGGTTGATTTCACCCAAAACTTTAAACAAAAATCTGAAAATTCTAGAGGTTTTTAAGCAAGTGAAGATCAACATTCCGTTGTTGGATGCTATAAAACAAATATCATCATATACCAAATTTTTTAAGAAACTTTGTATAATCAAAAGGAAATACAATGTACGCAATAAAGTACTTTTGATTGAGAACTTGAGTGCTATTATCAAATAAGAGGTACCCAAAAAATACAAACTTTATTCAAACAAGAACTTTGAATTCCATAATTAAGTAAAGGGTATTATAATTGAAGTAGGATGAATAATTGTATAATGGTTGATAAGCATATCCATACAAATGATCACGCATTGTCTTAACCGGTTGGTCATTATGCACCCGTTCCTTTTGTTGATAAACACCTCTTACCATACTTGGTGAAACGCTTTGTATATTATTTTCAATCTAATACTCACGCAGCGTTTTACTCGGTTGGTCATCTCGTTTCTAACTTCGTTTCGGTACTCCCCCATCGTCTTACGTGGTGTCTCCTTATGTATTTTGTTTTCATTATAATAGTCATGCAACGTCTTATGTTAATGAGTAATGGAGGTTAATTTAGTCTCAGAAAATACTCACACCTAGAGGAGTTCCAATCACAATAATTTTGGATATCATGATCTGACATCTCATCTTCCAAAAGGTATTCGTATGCACTACCCGTCCAATCATTCATAATGAAGTTTACAATGAATTAGAAACTACCCTATCCTAAGAAAAGTAATAAAATGAAAGGAGATGGGGAGATGTTACCCAATAGGGTGAGAAAACTATACTAGCAACAAAAATCTTATAAAAAAATTGTTAGTAATGTAGAAAAATCTGAAAACCTATTTTTAGAAAAAAAATAATAAAAATCCTACCTAATTAAGATTAATCTATAGCTATTAGAACAATTAAAACCATTTTACCTACTCCCCAGCAACTGCGCCAAAAACTTGTTCACTTACCTCAAGTGCAAGGCTGCGATGTAGTGAAATTACGTTGGGTGGCCAAACACGACACCCTATGCGTGCTGAAGCTTAAGGAGCAATTAGAATTATGGCTAACTCCTGGGGGGGGGGTGATTAGGACCTTTTAAAATCTTTTCGCCTACTTAAAAGTATTAGCAAATTAAACTAAGTAAGCGATTAACACTTCATCTTCCAAGCCTAAGTGGGTCCAATCAATAGACTAGCATATGACAAAAACAATTAGCATCCTAGTATAAGCATGCATAGATTAACTTATGATAAAACTAAACAAGCTCTTAATCTATGCAACCTCTAGTATACTTAAATGAGGATAGATTAATTAAGCTCAAGTCTACTCAAGGAGTGAAGGTACATCTTGTGTGTGTGGATGTGCCTATCAAGTGCCTAGCATACATTCCTAACTAAGCAATCATAATTAATCAATTAAACACAATGCATAATGAGAAGTGAGCTTAAGTACAAACACAAACACGAGCATATATAGTGGTTCGACTACTTGTCTACTCCACTCCCAGTTCAAGTACTCAACCCCTTTGAGCACATCGGCATTCACTAGGGAGTTTAAATCTGGTTCATTCTAACCAAGGTGTTTTAACTCGGATCCACCTAATCGGGGAGTTTACAGGTTCCTCCCAACCTAGACGTTCACACCCGTGTTGGTGGCTCCCCTTGGAGACTTTGTTTAGGTCCGACAAACGTGCCAAGGAACAGTAAACGTCCCTGAATTTAGGCTTCGCAAATGAGCCAAGGAATGCCTAACAACCCCTAGACTTTAGGCCAACAAACAGGCCAAGGAACGGGTAACGTCCCTAGACTTTAAGCCGACAAGCAGGCCAAGAATCAACAAACGACCCTAGTTCGAGTTTGTCAAACAAACTCTACACTCAACTCCCACAGGGAATTGAGTGGATGGACTCTTAACAAAGATAACCTTACTTGTCGGATTGAGCACATTTGTAGCGTCACCTTGGGTTGCTTCTTCTTACTCTCCCGTGCTTGAATCAGCTCCCCTTGTGCTCCCCCGATTTTTGACACCACTGCTTTGCCAAGGCTTCAGCTCTAAGATCAGCTACCTTGTATGTGATGCTCCAATGGAGATGCCCAAGGTGCTAGGGAATGGTGAAACCTCTACAAATGGTGGGAAATTGGTTTTTTAGAGGAATACAATTATTTAGACTCCTTGGTAGTGTTTAGACAAGGGATTTAACTATGATCAAGGTGTCTAAACTACTAGGAATCAAGAGGAAACAAGTTCATTCTCATATTGCCATTGAATGGCCTAAGCTTGTGATGAAGCACAAGGAGAATGACTTGTTATGGGTTTGGAATAGAGCCCCTAATGGTCTTTAGCAATTGTGGCTTCTATCTCCTCAAAATCCCCTCTCTTGGTCCTAAAAACGAATCCCCCCGCTTTTATAAACTTTCTCCAACGGTCAAATAACAGGCAGATCCGCGCAGGGTCGGGCGCCCGGAATCCTGTCCAATTTAAAAATTTTGGCGCTGGACACATTTGGAGTTGGTCGAGCGTCCGGTCAAGGTGTGGTCTGGCGCCCGATGACGATACTTTTCATTAGTCAGGCGCCGGGTGGTCACTTTGGTTGGGCATCCAGAATTCAATCCAGAATTAGGTCTGTGCTGCTGGACATGTTTTGCACTGGTCGGGCGGCTAGTTAGATTGTGGTCGGGGGCACGATGACCATTTGGATATATGGCCAACTCTTTAAATGGATTCCTCCATAAGTCGGGCGCCTGGAGGACACTGGGTCGGGCGCCCGGCCAGGCATGATTTTCTGCTGTTTTGTAGCAGATCATGCAACCTCTTGGCCGTTCTTTTGGTGGTCTTTCGGGACACCTAAGACCAATCTATGATGACTGAAGATATACCCATTAGGTCATGGTCATCTAGAGATTTATGGTTTTGGATAGGTACAAGGTTGAGGCTCACCAAGGCACCACTTTTACCTGTTTCTTCTTTCTTGATGCAGCTGGTCCGTCTTGAGTCTTCGGTCTTCGTCTTCATTAAGCTCAACCAACTATTGACTCACTCACCTAAGTAATTGACAAACAATGTGCACTAGTATGCCACAGAAAAATGCACTAACAATCTCCCCCTTTGTCAATTACTTACAAAAGCCTATCTTATCAAAACAGAATATGTTACATGTCAAGATTCAAATAAATTTTACAACTCGAAACACTAAGACATGTAACTAAGCAAGCTCCTCTTGAATGCTCCCCCATAACCTGTCAATCCATCACAAAACATAGCAAACTAGTTTTGGTGGGACTTGATCTTTCTCCTTCTTTTTGTCAGCAATTGACAAACTATTCTCTCCCCCTTAATAATACATTATTTAGGTTAAGGTAAGAGAAGATAATATGTCGTAGTTATAACTATAAGCACACGCCAACTAAAGAGAGTATAGGGTGCATGAACATATAAAATATGGAGCATGCATGCACTACGCCAATATCGCAAAACAACGACGGACTTGGTCCGTCGCATGGTCACACGTTCTTTTGCAAGTCGTTAATCATAAACGACGGACCAAATCCGTCGGTAATATACGACGAATATAGTCCGTCGTTAAATAAACGACGGACCTTATCCGTCGTAACTTCCAAAACCATCATCGTTCCAGCAACGAATTCTATTCGTCGTTGTAAAAAGAACGACGGACCAAATCTGTCGATAATACTAGGATCTGTCAGTTTTCTCATAACATCGTCGACGGATCTGGTCCGTCGTTAATGTTTAAAAAATAAAAAAAAATCAGCACGCATTTGTTGCATTTTGAACTTCTTACACCTGATATAATTGAAGCAATACGAACCAATTCAATACATAAACTAAACTAACCATTTCTAATTCACACATCCATCATTTATTGCATATTGAATTTCTTACATCTTGCGAACTAGCTACGGACATCTTAAATATCCGATTACATCAGCAAGAAACTATATTAGTCTTTCAATCAACAATGCAGCAACAAAATCTTTTGAAACCCTTCAGTTAAGCTGTCTTTCTAAAACAGCAAGGCTTTTAGTGTGCATGGGAAAATTGTGGGACGACCCCATTCGAATGAAGAATTTCAAGCAAACCGCAAAGCAGAACCTGGAATCATGATTTTGAAAGAACTAATTAAGCTATTGATAAAATAACGATAAGGATGGAGTTTACATAAATGAATTGGCGATATTCAAAACCAGACATATACCATGAACCCAAGAAATAAAATGTCATATTGATAAGCAGGTGAGTTTTTCATATTGAATTACTTCCAGTTGAGCCAGCTGTGAAGCTATGCTGTGATTGAAAAACTAAAGGCTGTACAGCTGGTATTAGGATAGCAATGATGTAAACTGGTGGAACTTGCATTAGATTCTGCAGTTTCAGCACATGAAGCAAACAATTAGTAAAATAGCAACAAATGCTTGCATAGAAGGTTTCAATGGTCGGCATTTCTATCCCCACTGTTTTGTGAAGCGTGGCCAACTTGAGTTTGGGATCTCCATCATGTTTGGGCTCAGATCCTAACACAAATGTCATGGTGGGTGCCACAGATCCTAACACTGGGTTACATGGTGAGATCCATCCTATCAATCCTTGTCACATGGCTGTGCAGCCGAAAACTCTGTAAGGACCACCATGATGTCCACCTGACATCCGATCCTTCCATCATTTTTGGGAGATCCAAAATTCAGGTAAGCCACACCATAGAAAACAATAGGAATGGAAACACCAACCATTGAAAATTTCCTGAGGCCCACGGTCATCCTTAAATACCATCCATTCCTAATCTAAAACTTCTATGGGCCCCAATGAAGTTTTGATGGTGGATGTTCAATTCCAGCAATTCTTGTGGCATGGCCTACTGAGTTTTGAATGTTACACAGACATGTGGTGGGCCCCACAGAGTTTTAGCTTACAAGAGGGACGCGGATTAGCTACTGACAGGTTGAGTAGCTACCTCCCTACACCAACTTATGTGGGCCCCACCATGATGTATGTTTTGTATCCACACCGTCTATCCATTTGGAGAGATCATTTTAGGACATGAACCAAACAATGAAGCAGATCCAAAGCTCCAGTGGACCTCACCAAAGAAAACAACGGGGATTGATCTCTTACCATTAAAAACTTCTTGGGGCCATAGGAGTTTTCGATCAAGCTGATATTTAAATTTTCCCTTCTTCCATGTCTGTGTGAACTTATGAACAGGTTGGATCTCAAATAAAAATCATGGTGAGCCCTAGGAAGGTTTCAACGCTCAGCGTTACTGTCCCCACTGTTTTCTTTTGTGGAGTCCACTTGAGAATTTTGGCTTACATGAGCACCATGTAAGAAGGTTGCGTGCAACTAGTGTCCTGCTTTAACATCTCCTCACCATCAAAGATACGGAGAACAAAATCATCGCTATGAAGGTAAAATATTATCAAAATCTCAGTAATATCAAAGCGCTCTTACCTTTGAATTTAGGGACCCATTGAGCCAATTATCTCCCAAATCCAAAGCCTCCAGCTTGCTCAAAATTGCCAATTCTGTCCAAATTTGAAAATTAATAAAAGCATTAAAGGGGGAGTTTGTAAATGTGATTGATGCTATCAATTTTGGTTTAATTTCTATACAATTAATCAACAATTACCTTCAGAGGACAAGGAACCCTCCAATTCATTCATGCTTAGATCAAGACTCTTGAGGGATGAGAGTGCACCCAAAAATGATCTTTCAAAATGGTTGGATGGTGTGGATTTAAGGCACATACATCTCTGTGAGCAAATCAATGGCAAAAGCTAACATAAATGGTAGATTGAAACCAGCGATAGATCCAAAACCTTCAGAAAATGCACAAGATTTCAAAAATCGAGCTAAACGGACTTAAAGAAACACCAATTTTGCAAGAAACAAAACTGAGCCATGATGCATGCATGCTATTGTATGTTTCTCTATTTTGATAAAATCTTTGCATTTGGATATATTTATCTCTGTTCCAGGAAGCAACAGACAACACTAAAAACAAAATGGAGAAATAGTTCACTCATTAACAGAAAAAAGGTGTCAAGAAGCATACATTGATGGACCAACTGTTTAACAGAAAAAGGTGTGAAGAAACAATTCACTCATTAATAGTTCACACATTCAAATTCCTATATTTCAGTTGAAATGTTAGCAATTCAAACCACAATCCAAAAGGCAAAGTTCAAAATTTGAGATGAAAAGGTTAATTTGTAATGTTTCTTGTTGCTGTAAGTTGATGATTTTTACCTTTTTTCTATTGGGTGAATATATCTGGTTAGGTGAAGACAGCTTTGAACTATCATTGTCTTGGACAAATCTTCTGCGTCCAACCTACAAACACCACAAGATTCAGCCCAAGAATGAAAAAAAGAAGAGCGATTATTTTACAAACATTCAAAACCATATCAATAAGCCTACCTTCTTAATGCATGAGGATACAAGTTGTTGTGTAGATTCTCCCAAACCAACCGAAAGACATCAATGGAGTGGCCGCTGAAACATTTCTCGTCTGAAGTCGATTTGAATTTCACGCTCATGAACTTAGGATTTGCATTTTAGCATAATACATATGTATGATTCATGTGTCAACAAGCTCCTGGTCTAGAGATCCCAAGTCTGTCTGCATCTTGTTTCCAAGCAAATCCATGCCACTGATGCTAAGATTGCTTGAACCAGCTGATTTTTCTGGCTTGATTTGGACCATTGTCCAACTTGTTTTGTAAGGACTTAGTGTTATCCTACAACAAAGCGACTATTACAGCACTTCATTGATAGTAAAGGAAAAAAATTCCATGCATGAATTCTTTTTCAGCACTCCAAAAATTCATGCTGAAATATCCATCCAGGCAAATGCAAATCTGATCCAAAGTCTTCTAGATGGCTGTTTGGCCAAGGAACATGCCCATTTTGGGCATAGTTTCTGAACAGTTGTTATTCAAAATAAACGAATGTTCTATCAAATGGTGATTTCAGATACATCCAAACAGTGCCTATGTTAGGTATAGATGTTGTACAAATATGCAACTACAAGAAGAATGAAATGTTAGCATCAAAGATGTTTACCATGCCTATACAGGAGATTCTGTTGTAGCTAAGATAAAAAACTCGCAACCGCGTTAGTTCTTTAAGACTCTCGATTGCAGAGATCTTCTTCCTTGATAAGTTAAGGGTGTGAAGGCTCTTAGCTAGTGACCCTGGTGTGATATGAACTGCAAGAAAAAAGAGAAAAAAAATTAGGTTATTACAATATATGTAGAAAGGATGAATTTGCTTCTGTCAGTTAAAAATTGTTTGTAAATTTTACGTATACCTAAGGATATCTAAAGCAAGGTACTGAAATCTAGTACCTTGCTTAGGCTAATTATTGAATGGTTAGACAGAGATCCCATAGGTATGGTGTAGGACTCTGAAATTACCAGGCTTTCTAAGACAACTCCACCTTCAATTTCTTTTAAATTATTTTCATGCAAAGACAATGGAGCATGTTTTAAGTTGGGTATATACCCAAGAGACTGCTTTTGCTAATGGTGGTTCCCCTGAGTCATGGATTGGCCTGATTTTTGGGCCCATGCCAAACAAGAGACAGCATGCATGATGGTTGAAATGGATGTCATCAACACATCTTGGTGGAGCCCACGTCAACAAGCAATTCTATTAAACAATATAAAGCAGAAGTTCCACTTACTATTTCATCAATCTCCTAGCCTACAAGTTGCAGTGAAGGCCATAAATCAAGAATCAAATGAAGTCTGTAAAAGTCCTGACTGAGTCTAGACAAGCAAATACAACAAAGTGGTTTTCATGCCTTGTTGGAATAAGTTATCATTGCCGCTTTTGTTTTGAAACAAGGCCTCATGCATGTTACTGACTAGACGAGTCAGCAAGTTCAGTTGATATCCTGCATTTATCAGATGGACATGCTTAAATCATGGGTATCTAGATTAAAGTGGAAACCAGCGACAAAATCATATATCAGATAATGTTAAGGGAACGAAAAGGTACATTAGCACCTTACAAGGTACATTTGGGGCAGTTGACCTTACTCCACGATCAAATTTCCATCTGCTCGTTCCACATTTTGGACAAATCTGCTTATCAGAATGCTCCTTCCAGTATAAAATACAATCGTTATGGCATGCATGTATTGTCTCATAGTTCATACCCAATGAACCAATCAACCTCTTCGCATTATAAGTACTATCTGGCAAAGAGTTCTCGCTTGGCAAAATTTTCTTGAGTAGGCTTAACAACTCCGTAAAGCTCTTGTCTGACCACTGATACCTAGCTTTCATGCTCATTATCTCAATTATGACAGACAACTTTGTATGCTTAGGTTTACACGATGGATATAAGGGTTGCTTTGCATCCTCCATTAATTTCTTGTACCGAGAATCATCACCTAAGTCATCTTGAAGTTGAGTACTATCTTCATTGTTAACCTCATTCATACATGCATCTAAGTCATCAGGTTAAAAACGACCAAAAGCATCATTCACCAAATCAACCATTCGAGGAAACATATCTTCGCTATGATTATCGACAGATGTACTCGCACTTATATTTGGACGTTGTTCCCCATGGTGAAACCATGTCGTGTATGTCTAATCTATGCCATTAAAAAACAAATGGTCGTAAACTGTTTTTAGTTCCATCTTCCCACCTATATTATGACATTTCACACAAGGACAACAGTGCCAGTCAACACCATTTGAATTCTGTTTCGCAAACTCTAAGAACATTGCAACACCTTCCACATATTCAGGGGTAAACTTTTCTGCCCTCATCCAATTCTTACATGGGGTTGTCGAAGCCATCTAAACGCAAGAAACATATCCATAGAGAAAATTAGAGATGACGTGCATAATTGACAAATGTGATCGCAGCTAATTAACCTACTCTTATCTACTACATACTAGTAATTTCTAACTGCGTGTGTATGAAGTACAGACATCTTCGGAGTACCAATGCTGCGAGTGCTTGCCAACTGTATTTTTTTTGTAGTCCGCATACTACACATTATCTTACTTAACGTGAATCAACTCGGTGGGGCCCACATTGATGTATGTGTTTTATCCACGCCGTCCATTCATTTTTCCAGGTCATTTTAGGCCATGAGCCCAAAAAATGAGGCAGATCCAAAGCTCAGGTCGAACATCACCTTAAAGTACACGTGGCATGGATATGTATCAATCGGTGCCGTCCATTTATTCGGCCCGAGCTTAGATGTTAGAATTCTGAACATCAAATCTATGGGTGCAGTTATACATCCAAAGTGGGGCCCACTAGAAGGAAGGTAGTGATTGATAAATCGACTTGCTACGTGTACGGTGGAGAGCACAAACAGGTGAAGAATGATGGACGGAGCTCTTCCCACTTGTTCATAAGTTCACATATACATGGATGAAGGGAAAACACAAATATAAGCTCAATCCAAAACTTTTGTTCAATCAATTTTTTTTTCAACAGTAGGTATTTAATCCCCACCGTGTAGTCCACTTGAGCCTTAAGACTGCCTCATTTTTAGGCTTGTGCCCTAAAATGATGTGGAAAAATGGATGGACGGTGTGGATAGTACCCAATCCGCGTCCGTACACTCACTACTTGTATTAGCACGTCAACGGAAAAATCATGTGAATTTTGGATGGTTGTGATGAGCCATGACGTGGCATTAACACCAGCTCATAATCCAAACTTCATACATGAGGAAACGACACCAATTGAGATATTTACCACCATTTTCAAAACATCCGTGACTTATCTGCCATACACGTGTCCATCATACACAGAAATCTTTACTAGCCAAATCACAGGCCCACCATCGAAGTAAAACAGACACAAATTACACCTAAAAATAACAAATTACACCTCCTAACTCTTCAATGACCTCAGTTGTCTTCATTTACAATTTTTTATGAGCATAGACTTTACAAATCCCTAATTTGGGATTCGACAATACAAATCCCTAATTTGGGATTTGACAATACAAATCCAAAAAAGAAAAGAAAGCAAGGTTAGGGTTAGGGTTTTTTACCTGGTGGAGGAAGTAGAGGAGAGAGAGAGTGGGAGCAGTTGTTATACACCCACACGCTAGAACCAGAGAAAGAGGAGAGAGAGGAGAGGAGAAAGCGAGGAGAGAGGAGCGAGAGAGAGAGAAGAGGACAGAGAGATTGGGCGGGGGGGGGTGCGTGAGACAGAGAGAGAGGCCTGTGAGAGAGAGAGAGAGAGAGAGGATTGGGGCGAGGGAGGGAGAGGGGCGTGAGTGACGAGAGGAGAGAGAGGGTGGGGATGGCCTTGTGGCGTGACGAGAGAGTGGTGGTGGTGGTGCTGGGGGTGTGTGGGGGGGTGTGCGGAGACCGAGGAGAGAGACAGAGAGAGCATGCGTGAGAGAGAGAGAGAGAGACAGAGAGAGAGCCTGCGTGAGAGAGAGAGAGAGAGAGAGAGAGAGAGAGAGGTCTCCCTTTTGAACGAATTAGATGTTACCCTGGTAACACCTTAGTGGGTGTTACCTCTACCGTGTGGGGCCCATTGTGATGCATTTTTTTATATATTTATGTTGACTATCTGTTTTCTCATATCATTTTAGGATATGATCCAAAATCTTAAGAAGATCCAAATCTCAAGTGGACCATACCACTAGAAACAGTGGTTAATAACCATTAAAAATGTTGTGGGCCATAAAAGTTTTGGATCAATCTCATATTTATATTTTCCCTTCATCAAGACCTTATTGACATTATCAAGAGCTTGGATTGCAAATAAACATTACCAAAACCTTATCATGGGCTCTTTGGAATTTTTAATGGTGGAGCACTCAATCACACTATTTCCAGTGGTATGATCCACTTGAGATTTGGATTTGGATAATTTTTGGAAGCTTATCCTAAAATGATCTGTATAAACTGATGGACGGAGTGGATATACAAAATATCATCCACGTGGGCCATACGGTAGGGGTAACACCCACTAAGCCATTCCCGGGGTAACACCTAATTCGCTACCCTCTCTTTTTTGCAGAGAATAGGTAACACGTAACTCCACTCTCTTATCGTACAGAGTAAACTCTGTTGGGCCCACCTAGAATGTATGTGATTCATCTATTCCGTCCATATGTTTTTACAGATCATTTTAGGGGTTGAGCCCAAACTTTTAAGCATATCCAAATCTCAAGTGTACCATGCCACAGGAAACAGTGGGAATAATGATTTCCACCGTTGAAACCTTTCCATGCCCCACAGTGATGTTTATTTGTCATCCAACCTGTTCATAAGATCACATGGACATGGATGAAAAGAAAACACAAATATCAGCTCGATCAAAAACTTCTGTTTCCTCCCAAGAATTTTTCAATGGTAGACATTCAGTTCACACTTTTCCTATGGTGTGGTCCACTTTAGAACTTGATATGCTTCAATTTTTGGTTCCATACTTCAAATTATCTTTTAAGATGGACAGACGGAGTGGATAAAATAAGTAAATCACGGTGGGCCCCTCAAAGTTTATGCAGTCCGCTTTTGGGCGTGACTTGGGTGAGACCTGCAGTCCGCTTCTGAGCGTGACTTGGGTGAGACCGCCAAACCAGCGATGTGGGTGGGACCCTAAACCTAGGGCCCACCTCGATGTATTCCTTGTAGATCCATGCCGTTAATCTTCTTTTCCAGATTATTTTGTACTATGGTACCAAAAATGAAGAAGATTAAAATTTTTAGTGGACTACAACATAAGAAACACTGGTTAATGACCATTAAAAACCTTTTGTGAGCCGCAAAAGTTTTCTATCAACCTAATATTTGTTTTTTCCTTTCATCCCTGTCTACGTGCCCTTATCAACAGATTGGATGGTCAATAAACATTACGGTGGACTCTAGGAAGTTTTTAATGGTCACAGTTGAATTATAACTGTTTCTTGGGTTGTGGTCCACCTAAAATTTTTATCTGTTTCATTTTTGGCACTTCATCCTAAAATAATACGAAGAAACAGATGGACGGCATGGATCTACAAATAATACATCCACGTGGCCCCTAAGTTCAGGGTCCCACCCACATCGCTGGTTCGGCCGTCTCACCCAAGTCGCGCCAGTCCTTCTTGGGGCGGGAGCGAATTAGATGTTACCCTGGTAACACCTTAGTGGGTGTTGCCTCTACCGTGTGGGGCCTATATTGATGTATCTTTTATATATCCATGTCGTTCATCTGTTGTTATGTCTAATTTTAGGACGAAATCCAAAATTATAAGAAGCTCCAAATCTCAGGTGGACCATACCAATAGAAAGAATGATGAATAATCATTAAAAGCATTTCGCGGGCCACAAAAGTTTTAAATCAAGCGGATCTTCAAAATTTACATTCATCCAGATCTTCCTAACATTATCAAGAGCTTGGATTGCAAATAAACATTACGGAAACATTACCATGGGCTCTTTGGAATTTTTAATGGTGGGCACTCAATCAGCACTGTTTCCAGTGGTATGGTCCACTTGAGATTTGGATTTGCATAATTTTTGGAAGACCATCCTAAAATGGGTCGGAGAAGCTGATGGACGGCGTGGATATACAAAATACTATCCACGTGGGCCAGTAGGTGGAACACCCACGGTGTTGGTCCATGAAGCGGATTGGCTGGTGCACCTACACCAGCTACGTTGACGTGGCGGACGCAGAGCGAGTGTGCAGTCATCGAGCACCGTGTTTGTACAAACGGTTCAAAGTAGATTAAGGCTCTGTGGACCCCACAATGATGTATTTAGTACATCTAAACCGTCCATCCATTTCGCGAGATCATTTTAGTGTATGATACCTAAAATGAGTCATATCCAAAACTCAAGTGGACCACACCAATAAATTTACTGTGGGGACAATGATTCTCACCGTTAAAACATACCCATGGTCCACCATGATGTTTATTTGTCATCCAAACTGTTCATAAGGTCACACGGACCTGGATAAAGGGTAAAAATAAATTTCAGACTGATCCAAAACTTCTGGGAACTCCAAAAAGGTTTCAATGGAATACGTTCAATCTCCCACTGGTTTCTACAGTGTGGTCCACTGGATCCTTGGATCTGTTTGATTTTTTGGGTCCAGCCTTAGAATGATTCCAGAACATGGACGGATGGTTTGAATATAACAAGTACCTCATGGTGGGACCAGCCAATCCCCAGAACTTGATGACGTCACTGCACAAGCTGGTGTAGGGTGCACCAGCCAATCCCCTTCGGTTGTTCCCGGGGTAACACCTACTTTGGGCGCGGGTTTCCAGCGAAAGCCTTGCGCAGGAATTTCCTGCGCTGGGAACCAAGGTGGGGCCCACAGTGATTATTTTGATAAATCCACCCCGTCCATTCGTTTTGGGAGCTCATTTTAGGACATGAGAACAAAAATGAACCCGATCCAAGACTCAAGTGGGCCGAAAACGTGAGGATTGAACGTCCACAGTTGAAATATTTGTAGAGCCACAGGTGTTTCGAATCAGGATAATATTTGTGTTTCCTGTTCATCCTAATAGTAGTGACGTTATGAACGGTATGGATGTCATATAAACATCACTATGGACCCCAGGGAGGTTTCAATGGTAGTAATTTACCTACCCACCTTTTCCTTTAGTGAGGCCCACTTGAGTCTTGGATCCTGTTCATTTTTGTTTTCATGTACTAAAATAAGCTCCCAAAACGGATGGACGAGGTGGATTTATTGAAAAACATCACTGTGGGCCCCACCTTGGTTCCCAGTGCAGGAACTTCCTGCGCAAGGCTTTCGCAGGAAATCCACGCCCCCTTTGGAAGGGGCGCGGCTTTGCTGAACCCCGTATCCACCGAGGTGGGTGGATCCCTTACTGTGCCGTCCACTGTGTGATGTCTAGTGTGTTACATCCACGCCGTCCATTCATTTTGAAAACACAATTTAGAGCATGATTAAAAAAATGAAGTACATCCAAATCTCAGGTGGACCATAATACAATAAACAATGGTACTCAACCATTAAAAGCTTATAATGGGTCACAAAAGTTTTGGGTCAAGCTGATATTTGTTTGGTATCTTCATCCAGGTCTTTGTGACCTTTACAACAAATTGGATGGAAAATAAACATTCCTAGTGGTCCCCATGAATTTTTTAATGGTGGGGATTCAAATGCTACTATTTCATGTGGTATGGTCAACCTAAGATTTGATGCATACTCATTTTTTGGGTAATGCCCTAAAATGAGCTTTCAAAATGCATGGACGGTGTAGATGTAAGGTACATACATCACAGTGACCCCACAATTGGGGATCCACCAACATTAGCGGATCTAGGGATCCACCCAAACTGCGCCTAGATAAAAGGCTTGCGTATTAAGTAAACTCTGTGGGGTCCACACCTTGATTGTGGGGCTTACAGTGATGTATGTGTCTTAAATCCACACCATCCAACCATTTTGAAATATCATTTTAGGGTATGAAACCAAAAATGAAGCTGAGTCAAATATTAGGTGGACCACACCATAGAAACAGTCGTGATTGAATCACTACACTTGAAAACTTCATGGATTCACCGAAATGTTTATTTGCCAACATTTTCCATCCAACCTATTTGTAAGGTCACAAACACCTAGATGAATAGACCACAAAAATATCATCTTGATCCAAAGCTTTTGTGGCCCCACAGGAAGTCTTTAATGGTCAATCAGCACTGTTTCCTCTACTATGTCCCATCTGGGACTTAGAATTGCTTCATTTTTTGGAACACGCCCTAAAATGAACTTTCAATATGGATGTACGGCGTGGATGTAGTCACATTCATCAGAGTGGCCCCACAGTCAGGGTTCCCACCCACCAGGATCCGGGTTCTCACCTTTTTTTGTATAATGTCCTAAAATTATCTCACAAAGTGGATGGACCGGTTTAGATTTCTCAAAATATCAATTTTGGTATAATGTCCTAATATCCTAAAATTGTTAATTTTTTTTAAACAATACAATTTTATTTTTCAAAATCACATTTTTTAATAAACTTATCAACTTTCAGAATTCAAAATGTCAAATTTTTTTAATCAAATTTCTCAAAAAATTTCAAAATACAAAATCCTATTTTATTTTTAAAAATTGTAATTTTTTTCAATTTTTTTTCACACTTATAAATTTTATTCTATCTTCGCAGTTTTTTTCAAAATCTTAATTTTTTAAGAATGACAATTTCTTTTTGGTTCTTTGCAAATCCCAAATTTCTTTTCAAAATCTCGTTATTTTAAATCTTAATTTTTCTTAAACATTATTAATTTTATTACAATTTTTTTTTCAAACTTCTTAATTTTTTTTCTCAAACTCGCAATTCAATACATAAACACTTTTTTCGAAATGTCAATTATTTTTTCAACATTTCATTTTCTATCAAATTTCTCAATTTTTTTTACAAACTACAAAATCTAAATTTCTTTTTAAAAATCACAATTTCTATTTTGAAAATGTACTTTTTCAAACCGATAAATTTTATTCAAAATTCTTGATTTATGTCAAAATGCCAACTTTTTTTAAATCCTTTTAAATCCTAATTTATGTCAAAATTCTTTTAGATTTTTTGTTCTTTTTTAATCCTAATTATTTTCAAAATTTTGATTTTTTCTACAAGTTAATTTTTCTTAAACATTATTAATTTTATTACATTTTTTTTCAAACTTATAAATTTTATTCAAGATTAACTCATCATTTTTTCAAAATCACAATTTTTTAAACTTTCCGATGTTCGTTTTCAAACAGCCAATTTTTTGAAAATCTAATTTTTTTTATCAAAATATGTCAATATCTTTCAAAATGCAAAACCTCAATCTTTCTCGAAGTCTACATTATTTCAAACTTATACACTTCATTCAAACGTCTCAATTTCTTTCAAAATGTCAATTTCATTCAAAATCTAGTTCTTTTTTAAATTTAGAATATTATTTTCAAAATCTCGAATTTTTTCAAATCCCATTTTTTCTTAAATATTGTTAATTTTTATTAAACTTGCCAACTTTTTTTCTAAAAATCCATTTTTTTAAAAAACTTATTAAAGACAAATTTATTTAAAATGAATTGCGAGATGTATAATTTTCAATTTACGACGAACTATATCCGTCGTTAAATTCAAGAAGGTCCGTCGATAAATCTCAACGTCCGTCTCCGGACGCAGAATTTTACGACGCAGGAAATCCCCCTTGAATACATTACTTTACGGCGGATTAGATCCGTCGTAATATTAACGACGAACTATATTCGTCGTTAATTAACAGTTATCGACGGATTCTGGTCCATCGTACAATTTTGTCGATTAAACACGCCAAAGCCGGAGGTGGTAGTAGTTAGCGACGGACTGTTTTCACCTTAACGACGGATGTAGTTGGTCGTTAATATTAACGACGGATATAGTTCATCGTTAAACTAAGCCTTTTTTAACAACGGACTGAGTCCGTCGTTAAACCAAGCATTTTCGTGTCGTTTTTTTTGCTGTTTTGGCGTAGTGATGGGAACATGATTAACAAGAAAATGTACTATTTTATCCATAGTTAATCATGCAAAATTGCTCATCTATGATATACATTAAGCATTGAAAGCTCAAGGGCTTATAGCTCAATCAACCAACCTCCCCAAAAAATGTATATCATGACCAAACCTAAGCAAAGATTGGCATAAGTTAAGCATGAAATTTAGTAAGATTAGCTAATCTAAGAAGGAAGATAATCTAGCAGCAAATTTATCAAATAAAAGTAAGGCTAAATTATCAGAATTTGGGCTAATGAGGCTTGAATCCTCTGATTTGCTCATACACATAGAAATGAGGCTGAAATCCTCAGATTTTCCTATAGAAGCATTTCTATCTACCCTTATTAACTATGTTTAGTTTGATTAGCCTAAGAGTAACTAATTTCCACAACATCCTCATGAATGTAGCATGAGGTGAGGGGTTAGGAACTCCTTCTCCTAGAAGGGAAAGCGGTCGGGATTCTCTCTTAGATTAGGGGGAAGAGAGGTAGTGGTGGAAGCCATGAGAGCTCTCACTATATCTTGGCTCTCATCACTATTGGAGTCACGAGATTCAGATTTTGACTCCTCCGCATCATCCCATGTGGCTACTATGACCTTTTTACCTTTCAGTTTAGGCATTTCCGGACAATCCAAGGCAATATGGCCATGTTCACCGCAACCGTAACATCGGACGGATGAAGTTTTGGATGATTTCCCTTTATGTTTATCACCCTTCTTATCCTTCTTGTCACGGACAACTCCCTCTATTAAATTGGAGGAATCTCTTGAATCTTTTATTAAGATCATTATCCTCATCATCGCTATATTCGGACGACTCACTCTTAATTTTCTTTTGCCTATGTGAGTGTCTATGTGAAGATTTCAAAGCGACGTCTTTCTTCTTAAAATGGGCCCTAAAGTGTAGTTAATGAGTTTGTAGGGAACCTATAAGTTCTTCTACTTTCATGTAATCTATGTCTCTACACTCCTCTAAGGCCACTACCTTGGTACCAAATCTTTTCGGGAGGGATCTAAATATTTTTCTACTTATCCTTCCTTCTGGAACCCTTTCCCCCAAGGCAAACATGGAGTTGCAAATATCAGAGAGTTTAGTATAAAACTCCATGAAGGTTTCGGTATCTTCCATCCTAATGTTTTCAAGTTTGGTGGTTAAGAGCTGAAGCTTTAAGCGTCTTACTGTGCTAGTTCCCTCGTGGGTTACCTCAAATATATTCCACACTTCTTTTGTAGTCGCATATAAGAAGGCGCTGAAATTCTTCCGGAGAAATAGCACAGCAAATCACATTGAGAGCTTTGGAATTTGCCACATATTGAGCTCTCTCATTGTCATTCCATTTCTCATCATCTTTGGGAATGACAACGATCTTACCATCAACCTCTACTTGTTCCGTGGGCAAGGAATATACATTTAATGTTGCTGCCCACACGGATCAGTCTATGGATTGGAGAAAAATCCTCATCCTAGCCTTCCAATAGACGTAGTTGGATCTGTCAAAGTATGGTGGACGGTTGACAGTATTCCCATCTCGGGTAGACATGATGATAGTGCTTCGGTATCGGATCTTACTCTAAACAGTTAAGTCTTTGAAGAGAAACCCTCTTTGATACCAATTGAAATTACGTCGGGTGGTCTACCACGACACCCTATGCATGTGGAAGCTTAAGGAGCAACTAAAATTATGGCTAAGTCCTGCGGCGGGGTGGGTGATTAGGACCTTTCAAAATCTTTTCGCCTACTTGACAGTATTAGCAAATTAAACTAAGTAAGCGATTAACACTTCGACTTCCAAGCCTAAGTGGGACCAATTAATAGACTAGCATATGATAAAAATAATTAGCATCCTAGTCTAAGCATGCCTAGATTAACTTATGATAAAACTAAACAAGCTCCTGATCTATGCAATCTTAAGTAGACTTACATGAGGATAGATTAATTAAGCTCAAGTCTACTTAAGGAGTGAAGGTACATCTTGTGTGTGTGGATGTGCCTATCAAGTGCCTAGCATACATTCCTAACTAAGCATTCATAATTAATCAATTAAACACAATTCATAATGAGAAATGAGCTCAAGTACAAATACAAACACAAGCATGAATAGTGGTTCGACTACTTGTCTACTCCACTCCCGATTCAAGTACTCAACCCCTTTGAGCACACCTGCATTCACTAGGGAGTTTAAATCTGGTTCCTCCCAACCAAGATGTTTTAACTTGGATCCACCCAACCGGAGAGTTTACAGGTTCCTCCCAACCTACACGTTTACACCCGTGTTGGTGGCTCCCCTTGGAGACTTTGTTTAGGCCTGACAAACGTGGCAAGGAATGACAAATGTCCCTAAATTTAGGCCAACAAATGAGCCAAGAAGTGCCTAACAACCCCTAAACTTTAGGCTGACAAACAGGCCAAGGAACGGCTAACGTCCTTAGACTTTAGGCTGACAAACAGGCCAAGGATCGGCAAACGACCCTTGTTCGAGTTTGTCAAACAAACTCTACACTCAACTCCCATAAGGAATTGAGTGGATGGACTCTTAACAAAGACACCTTACTTGTCGGATTGAGCCCCTTTGTAACATCGCTTTGGGTTGCTTCTTCTTGCTCTCCCGTGCTTGAATTAGCTCCCCTTTTGCTCCCCCGATCTTTGACGCCACTGCTTTGCCAATGCTTCAGCTCCAAGATCAGCTACCTTGTATGTGATGCTCTATTGGAGATGCCCAAGGTGCTAGGGAATGGTGAAACCTCTATAAATGGTGGAAAATGGGTTTCCTAGAGGAATACACCTATTTAAACTCCTAAGTGGTGTTTAGAAAAGGGATTTAACTATGATCAAGGTATCTAAACTACTAGGAATCAAGAGGGAATAAGTCCATTCTCATATTGCCATTGAATGGCCCAAGCTTGTGATGAAGCACAAGGAGAATGACTTGCTATGGGTTTGGAATAGAGCCTCTGATGGTCTTTAGCAATCGTGGCTTCTATCTCCTCAAAATCCCCTCTCTTAGTCCTAAAAACGAATCCTCCCGCTTTTATAAACTTTCTCTAATGGTCAAATAATGGGCAGATTCGTGTAGGGTTGGGTGCCCGCTCGACTTTGGTCGGGCGCCTAGAATCCGGTCTAATTTTAAAAATTTTGGTGCTGGACACATTTGGAGTTGGTTAGATGCCTGGTCAAGGTGTGGTCGAGCGCCCGATGACTATACTTTTCACTGGTCGGGCGTCCGGAATTCAATCGAGAATTGGGTTTGTGCTACTGGACATGTTTTGCATTGGTCGGGCGCCCTGTCAAATTGTGGTCGAGCGCCCGATGACCATCTGGATATATGGCCACCTCTCTGGACGGATTCCTTTATAGGTCGGGTGTCCGGTGGACACTAGGTCAAGCGCCTGGCCAGGCATGATTTTCTGCAGCAAATCATAAAACCTCTTGGCCATTCTTTTGGTGGTCTTTTGGGACACCTAAGGCCAATCTAAGATGACTGAAGATATACCTATTAGGTCATGGTCATCTAGAGGTTTATGGTTTTGGATAGGTACATGGGTGATGCTCACCAAGGCATCACTTTTACCCTTTTCTTCTTTCTTGATGCAGCTGGTCTGTCTTGAGTCTTCAGTCTTCGTCTTCATTAAGCTCAACCTACTCTAGACTCACTGACCTAAGTAATTGACAAACAAGGTGCACTAGTATGCCATAAAAAGGTGCACTGACATGTAGTAATAACTCAGTGAGACTGACATCGATCCACATGGAAAGAGGTAAATGAATTCAAACTATTCTAGTAACAAGAATCTAAAAGTTTAGAAAATTCAGTTTTTAAAAATTAGGATTAGAATAGAAAACTAAATAGGAAAATCTGAGAAATAAGTGAAACTAGAGCACCAAGGATCCACTTATAGTAGTCTAATGCCAATTCATTCATTCAAGCATAAATACAATTAGTATTAAAGTCCTATCTCTCACCTAATTGAAAGATATTTCATTCAAACATAAACAGTAGTCCTACTTAAATATGAAAAATCAAATTTCTAGTTCTAATGAAGCATATAGAACTTGAACTTGTAGCCTTCGAAGTAACATCCACACCAAGAGATATGGCATGCTCTAGGATTACTACAATTTAATTTTAATAAAATCAACATGGCACTCTCAGAGAATTGCAAGGAACTCATGTCCGGAGTACACAAACTCTCACAAAATTTTTAAAAATTCAAACTTTATTCAAACAAGAACGTTGAATTCCATAATTAAGTAAAGGATACTTAAATAAATGAATTGAACATTGAAACTAACTATAAAATTCACCTCTTAGCTCTAGCTAAGAAGTTAACTAGAAGAAAACATAATAAACTCAAATTAGAATTAATAAAAGAAAGAAAAACTACTTGTAGGAGGCTAGAAAGCCTCATAGGTCTTGATCTCCTTGCTCCCCATGTTCTATGATCCCATGGGAAGAGAGTGGAGGTGACCTTTTATAGAAGAAATCTCACACCAACTTAGAAACTTCGAGAATTCGCGTAACTATTTCGCACTTGGAAGTCGGTGGCCGACTGGTCGGCCAATCGGTCTTTGCTTGCACAGTAATAAACAAAACAGAATTTTTAGTTTCTAGAACACTGAAGACCGATCTGGAGACAGTTCTTAAAATCTCAAAAACTGTCCAGCATGGTTTGATTTTCTAGACTCCTGAAGATTTGAGGACCGATCTGGTGACTGGTTGGAAGACAGGTATTTGAGACTGTTTTTTTTTTTTTTTTTTTTTTGTATTTTCTTCTTGTTCTCCTCTTTCTTTCTTACTTCTTTCCTCCACCTCTTGGCTCTTTCTCCTCTGTTCTTCAATGTGTTTAAAGAAGGGTCTTTCATCATCAAATTCATGAGGTCTTTCTCTCATTTATACCAACAGAGAATCATGCATTAGATAAGTCTTTAATAATAGAAATCATGTCTAATGAGTGATGAATTGGGGTTAGAACATGTACAATTCAGGGCTCAACAACGACATGGATACATAATAGATAGATCAATGTGGGCTCCATATTAAGGGCCTCACCGTCTTGGATGAGGTGAGAGTTTCACCTAATCCACTCCCATTTATATTTTATAAGTTAATATTGGGGAATTCTTTGTTGATTTTTTGACATATATATTTTTGTTGACTCTTTAACCCGACTTTGGGTCAACATTTTCCCATTATTTTCAAGAGGAATGATATACCTATTAACAACCCCAAGTGTAGGGTTGTGATGTAGTAATAATCTTGGTGAGACTAAGGTCATTAATGCTCTTTTCTGTGGCATACTAGTGCACCTTATTTGTCAATCAAGTGTGTTAAAGTGGAGAAGAAACATCAAGGAAGAGAACAGGTAAATGAAATACCTTAGTGACCCAATCCCTTAAAACCAAAACACCCAAAACCTCTAGATGACTTGGACCAGTTAGAAAAACCTTTAATCATCTGTATTAGCCTTAGATCATATAGAAAAACATGATAAATTAAGCTAATAAAAGAGGTGCTAACTACTGTAAAAAAGATAGCCCAAACAATAGTTTTCGATAGGTCTTCGATACATCAAAGTCTAGTTTCAATAGGACTCTGATTGATCGAAAAGACCAATTTGATCAATCGAACATATGTCCATCAACTTATAAACTTTCTGGATAGATTCTTTGATCAATCAAATTTATCAATTCGATACATCGAGATTGATGTTTCGATCAATCGAAACTCAGTTCAATTTTTCGAAAATATGTCTAACAACTTGCTGAACTCTCTGGATAGATTTTTTAATCAATTGAATTTGTGGTTTCGATAAATAGAAGATAACTTCAATCAATTGAATGATTATTCTAATTAATCGAAGCGGCCATTATCTACCCATTTTTTGACCGTTGGAGTTTTATCAATAAAAGCGGGAGATACGTTTTTGGGCATTAAGAAAAGGATTTTGAGAAGTTGGAAGCCATCATTGTTGAAGACCATTAGAGGCTCTAATCCTAACCCATAGTAAGACATTTTCCTTGTGATTCATCACAAGCATGGAGCATTCAAAAGCTTAAAAGAGAATGATCTTGTTCTCTCTTGATCTCTAGAGCTTAGAACCCAAACCAGATAGTTAAATCCTTGTCTAAACTCTATAGAGAGATCCTTGTAGCTAAGATTCTCTAGGAAACCACTTCCCATTAGTTGTAAAGATAAACCTACCTCACATCATCTTGGTCATCTCAAGAAGATCAAATGTAAGACGATTGATCATTGGAGTTGGAGCATTGGCGATGCATTGGCAACAATATCGGGGGAGCACAAATGGGAGCTGATTGAAGCACGGGAGAGCGGAGATTAAGCAACCTGAAGCAACGCATCAACAGGGCTCAAATCCGACAAGTAAGGTTGTCTATTTGCAAGAGTCTAATCACTCTCTTTCTGTGAGAAATTGAGTGTAGAGTTTATTTATCAAACTCGATCTAGGTTCGTTTGTCGATTCTTAGCTTGTTAGTTGAGCTTAAAAGTTTAGGGGCATTTGTCGATCCTTGGCTCGTTTGTTGAGCTTAAATCTTAGGTTCGTTTGTCGATCCTTGGCATGTTTGTTGGGCCTAAAATAAGTCTCCAAGGGGAGCTATCAATGCGGGTGTAAACGTGTAGGTTGGGAGGAACCTGTAAACTCTCCGGTAGGGTTGATTCAAGTTAAAATACCTAGGTTGGGAGGAACCTAATTTAAATTCCCTAGAGTAGACAAGGGGTGAGTACTTGAATCGAGACTGGAGTAGACACATGTTGAACCACTATACATGCTTGTGTTTGTGATTGATATTTGAGCACATTTTCTATTATGCATTGTAGTTTAATTGTTTAATTATGAATGCTTAATTGGAATGTATGTTAGACACTAGATAGGCACATTCACACACAAGATGTACTTTCACTAATTATAGTAGACTTGAGCTTATATCATCCACTCTCATATAGTTTATATAGATTGTATAGATTAGGTGCTTGATTAATTAAATCCTTTGTTAATCTATACATGCTTAGACTAGATTGCTTAATTATTTTAATCGTATGCTAGTCTTGTGATTGGACCCATTTAGGCTTGGAAGCCGAAGTCTTGTTGCTTACTTAGTTTATATTGTTAAATTCGTTAAGTAGGGAAAAATCTTTTAAAAGGTCCCAATCACCCCCCTGTAGGACTCAACTATAATTCTAGTTGCTCCGCCAAGCTTCCTCACATAAAAGCATTGGATGTCGTGTTAGACTACCGACGCAATTTTAGAATATAGGTCCAACACTCAAAGGAGAACTACATTCTAAAACTAAACTAATTGAACTAAACTAAAACTAAATTAATGATAGATGGATCAATTGTAAAGGGTAAATCAATAAAAATAAATTATAGGGTTCTAACGGTCCACTTTAGCTATTTACAAAATCTCATTCACTTGATTCAATTATATAACTCAACTGGAATCGAAGTCCTATCCTATCTTGCTGCATGATAGAGTGGTTAAATCAGAATTCAACAATCCAAAAGAAATTTGAACTTTAATTGATTTAGTTCCCACATGAAGCACCAAGTTACTAATTGTAGGGAATCTAAAACATCAACTGTATTCTTTGATCACGATAGATTAATGAATTTTACCAATCAATCTCTTACAAAATATATATGAAAATAATTTAAGTCTTTCTAAACATCCAATGTGCTCAGAGTTGACAATGGATCAAAGTAGACTAAAACTATCTATTTATTCAAACCAATATCAATGAATTGTTCATCAATCAAACCATAAATTGAAATCAAAATAAAGTAGAACATTGTACATAAACTAAAAGGTTCACCTCGTAGCCTTAGCTAAAGAGATTAACCTAGGATGTCTAACTCAAAAACAAAGAAATAAAAGGAAACTACAATTAGAAAGGAAGAAAACTAAAAGAAGATGAAGTTGAAGCCTCTTCACCCTTGAACCTCTCTCTCTCTGTGTCCTAGCATGCCCTAAGAGTCTAGAAAACACCTCTTCAAATAAAAGAATTGAGTATCGCCTCTTGATTTGCGTAAGAAATCATGCACCAACATCAACAAGTTACGCATGAAGACCATCCATTGTCCTGCTCAGCAGTATACATGGGCATTCCTAATCATTAAAGGCCAATAGAAATTCCCACCACATGCATAGCCAAATGAGATATCATTGGTTTGTGGACAATGAAAAATGTATCTCCTTAGAGTTTTATCTAGGCAAGAGTTAATAAAAAAATGGATCTTCCAAGTGATAATCTACTTTGGTGTGAGAGAACTAAAGGAATGGAGAGACTTTAAATTGGTTTTCTTCAGATGGTGGTGTCTTCTCCATAAAACTACAATTTTTCGATGCTTCCACAATAGATTGTAACGGGTGTAAATAAGTGGAAAATAAATTTTCAAACCACGGGGTAAGGTCTTGCAAGACATTCACTATTTCTTGAATCATGGGATCGTTTGAGTCCTCAAAGTTAGCCAAGTAACTTTCCAAAAAGTCGAAATAGTTAATCAGGGGGAACTCTTCTTCCACAATGAAATTAGGTATGTTAGTTTGGTGGATTAGATCAAAATCACTTTGTTTGCAAAATTCTATAACATGATCATTATCTAGAGGCTCAGACAAAATCAACTCTTGGAGAACCAAGACTATAGGCTCATAAGCACACTCTGACCCTTCATCATGTTAAAGCTTATCATCACCCTCAGATTTTGTACATTCCTCAAGTTCGTCAACTTTCATTGGAATCTCCTTATCAATACACCCACTACATCTAAAATTGATGGTAGATTCATCAAGCTCAGTGATTATGTTAGGGGAACTGAAATCAATCACTTTGAGTTGTTCCATTAGTTCAGATGGAGGTTGGATTAGACAGGTCCCTTGCTCCTCATCAATGAGGGGTGATTCCATTCCCTCAGCTAATTTTTTGTCTTAATAATGGCCTGTGAAGTTCTCTCCATAAGAGTTTAGAACATTTCCTCTAGGGTCTTTATTGATGAGGGCACATAGGTAGAGTGCGCTTGGGAGAGTTGTTAACTTCCGATGTTGTTCCATCTTTCCAACTGAAATTTTTATAGTTCCAGCAATTAGGTTCATTCGTGTTGTATGATGGAGCACCATATGATTGTTGATAAGCGTAGTCATACAAATAATCACGTATTGTCCTAATTGGTGGAACATCATATAGCTTATTCTCATTTCGATAATCACGTAGCATCTTAACCGGTGGAGCATCATATACATTATTTTTATTCCGATAATCATGCAATGTCTTACTCAATGAACCATTACGTTTTTTGTTCTCATGTAAATAATCACGCAAGGAGAGGTCCCTAACATAGTGAATTGATGACCCCTCATCCTCTAGAAGATATTTAGAGTATTGTTGTGTCCACTCGGGCATGGGCATAATGACACTCTATTAATTAATCTAAACACAATTTGAAAAGAAAAAAAAATCTAGAAAAAACAGTAAGAGAGGGGAGAAGGAAGGTACCCATGAAGAAGAAATAGGTTAATAAAAATAAAAGTCCTACAAAATAGGAAATGAGAAATGTTAGTAATTAGAAAGAAATAAATTTCTAACAAAAAAATAATAATAATAATAACATCAAAAAATAAAAATAAAATTATACCTATCCGAACTAAAAGAGAAAACACCTTTAAACCTAAAAATATTCGAAACTGGCACCTCTCCGGAAACGGAGCTAAAAACTTGTTCGCAACCCCAAGTGTAGGGTTTCAATGTAATAATAATTTTGGTGAGAGTGAGGTCGATCGACGGGAAGGAATATAGGTCCAACACGATCAAAGGCCAAATAGATTCTAAAACTAAACTAATTGAACTAAACTAGAACTCAATTAAGGATAGATGGATCAATTGTAAACGGTAAATCAATAAAAATAAACATTAGGGTTCTAAGGATCCACTTCTAGTTATTCACGAACTCTCATTCACTTTATTCAATTAGATAACTCAACTAGAATTAAAGTCCTATCCTATCCAGCCGGATGATAGAGTAGTTAAATTAGAATTCAACAATACAAAATAGATATGAACTTCAATTGATCGGGTCCTACATGAAGCATCAAGTTACTAATCGCAGGGAATACAAAACATCTACCGTATCCTTATATCATAATAAATCAATGAATTTTATAGATCAATCTCTTACAAAATAGAAAAATAAATAATCTTAGCCTTCCTAAGCATCCAGTGTGCCCAGAGTTGACAATTGATCAAAATAACTAAAACTATATCTTTATTCAAACCAATATTTATGAATTGTTCATCAATCAAACAATACATTCGAATCAAAATAAACTAGAATATTGTAAATAAACTAGAAGGTTTACCTCTTAACCCTAACTAAGAGATTAGCCTAGCATGGCTAACTCAAAAATAGAAAAACAAAAGGAAACTATAGTTAGAAAGGAAGAAAAAATAGAAGAAGATAAAGTCGAAGCCTCTCCACTCTTGAACTTCTCTCTCCACGTCTTAGCATGCCTTACGAATCTGGAAAACACCTCTTTAAATAGAGGAATTGAGTACAACCTCTTGATTTGCGTAAGAAATCGTGCACCGACTTCATTCGTTGACCGGTCAAAATTGAGCTTTGGCCAGTCAAAATGTCGAGCCATGGGTCCAGCAATAGATATTTAAATTTCTTGCATCAGGTCAACCAGTCTACTAGACCTATCAATGTGTCAAAAGCACCAAAAAATAGTTATGCAAGTTTCAACACAAAAATCATGAATTTCTGAGTAGTTAGACCCATCAACCTCTTCGATCAACAACTCGAACATCGCATTAACCGGTCAAAAACTCCATTCGATGGGTTGATCTTTGTTGAATTTTTGCACTTTTGAACTTTGAACTTCCAATCTTCGATTACTCGATTTCTCATCTTCATGACTTGATGTGGCTTGTTCTCCTATGCATTCTATGTCATCCTAATTAGCTTGGTTGATTTGGTCTTCTCTCAATTACCTAAAAACATGGAAACAAACTTAAGTCAATTTAACAATAGAATCCATGTAAAAGTAATATAGAATTGAGGATAATTATGCATAATTCAACGCTTAACAATACCTTATTATGTAAGAGTACTTGCAATAAGTCAATGGATGGATGAAACAATGAAAATTATGGGTCCCCCATTTTGTGCCTAATTGTTTGTTGGGTGTTGCACCCTAATTTTTCTGCTCTTGGAGGAGCCAATCAGGAAAAGACACGAGGCTATGAAAGGAATGTATAACACGCATGCAATTTGCTGAGATATGTGGAGCGTACTCTACGGAACGACAGTTGGCGGTGCTTGATTGAAACGCATCATCTAGCGGCCAAGCTAAGTCGACAAGTAATTATCGAATAAATGCTTAGGGAGACAAACTTTGAAGAGCTGTTGCAAGCGTAACTGATGCACATGGGGTTATGTCTAGAGAATTCTTCACCTCTACGGAAGCCTATAAATAGAAGTGGAAATCGACAGAGGAAAGGGTCTCACACCAACCAAATCAAATCTATCTTTCAATTATCACAGCATAATCTCTACCTTAGAGTAACCATTAGCATTATCCATAGGGTATTCCTTCCTTAGGAGTAGCGGTAATCAAGTAGATGTAATCCTTAGTTATAATCCAAGTCTACACTCATATGCTAGACTTAGTTATCTCAATACAAACAAATTCTTCATTAAGAGTGGCGCTTGGCAATCGATCTCTTCAGATGACAGCAAGTAATTGATTTTTTGCTGGACCTTTTTTTTTTTTAGAAGAAGATGATTTTTGCTGGACCATGTGTGCTTGAGAATTTTTTTTTCTTGTGGAAGGCAAGGAGCAACCCATTTGAGAAGGATGAACCCAACCCTTCAATAATCGCCTAATCCTTATATATTCATCTATTAATTACGAGTGGCTGAATAGGTGACTGATCTTATCAGATCTCGGTTATATACTATCACATTTGATTTATCTGCCTATCTTGGCGCTTGGGCTCAAAGTTGATTCGGTTGGAATTGATCCACACAAATTAGTTCTGGCACACCTACACATATCACCGCACGTGGCCGAGTACTCGATCAGCCAAAAATTGAGCCAACATTGGGTGGTCACCCCCCCCCCCCCCCCCCCCCCCCGGCAGACAATGTGAAATGATCATATAGTTAGGGTAATCCAATGAAGGAAACTTTTAAGTGACACACGCAGCATAGAGGACACCATGATTCGGATAGATTGACGTAAAAGTATGCCACGTGTCAAAAAAGGTTTGGACTTGGTATGAAACGCCCTAGTCTGGCCATGTACGGTGCAATTGTCAATGGTGTCCCTTTCCAGGAACAGAAGTGGATTGGCTGGTGAACCCAGCACGAGCAACCTTGCTGGTGTAGGGTACGTGGAGCACGCAGAGGACGGTGTCAGTCCTCAAGCACCGTGGTTGTACGAACAGTCCAAAGAAGGCCAAGGTTCTTTGGGCCCCACAATGATGTTTACTTGCCATCCAAACTGCTCATAAGGTCACAAGGACCTGGATGAAGGGTAATATTAGATTGATCAAAGACTTCTGTGACCACCAAAAAGATTTCAATCGTAGACATTCAATCTCCACTGCTTTCTGCAAATGTGGTCCACTTGAGATTTGAATCCATCTCATTTTTGGTGTAAATCCTTACAACGACCCTGAAAAATGAGTAGACGGTTTGGATATAACACATACCTCTTGGTGGGGCCCACAGAACTTGCTGACGTCAATACACCAGCCAAGTCGGTGGTGTAGGGTTCACCAGCTAATCCACTTCCTCCAGGAACGTATACTTTTTCACAGTACGGTCAATTCTTTCACTTGCACTTGTAATGATGTAAGGGAAAACACTAGCTTGACTCCCAGGCACTAGCGTGCACACTACTGCAGAGATAAATGATTTCAGGTGCGTAGGATTCACTCTCGATGCGGGGTCAGCCCAAATTGTAAGTGCCTTCTGATTGTGAATAAAATTTTCTTCTTCCAAAAAGAAAGGAAAAAAAAAAGGTGCGTAAGATTCACTCCATACATTAGCAGCGCCACCTGACGTTTGGGTGAGCTTTACCATAAGAAAAAATACATACACACACACATGAGTAATGCTCACACACAACTAGTTGGACAGTGCATTTTCGTTCAACTAGCTGTACATTTAATATAAATAAATGTTCCGTGAAAGCGTCGAATTAATTTGGAAACGGAGCCATGAATTGGGTGGGCTCCACCATGGTGTTAATGTGAAATCCACCCCAACCATCAGGTGAGACACCCCATGTTATAACCAAGGCTAAAAAATCCGCAATTTAGGTAGACTATATTGTGGGAAACGATGTATGAGAAATGTTCACCCTCCGAACGCTTTCCCTCATAGGGACACAGTTGAATCAAGTATGGCCCTAAATTTTAGGACCTAGAGCTACCTTTTAATGTGGAATCTAATGGATGGAGTGGATTTTACATATTCATCTTGGTGGGCCTCATAAAAATCAACAGTGGACTTCTTTCCCAAATATTTCCATTGGTGTGCCCTGATATGTGGATTGGATACTACCCCACTAGGAACGTGCAGGAGCTAAGGGGCTACCGTGATGTATGAGTTTTGTCTACACCGTTCATCTATTTTGCGATCTTATCTTAGGGTAAAAGTATAAAAATAGGCAAGTTCAAGGCTCAAGTGGACCACGTCCCAGGAACCAGCATTGATAATGACACCTGCTGTTGAAACCCTTATAGGACCCACTCTGAGACTTTTGCCTACTTAATTTTTGGTTTCATACACTAAAGTAGCTGCAAAAATATGTGGACGTTATGGATATACAATACATGCATCAAGGTGAGCCCACGGTCAGGAACACACAATGTTGGATGAGTTAGTGGTTGCACCAAATCTGCTCCCAAAGCATTGGTAAACAGCCGCTGCTCTAGACTTCTATTGCATGGCGTAAATCAAGTGAATATTGTGTTGACGTGGCAAAATTTTGTAGGCCCTAATATGATGTATGTGTTATATCAACACTGTCCATCCATTTTTAAGATTAGTTAAAGGCATGAGACAAAACATAAGGCAGATCTAAGGCTCAAGTGGACCACAGGGATTGAACGCCTACCATTTTCCCTTCTTCCAGGTCCGTGTGACCTTAAGAACAGGTTGGATGGCAAATAAACATCCTAGTGGAGCCCTAGGAATGTTTTAATGGTGGGCATTTAATGTCCACTGTTTCTTATGGTGTGGTCCACTTGAGATTGGATCTATCTCATTTTTAGGAATTTGTGCTAAAATGATCTGTAGAAACTGATGGATGGCATAGATATAAAGAACATACATCATGGTGGGCCCCATAGTTAGGGAGACACTCGCCCCAGTGTTGCTCGGGTGACACCTAATCCACTTCCTCTGCTATCATTGGGAACTTAAGAAGTTTCTTAGAACCAACACTAGTTTGATTTTTACAGAGTCCATTGTGATGAGCATGTGAAACCCACTCCAACTATTAGCTGCCACACTAAATGTTAGGCCTTGGACCTAAAAAAGCAAGGCCATAAGTGATTCAAGTGGGCCATACGAAGAGAAAATGTTTGGAGGGTGAGCTTTCTATCTACGCTCTTTCCAATTATGTGGTTCACGTGAACCAATGATGAGGTTTTTAGGCACTAGGTCTACTATGAGGTGACTCACTTAATGGTTGGTGGATTTCACACTAACGCTACAATAGGGCTCACCCAAGCAAGCAACTCTTTTGCATAATTTGAAATACCTTTTGCATGCAAAGATTACTAACATTATTTTACATTAAACGCATAGCTAGTTGGATGTAAATGCAGTGTCCAACTAGTTGCGTGTGAGCATTGCTCTGTGTGTGTGTGTGTGTGTGTGTGTGTGTGTGTGTATCTTGTTGATTTATGTCAAATAAACAGAATGGATAGCATATACAAATCACTCTCGGCTGCACACTCAACTAATGGTCGGTACCATTGCAACTCTTCACTACCATATGGCCTACTGAGTTGCTGGTAGGCACATAGGTCCTTGACTCCTAATAATCAGGTGGCCATAGTTCTTTTAATAAACTGGCTTATAAGTAAACTAATGCGGTTCTTTCAATAAACTACTAGTCAGTTGGGCAGGGTTCTTATAATAAACTAGTTCGATCGTCACCAAACTAAAGCAGTTCTTTCGATGAACTAATCCAGAAAGAAGATGCATGTGTACATTGGGTGTATGCCCAGGGTTTAACTTTCACTAACTTTGGAAAACGACTTGAAATGCATGAGATTCGCCCTGTCCATCAAATACACCGACCCTTGTTCTCCCTTATCAAAAAAAAAAATAAAGCGGATTTAACATTCATTCATTCAGTTTAAAACTATAGAAAAACCTCCGAATTGGGTAATCCGGTCATCCTCATGAGTGATAGTAGACGAATGCATTGGACGCCTTTGAGGGAGATGAAGAGAAAACACCTCAGCTTTGATTTTTCAAGCCACATCCACCATCATAGCCATGGCCCAGCTATTTGGTGTGGACCCACTCACGCGTACACTAATTGACTTGATGAGTCTGCACAGTGACTCCTCTTGAAATGTAATCATTGAGTCGACTCAATGAATCCAAGAACTAAGACGTACACATCGCCTCTCTGTTTCCTATGGTGGGGCCTAGCTGTGCGTTGAATCATCATGATTTTTTTATTCCCAAGGTGGACATTAGATGGAGCACCTACCTAATTTGCGAAATGCTCTCGTGCTCTCAGAGTAATATAAGGTATAGTGCTCCTAATTGTATTGGGACAGACTGTTCATTAAGTACAGTACACATTTCATGGTTTACCTTGTAAAATGACACTGATCTGGCAAATATAACCATTTGATGAGTAGTCTTTGTCATGGATGGGCAAGATCATTTACACAAAAATAAGCTAACTAACTAATTTGATCCATCTTTTTGTTAGGATCCATCTGATGGTTCTAAAGGATCGTTCTTTATTTGCAATTGTAAAAATCCCATGCATGGATTGAAAAATGGATGGCTATAAAAATAAGGCTAAATGAAGAATACATTTGATCATCTGATCAGTGTGATTTTGGCATCACAACCCATGGAATGTGTTCTGGGATTAATGGACAGTCCACATCGATTTACTCTCCAAGTGAACTGATGTAACTAGGAGCACTCACACCACTATGAGAGCACTGGAATATCTCTCTTCCAATTTTCCTGTAAGGCTTTATGAGTAGGTTTACCGACGGTCCTTCAAAACTTGTCCAGATTCCAGACTTAGTCTTCGTCTCTAGATAGTTCTAGACAGTTTCGAGCACTCGATGATTTTCTGACAACTCAAGTCGGTTGCCCAACTAAGCCCGATGGTCCTGCGTGAACTTGTGTGATTTTTCACAATTTGTTTCGATTTTCAACTAGAATTCTTTTCTTACGCAATTAGGGTTTTCTAGGGTTTGTTTAACCTATTTAAACTTGTTTATTTTCATTGTTAATCATTGTCTTAACATTATTTCTAATAAAAATCGAGTTTTTTTCTCTTCTCGTGAATTCGAAAACTCTTTTTCTCGTGGATCCAGGAAGTCCGGTCAAAGAGTGATGGAAGCTTCACGGATTCAGAGTAGTTATTTGGGTGAAGGAAGACGGTGATCGGCCTCACCACATCCCTCCCTACGTTAGTTCTAGAATATTGCTTTCAGTGTCCCATCTTACTAGAGAGCTTAGTGCCACTGATTATTAGAATTGTGGAGTACCGCTAATGTTTCTCACAAGCAAAACACCTTAGGATTCGAACTTGGAAACTCCTTGCCCATAGGTTAGGGACAAAGCAAAGATGAGATACAATAAGAACAAGAAAACCCAAACCTATGTCTTTCAACCTCGGAGTAACAGATCTAGTTGTTTACTCTCATTTATGTTGGAAATCCGGTCAACGGAAGCACCGAAGAGATTCAAACAATCACCACACGCCACACAAGCAATCACCATAGTTCTGATTCAAACAATCACCACACGCCATGGCACAAAGCGACACCTCCACTATGAATTCCAGAGGATTACAGAGCTAATCTACCTAAATGCAAATCCCAAATATGAACACGGCACTATCAAACCTCACAATCTCTCACCCAAGCACTAGTCTCGAAATATGACTCCTTGGTATTGATTAGGATACCTTTAAGACGGATTAGGAGGTGTTTATATAGGCCTCCAACCGAAAATAGAAACATGAAACGCGTAATTACGCAAGTCCGCGTAAACACCTGACCGGTCTGACCGGTCTAACCGGTGCAAAAATAGTCTAGAGAGTTTTGCCTTGAAAAACTAGAATTATAGCCTCCATCCGACTGGTCATGACCGGTCGGGCAATATGTCCAATGAGCATGTTTTCTCCACTGTATAGCATGGGATCAGTCAGACCGGTCGGACCAATCTGTCCGACCGGTCAGACACCCAAAACAGAGTTTTTGGAGACTCTGGCAACAAACTCCATTGAGGCTTCAAAAAATGAACCATCTTCCCTTTGCTTCGTTGATCAACTCATCTTCAAATATAGTGTTATTGCTTCTCATGCATCACTTCGTCTTCTTTAAGTCCTTGCCAATCTCAAAGAAGTTACGCAGAACTTGAACTTCTTTGTTGGGACCACCTTGGTCAGCATATCCGTCGAATTCACACTAGTGTGAATCATCCCTAGAGTCACGTCTCCTTCCTCAAGCACCTGTCGAATAAAATGGTGACGCACATCGATGTGTTGAGTACGAGAATGATAAACAGAATTTTTAGCCAAATTGATAGCACTAGAGCTGTCACGATTAACCAGCACGGCCTTCGGTTGAAACCCCAATTGATTTATCATTCATTTCAACCAAACAGCCTTCTTGAAAGCTTCTTTCACTGCCATATACTCGGCTTCAGTAGTGGAAAGAGCCACCACAGACTGAAGTTTAGACATCCAACTAATCGCTCCACCCATTAAAACAAACAAGTACCCTGAAGTCAATCTCCTACAATCCACACTAGCTACGTAATCAGAATCCCCAACCAACTTGTCCTTGGACTTCTCAAACTTCAAGACATACGTAGTCCTGCGTACCCTGAATATATCGAAGTAGCCATTTCACAGCTTCCCAATGTTGTCTGCCCGGGTTAGACATGAATCGGCTAACAACACCCATAGCCTGTGAAATATCCAGTCTTATATAGACCATAACATATATTAAACTGCCCATACCACTTGAATAGGGCATATAAGACACAACATGCTTTTCTTTATTTATTTTGGGACATTGTTCAGAGGAAAGCTTGAAGTGAGCCAAGTGGGGAATACTAACCGGTTTGGACTTGTCCATATCATACTTTTTCAACACCTTCTCAAGATATTCTTCTTGAGATAACCATAACCTGTTCTTCTTCCTCTCTTTATGAATATCTATGCCAAGAACCCTCTTTGCAGCCCCCACATCCTTCATCTCGAATGCCCTTGAAAGATGAGTCTTTAACACATCGATGTCAGACATGCTATGACTAGCAATAAGCATGTCATCAATATACAAGACCAGTATGAGAAACTTCTCATCATTCAGTGTCTTGAAATAGACACAATGATCGTACTCACTCTTGAAAAAGCCCTTACTCATCATGAATAAATTAAATTTCTTGTACCACTGCCTAGACGACTATTTGAGACCGTACAACGATCTCCTCAGCCTGCAAACCTTGTTTTCAGCCCCTTGGATTGTATTACCTTCTGGCTGGACCATATAAATCTGCTCTTCCAATTCTCCATACAGGAAAGCAGTCTTTACATCCATATATTTCCGCTCGAGGTCGTATTGGGCAACTAATGCCAACACGAACCTAATAGATAATTACTTCATAATCGGCACAAAAATCTCATTGAAGTCACGCCTTCATGCTGAGCATACCCTTTTGCTACCAACCTTACCTTGTATCTATCCTATTTCTTCCGAAAAATTCACTTGCACACAATCGCTTTTCGGTCCTACAGAAAGCTCCTTAAGCTCCCAAGTCTCATTCTTGTATAGAGAGTCCATTTCGTCTTGTATTACCGCCTTCCACTTTTTCAGCATCTACATCCTGTAGTGCCTCCTCAAGATTAAACGGATCCCCCTTATCCGTAATAAGAGCAAATGCAATGTTCGAGTTATCCTTATAACTTGCTAGTAACCTGCGTTCTCTAGGTGGATTTATTCGCACATGTAGCTGCTCCACCGGATCTTGTACCTCTGTCTGTGTCTCAGTGTTGGCCTGTGTCTCATCTCTATCATTCTGTATATCAACAATCTCTGATTTTTCTGGTTCCTATTGTAGCATCCAATCGAAACAAAGAACCCTCATCAAACTTGACATCTCGGCTCAGGGTGATTGTTGAGCTCTTAATTGTGCATATTCTAACCCCAATTCATCACTCATTATGCATGGATTTTATGTTTAAAGACTATTCTAATGCATGGTTTTGTGATTGCAGGAATGAGAGAGAGTTCCTCGATCAATAGCTAAAAGTAGCATATGTAGGAACCTTGTATGAAAACCTAAGGTGGGCCAAAGAATCATGAAGAAAGAAGGAAAGAAAAGAAAGAAGGAAAGAATGAAAAGGAGCCTCACAAGGTGGTCCGATCGGTCAAGACCGGTTGGCCAAGAAGGCCAGACCGGTTGGACAACACTACTTCCCCCTTCACATGTTGCTGGACAGCCACCCAGACGGGTCAGATGGGTCACGACCGGTCGGCCATGCAATTTCAGATTTTCAAATTTCAAACAGTAAGCTATTCCCGTTTTTGGATTTTCAGCCCAGTTTTGAAAGCCATCTTAATAATATTTGAAAATCCAACACATCCATGTTGAAGAGGAGCTCGACGCCGAAATAACCCAAGTGGTTTCGTGCCGATCGGAGCTACAGATTGACCGTGGTGGCCAAAACAATACGAACTGTCCAGAAAGTTCCAGATTCTGCCTACTAACTTTGGGCCGGTCCAGGTGGCCCATCATTGATGATATTAAGAATCTACTTTGACCATCTTCTAAACCACATCTATATATGAATAACCACAAAGTTTCAGATCAAAAGGATGTGTGATTTGATCGTACCGGTTGAAGAAAGATGGACCATCCAGAAAGATTCAACTGTGCAGATTTTATAGAAGGCCTAAGTGTTCTAATTTTCGTCCCTAATTATGAATTGTTTTGGACAATCTAATCCATCTATCATGTAGAGGAGTAAGTTTTCTACCAATGTTCAAAATTTGAGATCAATACGGCCTTTGTACACTCCGTAGCGTTGAAAGCAAGATGACTGGTTCTGAAGGTACCTGAATTGTGCGATTTTGAGAGGCGGTCGCTGATCTGATTGGTGGGCCCATTCAGAAGATAATATTATAAATCTAAATCATCTATGAGGAAGATCACATTACAAGAAAACTATAAATCAAATTTGAAGGTAATCCGACCATTGGTTAAGCCGTACGAAGCGAAACATAATCTGTTTTGTTACCGTACTCTTGCTATATTATAAAAGGAGGTGCTCTCTTCTATTCCAAATCAAGCAAGGACGTGGGGAGCAGGGAGTTCAAGTCATAGGAGGCTTCCTAGCCTCCTCCAGCTAGTTTTTCTTCCTTCTCTACTTCTAGTTCTAGTTTGTTTTTATGCTTTTCATTAACTAACCTCTTAGCTAGAGCTAAGAGGTGAAACTTATAGTTTATCTAGATGTTTTAATTCGTTTTATTGGTTTCAAGTTTGGATTTATTGAAGAACAATGGTTTTTAGAAGTTTGAGTGAAGTTCTAAGTAGTTTTTCTTAATCTTATGATGGTTCATGGATGTTTGGGAGAATTGCTTTAGTTCTTAACTATTTTGCATAGTTCTAGACTTGTACGCTCCGAGGAATCGGATTCAATACGCTCTAGACTTGGATTTTCATGTGGGAACTTCAACCAAAATTCTACTTTTTTGTTCTCATTCTGAATTATGTGATTGATGATATATGTGATTTGAATGAAGTTCATATCATGATCTAGTTATGCTTTGTGGCAGAGTTTAATAATGATTATGATTGTGGTCTTAATCTATTGGAACTAGGATTGACCTATGCAATTGAGTGTGCTCAAGTCCTAACTTGAATTGAGGGAATCATGTGTTTAATCACACATATGACAGATTGTTGATAATATAACCGCTCTATCATCCGGCTAGATAGGATTTGATTTCGATTCTATTTGAGTAATTGAAAAACCATAGCGAATTATGCATCAAAAGAGAGCTATAAGTGGATCCTTGATGCTCTAGTTACTCTTTCATTATTAGATTTTCCCTATTTCATGTTCAAAACCGATTTCACAAACCTCTTAGATTCTAGTTGTTAGAGTAGTTAGAATTGTTTACCTCCTTCCCTATGGATCGACCTCCGTCTTACCGAGATTATTACTACATCGCAGCCTTGCACTTGAGGCGAGCGAACAGTGATCTTCCGTGTGACAGGATTATATATGCAATAACCCTTCACACCATCATCATAGCCCACAAAGATCCCTTTTCTAGCCCTATGGTCTAGCTTATCTCTCTCAACTGACGGTACATGAGAGTAAGACTCACAACCAAAGACCGACAGACTTGAGTAGTCTAATGTATGACCACTCCATACTTCCTTGGAGATTTTATATTCAATTGTCATAGAGGGTAAACGATTTATCAAGTAATAAGCCATGTTAACGGCCTCAGTCCATAGCTCTTTGCCCAACCTAGTATTACTAATTATGGATCGAGCCCTCTCCAAGAGAGTTCGATTCATCCGCTTTGCCACACCATTCTGCTCTGACGTGTAGGCGCACTATGTTATGCCTCACAATATGTGTTAAATTCCTTGGAAGTGAACTCACCTCCATTGTCGGTTCTCAAAACCTTTAGTTTCTGCCCTGACTGATTTTCCACCATCACCTTCCAATACTTAAAGGTTGTGAATACATCGGATTTATTTTTCAGAAATGAACCCAAACCTTTTTGTTATAATCATCGATAAATGACACGAACCACGATGACCCCCCAACAGAAATAACGGGCGATAGCCCCCATACATCGGAATGAACATATTCAAGTACCCTTTTACATACATGTTTCCCCCCCTTAAATGACAATCTAGACTGTTTCCCATACATGCAATGTTCACATATACTAAAGTCTACAGATTTAATGGAAGGAATCAAAGATCGTTCAGAGAGTACTATCATGCCCCGCTCGCTCATGTGGCCTAAGCGTGCATGCCACATACGTGCAGACATATAATCCGCTACAATTCCTGCAGCTCTACCTACTGAAGTTCTCCCAATTAACTTGTAAATGTTTTCATGCCTCTGTCCCTTCATAATTACTAGAGCCCCCTTCGAAACTTTATAAAACTGGTAAAAATCGGTGAACTTGCACCCCAATGCCTCGAGTGCACCAAGGAAAATCAGATTCTTCCTCAGCCTAGGAACGTGCCTCACTTCCATCAAGGTCCGTTCGATCCCATCGAATATCTTGATGCGCACGTACCAATTCCCACAACCTTGCAGGCGTAGTCATCACTTAGAAATACCGAGCCTCCCTCTTACTCCCTGTAGGAAGTATAGACGCTCATATCCGGGCACATGTGATACGAAGCCCCGAAGTCCATGATCCACTCATCGCTGAGAAGTTCCTTCTTTAATGCCGTCAAGACCTCGCACACATTACTATTATTTTCTCCAGCTTCAGCGGTATTGACTTCTTTAAAGGAGTCTCCTGACTTCTCCTTCTTATTCTTATGACTCTTGCAGTCCTTCTTTATGTGCCCAACTTGGCCATATCCCCAACACTTTAACTTTGCTTTGCCTTTGTCCTTTTGACTTGGATTGAAAATGTGACGATCCTTCACCCTGCTACGAATTCCTTCCCCTTATAACCAGTGCATTGGGGGAAGAATCAGCGTCACCGCTTTTCTGTCTCATCGCCTTGAACTGAAGGGCTGAGATTACGATATCTACACTGATAGTTTCCCTGCCCACACACGACGAGTCCCTGAGCGACTCATATGAGCTAGGAAGCGAGTTCAACAGGATCAATGCTTGATACTGGTCCTTCATTTGTTCACCAATGTCAAGCAATTTGCAAATCAGCTTATTGAAAGTGCTGATGTAGTCCTCCACATCTGTCTCCTCCATCATCTTCAAAGTGAAGAGTTGCATCATCAGATACATACGATTCTCTAAAAACTTCTTCACATACATGTTCTCTAGCTTGGTCTATGTCTCTATAGCGGTCTTTTCCTTTATGACGTTATATAAGACGTCATCTACTAGGCACAATTGTATTGAGGCCATAGCCTTCTCATCTATCTTGGTCCACTCATCATCTTCCATGTCCTTCAGTCGCTTTCCAAGGGCGTTCACTACTCTTTGCTGAGTTAGGATGTCCCTCATCTTCACCTTTTACAACTCAAAATTATTTTTACCCGAAAACTTCTCTACGTTGAACTTCACACTTGTTGCCATGAGATTGTCTCAGACAATTCTCTTCTCCAACCTTCCAACGATTTCTCTAATATCACTTATTGGAAATTCGGTCAGCGGAAGCACCGAAGATATTCAAACAATCACCACATGCCACACAAGCAATCAACGCAAAGACAAACAAATTTTACGTGGAAAACCCTTGCGGGAAAAAACCACGACACAAAGCGATACAGCCACTATGAATTCCAAAAGATTACAGAGCTAATCTACTCAAAAGCAAATCACAAAGATGAACAAGGCACTTTCAAACCTCACAATCTCTCCCCGAAGCCCTAATATCGAAATAAGACTCATTGGTATTGATTATGATACTTCTAAGACGGATTAGGAGGTGTTTATATATCAACCCAAAATAGAAACATGTAACGCGTAATTACACAAGTCCGGGTAAACACCCGACCAGTCAGACCGATGCAAAAACAGTCCAGAGAGTTTTGCCTTGAAAAATCAGAATTTCAAGCCTCTATCCGATCGGTCATGACCGGTCGGCCTCCACTGTCCGACCGGTCATGACTGGTCGAGCAATATGTCTAGCGAGCTTGTTTTCTCCACTGTATAGCATGGGATCAATCAGACCGGTCGGACCAGGCCAGACACCCAAAACAGAGTTTTTGGAGACTCTAACGACAATTTGAAACCCATTTTACTATGATTTCTTCAGGAGATTTGAATGAAGATGCTTTCATCATGATTTCTGATAGATGATTGCACACGTGCAATATCCGGGCAGTTCACCAGTGGGGCTCACTGTAAACGTACCCTGGTCTAAAAATCATACCGGTCTGCTCATCAGGTTGGCCACACTCATGAGGAAAAGAAAAAGATGACTTAACTGAAATGGGCAGTGATCCATATTCAATGCACATTTGCGGTCTACCAAATGAATGGACTAGTCTGAATTTGGGCCAGGGCATTTTCACTGCAGAGCCCAAGCTGAGGAATGACCCAGACATTTGCACGATGACATGACGGTACATGTGCAGTGAAGAAAACCCTTGATATCTTCTTAGTTTTACACAGATCAAATTTTTAGTTTCTTACCTTCCTACTTATAATATATCTGTAATAGGCTATTCAATTCAGATAGGGGTTTCCCTGTGAAAGAAGGTGCAGATTGACTCAGACAAATGATTTTCCAAAACAGAGATGAGATTTTTGGCTCCTGTTTGGATGAGTGGGGAATCAAATAGGTTTTGTGAATGTGCATCCAAACACACAACATGAAAATGAGATTGGCTCATAAGGGCATTTAGAATCAAACTCCCGTTTTGGAGGTGTAAAGTAGGAAGAAATCCAAGTATACATTAAAGGTAGTGGATCCTTATTTTTAAAATCGGAAATATTGGGAAATAACAAAGCACTTTGATTTCTATGTCCTCAAAACTAAAAACTTAGTATGATTTTTTTCTCTTCAAGTTCATTTCATCATCTCTAGAAAACAGAGGAATCTTAATGCATATGCCTGTTTTTAGCTGCCAAAACAGAAATGTACCACATTTGCCAATGGGTCTGTGTGCTGGATCTGGGGTTCATTACCACATTTCTGTTCCTTACATAAAAAAACATAAAAATAGAAAATAAATAAATAAAATCTGTCCAGTCTACTAATCAGTTGGGCCATACCTATGTAATGGATGTCTCGAAAATGATAACCAATGGTCTACAATCACCATGCATGTGATGCTCATCCAATGAGTTGGCTGCTCTTGAGTTTTAAGATAGGATATGTGCACCGAGGTGACTGTCTGATGACTATCCCAGATCCCAAACATGTGCCACGGTAGCACGTGTGGTACATTTGTATTTCGTACTTGAAGATGGAGCCTTGGGAATTAATTAGCATACATCCTAAGCGCATTCTTAGTAAAACAGTTGAAAATTTACCTTTCTTTTTCATTCAACCTTTGGGAGCACAAGATGTCAATCATTTTCATGTCTTGTTTTCTGAAGCCAAAATACTAGCAGAATCTGGTAGTTGTAAAATAATCAACTCTGCTTCTTCGACTCCATTTAATAGTTCGGAAGAGGAATTCTAAGCCATGTTTGGACGATTGGTGAATTGCCTGAATTGCCCAAGTGCAGGGGCAGTTTGGTGATATGAGAATGGGTCCCACATGGGCACTTGATCAATCATGGCTAGCCTAGATGCAGTTTCATAGGCGTAAGATTTGAGCTTACAAATGTTGTTGGTGTTGGTGGAGCCATCAATCTTATCACCAGAGAGTTTTGAGGCGCCCGACGTGATGTTGGGTCGGTCCCATAAAAGGCTGCTGATCTTTGGACACTCTGGATTTCAAGATCGGGGGCTGTCGGGTGCCCGACGGGTTCAAATCATGTGCCCGAAGCTCCTCGAGATTTTTCTATGAACTCTGTGAACTCTTTGGACTGCTAAGACGGTTTGCGTTGTTTGTTTATAATTTTGGTTTTTGGCTATATAAGCTGGGTGTAATCGGGATTAGGGCAATATACGAATAATAATACATTTCTAAGATGGGATTAGGGGTTGTGAGAGAGATCCTTGAGAGAGAGTTTGGGTTTTCTCTTAGAGGCTTTGTTTCGATGTGATCATCTCTTGTAATGGTTTTTTCCCACGAGGGTTTTTCCACGAAAAAATTGAATTGTCTCTCGGTGGTTTTGCTTTGTGTGATTGTATTTGCTTCGCTTGATTCTATTATGTGCTTCTGTGAGTTCCCAACAGTTGGAAATTTGGTTATCTTCATAAAGATTATGATATTGTATATCATAAATTCTGCCCATAAAACTTCATAAAAGTAGCTAATGTATGGCATTTTTACAGGTTTAGAAAGCAAATATGATATGCTTCTTGTAAAGCAAGAACGGATACTAGAAAGAGTGTGAAGGGCCGGCTCGTGAAGGCAGGCGAGGCTTACGTCTCTGATCCTCTAGTCGCCAGAAATTGCTGATTTATAAAATTTCTTTGCATTAAAAAAATGATTATTCACCAATCGTCCAAACAGGGCTTAGAATTCCTCCGTAGTCAATATCTATGTGTGTGCGCGCCCCTCATGGGAAGTTCCCATGAGGTCGAGCTGTGTGGGCCCCACTGTGATGTGTAATGGGCATCCACACCATCAGTTAGATACACCATTCTGTGGTGGGTCGTGGCCCTAAACTCAGGCCAAGCCATGATTGGTTGGGCCACACTATAGACAACAGTTAAGCCTAATTAGAATCTCAAGTCACTGCACATGTTAATCTCTCTCTTAATTACCTCATCTCTCTCTCACCTTATCTCTCTCATCTCTCTCGCTACCATCTCTCTCACCCTCTTCACTGTTCATTTTCCTATCCATCACCTATCCATAATCTTGATGGATAGGAATCAACTTTAGCAACTTCTAAGAGGGATTGCAATCAAAGGTCATAATCGGACCAATATCATAGATGAACAACCTGATTGGGTTGAAATTGGACATGAATGTTTGACTGGGTTGATATTGAAGATCAACGATCTGATTTGACAAATGTTGAGTGGAATGGTCCAGTTTGAACGATAGTAAAGATAAAGGGATTGATTTGGATAAAATTAGTGATGAATGAGGTCCACTTGGGCAGATCTTGAGGGAGAGAGAGAGAGAGAGAGATCAGAGAGAGAGAGACAGAGAGAGAGATCTTCACCTCTCGTCTCTTTCCATCTCCTTTATAGTCCACTTGATTGATGGTTCTTCTTCAATCTTTTCTCCACATCCCTCTAGTGTAAAGATCAGAACTATTTCAATTAGAAATTTGAAATATGATTATATCTAGATAGAAAATCCATCACTCATGGTAGATCAAGATTCGTTTAAATCACATTGATTAATGTGGTTACCAGCAAATCTTAGCACTCATTAACAACCCAAACTTCAAGAAACATACCTCCAACTGTTTCAACTCCATCAAGAAGCAACATGTAATAAAAAAATAAAAACTTATATAGAGAAATTATCCTTACGGACAAATATTTTTTCACAAGCTAAGGTTGAAACCATGTTACTCCTTTGGATCCAACCCTTCAAAGCATGAGGGTAAGCCCTGAGTTGAGCCCACTCACCGAGGTTTAAGAGTTGAGATAGTTATATCATTGTTAGAACATATTTTAGTACTTGAAGAAGATTTATCCAATTCAATAGTAGCCCTTGCAAAGAAAAATCGTGGCTGTGTAGGTTGGGGAAGTTTCATAGATTTGCTTCCAAGCATGAGAATAACAGAAGACATAGTGGGCCTATCCGTTGCATCTTGTTGAAAACATAATAGCCCAATGTGGATCCATCTAAAAACTTCACCGGTGGGACATGACTCCACTAACAAAGGATCCATCAACTCCATCACTCTTCCATCACACCACAATCCCCATGCCTGTAATGTCAAACTTCATGTAAGAAAATGAGATTAATTAACAAGGTCAGTTAAATTTATATTTAAGTAGAGCCTACATAAATTAGGAGGCTTTGAGCGTCTTTGGGGAGATAGTGGCTGTTGTTCCTTTTTCCACTTATGATCTCCAGCCGTAGAACTCCAAAGCTGTAGACATCAGATTTCACAAAGGCTAACCCTCCCATTCCATACTCTGGTGCCATGTAGCCACTGTTGGTGATGAGCAAATGCAAACAAGGATTAGAAATATCATAACTATCAAAGGGGAAATGGAACATAGATTCATTCACACATGACAATATGGAAAAAAGCATCTTGCCTCTCATTAGGTGAATCCCACTATTTCATACCTTAGTTTGGAAACTAGACAGGTAGGTATTACATATTTTCGTTGAATCACATAGGTTCAATCAACTGATTAGTGTCTACAATTTCAAAACTTGTTGTGCGGGAGGCAAGTCTTGCTAGTAGAGCTTACGAGGCATTAAATGTATTTCGAAAAGTAGAATGTAGCATGAAAACTTACTATGTTCCGACAAGTCTAATGGTATTGACCTGATTTTGATTTCGACCCAAAAATCGAGCAATGCCAAAGTCAGAAATTTTTGAGTTCATCTCATTGTCCAACAAAACATTACTAGCTTTTAGATACCTGTGGATGATTCTGAGTCTTGAGTCTTCATGGAGATAAACAAGGCCCTTTGCAATTCCACCTACTATGTTATGGCATCTTTCCCAACCTAATTGAGCATGCTTGACTGGATCTAAAACCAACATGCAAATTGAGTTAAATCGTTTTTAGGTTGCATTTCTTAGAATGTAAGTCTAATTAAATATTTTTAGTTGTGTATCTTAGAAATGCAAATTGAATCAAGTGTGTATTCGGATATGTGGAATATGCCACGACATCTGGGCCTATTTAGATATACAAAAAACCATGGATTTCATGACATAATAGTTGAAGTTATCTATAATGATATTTCCCTGGCAAAAGAAACAAGTTGATTGTTGTGTAATATAAGTAGGATTTCCACTTGTGTCTAAACAACTCCCCTAATTTAGACCGCAATTTTCTTAACGTTATAAAATTATAGAAAAAGTTTCTAGCATGAACCAACCCTTCTCCTTTATCCAGGCTTAGGAGTGGCAATTAGAGCACAAAACTCTCACGAGCATAATGTAATAGTGTATTATATAAGTTGATTAAAATCAATGACTTTAATCATCTGATAATCATTATGTTATTCACAAAATCCAAAATCAGATGTATCAATTAATTTTGACTTGAGTATATATTTCTTACTATATCCACCTTTCGAATAATCATCTAGAGTGATTTGAACCAATCATTGGTAGCTAATACCTTAATTAGCGGCAAAAAAAGATAGCATCATATAGTCATTGGCGAGCAAATGGAGGGAAAGGATTTGCCTAAAGTCCACTTGTTTATAGGTCAATCATCTTTAAGTCAGTACAACATTTTGTCGCATACATTGTGGGTTCCTATGGACGATTGGTTCTATTCATAATACAATGGCAGAGATTGCAGGATATGTGACAATTTAAATGATTTGAGCAAACTAGTGTTTTAGTGAAATCAAGTGTTGTGTTGTTGAATTTTGGTGAATTTCAAAAACTAGTTGTTGGATCAAGAAAGTCATTGTGATTGTACTCTAGGTTTGTATTTTTACTACAGGTGGCGTTCTATCTCCTAAACGTTGTCCTAGCTACTACCAGATAGATTCAATTATGTTATAATTTCTAGTCAATCTCGGAATAGATTTTGTTGCTAGCTTCTCTGGCGTGAGGGGAGGCCCTATAGTGTATCTCCAGTCTACTCAGAGTTGGACTCTTAATTATAAGTCTAGAGTTTTATTGTTTTGTATAGCCCTGTCACGAGGTGTGGCCTGACCCTTTTACCAAGACAACCTCTGGATGTAATTAAGAGGTTAAGCTGCTTCATACGATAGGTGAGGCATGTTCTATTTGTGGCGCCTGCTTGAAGATTTGTATAGCCTTATTTTTTGCCAATTAACAAAGTTGCAAGTGGTGTGCTCCCAATTTTCTCCAAAAAAATAAAAGTAAGTGATTTTTTAACCACTAGACATTTTAGGAAAATTTTGGGGCCCATTTCACTTATCTTTAGCTTTGTTTAGCTTTGTGTAAAGTGCAAGTGTGTTGGAGATGTTTTGTGTGAGTGAATAGAGAAATTTAGAAACTGAAGAAGGGAGAAAGAGTCTAAACCAAAGAGGAAAACATTGAGGCTGGTATTTGGCATGTATTCATAGATGAGCAATTTCTCTCCTCTCTCGATGCAATAGTAAAGGAGACTCACAAGGTTCCTGTGTTGGAGTTTGGCAATCAATGTGACTTCATTTTTGAATTCCTCCGAACCTTGCCTTGAGCTCCTTGATAGCCTTTTAACTGCTATTTCCTTTCCCATAAGATAACTTTCCCTGAAATGAATTTAAACCAAATGGTTGGTTAATCAGAAAACCCATCTATCCTAGTTTGTTTAAGCACTATTCAGCTACTCGATAATCCTATATTTGGATGCCCAAACAACTAGAACTACAAATGTTCAATTGAGTTAAATGGCATAACATAATTAATGAGGTTTTCTACATTTCACAATGAGGTAATAACCCTTAAATTATTATAATTACATTGAGGTCTGTTTGGATTGACATAAAACAAAAGAATGGAAAGGAAAAGTAAAAACCTTCTCCATTTATAGGACATTTAACTATGTTTGGATAATAAAAATAACAATGGATTTCACATAGCAATCATTACACTTTTTCATATTCAATTTCCCCAATAATAGATATGAGGTGAGCATTATTTTATAGAAATAAGATTTCCACTTACTATCCAAACATGTCACCAAACCTTGAATCTATGATTCAATTGTGTAATGATGGAATCCCTGGGAATCCATCATTTGATAAACATTATACATTTCCTTCCCTTTCTTTTATTTCCCCCCAATCCAAATATGCCTTGTTGGTGCTCGAGAAATTAAAACTTGGCATATTTCTATTTTCTTCAAGTAATTATCTATAATGAGTTCGATTTTGCATCCAAATGCACGTTTAGAGAAGTGCCACTACCTTATATACAGGTCCAAATCCACCTTCTCCTAGTTATTTTCATGAGAGAAGTTATCTGTAGCAGCTTGTACTGTAGCTAAGTTGATGATTGGAAATTCTGGAATTTGATCACCTTGCATACTAGCACCCATGAATTCTGAACCATCTGGAGTCCCCAAATAATGTGGTAATGCTGGACGTTCTTCTATCACTGATGTAAAAAAAAAAGTGAAACTGTCATGTTAGTCCTGGCAAGATAATGATTCCACTGAGAATCAGGTCCCTTTCTTACCTTACTAATGTGCCTATGATTACATGTTTTGATGATCTAGACCATTCATATGACTCTTAGTCTTAGTGGTGCTTTCAATTGGTTGTTAAAAAAATGATAACAGTCATTGGTCTATTTATAACAGGAATTTGCTGGATTAGATTTACCATCCTATGTTTCCAAACAAGTGTACATTCATGGAAGGAGCCAACACATTGATGGTACTAGTCTTTTGTATTTCAATCTGGTTGGGCCTCATCATGCACAGGCCAAGTTGAGAGAACCAAAATCATAATTAAGGAAAAATATGATCTTTCACAAGTGCATTCTAACTGTTATGGATAAGGTCCTCTGGTTGGGCCAAAAGTACAACCTGAGGCATGCCCATTAAATTTCAAGCCTAAAGTTTAATATAGACTAAAGATTGGCACAAGATTGGCTAGGAAGATATAAATGAGCCTACATTTAGGCTTGGGCTCAACCTTGAATAGAGAATATTGTTAAATTCAAATATGGGTTCTTTCTATTTATGTTTTGAGTCCAAAAATACAGCTTGAGCCTACCCCACTTGCCTAAATGGGAAACTCTATTCTAGCCTAAGGGTGATTTGCCAAAAAAAAAAAAAAAAAAAAAATCCTATGCCCTAGCCTAGCTCATTGACATTCCAAGGTAATGACATCAAGTATACTTAGTTTCTTTACCTTTGTGTGGTCTTTTTCTTCATCGTAAATAGTAGCAAATGCAATAACTAGAGAGAGTCAATCCTAAAAATGAGGTAACAATGATGATGATTATGATCCTTGATTTGTTCCCTATAGTGAAAGAAAAACAATTAGTCATTGCCAATGCAAACATTGTTAGGTCTATGTTTATTTATTTATTTGCCAAATGGTGTAGACATGGGGGAATGAGACAATGTGGGGCTCATCGAACCATTATTGACACTAGTGTGTGTGTGTGTGTGTGTATTCATTGGATTATATTGAGATTTTATGATGATCGAGTTCATATGTATGGATGTGATTGCTTCATGGTGATGTATGCACATAGATATTCAGATTGGCATTTAGACAAGGTGTGACCAATATTTGTCACATGGTGTAGACCATTGAGCAGATATACACAAAAGGAGTGATGTAGATTGGATGCATGTCCATATGAAATATACCTCCACCTTTTTCAATACCTTCACCTTGATTGACAAGATATTTCACATAGATCAACATGATCGACTTTATAACTAGTTAGACCATGTAAGCCTATATATAGAAAAGGGAATGGATCATTAGTTAATTGGATGGATCTTATGTGATAATCACATATATGATAAATGCTTGATTATTCAAAATATATGAATTAAACCACAAATGCTAGGAGAACAATTAACTACTAGCGGCTGATAAGTTCCAATCTAGTTGTTGTATGCAGGTTTGTTATTCATGTTAGTGACTCTGATGTCCTTATTACTCTATGCTACATGTCAAGGTCGCAACAACGTGGTGTTATTTTGTATGTATTATCATGATATGTGCGTAGTTAGACCAGAAGCACATTAGGAAAGCGATAAAATTAAGATTTGGTCATAGAGATGGAATAAAGGAAAATCGTAAATGATCGCACGAGGGTGATGATGCATAGGGAACTTATTTGAGGTGTCAGAACGAATGGACAGTGGGATTTGTTTTGGCCACCAATAGCATATCACAACTGTCGCCTCTGCCGGCACTAATCAACATCATGTGATTGTCTGAACTACCCACTGTCATCACACGACCATTGGAATTGACCATCTCACGTCCTTTTAAAAGGAGATGCCACGCCCCACTCAGAGTACATATAAGGCAATTGTTAATGAGCGTGGATTGATAGTTGGATCTGACGTTGATTCTAAGGGTAGTGGAAGTCATGCTATGGTTAAACCTTTTGAATGGTAAAGGCGGTGATGATGTTTGCGTTGGGGTAGGATTCATGGAGGTGTTGGGGCTGAAAGGAATTTGGAAAATATATATATAGCGATGGGCTGATTAGTAGGCCTACATTTGGCACTCATGGGCCCATTAATCTTCCGGGCTAGATAATAGGGCCTAGATCTAGTTTAATGGCACCAATATGGTCGTTGTACTGGACGCATGCAATCGCATTGACCCATGGACGGCAATGATCTTTGATCACATAGTTAAGAGGCTATAAACAAAACTGGCCTAAAATCTGGATGTCAAGCCCATTTGCTTTTATTACGTGATTTTTGGCCTAAAATCTGGGACCAACCTAATCGCCCCTCTTTCACTACACCTCATGTGTGGGTCCTAAAATTTTATTGGTGACTGAAGGCACATCCTATGTGTTAGAAATTTGCGGAAGAGTGGGCCTCCAAGATCCGACGGTCTACTCAATGAGAACCTTCACAAAGTCCGAGGATATGTGGTGCGATCCAGCGATCCGCCTATTTGCTACAGGAACAAGTGGGTCTGATCACCCCTCTGATTCTATGGTGAGGATGGTCCCCGGATTATGATCTATGGCTTAGATCAAAAGAGATGGGCTAAATGGACACTCCTTTTACTTTCTTCTTTTTCTCTCCGTAGATGTCTTGCCTTTGATTACGGAAAGAATCCTCTTATAAATAGAGGGATAAGAGATAAGGGATGAGATAAGATAAGGTCGGTTTATCCTTATCTTATCCATCTCATCTTCTTCCGAGGTTTTAAATTTCTAACTGAATTTCAAACTCTCGGAAGAAGGAAGATGCGGGAACATCCTTATGGGCCCCACCCAGAAGTGGTTGTCCACAAGTGGGCCCCACGGGTCCATCGACCAACATCTCCCACTCAATCACATTGTGGGATAGGCACATCATGAGAGTTCATCTAGCTCATCACATAATAATCAAAACCAAAGAATCACGATCAAAAGAATCAGAAGTGTGGGACCAGCTGAAACACATTTATCTTCTCATAGGTATTAGAGTACTAAGAGACCACCTATCTAGCACTCAATAACCCAAGCTTTACATTGCCTGTCCTAGTCCGCATGACCACACCGGATAGAGTTAACTCCCAATCTGGAGTACTCGGCCAACATACGCACTTATCCAACTTATCGAGTTTATTCTGAAAAACTTGGTTTTCTACAAACATCAATTTGAATTCTTTTTAAAATAATATATATATATATATATATATATATATATATATATATATATATATATATATATATATTGAAAGAGAATATCGTTTGTAAAAGTCTAAGAAAACTCGATACTGCCGACGGATAAGTCTTCAAGTGCGTATTTATAGTTCTAGAAACTTGGTGTAGCTATCACGGAATCTTCCCTACGCAGATGTGTAATTTGGAATCGATCAAGCCGCTTTCCTAGCATAGCCGAGTCTGACCAATCAAGGGCCTTTCGTCATTGTATACTAAAGTAGCGACACTCAATCTCATCCTCCTGTACACAAGGGAAGGGTAGCTGAGGACACAAGGAGTCACCTACGGGACTGGTTACTCGCATGTTGCAATGATTAGATCGAATCAAAGCAATCTGTAGATAAAAGGTCCTAGCACATGGTTACAATCCACGCCGTAAAGTAGATAGTACTAGGTATCTGTCGGGTCTACAATACGCAAGTCGTCTCACATGAGCTATGACTCATCTCATAACCTCACGACTTAGCTGTGATTCAGGCCATAACATTATTCGCATTATGAGTAATGGTGCGACTATGTTATTTGACTTTGTCAGTCTTATCTTCAATCTTATAGGATTGAAGGCGGATACAACTCATTTGCATCCTCATCCTTTATTATTTTCAATAAAGGGTGGTTCATACCTCAGTGTATAAACATCACCCTAAGTGTACCTCTCTTGTACATTTAGGGTTGGTCAACCGGTGCGAGTGGGTGACTGGCCTGCCTATAATAGTTGAAATGCTACTTGATCTCAAAGAAAATGCTGATGATCTACATACCTAGTCTAACAAGTGCTCAATACTAAATAAAAGGGAATTTATTATTCATGAAAGATCAAAGATACATGATACAAGCACATCAATCAAGCTTTCCTCAATCCTATCTGCTTGACGTGAATCTGAAATAGATCTGTAGTTATAGGTTTTGTCATAGGATCAGCCATGATCTCCTTGGTAGGAATGTAGCTATAGGATGACCTTCTTTTCTTTCACTTGATCACGAACATAATGATACTTTATCTTAATGTGCTTTGATTTCTGGTGGTGTTTGGGATTCTTTGCCAAGTCAATGGCCGAGGTGTTGTCTATCCTCAATGATATAGGCTCATGTATGCTTGGAACAACACCCAATCCTTGGAGGAATCTGCGAACCCATACACACTTTTGAACTGCAGCACAACGTGCAATGTATTCGGCTTCCATAGATGAAAGTGTTGTGGATGTCTGTTTCTTGCTCGACTAAGAGATAGCTCCCCCTCCGAGCAAGAAGACATATCCTAAAGTAGACTTTCCCTCGTCGGCGTCATTACCCCAGGCAGCATTTGAATATCCTTTGAACTCGAGACTCGCGCCTTCATAACACAGCATCAAGTCCTTAGTTCCTCTGAGATAGCGGAATATGCGTTTCACGGCTTACCAATGAGACTGTCCCGGGTTACTCTGGTAATGGCTGATTATGCCAACTGCATAGCTTATATCCGGTCTGGTGCAAAGCATAGCATACATTAAGCTGCCTACTGCGCTCGCATAAGTTACTGAGGACATTGCCTATTTCTTAGCTTCTGTCTGGGGACACGATTTCTTGTCTAACTTGGTAGCTTTATCCATAGGGGTTTCAACAGCTTTTGAATTTTTCATCCTAAACCGCTCTAAGATCTTCTGTATGTAAGTGGCTTGTGACAAGCCTAAAAATCTCCTAGAACGGTTCCTGATGATTTTAACCCCTAGAATAAAGTTGGCTTCACCAAGATCTTTTATCTCAAAGTTTGAGAAAAGCCAATCTTTAGACATCATCAACAATTGCATGTCATTACCAGCTAATAGGATATCGTCTACATATAGAGATAGTATCAGAAAAGATCTTCCAGACCGTTTCACGTATACACAATGATCTTCTTCACTCATTGTAAATCCAAAAGTGGTGATGGCTAAGTGGAACTTCATGTACCACTTTCTTGAAGATTGCTTCAACCCATAAATAGATCGTAATAACTTGCAGACTTTCTTTGGATACTTTTTGTCCACATAACCTATGGGTTGTTGCATGTATATATCTTCATCAAAATCACCATGTAAGAAAGCAGTCTTTACATCCATTTGATATAACTCTAAGTCTAAACTTGCGACAATGGACAATATCATGCGGATTGAGGAAAATTTTATAACAGGTAAAAAAGTTTCCTCATAATCAACACCTTCTTTTTGTGTAAAACCTTTTGCAACTAATCTTGCTTTGTACTTGTCCACTGTACCATCTGCCTTTTTTTTATCTTAAGTACCCACTTGTTACCAATTGCTTTACGATTGGAAGGCAGATCTACAAGTTCCCAGACTTTATTCTTTTCCATGGAGGCAATCTCCTCGTCCATGGCAGTTACCCAATCAGTCGAATTCGGAGATAATAACGCATCCTGATAAGAATCAGGTTTATCATCGTCAACCGCAACACAAGAGAAAGATTGACCATCGATATCAAAATATCTTCTCGGAATCAAACCTCTTTCACTTCGACGTAACTCAGGAGCCTGCTGAGATATACTCCCATTGTCCTGATGAACTATAGGAGTATTTCTATTTTCAGAAGCAGAACTCCCACTCTCCTAAGATACACCAGGAATTTCAAAAAGTTCGGTGGAAACCTTTTGTTTCTTTCGGCTGGGGTATCTGTCTTCGACGAAGGTGACGTCCCTGAGATTCAATCTCAGTCCATCCTCCACAATCCTCATAAACTAGAACGTATCCCTTTGAGTGCATTGGGTACCTGATGAATACGCACTCAATAGTTTTACTATCAAGTTTACTTCTATGCTGAGTAGGCAATAAAATATATGTTAAAGATCCCCAAGGACGTAGGTCAGCAAGAGAAGGAATCCTCCCAGTCCACATCTCATATGAGGTCTTAGGAACGGATTTAGTTGGGACTCTATTTAGGACGAAGACGGCTGTAAGAAGCGCGTCTCCCCAGAATGTGGTAGAGAGATTGGCATGTGCCCTCATCGATCTAACCATATCCAATAGTGTCCTATTCTTCTCTCTGCAACTCCATTTTGCTGTGGAGTATATGCCATAGTGTATTGCTTAATGATGCCAACATTTGCACAGTATGATTTAAACGTTTCAGATGCATACTTGCCACCTCTATCAGATTTAAGAATTTTAATCTTTTTCTCAAGCTGATTTGCTACTTCAGCTTTGAATTTAAGAAAATAATCAAAAGCCTCAGATTTATGCGAGATGAGATACACATATCCATAGCGTGAGTAATTGTCAATAAATGTGACGAAGTATTGGCATCTATTTTTAGCACGTACATTTAAGGGTCCACAGATATCTGTATGGATTATCTCTAGCAAACCCTTTGACCTAGTCGCTTTAGGGAATGGTTTTTTAGAAGTCTTCTCGGACACACAATGTTCACAAAATGGCAAATCAACTTTGGATAATGAACCTAACAGACCAGATCTTGCTAGTCTTGTTATACGGTCCTTTCCAATGTGACCTAACCTCGCGTGCCATTTTAAAGATTCAAATACTATATGTTCATTTGACGTAGCAGACAAAGCAAGAGGTGCATTATCATTATCTACATCTAGAATAAATAAATCTGAAATCAAATTTCCCCATGCAAAGATGAGGTTATTGAGTCTTAAAGAAACTCTTGTCCCGGAAAAATGAAAGTCAAAACCATTAACTAACAACCTAGAAACAGAAATTAAATTCCGGCGTATGCCTGGTGCATAAAGAGTATCATGGAGGGTTATTGTGTGCCCTACGCGCGTACGGAGATGATAAACATCAATCCCTAGCACGTCTTCAGCAGCATTATTCCCCATGTACACCCTGTAGCTCCCTGTGGCTATAAGTCGAAATTCCTCGAGTCCTCGACGATCTCGTGTCACGTGCTTTGTTGCGCCTGAATCCAAAATCCACTCGTTGGATAGGATATCAACGAAAAGGATCTCAGAACAAATGCCTACAAACAAAGTATCTAGTGACAGAGGAATTACCGTCTTTTTATGGGCGCACTGACGGGCATAATGGCTGGGATTTCCGCAGACGAAACAGGTGATGTTTGTCTTTTTAGATTTCCTCTTTCCTTTCCCCTTCTTGGGATTTGGAGGAGGCATTGCGGTCTTCTGTTCCTGATTGTTCTTCTTCGCCTTCTTGCGAACTTTGAACTTTCTCTTGTTAGCTTTCCGCTTGTGGGTTTCTACTGCAAAAGCCTTAGCCGAACCTGGTTGAATTGCATTCATTTCAACCTCTCGTACCAGATGGCCACAAAAGTCTCTGAACGTTGTGATAGAATCAGTATGGTTCGGAATCGTTTTGATTTGGGCCCATGATTCGGGTAAGGAACGGTGCATAGCTATAGTCTTTTAATTTTCAGTTAGTTTGCACCCTACATTCCTCAGGGCGCCAATCATCTGCTCCATCTTACGGATATGATCCTTGATGGGGCAACCTACTGGCATCCTGTATTCTTGGAACTCTAATTCCATAGCCCTAACCTTTGCATTTGACTTCCGCTTATAGGCATTAGCCAGTGTATCCCATATCCCCTTAGCAGTTTTATGCACTTCATATGTGAGGATGAGTTCTTTGTGCATTGTGCTAATCAAAACATTACGGGCGGAGCGATTTTGTTTACGCCACTTGTTGTAGAGATTCATCGCGGCACTATGTTCACCTAGATTTCCATTTTCAGCCAATATGGGTTCCTCTTGAACCCCATCCAGAGTGTGCGAAATGTCATCTTCGTCCAGAAGGCTTCGCACTGCGCAGGACCAATCTTCGTAGTTGTTGCTGTCGAAATGTTGTCCTTTTAGTTGATCGGCGATCAATGCTTTAGAGGCCATCTCTACATCGCATCATGTATCACTACTTAGCTATGATCTAAAGTATTGGCACTAATTACTAGCATTTCTACTGATTATAGAAACTTTCAAGTTTATAAAAGTATCCAATCCATCTTATAAGAGATCTGAAATTCTACATACCTGTATGGGTGGTGCAGATCAATCAAGTTCTCTAAATAAGATGAAATTGATGCTTTTACGACTATTTATTTGTTTAACCTACAACCCACCATTATGGGTTTTTGCATCATTTGGGGAAGGAATAAAACTCCCACTTAGGTTATACACAACCTTGGGATATGAGATCTATATTCTAATGAAAAGAGGGCTTAATTTTAATCATATGAAGATTAAAGCCAATAAGAATAAATCATTAGATTAAAGAAAACAATCATGACCATTGAACATATATTAGAAGTTCTATGATAAAAGAAAATACAATCAACACATTGATCGTGTCCATTCATGATGGATCCGATCATTACCATTAATGTTCACCATTGATGATGGATCCTCTCATCAATGTTGATCATCATGGTTGATGATGGTTCCGTTCATTTATGGACTCGTGAACAATAGTGATCACATAAAAAAAATTATGATTCATTTGCACATATATATATGTATTAATGCACGCACATGTACATTAAATAATCATGAGATATGTGGAGGCAGAATAATTATTCACTATTTATAAAATCCAAAATTTCTTTTATATGCTTTCATTTTAATATATACATCGATCATCATGGTAATTTGAGATCTGTACCGTTAATCACAAAAACGGACCATACCATCGGTTAGATCTTGCCAAAAAAAAACCCCAATTCACTTCCCTTTACTTGGTCTAAATCAGTCCATAAATGGCCGATTAAAGGCCCTTATACAAGATACACTTAATCTTGAAAGGAAGTGAATTGGGCTTCTAATTCGGCCCATCTCAATTTTGGACATAATAGTGGGATCTATATGGGTTGTCCAATCACACGTGGATAGCTCATAATGGTCCCTTAATTTTGTCCCAAATAATAAATACAGGTGGCATCAATAAAATCATAAAAAAAGGTATGATTACAGTAAAGAGTCATCTTCTCAAATTTAGGCTATTGATGTGGACCTAAAGTTGAGTCACATTAACCTTTACCAGTTATTGCATGGAAGTGGACTCACAATGACCCACATTATGGGCTATCAACGATAAGCATGATATTCCATCATTTTGTATGTGTGTGTGGTCCACCTAATATTTGGTTTAGCCGGTTTTCTTGAGTCTAACCTTAATCATGTCTAAATGATGATTTGATGGTCTGGATTTTTAGTACATCATCAATATATAGGTCCCAAGAAATTTCAACAATTAGGATCATACCATCACCATTCAAGTGGTATGGCCAATCTTTATATTTTATTGGCTTGAATTTGGTAACCATGCCTCAAAATGGGCTGTCTAAATGGATGACCGGTGTGGATCACACACATACATCATGGTGTAGCCAGTTGTGGTCCTCAGCCCTATCTAAAGAAAAGATTAAAAGAGGGATGATCTGTCATTGTCTAGAAAAGACAACCCCTCTTTCATAATTATTATTATTATTATTATTTTTGAGACAGGGCTGGTTTCCACTGTGGTTTTTGGCAAGCGTGGTGGGAGGCAGCAACAATGGTTTTTGTCTCCCATTGCTCGTGGTGGTCGGCGGTGGACTTGGGTGGTCGCTACCAGGGTTGGCAGTGGCTCGTGGGTGTTGCAGCTACTGCCTGAGGTCGCTGCCACGGCAACCTGCGGCTAGTGGGTGTTGCGGATACAGCCTGCGGCGGCGGCAGTAGATGCCGCTGCTGCTGCCAGCGGTGGTGTCGCTGGCCCTGGCCATGGATACACACACACACAGAGAGAGAGAGAGAGAGAGAGAGAGAGAGAGAGAGAGAGAGAGCACTAGCCCCTGCCATGCTACTGCCAGTGGCGGCTGCTGTTGCTACCGGTGGCGACGGTGGCCATGGCTGCCGCCGCTACTGGAAGTGGCTGGCGCCATGGTTGCCACTTTTTGCAGTGGCGGCGGCTAAGTGTTGTCGAGCTTGGTAGCGAGCTTGAACCCAAAGCAGGTGCATTAGGTGGTGCTAGACGGCTGACCGAGTCTTGCAGAGTTCGGCCCATGGGCTGTGAAGCTGGTCCGCCCATTCCAAGTTGGACCATAGCTGAACCGTGTGGTCCAAGCGAAAGCCAAAGGAATATAGGCCGGTTCAGCCTTAGACCCAACATGCTATCTGGGCTTAGCCCAGCTGGACCACCACTTTTAATTTGGTCACCTTCTATTCCTGCTAAAAAAATCTCTATTCATTTATTTTAATTATTTTTCTTATTCTAAATTTTTTTAATCTCCATACCTCAGAGATAAAAAATTAGAATAAATGCAATAAATAAAAGGAATAATCAATGGTGGTGATAATTTGATGATCACGTGTATTTATTAAAATGAAATAAAATTTTAATTTATAATCCTCAGATTAAGGCCACTTACCTCGATTGCAATTATTCCTTCTTTAAATCAGAGATTCGCCGTTCAACGCTCTGATACCACTGTTAGAAATTTGCGGAAGAGTGGGCCTCCAAGATCTGACGGTCTACTCGATGAGAACCTTCACAAAGCCGAGGATATGCGGTGCGATCCAGCGATCCGCCTATTTGCTAAAGGAACAAGTGGGTCTGATCACCCCTCTGATTCTACGGTGAGGATGGTCCCCGGATTATGATCTATGGCTTAGATCAAAAGAGATGGGCTAAATGGACACTCCTTTTACTTTCTTCTTTTTCTCTCCGTAGATGTATTGCCTTTGATTACGGAAAGAATCCTCTTATAAATAGAGGGATAAGAGATAAGGGATGAGATGAGATAAGGTCGGTTTATCCTTATCTTATCCCATCTCATCTTCTTCCGAGGTTTTAAATTTCTAACTGAGTTTCAAACTCTTGGAAGAAGGAGGATGCGGGAACATCCTTATAGGCCCCACCCACAAGTGGTTGTCCACAAGTGGGCCCCACGGGTGCATTGACCAACACTATGTGCATCCATAAGGTCCATTAGTTTTATGCACATAGAAAGACTTTTTATGCATCATTAGGGCCCTTCTTTTAAGTGATGGTTTCGCTCTTGCGGACTGCACACAACTAGTCATTAATATAGCAGGATCCACTAACAGCATCAGTATCATCTATGGCGAACAATGAAAAAAGGCTTATAAGAATGGTGAGCCACCCTTATGGTTCATGTAGTGACATGTCCCGGTGTGGACTGCATGCACTTTTCCAACTCATTGGCTTTTTGTGGGGCCCACCATGATGACCAAGACATTATTAATTTATCTAAGTGCACACATGTAGCCTAATATTGACCAATCATGTGGAGTCACATTGGTCTTTGTTGGTTGGGATTTGGATCATATATAAATATTGCACCGGGAATCACACTCATTGTTATTCATTCTAAAAAACATCTATAAAGCATTCTCATTGTATTATCACTCTCATAGAAGAGAGAAGAGAGCACATGTGTTGGAAACATTTTTACTATTATTATATGGGTTCTTATTACATTTTAGGTTATGATTTACCATAAATCCTTAATTACATCTCTTTATATTATCCTTAATATTATGGTAAAATACAGTGACAAAGCAATGATAAGTATGTCTATAGTGATTTTTAATAGAACAAACGAGATGTATGATATACAAATATACATTCAATATGATCATCTTGCAATGGTCTAGGATCATCCGTGCGATCCATATATTAGGCTTTGTAGCCTCCTCACATGGTGAGATGCTATGGTAAGGACCATCATTGATATTTTCCTTTCTGGTACGAATTCATATTGATATAATGGAATCAGGATAAAGAAATACATACTTGTCGCATGTAAGTCTCCTAGATAGGGAGAGTATCACTATGTTGGCATTGAAGAACACATTATTTATGTATTAGAGATATAATTTTAGAGCAATATATTGGATATTGTATGTGGGAGGTATCCACAAATCCGTACTAGAATGGGAAATGGAGAGTATTTCTCTTCTTGGGCTATTTACGATGGTAGTGGACATAAAGCTAGAGCTAGTGCATTGACTATTGAATTTCATGAGAGAGCATAGAAGTGATTAATGTGGTAAGAGGTGTTGCTGAATGGAGGGTATATGATGTAGAGAGGAATGTTGAAGAATATATGGTGAAGACGGACCATTGCAAGGAGTGGAAGGAGCTGAAGCCCAAGAGAAATGACCAGCTGATAGTTTGTCAACCGGCTGAATTAGGCCCGTTGGTCAACCAAATTCGGCTGAAAACCAGTCCAAGCCACTGGATTGTTTAGAGTCCTTGTCGGCCGACTGAAATACACCAAAACAGGCCCTAACTCTTTGGGTGAATTCACCTAGGAACGACTGACCGAAGTAACGCCATCGGTCAATCGACATCCAACTTCGGCCGATCGGCAGGGTTGGTCGAGTGACCGACTGCACTTTACATTTTAACGCAAAAATGGAGTTTCTTTTCGTTTTTTATTCGGACTTTTTCTTAGTTTCACAATGAGGATTTCATGGGTTGTTTAGAGTATTTAAACTCTTTTATTTTCATTATTAGGCAATATTACTTGATTTTATTCAATAATAGCCTAGCTTTTCTTCTTTTTGTGGATTTGAAGAACTTTAGTCGAGGATTCTTGAACGCTCTGTGGATTCAGAGTATTTTTTCCGTGAGAGAGACGATGATCGATCTTACCACATCCACACCTACGCCAAGTTGGTATAAGAGCGAGGAAAACCCTCGGGAAGATGACGACTAATGACGGCCATGACAAGATCATCATTGACGGTGATTGGGGGAATCAACCTCTAACAATGATGACTTTCAAAGAGTTCAGATGGGAGAGTCTTCTAGCTATGCAAGGGTTGTAAGCCTTCACTCGACTGTATCGCCGCATCACTTGCTCAATCCCAAGTTCCTGACGACATCAATCCTCCTACGATCGCTTTGTCGCACAATGCTGTTGTTCACAGAGCATTATTAATGGCCAATCATCAGGCTTTTTCAGAGGATGTTGGATCCAATGACAACGACATCGAGAAATTTATGATCTGACAACCTTTAATCAGAGATGCGTGCGCTGATCGCATCGAGAGAGGTTTTTGAGGTAAGGGTGATCTGCCCAGTTTTAATGGATTACTCAATATCAAGGATTTTCTCGTTTAGTTAGCTGAAGTCGAGAGATACATCATCTACATGGACATTCGTGATGACAAGCAGGTGAAACTTGTCGTGTATAAGTCGAACTTGGGTGACTCTACATGGTGGGAACAATTGCAGATTAGGCGTGCCCACAAGAACAAACTTTCCATCCGTTCATGGCCATGGATGAAGCGTTTGTTGCGATTTAGATTTTCACCCAATGATTATGAACATGTATTGTTCGAACAATGCCAAAACTACAAACAAGGTAGCTGATCTATTGTAAAATATTTAGCCGAGTTTTATCGTCCGACAACGTGGAACAAGTTATCAGAGACGAATTCTCAAAAAGTAGTGAGGTTCATCGGTGGCTTAAGGCAAACAATCAAGGACCGAGTTCAGCTACATTCGGTTTGGACTATGAAGGAAGCAGTCCAACTAGTTCTCATGTAAAGACACAACTGGTGAGAATTCCTATGCGTTCCTATCCCTCGATCTGGGCCAGCCACAACAAGCCCTGTGTAGGATTCGGGTGTGTCAAAAGGAAAGGAGCCTGTTAGAGGGTGCGCTCAGTCTTCAACAATTGCAAGCCATGATTCAGAGAGTGGTCTTCCAATACCTCAGTGTACACCTCCTATGACAGCAGGTCCAAGCCAGGCTCCAAATCGTATGATCGGCCCAAGCCGAACAATTGTTTTCACTATGGCCAACTGAGCCACTTGTCTAATACATGCCCTCAACGCCTTGTAGCCCATTTTGACTTCTAATGATGGAGGCATTGAGGAAGGTTATACAGATGGAGAGACTAAGTTCGATGAATTTGAATAAGAGAGAGAGGGAGAAATAGAAGGGACGGAGTGGTTGGTTTAGGACTGTGGTGAGTCCTTAATCATGAGACGATTGTGTCATGCTCCAAGGAAGGAGGTGCATCCTTAATGCTGAACATCTTCCGTACATGCTGCATTATGAATGAGAAGGTTTGTGACATCATAATCGACAGTGGGAGCAGCGAAAACATTGTGTCCAAGGTTATGGTGGACAAGCTACGATTGACGACAACAAAACACCCAGCCCTGTACTCCATCGGTTGAATCAAGAAGGTTAGCGACTATAAAGGTAACCGAACGATGCTCAATTTCATTTTCCATCGGTAGGAGTTGTATAGACAAATTGTTATGGGATTTGGTCGATATGGAGGCTTGTCACATGCTTCTTGGTCGGCAGTGGCAGTTGGACCGAGATGCAACCCATTGGGGATGAGACAACACATATATGTTTGTTAAGGATGGGTAGAAGATGATGTTAGCTCTTATGGCACCGGAGAGTCACCCTGATGCTTTAAAAGTGGAGGGGAGTTCTCTCTTTACCATACGAAAATTCATAAAAGAATCGAAGGAGATGGGAGAAATTTATGCCATGGTGGTGAGGAGTGAGAGGAACCAGAATGCCCAAGCATTCCCCCAACCCTTAGACCGTTACTGAAGGAATTCTGGGATATCTGGCCTAAGACCTTCCTGATGTCTTGCCATTGATGAGAGATATTCAACACCATATTGATCTCATCCAAGAGGCTAGTTTGCTCAACTGACCGCATTACAAAATTTGTCCAAAGGAATGTGAAATAATCCAAGGGCAAGTTGATGAGTTGTTAAAGAAAGAAATTTTATGGGAGAGTATGAGTCCTTGTGCTGTGACGGCATTATTGACGCCAAAGAAAGATGGTAGGTGGCGTATGCATGTCGATAGTACAGCAATCAACAAGATAACTATCAAGTTCAGATTTTGAGTACCTCGACTAGATGATATACTTGGTATGCTGGAGGGTGCCAAGGTGTTTTCCAAGATCGATCTGTGAAGCGGATATCATTAGATTCATATTAGACCCGGTGATGAGTGGAAAACAACTTTTAAAATCAAGGAGAGACTCTACGAATGTCTTGTTATACCATTTGGTCTATCAAATGCACCAAGTACCTTTATACGCCTCATGAACCAAGTTCTAAAACCGTTCATAGGCAGATTTGTGGTGGTGAACTTGATGACCTCTTGATTTACAGCCAAGAAGAGTTTTAACCTATGGAGCTCCTTAGACAAGTTCTCCAAGTGTTACAAGACAACAAACTATACCTGAGCTTAAAGAAGTGCAACTTCTTGACAGATCATTTGCTGTTTTTGGGGTTTGTGGAGTCATCTACGGGTATTCGAGTAGATGAAGAAAAGGTTAGGCTTACCCCGACCAACATCCATGAACTGCGAAGTTTTCATGGGCTGGCAACATTCTATCATCGATTTGTCAGAAATTTCAGCACCATCATCGCACCCATCACAGATTGTATGAAGAAGGGGCCATTTTAGTGGATGGACGAAAGTTGATAGTAGCTTTGCAGAAATCAAATAGAAGCTACCATCCACTCCGGTCTTAGTTTTTTCTTAGTTTGAAAAGATTTTTGAAGTCAAGTGCAATGCATCCTATGTGGGAACGGGGCAGTTTTATCACAAGAAGGCAAACCCGTAGCCTTCCACAGTGAAAAGCTTAGTGAACAAAGAAAGAAATAGTCTACATACAAGATTGAGTTGTATGCTGTGGTACAAGCCCTTCGTCATTGGCGACACTCAATATTCAGAGGGAGTTCGTTCGTTACATAGACCACCAGGCTTTGAAAATTATAAACAGTCAAGCTAACGTAAACCGTATAAATGCTAGGTGGATCTCAATTTTGCAGGACTTTATATTCGTGCTGAAGCATAAATTTGGCAAGCAGAACAAGGTAGTAGATGCATTGAATCACTGAGTTGGCCTTATTGTAACCATGAGTAATGAGGTTATCGACTTCGACTACCTCAAGGAGCTATATGCAGATGACGATGAATTTAAAGATGCTTTTATGCTAAGCAAAGAAGGCAATACTGTCAATTTTCACATTCACGATGGATTCCTATTCAATGGAAATTGTTTGTGTATCCTGCAAAGTTCGTTGCATGACAAGGTCATACTAGAGCTCCATGGCGGTGGCCTTGGAGGCTATTTGGGTTGTGACAAGATGAAAGCCCTAGTGGAAGAACGTTACTATTGGCCTCATCTAGGCCGCGATGTGGGAAGAATCGTACAATGGTGCTATGTCTGCCAATCCTCCAAGGGTCATTCACAAAACACGGGACTCTATACCCCATTGCTCGTCCCCAAAGGCCCTTGGGATGATATTTCTATGGATTTTGTTTTGGCTCTCCTACAAACGTAACGTGAAATGGACTCTGTGTTCATGGTGGTAGATCGACTGTTAAAGATGGCTGATTCCATCTCTTACAAGAATACATATGACTCAATGAATATAACCAACCTATTCTTTAGGAAGATTGTGAGGTTGCACGAAATCTCCAAGATGATTACGTCAGATCGTGATACAAAGTTTGTTAGTCACTTTTGGCGAACTTTGTGGAGTCGATTTGGGATACAACTTCAGTTTAATAGCGCTTATCATCCACAAACTGATGGACAAACTGAGGTTGTGAACAGAACTTTGGGCAATCTTATACGATGCATTTCTAGGGAGAAGCCAAAACGGTGGGATTTAGCCTTGTCTCAAGCCGAGTTCTCCCTCAACAAAATAGTGAATCGTTCGATGAGGAAGTTTTCATTTCAGATTGTTATATGGAAGAGTTCCCCATTATACATTGGACTTAGTTCCATTGTCCAAGTTCTTAAGCATGAATATTGCTGCTGAGAACATGGCATAAAGAATTAAATAGATTAACGAAGAAGTGTGGAACAAGCTGACTGGATAGAATGAAAAATACAAAAGGGACGCTGACAAGCATTGGCATGCCAAGGTCTTTGAAGTTGCTGATCAAGTTATGGTTCAGCTGTGCAAGGAACGATTCCCATCTAATACTTACAATAAACTGAAGAAAAAGAAGATTGGACAGTTGCCGATCATCTAGAAAATTAATGACAATGCCTATTTCATGGACCTTCTAGAAGAGTTTGAGATATCAAGGACTTTCAACGTTATAAATTTGTTCGAGATATCAAGGACTTTCAATGTTGTAGATTTGTTCGAGTATCACGAGCTGATTACAAACGAGAACTCGAAGGATAAGTTCTTTTGAAGTGGAGGCGACTGATGTAGAGAGGATTGCTGAAGAATACATAATGATGAAGATGGACCATAGCAAAGAGTGGAAGAAAGATCTGAAAACTAAGAGATATGGCCATTCGACAGCCATGTAGACCAGCCGAATACACCTATCGGTCAGGCGTATAAGGTCCGTCAGTTGACTGAATTTTGGCTTAATTAAAACCAATCTAATCAATATACTCTTTAGGGTCACTGTCAGCCAACCAACTTCCGCCATCGATCGACTAAAATACGCCAAAATAGGCCCCAACTCTCTGAACGAATTCGCCTAGGATCGACCGGCCGACTGCACTTCGCAGTTTAATGCAGAAATTCAGTTTCTTTCCATTTTTTATTCGGATTCTTTCCTAGTTTTGCAATTAGGGTTTCATGGGTTGTTTAGAGTATTTAAACTCTTTTATTTTCATTATTAGACATTACTACTTAATTTTATTCAATAAAAGCCTATCTTTTCTTCTTCTTCTTCGTGGATTCGAAGAACTCCAGTCGAGGTTTTCCAGACGCTCTGTAGATTCAAAGTATTTATCTGTGAGAGAGACGGTGATTAATCTCACTACGTCTACGCCTGTGCCAGTAAATGAGTGATAGTGCGCCCACACTATCACATAAAAGTACATGTTGTCTAAGTGAGGCGGCCAACTCCAACTAAGGTAGCCTTTTGGGAGTTGGCATAACTTTTCCCTTAATCTTAGGGAATGGTGCGGCTTTCCCCCAAATTAGGAAGGTGGCATGATTGCGCCTTCACCAAAGATAAGGAAAAATGGTTGTTTTCTCTTGAATATCATTTAGGAAAAGCCACAAAATCCTAATTTGGCTGATAGTGATAGTCACACCATGTGGCACATGCATCACACAAATAGGCTTAGGCAATAACGTGGCAACAATCATGCTTAAATTGGTCCATGCGGCGGGCGAAGGTCGACTCTTATGGGCGCGACTTGGGTGAGACCCTAGAACTAGCGATGTGGGTGGGACCCTGAACCTAGGGCCCACCTGGATGTGTTGATTGTAGATCCATGCCGTCCTTCTGTTTCTTCATATTATTTTAGGTTGCAGTCCCAAAAATGAAGAAGATGCAAATTTTAGGTTGACCACACCACAGGAAACAATGTTCATTGAATGTCTACCTTTAAAAACTTCTTGAAGTTCACTTTAATGTTTATTGACCATCCAATCTATTGATAAAGCCATGTAGATGGGAATGAAAGTAAAAAAAAAAAAACAAATATCAGGTTGATATAAAATTTTTGTGGCTCACAAAAGGGTTTTAATGTGTTGAGCCTCTAATTTATACATATTTGACCCCAATTCATCATACATATACATGGTATGCATGTTTAAAGGACCCATCTAATGTTTGTTTTGTGGATGTAGGATTGAGAGAGAGACTTTACATAATTACTATTCAAAAGAGCATAATTAGGAGCCCTTTGATGAGGATCAAAGGTGGGCGAAGGAATGGTGAAGAAAGAGAGGAGGAAAAGGAAGGAAGAAAGAAGAGAAATGAAGAAAAATAGGAGTCCGACCGGTCAAGACCGGTCGGCCAGCAGTGGAACCCATTACAGAGGTCACTGGACCAACCACCAGCTTGGTCCGACCGGTCAAGACCGGTCGGCCAATAGGTCTGCCCTCCCATCTGCACTCCCTGGACCCTTTCCCAGACAGGTCCGACTAGTCAAGACCGGTCGCCCACATGCAGACAGCAAGATGAACTTTCTAATTCTGAATTTCTGGTTTTCCAAGTGCAGTAGGATTCCAAGGTTCCGCGATTTTTCCAAGTCGGCAACACTCCTATGCTATAAAAGGACACCTACAACTTTTAGCTAGAGCTAAGAGGTGAAACTTATAGTTTGCCTAGATGTTTTAATTTGTTTTATTGATTTCAAGTTAGATTTATTGAAGAAGAATGGTTTTTAGAAGTAGTTTTTCTTAATCTTATGATGGCTCGTGGATGTTTGGAAGAATTGCTTTAGTTCTTAATTGTTTTGCATGGTTCTAGACTTGTACGCTCCGAGGAATCGGATTCAATACGCTCTAGACTTGGATTCTCATGTGGGAACTTCAAACCAAAGTTCTACCTTTTTGTTCTAAATTCTGAATTATGTGTTGATTGTTCACATGACTTGAATGAAGTTCAAATCATGATATAGTTAAGCTTTGTGACAGGGTTTGTTGATTATCATGGTTGTGATCTTAACCTATTGGAACTAGGATTGACCTATGTAATTGAGTGTGCTCAAGTCCTAACTTGAATTGAGGGAATCATGTGTATTAATCACACATATGATAGATTGTTTTGATAATATAACTGCTCTATCATCTGACTAGATATGATTTTATTTCCATTCTAGTTGAGTAATTGAGAAACCACAGCAAATTATGCATCAAAGGAGAGCTATAAGTGGATCCTTGATGCTCTAGTTACCCTTTCATTATCAGATTTTCCTGTTTCATGTTCAAAACTGATTTCACAAACCTCTTAGATTCAAGTTATTAGGATAGTTGGAATTGTTTACCTCCTTCCCTGTGGATCGACCTTGGTCTTACCGAGATTATTACTACATCGCAAGCCTTGCACTTGACGCGAGCAAACATAATGGTCATTAACTAGTGTTTTTTTTTAAATATATATATTTCTATAATATCAATGAAGAAACTACACACACTATTCGGGCCGGGCCGCCTCGACAAAAAAAGGAGCTAACAACCAAGCCTATCATAAAACTAAATACAAAGAGAATCAACCCTCCTTGAGATAACCAAGACCTATCCTATCCAGAAAAAGGAAACCACGAATCGACGTTGGTAACAACCGGCTCTCTTTCATGATCTGGGACCTCTAGGAAGAACGCCCCCATTTGGCCTGCCAATCTTCGACACTAGTGGCCTCCCTAGGGGAGTGAGAGATCTTCAACTCCATCTGATGACTCAACAAGTTAACCCTGGCCCACCAATACCAGACCTTCCACCCACTTGGTTACCTCCCATTAAGCATGTCAATAACAACCTTGGAATCTGAAGTTACCTCCACTCTAGGGAGGGCCATGCCAGTACAAATCGAGAGTCCTTCCACCACCGCTTTAAGCTCAACATGGGTATTGGTCTCGTACCTGTACCCCAAACAAAAGTGAATTAGAAGCGGCCATTACTATACCTACACAGCTGTGGACCCTCGCCGTTTTCGCGCTCTCATACGACGTTCTCGTCCCTTTCCTTTCGGTAAAAGAAGGAGAGGATGCGTGAGTGCGAATCGCCGTTTGTGCCACTGGCTTGCCTCGTTCTCGAGGGCTTTATTTGGTAGTCGTGTTTAGGCTGGATGTGTTTAAATGAGTTTATATAAGACCAGAGTCGCCACTAGCCAGTTACTTCGAATCTACTGTCGGCTAGACCCCGTAGAAATGTTAGAGAAGGGGATCCAAAGATTCCTCCCTCTAAAATGACTCCTTTTGATCTGCTACCAGAGATTCGAGGTAAGGGATCACGGTTACAGGGTGGGAAGAGGTTAAGCACCCCACACACTGCCCGTACCGAAGTACGGTCTCTACTTCACAGAATCGAACTAACACTTGAAAGTCTGTTTTAATCCTCGTATATTCTCATAGATGACATGATGCATGAATGCGGGTCTGAACATTAAGAGTTTTTGATGGGCAGGTTCTACTAACAGGCAAGCCTAGAGCATACGCTCGAACTGACAGGTGCTTTATGCTGAATGCATGCTGTGTGTTTGAATGATCAAAGTGCTTGTAGTGATATGTACATGAATGCAGGTCTGAACAGTAAGAGTTTCTGATGGGCAGGTTCCACTAACAGGCAAGCCCAGAGCATACGCTCGAACTGACAGGTGCTTTATGCCGAATGCATACTGTGTATTTGAATAATCAAAGTGCTTGCAGTGAAGCAGGGGGGTTGGAAGAAAAGTAAATGTTGCACTTATGATAGATGCAAATGAGATGATGTTGGAAAAAGAGTAGCTGGATGGACGAACGTTTCGCAAGGGTTAGCTTCGAGTGGCTGGATCAAGACTTGTATGGCTTGGGAGACTTGGACCAGGGGTCAAGCTGGGCTGGACCAGGGCTAGGATCTCCTCACTCGGGCTCTCCTTGGTGGAGGAATGGGCTAAGGTGTAGAGGGACAGATCGCACTCGGGCTGAAGAGAGGGAAGTGGATTGATGAAATGAGAAGGGGAGGGGGGTATTTATAGCAGCGGGCAGTGGCAGAACCCGTAAATATTTTTGGGCGGCCCGCTGTGGGCCGTCCGTACGGACGTTCCTTGGTTTCCAGCGCGTGGTACGGTCATTTCTCGGGGCTGCTGTTTTGACTCGGTGGGTTGACTCGGTGAGTTGACTCGGCGGGTCGACTCGACGATTTGACTCGGCGGGTTGACTCGGCAGGTTGACTCGACGTTTTGACTCGACGGGTTGACTCAGCGGGTTGACTCAGTGAGTTTGACCTTTTAAGGATTTTTTGACTGGTTTTTCTTATAGGGGATTTTTCAGGCTGATGGTTAGGGGTGGGTTGACTGGGTTCAGGCTTGCGTTGGGCTATGGATTGGGACTTACAAGGGTGAGTTTGGCTGAGTTTGGACTTGTGATTTGGGGGTATGGTCCTCCATTCATCCAGCTATCTCTACCAACAATGTAGCCGAAGGTGGGGTGTCTACAAATGCCCCTCTTTGGCAGAGGTTGCGTGCAACCGAATGCCAAAGCGAGTGGACACCCCACTTCTGACCCGGTCATTCATAGATCAGGGTCTGAAATCTTTGCTTGCTTTTGCATCTGCGACAGTTGATCGTCTGGAAATCGATCACTTGCACATACCGTGAAAGTTTGGAGAAAACGTTACGATTGTCCCTGCATGCGCTGTAACCTGGGTACCCAATCGTAACCCTTCCATTCCCGATCGGTACTAACATCGGAAAGGTACAGTAGAGCCTCTGTGTCGCTAGTCTTATGAGGTTACTGACCCTGTGATTGATTGTATGTTCGATGTTTTCTAGGATCACTCTAGGAGTACTTGTTTCGCTTGACTGTCAAAGTGGTTAGATGCCCTGCGTCAGATAGTCTTATGGGATTCTACTACGCTGACTTGGACTCAGTGAAGGTACTTCAGGCATCCACGCCTAGGTATGTGCGAGTGAACTCTTTCCACCCGATCTGCTGATTTTGATGCTTGGTTTGCAATTCATTCTTTCCTAGATTGTGGTCTGGAATCTTTGTTGTCCTTTGTATCTGAGTCAGTTGATTGTTTGGAGATTGATAACTCGCACATACCGCCGGAGTTTGGAGAAAATGTTACGATTGTCCCTACATGCGCTGCAACCTAGGTACCCAATCGCAACCCTTCCATTCCCGATCGGTACTAACATCGAAAAGGTACAGCAGAGCCTCTGCGTCGCTAGTCTTACGAGGTTACTGACCCTGTGATTGATTGTAATGTTTGATGTTTTCCCAGATCACTCCAGGAGTACTTGTTTCGATTGACTGTCAAAGTGGTTAGATGCCCTGCGTCAGATAGTCTTACGGGATTCTACTACGCCGACTTGGACTTAGTTAAGGTACTTCAGGCATCCAAGCCTAGGTATGTGCGGGTGAACTCTTTCCACCCGATCTGCTGGTTTTGATGCTTGGTTTGCAATTCATTATTTCCTAGATTATGGTCTGGAATCTTTATTGTCCTTTGTATCTGAATCAGTTGATTATTTGGAGATTGATAACTCGCACATACCGCGGGAGTTTGGAGAAAACGTTGTGATTGTCCCTGCATGCACTGCAACCTGGGTACCCAATCGCAACCATTCCATTCTCGATCGGTACTAACATCGAAAAGGTACAGCGGAGCCTCTGCGTCGCTAGTCTTACAAGGTTACTGACCCTGTGATTGATTGTAATGTTTGATGTTTTCCCAGATCACTCCAGGAGTACTTGTTTCGCTTGACTATCAAAGTGGTTACATGCCCTGGGTCAGATAGTCTTACGGGATTCTACTACGCCGACTTGGACTCAGTCAAGGTACTTCAGGCATCCACGCCTCGGTATGTGCGGGTGAACTCTTTCCACCCGATCTGTTGATTTTGATACTTGGGTTACAATTCTTCGTTTCCACCTGTTCAAATGGTTTCTTTGACCGAGTCTTTTGGCTTTCATCTTTTCGTATCTTGGCATGTGGTACGACCACACTGACACTGGAGTTCCGTTCGACCGTACTTTGAGTGCATTGGATCCGATGGTCTCCTAGGGAAACCACGAGACATCGGATCTTATTTGATTTTTGCGTCAGTTCCTACCTAGAGATATGGAAGATCTCCTGGTGTTTTGGAGGCAAAACGCTCTACTGGGAAAATATTTTTGGATTTTTGAAAAGATACCCACTCTGGGGAGTGATACTCCGTGGGGTTTTTATTTGCAAATAGAGATATATTTTTTTGTCTTTTTGAAATGAAAATCTGGTTTGCATGCGCCTCCACTAGGGATGCTTGTGGGGTCTTTGGCTAACCGGCTTTTATTTTGAAAGCAGGTAAATATGATGATTGATGCGATGGGTGCTGATGTATGGAAATGCGTATGTGATGATGGATGCATGGCTTGGCTCATTCTCTTTCAGTTTTGATGATTTTGCTTTTGCTAGAGATGCAGAGAATTTTGAGCTTATTGCTTGCGGGGTTGGGCTCCCCTGGGGTTTTTCCTCTTTTTTCTTTTTTTTCTTTTTTTTTTTTACGGATGTTTGGTCAGCGGGTTGGTCAAGATCCCGACCCGTGCTCGATCAGGTCCATCGTCCCAAGATGCTGTTTCTTTGCTAATGAGAATGTACGATGATATTATCAGACTTCAAGATGCTCTTCTGGGCATAAATACGATTGAGACGGTGTTTAGTCGCCAGTTTTGGTCAAGATTCCAATTTGCGGGCGATTGGATCCGTCATCCCAAATTGTGAAGAGAGTGGAGTTCAAGACTCCTGAAGTGTAGTGCTGGGGATAGTGCCAATTTTTGTGATTTTTGCAAATATGTGGTCCGAATCTTTACCTGAGTGGTCAAGGTAGATATCGGTTATTGAAAACAAAGGAAATATTTTTGTGATTTTTTTGAAAATATTTGATTCGAAAGTAAGGGAAATATTTTTTGTGATTTTTGCAAATATTTGATTTGAAAGCAAGAGAAATATTTTTTTTGTGATTTTTGTAAATATTTGATTTGAAAGCAAGGGAAATATTTTTTGTGATTTTTGAAAAGGTGATTTTACAATGTTTTGGTATTTTGTGATTTTTCTGAAATGCAGGGAAAAGTATGAAATTTTCATCCACTTCCAGCTTCTACTGCTTGTAAGGCACCCGATCAATTTTACGTCAGCGAGCAAGACGAATCTCACACAGTTAAGTGCCATAGTTTTACATCTTCGGATGAGGGGATTGTTGAGGGTTTTCAGTCAACACACCCACAAAGTTGCCTGTTCCTCATGTGCAATGCACATAGACCATGTATCGTCCGACGGACTCCTTTGGCCACAAAATGAGCCACATCCTCACATTTTCCTTAGTCAATCCAGTTTGGGGCCTTACATTGCTCACAATTTCGTGAGGGTGCGCTCCACCTCCCAACAGCCTTAATCCCCTTCATGAGTTTTAGGAACAGGGAACATCCGTCAGATTCAACAGCGACTCCCAAATCAAGGTTGTCTATCACGGTGCGTTCAACACGAACAGGATTGCGGGGTTCTGCCCGCCTCAGCCTTTACCTATTTAAAAGATCCCGGACACCCGTACAATCAACTATCAGCCATGTGCGAACAGGTTTGGAAAGAAAGCCCCCGAGAAGTTAATCCCAGTGTAGTTTTAGGTCTTCGGACCGCTGGAGATGAATTTGTGCAGTTGATGGTGAATTTTTTTTTATTTTTTTTAAAAGGTTCCAGAGTTCGACTCAAGTGATTGAGATCAATACTTGTTTTTATGGAAAACTTAAAAAAACTTTTTGGTATTTTGGAAATGATCCAGGCCATCAGATCCTGGCTTGAGCGGCTGGGATCGATGCCGGTTTTTATTAAAAATCTCTCGGGATGTTGATCCCGACGTAGTTTAAGGTTTTCGGACCAAAAATATATACATGCTGAAAATACATTCTTTTTGTGATTTTTTTTTTCAAAATGTTCCAAGCTGTTGAATCTCAATTTGAGCGATCAAGATTAACACTGGTTTTTATTGGAAATCTCTCGGGATTTTGATCCCGACGTAGTTTAAGGTCTTCGGACCCAACATATGTACAAGCAGGGCGAACACTTTTTTTTTTTTGTGGAAAATGTCCGGTGTCAACAGATCTTGATTCGAACGATCCAGACTGCTACCAGTTTTTATTTAAAAAGTCCCTCAGGATCTTGATCCCGACGTAGTTTAAGGTCATCGGACCCAAAATATGTACAAAACGGGGCAAACACATTTTTTTTAATTTTTTAAAAATGTCCGGTGTCAGTGGATCTTGATTCGAACGATCCAAACTGCTACCAATTTTTATTTGAAAAGTCCCTCGGGATCTTGATCCCGATGTCGTTTAAGGTCTTCGGACCAAAAATATATACATGACGGGCCAAACACATTTTTTTGTTTTTTGGAAAATGTCCGGTGTCAGTGGATCTTGATTCGAACGATCCAGACTACTACCGGTTTTTATTTGAAAAGTCCATCGAGATCTTGATCCCGATGTAGTTTAAGGTCTTCGGACTAAAAATATATACATGACGGGGCAAACACAATTTTTTTGTTTTTTGGAAAATGTCCTGGTGTCAATGGATCTTGATTCGAACGATCCAGACTGCTACTGGTTTTTATTTGAAAAGTCCCTTGGGATCTTGATCTCGATGTAGTTTAAGGTCTTCGGACCCAAAACTTTTATGGTTGGGCATACTTACCTTGCTTTGTTTAGCTTTTGATAGGGCTGATTGTGATTTGAATGGTCTAGGATTGTTTGATTTGGCCCTGTGGGCCCACTTGAGACTTCAGCTTTGCTTTGGAGCACCTTTTCCTGATGTTTTGTGAGGCTAAAAAGGCTTCTCATGGTGTGGATGATGACTTGAACGGCTCGGATCGCTTGATTTGGCCTTGTGGGCCCACTTGATGATCCGATCTTGGATTCTGACCCTTCTTTTGATGATCAAACCCTTGATCTTGTTATTTGATGATCCATGCGAGCCTTCTCATGGTTTAGATCATGATGATCTAGTCTTTGAATGGCTCAGATTGCTTGTGGCCCTCTCTTGATCAACTTTCCCTCCCTTTGACTTGGTCAGACCCATTTTGGCCGCAGTACGTCGTGATTGGACCGGTGGGGTACCTTCCAAATGATCTTGATCAATCTCAATCGAAATCTGGAATGGATTAGGAGCCTTGGGCGGCCCTCAGGGTGCCATTTGCTGATGTGGACTGTCAGCCTCACCTACCAAGAACCATGGAGCCAATCCGGCGAAGAGAGAGGGAGCGCGTCCGTACGGGCGGCCTAGAGCGGGCCGCCTAAGGCTCGCCTCTTGTGCGGCCTGGGCTGGCTCGGGTTCGGACATTCTCTCTTGTCCGCTGCCCTTGTCTCCACCTGCTTTGTACGTCCAGGTTTGATTTCAACCATGAATTTTCCTTTTGTCTCCTCTTTCCTCCTCATCTTGTCCTCATCTTGCTTTGTCCTTTCTTAGGCAATAGATGGTGGAGATTTAGGGGTTATGGGGGCTGTCCATGGTGGGTCCCACGCTTCAGAAAATGTTGAAGGCTTTAATGATTGAGAGATTTCTTTAATGGATGGTAGAGATGGTGCATTGAATGGTGGCATTGATGAGGAGCTAGGGATAGTGGTTGGTAGAGCTTTGAATATCCCCATTAATGGCAGCCATGCTGAAATTTCAGATTGGAATGGGTCCTTGATTGTGGGAGAACTGGATGGTATGGATGAGATGAGGAGATGGGACATAGGTGAGGCTATGCATCCCTCGAATGTGGGCCCCCTAGATGATGTGATGGATGGTGGTGATGGGGCTATGATGGGCATAGATGGGCTGATCTCATGTCTGGATGGTATGGATGGTTCAGATGATACCTTTGATGGTTTGGATGCTCTTGATGATGGCCGAGATGTGCGGCATACTTGTTTGGGTGGACTAGATGTGATCATTGATGATGTCCCCCTGATGATGGACGGTGTGGATGCCTCGATGATCCCTTTGATTGGCTAGGATGATGACTAGATTCGTGATTTCCTATTGGAGAGGACCACAGGTCCGGATCTGACCATTGATTCTTTGATCGGGGTGGCCGGGACCCTTCTTGATGGTTCAGATGTATTTTTTGACAGTCAGATTGGCCAGGATGCCACGATGTGTGGTGTGATCTTCACTGATAGCTCTTTTGATGGTGAGTATCGTCCTTCTCCTGATCGTCGGTCTTTTGCGCACTCTGTTCATGAGGTGGGCGAGTCTTCTCATGCGGCTAAGGTTGTGACAGTTTCAGACAGTGATGCAACTATATCAGACATAGCCATTACTGGGGGTAGGTCAGGGGCTGTCGAGTCTGCAAAGGTTCCAGCTTTTCCTTCTCCTTCGCCCGTTGATCTTCCGATCCTTGATGAGCTGTCATTGATTTCTGGGCCTTTTGTTCTGGAGGGGGTACCAGTGAGGACTTGTCAGCTGCTTCCTCGTCCTTCTTGCTCGCCACCGCTACTTGCTTGGCTTGATAGTTTGTCAGCTTATGAGATTCGGGATTTGGAGTCCTATGGCTTCGGCAGTCTGATCCATATGGCTAGAGTTGACATCGATTGGAGGATGCTTGGAGCTGCCTTGATTGACTGGGTTCCTTCGTTGAACTTGTTTGTGTTCAACGATATGGAGATGGGACCCTCTTTGGAGGAGCTTGCATGCTTGACAGGCCTACCTTGGGATTATACTCAGTATTTCTCGCCGAAGACATCGCCGAAGACTGCCACACTACAGAACTGGTTCGGGATCCCCTATCTTGTTCGGCCTGCAGCTGCCGGCCAGGATGCTGTAGTGTTCTCCTTGGACTTACTGTATGATCTTTTTTTGGGTCCTCAGAGTGTGGCCGATTCTCTCCTTGCTCGGAACTGCACTGATGTTCTGCTTGATAGCTGAGGTGTTGTTCTCGAGATGGCGCAGGTCCTAGACTCCTTTGCTTTTTGAGGTGATGAGTCGAGCTATCTGATGGCAGGGGATCATTTCTCTCATCTTGGCTGAGCTGTTTAATGGGCTGACTAACTGTGCCCAGGGCCGCACTCGTGTCCTTCGCGGCTGCTGTGCATTTCTTCAGGTATCTTTTTTGCACCTTTCATTTTATTGCTTTGTTAAGAATTACTTTGTTCTTAGCTGAACTTCTTTTCCTTCTTGTGATCAGGTCTAGCTATGGGAGCGTTTTTCGCTGACCGTTCCTGTACCATTTCCTGGCACCCATCGCCCAGACCTTATGCGGCACATCATGGAGTTTCTTCCGCATACAGCTAGGATGAGCGAGCCTTTGTATCGCAGGATGTTCACTGATCTTCGTGACTGGAATGTTCGTTGGGAGTCATCTTGGCTTTCACTTCCTCCAGTGCTTTGCGATGCACACCACCTTCCTCTGATGCTGGTAGCACTACAAGAAATTCCATTTTTACCGACGAATGATTTCGTCGGTAATCAGTAAAATTTCGTCGGGAAATCTTTTTCCCGACGAAATTTTTCGCGGCTAACATCGTCGCAGAAAGGCCGTCGGTAAAGGTTTTTACCGATGAAATAAAGTTTCGTAGGTAATAATAAAACCATTACCGACGAAAATATTCGTCGGGCAAACATATGAATTTTTGTCGGGAATGAAAATGATACGTCGGTGAAAAAACTTTTACCGACGAAATAATTCGTAGGTAAAAACATGTTAAAACTTTTACCGACGAAATAATTCGTAGGTAAAAGCATATTAAAATTTTTTACCGACGAAATATTTCGTCGGTAATAACATGAGGTATATTTTTACCGACGAAATATTTCGTCGGTAAAAGTTTCCAGTATATTATCACCGACGAAAAAATTCGTCGGTAAAATTTTTTTATATGCTTTTACCTACGAATTATTTCGTCGGTAAAAGTTTTTCCTATCTCGGTTTCATTTGTTTTCAAAATTCAGGAAAATTCCTAATATACACCTCTAAAAAAACCTATACATTTTTCTCCTATTCACATCCACAAACATACAAATAAACAAAAACTACACCATCCATACACAAATAATCCATTCCACATCCACAAACAAACAATATTCATCCACACACAAATACATACAAGTTAAAAATCGTATATTAAAAAAAATAATCAGGAAAATAAAGGCGGAGGTGGTGGGGCATCGGCGCCAAAGCATGCAGCGAGAGCCTGAAACATCTCCTGCATTCGTCGCTTATGTTCCTGCCGCTCCTGCCGCAACTCCTCGATCCTCCTCTCCTGCTCTTCCCGTCGCCTCTCCTCCTCCTCCCGTCGCCTCTGCTCCTCCTGCTGACGCCTCTCCTCCTCCCGTCCCTCTGCTCCTCCTCCTACGCCTCTGCTCCTCCTCCTCCCGTCGCCTCTGCTCCTCCTCCCTCTGCCTCTCCAGCTGCTCTCGAATCTCATCGACGACGATCCGTAGCTGCTGAGCCTCTCTCTCTGCGATGTCAGCTCGGCGTTGAGTGCTCTCACCAGCTACGGATCGGCTGGAGCCAGCTCTAGTTTATGCCATGAGCTTAGCACCATGGCCAAGCCCACGTACATATCCAGAACGGGTGCCAAGCACCTCGCTCAGGATTTCTGGCTCACTCCGCTGACTACCATCGGGAGTGGGCTGACTGCGTATGGTGTCCATCGCCGCCTGTAATGAAAAGATATGAAATTTCATAAAAAATGACATGAATGACATTATTATCAATCAATGCGCAATTAAATTTTACAAAGTAAAGATTTTTACCCAATGCTCACTGGCTCTAGGATGAACCCAAGATCCCGTCGCCTGCCGACAGTGAGTCCCTCTGTAGAGGTCCACTGGTCCAGGCTCCTGGCCGGTGACGGAATCTCGCTGCACAATTGAAAGGAAAAAAGACTTATAATAAATGCCAATCAAAATAATATATTAACTTAATAATCATCAATAATTTCTTACCATGTCATAACGATGTCGTACAAATGACTTTGAACCAGCTACGTGGTTCACTTGTAACTTTTCCCTGTTCGCAGAATTTATTCTACTCCTCTTTTGAACACATTATACAAAATACATTTATATTAATTGCGAATTTAATTGTTACCTTAAGAAATCGTACATGTAAATATTACCTGAAAAGCCTCCGATGAAAATCTCTCGCAGAGTATCCGCAGTCGTCTGTAGTAACGTGTGGCGGTGCGGACAGTACGGCCTCATCGTGTGTCCTGCACCGCTTGTACCGCTGGTGCAACTCTCCGCGGTACTCCTTGAACCGCTCTCTAATCATATCGTCGACGGTATGAGAAATGTAGGGAACATTCAAGTCGAAGTCAAATTTATCCTGCAGTTTCGTAAATAATAAATTAAGTGAATAAACTTATTAACAATAGGACTTAACCGTAAATGAACTTTCAGAAAAGAAAATTTCAATTTACTAAACTTTACCTGAAGGCGCTGACGGATGAGCTGTCGCACATCATCTATCACCGTCAGTCCAACGGGGGGTGGTGGCGGGGATCAGAGATCGGCATAGGACACCGACCTCAGACGTAAACAATCTGACATTGTCCCCAACAGGTCTAAGGCAGTCCTGTGGGAACTCTACCGCCACCCTACCCTCACTCGTAAGTCGCTTTAAAACTAACCCACGCGTGGGTCCACGTCCTCGTCGGCTGGTAGAAGATGCTGCTGCGAAAAGATATATGTAACTAACAATATAAACATAAATCACTGAATAAATGTCTAGACTTACATGTAGTGTCCGGTGTATGCTGAACCGAAGGATCAGATGACTGTGATGCACTGTGCGACGTCGATGCTGTCTGCGTCGCATCACGGGTGGAAGGGGTAGATCCAGTGCGCGAACGACCTGATCTCCCATCCTAGGTGCCATGACTGAATATATCTGAAATACAAACTTATAAATTTAAACAATGTCAATGCAAGTTTATGAACATCATTGCAGAGTGAATTTGTGCTTATGCTTAGAGAAATGATAAAAATATGATTAGACCATTACACTATAATGCAAGCAGAATATAATAAACTGTAACAGAATATAAACTGTAAACAGAATATAAAAGTTGAAAAATCCATTACACATTGTCATTCTATATTAAATACATATATCTCATTGTAATACAAATCAACTTCAGATCAACTATCCGAAATACTCCCTACGTAAGTTATCGTACGCTGCAGATGTATATGTCAAGCTGTATGAAGCACTCGACATTGTTACAAGCCAACATGCCAGTCACAATAGGGGAAATCTGATCTCTCGGGACTCCATTCAGATGTGCAAGTGATAATGTCGCATCTTCCATACGAAGTTTTCCGCGGTTATATTCCTCAATCAGGTCCGAAATTTCTTTGAGATTGTATAATCTTTCATCTGAGTCATCGTCTTCCTCCCTACATTTCTCGACCAGACCGGGTATCTCTCTGGCCCTACCAGAAGAATATAGGGCCGGAAAGTCCATCCGCAACAGCTGATGAAGTATGCTGCGTGCTTCCGCTACGCTCCAGTTTGTGGAGGACATGATCAGAAAGTGACTTAACTGTAAATGTAGATTATAAACAAGTCAATTCAGGAAAAAAATCATGACTTGTAAAACATATATACATGTAATAATCAAATTAATCGAATTGAAAATTACATGTAAATCTTGTATACATTTAATAATCGTCATCTGAATCATTATCGCTTAGGACTCTTTCTTCTTCACCATCACTATCGCTGATCAGAATTTCCTCTTCATCGTCTGCAACGTTGTCATCGATGAAAGCGCTATCATCTCTAACAATGTCATTTATGATTGAGGCATCAACATGATCAGGTGGCACATCATCTCTATTCAATTGCACCACATCAATATCAACATTTGGATCATTCCCTCTATCCCAAGATGGCATGTCTTCTTGGTATGCTTGTTCAACTTGACGACGTTCTATTACTCCCTTCATCATTATCTTCAACGTCTACTTCGGGAACGTCAAATATGTTCCTGGGCTTTATTTTCTACACCACGTACCAAGAGCCGCCTAACTTGGTGTCAGCGAGGTAGAATACTTGTTCGGCTTGGCCGGCTATGATAAATGGGTCATCTTTAAACCACTTCCGAGATAAATTTACGCTCGTGAAGTAATTATCAGTCTGTATTCCCAACTTTTTATTTCCAATGTCCCACCAATCGCTTTTAAATAAGTACACCCGCTTTCTTATACAATAACTCAGCTCAATAATATCCGTCAAAACGCCATAAAAATCAATTTTGACCTCCTCATGTGTTCCCTTCACAACCACACTACTATTTTGTGTGGTCCTATATTTCTCACGCTCCTCAGTGTGGAACCGAATCCCGTTTACAATACAACCTGTATATCTAGATACACGTCTATCAGGGCCACACGCTAGTGAGTAGAGCGCATCAGACACATCCGCAGAGTTGCTAGCGCGCAACATCTTCATCTATCATCACGTACAGAATATAAATGTACGTTTAGGCATTTAAAATTACGTGTAAATATTGTGCAATACAACAATATTGTAAGTGTGGTGAGATAGAAGGTAAATTAATCTTACACGTTTTGCAAACCATTCTGGAAACAAATCCTGATGCATTCGATCATAATTTGTAGGGTATTGGGACTTTATCCCCTCGATGTGTTCGCTATACACAATTGGTACGTTGTAAGCAAGAAATTTTGAGGTTGAATCTAGTCTCTATGCTGCGAAGATACATGGATCAAAATGTCAGGCACTCATTATCAATGTACGCCTCAGCAATGGATCCCTCTGGACGTGCCTTATTCCTCATATATTGTTTTAATGTGTGAAGGTATCTGTACACAAAATCAATATGTTTAGGACATGAAAACATGGATATACGTAGTTTATGGAATGAATAAAAATTTATGATCATTGTTCTATCACCTTTCGATCGAATACATCCAACGATATTGTACTGGGCCTGCAAGCTTCGGTTTGTGCAGTAAGTGAATCGCTAGGTGTACCATGACATCGAAAAACGCAGGTGGAAAAATTCTTTCAAGTTTGCAAAGGATTACGACAATATCCTTCTCCAGTCGTTTAATAACCTCTACATTCAAAGATTTCGAACACAAATCCTTAAAGAATATCCCCAACTCAATCAGCGTAGCACTGACATCCTTGTTAAGGAATCCACATATCGCAACCGGTAGTAGACGTTGCAGAAGGACGTGACAGTCATGACTTTTCATTCCTATTACCTTACAGTCCGTAATGTTTACGCGCCGAGAGATATTCGATGTATAACCATCGGAAAATTTTACCTTGTTCAACTATTCACATACACGTTTTTTCTCTAGTTTTGTCAATGTGTAGCAGGCTGCTGGTATAGTATATGAATTTCCATGTGGTTGCAAGTGCAACTCTTTCCTTAAACCCATTACTTGTAGATCCAATCGAGCCTTAAAACTGTCTTTTGTTTTCTTCTCTATGTTCATCAATGTTCTAAAGACATTGTCACATATATTCTTCTCAATATGCATGACATCCAAGTTGTGTCGTAATTTCAGATGACTCCAATAAGGCAACTAAAAAAAATGCTCTTCTTCCTCCAGTTGTACTCCAATACTGTACGTTTTCTCTTCTTCAAGTGCGGTGCCTTACCAAATCTAACTTCTTCAATGTTACTCAGCTGTTGTAACACATCTTCTGCAGATAGTTCTTTCGGTGGTGGCCTATGATCTTGTTTGCCATCAAAGATTACCGTCTTCCTGCGCCAACTATGATCCCTCGGAAGGAAGCGACGATGGCCCATATAACACGTTTTCTTACCATGCTTCAATGACAATGAACAAGTCTCATGTAGGACAAGCCAACTTTCCCTTCGTGCTCCACCTAGACAAATTTCCATATGCAAGGAAGTCATTTATTGTCCATAAGATCGCTGCATGCAATCGAAACGTCTGTTCTGCAAAAGTGTCATACGTCTGGACACCTTGACTCCACAACTCATTTAACTCATCTACTAACGGTCGGAGATACACATCAATGTCATTCCCCGGTGACTTGGGTCCAGGAATAAGCAACGACATCATAAAAAATGATTCCTTCATACACAACCAAGGAGGTAAATTGTAGGGCATAAGTATCACTGGCCACATACTGTACGAGCTACTCATATTACCAAATGGATTAAAACCATCACTTGCAAGACCTAGCCGAACATTGCGAGAATCCTCTGCAAACCAGTCATATTGCTTATCAAAATGTTGTCAGGCTTCAAAGTCAGCGGGATGCCTCAATGTATTATCATCATGAAGGCGTTTCTCCTTATGCCACCTCATATCTTCAGCCATCTTGCTCGACGTAATCAATCTTTGTAATCTGGGTTTCAATGGAAAGTACCTTAACACCTTTTATGGAATTTTCTTATGCTTTGCTTCGTCATATTTCCACCTAGACTCTCCACATTGTGGACACTCCTCAACATTTTCATGTTCTTTCCAATACAATACACAATCATTTATACATGCATGTATGAGGATGTAACCAAGGCCCAAGTTTCACATTAACGATTTTGCCTCGTAATGAGACTTAGGCAATGTCTCACCTTCAGGTAATACTTCTTTCAACAAGCCAAGTAACATGTCGAACGATTTGTTACTCCAATGATTTATTATTTTTAAATGAAGTAACCTTGTAAGAAAATTCAACTTGGAGAAGTTCCGACACCCTGGATAGAGTGGACGTTGCGCATCCCTCAACAACCTACTAAACTTTTCTGATTCGGCATCACCCATAGGAGGAATATCCTAGCTAGTACTTGTCGCTGCAAAATCAGTATCCGTAATTGTTTCTCTTAACACATCCCCAATGATATCTTGCATATCGTCAACATCCTCATCCTCGTCATTACGCACAATTGGGTCAGCAAGGACTTCAGTGGCCTAAACTCTTTGGTGGAAGTCTTCACCATGATGAATCCACCAAGTGTAACCCTGGTCAATCCCAACTATGAACAAATCATCTTCCACTTTGTCCAATGTCTTGTGAATCATGTTCTTGCATTTTCGGCATGGACACCTAATTCTATTACCTGAATCTGCCCGATATCTCGCAAATTTCATGAACTCCTTAACACCTTCTTTATACTCTGGGCCAAATCAATTCTTAGCTTGCATCCAACTCTTATCCATATCTATAATGCAAAGATTAGAGTCAGGTTTAGTTTAGGTGATTTGAGTTTAGGATTAGGTTTAGTCATAGGTTGAGATTTTCGAGTTCGGGATCGGATTTAGGGTTAGGTTCGCCGAGTTTGGGTCTAAGTTTAGGCTAGGTGAATGGATTTAGGAATAGGTGTAGGTTTAGTTTAGGTGACATGAGTTTAGGATTAGGTTTAAGGCATAGGTTTGGATTTGCGAGTTCGGGATCGGGTTTCGGGTTAGGTTCTCGTGTTTGGGTCTAGATTTAGGTTAGGTGAATGTATTTAGGAATAGGTGTAGGTTTAGTTTAGGTGATTTAAGTTTAGGATTAGGTTTAGTCATAGGTTGAGATTTTCGAGTTCGAGATCGGGTTTAGGGTTAGGTTGCCGAGTTTGGGTCTAAGTTTAGGCTAGGTGAATGGATTTAGGAATAGGTGTAGGTTTAGGTTAGATGACATAAGTTTAGGATTAGGTTTAGGGCATAGGTTTGGATTTTTGGGTTTGGGATCGGGTTTAGGGTTGCATTTTCATGTTTGGGTCTAGGTTTAGGTTAGGTGAATGGATTTAGGAATAGGTGTAGGTTTAGGTTAGGTGACATGAGTTTAGGATTAGGTTTAGGGCATAGGTTTGGATTTTTGGGTTCAGGATCGGGTTTAGGGTCGCATTTTCGTGTTTGGGTCAAGGTTTAGGTTAGGTGAATGGATTTAGGAATAGGTGTAGGTTTAGGTTAGGTGACATGAGTTTAGGATTAGGTTTAGGGCATAGGTTTGGATTTTTGGGTTCGGGATCGGGTTTAGGGTCGCATTTTCGTGTTTGGGTCAAGGTTTAGGTTAGGTGAATGGATTTAGGAATAGGTGTAGGTTTAGGTTAGGTGACATGAGTTTAGGATTAGGTTTAGGGCATAGGTTTGGATTTTTGGGTTCGGGATCGAGTTTAGGGTCGCATTTTCATGTTTGGGTCAAGGTTTAGGTTAGGTGAATGGATTTAGGAATAGGTGTAGTTTAGGTTAACTGACATGAGTTTAGGATTAGGTTTAGGGCATAGGTTTGGATTTGCGGGTTCGGGATCGGTTTTCGGGTTTGGTTCTCGTGTTTGGGTCTAGGTTTAGGTTAGGTGAATGGATTTAGGAATAGGTGTAGGTTTAGGTTAAGTGACATAAGTTTAGGATTAGGTTTAGGGCATAGGTTTGGATTTTTGGGTTCGGGATCGGGTTTAGGGTCGCATTTTCGTGTTTGGGTCTAGGTTTAGGTTAGGTGAATGGATTTAGGAATAGGTGTAGGTTTAGGTTAGGTGACATGAGTTTAGGATTAGGTTTAGGGCATAGGTTTGGATTTTTGGGTTCGGGATCGGGTTTAGGGTCGCATTTTCGTGTTTAGGTCAAGGTTTAGGTTAGGTGAATGGATTTAGGAATAGGTGTAGGTTTAGGTTAGATGACATGAGTTTAGGATTAGGTTTAGGGCATAGGTTTGGATTTTTGGGTTCAGGATCGGGTTTAGGGTCGCATTTTCGTGTTTGGGTCAAGGTTTAGGTTAGGTGAATGGATTTAGGAATAGGTGTAGGTTTAGGTTAGATGACATGAGTTTAGGATTAGGTTTAGGGCATAGGTTTGGATTTGCGGGTTCGGGATCGGGTTTCGGGTTAGGTTCTCGTGTTTGGGTCTAGGTTTAGGTTAGGTGAATGGATTTAGGAATAGGTGTAGGTTTAGGTTAGATGACATGAGTTTAGGATTAGGTTTAGGGCATAGGTTTGGATTTGCGGGTTCGGGATCGGGTTTAGGGTTAGGTTTTCGAGTTTGGGTCTAGGTTTAGAGTTAGATGAATTGAGTTTAAGTTTCGGTTTAGCCATAGCTTATAGGTTTTAGATTTAGGTTTATGGTTTCGGGTTTAGGGTGTAGGTCTTGGAGACTCAAGCAACTTAAGGATAGCTCCGACGCACATCCGGGTCTGCTCCACACAAAGCGGGCCTGTCCAAATGGCCCGGCCACCCATATTGCTGTCCATAGAAAATGGACAGCTTCATCATGGTCATAACAGCGGTTCCCACCTTCCAGGGACCCCCGCTCAACAACCGGATAGCTCCGACGCACATCCGGGTTTGCTCCATTAATTTCGAGCTAATACATAAACACGGGCCTGTCCAAATGGCCAGGCCACCCATATTGCTGTCCATAGGAAATGGACAGCTTCATCATCATGGTCATAACAGCGGTTCCCACCTTCCAGGGACCCCCGCTCAACACCCGGATAGCTCCGACGCACATCCGGGTCTGCTCCATTAATTTCGAGCTAATACATAAACACGGGCCTGTCCAAATGGCCAGGCCACCCATATTGCTGTCCATAGGAAATGGACAGCTTCATCATCATGGTCATAACAGCGGTTCTCACCTTCCAGGGACCCCCGCTCAACAACCGGATAGCTCCGACGCACATCTAGGTCTGCTCCATTAATTTCGAGCTAATACATAAACACGGGCCTGTCCAAATGGCCAGGCCACCCATATTGCTGTCCATAGGAAATGGACAGCTTCATCATCATGGTCATAACAGCGGTTCCCACCTTCCAGGGACCCCCGCTCAACACCCGGATAGCTCCGACGCACATCCGGGTCTGCTCCATTAATTTCGAACTAATACATAAACACGGGCCTGTCCAAATGGCCAGGTCACCCATATTACTGTCCGTAGGAACAGGACAGCTTCATCATCATGGTCTAAACCGCGGTTCCCACCTTCTAGGGACCCCCGCTCAACATCAACATCAATCAACTACTCTTAATCACAAGTGTCATGTTCGTCATCTAATTTGCCACTAAATAATAATATAATAAAATCAGTCGCCCATCCAAGGATGGATAGATTGAAATGCTATCATTATTTCCATTTAAATGCCCAAGCCTAAATTTCGACAGCATCTCCCCCTATCTCTCTAGATATATTTATCTTACATTTAATTTCCACGTCAACTATCCACACATTGTGTGGATTAAATTGACAATGGAATTAAACATAAGAAACATATCCAGAGAGAATAGGAGAGTTACCGCACGAAACTAATGACAGAGCATGTAAATGACAAACAACGATAACATTCCAATCTATCCAACCTTGGACTGTCCAACAGGACAATTTGGCAGATTTCTATACCTCCAAAACGCACTTTATCTATGCTCGGCAATATAGAAATCTCCAAATGGGCTAACTGATTCTATTATACTACCATTTATGGACAAAAAACAACTATTAATAATAAGCCAAATACATCCACAACATACATCCACATAAATCAACCACGGGTAGCTCCGACGCACATCCAGGTTTGCTCCATCAATTCCAGATACACAAGCACATGAAAATGACAGAATCATCAACACCATGAATCAAGTCTAATAAAAAACCTAATGACTGCTATTTTCTGAACAAATAAGTATGTATGGGGCCCACCATGGGAATCGGATTGCGTGCGGAGTAACTCTGCACGCTAGCTCTTATCTCTTATCATGTAGAGTAAACTCAGTTGGGCCCACCTAGAATGTATGTGATTTATCTATTCCAAACTGTGGTGTTTTTTCAGCTCATTTTAGTGGTTGAGCCCAAAATTTAAGCATATCCAAATCTCAAGTGGACCATGCCATGGTAAACAATGGGAATAATGATTTCCACCATTCCCAGGCTCCCCTATGATCTTTATTTGTCATCCAACCTGTCCATAAGATCACATGGATATGGATGAAGAGAAAACACAAATATCAGCTTGATCCAAAACTTCTGTGTCGTCTTAGAATTTTTCAATGATAGACAATCAGTTCACACTTGTGGTGTGGTCCACTTTAGGTTTTGATATGCTTCATTTTTGGGCACGATACCTAAAATTACCTGCTAAGATGGATGGATGGAGTGGATAAAATACGTAAATCACTGTGGGCCCCACATAGTTTACTCCACACAAATATATGCTTCATCTAAAATAGTGGATAGCGACATGGGCCCCACAGGCAGTGGACAGCGACGCTGGGCCCCACAGGCAGTGGACAGCGACGTGGGCCCCACAGGCAGTGGACAGAGACGGTGCGCCCCACAGCCAGTGGACAGCGACGGTGGGCCCCACAGCCAGTGGATAGCAACGGTGGGCCCCACAGCCAGTGGACATCGACGTGGGCCCCACATGCAGTGGACAGCGACGGTGGGCCCCACAATTTCATTTTTTCTTTAATTTCTAAATCACAATTTGGATTTTAAAATTTAAAATCCCTAATTAGGGATTTTAATTTCGAAATCCCTAAATCAGTGGGCCCCACCAAATAATGGACAACTAAGGCGGACCCCACATGCAATATGGACGAGTGGGCCAATGACGAAGCGACGGTGGGACCCACCCAGCCACATGCATTGGACAGCGACGGTGGGACCCACATGCATTGGATTTTGGAAGTGGGCCCCACAATGAACAACGAGGAGAGAGGGAGAGAGGGGAAATGGAGGAAGAAGGAAGGGGGAGAGGGTTACCGGAGGTGGCGGCGACGTACGGAGGCATGCGGAGGTTCTTGGCAAGCGGCGGTGGGACGCCGATAACAGATGGTCGGCTGAGATGGGTGGTCGGCAGAGATGGTGCGACGCCGGTGACCAAACGCTGGACGCCGGTGGTCGGCGATGAGAGAGACGGCCGTGGACGATGGGGTGGGGTTCGTTCCAGAGAGAGAGAGAGTGAGCGAGAGAGTGAGAGAGAGAGAGAGAGAGAGGAAGAAATGAGGGGTCGCGCGCTGGACATTAAGTTAAAAGACTTTTACCGAAGAAATTTTTCATCGGTAAAAGTAACAAGTTTCGTCGGTAAAAGCCCTTCTCACTTCTTGGCGGGAATCAGGAAAATAACACTTTTACAGACGAAATTCTTCGTCGGTAAAAGTGAGACTTTTACCGACGACATATTTCGTCAGTAAAAGTGAAGTTTTCAATTTTTTTTTAGCGACGGGTTACTTCGTCGGCAATAATCTTTTTACCGATGAAATTTTTATTTCGTCGGTAAAAGTGTATGGTGGGAATGAATTTGGTGGTGGCGGGAGATTTTTAGCGACGATTTTTCCATTTCGTCGGGAAAAATGGTTTTTTCCAACGAAAATTATTTCGTCGGTAATACTTTCGTAGGTAAAAATCCATTTTCTTGTAGTGTAGGCTTTCGATCTTACTTTTCTTACCATCCCATTCGATTTTTGCGGCAATTTGGGTACGAGCAGGACGTTCATCTTTTTGCTTTCACGGGTATCGAGCGTCGAGCACTTCCATCTAGATCCTCTGACTTTAGGACTCGGGTTGATGAATCCTGGGCGAGTTACCTGACTGCTGATCTGCTTGGTTTTGAGTTGCGGGCCTTTCCGATGGTGATCGCCCCATATCAGTACTGGGTTGCTGAGCAGCCTCTGTATCGACGTATCCCTTGTTGGCACTAGACTGCTGATGAGGATGAGCAGGATATCCTTGGAGATGCCGGCTCTTCATCTGGTTCATATGAACCCTTTAAGGAGCGCCCGTTCATTGATCCTGGTTTCCTTTTGGCCACTCATGGCCATTTGCTGTCTGAGATCTCTACACTTCAGTATCATTGTGAGATGATGTCGAGGAGGTTAGCTGCCGATCAGAGGTTATCTGATGAGGAGGCCATGATCCATACCCTTAAGCGCGATGAGGTGCATTACCTGCATATGGAGGTGAGCAGGTTGAGAGCGAGACTACTTCATTATGAGTCAGAGGACTTACCTGATGTGGCCGAGGAGGAGGGTAGAGATTGATTGTGTTGGCCACCTGCACATTTTTTTTTTGCATGGTATATGATTGATGATGATGGATTTTTTGTATTTTTTTGAAAGAGATGACATGATATATGTAAAAGAAATATGATGCATTTAATTGAAAAGAGAAAACTGTCTGAAAATCTATTGTGCCATGAGTTGTCTTGTGAGTGTGTGTCTGGATTTTGTGACGGGATATAGGAATCAAAACTGGGGCTCGGCCAATGCTTTGACCGATGTCTCGAGATTTGACTTGTGTGATCCTTTGGTTCCCTAGAGGTGTAGGTAACGAAAACTATTGCCTCCTGAGATTGTCAGAATTTGTAGAGGCTCTTCGTTCCTGACTGCACTTCTTGTTCTTGAACCTGTGACTGCTTGAACCGATCTGGATAGTCTGATTTCTTGGTATCTGCACTTTTATTTTATTATTTTTTTTATTTGAGCCATTTTTGCCTGCAGCACTCTTTCGAGTTTTCACCGCAGCCGGCCTTTTCCCGTCATTTTTGCCCGTGGCGTCCTCTCGGATTTTCACCACAGTCCCGGGTGTTTGATCTTGCCTGCCCCTTGGCAGCTATGCTGTTTTTACCCTCGGCGCCCTTTCGGATTTTCACCAAGTCCGCTATATGCCCACTGTTTTTACTCGGAGCGCCCTTTCGGGTTTTCACTCCACCCTCTTTGTTTAGGCACACATTTTCTTTTTCTCTTTTTTTTTTTTTTTTTTTCTTGAATCTGAATCTTTGGATAACTACGGCAGCTAGAGGTCGGGAATCCATCGTTGCCGGCTGATGGCAGTCTTTCAGCCCTTATCCTAAGTTACGATGATAGAGCTGTTGGTCTTAGCTAAAGACCCTTCTGAGATGAATGGATGGATGACTGTATTTCTTCTTGGGTTGATTTTTTTTCTCGGGTGCCTTGCTTTGTCTTCCCTTTTTCTTTTTCTTTCTTCTTTTTTTTTCTTTTGTATTCTTTTTTCTCTCTTTTTTTTGTATTATTTTTTTTCTTTTTCTTTTGAATCCTCTTATTTAAAACACTAGTTGGTGGACGAAATGATTTCTCAGAGGTTCTAGCTTTAACCTCTTGACTTCAGCTCTATTAAAGTAACCCTTGATAAGGTCAGAATGACTTACCCGTGAAAGATCTTCACTTTGTCGATGTTAATTGGCTCAGGAAGATCCACCCTTCTCATACTGGTGAGTCTGAGGGCGCCTCTGGGAAGTACTTCTCTGATGATCAGCGGCCCGTCCCATGAGGGTTTGAACTTTCCTCATGGGATCCAGAAGGTGCGACGGTGGAATCTTCTTCATGACCATGTCGTCTACATTGAAACTTCTTTTTCGGACTCTCTTGTTGTAAGCCCGAGCGATCCTTTTCTGATAACACTGAGAATGACTTAGTGCAGGCATGCGCTTTTCATCTGCTAGCTGCAACTGGTTCAAATCTGGCCTGTTGCCATTCTCCTTCTTCAACTCTGCTTTCTAGTAACACCCGTAGTGATGGTATTTCCACCTCGACTGGTAGAACTGCTTCCATTCCATAAGTAAGCTCGAAAGGAGTAACGCCCATAGCAGACCGTACAGACGTTCGATAGGCCCAAAGTGTATATGGGAGCATATCTAACCAATCTCAATAGGTCACGACCATCTTCTCGAGTATCCTGACGATTGTCTTGTTTGCGGCTTCTACCCCACCATTCATCTGAGGGCGGTAGGGGCTTGATCGATGACATTGAATCTTGAATTTGCTGAGGAAGTCATCCATCTTCTTGTTGATGAACGGGGTCCCATTATCTGTGATGATAGCATTGGGGATTCCATACTGGCATATGATGTTGTTCTTTATGAATTTGATCACCTGGGATGCTGCAATTGTGGTGTAGGAGGCTGCTTCTACCCTACTTAGTGAAGTAGTCGACTGCCACAAGTATGTACTCATGACCATTTGATGCTTTGGGACTAATCTTGCCAATGATATCGAGTCCCCACATGGAGAAGGGCCAGGGGTGGTCAGGTTGTAGAATTCTGATGAGGGGGCATGGATTTGATTCACATGCTCCTGACATTTGAAGCATTTTCTGACTTGCTGGCAGCAGTCTGTCTCCATGGTGAGCCAATAGTAGCCGAGTCGTAAAATCTTCTTTCCCATCATGTGCCCATTCATGTGTGAGCCACAGATTCCTTCGTATATTTCTTTCATGATCTTTGCAGCTTCTGTTTCATCGACGCATCGAAGGAGGATGTGATTATAGGATCGCTTGTAAAGAACTTCGCCACTGATGGTGAACTGGCCGGCCAAACGCTGGATGGTTCAGTGATCTGTTGCTGTTGCCGACTCCGGATACTCCTGGGTTTCGAGATATTGCTTGATGTCAGCATACCAGGGTTTGTCAGGGACAACTTTGGCTTCTTATATTTGCTGGCAGAGGCAGGTTCTTCTTGAATTTCGACTGTGAGCTCCCATTTTGAAGCTCCTTTTGGTATCTTGAGCATTGATGCAAGTGTGGCGAGAGCATCTGCAAACTGGTTCTTGGCTCTGGGCATGTATGAGAAGGTGACTTCTTTGAACTCCTCGATCAGATTGTCAAGATACACATGATATGGTATCAACTTCTCGTCCTTGGTCTTCCATTCGCCATTGGTCTGATTGATGATAAGCTGTGAGTCTCCAAATACTCGTAGCTTCTTGACGCCCAAGATTATGGCTTCCCTTAAGCCGGCGATGCATGCTTCGTACTCTGCCATGTTGTTGGTGCACTCGAATGCTATGCACCTTGAGATAGGAATAGGGACATCATCTGGAGAGTAGAGGATTGCTCTAATACCACTTCCTTTAGAATTTGCTGCGCCATCGAAGAATAACGTCCACTCATCTTTTTTCTTCTTTTCTTCCCCTTTAACAAGCAAGAGATCTTCATCAGGGAAGAATGTCTTGAGCGGTTGATAATCCAGGAGGGAGTGGGCGGCAAGATGATCGGCGAGAACCTGCCCCTTGATTGCCTTCTGAGTGACATAGGTGATGTCGAACTCAGACAGGTGTAGCTGCCATTTAGCTATCCTTCCAGTGAGTGCTGGTTTCTCGAACAGGTACTTGAGCGGATCCATGTGATCGAGGAGGAGAATAGGGAATGCAATCATGTATTGACGGAGTAGCTGAGTTGACCAGACTAGGGCGAGGCAAGTCTTCTCGATCGGGGAATACCTGGTCTCGTAGTCGGTGAACTTTCGGCTCAAAAAATATATTGCTTGTTCCTTCTTCCCAGTCTTGTCATGCTGGCCGAGGACACAGCCAATGGCTTCTGCTGCTACCGAGATGTATAACAACAGTGGACGTCTAAGAGTGGGCGGCACTAGGACTGGATGATTCATGAGATATTTCTTGATGCGATCGAAGGCGACTTGGCAATCATCATTCCATTCTTTTGGAACGTTCTTTCGGAGGAGCTTGAAAATGGGCTCACAAATAGGTGTGAGCTGTGCGATGAAGCGGCTGATGTATTGAATTCTGCCGAGGAAGCCACAGATTTCTTTCTCTGTTCTAGGAGGGGGACATCTTGATGATGGCTCTGGTTTTGGTTTCGTCAACTGTGATGACATCGGAAAGCTTACCCCCCATTGCACCGAAGACACATTTCTGAGGGTTGAGGCGGAGCTTGTACTTTTCTAATCTGTTGAATAATTTCTTCAGATCTTCAAAGTGTCCTTCAATTGTGCGAGATTTGATGATCATATCGTCCACATATACTTCAAGCTCTCTGTTCATCATGTCGTAGAATAGTGCTGTCATTGCTCGCTGATATGTTGCTCCTGCGTTCCTCAGACCGAACGGCATTACCCTATAGCAGAAAGTTCCCCAGGGGGTGATAAACGATGTCTTCCCGTGATCTTTGACGGCCATCTTGATTTAATTGTAACCTGAGAACCCGTCCATGAATGAGAAGATCTTGTATCCAGCAGTGTTGTCGACCAGAGTATCAATATGTGGCAATGGGAAGTCGTCTTTAGGACTGGCTTTGTTGAGATCTCGGAAGTCGATGCACAGTCGAACCTTGCCATCCTTCTTTGGTACTGGTACGATTTTGGCGAGCCATTCAGGGTAGTTGGAGACTACCAAGAATCCCGCATTGTACTGCTTGATGACTTCATCTCGGACTTTCAGAGCCCATTCTGGCTTCATTCTTCGAAGTTTCTGCTTTACTGGCTTCATATATGCCTTGGTTGGCAGATGGTGTACAACGAGCTCTTCATCGAGCCCCGGCATGTCTTCATATGAGAACGCGAAGTTGGACAATCTTGGAGCTAGGAACTCTATCATTTTCTACTTCATCTCAGGTGGCAACGATTTTCCAATGCGTACTTCCCTAGGGATCTCAGGTGTCTCCAAGTTTACTATCTCGAAATCATTTGCTACAACATTGGCTTTAGATTCAAGCTTCTAGAGGAGATCCTCTAGTTCGGGAGCCAGATCATCATCTTCCTCATCCCGAGCTTCGTCCAGACCCATGAGCTCGAAGTCTAATTCAATGTCGAAGTCATATGTTTCGACTTCAAACTCATGCGACTCTTTAGACGAACTTGGCACACTATTGAATGCAGGAAAAGAAATGTTTTTTGGTTTTTGAGATTTTTCTGAAATGGAAATGCTAGATGTTTTTGGCTTTTGAAAGTTTTTTATTTTTTTGATTTTTGAAATTCACGGGACTTTGAACAAACGGACATTGCAGACCATGATTGAGCCCAACTTGTTCCAAAGTTTCGGTTGCTGCTTAAACAAGCATTTTTTTTAGAAGCCAGAGCCCTCAAATGGCTCTTTGGCTGATTCCAAAGTTAGGGGAACGGATGACCATTCAGGACCCCACACTTCCTCCCCTGAAGAGGTGGGGGTTGATGATTCGGGCGAAGAATCACAGTCTGGTCCAATGACCATGATTTCTCGCTGGTCGGGTTCGAGATCTGAGTCGTACTCAGTCCCTCCTAGATCACTTACCTCGCATTGCAGTTCGTCTGGTTCTGCGGTGAGACACATGTTTGGGATCTGGATATTGGACCAATCCAGGGCTGGCCATTTCCCTTTCTTGGTCCAATGGATGGGAGGCTTCTGCCCCTGGCTGATGATTGTTGATGTTGATATGGGCGAGTCGTGCCCTTGCTGATTGATGCTGAGATGGGCAAATTGTGCCCCTGACTGGCTGAAATTGAAGTGGGCAGGTTGTGCCCCTGGTTGGGAGCAGGTATCAGAGTGACCTGGTCCTGAAGCTACTGTATTTGACTTACTTCTTCGTCTTCATCATTTCCTTCTTCTTCTGGAGGCTTAGACGGTTCGAGAATCTGATCCCATCGAATGGGGGGCCACATGGCCCAAACTAGGCTCATCGGGAGGCCTTTGTGTAGTACAGTCGGTTGATTCCCTCCCGGGTCTTTGCAAGGTTCTCCCTGGCTTGACGAATTGGATAGGTGAACATCGAAATTTCTTCCTTCTTTTGTCCATGAAGATTGCCCTGTATCCGAGTCCCCATTTGCGCTGGTTATATACCAGTGGTACCTTTCTAGACTTGAAATGATTCTTCATTCAGGTATTTGAGGCTCAGACGTTCTGCTGGTGAAAAGACACGGTCCACCCTTATCGGTTCTGGATTGGTGATAGAGTTCACAGTCTCGAATTCGAAACTATGAAATGGGATATCTTCTTCAGAGTGCTGGATATCGATGACCTAGGATGTTTGGTTCAGTGGCAGCAGTATTGGAAGGAATGATAGGTTCCTTCTCTGCGTGGATAGAGATTACTTGATTTCCACAGATATATTTCACTCGTTGATGCAGGATTGATGGCACAGCTCCAACCTTGTGTAGCCAAGGTCGTCCGAGCAACATATTGAAAGAAGCTAATATATCCAGAATTTGGAATGTAATGGTGGAGACTTCCGGACCTATCTGTACCTCTATGTCGACCTCCCCCTCCACTGATCGGCGGGTGTTGTCGAATGCTCTAACACATATGGTGCTGGGTCGGAATGAAGAAGGACTGATTCCCAGACGTTCCGCAGTCTTAAGTGGGCAGACGTTTAAGCTTTAGCCATTATCGATAAGGACCAATGAGATGCAGAGGTCTTTGTATCGTAAGGCTATGTTGAGGGATCGCCCATGATCGCGTCCTTCTGGTGGTAACTCATTATCGGTGAAGGTGATGGCGCGTGGAGCCAGGAGTTGTCCAATCATCAATGTTATAATCTCTGGTGCCGTATCGGAGGAGACGTGAGCATCATTCAAGGTTTTAGGCAAACATTTCTCGGTGTATGCGAGATGTGCAGAGTAGCTCCCATACTGAGATTTGAGCAGGGATTGACTTGAGCTGAGTCGCCACATCATATGTGGCTTCATTTTTGTTGCCGAGGCCTGACAGAGTGCCTTTGGGATCTCCTCTGTTTTGATTATCTCTTCGGATGCAACGCCCATTGGGATTCATGTTTCCCACTTCTGCACATTCTGTATAGTGCCATGAGACCTCTTTATAATTTTCCTCACCTTTGCCTTCTAGGACCACCGGTTCTTGCAACGGTGCTGGTGTGGGTACCAGATCTTCCTCGTATGGAGCTTTTGCCTTAAGAAGTATATTGTTGCCTGTGCTGAAGGGGTAATATCGAGGCTTGTCTTCATAGATCACATAAGGTCGCGGTCCTGGCTTGACCGTTCCTGGAGCAGGAGGCTCCCGTGGAATGAATACTGGTCCTCTTGATATGGCATGAGGTTTTTCTGTTCGTCCCAGCTGTCGTAGTGTGATTGACACTCCTCCGGGATTTGCCCCTTGCAATATGACTGTCTCAACTGGAGGAGCTCCTTCCAAGACAATGGGCTCTTGCTGCTGATGAGTATGGTTTCTCCACGGCGGATTGTGTTGTTCCTGTGCTGAAATTGCCCCTTGTAAGACGACAGGTTCGTATGTGGGCTCGATGTATGATTGTGCTCCTTCCAGAATGACTGGCTCCCAACATGAATGGCTGTAAGGTGCTTCTTGCACAACTAGCACATCATATGGAATTGTTCCTTCGAGTACTACTGGCTCGGAGATTGAAGGAGGAAAGGGACTTGCCCCTTGCATGATCGGAGGGGGATTTGTTGGCCCATAATTGTAGGCATGAATGGATTGGATGGGGGAGAAGAAGCGATTGAGGCGCTCTCCTTCTTCTATGCTGTTGACGGTGGGGCCACGAGATGAACTGGGATCCGTCTGATGTTGAGGCAGAGGATTCTGAAGAATGTTGGTGGAAGCTACTGCAGGAGTCCCAGGGACCGAGATGACGATCTTGCGGTCATCAATCAAATCTTATATGGCATTCTTCAAAGTAAAGCATCGATCAGTGGTGTGGCCACGTCCTTGATGGTAGGCACAGTACTCATTTTCTCGATAGTTCGGAGGCAGAGGATGAGGAGGAGGCCTGGGTGTCATCAGAGTGAGTAACTGCTTTTATACCAACATAGTCATGACTTGACTAAATGGCTGAGTGAGTGGAGTGAACTTCCTGAGCTCCCTGTAATTCTGCCTATTCTGGTATGAGTATTGACTAGTTCCCTCTGAATTGCTGCTGTTGACGAGGTGGTTGTGGCTGTGATTGAGGATTCGATTGCGGCTGATACCGCTGAGGTTGGTGCTGAGCCTGATTTTGCTGATACTGTTGACGTCCCTGTCGGGGAGTATGTTGATTACCCTGAGCAGTGGTATTGATGTTGTTTATCACTGTCGAGCGGGGAGGAGAACCGCTTCGGTTTCCATTCCCATATCCGATGAGTCTTCCCTCCACTCTGTTCCTCTTGACTGGAGTGGCTTGATGAGGCCATGGGGACATTGTCCCGGCACGGATTCCTGCTTCGACTTACTCTCCAGCACGGATCAACTGTGAGAAATTCGCATATGGATGCGAGATGAGATATCCAGATATGCCCGGATATGTTGAATGAACAATCATGGAGATTTGTTCTTCGTCATCGATAGGTGTCCGTATTCTGGCTGCCATAGCTCGCCAACGTCCCACATAAGCTGATAGCGTTTCATCACTCCTTTGCCTGAGAGCTGCGAGGTCAGCTCTTCTGGTTACCATGTTGAGATTGTATGCGAATCTGTCGACGAAAGCCTGGGAAAGTTGTTCCTATGTCCTGATGCGGTGGCAGTCCAATGAGGTATACCAATCTAGGGCATCGCCCTTCAGAGATTTTTGGAACAAACGAATGAGTGCCCCTTCATTTCCTGATATTGCACTCAGCTCTCCACAAAAGGCCTTGAGATGTGCTGTGGGACAACCGCTGCCATCGTATCTTTTGAATTTTGGTACCTCAAAGTTTTGAGGTACTTGAGCATCTGGGAAAGGACACAAGTCTCTGAACTTGGTCGAAGGTAGATCGATTCCTTGTTGTCGCTGAAGCTGATTTTGAAAGATCTGGAACTGCTCCCGCAACTCGTCCAGTCCTGAATGATCTGTTCGAGCGACTGATGCCTCTTGGAGTAAGGCACGTTCTTCTTCGGCATAGTGGTCGATGTCTTCGACCCTATGGGTTTGCTGAAAAGCAACCGCGGGTTGCTGAAGTTGATTTGATGATTGAACTGGATTCTGATGAACTTGTGCTTGAAATGATGGTAACTGAACTGGAGACTATACTGAAGGTTGAACTGGAACTCGCTGGAAATTAACTGAATTTGCTGAATTGAAGATTGCTGGAAATTAATTGGAGTTTGCTGAATTAAAGATTGCTGGAAATTAACTGGAGTTTGCTGTATTGAAGATTGCTGGAAATTAACTGGAATCCCATCTGCGGGGATGTGCTGGAATTGAAAAGTGCTCCTGTTTGCAGGAGGCTGAGATGCTGGGAAGTGACCCCCTTATTGGGTATTCGCCACTGTCCGCTGATTGATGTGGGCTTGACACTGACCCCCATTGTGGGCTTTCGCCAGTGCTGTCCCTGTTGCTGGAAATTGAATTGAAATACCATTGGCGGGGATGTGCTGGAATTGAAAAGGGGTCCCTTCGGTGGGGACATGCTGAGATCTACTGAGACTGTTGTTTGCAAGATTGACTAGAAGCTGACTGAAAGTCCCTGCAACGGGAGTGCTCTGAGATGGCCCTGTCGTCGCGGGAAGGTATTGAGGAGGATGCCCCATAGCGAAGGGCTGAGACGGCTGCTGTCGGTAGTCTTGGGCGGACTTCGATGGTTGTGCTTTATTTGAACTGGAAGCCGGAGGGACCCGGCATGGCTGCTGAGATTACTGAACTGGGCCAACCTGATTGTTGGCTGCTGCAGTGGCTTGTGCTTGCATGAATTGCAAGAGCATTTCTTGCATTGCTCTCATTCCTTGTGCCAATTCTTGTATGATTGGCAGTATTCTCAATGAGCTGTTGCGCTGGAGGTTGTGCTTCGGTCATTTCAAGAGCGGGGAAGAGGTGAGTTTCCTCTTCGTGGTCAGACATGGCTTGCTGAGCCCGAGTGCGGATTATGCTGCGGAAGGGAAGTTGTTTCCGAACACGTTGAGCCCGAGGAGGCGCAATGGTGAGGACTATACTCTACTCTTTTTGGGTTTTGGGATTTTCTATTTTTTTTTTGTTTTGATTTTCGGTAGAATGTTATGTAGATGTAGATTGTATGAGGACTAATGACTTTCAAGTATAGGAATGATTCTGTTTTTCAAGTCGAATCACGACTAGTGGGACTAGCTCATCCCCAGCAGAGTCGCCATTCTGTGGACCCTCGCCGTTTCCACGCTCTCATACGACGTTCTCGTCCCTTTCCTTTCAGGGAAAAGAAGGAGATGATGCGTGAGTGCGAATCGCCGTTTGTGCCACTGGCTTGCCTCGTTCTCGAGGGCTTTGTTTGGTAGTCGTGTTTAGGCTGGATGTGTTTAAATGAGTTTATATAAGACCAGAGTCGCCACTAGCTAGTTAGTTCGAATCTACAGTCGGCTAGACCCCGTAGAAACGTTAGAGAAGGGGATCCGAAGATTCCTCCCTCTAAAATGACTCATTTTGATCTGCGACCAGAGATTCGAGGTAAGGGATCACGGTTACAGGGTGGGAAGAGGTTAAGCACCCCACACACTGCCCGTACCGAAGTACGGTCTCTACTTCACAGAATCGAATCTAACACTTGAAAGTCTGTTTTAATCCTCGTACATTCTCATAGATGACATGATGCATGAATGTGGGTCTGAACAGTAAGAGTTTCTGATGGGCAGGTTCCACTAACAGGCAAGCCTAGAGCATACGCTCGAACTGACAGGTGCTTTATGCGGAATGCATGCTGTGTGTTTGAATGATCAAAGTGCTTGTAGTGATATGTACATGAATGCAGGTCTGAACAGTAAGAGTTTCTGATGGGCAGGTTCCACTAACAGGCAAGCCCAGAGCATACGCTCGAACTGACAGGTGCTTTATGCTGGAATGCATGCTGTGTATTTGAATAATCAAAGTGCTTGCAGTGAAGCAGGGGGGTTGAAGAAAAGTAAATGTTGCACTTATGCTAGATGCAAATGAGATGATGCTGGAAAAAGAGTAGCTGGATGGACGGAGGTGTCGCAAAGGTTGGCTTCAAGTGGCTGGATCAAGACTTGTATGGCTTGGGAGACTTGGACCAGGGGTCAGGCTGGGCTGGACCAGGGCTAGGATCTCCTCACTCAGGCTCTCCTTGGTGGAGGAATGGGCTAAGGTGTAGAGGGACAGATAGCACTCGGGCTGAAGAGAGGGAAGTGGACTGATGAAATGAGAATGGGAGGGGGGTATTTATAGCAGCGGGCAGTGGCAGAACCCGTAAATATTTTTGGATGGCCCGGTGTGGGCCGCCCGTACGGACGTTCCTTGGTTTCCAGCGCGTGGTACGGTCATTTCTCGGGCTGCTGTTTTGACTCGGTGAGTTGACTCAGCAGGTCGACTCGGTGATTTGACTCGGCGGGTTGACTCGGCAGGTTGACTCGGTGTTTTGACTCGACGGGTTGACTCAGCGGGTTGACTCAGTGAGTTTGACCTTTTAAGGATTTTTTTGACTGGTTTTTCTTATAGGGGGTTTTTCAGGCTGATGTTTAGGGGTGGGTTGATTGGGTTCAGGCTTGAGTTGGGCTATGGATTGGGGCTTACAAGGGTGAGTTTGGCTGAGTTTGGACTTGTGATTTGGGGGTATGGTCCTCCATTCATCCAGCTATCTCTACCAACAATGTAGCCGAAGGTGGGGTGTCTACAACAGCCCACCCCCTCTAAAGATCCTTGGATTGCATTTCACCAATCCGTCCACATTGAGTTTACACTAACCCTCTTCTAGCTTGCCCACTTGACTACCTCAGGGCCTTTGCTGGTCGTAGGATTGGAGAGTTTGTTGCAACAGAGAATGGTTCTAGCTCTTCCCTTCCTTCTAGGCCTCCCATCTTCTAAAGGCCAAATTAGACCATTCCTCGTTCCTTCTTTCCTTCCCTCCCAATTCTACATCCTTCCTGAAGTCGTTCCACTTTCGGCGCATGTGGTTACAACATGATTCATTTCAACAACAGGTAAGGGAAGCTTGGCATTCCGACTTAGCAGGTCAGTCGCAGGTAGTGCTTCAGAATAAGCTGAAAAATGTCCAAGTGGCCCTAAAGACATGGAGCAAGGAAATTTTTGGGGACATCTTCCACAAGTTGAAAGAAGCAGAAAAGGATGTCATGGGGGCAGATTTGGCTTGTCGAGTATCCAAAGACCCCACTGCCCTCTAAAAGCTGAAGGAAGCCAGGGATAAGCTGTCCCATTTGGAGCTCCTTGAGGAATTTTTTGGAAACAAAAATCTAGGAATGAGTGGTTTGAAGAGGGAGATAGGAACACGCAATTTTTTCATGTAGTGGCAACGGATCGTGCCAGGAAATTAAGTATCAGAAAGATTATCCTCGAGTCGGGGGAGTCTGTTACCGATCAGGCCTATATTAAGCAGTGCAATGACTTTTTTCTCACACCTGCTTGGAGATGGTCGGGTAGAGTAGGTTGGTGATCTTTTGGAGGTTATTCCGGCTAGCGTTTCTGCTGCCCACAACACCATGCTGATGGCAGATCCTTCCTTAGAGGAAGTGTATAACGCGGTCATTTTAATCCCAATTGACGGTGCCCCAGGTCTTGATGGCTTCTTGGGGGCCTCCTTGAAGTCATTCGCTCCTTCTTCTGTTGCGCCGAACTTCCTAGGACTTATTCGACGACTTTGCTTTGCTAAATCGTTGACGCCTACTAAGTTCTCGGATTACCGCCCCATCAGCTTATGCAACTATGTGTACAAAATCATTGCCAAAGTTATTGCTAATAGGCTTAGCTTGGTTCTTCCCAAGGTTATCTCCAAGAAGCAAGGGGCATTCGTCCAGGGTCGATCCATTGCAGAAAGTTGCACTCTAGCCCAAGAAATGATCAAGGACATTGATAAAAAAGTGAGAGGAGGAAATATTTTGTTGAAGTTACATATGGAAAAGCCGTACGACAGATTGGATTGGAACTTCCTCCAGCAAGTGATCAGTAAATTCGGGTTTTACTCCCCTTGGGTAGCCATTCTGAAAAAATATTGGAACAATACTTGGTTCTCGGTCTTTATCAATGGGGAGGCTTATGGGTTCTTTAAGTCCGAGAGGGGCCTATGGCAGGGGGATCCAATTTCCCCTAGTCTTTTCATATTAGCTTCGGAAGTTCCTGGGAGGCGTTTTGAGGGGCTGATAGAGAAGGGAGCTTGTCATCCTTTTATCACCCACAAAGAATGCCCTTTGTTCTCTCACATCTAATTTGCTGATGATACAATGCTCTTCGCGAATGGGGAAAAGCGCTCCCTCAAGGCAACTACTGAATTTCTTTCCAGGTATGAGAAAGTGTTAGGTCAAAAGATCAATAAAGAAAAAAGTTGTTTCATTCTTCCAGCCTCCTCCTCTCCGTCTAAATCGAGATCGGCAAAAATAATTTTGGGATTCTCTAAGGGCGACTATCCCTTTTAGTACTTGGGAGAGCCCATATTTAAAGGGAGAGCTCGGCGAGCTTACTTCCATACCATTATGGAAAAAATTCAGAATCACCTTATCAATTGAAAGGGGAGGATCCTAGCATAGGCTGGTAGGTTGACCCTATTGAAGCACGTCCTCTATAGCTGTCCCAATGCATACGATTTCAACTACGAACCTTCCGGCTAACCTACTCCAATCCCTTGAAGCTTGCTTTAGGAAGTTCTTCTGGGGCTAGGGAGGGAGGTAAAGCTAAGTGCAGCTGGGTGAGCTAGAAAAGGATCTCCCTACCTAATTAAGGAGGAAGGTGGGTTGGGCATAAGAAGCCTCAAAAGCACCATGCCGGCTTTCCGCTTGAAAATGGCATGGACCATGAAGTAGAGAGCCTCTTCGAGCTGTTGGGGTGCATTTATGACAAGCAAATATAGAAGGGATTTAAAGGCCCAAGATGGAAGTGGAGGTTGTAGCTTCGCCTCCCTAATGTGGTGTTCCATTCGTGAACTCCTAACTCAGCTCAACGAGAACATGCGATGGCTGGTGGGAGATGGAGAATGTAATATGTGGTATGACAATTGGTCAGGCCTAGGCCCGCTGCAAGAGTGGCAACAACAGGTCCCTCCTGCACATCTTCAGGACAAGTTCTGGGTCAAAATGGCATGTTGGAAGACAACAACTTGCATTCAGTTTTGCCATCAAATGTGCTAGATTACATCAAAGAGGAGGGTTTTCGTACCTCCAAAGGGGAAGACCAGTCAGTGCAAATGGACGGGCTCCAGCTTGGGCGAATGTTCTATTAGCTCGACTTGGAAGGTTATTAAAAAAGTGGGGGAGAAAAATGTAACACCCCGAATTTTTTAAAAAATTATTTGAAAATCTTTTGAAATTTATTTTTATTTTATTTCAATTAATTATCGTACGTTTACTTTAATTTACAAATAGTGGGACATCCGTAAGAGAACCAATTGGGGACCCTTTACAAAAATTACTAAGAATAATGTCATGAATGATGTAGAAAGATAAGATTTCATAAAAGTCACACTTTTCTAATAATTACAATAATGCCCTTGGATCTCTCAATTCGCAATTTTTGATCAATCAGATAGGTATTTTTCAAATTTGTCCAAAAGATAAGCATAATTTTACATGTATAACAATTCTGTACAGATAGATTTTCAAGTAGTACCCACGATCATGGAGATCTTAATCTATGAGCATCCGTAGCCGTTGATCGAGGAATGTGGTCGGGAAATTAACCATACCAAATTGATCATCTTAGTGATAAATTTCTAACCTAGAATTTGAGAGATTATCTGATGTATATAAATATGTAATCTTGAGTGCCCAAAATGCGAATGGTTCACATTAACCTAGACCCTTGATTTCTTGAACACATGGTTTACATAATTCGTTTGACTTGAAATTTTATATCATGTCCTATTCATCATAAATTAGCCACACACGTCGAATTTCAGACCTTAGATCATAATATAAATTGCCTAATTAGCAAATCATCCCATTAACCCTTGATTTTAATGTCCATCGAGCGAAGAAAGTGGATGGTTAGTCGTAGTTGAATATTTTCCTTCATATGAGTGACTTGGATCGTCCTTATCATGGACCAATAGTTTGATTTGAGTGCCCACCTTGATAAACCTCTTTCTTAAGCGCCAAGTTATCTAGTTTTAGGAATTAACGACTTACCAACTCTTCTCAATTCTAGACTTTTTAATTAACCCACTTTCTACCGTCAATCGCCTCTCAAATTTGGGCCACATATTGGCTTCATGTGACTATGAGTTTACACAAAGTTGCACCTCGATCTATAATCCTACATCGTTGAACCACAAAACTAGCCTGTTCTTTTTTCGCCAAAAGTTGAAATTTTAGATCTAGATTATTCCCACCATCAATCAACCACCAAACATTGTACAATTTTTTGCCTATCATGAGTACATATTTCTTCAAAATTTGGGCTCTGATCATCAAGCATAAACCGTTAATTGAGATCAACCTTGTTTTGGCACTCGTTGGGACGTTTTTCATTATCGGCCAATCTAGATTTTAAATTATCATGAAAATTATATATTCCAATTCTACTCTTCATGCCCAACGTAGTGAATGGATTGGAATTCGTCAAAGTTCAACCCTTTAATCATTTTTTGGCGAATCCTAATGAGATTAGGAGGTATGCAAGTGCCCACATCCCCTCTCATAATTTTCTTCATACATCACACGTTTAAGCTCTTCTCTTAACCCTAGCCTCCATGCCCTAGAGAGAGAGCCCATCCTTTCCATCCTAGCCGTCCATCTTAAGGATCCAACGTGTGGGACCCGTTCTACCAAGCTCGTGTGGTTCGTGTTTTGCTTAAACGCCGCCTTTCTCGAGGTTCTACATCTAGAATTTTATCTAAAGTCAAGGTTAGGATTAATCCCTTCAAGCCATTCATCTTAAATATCAAGATTTTTTTAAATTATCTTCTCAAATATATGTGATGTAATGTAATTTTGATTTATTGATTTGTTTAGCATGTTGATTTAATATGAGATTTACTTCAAAATATCCTTATGATGATAATAATTTTATATTTGTGTGATGAAGTAAGAAAGCATGTGTATTCTATGTTTATTTATAAGGATTATGTTTGGATTTCATTGATTTGAGTTTAATTCATGATGGTAATGATATGATCGATGATCACATTGCATGGATATGGATTATTATGTGAAGGATCTATTAATGGGCACTTCTTGGTCTCATGTTAAGAAATTTCTTAATCTAGAAAGATGGAGCCTGTGAGAGGTGTCCATGTGGAATAATATGTTTTGGCATAAATATGAGAATACATGATATATATGTCATTGGATCCTTATGTTTATTGATATTTGGAGTGAATTCATGTATGTTTTATTTGTGGTTGGCCTTGTTAGAAGACAACGACTATTGTGGGAGCTTGATTGATTCATAATGAGGGACAAAGAGTGAGCATTATTGGTCTAAGTTATCTCATGAGCCGAAATTGGTGTTATGGACAATGAGCCTGAGCTGTCGGCTTATGCTGGTTTGCTTGCAACTCCTCATAGTGACTCTTGTATTTTCTTAATATGGTTGGATGCAAAACTACTTAACTAAAGGTGAAATTAATTTCATGCATTCACCTGTCTCTATGTGAGTGTAGGAAATTGGGAATAAGTTAGAGCATCATACTTCTCCCGTACACTGTCGCATATAGATTTGGACTATGAGCGTCCCGTTTCTCACGTGGTCGGGCAAAACTATGGGCTTGTGTGTCCTACAAACCTCTGGTGACTAGTGGCTAGCGTGAAGTCATAATAGGGAGTTTCCCGCTTCATATATTATGATTTCTAGCCAGGGTGCATTAGCCAGAGCACACATATCATGCATTGTATTAATAAGATTTCTTTTATATGTTTTAGTCGATTATAATTATTATGCCTGCACTATCTCCATGTTATTATTATCATGATTATCTTGGAGAGATATTTTCCACTATGATAGCGTTTAATGATATCAAATCACATCTCAAATAGTCCAAGTAAAGATCCAGTAAGTGAAGCGAGTACTACAACGAGGTGTTCGAAGGTTCGTAGTAACAGATAACGGATGACGTAGTCGGAGCGGAGACTTTATTTATTATGTGTTCTTAGAATAGTTTACTACTTTATTTCAAAATTGTAATAAGTCTTCCATGGTAAAGACAATGATTAAATGTTCTATTTGATATATTTTAAGGATATTTGATGATAAGTTAATGTAGAAATCAAGGGAATAAGATAATTAATCTTCTGTCACTGTGCTTGAATCCCACAAAATATTAAATAAATAAATAATTAATGAAATGTGGAGGATTTTGTCCTTGTCACATTCTAGTTAACACATGGAAAGTCGACTCGTCGCAATATCCAAGAAAGTTGAAAATCTCGGGCGTGACAAAAAAAGCCTGGTCAGTTTGGATTTGGCATCCTAAACTTCCAGCCAAAGTATCCCTATTTGTTTGGAGGTGGATGGCCTAAGGCTCTTCCCGTTGACAGTCGAGTGAAGGACGGGAATCCAGATTACGTCCAAGTGCGAGTGTTGTGGCCTTCAGTCTGAGTCCCACCAGATTGAATCGATCGATCACACCTCCGATGACGAGGTAGCGACTTCTGTCTGGGACTTCTTTGGGAAGTTGTTTGGGTGCCCCTCTTCTAATTCCCTCTCAGCAGTTGGGAAGCCACCACGTGGTGGGCGGACGCTTCCCAAACTGACCTTATTCTATCCCTTCTAAAGGGGCTCATTCCCTTCTTTGTTTTTTGGGAATCATGGAGGGCTAGAAATTAGGCTAGGTTTGAAGGTTCCAGGATGAGAGCGTGCTCTATCATAGCTAGGGTGATGAGCTGGATGAAGGTTCTCAGTATATCCCTCCCTCCCCAGATTAAGGTGAGTGCCTGCTCTTCTGCTCATTAACTAGTGTTTCTTATTGTGTGGTCCACCCGAAATTTTCATCTTCTTCATTTTTGGTACCATAGCATAAAATAAGCTGGAAAAGCAGATTAACGGCATGGATCTACAACAAATACATCCAGGTGGGCCCTAGGTTCAGCGTCCCACCCACATCAAGCTAAATGCTAACAGATCGCAAATAACAGTTACATGTCATTAGACCCATCTTGATTTCTTAATTGTAAGCAAATTTTAAATCAAGAACTTCGATTATTGACTGACATTTCTTTTATTAAGAAATTGGTGGTAATACCCTGAAAAAAAAATTATTATCTACAAAAGAAATATATAGCCAAGAACTTCGGGTGGGCTCCACAAAATACAACCGGTCTCAACTATCATATAACTCAAACACAACCCATGCAAAAAGGCAACATCTGCAGGGAGAAGGGCTCAAAACCCACCAAGCCTTCCTACGTCTACACCCACATCTTACCTCTTCCTAATCCTTCCCAACCCAGCATTATCAAAGGAAACAAGCCCCCTAATAGGCCTAGGGAGATCCGAGAAATTCTGAAATTAACCAACCTATTGAAGGGACATACGGCTCCAAGGATGTACAAAATGTTCCATGAGGTAGAAGCCCCGGGCTGAGCCAAGGATTGATAATGAGAGATGAATCAGTTTCAACTATTCGACATTCTCCTATAAGAATTATGAAATGCAAAAAACACTTTACCTTGAGTCTGACTATCATGGAAAATACCCCCTCCACCTCCATCACATGGATTGCCTCTCAACGAACCATCAACGTTAAGCTTAATCCACCCTTGAATCGGCCTAAACCATTTGATGATTTTCACCTTTTCTCCATTGTCTGTCAATTGGTCTGGAATTCCTAAGAGCTTAATGGTAGTTTTTTCGATAAAGATTCTCTCCCTTTGATTGAAAGACTCTTACCAACTTCCCTCATCCAGTTGCTGACTCTTCTTATGATAACTTCCGAGGAGATGGGTTTTCCATCAAACCTACTATTATTCTGCCCCAGCCACTAGCTCCCAAACAACAAAAGAGGGGACCATTCTCCTTAAACATTTAAATATGGAGGACAGGCTGGCCCTAATAGCCCAAAAGATTCTCTCTCTTTTTTTTTTTTTTAATTCCTGGCCCGTACCTAGCCCTACCTGTACAGTGACCCGTACCCGACCCGACCCGGCTGTAGCACCCAGAGGTGCTGTCATGGTGTCTCAGATTTGAGACCTGTTGGTTGTCAAACTCGACACAACCAGCAAGGTAACAGGCTGTTGACTGACGTTATAATTTGTAGCCATCCGATCCAAATGGGGCTCATCCTTTTTGTGCACATATTATCATGAACTTGATGTGTTTACATCTTTTCAAATTGTTGTGATTTTTTTAATATGACTTCAAAACACATAATTGAAGTCTTATCACAAAATGAGGTTCTTACTCTCTCAGTAGAATATTCATCATGACCCAAGCATCTCTTATCTCATTCTGTTTCATACTCTCTTCTAATACAAATGAAGAGCTACAATAAACTTGCAAATTTATTTTCTCCATCTATTGTTTGGTCTTCTGCGGTCCACCTGATAAGTGGACGAGCCTGGTTCTTCAACCACGGCTTCTATAAAGTGGCAACTACTTGGACAAGCGCATAGATCAGAAGATCTCTTTATGCATATAAGTCCCACCATTCCTTATGCATATACATACTGTGTGTCATGACATGATGTGGGTCGACCATGATGCGGTGCAAATAAGTCCTACCATTCTTTCTTCAATGTAATTTCTGTGTGAAATGCAAATAAGGAACGGAAGAAAAATATTTATAGATCGCACCATTCTTTCTTCAATATAATTGCTACTTGATGCAACTAAGGAATGGAAGAAATTGTAATAGAAGAAACTAATCTTTTCAACAGTTTTAGTTGCATACTAATACTCACCTGGTGGCGGCGGCGGTGGAGCAAGAACTGGAGGAGGAGCAGCAACAGGTGGTGGATGCTACGGGGCTTCAATGAAGGAATATAGCTCGTATCTTATGGAGCAACTCAGTGACATAATTCGTGCTCCTAATTTTCCACTACAACAATACTGAATCTCGTAGATCATCGATTGCAGGCATGAGTGGCAATTCCTTACTTGATATATCTAGAACACACTCAACTGATCCATAGATTGTAAAGTCATAAGAAACCACTGAACTGGCCGCAAACATGGATGGAAACAACTCTCTAGAGGACAGATTATTCATCAACTCTCCTAGTAGTGGATTGAAAAGATTTGGATTCTCTGAAGTACCCGGATTATATTGGTAAGAAACGGGGGCAATATCAGGTTCAGAAAAGAAGCGTCAGTTCGAGTAACGTAGAAGGTAGTCGTTGTATCTTATGAATGCTTCCTTCTTGTTGGGACAGATTCGAACTATCTCGACCATTGAAGCATTTAAGCAATTTGGGCAGGTATCAGATGAAACATCATGCAGGCATTGGGCAAGGCCATAGACCTGATCGGGGTCAATGCCAGAGGAGGTGTTGTAGTAGCCTTTGGACAGAGTTTCGGCATTTAGAGATTGGAGGAGGAGGTTGAGATTGGTTTCGTATCTGCTACCGTTGGTGTAATAGCTTTGAGACTTACAGAGGGAGAAGTAGTTTTGGGCACTAATGGGGCTTTGAAAGAGGAAGAATAAGCAAGTGTATAGGAACAAATGAATGGGTTTTGATGGAAGAAGATGCATTCTGCAGAGAGAGAGAGAGAGAGAGAGAGAGAGAGAGAGAGAGAGAGAGAGAGAGAGAATAAGCTCCATTAGTTTTGGGCACTAATGGGGCTTTGAAAGAGGAAGAATAAGCAAGTGCATAGGAACAAATGAATGGGTTTTGATGGAAGAAGATGCATTCTGCAGAGAGAGATAGATAGAGAGAGAGAGAGAGAGAGTTTGTATGACATATATAAACTACGATGGGCCCCGTATACAACTAATAATGGGCGTCCATCCCAACTCTTCCATATGGTGTGGCCTACCTTAATTTTGCTCCCACCTCATTCAGGTTCAAAGCAAAACATCCAAATTATCAAAGTGAAATAACAGGATTGAGAGCTTTTAAAACTCAATTCGAGTCTACAGTGGTGTTTGTATATGAACCGACATCTAGCGTCCCTACTAGGATGAAGCGACACCCTGACAATCAAGACATTCCAACATTCACACGGTCCACAATCTGAATTTATAACCTTTAGGCATGAGTCTACATTGTTCCTGATGGTGAACCTCTCTTAAAATTTGGTTTGGTCTGAAATTTAGGATTCACGGTGAAAATACTAAAGCACACCTAATGGACGGTGCAGATCTCATGCACATCGATCCCCGCAGGCTGCATGGATGGTACTTAGGCCCTTTTGGCTATGCACAGTTAGTCCGGTTGGAAAGGGAAAGATTATTTGAAAAAGATAACCATAATAATAAGCTGGACTTATTAAATGGAGTACTTTGGTCATTTAAATGAATTTTTCTTTATTGACTCTTTCACAAGGTCTTCTATATTTGTATTGGGAGTGGATTAGCTGAGACCAAGCCTCACCCAAGACGGCCCAGCCCTTAATTAACGTGGGGCTCACCTTGATGTATCCATTCCGTACACTACGTGAAATGGAAATTTGCGACGGATTTTGCGACGGACATTAATCGTCGCAAAAATTGCTTGGTTTAACGACGGATAAGATTCATCGTATTTGAAAATATTCCGTCGCTTTTGCAAAATTAAGGCGGGATTTCGTCGCGGGATTTACCGACGGACATAGGCCGTCGCAAAATTATAATTTCCGACGGACTTAGTTCGTCGCTATTTAACGACGGATTTGGTTCGTCGCTAAGCCCAGCCCTAAAAAATCCTCCGACTAAGGTCTGTCGGAAAATAAAATTTAAGAAAAATGAGATACTGAAAAAAAAACTGATATTTTTTAAAAATTAAAAAATTTAATATTTAAAATAGCAGATTTAGTAATTTGAAAGAAAAAGCTAAGAGATTTTAAAAACAAAATTGAGAAATTTGACTAAAATTAATATGTTTGAAATTTCTTTTCAAATTTTCACAAAATTAAACATTTTAAAAAAGAAAATTGTGAAGTTAAAAAAAAAATTTGTGATTTTCAAACAAAAAAAGTTGAGAGGTTTGAAAATAAATTAACAATTTTTTAGTAAAATTGAGATTTAGAAAAATAATAAGATTCAAAAAATTGAGATTTAAAAAAAATGGCCATTTGAAAAAAGTTGAGAAGTTCGAATAAAATTGATAAGTTTGTAATAAAATTGAAATTTTTATAGAGAAATTAAGATTTTGTATTTCGAAAAAATTAAGAAGTTTGATTAAAAAAATGATATTTTGAAAAGAAATAAAAGTTGAGATATTTGATAAAAAAAAGAGAAGAGATTTTATCAGTTTTGAAAAAAAAAGTTGGAAAAAAATTGTGGTTTAAATAAAAGCGAGAAATTTGAAATGAGTGGGCCAAATTTATTGGTGGACATTTATTAGATAGTTGAAAATGAAAAATTACACTCATTCAGTTAACTGGTTATCAGATTGGTTTATGCATACATACATGTTCATTGGTGCAAAAAATGAAGGCCCTAATATAATGATGTTAATTAATTGCAAGGAAAATTTATAATGATGAGATTGATCAAATTCTAAACTTGATCTGAATGGTCAGATATGTTTAGAACGTGGTAATTATTATTGAAAACAAAATTAAGCCCGAATCATATCTGTATAAAAGACTCTTTAAATGTGCACAATCAGTTTGTCTAGAGCTAGACAAATTTTGGACATCTGATTGGTCCAAATTGAAAAGTAAATGACTTTAGATGTTTAGATTAAATTTCACCCAAATCTAATGGTTAGGTTACAAGATATGGCCCATCATTGATCAATTTTATCTATTTAGTATCTTTCTCATCTTAAACTTGATCAGGGCAAGTGACCAGTCAAATCAAAGTTATTGATGAATATAATAGAGTGAATGGATTAGATTTCCAAATTAGGCCAAATTTTTAAGTCAAAATTGCGCTGCAACTTGTTGACCTCGTGAAAACCTAATAAATGTATAGTCATTGGACCCCAAACTCTAATATAGCCGTTGAGAATTTGATCTTTCTAATATTTGCCATTGCATCCTAAAATGATATAAAAGAACAGATGGATGGATTAGATATACATAAAATATATCAACTTGGGGTCATACCGTTGGGATAACGGATGCGGATTGGTTAGTGACCCTGCCACCAGTCAATGCCAAGTGATCGGTGCTCTGTGGGCCCCACCATGATGAATGTGTTTCATCCACTCTATCCATACATTTTCGTAGATCATTTTATGGTATGAGCCCAAATTTGAGGTAGATCCAAATCTTAAGTGGACCACATCACAAGAAACAATTTTAATTGAACACCCACTGTTAAAAACTTATTGAGGGCCACGGAAGTTTTGGAACAAGCTGATATTTGTTTTTTACCTACATCCAGGTCTGTATGACCTAATTAAGAGGTTAGATGTCAAATAATTAATATAGTGGGCCCTACGAGGTTTTTAATGGTGGACATTCAATCAATACTATTTTCCTGTGGTGTGGTCCACCTGAGATTTAGATTTGATTCATTTATTGGATCAAGCACTAAAACAATCTTCAGAAATGGCTAGACAGCGTGGATAAAACACATTTGTCATGGAGAGGCCCATAAAGCACTGGCCAGTGGCCCCATAGCCAAGGGTTGTGAATTAGGTGTTACCCTAGGAATAGCTTAGTGGGTGTTACCCTAACCGTGTGGGGCCCATCTTGTTGTAGTTTTTATATATCAACAACGTCTATCTCTTTTGTAATATCATTTTAGGATGTGATCCAAAATCCTAAGAAGATCCAAATCTTAGGTGGACCATATCACTAGAAACAGTGATGTATAACCATTAAAAACGTTTTGTGGGCCACAAAAGTTTTAGATCAATCTGATCTTTATATTTTCCCTTCATCAAGACTTTATTGACACTATCAAGAGCTTGGATTGCAAATAAACATTACAAAAACCTTACGATGGGCTCTTTGGAGTTTTTAATGGTGGGGAACTCAATCACACTATTTCTAGTGTTATGGTCCACTTGAAATTTGGATCTACATAATTTTTGGAAAGTCATCCTAAAATGGGCTGTAGAAACAGATGGACGGCATGGATATACAAAATATCATCCATGTGGGCCATACGGTGGGGGGTAACACCCACTCTGCTGTTCCCGGGTAACACCTAATTCACGCCCCCGGCCGCCCAGGAAGCAGATTGCGTACTGGGTAACTCAGCACTGTGCGGAGTAAACTTTGTGGGGCCCACAGTGATTTACGTTATTTTATCCACTCCATCCATCCATCTTAACAGAAAACTATAGGTATGGTGCAAAAAAATGAAGCATATCAAAATCTAAAGTGGACCACACCATAAGAAATGTGTGAACTGAATGTCTACCATTGAAAAATTCTTGGAGGACACAACAGTTAAACGTTAAAATGTGTGGTGTGATAAACTGTAGGAGAAGTAATGGACAGGATTGTCTCATCGTTCACTAGTGAAGGTTGATCAAGAAATCATAAACTGTAGGAGAAGTAATGGACAGGATTGTCTCATCGTTCACTAGTGACGGTTGATCAAGAAATCGGATTGCGTACTGTACTGAGTAACTTAGTATCGCCTGGGCGTTTCAACTGGGTTTGAAACCCAGTGGGTTGGAGCACCGTGTGACTGACTGGATGGGACACTAGACATGGATTTATCCAAAACTTCTGTGGCCACCTAAGAGTTTTTGAACGGTAAATTCACACTGTTTCCTGCAGTGTGGTCCACTTGAGCTTTAGATATGCTTAATTTTTTGGCTCAGGCCCTACAATTATCTGGTAAAATGGATGGACGGAGTGGATAGAATATATAACTCACGGTGGGCCCCACAGACTATACAATCCATCAATGCATGACTTTGCCACGTGTCAGGTATGGGGAGATGTCCCTACCGGAAGCGGATTGCATGCTGAGTAACTCCGCACGCTAGCGTGCGGAGTAAACTCTATGGGGCCTACAGTGATTTACGTATTTAATCCACTCCGTCCATCCATCTTAAAAGAACATTTTAGGTATGGTGCCAGAAAATGAAGCATATCAAAATCTAAAGTGGACCACACCACAAGAAAGTGTGAACTGAATGTCTACCATTGAAAAATTATCGAAGGACACAGCAGTTTTGGATCAAGCTGATATTTGTGTTTTCCCTTCATCCATATCCATGTGATCTTATGAACAGGTTGGATGACAAATAAACATCACTGTAGGGCCTGGGAAGGTTTCAACGGTGGAAATCATTATTCCCACTGTTTCCCGTGGCATGGTCTACTTGAGATTTGGATATGCTTAAATTTCGGGCTCAACCACATATGGACGAAATAGATAAAGCACATGCATTCTAGGTGGGCCCAACTGATTTTACTCCGCACGATAAGAGCGTACGGAGTTCCTCCGCATGCAATCCGATTTTACTCCACAAAATCGGTAGATGCACTGTAAAAAAATCCCCAAAAACCTCTTCCCTCTACCTTCTCCCGCCATTCCTCCCTTTATCTCTCTTCTTCCTCTCTCTCTCTCTCTCTCTCTCTCTCTCTCTCTCTCTCTCTCCCCAAAAATCCACTACTCCCATCCTGCTGTCGTGGCCATTGCAGCTTCCAAGCTTCCACGCCTCCCATCACCGCTCCCGTGGTTTTTTTCAGCTTCCAAGCTCAACGGCCGTTACCTGGTATGAAATCTTTCTCTATCTCTCTCTCTCCAACATTGATTGTTGAAACCCTAATCAGGGTTTTGGAATCCCTAATCAGGGTTTTGCAATCCCTAATTGGTCATGGTTGATCCCTAATCAGGGTTTTGCAATCCCTAATTGGTCATGTTTGATCCCTAATCCGGGTTTTTCCAAAAAAAAAAAAAAAAATTCACTCGTTGTTGATTGCAAGGAAATCCCCGATCTCTTGCCCCACAATATCATTCCCCTTTCTCAATAGCATGAGGAAGAAAACTATAATATTTTGGCACTTTGATTACTATACACACCTACGGCCTGCACACGTGCCAACATGGACCCCTGATCAAGCCATCTAAATCAATGGGCCTACTTGGATCATACTCAAGAATCTTAAACTGGCTGATTGGTGGCTCCATGACAGTGCCCAGACTTGGGCAACAGACACTTCAGGTTAGGCTTGGGCCCATCTGTTTTAGCCTGTCACGGGCCCTGGCAAGGCGTAGGTGTAAACAGATCTCAGCCTAGCCAGTTGACAGCCCTGTGTTTCACTGAGCTAGGACAGTTTTGGGCCTGAAAATTGATGGCATTGCCAAGAGGATCACACTCAAGAAGAAATGGATCACATTCAATTTGAAAACATTGACGAACATGACCCATTTGTGATGGTCCCACCATTGGAACGGCCAATGTCATTGAATATGGACCTTAAGAAATAAGCTTGATCAGATAAGTTCTGTAAAAAGTGTGGAATATTCTAGATAAGTTCTATAGGGTTCGTGATCCTTAGATGAGTGTTACATGGCACAATCTTAACCGTACATGTCTAAGTTCTAAAGTACTATTAGTGGTTGTTTGGGGTGAGGGATTTGGGACAGATTTGTGAGATCTATGAATTTTAAATATCTTGTTATTTGTGTTGTGTTGAGGACTTATCAAATTCATGTTCTCAAATCCACAACCTTATACCCATAAATCCATGGATTTGGTGCAAGTCCAAATTCATAAATAAATAAATAAAAACTACAAGCTTTGCAAATTCATAAATGAAAGACTAGTCTATAAAAGTAATAAAAGCTTGTGCCAGGTGGAACTCTGCATTGGGCAAGGGTAGAGGAACACTCACTCTATAAACAATGGCCCGCACCTATACAGTTGAATTCTGCACTTAAATATCATGTCAAAAACCACTTGCTCTAAAAGCTCAACCTATTAGAGGATAGCATATCAATGCATATTGAGGGATTTTATCACTATGCCTAATCCAAGAATTTGTAGCTTGCCTTCTAAAGAGTTGATTGAGATTTGCAAAACCTATGAAGTGAATTTGATGAGATTATGGATTTATAAAATCCATAGCCTCAGTTCCTCTTTTTTAAACAAGGCCTTTTAAGTTGATATAAGGAGGTGGTGGTCTCATTTGTAAACAATTTAAAAGAAATTGTAACTTAAAAAGAATTCTACTGTAATACAATGTGTCATTTCATAATACTAGGATGGTGATGGATCGGGAATGGGCTAGTCTAGGCTAGGATGGGCGCACCCAACACCCAACATGGGCCTAGCAAAATAGGCCTAAGCTTGAGCTCGAATATTACTTGGACCAAAGCCCATCCTGACCCAATACTTGACAAAATCTTCATTTCTCACTTAAACAGTCATAATCTAATCGTTTATCAAGTGACCACACATGCACAAAGAAATAGACATACTACAAAAATGAATTCAACAGTCTATATTCAAGATAGATTGATTGCCTAACCAAAGATTGGAATGGCATATTCATGGGATATGATACTTGTATGTGTAGAGTCAAGCTAGGCCAGTTTGGGTCAGACTAAAATGACTTGAGCCCAACGCGATTCATGCTAGGCCTAGGCCTGAGCCACAAGTCAAGCTAGTAAGTCCAAGCCTAGCCTTAATTCAGGCAAGTCACCCAGCCCATTGCCACCTTTTCATTATGCTGGTGTCTATTTGGCTTCTTAGCAAGTGAAGTGTGCCCTTGCGAAGGTCTACTCATTCATCATAAGAGTAAGAAATGCTGTGACTTCTGTCCAAGTAGGATACTTGATAGGCAGGCACTTAAAAATGGTACACATGGCATATATTAACTCACATTAAACAAATTAAATTGCCCAACCATTGCTAAGTTATAGTAAAAAGCAGATTCGTTGAATCCTAACCTCCATTCATAGAAACTTATTTGTTGAAATAATATAATTAGATATTTTTCATTTTTTAAGTGTCAAATAAAATGCCCACGAATGTTACCAGCTTCATACTCTTAGTGCCAGGCATCAACTCAATCTTATTTTTACAAATAATTAATCAAATGGAGCTCTCCATTTGTTGAGGCCCATCATAGACGCTTTTTTTTTTTTTTTTAAACACACGCACCTACATCACATGGGTGCTCGATCCCTGGTCTTGGTGTTGAAACTCTTGTGGTTCTGCCACTAAGCCAAGAGTAGAGTTGTACACAAGTCGAGCTAGCTTGGTTGGCTCACTCAACTCAATTCGAACCAGCCTAGTTTGCTTGCTCAACTCGGTTTGAACTATCTTGGTTCGAACGTTGTGTTCGAATAGAGTTGAGCCAACTTTTTTTTCAACTCAAAGATTTTCAACCCGAGCTTGAGCTAACCTTGGTTCGATTTAGCTCAATTCGTGTTGATTCAGTTTGAGCTTAGGCTTGACTCAACTAGTTGGAAAGAAAAATTGTTTAGTCACACATCGGAAGAGAACAAAAGAATAAAAAGAAAAACTATCTATAAAAGCAAGTGGAATGACAATTAGAGGTGTCGATAGACCTAGGGTTGCTTTTGAGCCCAAATTTTGAATTGTTTTATGCTGGCTTTTTGGACTAGATCTATTTAAATTTTAGTTTTTTAACTCGGCTCGAAAGCTTGACCTAACCAAGTTGAGCATGCCATTCCAACTCAATGGTTCGAGCGGAGTTAGGCCTAGCTTGATTCAGTTCGGCTTAATGTATAGCTCTAGCTAAGAGTAGAGACCCTATGATAGATTGCAATTGTAATTTGCCAAAGATGGTTGGATCATTCAATCGAAGTGATTCTTATATGATAGCGTGCATGATAGGACTAGAAGTAAACGGACAATTCAGATCACTTGAGCGTTTAAGTGCAACTAAGACCATATGCTTCAAGCATCAGAGCGTTCATATGAGAGCTCATTTGAATGCTTGTAATTAGGATGGATTGTGTTGTAGGCAAATATAGTCTGGCGAGAAGTGAAGGATCGCGGCAATATGAATGCGAGGAGTCCAGGTCGTGCTCGCGATAAGGGGTCGCGCATCCTGGATGCGAGCAGCTCGGTTCGTGCTCGCCAGAAGGGGTCGCATCTCCCGAATGCGAGCAGCTCGGTTCGTGCTTGCCAGAAGGGGTCGCATCTCCCGGATGCGAGCAGCTCGGCTCGTGCTCACCAGAAGGGGTCGCATCTCCCGGATGCGAGCAGCTCGGCTCGTGCTCACCAGAAGGGGTCGCATCTCCCGGATGCGAGCAGTCCTGACACGAGCAGCTCCCGAATCAGAGCAATCATGAGTCTTTATTTTTTGTTTGGACGATCTTCGTAACCCCAGCACCCGATTCCCGTCGAGCAGCTTGTCCAAATCCCTCGACGGCTCCAAGCAGGATTACATCCAGCGCAGTGGTCTTCGCCCTTTCGGCGTCTCCTTCCTTTTCGGTAGTTATGACTCCAACTACGGCTTCCAGCTCAACATGAGCAATCAGCGCTATTACTACGCCTACCGGCAGCCCGTATAGGTCGATTTTTGGGCTTATCTTCTCTGGTGGTTCCGGATCTCAAGGGATTGCCCTCAAGAAACTGTGATTGCTGAAATAAGTCATTGGGTTGGATCTCGTCTCTGAAGATGGGATCTTATCCCACAAAATCAGCAAGAGCTCAGTATCGTACGCGAGATCAGCGGGATCTCGATATCTTGCGTAACAGATTGAACCACTTCAGATCTATATAAAGGGACGACTCCATTATGGGAAAGGTACACACAATATTCAATCCCTGCCTTGTTTTGGCTTGGTTACTCTTCTTCTTGCTTTGGCCTGACTTAAGCATCGGAGGGCTAACGGCTGGACCCCAGCCACCCTTAGTTGCTGTCTGTCTTCTTTCAGGTTTGGCGGAGGAAATCTCTGTTGGAGAGAAGGCGAACGTCCGGAGAAAACTGTTACAAAATCTGACATTAACAGTTTTGGCGCCGTCTGTGGGAACGACTTGATCGTCGAAATCAATCGTTCTACCGATCAAAATCCTCCGGCAATGCCTCCTAAAAAGGTTGTTCATCCTTCGACTTCAAGGCAGGCACCACCTCCGCCCGATGAGGCGGAATCCGTACCTGCTCTTCCGCCCGCGTCGACGAATATCCCTCAAGGAGCCCCGAATATGCCATCAACAAACCCATTATTGGAGGCTTCTGGAAATCAAGACGATGTCTTGCGTTTCCTCGGAAATACTCTTCTAACTCTGAATGCCGGAGTTCAGGCCCTGTCAAATCGGCTTGACCAGCATTTCCCTAAACCGCAGAGACAACCCTCCGAAGGGTTACCACCGCAACCCATACCAGTGGCTTCCAGACATTCTATGGACGAGCCACAGGTCCCACCACTTGGCAGCCATCCCCCTGTGCCGTCTCCACATTCTATACATTCTAGCTCGTCTCGACAACCTCAACCGCAGGGCTCCACCGCCGAAACATCAAGCTATACCCTACCATGGGAAGGAGATCTCAAAAGAATCCATGATCGTTTTGATGTCATAGAACAGCGATACCAAGCTAATCGACCATCTGCAGTCATGGCAGCGATACATCAATCCGAATCCCCCTTCACCAGCGAGGTTATGGAAGCCCCGTTACCCAGAAAGTATCGAACGCCTGTTATCACCCCGTACACAGGTATTGGCGACCCTCTTGAACACCTGGAAACATACAGGTCCCTCATGGAGTTGGAGGGACATGGTTCAGAAATCATGTGTAGGGCTTTTTTCCCTAACATTGAAGGAGGCAGCTCGTACGTGGTTCTGAGGATTAAAGCCTCGTTCCATCAGCTCCTTTTCTCAGTTATCGGAGATATTCCTTTCTCAATTCATGGGAAGCATTCGCATCAAGAAGCCAGCCTCCCATCTAATGAATCTAAAACAGCAGCATGGGGAAACGATAAAGGAGTTCACAGTACGGTTCACCGCTGAAGCCGTTCAAACTGAATGTTATACTGAAGAAAAAGGGCTCGCAGCCCTCATAGCAGGAATAACGAGCGAGAAATTCAGGTTTGCCTTGGATAAAAGCCCATCAAAAACTATGGCAGAGTTCCAAGCCAAAGCTCAGAAGTACATCAATGCAGAAGAAGTCGCATTGACACGTCATGGGGCATAGGGTAAGAAACGCAAGCCAGAGGGAACCTCTTCTGCAGATAAAAAATATCGTCGTGATCAACGCGATCGTTCTCCCAAGAAGCCTTACTCCGGTAAATATCATAACTACACTCCTCTTAATCGGTCTCATGAAAAGGTTCTAATGGAGATTAAACACAAGCCATATGTAAAGTGGCCTGCAAAGATCAAATCTGATCCTGAGAAGAGAGACAAGAGCAAGTTTTGTTACTTCCACAAAGATCACGGACATAGAACCCAGGACTGCATCTCTCTACGAGACCATATCGAAGCCCTCATTCGAAAAGGCCATCTCCAGGATTATGTCGCTCGTAAAAATCGATCACCAGAAAGGGCGAACACCTCGTCTAGCCAAAAGGAACAACCTCATCATCAAACTGACCAAGAGGACGCTGAGCCCACGGGAGAAATCTGCACCATCGTCGGAGGATCAGCTTGCGAGGGTGACTCTCAAGCTTCAAGAAAAGCATACGCTCGAAAGGCATCCAGAGAACCCCAGCAAATCTATTGGCTGGAACAGACGTCTAGCTCGTCAAAAACCAGCCATCCTCCAATTTCCTTCACTCTCGAAGATGCAAAGGGAATTCACTTTCCTCACGAAGACTCCATCGTAGTCACATTGAAGGTATCAAATTATCTGACACATCGAATTATGGTGGATACAGGTAGCTCAGCTGATATTCTATACTTGGAGGCTTTCAACAAAATGGCACTTGCCAGAAGCCTTCTCAAGCCAGTATCGACCCCCCTCGTCGGCTTCGGAGGTGAGGTAGTAACGCCTGAAGGAAGTATCGATCTCCCAGTTACTTTCGGAGAAAGTCCAGCGAAGACCACCATCTTCATAAACTTCCTCGTAGTAGACCGAAAATCAGCGTATAACGCCATTTTGGGGCGGCCGTCTCTTACTAAGGTCGGGGCAGCCTTGCACCCTTCGTATCTGTGTGTCAAATTTCCTACCCCAAATGGTATCGGGGTCTTGCGAGGAAGTCAACAGGAGGCGCGGTCTTGCTACCAGATTGCCCTCCAAGATCGAAAGAAGGCTCAAGCAATACCCGTCATGGAGATAGCACAAGCTTCACCCAACTTTCCCTCCAACACCTCGTTGGATCCGAGAGAAAGTGCTCTTAAATCGGTAACTCCAGGGGAAGATACAGTGGCGATTCACTTAGCCAAAGACGACTTATCCAGGGTCGTATACATTGGATCCTCTTTAACCAGTGTCCGTCGTAAAAATCTGGTCCTTTTCCTTACCGAATATCAGGACGTGTTCGCTTGGTCTCATAAAGATATGCCAGGCATCGACCCCAATGTCATCGCACATCGTCTCAATATCGACCCAAAGCATAAACCCGTACACCAGCGTCGACGTGCCTTCACTGCAAAAATGCAAATGGCGATCAAAGCTGAAGTCGAGAAGCTACTTACGGTCAATTTCATAAAAGAAGTTGACTACCTAGAGTGGGTCGCGAACGTAGTTCTCGTCCGAAAAGCTAATGGCAAATGGAGAATGTGCATCGAATATTCAGATCTGAACAAAGCATGCCCCAAAGATAGTTTTCCAACCCCACGGATAGACCAGCTGGTCGATTCAACAGCTGGGCACGCTCTGCTTAGTTTTATGGATGCTTACTCTGGTTACAACCAGATTATGATGCATCCACCCGATAGCCAGCATACTGCCTTCATCACGGATCGAGGACTATATTGCTACCAGGTAATGCCGTTCAGTCTTAAAAATGCGGGGGCCACTTATCAACGTCTCGTCAACAAAATATTCGCTGTCAAATCGTAGGAATATGGAAGTTTATGTTGATGATATGCTCGTGAAAAGCACCGTAGAAGATGATCATATTTCTGATCTCCGAGAGGCCTTCGACCTAATGAGGAAGTATCAAATGAAACTGAACCCAGAAAAATGTGCATTTGGAGTGTCTGCAGGAAAGTTTCTTGGGTTCATGGTCGGCCAGCGCGGAATCGAAGTAAATCCTGAAAAGATAAAAGCATTGATAGAGATGAAATCCCCCACCACTCTGAAGGACGTCCAGCGTCTGGCTGGTCGCATTGCATCATTGAACAGGTTCATCTCGCAAGCATCTGACAAGTGCTTACCATTCTTCAAACTCCTTCGTGCAACGGCCAAGTCTGATTGGAAATGGACACCATAGTGTGAAGAGGCTTTTCAACAATTGAAGCTATACATGAGTACACCCCCCATTTTATCTAAACCTATAGCACACGAGCAACTCATTCTTTATTTATCTGTGTCCGCTACGGCCGTTAGCGCTGCTTTAATAAGAGAAGATTCCGGGGTGCAAAGGCCCATTTATTATGTTAGTCGAGCAATGGTTGATACAGAAACTCGGTATTCTGATATGGAAAAGCTAGCCCTGGCCTTAGTCACAGGCAGCTCAAAAACTGCGACCATACTTTCAAGCCCACGCTATTCTAGTACCAACAAATCATCCACTACGGCAAGTCCTTCAGAGACCTGAGGCTTCCGGACGTTTGACTAAATGGGCGGTCGAGATCAGCGAACACGATATCTCATTCGGTCCTAGGACCGCCATCAAAGGCCAGGCCGTGGCCGACTTTATCGCCGAATTTACACTACTCTGCTGATAATAATACCACGACCAGCGACCAGCCTCCTTGGTCACTCTTTGTGGATGGGTCGTCTCGGGCCACTGGCAGTGGAGCGGGCCTGATTTTAGTGGCTCCCGACGGGTCGCATTTCCAATATGCTCTACGTTTCGATTCTCACGTCTCAAATAATGAATCAGAATATGAGGCCCTGATTGTCGGCCTCGAACTAGCCATTGTCCTCGCAATTCAAAATCTGTTAATTCATAGCGACTCCCAGCTCATTGTCAACCAAGTTCTTGGTGAATTCGAAGCCAAAGAAGAAAGGATGGCCTTATACAAGTCTCGTGTACTCATCCTGCTCGCGAAACTGAAGACTTATGAAATGATTCATATTCCTCGCGAGCAGAACAAACTTGCCGACTCACTGGCTAAGCTCGCTTCTACACCAGAATCTGAATTAGCACATTCGATCCCCATCGAGCATCGTCAAAACCTAAGTATCGACCAATCGGCTCTTGAGCAAGATATATCGGTAAAGTCGTCTCCATGTTGGATGGATCCCATCGTCCTTTATCTCAGAGACGGATACCTACCAGACGACAAGAAAGCTGCAAGACAAATTCGGCTTCGAGCTTCCAGGTACACCTTGCAGGACGAAATATTGTTGCGAAAAAGTTTCTCCTTGCCTTATTTAAGGTGTCTTCATCCAGAAGAAAGCACTTCATGTTCTAGACGAAGTACACCAGGGGGCGTGTGGTAATCACCCTAGGGGGCGATCCCTAGCATATAAGGCGATGCGGCAAGGATATTATTGGCCCACTATGAAAGCAGATGCAATTGAATTTTCTAAAAAATGTGACAAGTGCCAGCGATATTCACCTATACCCCATGTACCTTCCGAACGGATGACTCCAGTTGATAGCCCTTGGCCTTTCGCTCAGTGGGGGGTCGATATCATTAGACCCTTGCCCATGGGAAAGGGACAAAATAAGTTCGCGATTGTAGCGGTTGATTACTTCACCAAATGGGCCGAGGTAGAACCATTAGCCAAGATTACTGAGAAACAAACTACCAAGTTCATATGGAGAAATATCATATGCCGCTTCGGACTCCCTCATACCATAATTACCGATAATGGAACGCAGTTCGACAACGCGGCCTTTGATGAATTTTGTGACAAATGGAAGATATGTAATCTTCGCACTTCTCCATATCATCCTCAAGCGAATGGGCAGGTCGAGGCAGTGAACAAAATCATTAAGCACCATTTAAAAACCAAGCTTGGTGAATGCAAAGGTGAATGGCCAGAACTTCTACCAGAAGTATTATGGGCGTATAGGACTACCACTTGTACGTCAATGGGCGAGACCCCTTTTTCCTTAGCATTTGGTGTCGACGCAGTAGTACCAGTGGAAATTCAAGTGCCCTCGTATCGGATCAAGCAATATGACCCTGCGAGTAATCAGGAAGACCTTCGCCTTCATCTCGACCTCTTGGAAGAACGTAGAAACGCCTCCCAAGTACAAGCGGCAGCATATCAACAACGTATTGCTCGTTATCGAAATGCGAAGGTGCGGCCTAGATCCTTCCAGCTTGGAGATTTGGTCCTAAGACAAAAGCTCGGAGTCCCTTCTCGTTCGCTGGATCCAAATTGGGAAGGCCCTTATCGGGTTATTAGGATTGTGCGACCCGGTACCTATTATCTTGAAGACATGCAGGGCAGACCCGTGCGTTGCCCTTGGCACGTGGAGCATTTGCTACAATACTTCCCCTAGATTTGATGTAGCTCATAATAACATTTTATGAATAAAGTTGAAGATATCTTTTGGTCGCTATTCCATTTATTTGGACTCGAATAGCTCCAAAGAGATTATACACATCCTCTTGGCCAATTGCCTACCCTTGGTAGGATTGAAGTTGTTATTAATTGGTTGCTTCTCCATTTTTTGGATTAAAAACAGCCCCGAAGAGAGCATATGTGCTCTCTTGAACAATCTTCTGCCCTTGGTGGAATCAGAATCTCAATCGATAGATCAGTCTATCTCAACGCGGACACGGTCACACGACCCCCGGATTGAGTCTAATTCATCTTTTCATGAATTAGATGCTTGCACTGGTGAAAGAGATCGCACTTCCAGAATGCGAGCAGAGTAACTCGTGCACGAATTCAGGGGTCGCAGTCCGTACCCTTACTGCGAGTAGCGCAGCTCGTGCTCGAATAAAGGATAGCATCCTCGGATGAGTCAGATGGGATCAACACAAAGCAGAAATGAAAGATGAGAATACACAACACTGAAGAAATAAATGTTCATTAAAATAATGACCAAAAGGTCAAGACCATTACAGATTTCTTCTTAAAAGTAAAAAAAAAAAAAAATAACACATGACAAAGGAAGCTGCCGAGGTCAAGGTTGGTCATCCTCATCTTACGCAGGCTCGCGGCTTTCAGCTTCAGGACCAGCTTTAGGAGCAGGAGCGGCATCTGTTGCCCCGGTGACTTCGTTCTCAGCGGCAGCCCGTTCTTTAGCTGCAACCTCGAATGCCACTCTGTCGAACTCCTCAACGTTAAAAGTTGGGGCGATCAGCTGCATAACTCTGACCACGAAATCGCGACCAGCGATATATGCTTCATATCGCTCCTCATCGTAAAGTTGAGAAGTCCGGAACTCCTGAACTGCGCGAGGACCCTCATCAGATACCATTTGAACGAGGGCCACTCGCTCTTCTTCCCAGTGGATGGAGTCATCCTTCAAAGTTGCTGCTGGGCCTCCTCGAGCTTCTTCTGGGTCTCCTCGAGCTTGGTCCGCGCATCCTTGAGCCACCCTTCCAGCTGGATCTTGTCCTGGCGGAAGATTTCCTTCTCCTTCTCGCTCTTGGTATGGAGCTCCTGAAGCTTGGCGAGTTAGAGATCCGTTGACTGGAAGCGCTCAGTCAGGGATTGGATTTTGACGAGGAGAATTTTCTTCTCTTCATCCAGCTTGGCAATCTGCACTTCCAAAGCTTTCACCAAGTGGTCCCGCCCTTGGACCTCTGCTTCCATCGTCTTTTTCTTCTTCTCCGCATCCTCCACGCTGCGGCGAGCTGCTTCGACATCCCGCCTAACATGGAGCGTGAGATCTAGGCTCTGATACAAATAAAGAGAGAAGGATTAGATTGCTAGTCATCTTATAAAATCCCGAAGAGATTGGTAAAAAGGAAAAAGGTTGTTACCTGAACCAATCTCACTCCAATATCAGTGGAGAGAGCTTCTGGGCTCGGCTCAGGCAAACCCCCGAAGGTGTTGGGAGGGATGTTATCAAACATAAACTTACATACAGGATGCAAGTGCGGGGGGATAACAAAAACCCCCGACCCGGAAGGTTGGGCCACTACCATCTCGCCAGAGCCCGTCTCGCGAGCACCCACGGCACCCATGGAAGGTGTCGCAGACTCGCGAGCATCAGTAGGCTCGCATCTTATATCCTTAGGAGGGAGGCCTCCCTCCCTCCGATCGCCTTTCGGCGAATTGTCGGTGACTTCGATCACCGACTGACCGCGAGCACCTGACGGTGGAGTCATAGTAGTCGGAGGGGGCACGGCGGATAGAGGGGTCGCGATAACTGGAGGGGTCGTGGTCAGTACGAGAAGTCGTAGCGACCCCTCCCGAGCCAACCCCTCGCGATTGAAGACCGCGAGCAGTCCCATCAGCGGGAGCAGGTGCATTTGAGGGACCCCCATTTTTCTTTTGCCTCTTCAAGGCCGCGCCCTTCAGACGGGGAAGCACCCCTAGTGCGCCTCTTTTGTCGCCAATGTTCGTCATTTCTTCTCTGGAGATGAGACCCGCGGCACAGAGATGACGGGACTCTAATGCGACGTTGACGTGGCGTGTAGCCGCAGGAAGCTTGTAGACTCTAACTAATTTCTCGTTGAGTCCTCCCCGCAGGTTCGGCTTCACACCAGTTAGGATTCCTGCGAACACAACAGAACGCACATTAAAACTTCAATGGAGCAAAGGTTTTCTTTCTTTCGGACAGATAAAACGAATACTTAACCCACCTTCGCCAAAATGGCGATTAACGTTATGGGTTTTGGGGTCTGAGCCCAATTCGGACTCCCAGTTGCCAGAAACATAGAACCACTTCTTTCTCCATCCCGGGCAGTTGGAAGAAGGGTTCCCCAAAATGAAGTTATTTCGGTGCCAGAAGCAGAGGTAGTACCAACCCTCGTTAGCTGGCGCCTTCTTCAGCTGGAATAAGCTCAAAAATTCCTCAGCGGTTAACTCCTCGTTACCGGCCTATTTCCAAAGGACGAAAGCGCTGAGAAGAACCCGCCAGCCGTTAACTATAAGCTGGCCCGGGGCAATCTTGTAGAGACGGAGGAAGTTTCGTATGAAGGGGTGGAGGGGAAGACGTACGCCCACTTTGAAAAAATATTCGTAAACAGCCACACACCCAGGTGGTGGTGCATCGGCTGTCTCCCCTCTCCCAAGCAATCTGAATGAAACAGAGTCTGGGACCCTATATACCTCTCTAAGGTTAGAGAGTCTCTCCTCCGTCAAGATGGAAGAGTAACCGGAGGCGGAATATCTCCCAGCCGGTACTCTGGCGTTATTGGATTCGGAGGAATCAGGGGTTTCATCTCCCAAGGGAACAATCTCTTCATCAGAGATTTCCGCCATTATAAAAGAGAGATGGGAGAAAGAGATGAATAAGAAAAAAGAAAAGAAGGATACCTCTGTAAAGAGGTTTTTTACTCCGGAATAGAGAAGGAAGAAGAAGAAAGAAACCTCGCAGTAAAGGAATTCGAAATGGAGGATTTTCGGCTAAGTCCGATATTTATACGCAATCATCCGGGTTGATTTGATGGACACGCGGCAGCTTCTTATCCGGCACGCCAGACGAACGGGCGCTGCATTAAATACGGAAAACACGTGGCGCCCGACGCCTCATTTCTGGCGGCAGAAAAAGCTGCGCGAAAGCTGGCCATCATAAATGCGAAAGCACGTTAAGTGAATCATGCGCGATTGTCTCCCAGCACCCAGCTGTCAGCACTAGCAAACCCTTGGCATAGTTCCTCAATACCAAGGGTTTGGGGGCATCTGTTGTAGGCAAATATAGTCTGGCGAGAAGTGAAGGATCGCGGCAATATGAATGCGAGGAGTCCAAGTCGTGCTCGCGACAAGGGGTCGCACATCCTGGATGCGAGCAGCTCGGTTCGTGCTCGCCAGAAGGGGTCGCATCTCCCGGATGCGAGCAGCTCGGTTCGTGCTCGCCAGAAGGGGTCGCATCTCCCGGATGCGAGCAGCTCGACTCGTGCTCACCAGAAGGGGTCGCATCTCCCGGATGCGAGCAGCTCGGCTCGTGCTTACCAGAAGGGGTCGCATCTCCCGGATGCGAGCAGCTCGGCTCGTGCTCACCAGAAGGGGTCGTATCTCCCGGATGCGAGCAGCTCGGCTCGTGCTCACCAGAAGGGGTCGCATCTCCCGGATGCGAGCAGTCCTGACATGAGCAGCTCCCGAATCAGAGCAATCATGAGTCTTTATTTTTGGTTTGGACGATCTTTGTAGCCCCAGCACCCGATTCCCGTCGAGCAGCTTGTCCAAATCCCTCGACGGCTCCAAGCAGGGTTACATCCAGTGCGGTGGTCTCCGCCCTTTCGGCGTCTCCTTCCTTTTCGGTAGCTATGACTCCAACTACGGCTTCCAGCTCAACATGAGCAATCAGCGCTATTACTACGCCTACCGGCAGCCCGTATAGGTCAGTTTTTAGGCTTATCTTCTCTGGTGGTTCCGGATCTCAAGGGATTGCCCTCAAGAAACGTGATTGCTGAAATAAGTCATTGGGTTGGATCTCGTCTCTGAAGATAGGATCTTATCCCACAAAATCAGCAAGATCTCAGTATCGTACACGAGATCAGCGGGATCTCGATATCTTGCATAACAGATTAAACCGCTTCAGATCTATATAAAGGGACGACTCCATTATGGGAAAGGTACACACAATATTCAATTCCTGCCCTGTTTTCAATCCCTGCCCTGTTTTGGCTTGGTTACTCTTCTTCTTGCTTTGGCCTGACTTAAGCATCGGAGGGCTAACGGATGGACCCCAGCCACCCTTAGTTGCTGTCTGTCTTCTTTCAGGTTTGGCGGAGGAAATCTCTGTTGGAGAGAAGGCGAACGTCCGGAGAAAACTGTTACAAAATCTGACATTAACAGATTGGAATCTAAACCACATGATAAATGTAATCTATAAAAATTGAAATCCTTAGATGTGTTTGACTGACCGTAATTAGAATACATTAGAATTTAAAAATTGTTTTTCAATATCTATAATTGAAATGCATGATGTAAGTTAGTTTTAATGGCTCAAATTAATATATGTGACATTTACATAATAATATATGTGACATTTGCATTTTAAATCTTGGGTAGTTTGATTTGTTTGCGTTTGTATGTGAGACTGAATTAAATTGAGAAAATTCGAGTTCAGTCAGGGCGAAATGACCAAATTGATCCTAGAATGTGTATAGTTAGATTGGATTTTTTTTTTTATCAGTTTGTGCAAATAGGGTCCTATGGTAGAGTGATCCAAACCGTTGAGATGACTGGGCTGTGCATGGATACATATTCTGGATTGGAAGATCATCACTATTAATCTTTGGCCTTTTACGTTTGTGGTTGAATGTGAACTGTGATTGTACTTTTTTTAACCATCTATTTTCAGTTCATGAAATGTTATCATGGAGTGTGCTCGAATACGGCAGGTGCGTGGGTCCAGAACTCGAAAATGCAAGGGCTCGAATACGACATACCGAGGCTTATTTACTGGAATGAAGTTTTGCAGTATCTGTGAGTTGTCAGGACCTCATACTTAGAGCTAATTGTTTTTCTCTGCTTTTTTTTTTTTTTTTTACTTGTATGCGGGAACTACCTCTCATCATTGAAATTTGATAATCATTAGATAATTTGTCTTCGTTTTTCTTTTGCCTTTTCCTGTTGATATACATCTCTACATCAGCTCACAGGAGAGATTCCTTTCAATATTGGGTTTCTGCAAGTTGCAACATTGTATGATGCCAATAACTTTCTTCACTTTTCAACTCAAAGAATGGGAGTTGGGTCTAGATGACTTGCTTTTGTAGTCTTTGGGACTCCTTTCAATGCCCTACTTATGACAATAAAACTAGGCAAACTAAATCACATAACTAGTGTGTGGCCTGCTGGTAGACGCTGATGTCTTGCATGTTTGAAGTAATGAGTTTGAATCCCACCAACATCTTACATCTTTTTATTTCAAGATGAATTAACTCTGCGAGTGACTTGGTTCGGGTCATTCTAAGTCATGCCAACTCGACCGAGTAGGTGATCCAACTCAATGAGTCATGCTGAATTTGAATCAAGTCGAGCACTTCAGTGAGTTTCATGGTGTCTCTGCTTGATTTCTTGCCAAGTTGAGTTGACTTGGATGAGTTACAACTTGAGTCACTGAGTTTTAGAACTATGAGTTACAAGCAAGGTTCAGATGGGCCTCAACTTGGGGGCATACCTACCCTACATTCTCATGAAAGCTGATCAAGGATCAGTCACGAAGCTTACCAATGGCACCATGGTCTACTGTTTACCATGAAAGCGTCGGTGTGATTCTCAACCATATCTGAATGCATCGAGGTGGCTATGGTGCATCTGATCACATGGGACCATGTGGCCATCACCACAGATATAATCTCTGTTATATTCGTCACAACATTGCCATGTTCTTTTCTAGTACAAGTGGACTTGGATATGTGTAATCTTATCATTTTCTTATGCCTTCATTAGTAATAAAATCCCAATTTTCTATTCCTGTTATCTGATTGATGAAATTTTCAAACACCTGTATGCTAAAATAAAACAGTAAAATGTAGCTAACTGAATCTGTAGCATCTTTGATGCATTATTAAAATCCATATAGAATGATTATGGTACTTTTTTTGTGGTAATTTAGCTGCAATTAACACATAACTAAGATGCCTTTTGGGCTTGGTATGAACATTGCAACATGCAAGGTCATTTAAATAATGAAATTACCCATTTGCTAATACACATTATCTATGATGCCTAATATTATGACATTTAGCTAATGGTATTGAATGGTAAAACATTACCTATGGATAGGATCATCTGATCAGTGTGATTTTTGGGCTACGCTCCATCTGCAGAGGTCCATGATTTTGGGTTTTATGGATTGACGGATGCATGCTGCGGGTGCAATGTGTAGATCCGTCGATGTGACGTACCGTAAGTAATGCTGCGAGAAGACATTCTCCTGCCTGGTTAATTTCATAGGTGCCAATGATTAGTTCCATGTTCCTATGTTAACGACTTGGCCTTTCCCACATTCATGAACGTGTTCTAACCTTGGAATTAGGAGATGAACACATGAGATTGTTTGAGTCACTAATTGCATTTAACTTCAACCCATTTTTCTAATACGAATTCAGAATCTCATCAATCCCTATCTAAATGCATCTTAATAACTCAGGGTTTCTCCTGAAAGAAAAGCAAAATTCCCACCGATTTCCATCTCCATTTTTCGATATCCATGGCTATAGCCAAGTTCCTTCTATGTTTGTTCTGGGCAACCTTCCTTCTCCTTTCCTCTCTCCTCACTCCAGTGCCAGCACAAATACGAAGGCGGGCCACAGATCCAACAATGGCAGCCACCACAATCAAGCAATTTCTCGACCCGCAGAACAAGGTCAGGGCACGACATGGTCTCCCTCCCCTCAAATGGAGTATCAAGCTGGCAAGTTTTGTAAGGTGGTACGCTGGTCAAAGGCAGAACGACTGTGCTTTGATTCACTCAGTGGGAGACTTGGGAGAGAACCTCTTTCGAGGAGGCGGGAGGCGTTGGAAGCCAGCAGATGCAGTTGCTGCTTGGGCTGCTGAGGAATCCATCTACGACTACAAGACAAATCAGGGTGTATGATGCCAGTAAATTAGGTGTTGTATATCTCTAAAGAGTTATACAACACCTAATTTTCTCATATGAGTTGTATGGTCTCACAGTAGTAAAACATACATCAGACACTGATGGAGCCTGTCTTGAAATCTATAGGTATTTGCACAGTAATAAGCTGACAGGATCCATTCCCCCCGAGCTGGGCAATATGACAAATCTTCACTATCTGTAAGGAAATGTTATTTTGTTATTTACCTGTGTGGAAGTTGGGAAAAAGAGTTAAGTTGACGGTGGCGAATCGGTGCATGTGCAGGGAGCTGAATGATAATCAGTTGTCTGAGCATATTCCCCCTGAACTTGGGAGGCTTGCAGACTTGTTTGACCTGTACGACTTGTTTAGAGCTTGCTATAGTTGTTTTACCTTGGCTCAATTGTGTTTGTCTCATTTATCTGCTCTCAGGGACTGTTAAAATCTATTATCCAGGTAACTAAGTGATGCAACTCTTTTGCAGTAATGTTGCCAACAACAATCTTGAAGGGCCAATCCCTGAAAATTTAAGCTCATGCGTGAATCTTAATAACCTGTAAGCAGTTAATTTTTCTCCAGTTGCTTGGTTTTATGGTTAATTTATGTACTGCAAATCATCATTTTAACATGGGTTTGGTTGCAGCAATGTGTATGGGAATAGACTGAATGGAACCATTTCACGTGCATTCCAAAAGCTTGAGAGCATGACAAACTTGTGAGTCCGATCCTGTCTCACTGGAATTTACCTTTTTCATTATATTTTCTTGTGTTTTCAATGTAGCTAAAAATGTGTGCATTTGTGTGCATGCTTGCGTTTTCAATGTAGCAAAAAATAGCTTCATTGCATTTCTTGATTCAGCGATTGTGCTGCCGACTATTGGATTTTTGCTAGTTCCAATTGCTTGGAAAGATCTCATGGTGTTTTCAATTGCCTCTGACAGGAATTTATCATCAAACAGCCTCAAGGGTCCCATCCCTATTGAGCTGTCCCGAATCGGTAATCTGGATACTCTGTGAGTACCAACTTCCACTGAATTCCAATTTATCCCATTTGCTGCCATTGAATGTCACCTCTGAATGCTAGGGATGTTTTCTTCAGGGCTGTTTCAAACAACAAGATTAGTGGTTCTATTCCGGCTTCCGTTGGTGACTTGGAACATCTTCTGAAGCTATGAGTTCAGTTATTGGCCACTCGTCTTCTTCACTTCCTTTCATTGACATTCTTGTTTTCTTTCAGAAATTTGAGCAACAATCATCTAGTTGGACCAGATCGGATTATTCGGCTGCTTGAGTGGGTGTTCAAACAATGTTCGAACAAACATTCAAACAAGGTGGCTTTGTTCGAACTCGATTTGCTCTGGCCCAATCATGTTCAAACATATGGATTTTGAACAATTTTTATGAGTTCAAACAAGTTCAAACAATTTCACTTTTTTTTTCTTGAAAATATTTTTTCTACTACTAAATAGTAAGTACTGATTTGTTCACAAATTACATATCACATATGACAAATCACAAGGTTTAAAGTTTCCCATTTCATACATTACATATCACAAATGACAAATCACAAGGTTTAAAGTTTCCCATTCCATAAATTACATATCACAAATGACAAATCACAAGGTTTAGCCACAAGTAAATCTCCAATGAACCACACCACAAGAATGACATTATAATGGCATTAAACATCACTATGGACTCCAAGGAGATTTCAATGGTAGGAATTTCTCTACCGCGTTTTCCTTTAGTGCGGCTCATTTGAGTCTTGGATCCAGATCATTTTAGGATTTTTGTATTCTATAGGAGGAAGAGCTGAAGACAAAGTATGGAGGACTTCGACCCAAGTTACCTCCAATCCAAGTAACTATCGTTTCTCTTGCTTGTAAATTGGTTTCAGTGATGCTGAATACATTTATATGCTTATCAGTTTTGGATTTCTATTTTTATTTTCAGATCAGACCACGCTCTTACTTTGACTCTGCTGACTAAAAATTTCCCTGCTTGCTGGCTTTGTTTGTGAATGCTCTATCCAAAGAGGATCAAATGGAATTGCCTCCAGGTTTTCGATTTCATCCTAGTATTGAAGCTTCATCATGTATATATAATAGTTATGCAAGCTTGTCACCTAGCATTTCTTACGAGTAGGTGGTGCTTCATTATCTTTTGTTGTTATTTTTCCTTTTTGTTCTTACATTATAATACTGATACTCTTTATGTTTTATATTCTGGATTTTATAGGTGGGCCAGTTGATGGATTTGCTAACGTATGAGGTGGAAGTAGCTATAAAGGAAAGATTAGAAATGAAGGCTAGCTTCACGTATGGTCAAGAGATTGGTTTCAATATTGGGAACAAAATAAAGCCTAGTTGCTCATTCTATGGAGAATGGTTCACTTCAATGTGTAGATTTGTAACAAATATTAATATTATTTTTCACTAGAAATGTAAGGACTTTAAGTTTCATATATGATATAATTATGATTTGTTAGGTTTTAATTTTTTTTTTTTCGTTTTAAATAATTTGGATGACTATCAGGTGCAATAGATTCAAAAATAAATTCAAACGTAGTAGGTGTGCGTTCAGAAAATTTAGCGACGGACCAAACCCGTCGCTAAAATTCCTAAATAATGCAATCACGCTGTCGTCCATAAATTTAACGACGGACCAATATCCGTCGCTAAATCCGTCGCTTTACATCATTTAGCGACGGGCGTAATTCGTCGTTTAAAAGCGACGGACATAATTCGTCGTTTGAAATTTACCTGCGACGGACCAAGTTCGTCGCTAATATCAATTTGCGACGGACTTGGTTCGTCGCAAAAAATGCAATTTTGGAGTAGTGGTATCAATGTCGTCCATCAGTTTTTTTTTTTTTTTTTTTTTTTTATCATTCTAGGGAATGATCCCAAAAATGAAGAAGATCCAAATCTTAGGTTAACCATACTCTGGGAAATAGTGGTGATTGAACGCCATATCATTAAAAACTTCTTAGGGTGAATCTTAACGTTTCCGTAGTGCTTATTTGCCCTCCAATCCATTGACAAGGTCACATAAGCCTGGATGAATGCAAAATCAAATATCAACTAGATCCAAAACTTTTATAGCCCATTAATGGTCTATTACCACCGTTTCCTATGATAAGTCCACCTGATAATTAGATCTGCTACATTTTTTAGATCATTCACTAAATTGATCTGAAAAAAGGATGGATAGCATGGATACAGAATAGATAAATCAAGGTGCGCCCGATGGTAAGGGCTGCACTGGTCTTGAGCGAGATCAGGTTCTCTCCTAATCTGCTCCCATTTGTATTGTATAAGTGAAAATAGAATAAGTTTTTGTTGATTCTTCGACCAAGTCTTATATTTTTTTTGTTAACTCTTTAACCGACTCTTGGTCAATATTTTCCCATTATTTTACAAGAGTAATTATATACCATACTCTGCCAGGGTATATCCAATAGAATATTAATGGCCGGATGGAACAGCAGAAATTATGGGCCCACCGTTTTCGGCCTAATTGTCTGTTGGGTGGTCCCCATATGAAAGGTTAAATGAAACTTAATAGATGAAATCCAGGCAGACAATGCAGAGTAATCCAACGAAGGAAACTTTTAAGTGTCGAATGTTTTAGATGGTTTATAAACACCAGGGTGGGCCCACAAAAAAATTAGATTTGGATGGAAATTGGATTGCATACTGAGTTACTTATTACTGCTTTTATCGTACTCAGTGAACTCAGTTGTGCCCACTGTGAATGTATGTGGTTTATCCAACAATGATGTTTATTGGTCATCCACCCTGTTCATAAGATTACACATGTGTGGATGAAGGGAAAACACAAATATCAGCTTGATCCAGAGCTTCTATGGCCCTGAGAAATTTCCAACAGTAGATGTTCAATTCACATTGTTTCTTATGGTGTGGTTCACTTGAGCTTTAGATATGCTTCAAGTTATGGGCTCAAGCCCTAAAATGATATGGTAAAAATGAATGGATAGAGTGGAAAAAAATACATAAATTAAGGTGGACCCACAGACTTTACTCATTAAGCTTAGCATATTGAGTTACTGCCACATGTAAAAAAGGTTTGGACGTGGGAAGAGGATTGCTTACTGAGTAATTCAGTATGTCGTACTAAGTAAACTCTACAGGGTCCACTGTGATTTATGCATTTCATCCACTCCGATTCATCCATATTAACAGATAATTTTATGACTTGTGACAAAATAGGAAGCATATAAAAATCTTAAGTGGACCACACCATAGGAAACAATGTGAATTGAACCTATACTGTTGAAAAATTCTTGGGGGCTGTGGAAGTTTTGGATCAAGCTGATATTTGTTTTTCCCTTCATCAATGTCCGTGTGATCTTGTGAATAGGTTAGATGACAAATAAACATCACTGCAGGCCCTAGAGAGGTTTCAACGGTGGAAATCATTATACCCACTGTTTCTTATGGTATGGTCCACCTGAGTTTTGGGTATGCTTAGATTTTGGTTTCAACCCCTTAAATGATCTGAAAAAGCAGATTGACCGGTGTAGATAAACGACATACATTTACAGTGGGCCCAACCGAGTTTTCTTAGTACGATAAGAGCTCACTGAGTAACTCAGGACGCAATCCGATTTCTCGGACGTGGTATGAAACGCCCTGTCTGGACATGTACGGTACAATTGTTCCCCTTGTCGGGGAGCAGATTCCCTGCGAAAGCCTTGCACAGTGATGTTTTTTTTGATAAATCCACCCCGTCCATCCTTTTGGGAGCTCCTTTTAGGACATGAGAAGAAAAATGAACCGGATCCAAGACTCAGGTGGGCCTCACTAAAGGAAAAGGTGGGTAGGTAAATTACTACCGTAGAAACCTCCCTGGGTCCACAGTGATGTTTATATGACATCCATACCGTTCATAACGTCACTACTACTGGGATGAACTGGCAACACAAATATTATCCTGATTCGAAACTTCTGTGGCTCCACAAATATTTCAACTGTGAACGTTCAATCCTCACGTTTTCGGCCCACCTGAGTCTTGGATCCGGTTCATTTTTATTCTCATGCCTAAAAGGCAGCTCCCAAAGCGGATGGACTGGGTGGATTTATCAAAAAAATCACTGTGGGCCCACCTTGGTTCCCAGGAACTTCCTGGGCAAAGCTTTGGCAAGAAATCCGCGCCCCTCGTGTCGGGGGCTGCAATTGTCAAATGTATCCCTTTCCAGAAATGTATATTTTTCACAGTAGGGAACAATTCTTTCACTCTCAGTCCTAATAATAAAAGGGGTGTGACTATCAGCACAGCTATATTTCTCCAAAAGGAAAACATTAGCTTGACTCCGAGGCACTAGGGTGCCACTACTGTGGAGGATAAGTGACTTGAGGTGCATAAGATTCGGACACGGATTAAGGTGGATACTGGACGGTCAAGATCCATGGCCCCACCATGATGGATGTCTTTTTTATCCAGGCTGTTCATCTATTTTTTCAGATCGTTTTAGGGCATGAGTTCAGAAACGAGGCAAGTCAAAATCTCAAGTAGGCCACACCACAAGAAAATAGAGCTGATTGAACGCCCACCATTAAGAACTTCCCAAGTCAGTAATGTTTATTTTCCATCTAACCTGTTGATTAGGTCACACAACTTGGATGAAGGAAAAGCACAAATATCAGTTCATCCAAAACTTTGTTGCTCGGAGGAATTTTTAATGGTAGACGTTTAATCACCACTGTTTCATGTGGAGTGGTCCACATGAGATTTGGATTGCCTCGTTTTTGGGTTCATGGCCTCAAATGATCTGGAAAAAATGGATGGATAAGCAATCCACGTCCATAAGAACCACACCATCCATTAGTTGTGCCACCTAATGTTTGACCTTCACCGCGAGCATCTCTTGGACCCAAAACTTAGGTGAGCTTTACCATAAGAAAATATAAGAAAATGTACAAATTTATGATTGAGAGCTCTATTTCACCTGTTGGAAGGGCCTGTAGCCCAGCTGGTTGAGCCCGAGTTTATCATCCAGCTGGTCTAAGGTTCGAGACACATTGACAGCACCTTTCGGTGCTTTGGGTCGAGTGATCAGGCCTGGCTAGGTCGGGTCACAGTTTGGGTTGGGGCGGGTTCGGGCCATAAAAAAAAAAAAAAAAAAAAAAAAGCTCTAATCCCCCTGGTGTGACCACTTAACTTTCAGAACATTATATTTTCTTGAAATCTCATAAACGTGGTGATTTATATCAAAAAAAAAAAAAAGAAGAAGGATTTGTTAGCATATACAAATCACTTAGACCGCACACTACTCATCTAGGGCCCGTTTGGCTTGTAAGTTACTTAAGATAAGCTACTTATTTGATAAGTAACTTATCTTGGTTTCTACTTAATTAAAAGATAAGCATGTTTGGAAAACAAAGTTATCATCCAAAAAGTAAAAAATTTAGCATGTTCGGTTTCCAATATCATAAGTAATCATCCCTCAAGTCTATTTGGTCCCCCTCACATCCACTATCCATCATATGAGGCCAACCTTTGATGCCGAACGTTCATTTTATGGCTCCCACTAATGTGGACCATCCATCATGTGGGACCCACCTTGGATGCGGGCCACCATAGGGTCTGATCTTTAATGTGCACCATTTATTAGGTAGGGCCCACCTTTGATGTTGGCCATCCATCATGTGTGGCCCACCATCAATGTTATTTTCCATCATGTGGGGCCCATCTTCAATATACGCCACCCATTATGTGGTGTCCACCTTTGACGTTGACCATCCATCATCTGGGCCCACCTCCCATGTGGGTTGTCCATCACGAGGAGCCCGCCTTGGAAATGGACCATTCTCATTAGCCCGACCTTTGATGTGGACCGTCCATCATGTGAAGCCCACCTTGATGTGAATCATCCATCATGTGGAGCCCACCATTATTAATTGCCCATTATATGGAGTCCACCTTTGATGTGGACTGTCCATCATGTGGGCCCCACCTTCAATGTGGAGCCAACCTTTAATGTGGACCATTCATTGTGTGTATCGTCCATCATGCAGGGCCCATCTTGGATGTGGGCAATTCATCATTATGGCTTGACCATTAATGTGCACCATTCATTATGTAGGGCCCGCCTTTGATGTTGGTCATCTATCAAGTAGGGCCAACCGTCAATGTTATTATCCATCATGTGGGGCCCACCTTCAACATCGACTGCCCATCACATGCACCCACTGTGCATACCAACATTGTCTATTCATGTGGGGCCCACCTTCAATATCCACCACTCATCACATGCACCCATTGTGCACACCAACACGGTCTATTCATGTGAGGCCCACCTTCAATATCTACTACCCATCACATGCACTCACCAGTGTACACCAACACTGTCTATTCATGTGGGGCCTACCTTCAATATCCACTGCGCATCACATGCACCCACCCTATACACCAAGACTGTCTATTCATGTGGGGCCTGCCTTGATGGTAAACACGTGCTTATCTTTTTCCTCTCTTTCACCTCTCCTATTACTCTATTCAGCAACCCGTGAAAAAGTCAAAAAGCTAAAAGTATTAACTGAAGTTATGATGTACTTTTAAGTTAAAAAGTTACTAATTAATTATCATAAACCAAACTTACTTATCTGAAATAACTTACTTATCTACTGCTTGTAAGTAGAAAAAGTAACTTATTTGGTGGCATCCAAATGGGCCCCTAGTGGTGGGTGTCCCATGGCAACTCTTCACAACGATATGGCCTACTGAGTTTTTGATTGGTCTGATTTTAGGATTCCAGGCTGAGCACGAGGCCATGTACGTAATGTACTGGATGTATCTGGGTTGCTTGTAGGCACATAGGTCCTTGACTATTAATACTCAGGTTGCCGTAGTTCTTTCAACAAACTACTTTATAGGTAAACTAATGTGGTTCTTTCAATAAAATAATGGTCTAGGCCGGCAGGGTTCTTTTAATAAACTAGTTGGTCAATAAAATAACGGTTCTTCTCAACCTTAACATGGTTCTTTCAATAAAATAATGTGGTTCCTTCAATGAACTAATTCAGAAAGGGAAATGCATGCACTGACCCTTGTTTGCCATTGATAAAAAAAAAAAAAAAAAATCAAGCTGATTTAACATTCACTCAGTTTAAAACAAAAGAAAAACCTCCATGTTGGGTAATCCGGTCATCCTCATGTGGGATGGTAGACGAACGTATTGGATGGTTTATAAAAACCAGGGTGAGCCCACACAAAACTTATTGTAGGGAATTCTATCCCAGCTGTTTCCTATAGTGTGGCCTTGCTGAGTGTGAATCATCATGATTTTTTTATTCCCAAGGTGTAAATTAGATGGAGCACCTACCTAATTTGGGAAATGCTCTTGTGCTCTCAGAGCAATATAAGTGCAGTGCTCCTAATTTTATTGGGATACTTAGACACTTCAATCCATTGATCCAGACTGTTCATTAGGTCCAGTACACACTTCATGGTTTACCTTGTAAACATGATACTGATCTGGCAACTATAACCATTTGATTAGTAGTCTTTGATATGAACGGTCAAGATCATTCACACAAAAATAAGCCAATTAACTTATTTGATCAATCTATTTGTTAGGATCTATCATGCAGTCCTTATGGTTATAAAGGACGTCCTTGTAGAAATCCCTTCCATGGCTTCAAAACTGGATGGCTATAAAAATAAGACCAAATGAAGAATAGTTTTGATCTCCTGGTCAGTGTGATTTTCGCAGCACAACCCATGGAATGTGTTCTGGGATTAATGGACAGTCCAGATCGATTGATTTACTCTCCAAGTGAACGGATGTAACTAGGAGCACTAACAACACTATGAGAGCACCGGAACGTCTCTCTTCCAATTTTCTTGTAAGCTATAGCTTTTCACTTATGAGTATGCCCTAGCCCCTTGGTATTAATCCATCTATGAGGACCGAGATCGTCCATAGGGATTATGTAACTAACTCAATTCTATAAGTTCTAACAAAGTTAAATTAGGATTCTCACCGACTTAGAAAAGAGAAAATAAATAGAATTTGAATAAGAAAATCTTAGAATTAGCGTAACTAGACCACCAAGGATCCACCTGTAGTAATCTTAATGTTAATCCATTCACTAAGCATAATCATATAATTGGAATCGAAGTCCTGTCTCTATTCAATCGAAAAATATAAAATTCAAAAGCAAATACACATAACTAAACTCAATATGGAATCAATCCACTCCAGATATCCTCGAAACAACACTACACAAGCTTCTTAATGGAATTGGCTCATATGGACATCTTAGTCTAGATTTTATCAATCACCATAAAATGAGCTCCAATCCGTTATTAAATATTCTATTGTTCCTTTTCTTCCAATTTGACAGTAGAAACAATGACAATAATATTTTCACAACTTTCTCCATCCTTCCATTCTTTGGAAGTGAAGCCACTGAGGTTATCATTGCTCACGTCAAATCAAACTAGTGTAAGCACCACCCAGGCTAGGAGGCACATCTGGACAATGGATGAATAACTTATCCATCGTTTCTGTTGGGGTAGCATTTAAACTATCCACGGATTGGGTGCTTCAGGACCGGTCGCCCGACCGGTCTGACTGTATAACCCAGATGCATGAGGAGGCCCTCTAGACAGGTCTCTGTGTTGCCCTAGACCGGTCAGCCAATCGGTCTGCAAGGGGCTCCGACCGGTCGGGCGACCGGTCGGTGGTGAGGTACCATGGACACGTGAACTCTCTGGACTGTTTCTATGCACTGGCCGACCGGTTAGTGGTGCAGGCGAGTTTCTTGCGCAACTCACAGTACTGCGCAAGATGTTTATATTTTCGGAGTTTTGCTTATTTAGGGAGTTGTAATCCGACATAGATGGTAATCCTAAGGTGTCTAAGGTTTCTTAATTGTATTAGGAAGAGGGGAGAGGTGTGTGTGAGAGAGAACTTGGGGTTTTTTCTGTTTATTCATTGCTTGTGGGCTGTCAATCTCTATAATCTTCTGATATTCATAGTGGATCGTTTTGTGCCGTGGTTTTTTACACGTTGAGGGGTTTTTCCACGTAAATTCGGAGTCTCTTGTGGTGAATGCTTGTGTGTGATTGATTTCATTGTGTTTCTCATTTGATCTCTCATTGCTCCACGCCTTTCACTTCCGCTTCCGCTGTTAGCTTTTCCAACAAGTGGTATCAGAGCTAAAGTTGGGGTGGAGTAGAATTCAGATCTGAGAGGAGAAGATGGGATCGGGCGCAAGGTATGAGGTAGAAAAGCTCTCCGGTAAAAATAATTTTGAGCTATGGAAGGTGAATGTTGAATCCTTCCTGGTTCAGCAAGGGCTTGATGAAGCTCTTGGAAAGTGACCCGAGGCTATGAAAGATGATGAGTGGACGAGGCTCGACAAGAAGGCTAGAACCTCAATCCTGTTAAACCTTACGGATGATGTTCTCTATCATTTCATAAAGGAGAAGACTGCGGCTGAAACAATGGCGAAGCTAGAGAAGGTTTATGCCAAGAAATCTCTAGAGAATCGCATGTACATGTTGATGTAGTTGTTCACCTTGAGAATGACTGAGGGAACGGAGGTAGAGGACCACCTGAGCACATTCAATAGGCTAGTTTGCAAGTTGGTAGAGATTGATGAACCGATGAAGGATGAGTATCAAGCATGCATCTTGTTGAATTCTCTTCCAGATTCATATGAGTCATTCAGGGACTCTATGTGCGCAAGGAGGGAAACCTATAAACGCCGTGGTCAGGAGGGCCACATGAGAGGGGATTGTTAGAATCCTAAGATGAAGTAAGAGAGGTGTGGAAATTCTTCTGGAGAGGGAGCCAATACCGTAGAAGACGGTGACGATCTTTGTGATGTTCTGACTATATCTGGTAAGGGATTTCATAGTAGTGAGTGGGTCCTAGATTCAGGAGCTCTATGTCACGTATGTCCTGATCGGAGTTCATTTACGACATATAGGGAGTATGGTGGAGAATTGGTGTTTGTGGGCGATGGATTCGCTCATAAGGTTATGGGTATTGGTACTGTGCGCATCAGGATATTCGATGGGGTCGAACGAATCTTGGAACATGTGAAGCACGTCCCCAAGATGAAGATGAATGTGATTTCTCTTGGTGCACTCGAGGCGAAAGGGTGCGTGTTTATCGGCCGCGATCGTTGTTATGAAGTGATGAAGGGGACACTCATGTGTATGAAGGCACAGAGGTGTGACCATCTTTACATGTTGATCGGGAGCACAATTCACGGTAAAGATGCGGGAAAGGTAGCGAGATCCACAATTGCTCGTATGTGGTAAGTGCCCAAGGGCAACATGAGAAGAGCGGTAAAGGGCGTAAATTTGCAAGTTTAGGGTCGATGCACTACAAGAGAACGGCTTTTTATCGACGAAAGTATTACCGACGAAATTATTTTCGTTGGGAAAAATCATTTTTCCCGACGAAATATAGAAATCGTCGGTAAAAATCACTCCAGCTTCCCGCCACCGCCTGATTTGCTTCCCGCCATACACTTTTACCGACGAAATTATGATTTCGTCGGTAAAAAGTTTATTGCCGACGAAGATACCTGTTGCTAAAAAATAAAACAGAAAATTTTACTTTTACCGACGAAAATTTTCGTCGGTAAAAGCGAAAATTTTTCCCGACGACTGTTGCCTGTCGGTAATAATGTGTAATGTGTGATTCCCTCCAAGAAAAGAGATGACTTTTACCGATGAAAATTTTCGTCGGTAAAAGTCTGTCTTTTAACTTACCCGATTGGCCCTCTTTTCTCTCATTCGCTCTCTCACTCTCTCGCTCTCTCTCTCTCTCTCTCTCTCTCGCGGCCATCTCCCTCACTGCCGACCACCGGCTGTCACCGTCACCAGCGGCCACCCGACCACCGACCCCCAGCCGACCACCGACGCCGCCGTACGCCGTCACCGACGCCACCCGTGTAGGCACGCGCCTCCACTAGCCACCGTACGCCGCCGCCTCCACCGGTAACCGTCTCCCCATTCCTTCTTCCTCCATTTCCTCTCTCTCTCTCTCTCTCTCTCTCTCTCTCCTCGTTGTTCATTGTGGGGCCCACTGCCAAAATCCAAAGCATGTGGGTCCCATGCACCATCTCTGTCCAGTGCATGTGGGTCCCACCGTTGCTGTCCATTGCATGTGGGTCCCACCGTCGCTATCGCTGTCCATTGCGTGTGCGTGGGGTCCGCCTTAGCTGTCCATGATTTGGTGGGGCCCACTGATTTAGTAAATCCCTAATTAGGGATTTCGAAATTAAAATCCCCTATTAGGATTCGAATAATCCCTAATTCCTTCCTTAATTTGGGATTTTAATTTGTGATTTACAAATTAAAAAAAATCATGATATACAATAAATGTGGGGCCCACCGTCGCTGTCCACTGCTCGTGGGGCCCACCCTCACTGTCCACTGTTTTAGATCAAGCATATATTTGTGTGGAGTAAACTCTGTGGGGCCCACAGTGATTTATGTATTTTATCCACTCCGTCCATCCATCTTAGCAGGAAATTTTAGGTATGGTGCCCAAAAATGAAGCATATCAAAATCTAAAGTGGACCACACCACAAGTGTGAACTGAATGTGTATCATTGAAAAATTCTTGGAGGACACAGAAGTTTTGGATGAAGCTGATATTTGTGTTTTCCCTCATCCATATCCATGTGATCTTATGAACAGGTTGGATGACAAATAAAGATCACTATAGGGCCTGGGAATGGTGGAAATCATTATTCCCACTGTTTCCCATGGCATGGTCCACTTGAGAGTTGGATATGCTTAAATTTTGGGCTCAACCACTAAAATGAGGTGGAAAAACATAAGGACGGAATAGATAAATCACATACATTCTAGGTGGGCCCAACTGAGTTTACTTTATACTCCGCACGCAATCCGATTCCCATGGTGGGCCGCCCATACTTATTTGTTCACAAAATAGTCATTAAGTATTTGATTAAACTTGATTCATGGTGTTGATGATTCTGCCATTTTCATGTGCTTGTGTATCTAGAATTGATGGAGCAAACCCGGATGTGCGTCGGAGCTATCCGTGGTTGATTTATGTGGATATGTATGTCGTGGATGTATTTGGCTTATTATTAATAATTATTTTTTGTCCACAAATGGTAGTATAATAGAATCAGTTAGCCCATTTGGAGATTTCTATATTGCCGAGCATAGATAAAGTGTGTTTTGGAGGTATAGAAATCTGCCAAATTGTCCTGTTGGACAGTCCAAGGTTGGATAGATTGGAATGTTATCGTTGTTTGTCATTTACATGCGTAGGGTCATTAGTTTCGTGCGGTAACTCTCCTATTCTCTCTGGATATGTTTCTTATGTTTAATTCCATTGTCAATTTAATCCACACAATGTGTGGATAGTTGACGTGGAAATGAAATGTAAGATAAATATATCTGGAGAGATAGGGGGAGATGCTGTCAAAATTTAGGCTTGGGCATGTAAATGGAAATAATGATAGCATTTCAATCTATCCATCCTTGGATGGGCGACTGATTTTATTATATTATCATTTAGTGGCAAATTAGATGACGAACATGATACTTGTGATTAAGAGTAGTTGATTGATGTTGATGTTGAGCGGGGGTCCCTGGAAGGTGGGAACCGCTGTTGTGACCATGCTGAAGCTGTCCTGTTCCTATGGACAGCAATATGGGTGGCCTGGCCATTTGGACAGGCCCGTGATTATGTATTAGCTCAAAATTAAAAGAGCAGACCCGGATGTGCGTCGGAGCTATCCGGGTGTTGAGCGGGGGTCCCTAGGAAGGTGGGAACCGCTGTGGTGACCATGATGAAGCTGTCCATTTCCTATGGACAGCAATATGGGTGGCCTAGCCATTTGGACAGGCCCGTGATTATGTATTAGCTCAAAATTAATGGAGCAGACCCGGATGTGCGTCGGAGCTATCCGGGTGTTGAGCGGGGGTCCTTGGAAGGTGGGAACCGCTGTTGTGACCATGATGAAGCTGTCCATTTCCTATGGACAGCAATATGGGTGGCCTGGCCATTTGGACAGGCCCGTGTTTATGTGTTAGGTCGAAATTAATGGAGCAGACCCGGATGTGCGTCGGAGCTATCTGGGTGTTGAGCGGGGGTCCCTGGAAGGTGGGAACCGCTGTTATGACCATGATGAAGCTGTCCATTTCCTATGGACAGCAATATGGGTGGCCTGGCCATTTGGACAGGCCCGCTTTGTGTGGAGCAGACCTGGATGTGCGTCGGAGCTATCCTTGAGTTGCTTGAGTCTCCAAGACCTACACCCTAAACCCGAAACCATAAACCTAAAACTAAAACCTATAAGCTACAGCTAAACTGAAACCTAAACTCAATTCATCTAACTCTAAAGCTAGACCCAAACTCGAAAACCTAACCCTAAACCCGATCCCGAACCCGAAACTATAAACCAATGCGTAAACCTAATCCTAAACTCATGTCACCTAACCTAAACCTACACCTATTCCTAAATACATTCACCTAACCTAAACCTTGACCCAAACACGAGAACCTTTCCCGAAACCCGATCCCGAACCCAAAAATCTCAACTTATGCCCAAAACCTAATCCTAAACTCATGTCACCTAAACTAAACCTATACCTATTCCTAAATCCATTCACCTACCCTAAACCTAGACCCAAACTCGAAAACCAAACCCGAAACCCGATCCCGAACCCGAAAATCTAAACCTATGCCCGAAACCTAATCCCAAACTCATGTCACCTAAAGTAAACCTACACCTATTCCTAAATCCATTCACCTAGCCTAAACCTTGACCCAAACACGAAAACCAAACCCGAAACCCGATCCCGAACCCAAAAATCTCAACTTATGCCCAAAACCTAATCCTAAACTCATGTCACCTAAACTAAACCTATACCTATTCCTAAATCCATTCACCTACCCTAAACCTAGACCCAAACTCGAAAACCAAACCCGAAACCCGATCCCAAACCCTGAAAATCTAAACCTATGCCCGAAACCTAATCCCAAACTCATGTCACCTAAAGTAAACCTACACCTATTCCTAAATCCATTCACCTAGCCTAAACCTTGACCCAAACACGAAAACCAAACCCGAAACCCGATCCCGAACCCAAAAATCTCAACTTATGCCCAAAACCTAATCCTAAACTCATGTCACCTAAACTAAACCTATACCTATTCCTAAATCCATTCACCTAACCTAAACCTAGACCCAAACACGAAAACCAAACCCGAAACCCGATCCCGAACCCGAAAATCTCAACCTATGCCGAAACCTAATCCTAATCTCAAATCACCTAAACTAAACCTACACCTATTCCTAAATACATTCCCCTAACCTAAACCTTGACCCAAACACGAGAACCTTTCCCGAAACCCGATCCCGAACCCGAAAATCTAAACCTATGCCCGAAACCTAATCCTAAACTCATGTCACCTAACCTAAACCTACACCTATTCCTAAATCCATTCACCTAGCCTAAACCTTGACCCAAATACGAAAACCAAACCCGAAACCCGATCCCGAACCCAAAAATCTCAACTTATGTCCTAAACCTAATCCTAAACTCATGTCAACTAAACTAAACCTACACCTATTCCTAAAGGCATTCACCTTACCTAAACCTAGACCCAGACACGAAAATCAAACCCGAAACCCGATCCCGAACCCAAAACCTAACCTCAACTTATGCCCAAAACCTAATCATAAACTCATGTCACCTAAACTAAACCTGACTCTAATCTTTGCATTGTAGATATGGATAAGAGTTGGATGCAAGCTAAGAATCGGTTTAGCCCAGAGTATAAAGAAGGTGTTAAGGAGTTCATGGAATTTGCGAGATATCGGGCAGATTCAGGTAATAGAATTAGGTGTCCATGCCGAAAATGCAAGAACATGATTCACAAGACATTGGACAAAGTGGAAGATGATTTGTTCATAGTTGGGATTGACCAGGGTTACACTTGGTGGATTCATCATGGTGAAGACTTCCACCAAAGAGTTGAGGCCACTGAAGTCCTTGCTGACCCAATTGTGCGTAATGACGAGGATGAAGATGTTGACGATATGCAAGATATCATTGGGGATGTGTTAAGGGGAACAATTGCGGATACTGATTTTGCAGCGACAAGTACTAGCCAGGATATTCCTCCTATGGGTGATGCCGAATCAGAAAAGTTTAGTAGGTTGTTGAGGGATGCGCAACGTCCACTCTATCCGGGGTGTCGGAACTTCTCCAAGTTGAATTTCCTTACAAGGTTACTTCATTTAAAGACAATAAATCATTGGAGTAACAAATCGTTCGACATGTTACTTGGCTTGTTGAAAGAAGTATTACCTGAAGGTGAGACATTACCTAAGTCTCATTACGAGGCAAAATCATTAATGCGAGACTTGGGCCTTGGTTACATCCTCATACATGCATGTATAAATGATTGTGTATTGTATTAGAAAGAACATGAAAATGTTGAGGAGTGTCCACAATGTGGAGAGTCTAGGTGGAAATATGATGAAGCTAAGCGTAAAAAAATTCCACAAAAGGTGTTAAGGTACTTTCCATTGAAACCCTAGATTACAAAGATTGTTTACGTCGAGCAAGACGGCTGAAGATATGAGGTGGCATAAGGAGAAACGCCTTCATGATGATAATACATTGAGGCATCCCGCTGACTCTGAAGCCTGGCAACATTTTGATAAGCAATATGACTGGTTTGCAGAGGATTCTCGCAATGTTTCGGCTAGGTCTTGCAAGTGATGGTTTTAATCCATTTGGTAATATGAGTAGCTCGTACAGTATGTGGCCAGTGATACTTATGCCCTACAATTTACCTCCTTGGTTGTGTATGAAGGAATCATTTTTTATGATGTCGTTGCTTATTCCTGGACCCAAGTCACCGGGGAATGACATTGATGTGTATCTCCGACCGTTAGTAGATGAGTTAAACGAGTTGTGGAGTCAAGGTGTCCAGACGTATGACACTTTTGCAGAACAGACGTTTCGATTGCATGCAGCGGTCTTGTGGACAATAAATGACTTCCCTGCATATGGGAATTTGTCTGGGTGGATCACGAAGGGAAAGTTGGCTTGTCCTACATGTAGTACTGAGACTTGTTCATTGTCATTGAAGCATGGTAAGAAAACGTGTTATATGGGCCATCGTCGCTTCCTTCCGAGGGATCATAGTTGGCGCAGGAAGACGGTAATCTTTGATGGAAAACAAGATCATAGGCCACCACCGAAAGAACTATCTGCAGAAGATGTGTTACAACAGCTGAGTAACATTGAAGAAGTTAGATTTGGTAAGGCACCGCACTTGAAGAAGAGAAAACGTACAGTATTGGAGTACAACTGGAGGAAGAAGAGCATTTTTTTTAGTTGCCTTATTGGAGTCATCTGAAATTACGACACAACTTGGATGTCATGCATATTGAGAAGAATATATGTGACAATGTCTTTGGAACATTGATGAACATAGAGAAGAAAACAAAAGACAGTTTTAAGGCTCGATTGGATCTACAAGCAATGGGTTTAAGGAAAGAGTTGCACTTGCAACCACATGGAAATTCATATACTATACCAGCAGCCTGCTACACATTGACAAAACTATAGAAAAAACGTGTATGTGAATGGTTGAACAAGGTGAAATTTCCCGATGGGTATGCATCGAATATCTCTCGGACGCGTAAACATTACGGACTGTATGGTAACAGGAATGAAAAGTCATGACTGTCACGTCCTTCTGCAACGTCTACTACCGGTTGCGATTCGTGGATTCCTTAACAAGGATGTCAGTGCTACGCTGATTGAGTTGGGGATATTCTTTAAGGATTTGTGTTCGAAATCTTTGAATGTAGAGGTTATTAAATGACTGGAGAAGGATATTGTCGTAATCCTTTGCAAACTTGAAAGAATATTTTCACCTGCGTTTTTCGATGTCATGGTACACCTAGTGATTCACTTACTGCACGAAGCGAAGCTTACAGGCCCAGTACAATATCGTTGGATGTATCCGATCGAAAGGTGATAGAACAATGATCATAAATTTTTATTCATTCCATAAACTACGTATATCCATGTTTTCATGTCATTTACATATTGATTTTGTGTACAGATACCTTCACACATTAAAACAATATGTGAGTAATAAGGCACGTCAAGAGGGATCCATTGCTGAGGCGTACATTGATAATGAGTACCTGACATTTTGCTTCATGTATCTTCGTGGCATAGAGACTAGATTCAACCGAGAAGATCGGAATGCCGATGCAGGGCAGGAGCATGAACAAGGACTCATATCTGTATTCGCACATAACGGCCGTCCTTTAGGATCGCCGACGTTTCAGGATATGGACCCTCGGGATCAAGCGAAGGCGCGGTGGTATGTGTTGCATAACTGTGAAGAAATAGAGTCGTACTTGGAGTAAGTCTTCGCACATAATTATTGTATATCTACAGACAGTTTTAATCTCAAAATTTCTTGCTTACAACGTACCAATTGTGTATAGCGAACACATCGAGGAGATGAAGTCCCAATACCCTACAAATTATGATCGAATGCATCAGGATTTGTTTCCAGAATGGTTTGCAAAACATGTAAGATTAATTTACCTTCTATCTCACCACACTTACAATATTGTTGTATTGCACAATATTTACACGTAATTTTAAATGCCTAAACGTACATTTATATTCTGTACGTGATGATAGATGAAGATGTTGCGCTCTAGCAACTCTGTGGATGCGTCTGATGCGCTCTACTCACTAGCGTGTGGCCCTGATAGACGTGTATGTAGATATACAGGTTGTTTTGTAAATGGGATTCGGTTCCACACTGAGGAGCGTGAGAAATATAGGACCACACAAAATAGTGGTGTGGTTGTGAAGGGAACACATGAGGAGGTCGAAATTGATTTTTATGGCGTTTTGACGGATATTATTGAGCTGAGTTATTGTATGAGAAAGCGGGTGTACTTATTTAAATGCGATTGGTGGGACATTAAAAATAAAAAGTTGGGAATACAGACTGATAATTACTTCACGAGCGTAAATTTATCTCGGAAGTGGTTTAAAGATGACTCATTTATCATAGCCGGCCAAGCCGAACAAGTATTCTACCTCGCTGACACCAAGTTAGGCGTCTCTTGGCACGTGGTGCAGAAAATAAAGCCTAGGAACATATTTGACGTTCCCGAAGTAGACGTTGAAGATAACGATGAAGGGAGTAATAGAACGTCGTCAGTTGAACAAGCATACCAAGAAGACATGCCATCTTGGGATAGAGGGAATGATCCAAATGTTGATATTAATGTGGTGCAATTGAATAGAGATGATGTGCCACCTGATCATGTTGATGCCTCAATCATAAATGACATTGTTAGAGATGATAGCGCTTTCATCGATGACAACGTTGCAGATGATGAAGAGGAAATTCTGATCAGCGATAGTGATGGTGAAGAAGAAAGAGTCCTAAGCGATAATGATTCAGACGACGATTATTAAATGTATACAAGATTTACATGTAATTTTCAATTCGATTAATTTGATTATTACATGTATATATGTTTTACAAGTCATGATTTTTTTCCTGAATTGACTTGTTTATAATCTACATTTACAGTTAAGTCACCTTCTGATCATGTCCTCCACAAACTGGAGCGTAGCGGAAGCACGCAGCATACTTCATCAGCTGTTGCAGATGGACTTTCCGGCCCTATATTCTTCTGGTAGGGCCAGAGAGATACCCAGTATGGTAAAGAAATGTAGGGAGGAAGACGATGACTCAGATGAAAGATTATACAATCTCAAAGAAATTCCGGACCTGATTGAGGAATATAACCGCGGAAAACTTCGTATGGAAGATGCGACATTATCACTTGCACATCTGAATGGAGTCCCGAGAGATCAAATTTCTCCTATTGTGACTAGCATGTTGGCTGTAACAATGTCGAGTGCTTCATACAGCTTGACATATACATCTGCAGCGTACGATAACTTACGCAGGGAGTATTTCGGATAGTTGATCCGAAGTTGATTTGTATTACAATGAGATATATGTATTTAATATAGAAGGACAATGTGTAATAGATTTTTCAACTTTTATATTCTGTTTACGGTTTTATTATATTCTGCTTGCATTATAGTGTAATGGTCTAATCATATTTTTATCATCTCTCTAAGCATAAGCACAAATTCACTCTACAATGATGTTCATAAACTTGCATTGACATTGTTTAAATTTATAAGTTTGTATTTCAGATATATTCAGTCATGGCACCAGGTGGGAGATCAGGTCGTTCACGCACTGGATCTACCCCTTCCACCCGTGATGCGACGCAGACAGCATCGACGTCGCACGGTGCATCACAGTCATCTGATCCTTCGGTTCAGCATACACCGGGCACTGCATGTAAGTCTAGACATTTATTTAGTGATTTCTGTTTATATTGTTACTTACATATATCTTTTCGCAGCAGCATCTTCTACCAGCCGACGAGGACGTGGACCCACCCGTGGGTTAGTTTTAGAGCGACTTACGCGTGAGGGTAGGGTGGCGGTAGAGTTCCCACAGGACTGCCTTAGACTTGTTGGGGACAGTACCAGACTGTTTACGTCTGAGGTCAGTGTCCTATGCCGATCTCTGATCCCCGCCACCACCCCCCGTTGGACTGACGTGACAGATGATGTGCGACAGCTCATCCGTCAGCGCCTTCAGGTAAAGTTTAGTAAATTGAAATTTTCTTTTGTGAAAGTTCATTTACGGTTAAGTCCTATTGTTAATAAGTTTATTGCCTTAATTTATTATTTACGAAACTGCATGATAAATTTGAATTCAATTTGAATGTTCCCTACATTTCTCATGCCGTCGACGACATGATTAGAGAGCGGTTCAAGGAGTACCGCGGAGAGTTGCACCAGCGGTACAAGCGGTGCAGGACACAAGATGAGGCCGTACTGTCCGCACCGCCACACGTTACTACAGACGACTGGCGGATACTCTGCGAGAGATTTTCGTCGGAGGCTTTTCAGGTAATATTTACATGTGCGATATCTTACGATAACAATTAAATTCGTAATTAATTTCGCAATTAATAGAAATGTATTTTGTATAATGTGTTCAAAAGAGGAGTAGAATAAATTCTGCGAACAGGGAAAAGTTACAAGTGAACCACGTAGCTGGTTCAAAGTCATTTGTACGACATCGTTACGACATGGTAAGAAATTATTGATGATTATTAAGTTAATATATTATTTTGATTGGCATTTATTATAAGTCTTTTTTCCTTTCGATTGCTCAGCGAGATTCCGTCACCGGCCAGGAGCCTGGACCAGTAGACCTCTACAGAGGGACTCACTGTCGGCAGGCGACGGGATCTTGGGTTCATCCTAGAGCCAGTGAGCATTGGGTAAAAATCCTTACTTTGTAAAATTTAATTGCGCATTGATTGATAATAATGTCATTCATGTCATTTTTTATGAAATTTCATATCTTTTCATTACAGGCGGCGATGGACACCATACGCAGTCAGCCCACTCCCGATGGTAGTCAGCGGAGTGAGCCAGAAATCCTGAGTGAGGTGCTTGGCACCCGTTCTGGATATGTGCGTGGGCTTGGCCATGGTGCCAAGCTCATGGCACAAACTAGAGCTGGCTCCAGTCGATCCGTAGCTGGTGAGAGCGCTCAACGCCGAGCTGATATCGCAGAGAGAGAGGTTCAGCAGCTACGGGTCGTCGTCGATGAGATTCGAAAGCAGCTGGAGAGGCAGAGAGAGGAGCAGAGGCGTAGGGAGGAGGAGGAGCAGAGGCGTAGGGAGGAGGAGGAGAGGCGTAGGGAGGAGGAGGAGAGGCGACGGGAGGAGGAGGAGGAGAGGCGATGGGAGGAGGAGGAGAGGCGACGGGAGGAGGAGGAGAGGCGACGGGAAGAGCAAGAGAGGAGGATCGAGGAGTTGCGGCAGGAGCATGAGCGACGGATGCAAGAGATGTTTCAGGCTCTCGCTGCAGGCCTTGGCGCCGATGCCCCGCCACCTCCGCCTTCATCTTCCTAATTATTTTTTTTACTATACGACTTTTAACTTATATGTATGTGTGTTGATGAATATTGTTTGTTTGTGGATGTGGAATGGATTATTTGTGTATGGATGGTGTAGTTTCTGTTTATTTGTATGTATGTGGATGTGAATAGGAGAAAAATGTATAGATTTCTTTACAGGTGTATATCAGGAATTTTCCTGAATTTTGAAAACAAATGAAACCGGGACAGGGAAAACTTTTACCGACGAAATAATTCGTAGGTAAAAAGATGTAAAAAAATTTTACCGACGAATTGTTTCGTCGGTAATAAAATTTGAAAAACTTTTACCGACGAAATATTTCGTCGGTAAAAGTTTTACAATTTTTATTACCGACGAAAAATTTGTCGGTAAAAAATTTTTACATCTTTTTACCTACGAATTATTTCGTCGGTAAAAGTTTTTTCACCGACGTATCATTTTTATTTCCGACAAAATTCATATGTTTTGCCGACGAATTTTTTCGTCGGTAATGATTTTATTATTACCTACGAAAAATTATTTTGTCGGTAAAAACCTTTACCGACGGCCTTTCTGCGACGATGTTAGCCGCGAAAAATTTCGTCGGTAAAAAGATTTCCCGACGAAATTTTACTGATTCCCGACGAAATAATTCGTCGGTAAAAAGGGAATTTCTTGTAGTGATGGTGGCACGAGAAGTGGTAGAGCTATGATTGAAGATGAGATGACATTGTGAGGATGGTGTTGATTCGTTGTTTGAAGCCTCGATGGAGATTCCAACGTGACTGACCGGCCGACCGGTAGTGTCCTTGTTGGACTTGGTCTCTTGTGCTGGTTTGTTGCATAGGGAGTTTCTAATTCTGATTTTTCTCTATTTAAGGGGATGTAATCCACGATTAGGGTTGTGGCCTATGGGCCAAGGGATTGGTAGAGTTCTAGGGTGAGAAAAAAAGAGCTAGGAGGAAGCTTGGAGTTCTCTAGGATGAAGGAAAGGGATGGGTTTGTCCTACTCATATGAGAATTAGCTTTGTTAGCTTGGGTTTTCTCTTGTGGGCTGTGATCTGTGTTGTGTTTGTTCTACTTCTTGTAACTTCTAATTTCATAGTGGATTGGTGTGTTCCTCGCCTGCTTTGATTGCTTCCGCTGTGGGGCTTCTAACCCCGACAGTTTAATTCCTCATTTGGTCATCCCTTAGGCACATGCAACACTCATTGGTTATGATTTTTGCCTATTTCGCAAGTGATAAATACTTAAATATCCATTTTAAATCTGTGCCTCAAGAGGTATTATATTACTGAAAATATTCATTGGTCAGTGCTAAGGAAGTTTGCGCAAGGCACAAGCATTCTCTGAGGTAGCTGATTTAGTTACAAGTTTCTTTCCCTTTTTTTTTTCTGGAATTTATGTGGTTACCGTAGATTATCGAAGCATGATGGAGGAAATCCTGAAATGGGGTTATGCGAAAATGGAAATCAGCTCTTTGAGAAGAAAGGAAAAATTATTTTCTTTTAACGGCTAAATTGGGTTCATTCAAAGAAATGGCCTTTGGGCAGCGATTGCAATTTTTTCCCTTTTTCTTTATTTCCACTGGTTGTAATCCATAGGCGAAGCATAATGGGAAGAATTGTGAAATGAGTTTTTAGGATATAGGAATTGGAGCTTCAGCAGCTTAAATAAATGGCTAAAATTGACTTTTTATCAGAAATTGTAGTAATTCTATTCTGTTAATGAAATATGGGTTCTTTGGACAGACATTGTTTCCTTTTTATTCTTTCATTTTCCGAGTTGTTCCAGTTGATAAGCTAAGCATAAGGGAAAGAATCCGAAAATAGGTTGAGCTTAAATCCTAAAATTCACCAAGGGAATGCCATTGTTATATGAATGTGGAGACATATTGAGCGGTTATGTAAATCTTATTAGAAAAGAGCGAAGGGTGACGATGGGAGATCAACGCCCCAAAACATTACGAAAGGCTAAATCAAAGAGATCGACCTGAGCTTTATCAGTCACACCCTTCATCTAGTCGAAAAAGCTTCCTGTGGTTCCATTGTAAAAACCTGGGTTGATAATAAGTTCAGGAAAGTTTTTGAGTACTTTATGACTTGCATACTTCTTAGAACCCGAAGCTTAATAATTTTTAGCCTACTTTGTGATTTTCACTACTTGATTTAGGTTTGAACTATTGCACATTGTGATGAATCACAAATTAATCTATTAAATTTATGAAAATAGTTTTTGTTTTTTTGTGGGGATGCCTGCAATATGAAAGCGATGATATTGGGAATACTTATTTTTTTATCCTTTTCTATATCATACTCTGTTTGTGCCTGCAGGATCATTGAGAAGTCCATCTCTTCTGCATATGTTACTGTTTCCGAAACACATCTTCGAAGCTTTGGGTTGTCTTTAGGACTTGGTTCTGATGCCATGGAATCAAAAGCCTTGTGTGCGGCCTACCGTAGTGTATGTATGCGATCCTATCCATTCATATAGGGTTCCCTACCAGAATGAAGGGACACCCTGAAAATCAACACATTCCAACACTCACACGAGCCACAGTGTGAATTTATAAGCTTTACGCATGACTTTGCATTGTTTCTGATGGTGTAACCCTCTTAAAACTTGAATTGGTATGATATTTAGAATTCACTGGTGGAAATGCTGCAGCACATCTAAATGATTTTTTTTTGTCGACTCTTGACCTGGATGAAGGCAAAACAAAAATACCAGTTTGATCGAAAACTTCTGCAGCTCCCAATAAGATTTTAATGGGGGAGGTTTAATCCCCACTGTGTTCCACTTGAGCCTTGGATCTGGGTCAATTTTTTGAATTATAACCTAAAACGATATGTAAAATAGATGGACGGTGTGGATAAACCCCTACATCACGGTGGGCCCCTTGGAGCCCCAGCCTATTCCGAGTTGGGGACAGTGGAGGTAGCACCCAATCCACGTCACTCAATGGTCACAAGGGAACACTAGGCCTCCCCCAAAGAAGAGGACTAAGGACTAATGGGTAGCCCCACATACACCTAGAGCTGGGCACAAACCAAGCCATCTCGAAAGCTAAGCTCAGATTTTTTTGAAAAAGCTCGGCTTGAATTGGTTAGAGTAGAAGCTCAAACCAAACCAAGCCTTGGAGTCAAGCTTGTTTAAAAAAACAAACCAAGTTCAAACCAGGCAGCAACGGCTCGGCTTAACTCGAAGCCTAGTTGATTCAACCCAGTTTGATTTGGCTTAATTTAGTTCGTAGATTGTAAGCACATGCATTGTTTCCTAAGGAATGATCCACTTCAACTTTGGATATGATTCAATTTTAAGATGGTGTCCTAAAATGATATGTAAAAACAGATGGATGGCATGAAGTAATACATATACATGATGACATGGATAATACATAATACATATGCATGAATGCACACTATTTCCTTAACACTTGTAAAGTTATGGTTGTGTATTTTTGTTTGGAAAATGCTCTTACATGTCTATTTTGAAGTTGCACTCATGTTAAACATCATGTAGTAAGATACTTTTGTATTTTTTTTATGTTATTTCTAATTCTTTAATTCTTTTCTATTAAAAAAAAAAAAAGCCACCACTTGTTCGACCTTGGCTAGCCCAGTTCGAAATTTTTGACCAAACTAATCCCGGCCTCGACTAGATTTTTCTAGAGCAAAGCAAACTCCCAATACACAAGCTAGGGGCACAAAAACAAGCTAAAACCAAACTAGGGCTAACTCGGCCTGGATCGTTGCCCACCTTTACATACACCTACTCCAAACTGCAGTGTGTAATGTATGTATGGGACCCACCTACAGTTAACATAAAGAAAAGTGGAAAAAGGAAATGCTTGGTTATAAGTAACTAATATTGTATAATTAACCTGGTTATTTAGGGCATTATCATTATTTTTTCCGGTTAATTATCCCTCATTAGGCGAATTTTCAATGTTCAGGTGATCAGGAGTAGTTGGACAAGATCCGAGCAAGACGCTTTAAAGCCCAAAAAGTATCAAAATCAAGAGTGGTGGTAGTCCTGAAGGAAATCGAGTCGCAAAGATCAAAAGCCGGATTATATTGTACGGTTGAGATGGAAGAAGATGGCTCAAAGGATCTCATCAAAGCCACATATTCTGGAGGTCCGAGTTGGATATGGTGTGATGATCGTGACCTAGGCATTCATGCAAGAATGGATGATCATGCTCGGACGGTCAAGATTGGATGTCCACGGTTGAGACTAGCTGTGCATCAAGGCGACAAATGGAGACACCTCTAATCCTTTGCATATGCCAAACACGCGACATCAAGAATCCATCAATCCGCGCCATCACTTTCAGCAAGGCGGGCCACACTTTCATGATAAATCAGATCAATAGGCCTTGATCATCCAGCACTATGGACCATACCATCACCACCATCGTCCATCAAGTGGCTAGATGAACATCTACTGTTCATATCCATTGAACCTCCATCATCAGCCATGCAAAGCAGATCTAACGGTCCAACAAAGGCCCCAACACATCCAACGGCCAGTGTTTAGCAAGTTGACCTCAGCTTTGGACGTCCACCGTCCAAAGTGGACCACATCAGTGAAGTACCGGTTCAAAATCATTAGCCGTCCATCAAGGACAGCTGCTGGGGACCGTCACCAGCTCTCACGGGCAGCCATCACCACCGTCCGGTTATAGTGGACATTCTCCACCACCATCCAAGCAGAACATCACCATCGATCCAGAGTCCAAGGGATGATCATCTGATCGTCCCAGCCCTTGCAGACCGTTCAGATGACAGAGTGGACCTCACGACAGCTACCGTCCATCTAGTCATCCCATCATCCAGCAAACCGAGCTGCTCTCTATCCAAGCAGTGGACCACAACTTCCATCCACGTCTATCATCCAGCATGAGAGGACCATCATCCATCAAGACAGTGGGGTTGTTTCCATTCCTAGCAGCTGTGAAGGCCACACATCTAGCTGTCCTCACCAGTAGCTGTAAATCCAGCCGTCCATCAAAACAGGTGGGCCACGTTCAGAGCCAGCCTCCAGCTCCACTACAGTACCGTCCATCCATGAGTCCAGCTAGACAACCCTCATCCATCTGATGTCCATCTTGTAATGGAGTCACCAGCCGTCCACAGCATCAGGACTGTCCACCTCACCGTCCAGATGCAGGTCCATCATAATCCATTCGTCCAGCACAAGGACCGCATTGATCAGTCCATCTCTCCATTCGTCAGCGTACAAGGGTTGTCCTTCATCTCCACGGCCAGCAGCGTCCACTACACCATCCCAGCCATCATCACACGTGTGCAGTTCCACCAACAGCCAGCATGTCCATCCTTCCCTTCACAGTCCATCAGAAACGCTCCTCCAAGTAGTTGATCGTCCAGATGCACCAGCCATTGTGCATACAAATAGCAGAGGTCTCCATCTTCAGATCACCAGCCGTCCATTCAATCTCCATCCATCTATTGGACTATGGATAATCCCAGCCTCCCATCATGCATTCAGCTCTAACAAACTCCCACCTGCACACAAGCAGCAAAAAGATGTAGTTAGATCTTCATCACCCACGATCCATTGTGCACGGATGGACGTCCAACAAAGCATCATGAGAGAAACTCTCTCTCTCTCTCTCTCTCTCTCTCTCCACACACATACATGTGTAAGGCTAACATGCCACCTCACTCACTCCAAGCCTAACTCCATTCCCAAACCTAAAAAGAAGAAAGGGTTAGGTTGGAAACCTAACCCAAACCAAAAAAGTAATTGCTCTTAGGTTTGGGGTGCCACCTAAGTCTTGTAGTACTTTTCATGATACCTCATCATCCAAGCCTAACTCCAAGCCTAAACCTAGAGAAAAATTTACTTTAAGCTTGGAGTGCCACTTAGGCTTGGGAGCTTCGTAAGAGGATATAAAAGGAGGCCTCTCCTTCCAATTCCCATCATCCCTCAAATCTCACTTTTTAACAAATCCTCTCTTCTTTAGTTTTCTTTCCTTTTCTTTCTTAGAGTAAAGTAGTGTACAATTTTCTTGTCGAGAATTTAGCATTCCATTATAGCATGGTTGGCTAAACCTCTAGCTAAGGCTAGGGGTGAAGCCTTTGATGAATTTACAAAGTTTGGTCTCTTGGTTCAACAATGGTGTTTGATCAATGTTGGAGTTCTCTTTGGTTAATTGGTTTGGTTATCCACCTTGGTGGAAGCTATTGTTGTGCATGACCCTTGATCCATCATCGACTCTGGGTACGATGGATACTTGGATTCCCTTGCACATCAATTAACTAGTTTATGATCGATAAAGTCCTTTGATCCATCGTCGACTCCAAGCACAATGGATGCTTTGGATTTCCTATGGTCATCGAGCTAGTGCAGGTAAAGTATTCGATCTAGTAAAATCCCTTAATCCATTATAGACTCCAGGGCACATTGGATGCTTTGGATTCACTGCGATCGATGAATGAGATCTTAAAGGTTGGATCGGTCAATTAAAGACTCTTATCTTGTAAGTATGCATTTGATATTTTGAATAGTGATATTATCGGTTGACTTTTTGGCAAAGTTGTTGATCTGTATAATTTCTTAATCCATTGTCGACTCTAGGCACAGTGGATGCTCGGGATTCCCTACAATTAACTAACGAGTGCCTCATGGTTAGATCAATCGGTTTAGATCACCATCTTTTATGAAATATGCAAGTGGTTTAACTGTTTCATCTTCCGATTGGAAGGAATCTTCATTCGATTCCAATTGAGTTATAATTGAACCAACTAATCAAACCTCGTGGATTAATCAAAGGTGGATCCCTAATGCCTTAACCCCTTTTCTATTTTTGTCTTTCATCACACACAACTTGCTCCACTCTCGTGGATAATTCAGATTTCATCCCTCCCACCTAAACTAATTCCTCCAAGTGTTCTTAACCTCAATCCATGTAGGTTTGACTTCGGTCTCATCGAGTATTTTACTACTTCGTTACTTACACTTGGTTGTGCAATCTTCGGATTGTAGCACTTAGAGCGAGACGCCAAGAAGCCGAGACTTGAGAGGTTCGTTGCGTGTGTGACGAAGAGAGGCATACATAGATTTGAGGATTCAGATTTCCTACAAAATGCTTTCTTAGGAAGTTCCTTTGCTGGGATGTTAGGTGATGCCCAACGTGATGTTTGTGAGAAATTCACCTCGTCCATCCATTTTGGGATCTCATTTTAGGGATATGCAACAAAAAATGAGGTGGATACAAAACTTAGAGTGGTTAATAATTGAGGTTGATGGGTCAAAAACCTTCCCGAATTAAGAGAATTGGTGCTGGAACTTGCGGGACATATTTGAGACATTTTGATCGGTCGACAAATCGGATTGATCGATCGACCCGACACGTAGAAATTCAAAATTCAGTTGCTAGATAGGAAATTGCTTGATTGACCAGTCGATGCTCAATTTCAACCAGTTGACCAGTATTGGCAGTGCAAAAAAGTTATGAAATTCTTGAAGTTGGTGCCCAATTTTTCTATATAAGGAGGGCTTCTCTAAAGTTTTTGAGATACCTAAAACGTAAGGGAGAAGAGGAGATCGGTCATGGAGGAGTTTTACTTCAAAATTTTCATATTTCTTTTAGTTTTTAGTTTGTTTTTATGTTTTTCATGGATTTTAGTTCAACTATGTTAGTGGTTGCCTAAATCTCTTAACTAGAGCTAAGAGGTAAAGCTTCTAGTTTGTTTTTAATGTTAAATTTTACTTGTATTCGGATTTATGTATATTTTGAATTTTGAATGTTTTATTGAATTTACTCTTAATAAAGTTCTAGTATTAGTTTACTTTGATCTAGCGATGACTCTAGGCTTATTGGATGCTTATTTAAGCTAAGATTAGTTACGTATCCATTTTGTAACAGATTGTTAGTTTAAAATGATTTTGAAAAAAGAAAGATTTGAAACATCTGAAAAAATTAGTTTTTCCGTAGTTAACTCACTTTGCTTAATTGGGTTTAGTTTAGTCCCACATTGGAAACAAGTTTAGAAAATTAACTCTTTATATTAAAATCCCTCATGCATGCGGCGAGGCGACACGAGGCTTGGAGCGGTGTGGAGTGATGTGTATTTGATCGGACATTTTTTGCTCCCTCTACATATGATTTGTCTTACTCATGCACGTGAAGATAAAAAGAGCCATTGCATGCCTACTTATTGATTGTGATCCGCATGCCGACATGCATTTATTGCAGCGGACGCATGCGCCTCTAGTCCCAACGGTTACCTTCTTTGGTTATTTAAAACCAACTCCTCTATTTGAAAATCCATCTAAAAAATATATCTTCTCTTCTGCTTTTTCTTCTGCAAATCTCGTTTAGGCAAATTTGTTTGAGTTTCTTGAGTTCGTTTGGCTATGATCAAGAGTGCATCGGATCTAAGTCTTCTATCTCATGGAGAAAAGTTGTTGTATCCCGGGGGTAGACTTGCTAGGACCTAGTGCATCAGGATCATCTTCCTGTGTGGGGAAATATGTCTTTAAGACAGCGAGTGTATCGTGCCTTACCTCTCCAACTTCTTTCTGTTATTGTTTTTTGTTTATTATTTTGGTTTTCTACTATATCTCTACAAATTAGAACCAACAATTTAAAGACAAATTTCTCTCTAAAAAATCTCGGAACTATGGCTACCATTTTTTAAACTCATAGAGTCGAGATTTTTGACATGAAGAGCTTCAAGAAATGGCAGCAAAAATGGAGTTCTATCTAACTGCCCTCAACCTGATTTACATTATCAAAGAATTTGTCCCATCACTTGAGGCAAATGAACCAGCGGCATCCGTTGAGCAATAAAAATGGAAAAATAATGACTATCTATGCTATAATCACATTCTTAATGTAATGACATCAGTCGGGAGAGTTCTTTGTGGCTTTAGCCTGGATGCTCAGCAGGATAGCATGGGAGAAGAAAAACTGGTCCAGGTGGGTGTGGCATTCCTAGTTGCCCTCAAAGTTCTCGTTCCTCTCTTGGAAGGTGCTTCAAGATGTGATTCTGGTCGATGTAATGATTCAAAAGAAAGGCATGTACGTGGTGTCCAAATGTGACTGTTGCGACCATTATCTGGGTTTCCTCCCCTCAAGAAAAATGTTAAACCATCTCCTCTCAAATGGATTTACGACGTTAAGTATGGAAGACCTTTTGCTTAATGTTCGATGTTCCCTTCTCGCCCTCTCATTCAACAACTGCTACAACCATCAAGGGGTGGTCCCTTGCATCAGAGACTAATTCGTTCTCTATCTTTAAGGGACTTATCCCCAATTTACTTTTTTAGGAGTTGTGGATTTCTAGGAATGCCATTAGGTTTGATGGTATTTTTATGACTGCAACTAGCATTATTAGTCGGGTCCAGCACTGGATACAAATGATAAACCCCTCTATTTCGACCACTAGGGTGATTCGTGCTCCACAAATGACCTCCATTTATGCCCTCTACCCACTTCCAATAAGGATGTGGTCGTTGTCAAATGGGGACCTTAGGAGGGCTGGGTCAAATTGAACATTGATGGTTCGGCAAAAGGAAATCAGGGCCTTTCGAGGGGGGGAGTATGTCGAGATAGATGTGGGCAGATTCTTTTTACCTTTTCCTCAGGGCATGGTTATTTATCGAGTACGCAAGCCAAAGGCAAGAGAGTATTTCAAGGGCTCTCTTTGTGCACCCAATTTGGTTTTTCTATGATGGAGGTCGTTAGCGACTCAAAGATAATGGTGGGTCTCTTCAATAAGAAATCCCATGACATGTGGGCGATGTGGTACTAGTGGGTGAGGATCGACTCCCTTAGAGAAAGGAGGGATATTACCATCGCTCATATGCCAAGGGAGGCAAACTATGTGGCCGATGTCCTGACTAAATGGGGGGAGTGAATCCCACCATCTCGTGGATTTTCAAGATAAGGAAGACTTGCCTCGGATTACCGAGGGGCATCTCTTCCGAGGTAGGGTGGGGTTGGGTTCTCTTCACCTATGGTAAAATCTATATTTATCTTATATGCAAAACTCCCTTCTCGAAGTAATCTTAGGTGTACAGTTTTCGTTTGATGAAATGAAAATTTCCCTTCTAAAAAAAATATGCATTGCAATAGATCGAATAGAATCATAAAATCACACTGTTATGGGTTAATCTGGAATGATCCCAAAGGCTGCATGGTTAAACCTACACATGATGTTGCTAACATTCTCTATCTTCGCGCCCGAGCACTCAAGCGCTCGGTTGATAATACTAGTACTGTAAGACCCGTACCCTGAATTGCCCTCCGTACGTTTAGTTTTCGGTACCGGTACGTCCCGGACGGACCAGATTAGAGAGCCTTGATCGCGACCCTGATTTAGTACCGCAACGACCCAAGACTTGTACCCTTACGACCGCGCGGGCGCCACGATTCCAACGCCGCGCGGCACGCCCCATTGCGATACCCGGTGTGTAAGAGGCATACGTTCGTGCAATTCGAGGTGGGCCACGCAACGCGCGTGTGGCGTGGGCCCCACTTGCACAATTCCCAACAACATGTAAAATCTATCACCATCACCCTCACCCATACCCCCATCATTACCCTAGCCTACACACACCAACTCCAACCCATACCTCTCTCACCAAAGTCAACTCTAACCCATTTCCCCATGTCCTCTCTCATCATCATCATCATCATCATCATCATGACATCATGCACCCCCCCTCTTCCCATACAAGAGCCATACGTGGGGGGGGTGGCTTCTCAATTGCAATATTTGAGAGAGAGAGAGAGAGAGAAGAGAGAGAAGAGAAAGAAGAGAGAGAAGTAGAGAGATTTGAGAGATTGAGTGAGTTTAGAGAGAGATTTAGAGGGAGATCAAGAGAGAAAGAGAGAGATTGAAGGTGAAGATCAAGCTTGGAGGACCCCGATCATCATCCGGACCGTCCGATCGGCAATCCAACCGTCCAACCATCATTGTGAGTGCATACCTTTCCCCCCTTTTTCTCGTTTACTTTTCGTTTTCTTTCCTTGGTCCCACCTTGTGATGGGCAATGAGATGGATGGGCTGGATCGTCCATGAATGGGTCCCACCCTTTGATGGTGTGGATCCCACTTTGGGACCCATTGTGTGGCATATTTAGTGTGGCCAACAGCCACCATGATGTATGTAGTTCATCCACGCTGTCCACCATGTGGGCCCACCATGTGATGGCCCAGCTAATGGATGGAGCGGATCTGCACGTGTGGACCCCACTAGTAAAAAAATATATATAATAATAATAAAAAAAAATATATATATATATATATATGAGGGGGCCACTGGACAGTCAGCGTCCAGAGGACGCTGCTGCCCAGCGACTCCCGGGCTGAAAGCCCTTTGGGCACGACCGTGGGTTCCCACTTGTGGGACCCACCTTGATGCATGTATTCGATCCACACCGCCCATCAGTTTCTCCACCTCATTTTGGGGTTGGATACCAAAAATGAAGAAGATCCAGATCTCAGGTGGACCACACCATAGAAAACAGTGGAAACGACTGTTGAGACTTCTTGGACCCACTGTGATGTTTGTGGACCACATTACCTGCCCAATATTGGGCTTGTTAGAACCCCAACGACCAGGGAAACATAATGAATGGGGTGGATTGTCCATAAGTGGGCCCCACATGAAATGACCACAAGAAAAAAAAAAAGAGAAAAAAAAATATATACATGTGCTGGACGTCCAGCGTCTGGACGTCCTGACGCTAGAACGTCCAGCGTTACTTGGACGCTGCAATGGGGTCCCCACTCGTGGGACCCACCTTGATGTTTGTGTTCCATCCACGCCGTCCATCGGTTTTTCCAGATCATTTTAGGGCCAGGGCATAAAGATGAGCCAGATCCAAATCTTCAGTGGACCGCACCGCTTGAAACAGTGGGAACAATGATTCCTACTGTCAGAATCTTTTGGCCCACCTTAACGTTTCTAGATGGATTTGCATATCCAATATGGGGCTTGTTGGGTCCCCCATGAGATGGGGAACCTTATGAACGGAGTGGATCAGACCCATGTGGGCCCCACTTGAGGAGAGAATAAAATAAAAAAAAAATAATAATAAAAAAAAAAAGAAAAAAAGAGGATCTTGGGCGCTGGACAGGCAGCGTCCAGGGGATGCTGCTGCCCAGCAGCCCAGGCTCTCTCGGCTTGCCAATGGGCCCCACTTGTTGGGCCCACCTAGAATGTATGCGCTCTATCTATCCCGTCCAGATGTTTTTCCAGCTCATTTGAGTGGCTGAGCCCAAAATTTAAGCACATCCAAATGTCAAGTGGGCCATGCCACAGGAACCAGTGGGAATAATGATCTCCACCGTTGAAATCTTCCCAGCCCTACAGTGATGTTTATTTGTCATTCAACCTGTTCATAAAATCACATGTATATGGGTAAATGGAAATAGAAATATTAGTTTGATTCAAAACTCTGGGGGGCCATTTGGGCGCCACGCTCCAAGTAGCGCGCAGGTGGCCCACCTTGTGGGTCCCACCACGATGTATCTGTTTTATGTATGCCACCCATCTGCTTTTTCATATTATTTTAGGGCCGTGGGCCCTCATAATGAGGTAAATACAGGCCTCAAGTGGACCACATTGTAGGAAACAGTGGTCATTGATGCCCACCTTTGAAACCTTCCTTGGGGCCATTGTAATGTTTATTTTTCCATCTAACCAAAGGTGATGGGGTCCAACTTTGGGTCCCACCTTGATGAATGTTGAGTATATCGTGTCGTTCTTCTTGGCAGGGGTGTGGGCCCAGTTTTAGGTGGGCCACACGTAGAAAATAAGGGTGATTGAATGCCTACCATTGGAAACTTTACAGGACCCATCTGTTATGTTTATTTGCCATCCTTCCTGTTCATAAGTCACCCAGCCATGGGTGGGGTTCCACACGTGTGGTGTGCGGGCCCCACCATGGTGTTTGTTTGCCATCTCACTTGATTAGTGGGAAAGCACAAATATTGAGTTGATCCCAAACTGTTGGGGCCCATTAATGTATGTGGCTTCCCCACTCCTTCGTGCGGTTATACCCAACCCCGGGTCCACCTTGTTATGCATGTGTTCTATCCACGTCAGCCATTGGCCTCCATGGTGCGACATGTATGTTGGCCATCCATTAGGACCGCCTTAATTTTGTGCTTGATCCAAACCATCCAAATGAATGGACCCTAGCATGTTATGTACAGGATGGCCTTAGGACCACCTCAGTATACGTGTTCGAATGACCGCGTTGTCCATCCCGTGGACCCACCTTGATGATTAGTTGTGTAAACCCTTATTGAAAGGTCATCCTTAGAGTTTGCTTGATCCAAGTCACAGGGCTACCTTCTTAAACTCACCCTGTGGAACCGTCTTGTCAATTCACCTTGTTAACTCACCATGTTGACCCACCTTGTTGACCCGCCTTGTTGACTCACCTTGTTGACTCAGCATGTTGATTGATCTTGGTAACTCAGCTTGTATACTCATATGACTCACCCCTTCTACCCTTGTACCCAACTATTAAAGACTACCATATTGTGTATATCTCATCCACACCGTTCGTTTACCTATAGGACGAGTATGGGGCTCATCCTCGATGTTCGTATGTCATCTAGGCCATACATTATATGGAGCCTATCTTGTAGTATGAGGTTAGACCTATCGTCTCTTTTTGGACCTCATCGTATTGATCATCTGTCTCAGATTTCCCTACCATTTATGATTCTCTGTCATAACCTGTCTATCTTGCAATCCGTTCTATGACATTCCTTTTATGGACCATTATTGTGTTTATCCCAACTGTACTACAGGATTATGGGTCTCGGCATGATTTTGAGTATTCCACTCTTGCCGCTTAAGTAGGTTCTACCTTTGATGTGTCGGTAGTGTATTCAATCATTTTCTTTCCATTCGGGTTATCTAAATATTGAAGGTTAATCCACACCGTTCAGTTGTTGGACCATCTGTGTTGTTGTATACCATCCATTTAGAGTCTTATCTCTTTATGTTTCTTTGTATTATAAGTGAATTATCTTTTATGCTATTTTTAGTATGTCTGTTGCCACACGTAGTGTTGTTGGAATACTCATATGTGATCTTTATACTATATGCTTCGACGATCACCATGCATGTGTAATGAGTATGCATCCCGAATCACCATTGTTAGTTGGGGACCACTAGGGCATAAACGCATTCATAAAGCATTCGAGATGTAGTTGCGCAAATGTAATTCATGTGCTCTCTATCGCAAACCTCTCCAATAGGTATGGGACTATTCGAGGACAGGAATCTATCATCCTGACTTACACTGTATGGTAGGAATAGCTTAGCATACCTTGTAGCCCTTGGTGCGAGATTCCCTGGCTAGCGACATCCCGCACTATGACTCGATCATTCATATGTGTCCCCTCATCTTAATCATATCTCAAATAGGTTGGACTAGATTGATTTATTGCCATCGTGGTAGATGGGCTACTTGTTGGCACTCATACTGTATACTTGACTCATGCATCATGAATGCTTGGCTCATCTGATTGTCTTGTATCAACCGGCCATATCGGTCGTGATTGTCGTGCAATTCATTACCAGCTGACGGTGACATTGTGTTTGAGACCTTATAGTTTTATGGTGCTCTTTGGAGACTTGCACGGGCATGTCGTCCCACGTTTGTATGCATGGTTGCATTTCACACCGTCTGCTTGTGCCACATATAGCATGGTTACTACGTTGCAACCACAGCTCCATCGTGGTTTGCAGAACACCGGAAATATGTGATCTTTAAACTGGATGCCAAAGATGTCCCTGGGTGAAAGTCCCTGATCCCGTTGGTACCAAGGTGGGTGCTCCATTCAAGGACCGGGTGGTTTAATCATACACCAGTATGCCGAATACCAAACGGCGGTGTTTTCCACTGCACGTGGTCAGTTTGGAAGGAGGTCTGACCTAACCTGCCGGAAGAGTGTTGGCAAAGGGGGTTGAGTTTGACCAGCTGTGAGTAGGTCCGCTATTGCACCAGATAGGCTTTGGCATTCTACTGGTGAGTAGTGAGGTCTGTGAGACCCCGGTGATGTTCCGTTTCAGAGATGGTATTGGTATCAGTGATGTGACTGATGTTCTGTATGGTGTGGGACGGTCCTGATGTGGGCGGGTGTGATGTGGGCGAGGCTGTAAGCCTGGGCGAGCTACCACACTGGGCGAGCTACCAGTTCCGAGTCCTGCATTGCTTACGTGACTGCGTTATGACTGTTCGTATCTGGACCACTGTACTGAGAGGTGGTGATTTGCATACATGCATTGGATCATTGTATGTGACATTAGGCCCTGTAGGCCATTGCATAGTATGAGTTTATAGCCTTGGTAGGCTGGTTACCTGTATTGCACGCTCGCATAGCCATGGTAGGCTAGTTATATGTATTGCATGCTTGCATAGTCGTGGTAAACTGGTTATTCATATCACATGATCGTGTAGCCTAATTAGGCGGAGTCTTGGTTTAAAGTTCTCATCATGCTTTACTGCTTACTCTGATATTATCATGCTTGTCATATGCATTGTGCACGCACACACGCACTCACGAAGCTTCGTTTGAAGCTTATGCGCGTTTGTTACGCTGCAGGTTCTACCAGAGTATATCAGCAACGTTGAGTTGGAGTTTGTAGTGCAGTAGCAGGAGGTGCCGAAGTGTGCACAGTTTTTATATTTACGCATTGTATATTTACTTTCCAGTACTGTATATAAACGAAATGATTTAGTGGAAATATTGTGTTTGTCTTTGATGGTACTCATATTGTGATGCTCATGTTTTCAAAAAAAAAAAATTTCAGACCCTAAAATCCTCCTTGTGGTATCCCAGGATCGGAACCTGACGTGTAGGGTTAGGATCCGAGATCGGGGTACTACGGAGGCTGCCACCTCTGAATTCGGGTTACAGCGAATGGACGTCGAGAACCGAATTTGGGGCGTGACAAGTACTTCCTACCCTCGGCTGCTTATTGGGCCTGAACGGTCGGAGCTTTTCAATACCCAACCTATCACATTAGACTTGAGCGGTCGGTTTTCCCTAACCCCCTGATCGACCACCTCGAGCTTGAGTAATCATCTCTCTCTCTCTCTCTCTCTCTCTCTCTCTCTCTCCTACCTATTTACAACCAACCCATGATGACCAAGCTCGTCGGTTGCTTACATCCGACCGGACAATATCTCCCAAGCACTGCTAACTGAACCACCAAGGCTCAATTGACATGCTTCGCAAGTTACGAGATTCAGCTCTCCGGATTAATACAAGAGATATCCGCACTTCACAGATATTCTCACCTACCTCTCCAGGGCAATCATGAATCCAACTATAATTGTGACCCATCCTCGTAGGATATCAAATCTTGATAGAATCAGAATCCCAGTCGAATATGGTAACAATATACCCTATAAATACCCCTCCATGCTATGACAAAAGGTACGCACACAAAAATACGAATATCTATACCCACTGGGTGATTATTCTACCATCGCTAACTTAAGCATCAGATGACCATCAGCTGGAACCCCCGGTAGCCATCCTAACCCTTGGTGGTGCTTGCAGGTTCTCTAGATCTGAGGATCCCTATACGATCATCAATCAAACGGCAAAGGTTCGAGTTGGTCCCTGATCAACATCTGGTGACGTAATTTAGCATCAAAGATTGGCGCCCACCGTGGGGCCGACTTAAAACATCTTTATTGTCGTTCCTCAGGATCACTTCGAGATGATCTAATAATGCCACTAAAGAAGAAGCTTGGATAAAAAAACAACCGCCTCGGTGGAATCCGTCAAGAGAAACAGGAATGCCGGCACCGCCCAGACTCAAGCTTCCATAACACATACTCGATCATAGACGATGTAGGAAGAACTACGGCAAAGGGGGGATGCTACCGCTCTCCCTCCACCTCCACCGTGTCCAGCAGTGGAAGATCCTATGTGGAAAAACATCATCGAAGCCAACATTTAATACATGCGGACGAAGATACTACGTTTTGTGAACATTGCAGATCGGCTGGAACGTCCCCTACCACCCCTGCCGGTCCCGCAGTAGGAGGAGGCCTCTTATCAAAACCAGTCAAGTGGCCACGCTCCGTCCATCCAATGAGCTCAACCATCCATGGAGCCCACCCTGCCTTCGGTTTCTCAAGGCCATTGGCAGATCAACAATGCCTACGGAAGACTCCCCATTGGTGACCTACGTCACTCGTTAGACGCTCGATGTCAAAATAACAAACAAAACAATGTACTAGAAGGGAGCGATCACACAGCTCCGGAACCAACAGAAGTTTCTAGTACTAGTCGCGCTCCAGACTGGGAGAAAGAATTGGAAGATCTGAAGATGAAGTTCGCCGCAATGGAGCATCAGCGCGCTTCAAGTATACCAAAATCACTACAAGCCATGATCAATCAGACCGAATCACCCTTCATAGACGAGATCATGCAAGACCCCCAGCACAAAAACTTTTCGGTGCTCAACAATATCCTATGCTACAATGGATCTGAAAATCCGATTGAGCACCTTGAGCTTTTCAAAGCCTACATGCAGTTGGAGGGGGTCAGTCAGGGAATCATGCGCAAAGCATTCTCCCTCACCTTAAAAGGTGCGGCCCTTACTTGGTACCGCAACATAAAGCCGAAGTCCATCAGCTCTTTCACACAACTGTGCACCCTGTTCGGATCACAGTTTATCGAAAGCCGCACGATGAAGAAAACTATTGCACATCTGTCCACTATGAAACAGAAAAGCGAAGAATACCTAAAGGATTTCCTCGTTCGATTTACATCCGAGGCAGTCCAGGTCGAAGGGTACACCGACAAAGCAGGCCTCTTGGCACTCCTTAACGGAGTACGCAATAAGGAATTCTGGTGGGCCCTCGACAAAACCACCACAAAAATGATAGCCGAATTCTAGGCCAAGGGCCAGAAGTATATCAACACAGAAGAACTGGCTAAAGCCAAGAGAGAATCTGAAGTCAGGCCAAGTGATAAAAAGAAAAGGCCTGAGGAAAGAAAGAGGAGAGACGATCGGAGGGATCGGTCCCCCAGGAAATTAAGTCCTCTCGAAGGACGCTACTCAGAATACACCTCCCTCAACACCACGACTGAAAAGGTCTTAATGCACATAAAGGACCAGAAATACACCACTTGGCCACCCAAGCTGAAAGTGGATCCCAACATGCGAGATAAACGAAAATTTTGTGAATTCCACCTGGACCGCGGTCACTACACCAGGGAATGCATCGCCTTGAAGGATGAGATCGAATCTCTTATTCGCCAAGGACATCTCAAATCCTATGTAGGACACAATGGTCGGTCTCCCCGAAAGCGCGACCGATCCCCAAGACAGCTAGATCGTCAACGATAGGAATCCACATGGTAGAAGCAAGGCCATCAGGAAGGAAGGACACACCCGGAGTCCTCCGAATCCGCATGATAAATCCACACCATCTTCGATGGACCAGGAGGAGGAGGAGACTCTAACAATGCCAGGAAAGCCCACACCAAAAGGGCCCATGAGTGCTCCACATTGAAAGGACAATAAGGAAGCCTAATTGGAAGCGACAACCGATCACTTTCTCGAAAGACACTGCGAATCGCCAACTACAAGACTCACAGGATCATGCTTGACACAGGAAGCTTGGCAGACGTCCTGTACACCTCAGCTTTCAATGCCATAAACATTCTCAGAAATTGTTAATTAAAGCCCGTCCAGACCGTATTGATAGGATTCGGTGGTGAAATAGTCGAACCCGAGGGATGTATCGATCTCCCAGTCATCTTTGAAAAGGCCCCAAACAACATCAACATGATGATCAACTTCTTGATCGTGGACATGCCTTCGACCTACAACGCTATTCTGGGTTGACCATCAATGGTAGAACTCGGAGCCTCCATCTCCCCACTCTACCTATGCATAAGATTCCCTACCCCAGAAGGAGTCGGGGTAGTTAGGGGCAGCCAGACGGTCGCCAGAGCATGTTACGAAATGGTACTTCGAAAAGAGAAAGGAAAGCCGGTGAGCCCAATCATGACAACAGCGCCTCAAACAAAAAGAACAATAGGGAAAAGAATACTGACTTTGGATCCCAGAGAAAGCGACTCTAAAGGCAGCTCACCGGTGGAAGACTTGATCCTAGTGTCATTATCAACCGAAGACCCTTCGAAGTAAGTTTAGATCGAGTTGGCACTCGATGTTGGGACCCAAGCTCGTTTTTCCTAGTTTTTTATTGAACATCAGGACATCTTTGCCGAGTCACATGAGGATATGCCCAGTATTGATCCAAATACCGCGGTCCACATACTGCAAGTGGACTCGAAATTCAAACCCGTCCATCAACGACGCCGCGTAGTGAATCAGGAGAGATAAGAAACCGCGAAACAAGAAGTAAACAAACTTCTTAAAGCGAGATTTATCATAGAGGCATTGTACCCGAAATGGGTAACGAATGTGGTACTAGTCAAAAAATTGAACGGCAAATGGCGAATGTGCGTTGACTACATAATCCTGAACAAAGCATGTCCGAAGGACAGTTTTCTAACTCCCAGAATCGACCAATTGGTTGATGCCACAGCAGGACATGCACTCCTCAACTTCATGGATGCATACTCCGGCTGCAATCAAATCACCATGCACCCACCCGACATGGAGAAGACTTCTTTTATTACAGACCGAGGGCTTTACTATTATAAAGTGATGCCTTTTAGTCTGAAGAATGCAGGTGCTATGTACCAGTGTCTCGTCAACAAAATCTTTGCCTGGCAAATCGAAAAATGGTGGAGGTCTACGTCGACAACATGCTAGTGAAAAGCTTATAGGAAGAAGATCATCTGGTCAGTCTCCTATAAACCTTCCAGATACTTCGAAAACCCCGAATGAAACTCAATCCAGCAAAGCGTGCCTTTGGAGTTTCATTCAAAAAATTCATTAACTTTATGGTCGGGAGAAGAGGAATGAGGCTAATCCCTAAAAAAATTTAGCCATCATCGATATGAAGGCACCCAAATCTCTCAGGGACATCCAATGACTCGTCGGGCAAGTGGCCTCACTTAGTAGATTCATTTTGTGAGCGAGTGACAAGTGTCTGCCATTCTTCAGACTACTTAAAGGGTCGGGCAAAACAAAGCAATGGACAGAAGAATGCGAGAAAGCGTTCAGTTAGCTCAAAGAATAAATGAGCAATACCCCATATTGTCAAAGCTGATTCCCGGCGAGACACTGCTCCTATATCTTGCTGCCTCTCCGACTGTCATGAGCTCTGCTCTAATTAGAGAGGATGACAAAATTCAAAAGCCAGTCTATTATATCAGCAGGGCAATGGTCGATGTAGAGACCCATTACCCAACCATCGAGAAACTCGCACTAGCATTGATAACTTCCGCCCAAAGATTAAGGCCCTATTTCCAAACCCACACGATCATGATCCCCACGGATCAACCATTGAGGCAAGTACTGCAAAATCCCGGGGCATCAGGAAGATTAGCCAAGTGGGCCATTGAACTAAGCGAGCATGACATACAATTTTCTCCTCGAACGTCAATAAAAGGCCAGGCCATAGCCGACTTCATCGCCGAATTTATTGACTCAGTTCCACCCCAAGTCACCGAATCCATCGTTTCCCTAGTCCAATCTGCTAACTGACCACAATGGACACTCTATGTCAATGGGTCAACATCCGGGCAAGGAATCGGGGCTAAAATTGTTTTGATATCTCTCGACAGCTCCAAACTAGAGTATGCGCTTGGCTTCGATTTTCCCACATCTAATAACAAGGCTGAATACAAAGCACTCCTCACCGGACTTCAGATGGCCAAATCTGTAGAAGCGTTGAATCTGAAAATCCACAGCGACTCACGGCTCGTTATTAACCAAGTGACTAATGAATACGAGGCCAAAGATGAAAAGATGATGTTGTACAAGTGGCAAGCCCACGCCCTATTGAAGGAATTTGAAAAATATGAGCTTTTTTAGATCCCGAGGGAACAAAATTGAATGGTTGATACTCTCTCCCGACTGGGAGCATCCTCAGAAAGCGACATCGGTCGGACTATTCCAGTCGAACATCTCGCCGAACTGAGTATCACTCAAAAATAGACCCTAACACGTTCCCAATTGATCATCCTTTCTGTTGGATGGATCCGATTATCCAATATCTCAAGGATGAACCGCTCTCAGAAGATAAAAAAAGCCATCAGGAAGCTAAAGTTTTGCACTCCAAAATACTTCTTAGAAGATGGAGTACTTTACAGAAGAGGATACTCACTCCCACACTTGCGATGTATTGGGCCGGAAGAAGCCGATTACACCATGAGAGAGATCAATGAAGGAATATGCGAGAACCATCTTGTCGATCAATCAATGGCGTACAAGGCAATTCATCAAGGGTACTATTGGCCGAAAACAAATACCGATTCCGAAAAATATTCAAAATCATGTGACAAATGCCAGCGATTTGCTAAGATACCGTGGAAAGCTCCAGAGGACCCGACGCCGATGGCAGGCCCTTGGCCGTTTGTACAATGGGGAATGGATATCATCAGACCTCTCCCGAAGGGGAAAGACCAACTCCGGTTCGCCGTCGTCGCAGTAGATTATTTTACCAAGTGGGCTGAAGAAAAACCACTTGCGCCCATCACTAACCAGCAGATCAAAAAATTCATCCTGGAAAACATATCTGCAGATTTGGGATCCCCCACAACATCATCACGGACAATGTTCAGCAATTCAACAGTAAGAAAATTAACGATCTGTGTAACGAGCTAAAAATTCAGCATATGACGACTGCCCCATACCATCCCCAAGCCAATGGCCAGGTCGAACCCATTAACAAGATCATCAAGCATCATCTGAAAACTAAGCTGGACGATCACAAAAGTGATTGGCCAGAATATTTGCCCGAAGTTCTATGGGCATACCGAACCACCGTTCGAACCTCAATAGGAGAGACTCCGTTCTCACTAACTTTCGTAGACGAGGCCGTGGTTCCTATGGAGATCGCCATGCCATCGTATCGCGCAACTCATTACAATCAGAAGAGGAACAAAAACGCCATGAGCCTTCAACTCGATCTACTTGAAGAACAGAGGAATGACGCACAACTCCGACTGATGAAATACCAGCACAAGGTCGCTTGGTACTACAACTCACATGTCAAGCATAAGCCCCTCCATGTGGGCGACCTCGCCCTTAGAAGAAAAATCCCGAATAGCACTCGGAACCTAGGCTCCCAAGTGTTCGACCCCAACCGGGAGGGCTCATACAAGATTATGAAGATGATAAAGCCATGAACCTACAACTTGGAGGATATCGAAGGAAAGGCGCTCTGCCGACCATGGAATACGACAAACCTACAGAAGTATTATCAATAGGAGACCCAACATTGGGAAATTATGCAATAAAGCCTTTTTCTTAAAGCTAAGGATCAATAAATATTGATGATTTCGCACATGCGAGTCTACTGATAATTATTCGTTTGGTGGCCGATGCCACCTGAAATATCGATTACCGCATACGCGGCCAGCATTCAGTTGGTAGCCGATGCTACCCAAGCGAGGGACAAGGCTGACCAGAGCGTCCCCTAACTGAATCTTAAACATATATATATATATATATATATATATATAGACACACACACAATATTGAATATCAAGCAGACGACTCCATCCATTTCAAAAGTTCGTACAATAACAATTATAACTTTTTCATTTAAGGGTCAACAATTACAGATGGATCAGCAGCAGAGTTGGCGACAAGGCTTGGGGCAAGAAAAGGTTGGGCGGTCGACTCAGCAGGCTCCAGGTTAGTCAGTTTGGGAACATCAGAAATCTGACCAGCGCTAGAAACTTCGAGCTCCCCTTCAAGGTTGTCATCGGCAACTTCGGTCACAGTTGGGGCCAAATCCTGTTGGGCAAGCTCCATCTCCAATTCTTTGAATCCGGATAGATCCAAAGAAGGATGAAGTCGCTCAATAACCTCCAAGGTTCGACCCCTACCATTCTGGTAATCCTTGAACCTTTCTAAAAAATACTCCTGCGATGCCCGAAAAGCATCGATAGCTTGAGCACGCTCTACTGGGATACCAGACTTTAGAGGAGTCTTCTCTGCCCTCTCAACCTCCAGAGCCGAGACCACCTCGGGCAGCACAACCTCAAACGCCGCTTTTTCTTCTTTCCTCTCCGTTCTCTCCTTTCTCAATTCCTCCTTCGCATATATGACTCGAGACTGGACCTGCAGAAACTACGTCTCTAACCCCTCGTACCACGCCTGATAACCCTGGGCGGGCTTTATAGCGGTATTAAGATTATTCTCCAGCTCCTGGATCCGGGCCTCTCGCACTTTTCTCAGCTTCTCCCTCTCTCGCAGATTATCCTTAGCCGCCTCTAATTTTTTCTTGGCCTCTACTAGTTGAGCAGCGTTCTTTGCAGGGATCTCTCGGGCCTCATAAATGTCACTTTGGATCTTAAGTACCCTGTCGAGGCCCTGGATGATCCTCTTCATCGACCACTCAACAACGTCCTCTAGGAACAGTCGGTCAACATGATCCATGGTGCTGGACCCGACCTTATCGAAAAGATAAGACTAGATCCGGAACAGATGGTCTGGCACTACGTATCACTCCATACCACCAGGGGTAGGAGCAATCATAAGCGCGCCCGACCAAGTAGATACAACAGGAGCATTCATAAGCGCGCCCGACCAGGTAGATCCAACATATATATATATAAGTAATCATCACCACTTTACACGCGTCGTATCTTCATTCCGTTTTGAAATCGAAGAGGCATGCTGTATTAAATGTAGGACACGCGTCAGCCACACATTCTCCCGAAAATAGCAAACGACATGATGCATTAATGATTCGACGCTTCATATGGCAGGAGAAGCGTACATCATTTATCCTTTCTCAAACTTTTGTACGGCGGCAACCTTTCAGAAAGAGCGCCTCAACGGTTAAACATTTATTCAAATATTTGTGCTCGGTTTCTACAAATATACAACACATCAGTCAATCGTCCGAAGGAGAAGAACACTCTGGTCGGATGGAAAACACCATCACAACCCGACCCAATCAGTGTTTGGGATTTAATCATCCAGCAAAGCGACTACGGTTGTCGGACGAAGATCTTTACAATATTTAGACAAAAACAAGACAGAGGTTCATATATATTTCATTTCATATGATGAAATCTGTTACAAAGGACCCCCGTAGGATGAGTCACATTCCAAATGATCATCGTCTCCCAAAGAACTTAAACAAAAGTTGTTCTAAATAAAAGAAAGAGCAAAAGTGGGAAAAAGAGGCTGGACACCCCCGACATCGACCTCGTCTTCATCTTCTTGCCTGGGGAAGCCTTTTTCAATGTCGCTTAACTTCTTGATGATGAAGATAGGAAGCGACAAAGGCCCCTCGGATGCAAATAGTTGTCACACTAGAGGCAAATAGCAGCCACGAGTGGACACCACGTTATAGGGTAGCAACGTCCATCGTTTGAACATTATTTTCTTTGCAACTGGTAGATTTCTGCCAAGCGTGGAATCCCCAAGGTTAACTGAAGGACCCCACGCGGACGACCACCTTTCAATTGAAATGTCAGCGCTCGGTTGATAATACTAGTATTAATCCGTATTAATCTAGAGAGGTGAATCTCGTGACTTGAGGAGCACGTTAATTGAGCCTTGGTTGTTCAGTTAGCGATGCTCGGGAGATAGTGTCCGGTCGGATGTAAGCAACCGACGAGCTTGGTTATCATGGGTTGGTTGTAAGGGGGGAGAGAGAGAGAGAGACGATTACTCAAGCTCGAGGTGGTCGGTCGGGGGTTAGGAAAAACCGATTGCTCAAGTCTAACGTGATTGGTCGAGTATTGAAAAGCTCCGACAGTTCGGGCATAATAAGCGGCTGAGGGTAGTGAAGTACGTACTAGTATTATCAACCGGGCGCTTGAGTGCTCGAGCGCGAAGATAGAAAATGTCAACAATACTCATGTGTAGCTTTGACCATGCAGTTAACGTTGGGGATTCTACGCTTTTATAATACTAGTACTTCACTACCCTCGGCCGCTTATTGGGCCCAAAACATCGGAGCTTTTCAACCGGACCAGGCCAAATGAATTGTTCACTAAAGTACTAGTATTTTCAACCGGGCCCGGCCAAATCAATTGAAATGTCAGCCCCGGTTGATAATACTAGTACTTCACTACCCTCGGCGGCTTATTGCGCCCGAACGGTCGAAGTTTTCAATACCCGACTGATCATGTTAGATTTGAGTGGTCGGTTTTCCTAAACCGCCCGACTGACCACCTCGAGCTGGAGTACTCAAGCTGGAGTAATCGTCTCTCTCTCTCTCTCTCTCTCTCTCTCTCTCTCTCTCTCTCTCTCTCTCCTATTTACAACCAACCCATGATGACCAAGCTCGTCGGTTGCTTACATCCGACCGGACACTATCTCTCGAGCACTGCTAACCGAACCACCAAGGCTCAATTGACGTGCTCTACAAGTCACAGGATTCACCTCTCCGAATTAATATGAGAGATATCCGCACTTCGCAGATATTCTCACCTACCTCTTCGAGGCAATCATGAATCCAGCTATGATTGTGACCCATCCTCGTAGGATATCAAATCTTCACAGAATCAGAATCCCAGTCGAATACGGTAACGATATACCCTATAAATACCCCTCCATGATATGACAAAAGGTACGCACACAAAAATATGAATATCTATCCCCATTGGGTGATTATTCTACCATCGCTAACTTAGGCAATGGAGAGTCAGATGGAACCCCCGGCGGCTATCCTAACCCTTGGTGGTGCTTGCGGGCTCTCTAGATCTGAGGATCCCTATACAATCATCAATCAGACGGCAAAGGTTTGAGTTGGCCCCTGATCAACATCTAGTGATATGATTTAGCGTCAACACACACCATGTACATCACCATGTAATGACATCCACATACAAGATAAACAATTACAAAGCATACAATGAGATGGGTCCCTAGTACTAGCAACACAAAAGAATCAAATGGGCACACATTTATAAATACCGAGCTTTATTTTTGTTTGAAATTTGCCTTAGTTTGTGTTCCACATGTGCCCACTCATCATCCCACAATTTCAGTCCATTTGGGCCTTGAAATGGCACCATTTAGGGCGTCAACAGGCCTTACCATATGGCCCACCACGCTGCCCAAAGAATTTGCGGCGTAGCTCAAGTTACATACATCAAAGTGGGCCACATGGTCAATGGGGTGGCAGACGCTCTGGCTAGAATTGGCAGCTGAGTCCCAGACTTTTAAGGTGTTCCACATCGAAGTAGATCTTCCGTGTCAAGTTTGTGGGGCCCTCTGTTTGGACAGAGCTCATTTGAGGGAGATATATAAGGGATTAGAGGTTTGATATGATAGTCTCCCCGGGGTTTTTAGGCATTGGGGGGGGGGGGGGGGGGGGGGGGGGGATGGATTCCGAATGTGTATATTGGCTTCTCCATCTTGGTCTTTTCAATAAAATTTTCTCTCGCCCCGAAGGGAAAAAAAAAAAAAGTGGGCCACATGGGCTGCCAAAACTGGTGGGTAGCAGCATATAAGACACATACATCATATATAGTGCGTCTCACGGCGAGTGGGCCCACTTGTAGGCATCCAACACATCAACCAAAGGGTCCCATGGAAGGTGGGCCCCAGCCATGTCCTGGGAAAAATGGATATGGAAGGTGGATATATCACCGACATCATGGTGGGGCAAGAGTTTTAATGGTCGGCGTCAAATCCCCATTGTTTCATGCGGTATAGCCCATTTCAGTTTCAGATCTGGTTCGTTCTTTGGCCCAGTTATTAACTTGATTTGGGGAGCCAGAAGGACGGCATGCATATGAAATATGTGCATAAAGGTGGTTGTTAAAGTAGCACTTACACGCTGCTTTTGATTGGATTTTTCTTTTTCTTTTTTTCTTTTTGTCTTCTTGTGCCCCTTCAAAGGTGGGTGTTAAAATCACCACTGTTTCCAAATTGTGTGGCCCACCTAATTTTGGATATGCCTGATTTTTTATTTTTTTTTGGCCCATGCCGTGAGATGGTGTGGCCCCAATAATAGACGGAGTAGATCTGAGACACATGTCGGGGTGGTGTCCCATGGTGGACCCCACTGCAGCCACCCTTCCCATTTACAACGTGCAGCAGCCAACTTCACGCTGCTTGCATTCAGAGTTCAGTAGCACGCTGTTTGCAATCAGCGTGCAGCTGGATCCTTAAACAAAAGCAGAATTGGGTCCACATGGTGGCTCACCTTGATCTTTGGGTCAGCCACGATCAATGGGTTACTTCCAGGGTATGAACGGTCAGATAAGACTCATACACAGTTGGTAGGCCCTACAGGGATAGCCACACAATATCTATTAAAACAGATTTTCATGTTTCCGTTAAAGCAGAATTGGGTCGGGCTCAGTTTTTGCCCTGATTTTCAGCTGCATGGGGCCGCATTTCGCGATAGGGTGAAACCTCCTAGTAGCCCTATGTATTGGCATCAAAATCCATAATGTGGGCTCTGAAAGGTGTGTGTAGAATTAACAGTGTAAGGCCCAACATGGGTACTTGAAAAATCTGCACCCAGTTTTCTGCATAACCATTGGCTCCGTTTTGAGCTTTGTTTTCGAACCACGTGGGGCCAACTTTGGGTGGTGTAAATGGTTATTCCCACTCTCCTATATGTGGACAACAAAACTCTGGAGGCAGGTCACCTAAGGAATATTTGCGGGGCCCACTACAAAGGTCCAAACATGGGGTTTAGCTCCAAAAATAGAAACTCTTAAACTGAGACTAATTAAATTCTGGACTGCCATCAATGGTCCATATGAATCCTATTTCTAGACAGAGTGTGCCCTACCTTATACCACATTTTAGGGTACTTTCAACCACATAAATGGAGCAGCAAGGTGTCCACAAAGATGTCTTAAAATGAGACCCAAAACTGTCCAAAAATCGAACTAGAAAGGACATAGTTGGAGACAAATTTTTGGTGCATGGCTTCACACCTTGATGGGGCTGTCCGTTGATAAACAAGGTGCGACACACATGAAATCTGAGTCCTTAGAATGGGCTCCAAAAATCAATAGAAAAAAGAAGAAATAAATAAAAAAGAAAGGAAGTTTGAGGCAGGGAAGGTACACCCACCTTAAGACTTCAACTCTCCTAACTCCTCTCGCCCTATTGCTCCCACTCTCTCTCTTTTTCTTTCTAATAGTTAGTTTTTTTTTTTTTTTTTTTTTTTTTTTTTTTTTTTTTTTTAATGAGTCTTTAGCTCTAACTAGAAGTTATCCTCATATAGAGAATTTGGGTAGAATTCCTACTTGGCACAATGGTGGACTTCAATTAGATGGTGTTTGTGAGTGGATGAGTGACATGGCTAAGGGTTTGCATGCATTGGCATATTGAGGGATAGCTTGGTATGCATTGGCTCACTTGAGAAGTTTTGTAAGAAAAGGACAGCGTTGTAAGTGGAATATCAAAGTGGCACTTTTGTGAGCTTTCATTAGAGAAAAGATGATGATGTAGATAGATGATGTTGTCAAATCATCTGCAGGAATTGGCCTAAATGGGAGAGGTGTAAGAAGACTTGGATGGGCCATGATTTGTTGTAAGAGTATTCTGTGTAATGATTTTTCTTAGAAGAGAGTGAGGAGAAGAGAGAATGAGTGGATCTTGTAGAGAAAGGAGGTGACGTGTAAAGATACATATGACATGTAAAAGTGTATGATGATGTGTACAGTGATGTGGAAAGGTGCTGTCAAAGTTTTTTCTTACGTCTTTGGTCAATGCTTGACCATGATACACTACATTAAGATGCATTGTACTATAGTGCCCCTCCTTGGCTATCGGCACATCGATACCTGTGCTTTGGCTTAGGGTCTACATATGAGGAGACCAAATGGGTCTATATAATGTGTTAGATCACCGATAACATACCATAATAAAGATGAGAACTCTCAAGTTCCACAACAAGCTACACTCCCTCACGCACCCATGGAGCTCTAGAAGCTCATTCATTCTTTTATTTCCATAAGGATTTCAAGATGAAATAGAAAGTAGAAGCCACTTGCAAATACATTAAGGATCATTTGAATTATGTTTTATTTTAGGTTAACATTTTTTTGTGTATATATGTTGCGCAGATGGACTCGATGTATATATTGTAATGTATATAATGTAATGATTATGTTGTATACAGTTAATACCCATTTTAGTGTTCGATATCATAAAGAAAAAGAAAAAAAATTACCTCTAAAATTTATTGTCAAAGACTGAGCTCGGGATGTTAGATTTGGAGCGCAACGTTGGCTAATCTTAAACAAAAATATTAACACATGTCTTAGAGATGTGAAGTGCATTAAATTATCTTATATATATATATATATATATATATATATATATATATATATATATATATATATATATATATAGAGAGAGAGAGAGAGAGAGAGAGTTAAGTAGGTTTACATGAGTACCCAACCTAACTACCTTTCTAAACATGTCGCAAGTATTAGATATGATCCCAACCAAAAACTTGAGTCTAAATTTTAAATCACGCTGATTAGACTTTTTTACAAGAAGATCCAAGTATGCATTAACAACCTTAAGTTGAGGAAAAGAGTCCATCATGAAACAACATTGAAGCAAAAAAATGTAAACATATATATATGGAGAAGTTATCCTTACGAATATAGTTATTTTCCCAAGCTAAGGTTTGACCATGGTATTCCATTAGATTTGACCATCAAAGAATCAATTTGAGCCCTCGATCAGGCCCACTCATCGGGGTTCAAGATCGGAGATAGTTGCATAATTGTTGGAATATATTTTAGCACTGGTAGAAGATCCACCCGATTCAACATCAGCCCTTGCAAAGAAAAATCCTGGTTGTTTAGGTTCGGGAAGTTTCATATATTCACTTCCAAGCATGAGAATAACTGAAGACATGGTGGGCCTATCCGCTGCATCATGTTGAACACATAACAATCCAATGTGTATCCATCTAAGCACTTCGTTGGCAGGACATGACTCTGTTAACAAAGGATCAATCAACTCTCTCTCTTTTCCATTGCACCATAATCCCCATACCTGTAATGTCAATCTTCATGTAAGAAAGTGAGATTAAGAAGGTGGGCTCAATTTATTTTTAAGTAAAGTCATACATTAACTAGGAGGCTCTGAGTGCCATTGCGAAGATGGTCAATGCTGTTTCTTTTTCCGCTTATGATCTCCAATAATAGAATTCCAAAGCTATAAACGTCAGATTTTGTAGAGAATAACCCGCCCATTCCATACTCTGGTGCCATGTAGCCACTATTTGCAAAACCAAATGTAAAAATCAATTAGAAGCATTATAACTGGTAAAGGGGAAATGGACCTTAGATTCACCCACATATAGCAATGTGGCGAAAGCATCTTGCCACTCATAAGGTGAATCCCACTATTTTAATACCTGACTGGGAAATTAGACAAATACTATCAACTAATGTGTTACGCATTATTTTGAATCACATAGGTTCTATCAGCTGATGAGTGTCTTAAATTTCAAAACCATGCACCACATTGTCATGTGAGAGACGAGTCTTACTAGAAAAGCTCATAGGGCATTGATGTATTTGGAGAAATAGAAAATTCTATGAAAACTTACAATGTTCCAACGACTCTATTGGTATTGAGTTGACTTTCATTTCCATCCAAAAATCGAGCAATGCCAAAGTCAGAAATCTTCGGGTTCATCTCATGGTCTAATAAAACATTACTAGCTTTTAGATCCCTATGAATAATTTTGAGTCTTGAGTCTTCATGGAGATAATTAAGGCCCTTTGCAATTCCACATACAATGTTGTGACATCTTTCCCAGCCTAATTGAGCACGTTTGACTGGATCTGAAAACAACATGCAAATTTAGTTAAATATGTTTATGTTATGTTTCTTAAAATGCAAGCTTGGTCAAAGATTTTTAGTTGTGCATTTTAGAAATGCAAATTGAATTAAAAATGTGTTTGAATATGTGAAATCCAATAAGAAACTAGGATTATTTCGATAGACAAAAAATCATGAATATAAGCACATAATAATTGTAATTATCTATAGTGGCAATTTCTTAGTAAAAGAAACAAGGTGATTATTTTGTTATAAACCTTACATTTTTCACTTATATCCAAACAACTCCCCCAATTTTAGAATTTAATTTTCTATATTAATGATATAAAATTATAGAAAAAGTTTCTAGCATGATACAACAATCCTTTATTCAAGCTCAAGACTGGAAATGATAGCACAAAAATCCACTTGTTGCTATGTAATAGTCTATTACATAGGTTGATTAAAATCAATAACTTTAGTCATCAGATAATCATTATGTTATTAACAAAATCTAAATTTAAATGTTATTAGTTGATTTTAATCGATATATTCCCCCTCTATATCCACCTTTCAAATGACCGTCAACAGTGACTAAAACTAATTTTTTGGTACCTAATACCTCAATTAGGGACAAAAAGAAATTGCATCATACAACCATTCCTACATAAATAGAGACAAAGGAAATCTCTCAAAGTTCATTTGTTTAAAGATTAATGCTCTTTAAGTCCATTTATTTAAAGTTCAATGATAAAACACTTTATAAGGTACACTGTGGTTCCTCTTAAAAAAAAGCATACACTGTGACTCCTATTGGATGATTGGTTTTATTCGTAATACAATGATTGTGATTGAGAGACATGAAACACTAGCCGTGTTGAGCGAAATTTTGATCTCATTTCACTTGTCTTTTACTTTGTTTACATTTGCTTAAAGTGTCAATGTATTATAGATTTGTCATGAGTGTGTGTGTGTGTGTGTGTGTGTGTGTGTGGTAAAATTTAGAAACTTAAGAAGAGAGAAAGGGTCCAAACCAAAGAGGAAGACGTCGAGGCTAGTGTTTGGCATGTATTCATAGATGAGCAGTTTCTCTCTTTTATCAATGCAATAATACAGGAGTCTCACAAGGTTCTTATGTTGGAGTTTCGCAATCAATTTGACTTCATTTTTAAATTGCTCCAAACCCTGCTTTGAGCTCCTTAATAACCTTTTAACCGCTACTTCCTTCCCATCAGATAACATTCCCTGAAATGATTTTTGGTGATATGGCTAGTTAATGAACAAAAGAAACTTATATCCTATTCTATTTAGACATTAGTCAACTACTCTTAATTAATCCTGCATTTGGATGCTAACCAGCTTAAACTACAAACATTCAATTGAGTTAAGAATAATAAAATTAACGAGATTTATTCTTAATAAGGTAAAAACTCTTAAATTTTTGCATTTACTTTTAAAACATATTTAGGGCTCATTTGGCATCTCTACTTTAATTCAGTAAGAGCTTTTTGAATAAGAGCTACTTCAAAAAGTCATTTTTGTTCTAGCTCTATTTTAAATAAGCTCGTTTGGTAAAATCTCCAAAAAAAGCTCTTATTTAAAATAAGTACGTTTGGTAAAACTTTTAAATAAGAGCTTTTTTAAAGGGTAGTTAATGTCATTTTTAAAGATTACAACAACTTTAATATAAGAGCAATCCAAATGGTTGTTTTGGTGGATCATCCATCATGTGGAGCCCAACATTCCTAATTGTTCTTTATGTGGGGCCCCTCAATGTCCACTACCCATCGCCCATCACACTGGACTCCACATTTGACGTGTCCATAGTGTGGGCCCTACCTTTGAATTGGATTGTCCATCATGTGGGGCCCACTTTTGATATCCACCATTCATCATGTGGGGTGTACTTTCTATGTGGATCATCCATCATACGGCCCACTTTAGATATGGGTCATCTATCATGAGAGACCTTAGATGTGGACCTTCCATTGGTGGGGCCCACTTGATGTGAAATATCCATTATGAGGGGCCACACTTTTATGTAGGTCATCCATTATGTGAAGCCTACTCTATCCATTATGTGGGTGCCCACCTTGATGTGGACCATTCATTGTGTGGGGCCCCACCTTTATTATGTATCGTTCATCATGTGGGCCTATCTTTGATATCAACTGACCATCATGTGGGCCCACCTTTGACGTGGACTTTCCATCAAATGGGACCCACTTGATGTGCATGTTTCATCATGTGGGGCCCACCTTTGATGTGAACCTTTCATTATTGGGCCCACCTTGATGTGGGGCCCCACTTTAATGTGAATCATTCATCATGAGGGGCCCATCTTTGATGTCCACCATCCATCATGTGGGTCCCACCTTGTCGTGGACCATTATCATGTGGGGCCCACTTGATGTGGATAGTCCATCATGTGGAACCCACCTTTGATGTCCACCATCCATCATGTACATCCCACATTGGCTATGGACCATCCATCATGTGGGGCCCAACCTTTAATATGGGTCATTCATCTTGTAGGCCCACCTTTAATGTCAACCTTCCATCATGTGGTCTCACATTCAATGTCCACCATCTATCACATGGGTCCTACCTTTGATGTGGAACATCCATCATGTGAGTCCCATATTGGTTGTGGACTATCTATCATGTGGGGCCCACTTGATGTGGATAGTCCATCATGTGGGACCCACCTTTGATGTCCACCATCCATCATGTAGGTCCCACCTTTGCTATGGACCACCCATCATGTGGGGCTGAACCTTCAAGATGGGTCATTCATCATGTGGGCCCACCTTTAATGTCAATCTTCATCATATGGTCCCACATTCAATGTCCACCATCCATCGTGTGGGTCCCGCCTTTGATGTGGACCATCATTAGGTAGGGCTTGCTTGATGTGGATCGTTCATCATGCAGGGCCACACTTTGATGTGACTGTGCATTATGTAGGCCCACCTTTGATATGGGTCATTCATCATGTGGGGCCCACCTTCACTATGGGTTGTTCATCATGTGGGCCTTTCTTGAAGAAATTGTAAAGAGAAGAGAAAAGGGTAAGATGGGAATTACTTCAAAAGTTTAAGGGTAAACTTGTCTAAAAAGTAGTCCAAAATGTCTACCCGCATAAGCCAAATGAGCTTCGTTTCAAAAAGTAACCCCTCCCCAACTTATTAAATCAGAGCTTATTTTTTTAGAAATAATCCAGTAAGCTCTTATTTGTAGAGATGCCAAATGCCCCCTTGGATTGAAGGATAACAAAATAAAGGAAAAATAAATACTTTTGTTTATATGGTGTTTAACTATTTTTTTTTTTTTTTTTTTTTTTTTGTTAAAAACATTATAGTGAGCATTGTCTCATAGAAACAAAATCTCTATTTATTATCTAAACAAGATGTCCAAAATTAGAATCTATAGCTCATTAGGTCTATGGAATTCTAGAGAATTCGTCATTGGATAATAATTATATATTTCTTTTTGTTTCTTTTTTTTTCCATCAATTCAAATATGCCTTGAATGTGCTTAGGAAACTAAAAGTTTGATTATTTATATTTCCTACAAGTAACAATATATAAGAAGCTCAATTATGCATCTACACACACCTTTAGAGAATTATCATTACCTTATATACAGGTCCATATCCACCTTCTCCAAGTTTATTTTCATCAGAGAAGTTATCTGTAGCATCTTGTATTGTAGCGAAGTCGATGATCGGCAATTCTACATCTTGCATACTAGCATCCCCAAGTTCTAAACCATCCAGAGTCCCAGAATTAAGTGATAATGCTCGATGTTCTTCTTTATCTAATATAAAAATTTTAAATTGTCATGTTAGTCCTTACAATATGATGATTCCAGTAGATGATGATTAAGATCCCTTTTCCCAACCATGGGGCTATGGCTACATGCTAAGATTATCTAGACCATTCATGTGACTCTTAGTCTTATTGGTGCTATATGTTTCCAAATGGGTGTTAATTCATGTAAGTGCCTAGCATTAATGGTACTAATCATCATATTTTAGCTAAGTGAGCCTCATCATAGATAGGCCAATTGGAAAGGACGACAAGCACAACAAGGCAAAATGTGATGTTTTATAGATCCATTCTAACTTTTATGGTTAACACCATTACTTTATAGAGCTTAGGTCAAGTCAAAAATATATCTTCAGGCCTACTCATTAAATTTCAAGTCTAAAATTTAATATGGCTGAAGATTGGCCTGAGATTGAGCTGTGAAGATGTAAATAGGCCTAGATTCAGGCTTGGTTTAAGCCTTAAACAGAGAATTTTGTTAAATTCAAACATGGGTGCTTTTTACTTTTATTTTAAGTCGAAAAATTCCCATGTACCTAGCTTCTTAGCCTAAATGTTAAACCCAAGCCTAGCCCATGGATGATTTGTTGAAAAAAGACCTATGGCCCATTGATCTTCCAAGGCAATGACATCATGTTTATTTAGATTGTTTACCTTTGTGTGGTCTCTTACTTCGTTGTATGCAGTAGTAGATGCCCAAACCGAAGAGAACCAACCCCAAAATCAAGGAAACAACGACAATAATTATAACCCTTGATTTGTTCCCTGTACTAAAAGGAGAAGGATTAGTAATTTCCAATGCAATACACATTGTGAAAATATAAAATACACATGTACATATAAAATGTATCTCCACCCTAATTTACGAGATGATCAGGATAAGATCTCAAATAGATCATAATGATCGTTCCATACCTAGTCAAATCATGTAAACATATGGTGGAGATGGATAATTGGTTGGTTGGATGAATTTTACGTGATAATTGTTTAGATCATCAAAGCTTGATCATTCGTGGTAGTGAATAGATTTTAATATGATTGTTCACATAAATTCTAATACGATTGTTTTGTGATCAATATTGTAATATAAGACCAATTACTTAAGTGATTCTTGTGTCGTTATTTCTCTATGTTACTAATTAAGGTTGTGATGAGGTAGAGTTAATTTAGTATGTATTCTTAAGCCCATGTGCGTAAGTTTGATCAGGCTAGAAAGATGTTGGGAAAGCGGCTAAATCAAGATTGGATCACAAAGATGGCATGAAGGAAGATTGAAAATAACCATGTTATAATGACATGAATTCATGTAAGCATGTATATACGCTTGAGCACGCACAACCATACATCACGTGGGATGTAGTGGACAATTAAACACACCATAGATTAGAGAGAAGTATTCTCGTCCATTCACATGATAGGCACACTAGAATTTTGTAAAAACCAAATCCTTCAAGGGGGGGGGGGGGGTAAAATATAATGACCTACAATTTTTGTATGCATACATGCACAGGGATACACATGCACTTACATATATAATTGATTGACTATGCATCCATCAATCAATGCTAAGTATGACCGTTATTACATGTGTTAGACTATATAATGTTAGTCATTGATCTATGTAGCAGATTCACCCACTTATGACCCATATTGATATTGAAATTTATAATTATATAAATATATGTATGTGTCCATTCATGTTCACTCTCACCACTCATACACAAAAAAGAAATTGTTCATTCATCAGTTCACACATCTAAGTACTTATCCAACCATTTAATTGATCTTTTAATCATTCATTATATATAATTACTTGATCATTAACCATTAGATCAAGTAATTTTTTTATGATTCATCAGTTAGATCCTCAATTCATTTTCACATGTACGAAGAAAATAACCTAGTGATATCTACCATGTACTAGTAACAAACAAGCAATATTGGGGCACCATACCATAGGCTAGCTACAAGAATATAATGCCTCTGAAAAAATGAATCCTCTAGGATAACACACACACACACACACAGAGATATATATATATATATATATATATATATATATATATATATATATATATATATATATATAGTTGATTACTCCATACATTATTATTTCAAATATAAACATGTAAGTAAAATATAATATTTAAAACAACAACCTAAATCCAAATGATATGGATTGTAGGTCAAATGGTATGATTTTTAGATGCCAATATGTTCCAAATAAAAATACTACTTTCCTAAAATTAGATAACGGAGTCCTATAGCGAAGGGTTTTTTTTTTTACTGGACAAATTTTATGTCATATTGTGCTTAAACAAGTGCAAAATAACTTAATATATGTCTCAACCTCCTACTACCAAAGGTCTAAAGCTTGCTCGCAAATAGCAAGAGTCATCAACCTAATCAAATGGTCAACTCATAGAAATAAAATTCTATTATATAAATCACTCAGTACATACAAGTTGGGCATCTCATAAAAACCAATGATCAGGGGATCCCTGGTCCTTGATAAAACAGGGTAGGGTGTTGTTAGGGAAGGCTAATATTTTGGTTTTAGTTTCCTATGTTGGGTAGTCCCTGTCGGTGTTGGCTGGGGTTACTCGAATTGTAAGATTCGATTGATGTGAATAAATTTGGTAGTTGTTTGTTTAAAAAAAAAAAATTGGGCATCTTATTAGGAAACATTCGCTCAATATTTCTAACTTACAATAGGCATAAGCTCAATAATATTGGTTATAAGTTACAAAATGAGTTATCTCCATGTTGCTTTATAATTTTCTTTATAAGTAACAAAATGTAGTTGCCTCCTTTCTAAAGGCTTCATATAGACTAGGGTGTCTCCTTTATTTAATTTTCATGAAATCTATACACATCAACATGTACATCTTGTATTTCAATTCCTTTATGTCATAGGCTGAGATGGACACGTAGCTGAACTAAATTATGAAAATTCATTTTTACTAAGACGAGACAATAATAATTGGTTCTGGAATACTTGCTTGTTGAAAACATAATAATTGAATATTTTTATTTTCAATTATTCCTTAGATGTCCATCAATCGAGCAGTTAGATAATCAAATAATTTTATTCTTCGGTTCATGATATATTTAAAATGGAACCCATACTTTAGATCATTTAGTTTAAATTACTCAAATTCCGTGTATACAATTTTTAAGTAATCTTTAGGTGGTTGCACATCATCCATCCAATTGCTAGAGTATCACAATTCCTGAATAATAACAAACATTTAAAGGTGTTGAAAAGGATAGCTTGGTCTTCCTATGTTATCTTTTACATGACTAATAACCATTGCACTGGGTTACACCTCACCATTTTTATACCAGCAAATATTTTTCACCAATACATCAAATGTGTAAGACATTGCAACGTAAAAATGATGGGCACTCCATGAAAATCAACTAGCACAAAAGTCAGGATGACCTACTTATCAAATGAACCACTATGTTGGAATCAATTAATGATGGGCAATCAGATGTAAAAATAATAATAAAAAAATGTGGCCCAACATTTTCAGGTATAGACTTTAGAGATGGGAATCTTGGTGTAGATCTTATTTTCACGAGTGGCGGCATGTTGATCGTAAAGATGCTAGAGCACTAGTAGTTTTATGGTGTTGGTGAAGAACAAGCAAGTCAGTTATTAGTTCTTAATATAATAATTGGGACTAATGGATGGTGTGTATGTAAAATATATATATACATAGTGGGCCCAAGAAGATTTCAATGTTAGACATTCAATAAACTCCTTTGGCATTCAGTTGCACACCACTTTTATCTATTAGTGGCATTTATAGAAGTCCCACCTAGAATGAGAGAGACTACTTTCTAATACTTCAGTTGGACTTTAAAAAATCCTCCATTCAAACTAGAAAACATTACAAATCCAAAACAAATCAGACAAAAAAGTTCCTCAGAACTAACCGATGATCCCGATTGGAAGAACCGAAACCCTATAAATGAAATCATTGCCGATACCAATAGTTTATTTCCACCTATCCAAAAGGGACTTTTTAATATGAAAAACTATCACTTGATAAGTGTAGAAATTATAAAATAATACGATCCCCTCTCCATTAGAGGTAATAAATTAATTGTTGGTGAAGTCCATATGTATGGCTCAGTCTATTTTACTATAGGGGTAGAAGGGAGATATCAAATGCAATCTAGCGAGTTGTATAAAGAAGAAAGGGGCTAGAGGCAGATAGAGAGGTTTTAAAGACTAAGAAGAATAAGAGGGTATGGGAAGTAAAATATAGAAAATAATAAAGGTTCGGGTATAGGGAAACCTAAAAGTTACAAATGAGTCAAGAGACTACCCGATCCAGGAGAGCGAGAAAAGAGTAAAAACAAGTTAGTAGAAGAACCCATTAAATCTAAAGTTAGGTTGAGAGAAGGGATATTTGACCATTCATTTTGTAGAAAATGGTGCCTAACCTTCCATTTTTCCTCTCATATCTCATTCTAACAAGCATTCAATTTCACTATGCACAAGCATCACTTTTATGTCTTCCTTTTCGCTTTCTTTATAACTATGTTGAGTCTACGGGGTCCATAGAGTGATTTCAAATGTAGTCTCCTAGAATACAAAAAAATCTCCCAATAAAACTAAAATCCCATAAAGTAGAGACTACACGTAGTGTTGGTAGAAAATAATGCTTAACTCATTTCTTTTCCATCACTGAGGTCCTTACTCAAAATCTATGATCGTAAATTAAAATTATGAGTCACTTAGATCAGAGTATTTAGACTTATGAAAATACACTAAGTAGAATCAAGCAAAGCACTCACAATAGCGCATACAAATCCACACAAAGAACAATTCGAATTTATGTCGAAAAACGCTTGTGGTAAAAACCATAGCACAAAGAGATCAATCCACTATTAATAACAACGTTGCAAGAGATGAGCTTACACACATCAAAAGCCCCCAAGAGAAAACCCTATCTTTTCTCTCTCCAAAACCCTGTCAAGCCTTAAAACACATCTTAATATGCCCTAATCCTGATTACAACTGCTTATAAAGTAATAATCGAAATGAGAAACAAAATCGCAAAACTGTGCAGAATCGTGCAAACTGTCAATTAGTTGGGTCGACTAGTCGAGCTGGGTCGACACATGGGTCGATTGGTCGATGGATCATGTTTGACAATTCAAATACACCAAAATTTTCAAGTGAGTTTTGCCAATATTTTGAATGTTATCTACCAGTTAAGACAAGCGGTCGACAGGTCGAAGCCCTCGATAATTGTCTGAAGAACTTTCTGTATAATTCCATGCATTATCGACAGGTTGACCAATTTAGTCGAAAGGCTGAACACCATGTTGTTAGCACAGATTGAAGGCTCCTACCAAAAATCTCCACTGAGGCTTCAATCAACAATTTCATTCGTCTTTTTGATCCATCCTCCATCTGTAATTTGTCTCCATCATAGCATTATCATCATTGCTTCTCATGCATACTCTATCTTCATTCTATCTCCTCCAGAGCTAGAGAAACTAAGTAGAACTCAAACTTCTCTATAGGAACCACCTTCATTAGCATATTCGTCGAATTCAAGCTTTTATGGATCTTCTCCAGAGTCACATGGCCTTCCTTAAGTACCTGTCGGATAAAATGGTGACAAAAATCAATATTTTTAGTTCTAGAGTGGTAAACTAAGTTTCTTGCCAAATCGATCGCACTTTCGTTGTCACAATTAACCGACATGGCCTTTTGCTGAAGCCCCAACTGATTATCATTCTCCTCAACCAAGCCACTACCTCAAATGCTTCTATCACTTGCATATAATTAGCTTCTGTTGTGGAAAGAGCCACAATAGACTGAAGCTTCAACATCCAACTAATCACTCCACCCACTAGTATAAACAAGTACTCATAAGTCGATCTACTACTGTCCATACTGCTTGTGTAATCAGAATCCACATATTCTACCAACTTATCCCTAATTTCTCAAATGTCAAGAGGTTGTCCTACATTCCTTAAATATATTTAAGTGGTTATTTTATAGCTTTCCAATATTGCTTGTCAGGGTTAGACATGCATCTGCTAATAACACACATCGCATGTGAAATATCTGGTCTCATACAAACCATAGCATAAATCAAGCTACTGGCTGTGATTGAATAAGACACATGAGACATAAATTGTTTTCCGTCTTCTCTTTAAGGACACTACTCAGAAGAAAGCTTAAATTAAGTCACATGGAGAACGCTGACCGGCTTAGCCTTGTCTATCTCATACTTCACTAATAAATTCTCAATGTATTTAACATTAAACAATCATAGCTTGCTCCTCTTTCTTTCTCTATGTATATCAATGTCGAGAACCCTCTTTGCAACCCCTAGATCTTTCATCTCAAATGTCTTTAATAGCTGAGTCTTTAATATGTTGATTCATTTTCATAAGTGGCTACTCCACATATTCTGGTACCTCTATCTACATCTCAGTCTCAGCTCGTGTTTTATCTCTGTCTATTTGAACAGCAATTATGGTTGGTTTTTTCGTTTCATTCTATTCATCCTTGTGAAATAAGAACCCTTCATCAAACCTAACATCTCAACTTATTATGATCTTCCATGTGATTAGGTCTAACTTGTATCCCTTCACACCATCATCATAGCTCATAGAGACAGTTTCTCGCCCTTCGGTCTACCTTATTTATCTCAACTGATGGTATATGAGAGTAAGCCCCATAATTAAATATCTGTAGCCTCGAGTAATCTACCTGCTGACCACTCCATACTTTCTTAGAAATCTTACAATCTATAGCCGTAAAAGGGGAATGATTCACCAAGTAACAAGCCATGTTAATGGCCTCAGTCCACATTTCCTTGCCCAACCCAGTATTACTTATAATGCATGGAGCCCTCTCCAAGAGAGTCTGATTCATTTGCTTAGCCACGCTATTCTACTCTAGTGTGTGGCGCACTATGTTATGCCTCACGATCCCTTCTATTTTTTTAAGAATAAAATAATGTGTTGCTCTATTATTGCTACGAAAACATAGAAAATTGTACAAAATGCCATAAACTGCAACTTCTAACAATAAATGAAAGCATCCTACCTATAAAAACTAAAGTTGTCATGTTAATGCTTGGGCATATAATTTCAGTTACTACCAAACAATGCCTCGAAATATGTCGATAAAGTACTTCAGTTATTCCTTTCTTTAAATAAAGTGCAGAGCGGGCATCTATTTCCTTTTAAAACCAAATGTTGTACCTGAATACTTCACTCAAGCAATTGCTTAGACCAGTCCATCCAATCTAAAATCTCGACCATGACCTCTTCCCTTGTCACGGCCATGCCCACGCCCTTGTGAAGGCGGTGCTTCCAGACGACCAAAATCATTGTAACTACTTAACTCATGTTTAATATCACCACTCACATAACCCCTTTCATGCCAACGGAAACCACGACCTCTTCCACGACTTCAAACTTTGCCATCATATGAGCGTATGCCATCCCAAATTCCATCTCCATTGTACTCCCCCACCCCATTGTTGATGCCTCTACCCCTCAATTGCCATGTCCTTTGCCTTACATGCCAAGTGTGCCCTCTCCTTCATATACTCAAGTTCATTCCATGGTTTCACCTAGTCAATTGGTATAGGTGATTGGTATCCTATCAAGGAAACATTCAGCTGCTTCTTAGATAATGTTATTATGATCATCGATACATGACGAGTAGTTTTCAAAGGAAGAAGGCCCTTTTCCAATGGTTCCCACATGTCAATTATATTAGTAGATCCAATTGATGTGTTTTGATGGACACCTATAATCCTTCTCTTAATTAATTCAGCAATCATCATAGTCTTGTTAATAGCCCTCCCCATAGCTTTGAGGACAATTTCATTAGATCCTTTTTTGTGGAGGAGGCTAGTGGCATAACTAATGTAGTTTCTCATCCTCCTTTATGTAGTTATTTGTATCTCGTTCTCATTTGTGGGTATATCTCATCCTCCCTTACAATCCCTTCATTTTTACAAAAGTGATCAAATTCCCTAGAAGTGAATTCCTCACCGTTATTATCTTTAATACTTTCACCTTTCACCATAACTATTTTTCTACCATCGCCTTCCACTACTGGAATAGTCGTCAATAAACATAACAAACCATGATAACCCTCCACTACAAACTACGGGTAACGACTTCCATACATCATAATGCACATAATCTAGAACCCACTTACATACATCTTTACCAAATTTAAAAGATAACCTTAATTATTTACCATACATACAATGATCGCATATACTAAAATCAATGCTTTTTAAATATAAGAATTAAAGAATGTTCATAAATTACCTTCATGCCCTCCTTGCTCATGTGGCTTAGGTGAGCATGTCATATACCTGTAGATATGAAATCCGTTACATACTTTTAATTTTACCCTGAGGAAGTGCTCCCAATCAACTTATAAAGGTTAATGTTCCTTTCTGCTTTTATGACTATAAGTGCCCCCTTTGAAACTTTAAGAAAATGATCAAATCAGGTGAATTTGCACCTTAAAGCCTTGAGTGCATCAAGAGATATCAAGTTTTTCTTCAACCTAGGGACATGCCTTACATCTGTCAGTATGCGTTCGATCCCATCGAATATCCTAATGCACACTGAACCAATATCAATTACCTTGCAGGCGTAGTCATCGCCTAAGAGTAGCAACGCACCATCATACTCTCTGTATGTGGTGAATAAACTCTGATTAGGACACACGTGATATGATAACCCTAAATTCAAGAACCACTCATTGCTTACATACCCAAATTTGGATACAATTAATACGTCACAACCATCAACATTAATGTCCTTTGCAGATTCCACGGTATTAGCCTCTTTAGAAGATTCCTTTGATTTCTCCTTCTTAGACTTGGGGTTCTGACAATTCATCTTCATGTGCCCTGTCATGCCACAACTATAGTACTTTAATTTTCCTTTACCTTTACCCTTAGATTTGGATTTCAATCATGAAGATCCTCTATCCTGTTCAGAATTTCTTCCCCACATAACCATTGCGTTAGTGCAAAAATTCATGTCACCACTTTTATTTCTAATAGCCTTCGACTGAAAAGCTGAGATAACAGTCTCAATGCTAATGGCCATCCTACCAGTGAACGAAGAGTCTTTAAACGACTCATCGAATTCTAGAAGAGAAATAAACAAAATACATGATTGATCTTCGTCCTTCATCACCTCATCCACGTTCAATAATTTGTAAATAAACAAATTAAAGTTATTGATATGGATCTCAACATCAGCCCCCTCTACCATCTTCAGATTGAACAATTGTAGCTTCAGATATAAATGATTCTCAAGAGACTTCTTCATATAGATGTTCCCTAACTTCACCCATGTATCAAATAATCTTTTCTCTCATGACATTGTAGAGGACCTCATCCATTAGGTACTATTGGATTGAGAAATTGGCCTTTTGATCCAACTTATTCCACTCTTCTGCTTTCATAGATTTAGGTCACTTTTCAAGAAGTGCGTCTTCCGATCCTTGCCGAACTACGAGGTACTTCATCATTACCTTTCAAAGTTCAAAGTTATTTTTCTCAAAATATATCTCTACACCAAACTTCACACAAGATGCCATTGATACCTTGTTTTTATATTCAATCCACATTTAAACATTAACCCAGATATCACTTGTTAAGACTCGCAGAAACACAAAGTAAAATCAAGCAAAACACTCACAATAGCACTTGCAAATCCACATAAAGAACAATCCGAATTTACGTGGAATAACAAAGTTACAAGAGACGAACTTACCTAGATCAAAAGGTACCAAGAGACAACCCTAGCTTTTCTCTCTCCAAAACCATCTCAAAACCTAGGACACTTCTTAATATACCCTAATCGCAATTACATCTAATTAGAAAGCAATAAAATTGAAATTAAAAATAAAACCGCAAAACTGTGTCGAACTGTGCAAACCATTGATCGGTCGGGTTGATCGGTTGAGCTAGGTTGACACATGGGTCAATCGGTCGATGGCTCATGTTTGACAGGTCGAACATGCCCAAAAATGTCCAGTGAGTTTTGTTACTATTCGGAATGTTATTGACCGGTTGATACTAGCAGTCGACAAGTCAACCCTTGATAATTGTCCAAAGACATGTCCGTGAAATTCTATGCATTATCATTCGGTCGACTAGGAAGATCAACCAGTCAAACATCTTATTTTCTTCATAAATTGAAGGCTCCATCCAACATGGAGAATCTTGTGATTTCTCAATTCTTAAGCGAATCTACAGTTTCTAGCATACCTTAGATTATGGGCTTGTAATGGCTAATGGCTAGTAGGGACTCTAGATTTGTATGCTCTTTAATTATATTCAACACTATATCCCACACTTAAAACACCAGGTGACAAACAAAATAGAAAAGAGCAACGAATAAAGTAAAGTGGGCCCATTGACAGTCATACCCAATAGTGCTCATAATCAAGTGAAAATACTCTTCACACCATGGATAATAGCCCAAAATGCTAGTATAAATGTGTGCAGAACACCCAGAAAAAATGAAAAATAGATATTGAGAATGTCCCAATATTATTACCGTGTGTAAGGTGTGAGCATAACCAGTGAAGGGTGGGTGGTTATGGATGTACGACCCATGCAAAAATGGGTTTAGAGACCACGTATTTATGTTGACGCAAGGAGGGACGTGGGGAGGTCGATAACCGTCTTCCTCACAAGATAACTACTCTAAATCCACTGAGCAAACTTGAATTAATAGGCGATTTCTCAAATCCACAAGATAAAATCAAAATAAATTGAAGTTTTTATTAATAAATAAAAGAGGGATGCTTAATAACAAAATTAAACGAGCTTAAATAACCCTAACAAACCCTAGATTACCCATTAAAGAATCCTTAATCAAATAAGGAAATTAAATAATAATAAAAATCACGCAAGTTCGTGCAAATCTGTTGAAGCCCATTGACGTGTCGACCCAATCTGTCGACCGGTCGAAGTTGAGTATCTACCGGTCTTCACAATCAGTCGATTGGTTGAAATAAGGAAAAATCATTTAGAGAGATCAACCTTGTGATCCTGATAAATCTTCGGGCGACAGACCAAATCTTTCGGGTAATCCGTCGGGCTTCTAAAATATGCTGAATTTCTGCCACTTTCCTTGAATCATTTCCTGGCCATAAGGGATAGAAAGGTGCTTGATCCTCGTCCTTCATTAAGGGGTTCTTGTTCTACATTAGACCCCCTACACTCCAAATAAACTCATCTTTGAGTTTCTCTTTGGACTTGGGTGATGAATCATGTTAACTTCCTCAATGTGTTTGGCTTGCTATTCGCACTGGAGTTCTTCAATAGGTTTGACTTGTTCCAACAGTATTAGCCATTTCTTGATGTGCGACAATAAAATTCCCTTATTTCCTCTCAGATTGGAGTTGGCCGGTAGAAGGATTCTTCGTGTTGTCGAAGATTAGATCAATCTGAGAAACATTAATCTCCTGCACAAAGAACAAATCATCAGAAAGTTTAGCAACCACAATCGCCTTGAATTTCGACAATGCTAACGTAGCATCTTTTAGGATACTCATGGATTCCTACAAAACTTAGTCGATAATTTCTTGGATGTCTAGAGGCCCTTCCCTCTTATTCTTCACGACAGAGGTAGCAACCTCCTCTACCTCCTTAGAATGTTGGACAACCTCTGAGATCTAAGTGGGCTATATTTCAGAGATCTCAACTAATTTTGTATGACATTAATTTGAAACCAACTCTTCGGAAGAGATCTCATTGACCATTTGTTCGTCCCCATAATGGACCTCTCTTGCATTAACGAAGGAAGCATCTCAACAGGAAAAGACACCACATCTACAAGCACAAGACATGCATTTTCTTCTCAATGTTCGTTAGAATAAGGAACATGTGATGCCAACTCATCAAGAATTTTCAAATCTCCATGTGCCACGTGTTCATTCCCAATATTATTAGACTTTACTTCAGAAATCTCATCAGAATTTTTAGTACAACCACCTAGAACTAACACATTGTCCTCGGATTCTTTGACAGAATCTCATACATGTACAGAAGATCACCCTTCACTTTAAAAGTTTTCAGTAAGTTTTTCATTTTCATAGGGGTCGATTGTACACCACCGATGAATTTGGCATCCACATCATCGTTGTCATATTGAAATCATGTCATTAGTTGTCATTTCATGTGCAACCATGAACGGATTGGCACCTTCATCCCAATTGCACTAAATTAGATACGACCAATCTGCAGCGAGACCCTTTAAATGGTATACCACCAATAACACTTTCCTTTCTTCAGGAATCTCCATGTAAATGAAGAAACACTCAATGTCAAGCAACCAATCCTCGATGCAGATTTGATCGTGGAATCTGCGAAGATCAACGTTCATCCTAACATCTTGATCCCTCTAATCCGTCAGATTGCCGCCATAAAAATATGGGTTCCAACGATTTTCTATTGGCATGTCGCTATGAATAGGATGATTACGTTGTCCTACCATTAATGGAGTCTGAATATCACCCCGAGCATGGGATAGTATATCGATTCTCTCCTTGGTAAGTCTCAAGAGTCGTCCCAGAAGCCACCACTGTGAGAGGATAGATCCTTGGAGCATCATCCACAGGATTGTTGTCCAAGCCTTCATTAAGAGACACCGACCTGAGGGAAAGATCTCGCTCTGAACTAATTAACACAAGGAGAGACGTGGTGAGGTTGATCACCGTCTTCATCAAAGGAAAGCTATTTTGAATCCACGGAGCAAACTAGAATCTATAGGCGATTCCACGAATCCACAAGAAATTTCTAGAATCTATGAGATAAAATCGAAATAAATTGAAGTTTTTTATTAATAGATAAAAGAGGAAGTTTAACAACAAAAATAAACAAGCTTAAATAATCTTAACGAAGCCTAGATATGCGTTAAAATTTTTTTGCAAGTTCGCACAAATGTGTCAGAACCAATCCGTCACCAGTCGTCATGATAGGTCAACTCGGTCAAAGCAGGCACAAATAATTAAGTGACATCAAGCTTATGATCTAGACTAGTTCAATGTGGTGTGGTTCAGTTGAGCCTTTATTTGCCTTCTTTTTAGGCTCAAGCCCTAAAATAATTGTCAAAATAGATGGACGCCGTGAATAAAACATATAGATCATGGTGGGGCATACAGTGCCCTTTACAAGCACGTCCGTCTCTGGCGGTGTTAGCTTTCACAGGAAACCAGAAGGAGCAGATTACTGGAGACCCTGGATCAATCGATGGTGGGACCCCTGACTATGGGGCTCATAGTGATGTATGTGCCTTAAATCCACACTGTCCAACTGTTTTGAAAGCTCATTTTAGGGTATCATCCAAAAAAATGAAGCTGACTCAAATCTTAGGTGGACCATATGTCAAACAACCACTTTCTCTAAAAGCTCGAACTGTTAGAGGATGGCATATCAATGTATATCAAGGGACTTCAACACTCCCCTGCACGTGCGGGGTGGAACTCCTGCACGGGAACATATTGGGCAAGGGTGGAGAGAACCCAGGTGGAGGGATAATCAAAGGTGGAGGGAACCCAATCACAACTCACACCATAAAACGCCCCCCGTGGGAGAATATATTACCGGTGGCATATTTTTGCTACTTCCGGGATTTGAACACAAGACCTTTCGCTTTGATACCATGTCAAACAACCACTTTCTCTCAAAGCTCGAACTGTTAGAGGATGGCATATCAATGTATATCAAGGGACTTCAACACCATACCACAAGAAACAACTGTGATTAATTGAATACCCAACATTAAAAACTTCATGGATTTCACCGGATTGTTCATTTGCCAGCCAACCTGTTTTTTTTTTTTTTCCCCGGGGGGGGGGGGGGGGGGGGGGGGGGTGTCAGTCATGCAACGCACCCACCCAGTCAGTCATGTAACCCACCCACTGGTGCTATCAGCAGCGTGGATTTTCACCACTGATGGGCTTCGAAACCAAGACCCCCTGTTTGAAACTCAGCAGAGTCTACCAAGGCTCCCAACCAACCAGCCAACCTGTTAATAAGGTCAAAAACACCTAGATGAAGAGACCACACAAATATCATATTGATCCAAAGCTTTTGTGGCCCATAAGAAGTTTTAATGGTCAATCACCACTGTTTCTGTCCTATGGTCTATCTGCGACTTTGGAACTGCTTCATATATTTTAGACCATGTCCTGAAATAAGCATTCAATTACGGATGGACGGCATGGATGTACTCAAATACATCACAGTGGGCCCCCACTGTCGGGGTCCCACCCACCTCGAAGGATCCGGAGTCTCACCTAATCCACTGCCGAAATCAATGTCCGTCCGCATAAATCTCAGAGGGGGATTAGCTAGGACGGGTTCAGTAGGAGAAAAATTTTGCTACACCCACGAGTTAGCTACGCTAGCTACACCGGGTGTAGTAATGACCCACCATCATGTATTGGTTATATCCACTATCATTTATAGCCTGAAAGCAAAAATCAGGCAGATCCAAAGCTTAAGTGGACCTAAAACAGAAAATAGTGGGAATTGAACGCCAACCATTAAAAAATTCTTGGGGTCCACTTGCCTTTGGATCTGCCTCGTTTTTGGTATCATGCGCTAAAATGATCTCGCCAAATGGATGGATGGTGTGGATATAACCAATGCATCATGCTAAAATGATCTTGCCAAATGGATAGATGGTGTGGATATAACCAATACATCATGCTGCGGCCATTGCTACACTCGGTGTAGCTAGCGTAGCTAACTCGTGGGTGTAGCAAATTTTTCCCCGCAGGGACAGGCAGCCGCTCTGAAGCTCTATGTAGGTATTTAATCAACACCGTCCATCCATCTTTACATGCCATTTTAAGTTATGAGCCAAAACATAGGCAAGTCCAAGGTTCAAGTGGGCCGCACTACAGGAAGAAGCGGTGCTAATGATGCCCGTCATTGAAACCTTACTAGAGCCCCGGTGATGTTTATTTACCATCCAACCTGTTCATTGGGTCATATGTACTTAGATGAAGGGAAAAAAAAATCAGCGTGATATAAAACTTCCGTGGCCTTCCTAAGTTTATCAACAGTCAGCGTTAATTCTCATTTTGTGGTCGACAGGAGCATTAGATTCATGTCATTTTTTGGGGTCATAACTTCAAAAGACATGGAAAAATGGATGGACGGTGTGGATAAAACCAATATATCACGTCCCCCTGAAAAAAAACATGGCTCCGCCCCTGACTAGTAGTGATGTAAATTTGAAAACAAGGCAGCAGATGTATGTGTTATGTGCCCATCTGTTTTTACTTCTAATTTTACGACACTAAACAAAATTATAAGAAGATCCTAATCTTAGGTTGACCATACAAATAGAAAGAATGATGAATAACCATTAAAAATATTTTGCCGGCCACACAAGTTTTATATCAAGATGATCTTTATAATTTCCCTTCATCCAGGCCTAATTAACATTATCAAGAGCTTGGATTGCAAATAAACATTATCAAAACATTATGATTAGCTCTTTGGAATTTTTTTTATGGTGAGGTACTCAATCTGTTTCCAGTGGTATGGTCAACATGAGATTTGGATCTGTACAATTTTTAGAACCCATCTTAGAATGGGCTGGAGCAACGGATGGACGGGTGGATATACAAAATACCAACCATGTGGGCCACACCCACTAAACTGCTCCCAGGATAACACTTAATTCGCTCCCTATATCCACACCCTCTGTCCATTTTGTGAGATCATTTTTTCCCATTATCTGCAAAATGACGCAGATCAAAAGCTCAAGTGGACCAAAAGAAGTGGGGAGAATGATTCGCACCGTTGAAACCTTATGAAGGCCACCATGACGTTAATTGCCATCCAACATGTTCAGATTGATCTAAAACTTGTGCGACCCCCAAGATGTTTTCAATGGTAGATGCTCAAGCCCCACCCCGCGACATTCTGTGGTGTGGTCCACTCGAGCTTTAGATCTGGTTCATTTTTAGGCTCGACCCATAAAACAATCTCTCCAGACGGATGGACAGTTTGGATATAAAACATACCTCAACGAGGGGCCCACAGAACTTTGTGACGTCAATACACCAACGAGTTCGGTGGTGTGTTGCACAGCACGCAATCCGCTTCCGACAAGTTTGTACGGTCACCAAGTGATGGTGGCGACGCTTCAAGTGGCAGCTGGCAAAGGTTACCTAAAATATTTATTGTGCGTCCTAATATTTTGATATGCTTATTTTTTAGATAATGCCTTAAAAGGATCTGAAAAACGAATGGTCGGCGTGGATAAAGAATAAGTACATCAAGGTGGGCCCAGGATAAGTTCTCATCTAATCCTCTCTACGTATACCTCTCTAATACGATGATAAATAGCAAAATACTGCATTTTGAAAACTGCAACTTATTTATTTCTTATATAACGAGGAATATTTATAAAACAAATGGATAACTGCAATTACTGCAATTTTCTAAAATAACTGCAATTTACTGTTCAAAACCTCTCTCATCCTCCGAATACTCTCTTGAAGTATTTTAAAATCCCCTGCTAATGTGCTAGTTTGCAAAACTAAGATTCATATTACAGAACAGATTGTCTCTGACTCTGGCAAAAATAGTATGCGGTTTGCATTTGGTGAATGTTACTTCAATTTTGCAAGCATTTTGGTGGGTGTTGCTTCAATATTGGAAGACGAGGAATAAAATGCTTAAACAGTGAGGAAGGCTAGCTTGAGTTAATCCTTGAAGCAAATTTGCTGTGAACCCTTTTGCAAACTGAGTTAACAATCAATGAAGGAAAAATAATGCTTCAAAAGGAAAGAAAGTGCATGCAACATGACTCAAGCTTCTCCAATCTCCTTCCGTTGATTTCTCACTCTCTAATGAACAGCTAATTAAAGTAAACTTAGAATCGTATTTTCTCCATTTATTTGTTCCACTGTCACCCACCTGATGAGTGGACGAGCCTGGTTCTTCAACCAGGGCTTCTATATAGTGGGACCCACCTAGTGAACCACTCACACGCAAGCGCAAGGAATCAGCAAATCTCTTTATGCATATACATCATATGCATTGTGATATGATGCAGGTGGGACATGACATGGTGCAAATGAGTCCCTATTCTTTCTTCAATATAATTTCAGTGTGAAATGCAAACAAGGAATATTGGAAGAAAAATAGAAATAGAAGAAACTAATCCGATCAAACCGTTTCAGTTTCATTAGAAGTATTTCACCTGGTGGTGGCCGTGGTGGAGCATGAACTGCAGGAGGAGTTGGATCATGTAGTGGAGATGGCACTGGAGGAAGAACTGTAGGAGTTCCAACAGGTGGTGGAGGCGGCAAGGCTTCAATGAAGGGATGTACCTCATATCTTATATAACAACTCATAGAAAAAACCTGCCCTCCTAAATTTCCATAACAACAATCCCGAATCTCGCCGATCATCGTTTGCAGACATGAGTAGCAATCCTTTGTTGATATATCTCGAACGCACTCAACAGATCCGTATATTGGAAAGTCAGGAGACCTCACTGAGTCGGCTGCAAACATGGCCGGAGACAGCACTCTATCGGACAGATTCCTCATCAATTTTAGTACGTAATCATTGAAAATATATGGATACGTTGCGTTATTCCGATTATGCATGGAATCATTGTGGACAGTATCAGGTTCGGAAAAGAAGCGCCGGTGCGAGTAACGTAGAAGGCAGTACTCGTTTCTTATGAATGCTTCCTTGTTGTTGGGACAGAGTTGGACGATCTCGACCGTTGAAGTATTTATGCATTTTTCGCAGGTACCAAGTGGAATGCCAATCCAGCATTGGGCGAGGCCATAGACCTGATCGGGGTCTACGCCAGAGGAGGTGTTGTAGTAGCCTTTGGAAGGAGTAGTGGTATTCAGAGATTGGAGAAGGTGGTGGAGATTGGTTTCATATTGGCTATCCATTTTTGTAATTGCCTTGAGACGAAGGGGAGCAAATGTGTTGGGCCCTAATGGAACTTTGAAAGAGCAAGAATAAGCAAGTGCATGGGAAAAAATGGATGGGATTTGATGAAAGAAGATGCATACTGACACGAGAGAGGGGGAGGACGGGGCTGAGGTTGTTTCTTTTTTTTTTTTTTTTTTTTTGTTTTAATGAGTGCAGATATCCGTCTGTGTTGATAAATCATGGTGAGGGATTCTGACAAAAGTAGCCTTGTGGAACTGTCGAATTCATTAAGAGGAAAATGATTTTAAAATTTTCCCTACCTAGCCCCTAAACACTAGTAAAAACATTTGGACGAACTTGCCCCTACTTGGAAGCTAGTGCCGAAACTGGCCTTCTCTTTTTCTTATCTTTTTTTTATTTATCCTTTGTTGTTTTCCTTTGGCTCTTATTCCTCCTTTTCAAGCATGTCTTTCAGGGACCCACTACCACCTCCTTCGTTGCATTTTTTTTTATATGTACGATCATCGCCATTAACTTATCTGGTGTATGGACACAACCACCAACTTCTATGGCCCTAAAAAGCAAGTGTTGTTTTTTCTCCAATGACCACATTTGTTAGAGATGGAAGCCACAATAGGTGAAATTTTTTTTTTTGAATTATTATTATTATTATTATTTGTTGAATAACATTTTTTTAGAGATGGAAGCCACTTTTGGTTGTTGATAGATAGGGATAGACCCACTGCGTGATGTATGACTTTTATCCACATCAGTCCATCCATTCTTCCATGGCATTTTATGAGTTGGGAGAAAAATTTATGCAAATCCAAGACACAGGTGGACCATACAATGAGGATTAAACTCTTACCATTGAAAACTTTTTGGGGGCCACAGAAGTTTTGGATCGAGCTGATATTTGTGCTCTCTCCATCCAAGTCTATGTAACTTTATGAATAGGTTCGATGGTAAATAAACATCACGGTGGGCCATGGGAAACTTTCAACAGGTGAGAATCATCCCAACTCTTCCTGATGGTGTGGTCTACTTTAATTTTGCACAACCTCATTTTAGTTCCAAGGGGAAAATGATGCAGCCCACTTGAGTGGCCACCATGCTGTGTGGGCTTTATTCACACTGTCCATCTATTTTTCTGTGGCATTTTAGGGAACAGGATTAAAAATTAGGAAGATCGAAGGCTCAAGAGGACCACACCACAGAAAGCAGAGGTGATAATGATACACATTTTGAAACTTTTCTAGGGGTTACTGATATGTTTATTTGCCATCTAGCCCATTCATAAAGACATAGAAAAGGATACACGGAAAACTCAAATATCAGCTCAATCCAAAACTTTTGTGACCCTTAATAAGTTTTCAATTGTAACTGTTTAATCCCATGGTGTGGTCCACGTGTGACTTTTCGCTGCCTCAGTTTTGGGCATATATCCTGAAATGATAACGAAAACATGTATGAACGGTGTGGATAAAACCCATACATCACGGTGGCCACTCAGAGGCCCTTCACGTTCCGAGTCCGAGAAGGGCTGGGCTAGGACGCCATCCATGTTTGTTCTTTCCACGCGCCATTGGGTTTCTCTAGAAGGAAGTTAGCTCCATTACATCGCCAAGATTTCAATAAAATACATGGGAAATTATTTAATGCATTGATTATACAAAGGTTACTGAGAAAAGATCCAAATTATCAAATTGAAATAATCGGTTTGAAGTGTTTATTTATGGTCATTTCATCATGCAGAGTGAGACTTGTTGTATAAACGGTTCGGATCTTTAGAAAATGACCCAGATTCAAAGGCTGTAGTGCCGGTGTATCGAAATCCAATGCATCGAGATGTATTCCAGCAAGGAGAGTGCTTTCCTTGCGAAACAGAAAGCGGATTGCCTGCCTGTGACCCCGGGCACAAAGATATCTATGTGCCTGGGGCTTTGTAGGGCCTACAGAGATGTACGTGATAAATCGACACCGTACATATGTTTTTAAAGACCACAATATGGCAATACTCTAAAAATCAAGTAGATCAAAAACTCATGTGGGCCATACCACATGAAACAGTAGGGATTGAACCCTTACCAGTGAAAAATGTTTTTTTTTATCGGGATGATATTTGTTCCTACAGTTTATGATCTGAGTGGTAATAATTCTATGAACGGTTTGGATGGATTATAAACATCATGGTCAGCTCTAGGAAGGTATCAACAGTGGACGTTGTTGTTTCCACTGTTTTGTTGGTATCGCCCACATGAATTATTAAAACACTGTTCAACTACGGACTTTAAAAACAGATGGACGAAGTAGATTTGTCAGGGACTTCTCTATGGCTCGACACAGATATGTGCCCGTGGTCACAAGCTAATCCACTCCTTGTGAAACATGAGCTCAGGTTCTCTGCTTGAACCAAACAGAAATCCTGTTTGGCATGGAACTAATTGATCCACATCAGCACTCTGACATTGCCATACTGCTGCATTAAATACAGTCAGAGCTGACGTAGACCAATCAGCTTAGGCCAACAGGATTTTCCTGTTGGGTTCCAGCAGAGGATCCGGATTCCCAAAACATTGGTGTGACTTTTATATTCACCAATAAACGCCCGAATTGGGAGCGGATTGCCTGTGCCCGGGGCTGCATGGGGGCCACAGAGAGAGGTCAATGACAAATCCACTCTGCTCATCTGTTTCAAAGACCCCTTACAGGACTCTAAAAAGAAGAGAGATCCAAAACTAGCGGGCCATACCACACAAAATAGTGGGGATAAAAACGCTTGACAGAAGTTTTGTGTCAAGATGATATTTGTTTCTACAGTTTATCTGAGTGGTAATAATTTTATTAACAGTTTGTATTGCATACAAACATCATGATCAGCTCCAGGAAGGTTTTAACGGTGAAAGTAGCTGTTCCCACTGTTTTGTTGGTGTGGCCCACCTGAGTTTTATATCTGCCTGATTTTTATAAAGCTGTCCTATTGTGGTCTTTCAAAACATATGGACAGAATGGATTTTTCATGAACATCTCTGTGGACCCCACACAGCCTAGGCACATGAGATATTTCTGCCAGGGTAACAGGCAATCCGCTCCCGCTTAATAACATGCGAGAATGTGGACACCCACCAATGAAGTCGTCCAAATTATGTACAGTCTACCGCGCGTGGTGTATGTATGCAATCCTATCTATTCAATTAGGGCTCCCTACCAGAATGAAGGGACACCCTAAAAATCGAGACATTCCAACACTCACAGGGTGTGGATTGCATGTACATTGATATCCCCACGCTGCCCAGATAGAAGTTCTTAGGCCCCTTGTGGCTGTGCATAGTCAGGCTAGTACAGTTGGCAAGGAAAAGATTATTTAAAAAAGATTACGATAATAATAAGCTGGACCTTTTTTTTTTAATTTTTATGGGTTACCACACACACCCCATTGTTAGTACTCCCACCTACCCATGTTAGTCTCGTCACAATGTTAGCCACCCCCACCTATGGAATCAATACCATGACCTCAGTGTTGAAACGAGGCTATCTTCACCAGTCTACCACTTAAGCTGGACTTATTAAGAATACTTATGGCCGATTGATTAAATTTCGTCCTTGACTTTTGACCAAGTCTTATATATTTGTATTGGGAGCGGATTAACGTGAGGCCAACCTTGATGCATCTATTGTGTATAAATGCCGTCCATCCATTTTACCAGAGCAATTTAAGGCACGATTCCATAAATGAATCGAAATCTCAGATCGACCATGCTATAGGAAGCAGTCATGCCATTAAATACTTCTTAGGATGCACCTTAAACATTACTGTAGCATTTATTTGCCATCCAATCCCTTTATAAGGTCACTGTAGACACTGCACCCGGGTGCAGCAGCATGCAAACTGCATCCTAGATGCAGTGGGATGAAAAACCTCATCCATAGATGCGGTCCCGCGTGTGCTACTTACTGGAGGTAGCATGTCAACCATGCAATGCCCTTCTTGAATCCACTTGTTGGCACTTCTTTACTCCAATCTGAAAACATCTACCGGCGGTGTGGATTGGTTTTAAGTTGGACACGTCGGCAATAGGATGCGCGAAAGAACACCATCCTGGCACACCTGCTAAATACAAACAAAAGCTAAGTCTCCAATGAGAACTGGGCTAGATGCACTCCTTGAGAGTACCAGAATTTGTTCATCTCGCCCATGGATGCAGATTCACAGTGACCGCATTCGGAATGGATCAATTTGGTCAAGCTACCTGTTGCTGACATCTTCTCTCCACTTGTAACATAGCTAAACACTGTACACTCATTTAATTTGGGTCGCCACCGTGCCCCGCAATGCACCATCTACTTCATCCAACCACAGCAGATCAAGGGCCTGTGACCTATTTAAACAGTTATGGAGTCCATTGAATGAGGACAAGAAATCCAAGGGGAGAGAATCCTAGAGAAATCAAAGAGAGAGAGAGAGAGAGAGAGAGAGAGAGTCCTAAGAGGGATGGATGGTCCAAAGGATTGGCTGACAGTTTGGAGAGAGGTTTGACGAATCAAAGAGAACAAAGGGCTGGGGAGATCGAGAAGCTGCCACAAAAGCTCCAAGACCAATTAAATTAAGCTCTGTCCAGCACACTACCATTCATTAAAAGTTACATATGCTAAGTTTACTTCCCCTCTCTACTCCCTCAAAAGCCCAAATATGCCGTTACTCTACCCAACGAGAAATTCAAATATTATGAGCCAAAAAGGATACTGAAGTCAACGAGTAAAATTGGAATCTAAGGACTTTCGGATATCCCTTTTGAATAAAAAAGGGTATTTGATTTTTCATTTTCTCTCTCACATCTCTAATCAAATTGTATTTCACTCTGCACATTCCTTATACACTTATTACATCTACTTCTACTTACATTTTATTTCTTTTTTCATTTTCTACCTGGGCCCCAAAAGCTTGCGAAGTATGGCCTAATTTATGCAGCATTAAAAGTTTCCTTGAATCCTCCTAAAAATCGTACAACCCTGTAAAGTAGAAATAGTGCGTTACGTGGGGTGAAAATGGCACCTAACATCTTCATTTTTTATAACCGAGGCCCCTTACCTAGAATTCATGATCGTAGAGCAACCACGTGAGTCACTTTTGAATTCAAAGATCTTATGATTTCATAACTATTAAGCGATTGTGCAATTTTTAGCTGCTATAGATTCCAAGCTTCATTTGACTAGTAGCGACTCAAGTCAAACATATCTTTACTTCTAAGTAAACCCCCGTCCAAATCAAATCATATCAAAACTCACAAACAAATAGACAGAAAAAGCCATAAACGTGTCGACATCATTACACACGTGTGTCGGGTGCGAGAGGGCGTTCATAGTCACATGATAAGGAAAACAAATAAAAATCAACTTGATCCAAAACTTTTATAGCCCATTAATTTTCAATCACCACTGCTTCCTATGATATGGTCCACCTGATAATTGGATCCGTTTCATTTTTGAGATCTAGCACTAAAATAATTAGGAAAAAAGGATGTACCGCATGGATACAAAATGGATAAATCAAGGTGCGCCCTATGGTAAGGGACGCACCGTGTTAGCAGAGGTCGGGGTCTTACAAAATAAGCTCCCATTTTTATTACGTACATCTCCTAAGAATTCTTTGTTAACTTTAGACCAAGTCTTTTATATTATTTTTTTTATGACCTTTAAAGGACTCTTGGTCAACATTTTTCATTATTTTACACGAGGAACTGTATATCTTACTCTGCCAGAGTACATGCAACATGTTAATGCACAATGAAACAACGAAAATTACGGGCCCACTGTTTTGGCCCTAATTGTCTGTTGCGTGGTCCCCCTTATCAAAGGTTAAATGAAACTTCACAGATCAAAACCAGGCAAACAATGCGAAATGATCACATATTTAGGGTAATACAATGAAGGAAAATTTTTTAAGTGACACACACAGCATAGAAGGCACCATGATTTGGATGGCTTAGATTGACCGTACATGCATGCCACGTGTCAACAAAGGTTTGGACCTGTATGAAACGCCCTAGTCTGGCCATGTACGTTACAGTTGTTCCTCTTGTCGATGATACAGTTTTCAAATGTGTCCCTTTCTAGGAACGTATATTTTTCACAGTAAGGGAATATTCTCTCTCCGGGAGTAATAATAAAAGAGCTGTGACTATTCGCAAGCCTAGATTTCCCCTAAGGCTAAACACTCGCTTGACTCCCAGGCACTAGCGTGCCCACTACTGCAGAGATAAATGACTTCATTTGTATAAGATTCACACCATCCATTAGCAGCGCCACCTGACGTTTGGCCTTGACCCCAAACATCACATTGACCCAAAACTTGGGTGAGCATTACCATAAGACAATATAAGAAAATGTATAAATTCATGCTTGAGAGCTCTAATTTACCTGGTGACCACTTAACTTTCAGAACATTTTATGTTTTGAAAATTCCATAATCGTGGTGATTTATGTCGAATAAGCGGATTGTATAGCATATACAAATAACTGTGGGCTGCACGCTTAATTAATGGTAGTTGTCACATCACAGCTCTTCCCTACAATTTGGCCTTCTGAGATTTTTATTGGCCTGATTGTGTTTTCATGCAACTCTTGCTTGCAATAGATTTCATGTAATATTACATTAAAAAACAAAAAAAGAGGTGAGGATGAGGTCATCTACCTAATGTATACTAGATGTAGGTGTTGCTGGTAGGAACATAGGTCCTTGACTAGTACTAATAGTCAGGCGGCCATAGTTCTTTTAATAAACTAATAGTCAGGCCGGCAGAGTTCATACAATAAACTAAAAGGCGAAGACCTATCCTACGAAAAAAAAAAAAAAAACTAATAGTTAGGCCGGCAGAGTTCATATAATATTTGTCAATCAACTAACTTGGTTCTTTCAATAAACTAAATCAGAAATGAAACTGCATGTGTACTTAGGGCATACCCAGGGTTAGCTTTTTCTAACTTTGGAAAAACGATTTGAAGTGCATGAGTTAACATCTTTACGCGTTGCCCGTCTTTATATTATCGAGGGCCACCCATCTCTGGTTTTGAAGGGTCCTCTTTTTGTTTCCTATGCAGAAATAGCGTGAAACAGTAAAGAGGAAGATCACCTGTCTTCCCCGAGTGCACAAGACCTTGGATTCACATAATAAATTTTTAAGACCATAAGAAAATAAGGGAATTTTTTTTTTTTTTTTGGGGGGGGAAAGCAAGCAAGCAGACTCTCTTATTACTAACCTAAGGCAAAGCCTGAAAAAAGATACAAAAGAAGGGCGAATTGAAGCCCCTACAAATCAAAAGAAGGAGAAATAGCGAACAAAAAAGAGAAAACACCCATAACCCGGGTGCGAGAGAGAAAAAAGAGGGGAAAACAAAGAAAAAAAGAGACCCACAGCCCGGGCCAAGTATTACAACAAATTTTCTATTTCATAATCAGTGATGAATCTGTTTGGCGATCCCAAGTGACGCCAGCCAAAGAAGACAAGGCTATTTTCTAAAGATCAGAAACTACTCTAATGCGACAATTGTTGGAGGTAGCAAAAAGGTGCAAACTCCTAGCAAATAAATGCATCTCCCAAGTTGAAGTCGCTGGATCGATAATGGCATGAGAGCTTTGCTGGTTACCTACCAAAATGCTAGAACCTGCATGATGATCAGAGGGCAAAATAGGTAAGGCAAAAATAAGCATTTGCAAGCACCTATCCGTTGTCCCTTGCGTGTTATGATCAGTGACAATTCCTCATATGGGGAGCACATTTAGAGAGTAGCAAAGGAGACCAACCCTAGAAGTCGAAATCTTAGCGCACGCCAAGAACCAGGTCTAACAAGTACTACGGCGCCGGATAGGGTGGTGAAGAGGAGGCCGAATAACGATGGTAGCTGTAGGGAAGTTCCAAATAGCCGAAATAGCACCTGAAGCTTTTGCAGCGCTATGGAAGGGCCAAAAACAAAAGCGCCCTAGTCCTCGTTTTCCAAATGATATTTCTGAAAATGGTTTCTTTTTGGAAATTTTTTTTTATTGAAAATACAATTATTTCTTTCTCTCCAAATGTTCCACACAAGCGCTGGGAAAGCAAGCTTGCTGAGGAGGGAGGAGATGGGATGAGTTATATTATCCACAAGGTAAGAAGCAGATTGGAGGATGGAAGGGTGCCAAGTGAAAGGAATAAGGAGTTTAGAATGCAATTTACTCCAGATCCATTCAATATACCTACAAGAGAAGAGTAAGTGATTAATGGATTCAAGGTTATCTTGACAAAAAATACATGCAGTAACATCAATTATATTAAGGGAATGAAGAAAGTTTCTCGTTTTAAGTTTCCCAAGGAATTAAGGCCATCTAGGCAGTAAGAGAGTGTCTGGGAATATACCCACTAAACCACAAGAAATTAGTCCAAGGTAGCTTAAGATTAGTAGGTCTGCAGGCTCCTACAGCTGAAACAAAGGTGAGGGCACCATTAGGGGAGAGGGTCCAGACAATTTCATCCTGGATCGGAATAATGTGGTGCCTCTTAATTTCTTGAAAAATGTTAGCCAGCGCTGCATTTCTAGGGTAGGGGAATTGCCATTCAGTATCGTGGATTAGCATGCTAACCGGAAAGTTAGTACCTAATCTCAAATCATTTATAGCAGCAGAGCCCTTACAGTAAAAAAGGCTAGAATCCCCCAGCCATGAGTCAAACCAGAAGTCTATAGATTGACCATTGCCCACAACAAATTTAGTGTGGGCTTTAGTGGTGTCACTGACAGAAAGAATACTTCGCCAAGCCCAAGAGGCATTAGGGGGAATTTGGACATTCCAAATAGAGGAGGCACCAATATATTTCTCATGGACCCACTTAACCCAAAAGTTATCCTCTTCGCATATTATTTTCCAGATTTGTTTCAATAAGCAAGCCTTGGCAGAAAATTCCAAGGGAGTAATATCAAGTCCTCCCTCCACTTTGAACCTACAGATCTGCTCCCAGCTAATGGTATGAAGAGGCGAAAAGCCCCACAGAAAATTCCTAATGCACTTATTGATGAGATTAAAACAAGTTTTAGGCAGAAGAAACTTATAAGATCAGAAAATATGGAGGCTAGAGAGAGTAAACTTGATAAGCTCGAGCCTGCCAGCAAAAGAAAGAAGGGAGGCTGTCCAGCCACCAAGCTTTCTATTAAGGCTATCAATCAGATGTTGATAGTCCGAAATATGAAGTCTGGTGGAGAAAAGAGGGACACCTAAGTATCTGACAGGCAGCTGCCCTTCTTTCATCCCAAGGATATTTTTAATTTCATGCTTGCAGGAGCAAGAGGCAGATATAATAAGCACACTCTTTTGAGGATTAATTTGTAGCCCCGAATTTTCAAAAAAGTTATGAAAGAAATTACGCATGTTGTAAGTAGAGAGCGGGTCAGCACTAGAAAAGACCATAAGGTCATCAGCAAACAAGAGATAAGACACTACGCCAAAACAGCGAAAAAACGACAAAAAAACGCTTGGTTTAACGACGAACTTGGTCCGTCGTTAAAAATGGCTTGGTTTAACGACGAACTATATTCGTCGTTAATATTAACGACGGACTACATCCGTCGTTAAGGTGAAAACAGTTCGTCGCTAACTACTACCACCTCCGGCTGTGATGTGTTTAATCGACAAAATTGTACGACGGACCAGAATCCGTCGATAACTGTGAATTAACGACGGATATAGTTCGTCGTTAATATTACGACGAATCTAATCCGTCGTAATGTAATGTATTCAAGGGAGATTTCCTGCGTCGTAAAATTCTGCGTCCGGAGACGAGACGTTGGGATTTATCGACGGACCTTCTTGGATTTAACGACGAATATAGCCCGTCGTAAATTGAAAATTATACACCTCGCAATTCATTTTAAATAAATTTGTTTCTTTAATAGGTCTAAAAAAAAATTTGAATTTTTAGAAAAAAAGTTGACAAGTTTAATAAAAATTAACAATATTTAAGAAATGGGATTTGGAAAAATTCGAGATTTTGAAAATAATATTCTAAATTTAAAAAAGAACTAGAATTTTGAAAGAAATTGACATTTTGAAATAAATTGAGACGTTTGAATGAAGTGTATAAGTTTGAAATAATGTAGACTTTGAGAAAGATTGAGGTTTTGCAGTTTGAAAGATATTGACATATTTTGATAAAAAAAAATAGATTTTCAAAAAATTGGCATTTTGAAAACGAACATCGGAAAGTTTAAAAAATTGTGATTTTGAAAAAATGTTGAGTTAATCCTGAATAAAATTTATAAGTTTGAAAAAAAATGTAATAAAATTAATAATGTTTAAGAAAAATTGAAATGTAGAAAAAATCAAAATTTTGAAAATAATTAGAATTAAAAAAGAACGAAAAATCTAAAAGAATTTTGACATAAATTAGGATTTAAAAGGAATTAAAAAAAGTTGGCATTTTGACATAAATCAAGAATTTTGAAACATTAGAAAAAAAGTTGACAAGTTTAATAAAAATTAACAATATTTAAGAAAAAATGGGAATTGGAAAAATTCGAGATTTTGAAAATAATGTTCTAAATTTAAAAAAGAACTAGAATTTTGAAAGAAATTGACATTTTGAAATAAATTGAGACGTTTGAATGAAGTGTATAAGTTTGAAATAATGTAGACTTTGAGAAAGATTGAGGTTTTGCAGTTTGAAAGATATTGACATATTTTGATAATAAAAAAAATTAGATTTTCAAAAAATTGGCATTTTGAAAACGAACATCGGAAAGTTTAAAAAATTGTGATTTTGAAAAAATGTTGAGTTAATCCTGAATAAAATTTATAAGTTTGAAAAAAAATGTAATAAAATTAATAATGTTTAAGAAAAATTGAAATGTAGAAAAAATCAAAATTTTGAAAATAATTAGGATTAAAAAAGAACGAAAAATCTAAAAGAATTTTGACATAAATTAGGATTTAAGAGGAATTAAAAAAAGTTGGCATTTTGACATAAATCAAGAATTTTGAAACATTAGAAAAAAAGTTGACAAGTTTAATAAAAATTAACAATATTTAAGAAAAAATGGGAATTGGAAAAATTCGAGATTTTGAAAATAATATTCTAAATTTAAAAAAGAACTAGAATTTTGAAAGAAATTGACATTTTGAAATAAATTGAGACGTTTGAATGAAGTGTATAAGTTTGAAATAATGTAGACTTTGAGAAAGATTGAGGTTTTGCAGTTTGAAAGATATTGACATATTTTGATAAAAAAAAAAATTAGATTTTCAAAAAATTGGCATTTTGAAAACGAACATCGGAAAGTTTAAAAAATTGTGATTTTGAAAAAATGTTGAGTTAATCTTGAATAAAATTTATAAGTTTGAAAAAAAATGTAATAAAATTAATAATGTTTAAGAAAAATTGAAATGTAGAAAAAATCAAAATTTTGAAAATAATTAGGATTAAAAAAGAACGAAAAATCTGAAAGAATTTTGACATAAATTAGGATTTAAAAGGATTTAAAAAAAGTTGGCATTTTGACATAAATCAAGAATTTTGAATAAAATTTATCGGTTTGAAAAAATATATTTTCAAAATAGAAATTGTGATTTTTAAAAAGAAATTTAGATCTTGTATTTTGTAAAAAAAATTGAGAAATTTGATAGAAAATGAAATGTTGAAAAAACAATTGACATTTTAAAAAAAAGTGTTTATGTATTGAATTGCGATTTTGAGAAAAAATTAAGAAGTTTGAAAAAAAATTGTAATAAAACTAATAATGTTTAAGAAAAATTAAGATTTAAAATAACAAGATTTTGAAAAGAAATTCAGGATTTACAAAGAACCAAAAAGAAATTGTCATTCTTAAAAAATTAAGATTTTAAAAAAAAACTACGAAGATAGAATAAAATTTATAAGTGTGAAAAAAAATTGAAAAAAAATTACAATTTTTAAAAATAAAATAGGATTTTGTATATTGAAAATTTTTGAGAAATTTGATAAAAAAAAAAATTGACATTTTGAATTCTGAAAGTTGACAAATTTATTAAAAAATGTGATTTTGAAAAATAAAATTGTATTATTTAAAAAAAATTAACAATTTTAGGACATTAGGACATCATACCAAAATAGATATTTTAAGAAATCTAAACCGGTCCATCCACTTTGTGAGATAATTTTAGGACATTATACAAACAAGGGTAAGAACTCCAATCCTGCTGAGTGGGAACCCTGAACGTGGGGCCACTCTGATGAATGTGACTACATCCACGCCGTTCATCCATATTGAAAGTTCATTTTAGGGCGTGTTCCAAAAAATGAAGCAATTCTAAGTCCCAGATGGGACATAGTAGAGGAAACAGTGCTGATTGACCATTAAAGACTTCCTGTGGGGTCACAAAAGCTTTGGATCAAGATGATATTTTTGTGGTCTATTCATCTAGGTGTTTGTGACCTTACAAATAGGTTGGATGGAAAATGATGGCAAATAAACATTCCAGTGAAATCCATGAAGTTTTCAAGTGTAGAGATTCAATCACAACTGTTTCTATGGTGTGGTCCACCTAATATTTGACTCAGCTTCATTTTTGGTATCATACCCTAAAATAATATTTCAAAATGGTTGGATGGTGTGGATTTAAGACACATATATCACTGTAAGCCCCACAATCAAGGTGTGGACCCCACAGAGTTTACTCAATACGCAAGCCTTTTATCCAAGTGCAGTTTGGGTGGATCCATTAAGGTTGGTGGATTCCCAATTGTAAGGCCACTGGGATGTATGTACCTTACATCTACACCGTCCATGCATTTTGAAAGCTCATTTTAGGGCATTACCCAAAAAATGAGGAAGATCCAAATCTTAGGTTGACCATATCACATGAAATAGTAGTAATTGAATCCCCACCATTAAAAAATTCATGGGGACCACTGGAATGTTTATTTTCCATCCAATTTGTTGAAAAGGTCACAAAGACCTAGATGAAGATACCAAACAAATATCAGCTTGACCCAAAACTTTTGTGACTCACTATAAGCTTTTAATGGTTGAGTACCATTGTTTATTGTATTATGGTGCACCTGAGATTTGGATGTACTTCATTTTTTTAATCATGCTCTAAAATGTGTTTTCAAAATGAATGGACGGCGTGGATGTAACACACAAACATCACACCGTGGACGGCACGGTAAGGGATCCACCGACCTCGGTGGATACGGGGTTCGGCAAAGCAGCGCCCCTTCCAAAGGGGGCGTGGATTTCGTGCGAAAGCCTTGCGCAGGAAGTTCCTACACTGGGAACCAAGGTGGGGCCCACAGTGATGTTTTTCAATAAATTCACCTCGTCCATCCGTTTTGGGAGCTCATTTTAGTACATGAAAATAAAAATGAACCGGATCCAAGACTCAAGTGGGCCTCACCAAAGGAAAAGGTGGGTAGGTAAATTAGTACCATTGAAACCTCCCTGGGGTCGACAGTGATGTTTATATGACATCCATACCGTTCATAACGTCACTACTACTGGGATGAACAGGAAACACAAATATTATCCTGTTTCGAAACACCTGTGGCTCTACAAATATTTCAACTGTGGACGTTCAATCCTCACATTTTCGGCCCACTTGAGTCTTGGATCGGGTTCATTTTTGTTCTCATGTCCTAAAATGAGCTCCCAAAACAGATGGACGGGGTGGATTTATGAAAATAATCACTGTGGGCCCCACCTTGGTTCCCAGCGGAGTAACTTCCTGCGCAAGGCTTTCGCTGGAAATCCGCGCCTGTTACCGAGTTTGATACACCCACGAGTTAGCTACGCTAGCTACACCGGGTGTAGTAATGACCCCACCATGATGTATGTGTTGTATCCACTCCGTCCATTCATTTTGAGAGATCATTTTAGGGCATGATACCAAAAATGAGGCAGATCAGAAGCTCAGGTGGCCCCCAAGAATTTTTTAATGGTTGGCGTTTAATTCTCACTATTTTCTATTCTAGGTCCACTTAAGCTTTGAATCTACCTGATTTTTAGTATCATGCCATAAAATGATCTCGCTAAATGGATGGACGGCGTGGATACAACAAATGCATCATGATGGGTCATTGGTACACCCGCTGTAGCCAGCGTAGCTTACTCGTGGGTGTAGCAAAATTTTTCTGGGGCGCGTCTTGGGTGAGATCTCGGATTTTACGAGAGCGGATTAGGTGAGACCCCAGCCACACCTAAGAGGGTGCGGCCCTTATCGTGAGTTTGCTGTGGGGCCCACCTTGATGTATATATTGTTTATCCATGCCGTCCATCCGTTTTTTCACATCATTTGAAGGTATTATACCAAAAATTAAGCAGATCCAATTATCAGGTGAACCATACCATGAGAAACAGTGGTGATTGCCCGTCCTACCATTAAAAACTTCTCAGGGCGCTCCTTAATGTTTATGTAGTGTTTATTTACCATCCAATCTGTGGATAAGGTTAAATGAGACTGGATTAAGGTAAAAAACAAATATCAGATTGATCCAAAGCTCTTGTGGCCCATTAATGGTCAATCACCACTGCTTCTTATGCTATGGTCCACCTGATAATTGGATATGCATGATATTTGGTTTAATGCCCTAAAATCATGTGCATAAACATTTGGACGGTGTGGATACATAATATATACATCAAGGTGGGCCCCACGGTGAACCTACGTAAGGGCCGCACCGTCTTGCGTGAGTCCGGGGTCGCACCTAATCCGCTCCCGGATTTTACGATCTGGGTGGGATTCTGAACTCGCTGCCCACCTCTACGTAGTAATAGCAGTGACGTCATCAAGTTCTGTGGGTCCCACCATGAGGTACTTGTTATATTCAAACCGTCCGTCCATGTTATGAAAGCATTCTAATGCTGGATCCAAAAAATCAGACAGATCCAAGGATCCAGTGGACCACACTGCAGAAAGTAGTGGGAGATTGAACGTATACCATTAAAACCTTTTTGGAGGTCTTAGAAGCTTCGGATCAGTCTGATATTATTTTTACCCTTCATCCAGGTCCGTGTGACCTTATGAACAGTTTGGATGACAAATAAACATCATGGTGGACCCTGGGTATGTTTTAACGGTGATAATCATTGTCCCCACAATAAATTTATTGGTATGGTCCATTGAGTTTTGAATATGACTCATTTTAGGTATCATGCACTAAAATGATCTCGCTAAATGGATGGACGGTTTGGATTTACTAAATACGTCATTGTATGGTCCACAGAGCCTTAATCTTCACAATAGTTCGTACAAACACGGTGCTCGTTAACTGCCCACTCGCTCTGCGTCCGCGACGTCCCTTCACCAGCTGTAACGTGGTGTAGGGTGCACCAGCCAATCCGTCCGGTAACAACACCGTGGTGTTCCGCCTACCGGCCCACGTGGATAGTATTATGTATATCCACGCCGTCCATCCACTTCTCCGGCCCATTTTAGAAAGTCCTTCCAAAAATTATGCAAATCCAAATCTCAAGTGGACCATACCACAGGAAACAGTGCTGATTTAGTGCCCACCATTAAAAATTCCAAAGAGCCCTATTGTAATGTTTCTGTAATGTTTATTTGCAATCCAAGCTCTTAATAATGTCAGGAAGATCTGGATGAATAGAAATTTTGAAGATAAGCTTGATCTAAAACTTTTGTGGCCCGCGAAATGCTTTTAATGATTATTTATCATTCTTTCTATTGGTATGGTCCACCTGAGATCTGGAACTTCTTATAATTTTGGATTTCGTCTTAAAATTAGACATAACAACATATGAACGACATGGATATATAAAAGATACATCAATATAGGCCCCACACGGTAGAGGTAACACCCACTAAGGTGTTATCAGGTAACATCTAATTCTCTCCCGCCCCAAGAACGCCTGGCGAGACTGAGAGTGGATTTGGTGAGACCCCGGGCTCACCTAAGACGGTGTGGCCCTTACCGTGGGGCCCAGGTTGATGTATGTATTATGTATCCACTCCGTCCATCCATTTTTCTAGATTATCTTAGGGTATTATCCCAAATATGAAGCAGAAAAAATTATCAGGTGCACCATACCATAAGAAACAGTGGTGATTGACCATCCTACCATTTAAAACTTATTAGGACTCACCTTCATGTTTCTGTACTTTTTATTTACCATCCAATTTGTTGATAAGGTCACATTATCCTGGATGAAGGTAAAAAACAAATATCAGCTTCATCGAAAACTTCTGTGCCCCATTAATGGTCAATCGCCACTGTTTCCTATGTTATGGTCCACCTGATGATTGGATCTGATTTATTTTTTGTGTAATTCTCTAAAACCATCTACAAAAATGTATGGACGGTGTGGATACATAATAAATACATCAAGGTGGGCCCCACGGTAACCGACGGTAAGGGCCGCACCATCTTGAGTGAGGCCGGGGTCTCACCTAATCCGCTCTCGGCGTGACTTGGGTGAGATTGCAGAACCAGGGATGTGGGTGGGACCCTAAACTTAGGGCCCACGTGGATGTATTCTTTATAGATCCATGCCGTCCAGCTATTTCTTTGTATTATTTTAGGATGAAATACCAAAAATTAAACAGATAGAAATTTTAGGTGGACCACAACCCAAGTTACAGTTATAATTCAACTTTGACCATTAAAAACTTCCTAGAGTCCACCGTAATGTTTATTGACCATCCAATCTGTTGATAAGGGCACGTAGACAGGGATGAAAGGAAAAAATAAATATCAGGTTGATAGAAAACTTTTGTGGCTCACAAAAGGTTTTTAACGGTCATTAACCAGTGTTTCTTAGGTTGTAGTCCACTAAAAATTTTAATCTTCTTCATTTTTGGTAACATAGTACAAAATAATCTTTAAAAGCAGATTAACGGCATGGATCTACAAGGAATACATCGAGGTGGGCCCTAGGTTCAGGGTCCCACCCACTTCACTGGTTCGGCCGTATCACCCAAGTCTCGCCCAGAAGCGGACTGCGTAGTGAGCAACTCCGCACGCTAACCGTGCAGAGTAAACTTTGAGGGGCCCACCGTGATTTACTTATTTTATCCACTCCGTCCATCCATCTTAAAAGATAATTTTAAGTAAGTAACCAAAAATTTAAGCATATCAAGTTCTAAAGTGGACCACACCATAGGAAAAGTGTGAACTGAATGTCTACCATTGAAAAATTCTTAGGAGCAAACAGAAGCTTTTGATCAAGCTGATATTTGTTTTTTCTCTTCATCCATGTCCATGTGATCTTATGAACAGGTTGGATGACAAATAAACATCACTGTGGGGCATGGAAAGGTTTCAACGGTGGAAATCATTTTTCCCACTGTTTCCTGTGGCATGGTACACTTGAGATTTGGATATGCTTAAATTTTGGGCTCAACCCCTAAAATGATCTGTAAAAACATATGGACGGAATAGATGAAGCACATACATTCTAGGTGGGCCCAACAGAGTTTACTCTGTACAATAAGAGAGTTGAGTTAGGTGTTACCTATTCTCCGCAAAAAAAAAGGGGTAGCGAATTATGTGTTACTGGGAACGGCTTAGTGGGTGTTACCCCTACCGTATGGCCCACGTGGATGATATTTTGTATATCCACTCCGTCCATCCGTTTATACAGATCATTTTAGGATAAGGTTCCAAAAATTATCCAAATCCAAATCTCAAGTGGACCATACCACTGGAAACAAAACTTTGGTGGCTCACTAAAAGTTTTTAATGGTTATGAATCAGTTTTTATTTTTTATTTTTAAGGCCCACTTCTAATTTGGATATGCACATTTTTTGGATTGCTTTCTAAAATAAGATGGAAGAACATATGGATGGTGTGGATAAAACACATGCATCATGGTGGGGCCCACAGAGCACCGACCACTAGCCACTTAGCCATCGCCCGTGAAAGGAGGGAAACCAAAATCCCTAAATCGCTATCCCGCCCAACCAAAATCCCCAAGTCGGTTCCCCCCACCCGAAAACCCTATGGCCCTCATCTCTCTCTCTCTCTCTCTCTCTCTCTCTCTCTCTCTCTCTCTCCATTGGCAACAGCATTTCATTCTCACGCACTCCCATTTCTCGCTGCCCTCCGCAGCGTCACTTTCTTGCGGGTATGCCTCTCTCTCTCTCTCTCTCTCTCTCTCTCTCACTCTATCACACACTCTCTCACTGCTTAAATTCAGCCAAGAAAGTTTACATTTTGATTGTCATGGAGGGATGTGTTTTATGCATTTGAATTCTGTTAGAAACGATAAGATTGCTATTTTTTTCCTTTTTATTTTTTTAAATTCTGGTAAACTCAATTGATACTTCTAGAGAATGTGGTTCTTATGCTTGATTATAGATGGGATTTCTGTGATTTCAGTCGTCGTGTGAAAATTCGTTGCAATTTCTACATTTGGGGTTTATATGAAATGATATGATTGAAATGGGGTTTTTCCCTTGGCTTCACATTCTGCTAATTCAGTTAGGAAATCCTAAATGAATGGTGGTTTGTTAATGCTTGGTTAGAGATGGGTTTTGTGATTTGTATCATCTCGTGAAAGTCCAAGTTGATTTGAACTGGTTGCAGCTACTGAGGTGGACCATGATTTCCTTTCTTTCTTCGATTACTATCTACTGAAATGTAAAGTACCAAAATCTCATGAAACACATCCAATCATCCAATACGAGAGGAATTATAGAGTTCTATGCGTCAAACATACAACAAATGTGATTGGCTAATGCCCAACATTCTGTTCATGTGGGGCCCATTGCTGTAAGAGCTAACAGATTCCATCTGGATTTGAGTAATTGGGTAAGACAAATGTTGCAGAGCACTTTCCCCAAGGGACTCATGGATGGAACTTGTGAACATGGAACAAGCACATGGGATCCAGGCTGCTCATTGAGTGGCTAGTCTATGTGGATGCAATAGGGCTTGCAAACTTGACTTTATTTTGGATTGTTTGCTAAAAATTAGCAAAACTTTATTTCGGATTATTTTACTGCTTTTGTTTAACTAATCCACACAGATTTCTATTGTGATTTGGCATATTTGTGCCCAGGAAGTCCTTGTATCTGTTTCAAAGTTCATCTCAACGTATTTTTTTCCTATAAATTTGTTTGGATTCATAATTCATAAATCTGCATTGGTTCAGTTGAGTTCCAATTCATAAATCTGCATTGGTTCAGTTGAGTTCCAATTCATAAATCTGCATTGGTGAACTCATGTGTGATTTGTTTTTTTTTTTTTTTTTTTTTTTTTGTCTTTTTCAGAAGTTGTATTGATAAATTATATATTTCTAAACTGAAGCTAACTTTGTCTAACAGGGTTCTTCTCGGTCTAGCCTCCTTAGTGAGGCTAACATCAACCTTGTTGATTATTCAGATGTATGTAAACAGTTTACGCCTGACATTCTTTTCAGGTTTGAAGTGTTTACAACTGAACAACTCTACAGGCATCCAAACAACACTTTAGGTGCAGGATTTGGCCATTGTTTGTGATGGGCTGTCTTCATTTTCTGTTCATTTTGCTTTGAGCTTGGCTTGCCTCAATCAAAATTAACCATCTAATATCTTACATGTGGCAGGTTGGGCAGTGGATCCTGACCGTCTATCTATCGAGACCACACTCATAAGATCCTATCCATCAGATCAAGGTCTTCAGTTGGATGCTAAAGGATGAAATAGTTTGTTGTTCAATGAGAAACAATGATGGACAGGATCATCCAATTGCTGCATTTTTCAACCATGGACCATCTAAAGATAGTACCAAGTAGATGGACAGTCCAGATCCACAACCTGATCGTCTACCTTTAAGGTACTAACAACTAAAGCACAAGGTGCATTGGTTGCAACTTAGACAAATTTTAGTTAGTTTTTGCTAATGTCTTATTCATTGCAATTTGCTAGGATGTAACTGGCTTTTGCTTTTCTCATTCCTTTTCTTGTTTCAACAACTCTAGACAAAATTATATTGATTTGTGCAATGATGTTGGGATGTAATGTTTCTTCTTTCTCTCTATTTCTGTTTTAGGATTTTAAATTTTGTTATAATGTGAAGTTTGGGAGAAAATGGGAGATTGAGCAGCAAGATGGGTTGGTGCATCGAGCTGATCAAGGATCAGTTGCCAATGGGCATTCTTCAAATACGGTGGTTATAAATGGGAATAGGAACATAAAAAACACATCTGATATGACCATTTTTAGCAGTTCTGGAGTCAGGTACACATCAAAATGATGCATACAAGTTTAGCACTTCTCTCTTTTTACATGAATGATACTCATCATGTTAACTAACCTGACTGCTATTATGTCTAGTGAGGTTAGTTAATCTTTTGTCTCAAGCATGTATGACCATGTCCATGCCTAGAACTCTAGTTCTAGTCCAGCAACTAGCCTTACCATAGCACCTTTTTAGCCAAAGAAAGAAAAAATCTAGTAAATCTAGTATTCTAGACTATCTTTGGCTAAGGATGCAAACATTTGAAGAAATTCCAGATTGGAAGATCCTTGCCATCGAATCTTTGGACATTTTTCTAAGAAACTGTTGTATTTATGCTTACTATCAATTTGTGGGGTGCCTTTAATCTGGCAGACATTTGAGAAATACCACATGCACAATACAGACCGTAAGATCAATGGTCCATCTGTGAGGTTTATCTGTTTTGGTGAGAAAGGGGTTTGATTAGATTTATCAGGATCTTTTTTTTTTTTGCTAAGGATAATTATCTGTTTTGGTGAGAAAGGGGTTTAATTAGATTTTTCTACTTTGTGTTTTTGGTGTAAAAATTAGTGAATTTTGAGATAGGGATCACTCCGCTTTGATCAACGGACCATGTCAAGGGTCTAGATGGTCAGAGAAGACCCACACACAGTTGGTGGACCCCACAGAGATGGGCCCCACAAGATCTATTAGAACAGGTTTTCAGTTTTCAGGTTGTGCAGAAATTGGTCGGGCCCATTTTTGGGTCTGATTCACGATCACATGGGGTCCACTTTGGGTAAGAGGATGTGACCTTTTGATAGCCCTATGTATGGGCATCAAAACCCCTAATGTGGGGCCCACTGAAAGTGTGCATGGAATTTATAGTGCAAGGCCCAATATGGGTACTTGGAATTTCTGCACAGTTTCTGCACAACTATTGCTGGCTCCAATTTTGGGCGTTGTTCACCGATCACATGGGATCCACTTTAGGGGTGTAGGAGGTCATTTATACTCTCACTTATGAGGGCTACAAAACCTCAGTGGTGGTTAACCAAATGGGTATTTGTAACGTCTGCCACAAGGGTCTAAAAATGAAGGTTTGCCCCAAAACACAGGATTTTCAGAACTAGTGTGATTTGTTACGATTTTTCATCTGTTTATGCGTAAAATGACATGATTTGTCCATCTTAACTTGCCTGGATGTTCTGTCCATCTTGTATTTGAGATTTGGGATACAACGGGGCAGCAGCAGCTGCTATTGTTTACGATATAATAAATCTGGTATATGAAAAAACTTACCAATATGTAGTTGGATGTATATGTGGGCTGATTTTGTTTGGGGACTCATTCATTTGGAAACATGCCATTTATTACTTTCTGTTTCAGTCACTCTGTTTTTGCGTATTCGATTGTATAAATTTGGAAGGCATTTTATATTCTTAAATGAGTTTGTGCAGTGAAAACTGATGCTCTTCGTATGTTGGAATTTTGTTTTGGCTCTAGGTAATATGCATAATAGGCTGACCAATGGCCTATATACAAACAAAAAAAGATTAAAAAAAAAAACTCTCCTATTTTGCATCTTGTGGCTATTTTATTTTTATATTGGACAAGCTAGTCTGAGTTTGTAGCAAGTGTCAACAAGTATCTTGAAGCTCAGAATCACAAACTCTTTGTTGGTATGAGGTTCAAGATGAGATTTTGAGGGCGAGGAAGCTCTCTAGAGAAATAATATTGTATTGGCTGTGTTTATGGTTTTGATATTATAAGAAATATGTGCGACTTAGAAACAGTTATATAGTTCCATTTTATTGGTTTAGCTTGTGTTGATGTTCCGAATTACTTTTTACTGTTTAATTTGTGACTTGGAAATGTTGGATGTGCGACGGATTCTGTTTGTCCTAGCAATCCATTTAGTTGTTTGAAAATGGATAATCACTAACAATGGTCCATAGTTGATGGTTAATTTGCTGAATGGTCAAGAACAAGCTGATTTGGGGTGTGGGTTGGTATCTCTCATGCAATATGTTCAGCCAACTGATTGAGGTCTGGATCACCAATAGGTGGGCCCCCCATGAATGATATACAGGACCTTACTAATCCAATTATCATTTTTCAGCTAAACTTGAGCAGAAAAAACTATGGTTTTTTTTCTTTACTTGGCCAGTCTTATAATTACAAATCTTTGTGTTATTACTCTTGACCAAACAACACAATTTCATATTCTTGTAGAAAATGTGCTTCTATGCAAGAATTTGTTGCTATTTTACTAATTGCTTGCTTCATGTGCTGAAACTGCAGGATCTAATGCAAGTTCCACCAGTTTACATCATTGCTATCATAATACCAGCTGTACAGCCTTTAGTTTTTCAATCACAGCATAGCTTCACAGCTGGCTCAACCGGAGGTAGTTCAATATGAAAAACTCACCTGCTTATCAATATGACATTTTATTTCTTGGGTTCATGGTATTTGTCTGGTTTTGAATATCGCCAATTCATTTATGTAAACTCCATTCTTGTCGTTATTTTATCAATAGCTTAATTAGTTCTTTCAAAATCATAATTTCAGGTTCTGCTTTGCGGTTTGCTTGGAATTCCTCATTCGAACGTGGTCGTCCCACAATTTTCCCATGCACACTAAAAGCCTTACTGTTTTAGAAAGACAGCTTAACGGGAGGGTTTCAAAAGATTTTGTTGCTGCATTGTTGATTGAAAGACTAATATAGTTTCTTGCTGATGTAATTGGATATTTAAGATGTTCGCAGCTAGTTCGCAAGATGTAAGAAATTCAATATGCAATAAATGATGGATGTGTGAAATAGAAATGGTTAGTTTAGTTTATTATCGAATTGGTTTGTATTGCTTCGATGATATCAGGTGTAAGAAATTCAAAATGCAACATATGCATGCTGATTTTTTTTTATTTTTTAAAAATTAACGACGGACCAGATCCGTCGATGATGTTACAAGAAACTGACAGATCCTAGTATTATCGACGGATTTGATCCGTCGTTATTTTTACAACGACGAATAGAATCCATTGCTGGAACGATGATGGTTTTGGAAGTTACGACGGATAAGGTTCGTCGTTTATTTAACGACGGACTATATCCGTCGTAATTTAACGACGGATTTGGTTCGTCGTTTATGATTAACGACTTGCAAAAGAACGTGTGACCATGCGACGAACGAAGTCCGTCGTTAATGACGATTAACGACGGACTCGGTCCGTCGTTTGTTTGTGATATTGGCATAGTGAGAGATGGACATATTCCCAGCTATAAAGGGAGTATGGATTAATCCATTGGCATAACATTTATCAATCATGACTGAGAAAATTTCCATAACAATCGTGAAAAGGAAAGGAGAGATCAGGTCTCCTTGCCTAATCCCTCCATTGCTTTGGAAATAACCGCAAACTTCCCCATTAATGATAATCGAAAAGGAGGGGGAGGAAATAACGGTCTCAATCCAATTAACCCAAATATCAGGAAAATTAAGAGCACGAAGGGTTTCAATAATAAAATCTCATCAAATGGAGTCAAAAGCCTTCTTAATATAAATCTTGGCACACATTCGAGGAGGGCTGCCATCAAGGTGGATTCCTCAGATAAGGTTGTGACTAAGGAGGATGTTGTTTGTAATATTACAACCCGAGATAAAGGCAGACTGGTTTTGCCTAATAATAGTAGGCATGACTGACTTCGTTCTATTGACCATGATTTCGTGATATGATTTTGTAAAACTCATTGGTCAAAGAGATGGGCCTGAAATCATTAGGCGTTTCAATATTATCCATCTTAGGAATCAAAGTTACTTGGGTGTTGTTGAGTTGTTTAAGGATTCTACCAGAATTGAAGAAGCTGATGATTGCAGCACAAATGTTTTCCCAATTATAGGCTAACAGACTTTGTGAAAATGGGCTTTGAAACCATCAGGTCCAGGGGCCTTATTGGGATTGGCAGCTTTAACTAATAATTCAATTTCCTCAATGGTGATGGGTCTAATAAGTTGTTCTCCTTCATGATCAGAAGTCTTATGAATATTATCCAAGAGATTCAGATCAATAGGAGGGTAGTCCCTACGATTAGAGTTAAGGATATTCTTAAAGTGATCAATAAATATATCCTTAATTTCATCCTTGTCTTCCGTTATGTTACCATTGCAGTCTTTAATTTTCCAGATGTTAGCAGAGGCTTGCTTAGATTTAATGGAGGCGTAAAAAATTAGAGTTAGAGTCATTAAGCTTAATTGCCCTAGCTTTCTGCCTTAGAACTGAGATTTCAAACGATTGAAGTTGGTCAAGTTTTTTCTAGCGTTCTGCTCTATTTCAATGTTTATGGTGGATGGATCAGTTTCAATAAGAGTTTGGATGGCAAGAAGGTCTACTTTAGCCCTAGTAAATTGATCGTTCAATTTAGGCTTATTGGCTAGCCAACTGTTTAAGGCGATCTTAAGGGTTTTGAGCTTGGTGGCAACAACAAACATTGGAGAACCTATTACTTGTTGTTCCCAAGCTTTGGCCACAACTTGGAAGAAACCATCCATCTTACACCAATGGTTGAAAAAATGAAAAGGCGATTTACAGTTCATGGACGTAGAGCATAGCTTAACTAACATAGAAGCATGATCAGATAAGCTTGGGGGCATGTAATCAGCTCTATAAGAGTCGAAGGATGTAATGAAGGATGGGTTAGCAAGAGCCCTGTCCAGTCTGCATTTTGTCATTTGATTAGCCGCACTATTATTAGACCAAGTGAGGATATTATCAGATAGCGTAAGGTAATCAAGGCCTACATTTATAATGCAATTGTTGAAGTCCTCTATATGATGAATGTTTGGGTCACTCCCTCCCTTCTTCTCAGGCATAAACCAGATGCAATTGAAATCCCCCGCAACAATCCAAGGAGTATTGATGTTTTGGGCAAAGCGAGATATATCATTCCATAGAAGCTGCCTAGAAGCTGTCGAGTTTGAAGCATAAATGCCTGTAAAGAGGATGGGGTTAGAACAGTCCATAGAGGTTAGCTAACAATGAATAAGTTGGTCTGTTTTGTGAAGAACAGACAAATTTATCGTGTTTTTTCAAGCAATGAGAATTCTATCATTAGTACAATTTTCAATATTAGTATCATAATTCCAGTTTCGAGGTAAAAAAGAATTGCAAATCGTACAAAGATTATTATGTCTAATACGAGCTAGTCTCTACATTACATATTATAGACAAGTTAAGATTATAAATCATATCTCTAATTTCCTTTTGCATTAAGGCTCTATTAAGGCCTTTCACATTTTAGGTAAAGATCTTCATATGGGATTATGTTCAGGGTCAGTAGGAGGATTCAACCTTCCTTCGGCAGCCTGATTCACATTCTGTGTGAGAATTTGCAATTGTTCAGCGTTTAGGTCCATATTCCATCCAAATCAAATAACATAGCAAAGTTATTGGTTTGAATAGTCGAACTAGTTGAGTGCTGCCTAGGACATGCAGAGGGAGACCTGTGATCACTCATGTGACCCGTATGCAATGAGGGACCATCTTCAGTTTGTTAGAACTCAAAGCTAACCAGAGATTCTAGGTCCAATCCCCAACGGAGTCGCCAGTTTGTCAGAACTAAAAATGTTACGATGACATTTTTTGTGTATTGTTGCTCCAGGGTTCTGAGTAATGGAAACATTCATAGAAAATCACAAGCAATCACAAAAGATACACAAGAAGAGATATTGCAAGGTGAATTTTATTCTAGAGATTCTGAGATCTTGTACATTCCAGGCCGTGATCTGGCATGAGCACTTAATTATATCGAATGATCGATGACCCTTAATTAAAAAGCAGAAGACTAGTCAGCAGGGACTATGGTCTTAGAGTTTATCATCGTAGAGACCTGTATTTATTTTGTTATGGACTGAACCATCTTTGTATTAGTCAGATGTCTATGTCCCATGTTTTGACCGGAGATCCGGGCTGAGACTATCAGGGTTTCTGACTGAGAGGGACAACTTTGGACCCGCGCCTGTTATGTTTGGACAGTTGACCTCGAGAAGTCCGATCTGCAGTTGTGTGTACCTGAGTAACCCAACCGACAGATGCAGTTTGAATGGGTAAGGCATCGACAGTTGTGTTGTGGCAGTTCATAACAATTGCTTTGTAGAGAATTGAAACTCTTTGATATGGTTTATTGTGATAACCATAATCCCATTTGTCTAGCTTTCGACCCTAATCGGGTCATATCTTACAGTACATGTGAATAATGATACATTCGTACAATTCTGGATGCTGGCGGCTTCATTTTGAGAAGTTATTTAATTCATCGCGTTGAATCGGATCAAACCTTGAAGATATGCAATTCTGTAACTTTTAGAGATCCTGAAATGTCCGTTTGACTGTTCTGTTGCATCCGGAACGCCTGAAATACCCAAAATAGGCTCAAATAGGACTTGAAAACACTTAAAATTGAGTCCGAGGTACCCGTAAACATTTTTTGCAGTAGGCTATTTTTTGGGTGCGTAGGACTTAATTTATGGGTGTGTGGGATCCAACACACCTTTAAATGATCTGATTTTTTATGAATTTATGGATGCGTGTGGCATTTTTCGGGTGCGTGGGACACCAATACACTTGTCCGAATCACATCGAATTTATAAACGCGTGGGAATCCGAATTTATGGGTGCGTGGGCCATTTTTCGGGTGCGTGAGACCGAATACAATTATCCGAATCACGTTGAATTTATGGACGCATGGGAGTCCGAATTTATGGGCGTGTGGCCCATTTTTCGGGTGCGTGGGACCGAATTTATGGATGCATGCCCACACTTGTGATTTTTAGAATTCAGACCTGTGGTAGTCTTGGTTGGAGTAATCTTCCAGTGGAAGACGTTGGTGATCGGAAAGGATTTCCAGTGACCGAGAAGGGATTCTGATGATCGGAAAGGGATTTCGGCGAGGGTTTTCCAGCGGGAATCTCAAATACCCAGAAGATAATAGTTCTCTCTCTCTCTCTCTCTCTCTCTCTCTCTCTCTCTCTCTCTCTTTCAGAATATACAAATGAATAGTCGGACGGGGTATTTATACACGAAAATACTGGAAACTGACCAATGAGCGGTTGCCACGTGCCACGCACCCTAAAAATACCTCCAATGCACCTTAAAATCGATGCGTAGAGCTCCAATACACCCAAAAAGGTATTATGAAACTTGCTGAATTTATGGGTGCATGGGACTTTGATTTTACTAGTGCATGGGACGCCATGCACCCTGAAATGATATTTCTGAAATGTGTTGAATTTATGGGTGCGTGGACCCATTTTTGGGTGTGTGGGGCTCAATGCACCATTTAAATTGATTTTTGATCTTTGGTGAATTTTCAGGTGCGTGGGTACTCGAATTTATGGGTGCGTGGGGATCCATGCACCCAGAAATGAGTTTATGATTTTGCTAATTTTTCGGGTGTATGGGTACTCGAATTTATGGATATGTGGGAGTCCGAATTTATGAGTGCGTTGATGGACATTTGAACGCTCCGAATTGGGTTTTAAATTTCGATGGGTTTGTGGGGCCCACTTGATGATGAAAGTACATGCATTGTTCATCATAAATTATAATGAAGTTACTGGTTCGATTTTGGACGGTTCCAATCATGGTGATTCACGGGGCCCGCCTGAGATTTCAGCCAAAATTGGCTAAGTAAAGGGATTTTTGTAAATCTCTATTTTGCGTATACTGAGAGGCGTTTTGTGGGGTTCCTTCGGAGGTGTGTGGCCATTTTGTTTGTTTTGAGGGCCCTTACGTTTTGGGACCCCAACAGATGCCCCTCCGATGCGTTGTGATGGACGTATGATCGTTCAATGTGATGCACCAGACCTTTTGAGTCCTGGCTATATATAGAGAAGATAGCTAATTTTTCATCACTTGTCATTTGTTTTTGGACTTTTGCTCTCCTTTCCATGCACCTTCTTATTCTCCAACGCACCCAATTAATCCCTCCAACGCACCCAATTAATCCGCACGCACCTCTATATTTGAGGTAAAAATGATTTTCCAGGTGTGTGGGCTCTCATGCACCCTGGAATGCGGACTTTGCGATTGCTTGTATTTTAAGGGTGCGTGGATTTGTACGCACCCAAAAAAAATGGCTTGCATGCACCTAAAATTTTGAACTCTTAAGAATTTTCAGAATATTGGGGTGCATGGACCTCACGCACCCTTCGTCGGAACTCTAGCGGAGGGTTTTCTCCACACACCCAAAAATTAGGTTTTGGCCATGTTTTAAGGGTGCGTGAGGTCTCACGCACCTCGAAATTATAGACTTAAGTGCAGCATGGTTCGAAGGGGTGCGTGGGATCACACGCACCACTCGTCAAATTTTTTAGAGGATTTTTGCCCCTCGCACCCAGCAATTGGGTTTTGGACATATTTTAAGGGTGCGTGGGGTCGTACGCACCTTAAAAAGGAACTCAGACGGATTCGTGAATTGTTTAAGGGTGCGTGGGACCTCACGCACCCGGATAAAAGACTTTGGATAATTTGTTGATTTTTTAGGGTGTGTGGGATCTCGCACACCCAGTTTATTTTAAGGGTGTGTGGGACCTCACGCACTGAGATTCTTAGGCGTTGAGATTTTTCTAAGAATGAGTTTGTTCAATTGAGACCTATTAAGTCTAGATTTTTAAAGGGTACAGAGTCCTACACCTCCGTCCTATATCAGTGTACACTTAATAACTATTTTAAGGAGGTGTGGGGCCTTGGACTCTTTAAAAATTTGGGCTATGCCTGACTGTAAGTGATTGAATTAAGTGAGAGGGTACAGAGTCCTACACCTCCGTCCTATATCTGAGTACACTTGATAATTATTTCAAGGAGGTGTGGGGCCTTGCACTCTTTAAAAATTTGGACTACGCCTGAATGTAAGTGATTGAATTAAGTGAGTTTAGGTATACCTGTGCATGCCTTATTTTAGACTAGATTTGAACTTTCTGTGTGCTTTTTGCAGATTATAATGGCTAGTGATCCTTCGCAAGTTGGCCCTTCCGGTCCACCATTGACTCCATCGAAGCGTAAACGAGCGGCCCCAAAAAAGGTTAATCGGCCGTCTGATCAGAACCCTTAGTGGTTCCTACCTCAAGAAACCTTCAATTTCTATGAACGCATATTGACACTATCCAAAGACATACAGAGGAAGATTCTTTGCGATAGGGTTGTGCCACCTCCTCCAGATAGGGTCACACAAGAACAATGGGATGCTTAGTATGCTCCATTGCGTGGTTTTCGGTCCGATGGGACCGTAGGATCCGAGGACAGTGAAGCGAGTCCGTCTATACCTGCTCATCTTATCAAGCACGGCCGTCCGAAATGGGCTGGGAAAGGTGCCAAGCAAGTGTATTTAGAGAATCAGGCCAAATCTAAGTCTGATAAGATGAGGATCACTTGGTCTACAGTCAAATTGGTGATGGCGCCTCTCAAAATAAAAAAATCCCTTCACTCGACAACACATCAGATACGTGAAAAGCTATCAACGGCAACATTCTCTTCTGAAGATCGAGCCTTCCGACATATGTCGTAGTAATTCTTTCTTTAGCGTAGATAATTGGATATCTGGTCCAGCACCATTTCTCAACTGTTCTTTACCTGAGAACGAGAAGCGTCAATCCGTCATTAATACGAAGGGAATGATCTTCTTAGAGCCGAACCATGGCCCTCACCAGCCTTTTCCCACACATTACTTCAAGACCCTTCGTCAAAGGTTTCATCACTTAGGGGATACTGAGATTTGGCCGACTGGTGCATTCTGGACCTGAGGTCACTTGATTCCTCACCCAGGGTATGAAGCATGGGCACATCACATTCTGAAGCAACACAGTGCTACATAGCGAGCAGTAGGCTTGTATAAGGCTATTGAGGCAACATCGAGTTATTTTTATCGGGAACCGTGGGTTTATAAAGGGTTCCTAAGCCATTGGTGTTCTATCACCAACTCCTTTCACCTGCCATATGGAGAGATGAGCATCTCTCTTTGGAATTTGAATCGAATTGCGGATCTTCCAATCCGTGAGAGGATATATGATGAATGAGTCCCAAGCGATGAGGAATTGTCTCGGAAGAAGAAGGGAGTAGATGAGGGTTTCTTCTCTGAAGCCTATTATGAACTCTTCGTTAAGCTCCCACAGTTCTAGGGTTTCAAAGATAAACTCCCATTCGAAGATTGGCTGGTCTATTTCAGCCACGGTTTGAAGTAAGTATCTTGTTGCAAGTTGCATACCGTTGTATCCATTTCATTTTCTTTCTTTCTATTGATGTCGTGTTTTCTCTTTTCAGCTTGGACTATGCGACTTATGATGAGGGTCGCGGTGATAAGGTCTTCTTGGAGAGGAGGATGAAGGAAAACTTCCCCCGTCCCAATAAATTCTCCCCCACTTGTGAGCTGGCCTACTTTTTGGCGTATTGGCTGAGCTGCGTAGCACTACCGAACTCTAAGCAAGAAGATAATGTATGGGTATCCTGTTTCGCCGTCGCAGGAGCTTTGGCGAATGGCCACCGGTACGCTCTAGCTCCAGTGGTTCTATGGTCTCTCTACTGGGCCTTCGGCTATGTCATTAGTAACAAAGAGCTTGCCACTTACAAGATGAATTCGACTTATTGTGTGTGGCACTTCTTCTCTGGCTGGCTCGGGGTATATTTTCCTTGGGTTTATGTGGTAGAATGCGGAGACTATATCCAACCTGGGAAGATTCCACTATATTTCTTTCAGAAGAAGAGAATGGTTGGTCAAAATTTGACAACCATTGAAGCAAGGATCGCTCGATATGATGACTTTTATTTCTTCCATTTCTCGGGCACCCGTAGCAGAGAGTCGATTTTGTGTATGGACGACGACAGCATTGACTACTACGAGCATTCGTTCCTAATCCCTCGTCACTGTCATTGCGCAAGGGTTTGGAATTCTGGAGGGAGCCTTATTACCCTAATCGCTTCGCTCGGCAGTTCGGGTATAACCAAGGGGTGCCCGAGACATTAAGAGCCGGTGACCTGTGAGCAATGAGCATATGATGTTGGGCCCATTCATTGGAAGTGGATGTGGTGACAACTCATGTTGACCGGGATTGGGTGTTCTTTTGCCATTCCAGGGACACAACACTGTACTGGGGCTTCTTTCGGATGGATGAGGTGGTGGGCCCACCAATATACGCTGGTCCGAAATAATTTCCTTCTCAATGTGCCCATTTTTGTTACACCTCCGGTTGTTACCCCTATTTCGACCAATGGGCTTGGATATGTATCAGAGCATCTATATTAGCCTGCAGCACCGGGTACGAAGAGACTTACAACTTCTTTGGACGTGGTGATAGACCATGAGAAGCCCGAGCATACTTTGGAAGATTAGATTACTCACGGAGAGAGGAATGTAACATTAGAGGAGCCAGAGTTCCCGCCCCTCAAGCCTTTGGATGAAGTGCTTGAAGAAGATGATATCCCAAGAGAGAGTGATAGAAATGATGGCGGTGATGGTGATGTTGGTGGCAATGATGGCGATGATGGTGGTGATGAAGGTATTGATGTTGATGATGGTGGTGATGGTGATGATGAAGGTAATGATGGAGATGATGGTGGTGATGGTGATGATGAAGGTAATGATGGAGATGATGGTGGTGATGATGATGAAGGTAATGATGTTGATGGTGGTGACGATGGTGACGATGGAGGTGATGAAGATGATGGTGGCTCAGCAAGGATTGTATCGACAAGTGGTCAAAGGAGCCAAGGGGATTTGCCCAGATGTTCTGGTCCTGGGGATAGTGACGATGAGGTGTTGCTCGAGCGAACCAGTCCCCGAGTAAAAACTGCCCCTAGTCTTCCTGTCACTTATGGGGGCAAGAAGATCAAGGAGATGTAGAAATTACACAGAGCTAAGCATTTACGGAAACGACTCTCCAAGGATACAGGTGACGCTCCAGCTGACAATGCAGGTGAGGTCAAGGAAGAGGGTGAATTAAGCTCTCAAGCCAATCTAAGCAGAGACCGTCACTCCAGGGGGAATAACGATGATGAACCGATATATGAGAGATCCATCCCTGAAGAAGATACAGGAGCCATCTTTATGGATCTGGATGATGATGCACCTGCCAAATCTGTTCTTCCTCTTAATCTTCCCACGGTAGAGGCTGAAGTCAACCAGAGCTCTGTTCCTGAAATGGTTGCTACTACTGGGGTGGAGGAAGGGGTCGTAGTTCCTGATACTGAATCGAGTATACCTGAGCCTGTTGTGGAAATACCTCCTATTGTTAGACAGTTATCAGCTGAACCCGTCGCTGAAACCCTTCGCACTGTTGAGTCATCATCAGCTGAACCCATTATAGATGCTCCTCCTTCTGTTGAGCCATCATTAACTGAACCTGTTATGAATGCACCTCCTACTACCATGTCATCATCATCTGAACCTGTAGCTGAAGTTCCTCCTATTGTCAGGCCAGCATCTAATACTCCCAAGGTCGTGGTGTTATCTTCTCCAGAATTACCTGAACCATCGACCGAGAGAATGACCAAATTTACTCCAATATTGTCTATGCCTACCACCTTAACCAGTGCTCTTGCCGTTGATGTGCCTGAAGTTACTGGTATATTACTTGTCTTTGCTGTCTTGACTGCTTTCTTTCTTGCTGTGGCTTTCCCTGTACTGATGTTTATTGTTTACTTTGTCAGCGACGATTCCTGTCTGTGCTCCTGCTTTTATGGTTTTGCCTGAAGCACTCATTTTTGCCTGAAACACTCATTTCTACCCTTGAGCATGCCATAGTCTGTTGGCATGGTTGTTACTCCGAAGGCTACAAGTTCAAGTTCTATATGCTTCATTAGAACTAGAAATCTGATTTCCAGATTTAAGTGGGATTGTTTATGCTTGAATGTTATATCATCCAATTAGATGAGAGATAGGACTTTGATTCTAATTGTGTTGTGCTTGGATGAATGGATTGGCATTGGACTACTACAAGTGGATCCTTGATGCTCTAGTTCTTCTTAATTTCAGATTTTTCTAATTTATTTGAAAAACTATTTTCCTAAACTTCTTACATTCTAGTTATTGAAGTAGTTGAAATTGTTTACTTATTTCCCTGTGGATCGACCTCGGTCTTATCGAGAATTGTTACTACATCGCAGCCTTATACTTAAGGCGAGCGAAAAAGATTTTGGCGTCATTGCCATGGAAAAGGTTAAACGGTTCTAATTGTTCTAGTAGCTATAGGGTAGTTTTAGTTAAGTAGGATTTTCAGTTTTATAGAAGTAGATTTTCTGATTTTTTTTTATTACTAACAATTTTTTTATTTATTTTGTAGGACATTGTTGCTGACATAGATCTAACTCTATTGGGTAACATCTCCCCGTCTCCCTTCTTTTTGTTATTTTTTCTTGATTAGGGTAGTTTCCAATTCCTTAAAATTTCATCATGTATGATTGGACGAATGGTGCGTACAAGTACCTTTTGGAGGATGAGACATCGGATTGGAGTACCCAAACTCATTGTGATCGGGATCCCTCCAAGCATGAGTATTTTTCTGAGATTCAAAGAACCTCCACTACCCCCCACGTAAGACGATACGTGATTACATTAATAAAGCAATACACATATGGAGATACGACGTAAGACGATGGGGGAATACCGGAATGAAGCAAAATTGAATAATGATCATCCGGGGAAAACATTACATGATTACCGGATTGAAAGTAACATGAGTGTTCCACTTGTTATGGAAGGAGGTGTACAACAACAAAAGGAACGAGTGAATAGTGGCCAACCGATTAAGACAATGCGTGATCACTTGTATGGATATGCCTATCAACCATCATATAACTCTTCATCCTATAATGCGTACAGTCTTAATTGGGAAAACCACCATTCTCCTTATTCAAGGGAAGAACCAACCGTGGTTATTAACAATCACCTTCAAACGTCATCCTCTTGTGATGACATGTATACACAAATACTTGAGGGAATATGGAATGAGTATGTAGATGAACAATCAAATCAAGCTTACTCGTCATCTAATGAAGACGTTGAACCCGAAATTGGGGGCATCAAATCAATCCCCTTTAATGAGGAGGATGGGGCTACCCAAGTCCCACCTTCTTCGGATTTAATGAATAGACTTTTAACGGAGATTGATCTCGATGATTCCAATGTCATCATCAATTATGGTGAGTCACTATCTCTTTAGGATGCTTTGAACTTAGTGATGAAGAGATTTCAATGACGGTTGACGAACCCGAGGAATCCATAAAATTTGAAAGCGATAGTGGAGTTACTTATAATGAGGGTTCGGTGGATGCTTATGAACCTATGGTTTCTTTTTCCAAAAGGCATAATGATTATGAGTCTCTAGAGGATATGCATGCTAGAGAGATGGCCGAGGTTAATATTTTTGAGTCACTCCACCAACTTGACATGCTTAATTTTAATGTGGAGAATGAGACTCCTATGAGTGAAAATTCAGATTCTTTGGATGACTGCTTTGCTCACTTTGAAAATTCAAACAACCCCATTATTCAAGAGATTGTTAAAGCCTTGCATACTTTCAACTTGGTGCCTCATACTAGTTATGGAGAACCTAGTTTGGAAGAATTTCACTCCGTGGAGGGCGAGTCCTTCAACATCGAAACTGAATTTTTACACTCACTCAAGCAAGATCATGATCCTTCATCAGACTATCTCGATTTCTTAGAGGAATGCTTGGCCCACTTCTATGATCTTGATGATGAGATGATTAAGGAATTGGGACATTTTGTTAGACACGATGTCGGTGCCTGAAGAACACCATTCCACTAATTTACACTCTTTATCATTATTTGTGGAAGCACCGTACAATTCTGAAATTGTGGAGGAGACAACTTTAACTAATGAAAACTTGATGAATGTCTCTCCACCATCATGGGTCCTTCAGCCCATTGAAAATTCTAATTGGGAGGACCCGTTTTTAATCAATCATAAACCAGATCAGAATTTGAGGAGATATCTTTTTGCTGCTCTTATCTTCTCCTATCATGCATGTGGTGCACATAAATATTGGACTTCAATGAAGACAAGCACCCATGTCTACCGTCGAGTAGGACTTTGGATGGTCCTCATGAGAAATCTATTGAAATTCATGAAGATCCTGCTCAAATTTGATCATATAGTCGATCGGACTAATCAAAGGTAGGTAAGTAGGTTAGGATTTATTTTTCTGCAATTAGGATTGAATAAGTCTCATCGAGACTAATGGAAGATGCTAGAATTGATCAACTTGCTACCTCAGGTACTCTCGTTCTAACTCTCCTTTATTTTATTTCATTGCTCTCATGTCATGCTTATTGCATATCTTGTTACATTGAGGACAATATAAGATTTTGGTTGGGGGGTGAGATGAGATTCCTCATCTAGCAGTTTGCAACATTTCGAGCATCATATGTGCAATTTTTTTTGAATTTTCTAACAATTCAAAACTCTTTTAGAAAATCTTATTTCTATGCATTCGAGATAATACGAGTATAAGAAAAGGAGATACGAAGTGAGTGAGGTTGCAAGTCTTGAACTTCTCTTAATATAATAGTTTTATATGTGAATTCCCCTATTTATGTGATTGATAGAAAATTTGAACACTCTTACACTTAGTTCACATTACACGATTTTCATGGCTTGAAGGGATTATGTGATTTGTGGATTGGCTAGACTTAGATTTGAGGTGTTGAGAAACCAAGTCGGGGTACTTTGTCCATTCTTGTCCATGGAAAAATAACGAAAGATATGGATTTCTAAAAATCCTATCTAATATAAAAGAAAAAGGAAAAGGAAGGATAAAAAAATGGTAAAAAATTTCGAAAAGGGCTACCTATTTACCAACCGGGGGATGGTCTACCCGTAATCAAAGCCGAAAATGAGACGTAGTGTGAAAGCCATCGGAAGGACGGTAAGGCAAATTTCTGTCATAGGCTTATTGTCGCTCTGTACACCTTGAGATCCATAGTTTAATTGATCTATGAAGAAGATAATTCCAGAAACTCATGAGATGAACTTTCACTATGCACACTAGGTTGAATTTGTTCGAGTTCTTCTATTTATCAATCAATCAGCGGAGAATTTCATATTGACACTTATTATGTTTTGAGAGTTTAAGGTTTCAACTTCTATCACCTAATTTTTCTGAATTTTACACTTGTATGTCTTGGAATGGATAGAAACATAGTTTTTGAAGGAGAGTTGGTTTTTGGAGGTTTGATCTTGTTTCACGCATGTTTTGCTCGGGACTAGCAAAAAGCTGGTTAGGGGGTTTGTTGAACCTCTAATATATACATGATCTAGCCCATTACATCACATTATATGCATGGTTTGCATGTTTAAAAAGCCCATCTAATGCTTGTTTTGTGATTGTAGGAATGAGAGCGACTTCACCCAATTGGAGACCAAAAGGAGTACATTTAGGAGCCTTTGATGAGGATCAAAAGTGGGCCAAAGAATGGTGAAGAAAGAGAGGAGGAAGAGGAAGAAAGAAAGAAGGAAAATGATGAGCCCGACCTGTCAAGACCAGTCAAGACCGGTCGGCCAACAGGTCGGCCACTCCCTGGACTGTCAAAAGACAGGTCCGACCGATCAAGACTGGTCGGCCACATGCAAACAGCGAGTTACAACCTTCTAAATCCGATTTTTGGGTTTCTTAAGTGCGGGAGGACTCCGTAGTTCCACTTTTCTTCCAAGTCGGTGACACCTCTAAGCTATAAAAGGACACCTACAGCCTCTTCCTAACCCATCTAGCAACGTGGGGAGCAAAGAGATCAAGACCTTCTAGCCTCCTACAGCTAGTCTTCTTCTTCTTCTAGTTCTAGTTTCTAGTTTTCTAAGTTTTCTTCTAGTTAACCTCTTAGCTAGAGTTAAGAGGTGAAGTTTGTAGTTTGTTTCAATGCTTTAATTCATTTCTTCAAGTACCCTTTACTTATTTATGGATTTTCAAGTTCTAGTTTGAATAAAGTTTGGTTTTTTAGAAGTTTTGTAAGAGTTTGTGTACTCCGGACATGAGTTCCTTACAATTCTCTGAGATTACCATGATTGGGTTGTTTGAATTTGAAGTAACCCTTGAGCATGCCATAGTCTCTTGGCATGGCTGTTACTCTAAAGGCTACAAGTTCAACTTCTATGTGCTTCATTAGAACTAGAAATCTGATTTCCAGATTTAAGTGGGACTGTTTATGCTTGAATGTTATATCATCCAATTAGATGAGAGATAAGACTTTGATTCTAATTGTATTGTGCTTGGATGAATGGATTGGCATTGGACCACTACAAGTGGATCCTTGATGCTATAGTTCTTCTTAATTTCAGATTTTCCTAATTTATGTGAAAAACTATTTTCCTAAACTTCTTAGATTCTAGTTATTAGAGTAGTTGGAATTGTTTACTTATTTCCCTATGGATCGACCTCGGTCTACAGAGAATTATTACTACATCGCAGCCTTATACATGAAGCGAGTGAACACCCACTTGGAAAAGTGATCTGTTGCGGCCAAGATGTACTGATGCCCCTAGGACGAAGGTGGGCTGATTGGTCCGATCACATCCATGCCCCAAGCTGCGAAAGGCTAGGATATCACTGATTGGTGCAACTCTTCTGGTGGCGAGTATATTGTATCTGCATGAATTTGACATTAGTGGCATTTCTTGACGTATTCTATCGCGTCTTTTGTCATTGTGGGCCAATAATATCCATATGTCAAACGCGGTGATGTAAGTTTTTACCCCCTTGGTGAGCACCACACTCTCACCCGTGAGCCTCTTTCAATGTGGCATATGCTTCATCTTGGTCCAAACAACATAGTAACCCTCCTTCATATGAGCGTTTGTAAAGAATGTCATTCTGCATTATAAATAAACCGGCGCGTCTTCTGACTTGCGTGTGCATCTTGGGATCTTCTGGTAAAAATTCGTATTTCAAATAGTCGACGAATGGCCTTTTCTAGTCATTTTCTTCTGTAATCTCAAAGCAACAGCTGGGGTTCGCACTTGATTCACCACCACGCAATGCAGCTGTCGGTAGAATTCTTCTTTCTTTAATTGTTACTTAGAGTGGGCTGCCCCCGGGATTAGCCAGAGCAGTGGCCAGACTGGCGAGCGCATCAGCTTGTACATTCTCTTACCTCGGTATATGTGAAATGTTACTATTCTGAAATTAATCGAATAATGATTGCGCTTGATGGCAGAGAGGCGATAATTCAAGTTTGCGGACTTCATATTCTGTCGTCAATTGTCTGATGACTAGCCTGGAATCACCATAGATCTATATCGCCTTGATTCACATTTCTAGGGCGAGCTGTAGTCCGATAATAAGGGCTTCATATTCTGCCTCGTTGTTAGTGCAAGCTGGCACGATCGTAAATGAGTTATGTAGCGGATCTCCCTGTGGACTGATGAATATAATTCCTGCTCCTGCCCCTGTTGACCTGGAGGCTCTATCAAAGTAAATTTGTTAGAGTCGTGCTTTTCCGATCATCATAACCTGGTCATCTGGGAGATCACATTCCATTTTTTCATTGCTCGGGACTGGATGTGCAGCGAGGAAATCTGCGATCGCTTGTCCTTTAATAGCTCGGGCCGGGACATACGTGATGTCGAATTCTGAGAGAAGAAGGGCTCACTTAGCCAAGCGTCCAGACAGCATAGGACAGTTCATGAGGAATTTGATCGGGTCTGCCTTGGATATCAACGTTATTTGATGCGATAAGCAATAATGCCTAAGTTTCTTCACTGCGAAAATGAGGGCGAGACATATCTTCTCGATCGACGAGTAGTTGTATATATTTCTCTCTTTCATCTTTCGGAACGTTTCTGCTCAGGTATGTGTTACTGGGTTCTTCGAGGGTGCCCAAATTTACTTCTTCAAGTTCATCGATCCTTGGTTGTCCACCATCTTCTAGTGGCACAGGTGCGACTGTTCGCTCACCTCAAGTGCAAGGCTGCGATGTAGTAATAATTCTCGGTAAGACCGAGCTCGATCCACAGGGAATTAGAAAATAAATTCTAAACGATTCCAGCAACTTGAATGAGAACAATTCAGAGTTTTCAATTTAAGAGAACTAACTTAAAACAGTAACTTAGAAAAATCAGTAATTTAAAGGAACTACGGCTTCCAAGGATCCACTTGTAGCAATCCCATGTCAATCCAATCAATCCAAGCATAAAACACAACTAGATTTGATCTATCTCTCATCTAGTTGGAAGATAAAGCATTGAAACACATTCAATCCCACTTAAGTTGAACTTCCAAGTTCTAGTCCTATTCAATCACATAGCACTCAAAATCATAGCCTTCAGAGTAACAACCATGCCTATGAACTATGACATGCTCAAGGGTTACCATAATTCAAATCTAATCACGAAAAATATGATAATCTCAGAGAATTGCAAGGAATCCATGTCCGAAGCACATGAACTCTCATAAAACTTCTAAAAATATCAACTTTCTTTGAACTAGAACATTCAAAATCTAAACTTAAAGTGAAAGTAATTGAATCAAACTGAATTAAACACGAAATTGGCTACAAGCTTCATCTCTCAGCCCTAGTTGAGAGATTTTAGCCGAGCATTGTCATACTACAACTAGAACTCAATGAAAAAGATATAAAAACTAGAAAACCGGAATCGACGGAGTTGTGAATGCTCTACGGTGCTCTTTTTCACTTCCCACGACCTCCAATCTCTTCTAGGATACCTTTAGACGAAGCCCTAAGTCTCCTTTTATAGAATAGTGTGGAAGATTCCAGATTGCGCAAGAAATCATGGAGCTACGCAGAGAAAATCGGAGCTTGTAAGACGAGCTCTGTTATGCAGACGACCGGTCTGAGCTCTTGGACGATCGGTCGAACAACCGGTCGTAAAACAGTAAAAATAGTCCAACAAGCTTTTTGGACTTTTGACCCCTCTCTGTTGAGTGTGCGACCGGTCTTAGTGATGGTCGACCGGTCTAGCTTGGTCCAGTGATATGTACAGCAATGGGGGGTCTCTGTTGAATTGTAAACCGGTCGGATGATCGGTCCTGTGCCTTGGCCGACTGGTCAAACGACCAGTCTTCAGTGTTGTCTATTCTGCACTTCTTCTTCATTATTTCTCTTTCTCCCTTACTTCTTTCTTCCATCCTGTGGCAGTCGATTCCTTGATCTTCAATTCATGTAAAATGTTCTTTGTAGTCTTGAATCAGTGAAATCACCATCTCATTCCTACAATCACAAATCATTTATTAGATGGGTCTTTTAAGCGTGCAAACCATGCATATAATGTGATGTAATGGGTTAGTAAATGTATAAATTAGAGGCTCAACACACCCCCCAACCAGCATTTTGCTAGTCCCGAGCAAAACATGCGTGAAATAAATTCAAATCTTTAAAAATTCAACTCTCCTTTATAAACTATGCTTTTATCAATTCTAAGACATACAAGTATAAAAATCAGAAAAATTAGGTGATGGAAGTTGAAACGTTAAACTCTCAAAACATAATAAGTAATCATATGAAATTCTCGCTGATTGATTGATAAATAGAAGAACTTGAACAATTTTAATGTAGTGTGCATAGTGATGGCTCATGTCATGAGTTTACAAGACCATCTTCTTCATAGAACAACTAACTATGGATCACAAGGTGTATAGATCAACAACAAGCTTATGACAAGAATTTGCCTTACCGTCCTTCCGAAGGCTTTCACACTACGTCCCATTTCCGGCTTTGGTTACGGGTAGACAATCCCCTGGTTTGTAATAAGTAGCCCTTTTTAGAATTTTCCACCATATTCTCCATCATTCCATGTTTTCATCCTTCCTTTCCTTTTTTTTTTATATATATTAGATAAGATTTTTAAAAATCCATATCTTTTGTTATTTTCCCATGGACAAAGATGGACAAAGTACCCCGGCTTGGTTCCTCAACACCTCAAATCTAAGTCTAGCCAATCCACAAAGCTATATAATCCTTTCAAACCATAAAAATCGTGTAATGTGAACTAGGTGTAAAAGTGTTCAAATTTTCTATCAATCATATAAATAGAAAAATTCACATATAAAACCATTATATTAAAGGTAGTTCAAGACTTGCAACATCACTCACTTCGTATCTCATTTTCTTATACTAGTATCATCCTGAATGCATAGAAATAAAGTTTTCCAAAAGAGTTTTGAATTTTAGAAAAATAAAAAAAAATCAATAAATAATGCTCGAAATGTCCACAAACTGCTAGATGAGGAATCTCATCTCACCCCCAACCAAATCCTGAATTGTCCTCAATGTAAAAAAGGATATGCAATGAGTATGAACAGAAGAGCAATGATAAAATAAAAGAGAGTGAGAACGATAGTACCTGAGAGAGTCGATCATGGAAGTGTACAACTCGGCAACTAAATTACTAACGAAATAAACCTAAAACAGAAAATCAAACAAAACTAAATCCTATGCTATACCTCCGTCAAACTAGGAGATAAATCGTCCTGATACATAGGATAATCCAGAGTGATGGACATGTCCTCTAAATCAAATTTCTCAATGAATGGCTTAAGGCATTGACCGTTTACTTTAAAACAGTTACCATTCACCATATTTTCTACCTCAACAGCCCCATGAGGAAAAACTTCTTTAACAATATATAGGGCCGGTTCATCGAGATCATAATTTTTTCAGAAAAAGATGAAGTCGAGAATTATACAAGAGCACTTTCTGACCTTCATGGAAAGATTTCCTGAAGATGTGTTTGTCATGAAAGGCCTTCATCCTACTCTTATAAATCCTCGAGTTCTTGTAAGCATCGTTCTGGATCTCGTCAAGCTCATTCATTTGGAGTTTGCGAAGCGAGCTAGCCTTGTCAACATTAAAGTTCAATGCCCAAATCGCCCAATAGGCATTGTGTTCAATCTCCATAGGCAAGTGACAGACTTTCCCATGGACAAGTCTGTAGGGGGCCATTCCAGTGGGGGTCTTATAAGCGGTACGGTGAGCCCAAAGAGCATCAACTAATCTAAGCGACCAATCTTTGTGATTCGACCTCACCGTCTTTTTCAAAATTTGTTTGATTTCTCGATTGGAATTTTAGCTTGCCTACTTGTCTGTGGGTGGTATGGGGTACTTACCTTATGCCTAATGCCATATTTCTTCATTAAGGCTTCGAAAGGCCTAGTGCAAAACTGAGAACCATCATCACTAATGATGGCTCGAGGCGTTCCAAATCTGAAAAGTATGTTTTCTTTAAGGAACTTTAGAACCGTACGATGATCGTTGATTCTACATGGAATAGTCTCTATCCATTTAGACATATAGTCTACGGCAAACAATATGTAGACATGTCCAAAAGATGAGGGGAACGGTCCCATGAAATCGATGCCACAACAGTCAAATACTTCAAGATGTTGAATTGGGGTAAGAGGCATCATGTTCTGACGGGACAATCCTCCTAGCTTTTGACAGCGCTCGCATGCTTTGCAAAACTCGTGGGTGTCCTTAAATAGAGTTGGCCAATAAAAACCGCACTGCAGAATTTTTGCAGTGATTTTCTTGGCGAAAAAATGACCCTCACATGCTTGATCATGGCAAAAGGAGATGATAGAATGATGTTCATCATCAGAGACACATCTCCTAATAATTTGATCTGGGCAATATTTAAAAGGTAAAGGTTCATCCGAGAAAAATCTGCACACTTCCCTTAGAAATTTTCGTTTATCCTGCGCAGTCTAATGAGTCGGCATCGCACCTGTGGAAAGATAGTTTGCAATATCAGCATACCACGGTGGATGCGTAACAAAGAGTTGCTCATCAAGGAATGAGTCCTCAATAAGTGACTCGTCAATAGAAATCGGTAAAACTAGGCAGGATAGATGGTCCGCCACCTCGTTCTCTACTCCTTTCTTATCCTTGATTTCTAAGTCGAATTCTTGAAGGAGTATGATCCATCTAAGTAAACCGGGCTTAGCATCCTTCTTAGAAAGAAGGTATTTCAGCGCCGCATGGTCCGTGTAAACTATGACCTTGGATCCTATCAAGTACGCCCTGAACTTGTCCAAGGCAAAAACAATGGCTAGGAGCTCCTCTGTAGTCAAGTAATTGATTTGGGCGGGGTTCAAGGTCCTACTTACATAGTAGATAACGCGGGGCTTCTTATCCTTATTTTGTCCTAACACCGCCCCAATAGCATAATCACTTGCATCACACATCAACTCAAAAAGAATGGACCAATCCAGTGGTTGCATAATAAGAGCGGTTGTCAACATGTCTTTTAGCTTTGAAAAAGCTAGTTGACAATCGGCACTCCACTCGAATTGGTTCTCCTTTTGGAGAAGGTTGCATAAGGGCCTAGAAATATGACTGAAATCCTTAATGAACCTTCTATAGAAACTGGCGTGTCCAAGGAAGGACCGCACATTGCGATGCTCTTGGGTGGTGGTAGGTTGAAAATAATATCAATTTTAGCTCGGTCTACCTCTATTCCAATGGATGAGATGATATGTCCAAGGACTATTCCTCTTTGTACCATAAAATGGCACTTCTCCCAGTTTAAGACAAGGTTCTTCTCCTCACACCTTGTCAAGACCAACTTCAAGTGATTGAGACACTCATCAAAAGTACAACCAAAAATAAAAAAAAATCATCTATGAATACCTCGAGAAATTCACCCACCATGTCTGAGAAAATACTCAACATGCATCGTTGGAATGTGGCGGGTGAATTACATAGCCCGAATGCCATTCTTCGGTATGTGAAGGTGCCAAACGAGCATGTAAAAGTGGTCTTCTCTCGGTCTTCCTAGGGCTATCTCAATTTGGTTGTAACCGGAATAACCATCTAGGAAGCAATAATAGGAATGACCCGCTAACCTCTCCAAAATTTGATCCATGAATGGGAGAGGAAAGTGGCCCTTCCTAGTGACCGTGTCTAGCTTCTAATAATCGATACACATACGCCAACCGGTGGTCACTCTAGTCGGTATAAGCTCGTTGTTGGCGTTTTCTATGATGATAATACCGTACTTCTTAGGGACAACTTGGGTAGGACTCACCCATTAGCTATCCGAGATGGGGTAGATGATATCCACATCTAGTAGCTTTAACACCTCGGATTTGACAACCGTCCATCATATTTGGATTTAACCTTCTTTGAGGTTGTTTAGTTAGTTTTTGCATTTTCTTCAAGGTGTATACGGTGAGTGCAAACCGAAGAGTTTATCCCTTGAGATCCGCTATTGTCCAACCTATGGCTCCCCCTATGTTCTTTGAGTAGCTCAATCAACTTGAGCTCTAAGTCTTTCCCTAGGTGAGAGACAATGACAACCGGGAATGTTTCTTCTTGACCCAAATATACATATTTAAGCTCGAATGGCAATGGTTTAAGGTCAAGCTTCGCTAGTTTGATGTTAGACGGTAGAGGCCTTGATGTGGTTGATGGCAATCGTTGAAAATGGGGCCTCCACCGGCTAGTATCAACTACCGGTTTCTCAATATTCAATGCTTGCACAATTTCACTAATAATGGGGTCTTTGGAATCCTTGAAATATGCTAAGCATGTCTCCAAGCTTTCTAGTGATTCAAGTTGGAGGAACTCTTCTTCTTCGAAAGATTCGAGCATGTTTACCTCGAAGAGCTCATCATCATCATCCCTATGCCTTTTGCCCAAATGGAACACATTCACCTCCAATGTCATGTTTCCAAAAGAAAATTGCATTACCCCATTCCGACAATTGATAATTGCGTTTGATGTAGCAAGGAATGGGCGGCCTAAAATCACCGGTATTTGAATGCTAGCATCCATAACCGGTTGCGTGTCCAAAACGATAAAATCCACCGGGTAGTAGAATTTGTCAACTTGGACTAGAACATCCTCAACTATCCCTCTCGGTACACGGATAGATCTATCAATGAGTTGTAATATGGTTTCGGTGGGTTTTAATTCACCAAGACCCAATTGTTCGTATATCGAGTATGAGATCAAGTTTACGCTTGCCCCCAAGTTTAACAATGCACGTTCAATCCGGTAGTCACCATTGATGCATGAAATTGTGGGACTGCCGGGATCCTTGAATTTTGGGGTCTTTTAAATGAGAATGGCACTCACTTGCTCATTTATGAAGGCCTTTTGTTGCACATTATATTTGTGTTTGGTTGTGCATTAGTCCCTTAGAAACTTGGCATAAGAGGGGATTTGTTTAATAGCATCAAGCAATAGAATGTTGATCTTGACTTGTCTGAAAATCTCTAAAATATCATGAGAGTTTGGGAGAGATTTTGGAGCAACCAATCTCGAAGGGAATGGTGCTACGGGCTTATAAACGCGTTTCGTTTCTTGTGGGGCTAAGTTAGATCCATCCTCATCCTCAGAATTTATCGGATCATTAGGCTTGTCGACCTTCACCGGAATAGATTTGTCAATTTGCTTACCACTTCTAAGAGTGGTGATGGATTTGGCTTGCTCCACATGTTGGTTGCGGAGATTAGGGATGCTTACTTCATGTACTTGCTTTGGATTGGGTTGAGGTTGGGCTGGAAAAGTCCATTCCCTAGTATTCAAGCGTCCCTTAATCTCATCAACTGAGACTTTAAGCTTTTGGAACATTTGTTGGTTCGTTTGATTTATTTGCGTTTGCCCTTGCATAAACGCCTTTAGAGTATCTTCCATTGAGAATTGAGGTGGGGCCATGTTTTGCATGGGTGGCCCTCCTTGAGAGTTGGTAAGATTTCCCGTGGGATTATTCTTCCAACTGAAATTTGGGTGGTTTTTCCAAGTAAAGTTATACGTGTTACCCACCGGTCCATTAAAAGGCTGTTGATAACCATATGTGGCATTTGTGTGTTCTTGTAACACCTCTTGAAACGCAGGAATTGTAGGACAATCTTGCGTAGCCTGTATATTAGTTGAACAAATTCCACACATGTTCTCAATAGCTTCATTGGACTTTGAAACTCCACTCTTTCTAAGTTCCATGGCCTTCGACTTTCCTTGTGAGGTTGGCTAGCCTTGCATTCAAATCATCCTCCTCCTTAAGGATGTAAATCCCTCATTTCTCTATTTGTTGAGGAGGCTTGAGGTTATTAGATTTGTCCGAAGTATCCCATGATTGGGCATTCTTAGCCAACATGTCTAAGTAACTCCAAGTCCTCATCTGGATTTTTACTCATAAACTCGTCATTGCACATCATTTCTACGAATTGGCGCATGTTGGAACTTAATCCATTATTGAAGAAGTTTATAATTTGCAAGCTTTCGTAGCCGTGATGTGGCAAGCAAGTAGGAGGTCCTTAAACCTTTCCCAACATTGGAAGAATGACTCATTCTCTTTAACCGAAAAGTTCATTTAGCTCTTTGAAGGGTGTTTGTTTTATGTGCCGGGAAGAACTTTTTCAATAATTCCCTGAGTCATCTCATTTCATGACCCTATCGAGTGTGGTCTAAGAGAGTGAATCCAACTCTTGGCTCTTTCTTTCAATAAAAAGGGAAAAAGTTTAAGTTTAATGACATCTTCTGAAGCATTAGTATATTGCAAAGTAGCCACTACTTCAAATTCCTTTAAGTGTAGGTATGGGCTTTCAGAGTCTAGCCCATGGAACTTTGGCAAAAGTCGAATCACACCTGGCTTTATATCTATGTTTTCCCCGGTTGGTGGTAAGACCATACACGAGGGTGTAGTTGTACGGGCCAGTTGTAGGTAGTCCCGTAAAGATCTCATTAGAGGAACATTGTGTACCTCATTCTCTCGTACTCCCTCTTGATTTGCGTTTGTAGTTGGAGTAGGGGGGATGATTCCTTAAAGGTGTTTGATCCATACTCCCCAAACTATCACAAAGCTCTTGATATTTTCGGACTCGTCTATGGACTGATAACGGTCCAACTAGACCACCTTCGGATTGGAGACGATTGGTGTGATCACGTTCCTAACGGGACATAAACCACACAACTAAGAACTAAACTAATCCTAAGTCCTAAAACAAAATTTAACAAAAAATCTAAAAATTGAAAAATCTGTAAAAAGCACTAAGTTAGAAGGATATTACCTGATTCGCTTGAACTATGGAAGAATTCCTACAAAATAAAATAATTTCTTAGTCCCAAGAAATCAGAAAAAAAAAAAACCAATCTACTTCTACTTCTACAGCCACTAAAACAATCTAGAACTGTTTATCTAAATTTCCTGGCAACGGCACCAAAAACTTGTTCTCTCACCTCAAGTGCAAGGCTGCGATGTAGTAATAATTCTCGGTAAGACCGAGGTCGATCTATAGGGAAGTAGAAAATAAATTTTCAACTATTCCAGCAACTTGAATTAGAACAATTTAGAGTTTTCAATTTAAGAGAACTAACTTAAAACAGTAACTTAGAAAAATCAGTAATTTAAAGGAACTAAGGCTTTCAAGGATCCACTTGTAGCAATCCCATGTCAATCCAATCAATCCAAGCATAAAACGCAACTAGATTTGAAGTTCTATCTCTCATCTAGTTGGAAGATAAAGCATTGAAACACATTCAATCCCACTTAAGTTGAACTTCTAAGTTCTAGTCCTATTCAATTACATAGCATTCAAAATCATAGCCTTCGAGAGTAACAGCCATGCCTATGGACTATGACATGCTCAAGGGTTACCATAATTCGAATCTAATCAAGTAAAACATGATAATTTCAGAGAATTGCAAGGAATCCATGTCTGAAGCACATGAACTCTCATAAAACTTCTAAAAATATCAACTTTCTTCGAACTAGAACATTCAAAATCCAAACTTAAAGTGGAAGTACTTAAATCAAACTGAATTAAACATGAAATTGGCTACAAGCTTCATCTCTCAGCCCTAGCTGAGAGATTCTAGCTGAGCATTGTCATACTACAACTAGAACTCAATGAAAAAGACATAAAAACTAGAAAAACCAGAATCGATGGAGTTGTAGACGCTCTACAGTGCTCTCCTTCACTTCCCATGACCTCCAATCTCTTCTAAGATACCTTTAGACGAAGCCCTAGGTCCCCTTTTATAGAATAGTGTGGAAGATTCCAGATTACGCAAGAAATCACGGAGCTATGCAGAGAAAATCGAAGCTTGTAGGACAAGTTCTGTTACGCAGACAACCGGTGGGACGACTGGTCTGAGCTCCTGGACGATCGGTCGTAAACAGTAAAAATAGTCCAGCAAGCTTTTTGGACTTCTGACCCCTCTCTGTTGAGTGTGTGACCGGTCTTAGTGATGGTCGACCGGTCTGACGACTAGTCTAGCTTGGTCCAGTGATATGTACAACAATGGGGGGTCTCTGTTGAATTGCAGACCGGTCGGACGACTGGTCCTGTGCCTGTTCGCTCGCCTCAAGTGCAAGGCTGCGATGTAGTAATAAATCTCGATAAGACCGAGGTCGATCCACAGGGAAAGAGGTAAACAATTTCAACTATTCTAATAACTAGAATCTAAGAAGTTTAGGAAAATAGTTTTTCACATCAAATAGAAAAATCTGAAATTAAGAAGAACTAGAGCATCAAGGATCCACTTGTAGTAGTCCAATGCCAATCCATTCATTCAAGTACAACACAATTAGAATCAAAGTCCTATCTCTCATCTAATTGGAGGATATAACATTCAAGCACAAATAGTCCCACTTAAATATGAAAATCAAATTTCTAGTTCTAATGAAGCACATAGAACTTGAACTTGTAGCCTTCGGAGTAACAGCCATGCCTATGGACTAGGGCTTGCTCAAGGGTTACTACAATTCGAATTTAAACCACCCAATCATGGTAATCTCAGAGAATTGCAAGGAACTCATGTGCGGAGCACACAAACTCTCACAAGACTTCTAAAAAACCAACTTTCTTCAAACTAGAACTTGAAAATCAAAATTTAAGTAAAGGGTACTTGAAGAACGAACTAAAGCATTGAAACGAACTACAAACTTCACCTCTTAGCTCTAGCGAAGAGGTTAGCTAAAAGAAAACATTAAAAACTAAAAAATAGAACTAGAAGAAGAAGAAAACAGTTGTAGGAGGCTAGGAAGCCTCCTAGGCCTTGATCTCTTTGCTCCCCACGTTGCTAGATAAGTTAGGAAGAGGCTGTAGGTGTCTTTTTATAGCTTGGAGGCGTCACCAACTTGGAAGAATCGCGAAGATACGGAGTCCTCCCGTACTTAGGAAACCCGAAAATCGGATTTAGAAAGTGCACATTGCTGTTTACATGTGGCCTGACCGGTCTTGACCGGTCGGACTGGCCTGGCCAATCGGTCACGACCGGTTGAACCTGTCTATGGAGAGTCCAGGGAGTGCAAATGGGAGGGCCGACCGGTCTTGACCGGTCGGACCTTCCTGGTCTTCTGTCCAGCGACCTTTAGTGGTGTGGCCGACCAGTCTTAACCGGTCGGACCGCTTTGGCCGACCGGTCACGACCGGTTGGACTCTTTTCCTCTTCATTTTCTTCCTTTATTTCTTCTCTTTTCTTCTTCCTTCTTTCTTCTTTCTTTGGTCCTCCTTCAACCTTCATCCAATGGCTCTAAATGGTCCCCTTTTGGTCATTATTTGGGCGAAGTCCGCTCTCATTCCTACAATCACAAAACATGCGTTAGATGGGCCTTTTAAACATGCAAACCATGCATATAATATGATGTAATGGGCTATGCAATGTATAAATTGGAGGCTCAACAGTGCCTTGGCCGACCGATCGGACGACCGGTCTTCAATGCTGTCTATTCTGCACTTCTTCTTCGTTCTTTCTCTTTCTCCCTTGCTTCTTTCTTCCATCCTACGGCAGTCGATTCCTTGACCTTCAATGCATGTAAAATGTTCTTTGTAGCCTTGAATCAATGAAATCACCATCTCATTCCTACAATCATAAATCATGTATTAGATGGGTCTTTTAAGCATGCAAACCATGCATATAATGTGATGTAATGGGTTAGTAAATGTATAAATTAGAGGCTCAATAGTGACACTTGGCTGGACAATGTCGATAGGATCTTGCCACTGTATTTCTTCTACAGGGCCTGGTAGTGACCATATTCACGCTTGCCTTAGCTCCTAGACCCTCTCTGTTTCTGTATACTTGCTTGTATTCTTCAAATGGAGCTATCAATCTCTTCTTTATGTTTGAATCTTGGCCGGAGAATCCCATATTTCTCATAATTTTCCTACTGGCTCTGCTGTATCTCTTCTCCTCTATCGGCCGAGGTCAGGCAGATTCTCTCCCCTCTTCTTCTTCTTCTGATGATGTTGGCTGACTTGGCCCTGAGTGGAACTTGATATCCTTCTGAGTGATATCTCTTGACGGCATGACGAATTGGCTGGGAGCTTTCGGAAATGGATTGACTCTTCCTATCTTGGGTATCGGCATGTTGAAGCTGGATTTGAGCACACTCATGTGTTGATCTGAGATCAGTTTTAACACAGACTGCTCTGGCTGATGTAAATGTGGTGGTACCACATAAAACTTCTTCGTGATCACCTGAGGTTGATCTTCCGAATAATGTTGGGATCTCCCCTGAGAGATGGGCTGAGTTTTACTTTTCTGCACTAACTTTTCAACTTGAGGTCTTGCCCCTTGCCCTTTCTTCATTACATCGAGCTTCTTGCTGATTTTACTGTTGTCGGTGAGATTGTAATATTTTGCATCGGCCAAGAAAGACTCAGCTATTGTGTATGGATTCGGATCTGCTGCTACCTTGTATTGGATCCCGTCCTTGTTATATTTGAAGCATTGATGATACATCGAAGGGATTATACGATTCTGATGAGCCAGGGCCTCCCTAAGAGGAGATTGTATGTTGTCACTGCGTCGATCACCTGACATGTTACTTTCGTCGTCAGATCTTCGATCTCTAACATCACTGTGATTGATCCAAGTGTACGTTGACTGTCTTCATTGAACCATTGAATCATCATGAGACTTAGGCGTAACGCAGATTGCCTATAACCCAACTTCTGTAATGTCTTCAATGGCATGATATTTACGGAAGACCCATTATCCAACATGCACCTTTTGACCTCTGTGTCCCTGATTGTTCCTGTGACCATCAACGGATGGTTGTGGTCTGTTAATTCGATCGTACGGTCTTCTTCTGAGAAAGTGATTGCCAAGGGGTGGTCAACATGCACGACTTGTGACACTGGTATATACCCCTCCCAAAATTTATCTATATTATTTATTTCTTCTTCTGCTTCTATCATCATAACCTCCCTGGCCTCACTATCAAGTAAGGCATTGATTAACATTTCTTTGTACACTTTCGAGAGACACAAAGCATCATATATACTTAAGCAGGCGGGGACCTTTCACAAGTGTGACACAACGTCATATGCTACTAGTCTTGGGCTTGGCTAACTAGTGGTGGCTTCGACGACCTTCTCTTTCAGTTTTTGCATACAGGGTCTCTCTTGCGGCCTGTCAGGGATACCTGTTTTCTTATATTAGGGTCGTCTGATCTTGGATGGGTACTGGTCAGGCATTTGCTTTCCTGATCGTAAGATGACTGCGTCAACTTCTCCCTCAGTTGCTTGCGACGTTTCTTCAGACGGTGCCTGTTCGACAAATGACATCATTCCGTAGTATACCATGTTCATCGTGGGTCTTATCTGCCCTGTGCTATTTCTCTCCTTCCTCTTCCTCTGTTCTTTCTTCGGTTAACGAGCCTCCGTCTGTTCTCAAGTCTTTTCTTGCTACTGACTAGAGTCCATGGTTCCTTGGGCTTGGGGAACGAAGTCGGTCGGTTGGTGTCATTTCCTATCGGGATTGTTAAAATTATCCCAGCTGTTTCCTTTGCCGTCTCGAGTACTTTCATGCTGATGACCCCTTAATTGATCAACTCAAGTATCCTTCCTTTCAGGGAGAAGCAATCTTTTGTTTTGTGGCTGACACATTAATGATATTTACAATATTTGGGGTCATTTATTCGTCCAACTTCATGATGACGGACAGGCTCTGGCAAACGCATTAAGCCTTCTTCGATCAATTGTTCCATGATCGGAACTAGATCGACCATATCAAATGTGTATGGGCCATTCGCCCTTTCTCTCTCGACTATCGATATGCGTCTGGGTGCATAGGGCCTTTTACCCTTGTCTTATACGACTGTTGTCTTCATCTCTGGCTTATGATTAGCAGCGGGACATTTTCGATCTTTCTGGTCCTTGCTCTTGTCGACTTGATGGGTTTCTACTACTCTTCTCATCTCTTTCTTCTGTCTTTCGGGTCTGAAGTTTACCCGGGAGGCTGCTTCCTCGACGAGATGTGCTTTCGTGGCCAAATCTCGAAAAGAATGGAAAGTATTACCTGACAACCCATATGAGATCATCGGGTCTAGAGCACTTAGGCACATTTTCATCCGCTCACCTTCACTAGGGCAATTCACGACATTGAGCTACTGTGGTCCCCCATCGGTCGATGAACTTCTCAACTGGCTCACCATTTCTTTGCCTGACCAACGTTAGGTCTGTTAATGAGATCTCCCTCTTTGTCGCAAAGAATTTTGAGATGAAGGTGTCCTGCATTTGCTCCCATGTCCTTATGGAGCAGGCCGGTAACAACATGTACCACTGGAAGGCCTTCGCTGTCAGGGTTGATCCGAATAGCCGCATGCAATACTGTGGGACTGCAGACCAGTTGCCTAGCGTAGTCAAGAAGTGGGTGATATGTTCTTCCGGCGATCCTCTGTCGTCGAACTTTCTAAAGTCCGGGCATCTGAAATTGCCGGGAATGGTACTTCTTATACCTCTGGTGGATAAGGGATCCCGGTATTTATAACTGCCTCTCCTCTCTTTCTCTTCTCTTCTCTTGTTGCATCGTGTGGGCTATCGTTTGGGATAACTCTTCTCGTAACATGTGCGATGTGGAAAGCGGTGAACGTTCTATTGGTGCAACCCTGAGTTGGATGGGCAGTTCAGGTTTAGACGGACCTTCTACTGCCCCTTAGGATTCCTCTGCTGACTGACGAGAGGGCAGGCGAGATACTTCTGGTGGCATTCTGGAATATCAGAGTGGTCAGGGCTTCCTGCATAACCCTCATTCGATCATTTATTTCGCGATTAGCCTCAATTAATCTGTCAATCTGATATTGAAATGGAGGTAGTTCTTCTACTTCATACGGTCATTCCTCTTCTTCTTCGGCCACTTGGACCATTACCACTTGCGCTGACTGAATCTTCTGAGCTGGCCTCTGTTTTGGTTTGAAGGTTATTGTGACCTTGGATTTCTTTACATGGGCAGGCTTGATAGGTTTCTACGAGGTGCGAGTGGTCTCGGACAACGGCGGGAACTGCTCGGCTAGTCATCGCAGGCACTGCGGGCTTAAGTGGTATGACCGGACATTTGATAGGGATCTTCTGTCCCTGTTTTGGCTGCCACTGTTTCCTTATGACGGAGCGAGATTTTGCAATATTCGCCCTCTTGTGTGCAACTATGATGGCCACTTTCTTCTGTTCTTTCTTCTGTCTTCGGGTCTCAACCAACTGCTATTCTGAGCTTGGGCTGACTAGTTGTAGTTGCGGTGAAATGGGAAAAAGTGAAACCCCCGTCGGCAAGGAAGATGCACGGACTTGTCATCAAGTATGCCATTTCTTCTATCTGCAGTGGTATCTTGCTAATTCTGTGGTGTTAAAAAATTATTAGAACAGTTCATAAATGCGGCTGGGAGCATGAACCCATCGATCGCGGTGCATAAATTAACAAAAATAAGCAAGAAGAAGACAAATACGTATAGTTGTGAAAGTTTGTGGGTTTGAAAAACTTTTATTTACCGTCTATTGCCTTAAATATGAAGGTAAGAACGTTCCCATTGAGAGTCGCTAGTTTGGCGCCCGAGGGTGCCGAAACATTATGCCTCACGATAGATCTCCTATGTACACATTCATGTTTGCGAATGATTAATCTTAGAGCGTTTCTATACTCAGAGCTAACCAGAGATTCTGGGCCCAATCCCCAACGGAGTCGCCAATTTGTTAGAACTGAAAATGCTACGATGACATTTTTTGTGTATTGTTGCTCTAAGGTTCTGAGTAATGGAAACATTCATAGACAAATACAAGCAATCACAAAAGATACACAAGAAAAAATATCGCAAGGCGAATTTTATTCCAGAGATTCTGAGATCTTGTACATTCCAGGTAGTGATCTGGCATGAGCCCTTAATTACATCGAATGATCGATGACCTTTGATTAAAAGGCAGAAGACTAGTCAGTAGGGACTATGGTCTTAGATTTTGTGGTCGTAGAGACCTGTATTTGTTTTGTTATGGACTGAACCATCTTTGTATTAGTCAGATGTCTTTGTCCCATGTTTTGACCGAAGATCCGGACTGAGACTATCATGGTTTCAGACTGAGAGGAATGACTCCGGGCCCGCGCCTATCATGTTTGGACAGGTGACCTCGAGAAGTTTGATCTGCAGTTGTGTGTACCTGAATAGCCCAACCGACAGATGCAGTTTGAATGGGTAAGGCATCGACAGTTGTATTGTAGCAGTTCATAATAATTGCTTTGTAGAGAATTGAAACTCTTTGATATGGTTTTTTGTGATAACCATAATCCTGTTTGTCTAGCTTTCGACCCTAATCGGGTCATATCTTACAGTACATGTGAATAATGATACATTTGTACAGTTCTGAATGCTGCGGCTTCTTTTTGAGAAATTATTTCATTCATCGCGTTGAATCGGATCAAACCTCGAAGGTACACAATTCTACTCATTTAGAGATTTCAAAATGTTCGTTTGACCGTTCCGTTGCGTCCAAAACTGCCCGAAATACCCAAAATAGGCTCAAATAGAGCCTGAAAACACTTAAAATTGAGTCCGGCGTACCCGTAAATATTTTCTACAATAGGCTAATTTTTTGGGTGCGTGAGACTTAATTTATTGGTGTGTGGGATCCAATGCACCTTTAAATTAATGATTTGATTTTTTATGAATTTATGGATGCATGGGGCATTTTTCGGGTGCGTGGGACACCAATACACTTGTCTGAATCACCTCGAATTTATGGACACGTGGGAGTCCGAATTTATGGGCACGTGGGCCATTTTTCGGGTGCGTGGGACTGAATACACTTGTCCGAATCACGTTGAATTTATGGACACGTGGGGGATCCGAATTTATGGGCGTGTGGGCCATTTTTCGAGTGTGTGGGACCGAATTTATGGATGCGTGCCCACACTTGTGATTTTTAGAATTCAGACCTGCGGTAGTCTTGGTCGGAGTAATCTTCCGGTGGAAGACGTCGGTGATCGGAAAGGATTTCCGACGACCAGGAAGGGATTCTGGTGATCGGAAAGGGATTCCGGCGAGGGTTTTCCAGCGGGAATCTCAAATACCCAGAGGATAATGGCTCTTTCTCTCTTTCAGAACGTATAAATGAATAGTTGGACGGGGTATTTATACCCAAAAATACCGGAAGCTGACCAATGAGCAGTTGCCACGTGCCACGCACCCTAATAATACCTCCAACGCATCTTAAAATCGATGCGTAGAGCTCCAATGCACCCAAAAAGGTATTCTGAAACTTGTTGAATTTTGTGGGTGCGTGGGACTTTGATTTTACGGGTGCGTGGGACTCCATGTACCCTGAAATGATATTTCTGAAATGTGTTAAATTTATGGGTGCGTGGACCAATTTTTGGGTGCGTGGACCAATTTTTGGGTGCGTGGGGCTCAATATACCATTTAAATCGATTTCTGATCTTTGGTGAATTTTCAGGTGTGTGAGTACCCGAATTTATGGGTGCGTGGGGATCCATGCACCCAGAAATGAGTTTCTGATTTTGCTGATTTTTCGAGTGCGTGGGTACCCGAATTTTTGGATGCGTGGGAGTCCGAATTTATGGGTGCGTTAACGGACTTTTGAACACTTCGAATTGAGTTTTGAATTTCGATGGGTTTGTGGGGCCCGCTTAATGATGAAAGTACATGCATTGTTTATCATAAATCATAATGAAGTTACTACTTCGATTTCGAACGGTTCCGATCATGGTGATTCGCGGGGCTCGTCGATGATTTCAGCCAAAATTAGCTAAGGGGATTTTTGTAAATCTCGTTTTGCGTACACTGAGAAGCATTTTATGGGATTCTTTTGGAGGTGTGTGGCCATTTTGTTTGTTTTGAGGGCCCATACATTTTGGGACCCCAACAGCCTGTAAAGAGGATGGGGCTAGAAAAGTCTATAGAGGTTAGCTAACAATGAATAAGTTGGTCTGTTTTGTGAAGAACAGACAAATTTATCGTGTTTTTTCAAGCAATGAGGATTCTACAATTAGTACAATTTTCAATATTAGTATCATAATTCCAGTTTCGAGGTAAAAAAGAATTGCAAATCGCATAAAGATTATTATGTCTGATACGAGCTAGTCTCTACATTACATATCATAAACAAGTTAAGATTATAAATCATATCTCTAATTTGCTTTTGCATTAAGGCTCTATTAAGGCCTTTCACATTTCAGGTAAAGATCTTCATATGGGATTATGTTCAGGGTCAGTAGGAGGATTCAACCTTCCTTCGGCAGCCTGATTCACATTCTGTGTGAGAATTTGCAATTGTTCAGCGTTTAGGTCCATATTCCATCCAAATCAAATAACACAGCAAAGTTATTAGGTTTGAATAGTCGGGCTAGTCAAGTGCTGCCTAGGACATGCAGAGGGAGACCCGTGATCACTCATGTGACCCGTATGCAATGAGGGACCATCTTCGGGATCGCTATGGATATCAACATTTTCCATGTTTTGTTCTTCCACTGTATTTGGTGGTTGTCTGGATTTCTTTTGAACCCAGATTTGCTTTGGTATTCCCGAAGAGGTGGATGTTCCTATAGAAACCGGTATCGTTGGGTGGGGTCACTTCTGAGGAGGAGGAAGGCCCCACTTCTGAGGGAATATGCTCAACTCTTTGTGCTGGTGGGGTCACCTTAGTGATGGATCGGTTTTTGGGACATGCTTTTTCTAAATGGTTAAACGTTTCACACTCTTTGCATGCCGTCGGCTTCCACACATACTCCACAGGCTGTTCAATGATTTTGCCTTTGCATTTTATTTTTACAGAATATGGGAGGATCGAGTGGACACCAACTTCTACACAAATACGTGCAAAGGATCGTGTGCCTGTGGCAGTTGCTTTATCCATAAAAAGCAGATTTCCAGTAGAGCTAGCGATCTTGCTCAGAATGCGAGGTGTTCGGTAAATGAAATTAAGATTGGGAAGTTTAATCTATAGAGGAATAGTATTTAAGTCCTCCTTTTAGAGAGATATGATTGCAGACCACATACGCAACATCAATGGGTGTCCACTAACAAACCATGGCCCCCTTCCTAAAATGGATTGGCTTTCATCATAGTCATGGAATTTGAACATATAGAAACCATTTTCCAGTGTTGAGATTTCTAGCCATGCACGTTCTAGAGCCGATTTCACCACTGGAAAATAAGGCCTCCTTGCCAATGAAATATCCAAAGAGGGTGTTGTTCCAGGATTTTTTCCATCCTGGACTTCCTCATCCTCAACAGGTATGATAAATTGGTTTACCGGACAGGATCAATAAAGTCCAAATTAAGGGAAGGATTAGGGTCTGGCCTAAAATGGTTAGTCCAACCTCCTATCGAACCCCTTCCTGAAGTTTGTTTTATGTTAACATTTTGAACTATTGGGTTTTCCACTGCTGTTTGGCTAGAGGTTGCTGGCCTAGATATACCAAATGGCCCTACCAGTGATAAATTAGCATTTTGCCCATTAGTTATTGGCTCAGGAGGGACTACATATCACCAAATTTTGAGCCGGTCCAGTAGACCCTTGCCCAACTGGTGTGGGTCCAGTAATATGACCCTTGTAACTGTTGGCCCAGCAGTAAGCCCATGCGATGGGGCTGATTCTGTGTCAAAAATTGGCCCAGCAACCGTTGGCCCATCAGTAGAGGTATGAGGGCCCGACTCAAGAGCAACTGGCCCAGAAATAGTGGCCTGCCCATACCCAGAAGGAACTGGGCCAAGCAAAGAAAGTTGTCCCGGCCCAATTACTGAAGGATTGTTTGAAAAAGAAGAGGGCGTTTCTGCAACGGTAAAAAATGTGACCGTTATAGGTGTACCTGACGCATCAGCAGTCTTCTTTGTGGAATCTGCAACGGCTAAATCTCTAGCAGCTTTATCGACAGCGGGATTCCGGCAAAGATCCAGCAATAAGAGAAAAAACTGAATATTATATTGAATAATGTAAATATGATTTCTCGATTGCAATAAACCCTAATTTAAAACTATTATCAAAGATACTAAAAATCTCTCTTAAACGCCTAATTTGTGAAAAATATAAATGTTCGAATAAATTTTATTAGAGCATTCCCAGCATTATTACAAGTAATTTCTAAAAAGCAATTTCAAAACTACAAGAAAAAAAATAGATAGGATGAAAACGAAAATTTCTAAAAGGATAAATTTTTCTAAAATCCCAGTGTTGAACTCAAGGTGAGTGTTTTCTAGCTGAACCAATGAATTCGGTAAGCATAGCAGGCCAATTGTCCTCGGAAGTATCATTACATAAAGATTGATATGTTGCGCATTTTGTGACGACACTCGGATCAAAAGTCATGGCGAATTTTCTATCAACATTTCAAATGGCAATATTCTCATATCTAAAATGAATATTTTTGAATGGAATATGTCTGAGGCCAAATCCTACGTAGGACCTAGTTATGTTACACCATCCGTAAAATTTGGTCTGGTTCTAACGTACTACTACTTTCGTTCGGAATTCTAATGCATATGTGGCATGTCTGACATTATTTCCTTGCCTAGGCGAATCACAAATGGTATGGCAAAAGATGGGGTTAGAGGGCTTTTTGCCAATTTTGCGTGAGTCCTTTCATGGCCAGTGTTGGAGGCGAATTTGTTTCAGTTTTGGTCAGTGCAATGTCAACCCGCACTATACCAAAATCGTTATTTTAGAAGGGTTGAAGCTTTGGTTTAGGAATGGATTTAGACTCTTCCTAATTACGAAGGGTTTCAACCATTTTTAACGGTTAATTAAGGGTATGGAGTCACACGTGTGGAGTCCAAAATTGTCATTTTGGAAGGGTTTCATTGAAGCAGCAGCAGTTGCTCGGCCAATTCTCTCTCTCCCTCTCTCAGCCCTTCTCCTGCAGCCGAGAAAATTCAGCTCTTCATAACTCCTCTCTCCTCTCTCTCTCAGCCCTTCTCCTGAAGCCGAGAAAATGCAGCTCTCCCTAACTCCTTTCATCTCTGCTACCGTTCACGAGAAGAGGCAGATTCGTTGGAAGGTCTCATCTCTCTCTCTCTCTCTCTCTCTAGAAGAGGCAGATTCGTGTGTGTTGGGTTCTTGGGTTTTGATTTTTCTCCACAAATCGCCCCTGATTCATGCTTTTCTTTCATTTGTATTGGGTTCTGGGGCTTCAATTCGATCTCTAGGGCCTCGTTCTCTCGGATCTAACATCTCCGGTTTGATTTCCGCTGAATCGACCTACAGTGGTTTAGCAAAAGCTCTGTCCGATTGTGATTCGTGAGAAGATTTACAAAGCTCTCGATGGCTTTCATGACAAATCTACATCATCCATTTGCAGTTCTTTGAAGGAAACGCATGTAGATTTCAGATCTCTCGTTGCTTCTTTTAAAGGTATGTTCCTCTTATCTTCCTTTTTCTTACAATGCAGTTTCTTTGGTCCCATTTTCAGCTCTACAATCTCTGATTTTTTAGGGTTTTGTTTCATCTTTTTTTTTTTTTTTTTGTGCAATGAAGGTTATTTTGATTGCTGAAACAAGTAGATTTGAAACTTCTATTTTGAATCTGGTGAGATTAGAGCTTGGATTTTTTAGATTCATGGTTGTAAAGGAAGGAGGCATGGCGAGAATTGACAGCCCTTGGATATGGCAATTTGTACCGCCACATCATCCATGATCATGTTGTCTAGGAGAAGATTGGATGTAACATCTTGTGGGAAATTGGAGAGTATTAGCTGGACAACAACACTTTAGATGATGTGGTGGTGTGGCTTGTGGCATTCCATCAGTATTTGATTCTTGAAACGTTTCTTTCTGCAGCTTTCCAAACAGGGGTTCAGTACTGGGTTAGTTTGATGTAAGGTATTGAGATACTCAAGATTAATTTGTTCTTATAGACACCCCACCTTCGGCTACGCTGTTGGTAGAGATAGCTGGATGAATGGAGGACCATACCTCCAAATCCCAAGTCCAAACTCAGCCAAACTCTCCCTTGTAAGCCTCATTCCATTGCCCAGTTCAAGCCTGAACCCAGTCAACCCAGTCCTAAAACATCACCCTGAAAACCCCCCCAGAAAAAAGGCCAGTCAAAAAATCTTAAAAAAGTCAAACTCATTGAGTCAACCCGCTGAGTCAACCCGCTGAGTTAACCCGCTGAGTCAACCCGTCGAGTCAAAACACCGAGTCAACCCGTCGAGTCAACCCGTCGAGTCAAACCACCGAGTCGACCCGCTGAGTCAACTCACTGAGTCGACCAGCGAGTCCAGCAGCAGCCCCGAGGGAGCGACCGTACTCGATGGAAACCGAGGAGCGGCCGTACGGGCGGCCCATGGCAGGCCGCCCGGACAAAATTACAAGAGCTGCCACTCTCCGTTGCTATAAATACCCCCCTCCCCTTCTCATTTCAACATCCCTTCAAGTCCAGCCAGTCCGGGAGAGGTCTGAGTCCTTCTCCACCCCTTAGCCCATTTTTCCACTAAGGAGAGCCCGAGTGAGGAGAGTCTAGCCCTGGTCCAGCCCAGCCTGACCACTGGTCCAAGCCTCCCAAGCCATCCAAGTCTTGATCCAGCCACTCGAAGCCAACCCTTGCGACACCTCCGTCCACTCAGCTACTCTTTTCCAGCATCATCTCATTTGCATCTAGCATAAGTGCAACATTTACTTTTCTTCCAACCCCCCTGCTTCACTACAAGCACTTTGATTATTCAAACACACCGCATGCATCTCGCATAAAGCACCTGTCAGTTCGAGCGTATGCTCTGGGCTTGCCCGTTGTTGGAACCTGCCCATCAGAAACTCTTACTGTTCAGACCTGCATTCACGTACATATCACTATAAGCACTTTGAATATTCAAGCACACAGCATGCATCATCTCGCATAAAGCACCTGTCAGTTCGAGCGTACGCTCTGGGCTTGCCCGTTGTTGGAACCTGCCCATCAGAAACTCTTACTGTTCAGACCCGCATTCATGCATCATGTCATCCATGAGAATATACGAGGATTAAACTAAACTTTCAAGTATCCGATCGATTCTGTGAAGTAGAGACCGTACTTCGGTACGGGCAGTGTGTGGGGTGCTTAACCTCTTCCCACCCTGTAACCGTGATCCCTTACCTTGAATCTCTGGCCGCAGATCAACAGGAGTCATTTTAGAGGAAGGAATCTTCGGATTCCCTTCTCTAACGTTTCTACGGGGTCTAGCCGACTGTAGATTCGAAGTAACTGGCTAGTGGCGACTCTGGTCTTATATAAACTCATTTAAACATATCCAGCTTAACACGACAACCAAACGAAGCCCTCGAGAACGAGGCAAGCCAGTGGCATAAATGGCGATTTCGCACTCACGCATCCTCATCTCCTTCTTTTCCGAAAGGAAAGGGGAAGGGAGAAGAACGTCGTGTGGGAGCACGGAAAAATCGGCGAGGGTCCACAGAATGGCGACTCCACTGGGGATTAGCTAGTCCCACTAGTCGTGATCCGACTTGAAAAATAGAATCCTTCCCGTACTTGAAAGTCACTAATCCTCATACAATCTCATCTGCATAGCATTCTACCCAAAACCCAAAACAAACAAAAAATAGAAAAATCCCTAAACCAAGAAAAAAATAGAAAATCCCAAAACCCAAAAAGAATATAGTCCTCACCATTGCGCCTCCTCGGGCTCAACGTGTTCGGAGACAGCTTCCCTTCCCCAGCATAATCCGCACTCGGGTTCAGCAACCCATGTCCGACCACGAAGAAGAAACTCATCACTTCCCTGCTCTTGAAATGACCGAAGCGCAACCTCCAGCGCAATAGCCCGTTGACAATACGCCAATCATACAAGAATTGACACAAGGAATGAGAGCAATGCAAGAAATGCTCTTGCAATTCATGCAAGCACAAGTCACCGCAGCAGCCAACAATCAAGTTGGCCCAGTTCAGCAATCTCAGCAACCATGCCGGGTCCTCCCGGCCTCCAGTTCAAATCAAGCACAACCATCGGAGTCTGCCCAAGACTACCGACAGCATCCATCTCAGCCCTTCGCTATGGGGCATCCTTCTCAATATCTTCCTGCGATGACAAGGCCATCTCAGAGCACTTCCGTTGCAGGAACATCCAGTCAGCTTCCAGTCAATCTTGCAAACAACAATCTTAGTAGATCTCAGCATGTCCCCGCCGATGGGACACCTTTTCAATTTCAGCACATCCCCGTCGATGGGATTTCAATTCAATCTCCAGCAACAGGGACAGCACTGGCGAATGCCCACAATGGGGGTCAGTGTCAAGCCCACGTCAATCAGCGGACAGTGGCGAATACCCAACAAGGGGGTCACTTCCCAGCATCTCAGCCTCCTGCAAACAGGAACACTTTTCAATTCCAGCACATCCCCGCCGATGGGATTCCAGTTAATTTCCAGCAATCTTCAATTCAGCAAAATCCAGTTAATTTTCAACAATCTTCAATTCAGCAAAATCCAGTCAATTTCCAGCAAGTTCTAGTTCAACCTTCAGTACAGTCTCCAGTTCAGTTACCATCATTTCAAGCACAAGTTCATCAGAATCCAGTTCAGTCATCAAATCAATTTCAGCAACCCGCGATTGCTTTTCAGCAAGCCCATAGGGTCGAAGACATCGACCACTATGCCGAAGAAGAACGTGCCTTACTCCAGGAGGCACCAGTCGCTCGAACAGATCACTCAGGACTGGACGAGTTGCGGGAGCAGTTCCAGATCTTGCAAAATCAGCTTCAGCGACAGCAAGGAATCGACTTACCTTCGACCAACTTCAGAGACTTGTGTCCTTTCCCAGATGCTCAAGTACCTCAAAACTTTAAGGTACCAAAATTCAAGAGATACGATGGCAGCGGTTGTCCCACAGCACATCTCAAGGCTTTCTGCGGGGAGCTGAGTGCAATCGCAGGAAATGAAGGGGCCCTTATTCGTTTATTCCAAAAATCTCTGAAGGGCGATGCCCTAGATTGGTACACTTCATTGGACTGCCACCGCATCAGAACATGGGAACAGCTTTCCCAGGCTTTCGTCGACAGATTCGCATACAATTTCAACATGGCACCCAGAAGAGCCGACCTCGCAGCACTCAGGCAAAGGAGTGATGAAACACTATCAGCTTATGTGGGACGTTGGCGAGCTATGGCAGCCAGAATGCGGACACCCATCGACGATGAAGAACAAATCTCCATGATTGTTCATTCAACATATCCAGGCATATCCGGGTATCTCATCTCGCATCCATACGCGAACTTCTCGCAGCTAATCCGTGCTGGAGAGCAAGTCGAAGCAGGAATCCGTGCCGGGACGATTTCCCCATGGCCTCATCAAGCCACTCCAGTCAAGAGGAACAGAGTGGAAGGAAGACCTATCGGGCACGGGAATGGAAACCGCAGTGGTTCTCCTCCCCGCCCAACAGAGGTAAACAACATCAACACCATTGCTCAAGGAAATCAACATGCTCCCCCACAGGGACGTCAACAGTATCAGCAGAATCAAGTTCAGCATCAGCCTCAGCGGTATCAGCCACAACCACCTCGACAACAGCAACAGTTCAGAGGAAACGGCCAATACTCATACCAGAACAGGCAGAATTACAGGGAATCCAGGAAGTTCACTCCACTCAGTCAACCACTTAGTCAAATCATGACTACGCTGGTACAAAAGCAGTTACTCACTCTGATGACACCTAGGCCTCCTCCTCATCCTTTGCCACCAAACTACCGAGAAAATGAGTATTGCGCCTATCATCAAGGACGTGGCCACGCCACTGATCGATGCTATACTTTGAAGAATGCCATACAAGACCTGATTGATGACCGCAAGATCGTCATCTCGGTCCCTGGAACTTCTCCAGCAGCTTCCACCAACATCCTTCAGAATCCTCTGCCTCAGCATCCAACGGACCCCAGTTCGTCTTGTGGCCCTGCAGTCAATAGTATAGAAGAAGGGGACCATCTCGATCGCTTCTTCTCCCCCATCCAATCCATTCATGCCTACACCTATGGGCCGACAAGTCCTCCTCCGATCATGCAAGGGGCAAGTCCCTTTCCTCCTCCAGTCCTCGAGCCAGTAGTACTCGAAGGAGCATTTCCATACGATGTGCCAGTTGTGCAAGGGGCATCTTACGACCCCTCATGTTGGGAACCAGTCGTCCTAGAAGGAGCACAATCATACATTGAGCCCACATGCGAACCTGTCATCTTGCAAGGGGCAACTCCAGAACAATCCAATCCGCAATGGAAGGATTACACTCATCAGCAGCAAGAGCCCGTTGTCTTGGAAGGAGCTCTTCCAGTCAAGCCTGTCATATTGTAAGGGGCAAGTCCCGGAAGCGTATCAATCACGCTACGGCAACTCGGACGAACAGAGAAACCTCCTGCCATATCAAGAGGACCAGTGTTCATTCCATGGGAGCCTCCCGCCCCAGGAACAGTCAAGCCAGGACCACGACCTTATGTGGTCTATGAAGACAAGCCTCGATATTACCCCTTCAGCACAGGCAACAATGTAGTCCTCAAGGCAAAGCTCCATACGAGGAAGATCTGGTACCCACAACAGCACCGTTGCAAGAACCGGTGGTCCTAGAAGGCAAAAGGGAGGAAAACTACAAAGAGGTTCCATGGCACTATCCAGAATGTGCGGAAGTGGGGAACATGAATCCCAATGGGTGTTGCATCCGAAGAGATAATCAGAACAGAGGAGATACCAAAGGCGCTCTCTCAGGCCTCGGCAACAAAAATGAAGCCGCATACGATGTGGCGACTCAGCTCAAGTCAATCCCTGCACAAATCTCAGTATGGGAGCTACTCTGCACATCTCGCATACACCGAGAAATGTTTGCCAAAACCTTGAACGATGCTCATGTCTCCTCCGATACGGCACCAGAAATGATAGCTTTGATGATTGGACAACTCCTGGCTCCGCGCGCCATCACCTTCACAGATAATGAGTTGCCACCAGAGGGACGTGATCATGGGCGATCCCTCAACATAGCCTTACGATACAAAGACCTCTGTGTTCCGCTGGTCCTTATCGATAATGGCTCAAGCTTAAATGTCTGCCCACTCAAGACTGCAGAACGTTTGGGAATCAGTCCTTCTTCATTCCGACCCAGCACCATATGCGTCAGAGCATTCGACAACACCCGCCGATCAGTGGAAGGGGAGGTCGACATAGAGGTACAGATAGGTCCGGAAGTCTCCGCCATCACATTCCAAGTCCTGGATATATCAGCCTCTTTCAACATGTTGCTCGGACGACCGTGGCTGCACAAGGTTGGAGCTGTGCCATCAACCCTGCATCAACGAGTGAAGTATATCTGTGGAAATCAAGTGATCTCTATCCATGCAGAGAAGGAGCTCATCATTCCTTCCAATGCTGCTGCCACTGAACCAGACATCCCGGTCATCGATATCCAGCACTCTGAAGAAGACATCCCGTTTCATAGTTTCGAATTCGAGACTGAACTCTATCGCCAATCCAGAACCGATAAGGGTGGAACGTGTCTTTTCACCGGCAGAGCGTCTGAGCCTCAAATACCGAATGAAGAATCACTTCAAGTCCAGAAAGGTACCGCTGATATACAACCAACGCAAATGGGGACTCGGATACAGGGCAACCTTCATGGACAAAAAGAGGAAGAAATTTCGGTGCTCACCCATCCAATTCGTCAAGCTAGGAGAGCCTTGCAAAGATCCAGGAGGGAATCAACCGACTGCACTACACAAAGGCCTCCCGATGAGCCTAGTTTGGGCCACGTGGCCCCCCATTCGATGGGATCAGATTCTCGAACCATCTAAGCCTCCAGATGAAGAAGGAGATGATGAAGACGAAGAAGGAAGTCAAATACAACAGCTTCAGGACCAGGTTACTCTAACACTTGCTCCCAACCAGGGGCACAACTTGCCCACTTCTCTCAACCAGGGGCACAACCTGCCCACTTCAATCAGCAAGGGGCACAACTCGCCCATCTCAGCACCAATTAGCAAGGGGCACGACTTGCCCATCTCTGCAAAGTCAACATCATCAATCATCAGCCAGGGGCAGAAGCAGCCCATCCATTGGACCAAGAAAGGGAAGTGGCCAGCCCTAGATTGGTCTGATGTCCAGATTCCAAACTTGTGTCTCACTGTGAAACCAGACGAACTGCAATGGAGGTAAGTGATCTGGGAGGGACTGAGTGCGACTCAGATCTCGAACCCGACCAGCGAGAAGTCATGGTCATTGGGCCAGACCATGATTCTTCGCCCAAATCATCAACCCCCACCTCTTCAGGGGAGGAAGTGTGGGGTCCTGAATGGTCATCTATTTCCCTCACTTTTGAATCAGCCAAAGAGCCATTTGAGGGCTCTGGCTTCCAAAAAAAATGCCTGTTTAAGCAGCGACCGGAACTTTGGAACAAGTTGGGATCAATCATGGTCTGCAATGACCGCTTGTTCAAAGTCCCGTGAATTTCGAAAATCCAAAAAAATCAAAAACTTTCAAAAGCCAAAAACATCTAGTATTTCCATTTCAGAAAAATCTCAAAAACCAAAAAATATTTCTTTTCCTGCATTCAATAGTGTGCCAAGTTCGTCTAATGAGTCGCATGAGTTTGAAGTCGAATCATATGATTTCGACATCGAATTAGACTTCGAACTCATGGGTCTGGACGAAGCTCGGGACGAGGAAGATGATGATCCAGCTCCCGAACTAGAGGATCTCCTTAAAAAGTTCGAATCTAAAGCTAATGTTGTAGCCGATGATTTCGAGATAGTAAACTTGGGGACGCCTGAGATCCCTAGGGAAGTACGCATTGGAAAATCGTTGCCACCTGAGATGAAATAGAAAATGATAGAGTTCCTAGCTCCAAGATTGTCCGACTTCGCGTTCTCATATGAAGACATGCCGGGGCTCGATGAAGAGCTCGTTGTACACCATCTGCCAACCAAGGCAGATATGAAGCCAGTGAAGCAGAAACTTCGAAGAATGAAGCCAGAATGGGCTCTGAAAATCCGAGATAAAGTCATCAAGCAGTACAACGCGGGATTCTTGGTAGTCTCCAACTACCCTGAATGGCTCGCCAACATCGTGCCAGTACCAAAGAAGGACGGCAAGGTTCGAATGTGCATCGACTTCCGAGATCTCAACAAAGCCAGTCCTAAAGATGACTTCCCTTTGCCACATATCGACACTCTGGTCGACAACACTGCTGGATACAAGATCTTCTCATTCATGGACGGGTTCTCAGGTTACAATCAGATTAAGATGGCCGTCGAAGATCGTGAGAAGACAGCATTTATCACTCCCTGGGGAACCTTCTGTTACGGGGTGATGCCGTTCGGTCTGAAGAACGCAGGAGCAACATATCAGCGAGCAATGACAGCACTATTCCACGACATGATGAACAAAGAGCTCGAAGTATATGTGGACGACATGATCGTCAAATCTCGCACAATTGAAGGATACTTTGAAGATCTGAAGAAGTTATTCAACAGATTAGAAAAGTACAAGCTCCGTCTCAACCCTCAGAAATGTGTCTTCGGTGCAATGGGAGGTAAGCTCCTCGGCTTTATGGTGAGCGAGGATGGCATCAGGGTCGACGAGACCAAAACCAGAGCAATCATTGAGATGCCCCCTCCTATAATAGAGAAGGAAATTCGTGGCTTCCTCGGCAGAATTCAATACATTAGTCGCTTCATCGCACAGCTCACACCTATTTGTGAACCTATTTTCAAGCTCCTCCGGAAGAATGTTCCAAAAGAATGGAATGATGATTGCCAAGTTGCCTTCGATCACATCAAGAGATATCTCATAAATCCTCCAGTCCTAGTGCCGCCCACTCCTGGACGACCACTATTGCTATACATCTCAGTAGCAGCAGAAGCCATTGGCTGTGTCCTCGGCCAACACGACGAGACCGGGAAGAAGGAACAAGCAATATACTATGTGAGTCGAAAGTTCACCTACTATGAGACCAGGTATTCCCCGATCGAGAAGACTTGCCTCGCCCTAGTCTGGGCAACTCAGCGACTCCGTCAATACATGATTGCATTCCCTATTCTCCTCCTCGCTCACATGGATCCGCTCAAGTACCTGTTCGAGAAGCCGGCACTCACTGGAAGGATAGCTAAATGGCAGCTACTCTTGTCTGAGTTTGACATCACCTATGTCACTCAAAAGGCAATCAAGGGGCAGGCCCTCGCCGATCATCTTGCGGCTCACTCTCTCTTGGACTATCAGCCGCTCAAGACGTTCTTTCCTGATGAAGATCTCTTGCTCATTGAAGAGGATGAAAAGAAGAAGAAAGATGAATGGACATTATTCTTCGACGGCGCAGCAAATTCTAAAGGGAGTGGTATTGGAGCAATCCTCTACTCTCCAGATGATGTCCCTATTCCTATCTCGAGGCGCATCGCATTCGAGTGCACCAACAACATGGCAGAGTATGAAGCATGCATCGCTGGCTTAAGGGAAGCCATGATCTTGGGCGTCAAGAAGCTACGAGTGTTTGGAGACTCACAGCTTATCATCAATCAGACCAATGGCGAATGGAAGACCAAAGATGAGAAGTTGATACCATATCATGTGTATCTTGACAATCTGATCAAAGAATTCAAGGAAATCACCTTCTCATACATGCCCAGAGCCAAGAACCAGTTTGCAGATGCTCTCGCCACGCTCGCATTAATGCTCGAGATCCCAAAAGGAGCTTCAGAATGGGAGCTCACAGTCGAAATTCAAGAAGAACCTGCTTTTTACCTGCAAATAGAAGAAGCCGAAGCTGTCCCTGACAAACCCTGGTATGCCGACATCAAGAAATATCTCGAAACCCAGGAGTATCCAGAATCAGCAATAGCAACAGATCGCCGAACCATCCAACGTTTGGCCGGCCAGTTCACCATCAGTGGCGAAATTCTCTACAAGCGATCCTATAATCACATCCTCCTCCGATGCGTCGATGAAACAGAAGCTGCAAAGATCATGAAAGAAATACACGAAGGAATCTGTGACCCTCACATGAATGGGCACATGATGGCAAAGAAGATTCTACGACTCGGCTACTATTGGCTCACCATGGAGACAGACTGTTGCCAGCACGTCAGAAAATGCTTCAAGTATCAGGAGCATGCAAATCAAATCCATGCCCCATCATCAGAGTTATACAACCTGACCACCTCCTGGCCCTTCTCCATGTGGGGACTCGACATCATCGGCAAGATCAGTCCCAAAGCATCAAACGGTCATGAGTACATACTTGTGGCAGTCGACTACTTCACCAAGTGGGTAGAGGCAGCCTCCTACACCACGATTGCAGCATCTCAAGTGATCAAATTCATGAAGAACAACATCATATGCCGGTATGGAATCCCTAATGCTATCATCACAGATAATGGGACCCCGTTCGTCAACAAGAAGATGGATGACTTCCTCCGCAAGTTCAAGATCCAAATTCATCGATCAAGCCCCTACCGTCCCCAGATGAATGGTGGGGTAGAAGCCGCAAACAAGACAATCGTCAGGATACTCGAGAAGATGGTCGTGACCTATCGAGATTGGTCAGATATGCTCCCATATGCACTTTGGGCCTATCGAACGTCTGTACGGTCTGCTACGGGCGTTACTCCTTTCGAGCTTACCTATGGAATGGAGGCAGTTCTACCAGTCGAAGTGGAAATACCATCACTACGGGTGTTATTAGAAAGCGGAATTGAAGAAGGAGAATGGCAACGGGCCAGATTCGATCAGTTGCAGCTAGCAGATGAAAAGCGCATGCGTGCACTAAGTCATTCACAGTGTTATCAGAAAAGGATCGCTCGGGCTTACAACAAGAGAGTCCGAAAGAGAAGTTTCAAGGTAGGCGACATGGTTATGAAGAAGATTCTACCGTCGCACCTTCCGGACCCCAGAGGAAAGTTCAAACCCTCGTGGGACGGGCCACTGATCGTTAGAGAAGTACTTCCCGGAGGCGCCCTCCGACTCACCAGCATGAGAGGGGTGGATCTTCCTGAGCCAACCAACGCCGACAACGTGAAGATCTTTCACGGGTAAGCCATTCTGACCTTATCAAAAGTTACTTTAATAAAGCTGAAGTCAAGAGCTCGAAGCTAAGACCTCTGAGAAATCGTTTCCGTCCACCAACAAGTGTTTCAAAAAAAAAAAGGATTAAAAAAGAAAAGACAAAAAAAAAGAGAAAAAGAATACAGAAGAAAAAGAATACAAAAAAAAAAGAGAAAAAAAAAAGAGAAAGAAAAAGGGAAGCCAAAGAAAGGCACTCAAGAAAAAAAAATCAATCCAAGAAACACAGTCATCCATCCATTCATCTCAGAGGGGTCTTTAGCAAAGACCGACAGCTCTATTATCGTAACTCAGGATAAGGGCTGAAAGACTGCCATCGGCCGGCAACGACGGATTCCCGACCTCTAGCCGCCGCAGTTATCCAGAGATCCAGAAAGAAAAGAAAAGAAAAAAAGAAAACAAAAAAAGAAAATGTGTGCCTAAACAAAGAGGGCGGAGTGAAAACCCGAAAGGGCGCTCCGAGTAAAAACAGTGGGCATACAGCGGACTTGGTGAAAACCTGAAAGGGCGCCAAGGGTAAAAACAGCACAGTTGCCAAGGGGCAGGCAAGACCAAATACCCAGGACGTGGTAAAAACCCGAAAGGGCGCCACGGGCAAAAATGACAGGAAAAAGCCGGCTGTGGTGAAAACTCGAAAGAGCACTGCAGGCAAAAATGGCTCAAATGAAAAAAAAGAAAAAATAAAAGTGCAGGTACCAAGAAATCAGACAGTCCAGATCGGTTCAAGCAGTGAAAGTGCAAGAACAAGAGGAAGTACAGTCAGGAGTGAAGAACTCTACAAACTCTGACAATCTCGGGAAGCAAGAGTTTCCATTGCCTACATCTCTAGGGAGCCAAAGGATCAAGCAAGTCAAATCTCGAGACATCGGTCAAATCATTGACCGAGCCCCAGTTCTGATTCCTATATCCCGACACAAAGTCCAGAAACACTTACAAGACAACTCATGGCACAGTAGATTTTCAAACAGTTTTCTCTTTTTTAATTAGATGCATCATATTTCTTTTACACATATCATATCATCTTTTTCAAAAAATACAAAAAATACATCATCATCAATCATACATGCAAAAAAGAATGTGCAGGTGACCAACACAATCAATCTCTACCCTCTTCCTCGGCCACATCAGGTGAGTCCTCTGACTCATAAAAATATAGTCTCGCTCTCAACCTGCTCACCTCCATACGCAGGTAATGCGCCTCATCGCGCTCAAGGGTACGGATCGCTGTCTCCTCATCGGTCAACCTCTGATCGGCAGCCAATCTCCTCGATATCATCTCACAATGATACCGAAGTGCGGAAATCTCAGACAGCAGATGGCCATGAGTGGCGAAAAGGAAGCCAGGATCGATAAATGGGCGCTCCTCAAAGGGTTCATATGAACCAGATGAAGAGCCAGCATCTCCAAGGATATCCTGCTCATCCTCGTCAACAGTCTGGTGCCAACAAGGGATACGTCGATACAACGACTGCTCAGCAACCCAGTACTGGTACAGGGCGGTCGCCATCGAAAAGTCCGCAGCTCAAAACCCAGCAAATCATCAGTCAAGTGACTCGCCCAAGAACAATCAATCCGGGTCCTGAAGTCAGAAGACCTAGAGGGAAGTGCTCGACGCCCAATACCCATGAAAGCAAAAAGAGGAACATCCTGCTCATATCCAAACTGCCGCAGGAACCGAATGGGATGGTAAGAAAAGTAGGATCGAAAGCCTACCAACATCAGAGGATGGCGGTGTGCATCGCAAAGCACTGGAGAAAGTGAAAGCCAAGATGACTCCCAACGAACGTTCCAGTCACGAAGTTCAGCAAACATCCTACGATACAAGGGCTCGCTCATCCTAGCTGTATGCGGAAGAAACTCCATAATGTACCGCATAAGGTCTGGGCGACGGGTGTCAGGAAATGATACAGGAATAGTCAAAGAAAGACGCTCCCATAGCCAGACCTGATCACAAAGAGGAAAAGAAGTTCAGCTAAAGCAAAGCAATCCCCAACAAAGCAAGAAGGAAAAAAAGGTGTAGGAGAAATACCTGAAGAAATGCACAGCAGCCGCGAAGGACACGAGTGCGGCCGAAGGCGCAGTCGGTCAGCCCATCGAATAGCTCGGCCAAGATGAGAGAAATGATCCCCTGCCGACGGATAGCTCGGCTCATCACCTCAAAAAGCAAAGGAGTCTGGGATCTGCGCCATCCCGAGAACAGCACCTCAGCAATCAAGTAGAACATCAGTGCGTTCCGAGCAAAGGTAGAACCGGCCACACTCTGAGGACCCGAAAAAAGATCATACAGTAAGTCCAAGGAGAACACCACAGCATCCTGGCCACCGGCTGCAGGTCGAACAAGATAGGGGATCCCGAACCAGTTCTGCGGTGTAGCAGTCTTCGGCGATGTTTTCGGCGAGAAGTACTGAGTATAATCCAAGGGTAAGCCTGTCAAGCGTGCAAGCTCCTCCAAAGAAGGCCCCATCTCCATATCGTTGAACGCAAACAAGTTCAACGAAGGGACCCAGTCAATCAAGGCAGCTCCGAGCATCCTCCAGTCAATATCAACTCTGGCCATATGGATCAGACCGCCGAAGCCATAAGACTCTAAATCTCGAATCTCATAAACTAACAAGCTGTCAAGCCAAGCAAGCAGTCGTGGCGAGCAGGAAGAACGAGGAAGCAGCTGACAAGTCCTCACTGGTACCCCCTCCAGCACAAAAGGCCCAGAAATCAATAGTGACTCATCAAGGATCGGAAGGTCAACGGGCGAAGGAGAAGGAAAAGCTGGGACCTCTGCAGACTCGACAGCCCCTGACCTGCCCTCAGTAACGGCTATGTCTGATATAGTCGCATCGCTGTCTGAAACTGTCATAATCTCAGCCGCATGAGGAGACTCTCCCACCTCATGAACAGAGTGCGCAAAGGACCGATGACCAAGGGAAGGACAATGCTCCCCATCAAAAGGACTGTCAGTGAAGATCACACCGCACATCGTGACATCCTAGCTAATCTGACCGTCGAAGAATACATCTGAACCATCAAAAAGGGTCCCGGCAGCCCCGATCGAAGAATCAACGGTCAGATCTGGACCTACGGCCCTGTAACGCCCCGAATTTTCGCGACCTGAGTTCTAGACTCGTGTATCAAAAACCCGGGCGTTAGCCTATGAAGAAACCCACATTTCAGTCCATTTTCAACTGTCATTCTAAGAAGGGTATTCACCGCGGAAGAAAACAAACCATGCATATAGGAAAGATACAACAAATATAGCAGAGTGTTGCCCATAAGGCTTATACAAACCGAATATCTCAAATTTAATTCAGAATACACTAATAAACAATTACAATTATATACAAAATTTAAAGCAGCAACCATTAAACACGGCTCTTTGATCCATGACACCAGCATAACCTGAGCATCCTGCTCCATTTCAGAATAACCTGTACATTATTCAAATCACCCGCACCAACTGTACGGTTGAAATTTAACAGCATGAGTGGCCAGCTCAGTGTGAAGTCCCCTCAAGATTACACACTAACACATTAATCAAGAATAATAAAAAAAATGTACAAAACATCCATGATGCAATCTTTCTTAAATGCATGAATGCATGCACATGTCCCTCAGCCTGGGGATGCACATCCAGCTGAAAAAATGTGGTCTGGAAGTCACTAAGGACGCACATCAGCCCCACAATGCAAATTCATCAATTGGTGATCCAGAAGTCACTAAGGACACACATCGGCCTCACCCAGTAGTTGGAAGTCACTAAGGACACACATCAGCCCCACAATATCACGAGTGGTCATCACCAACGAAAATACCAAAGGTACGTGCTCTCAGTGAATGACACACTCTATGGTGGTCTAGAGCCAGCGAAAATACCTCGAGGGTACGTGCTCTCAGCAACCAGACCACCTGACGGTAATATGGCTCGTCACCACACGTCCCGTCTGTGCCATGATATGCATGATTAAACCAACCATTATTATTCCAATTTACAACCAAACCAATTATGACATTCCCTTACAACTAGTGGCCTTTCATCACAATAATTCTCCAAAATATTTCCACACGAGTCCAACTAGGGACATAATCAATATTTTATCTCACAGGACCATTGGTCCATCAAGTCCATCGGGAATCCCAACAACTCATCTCAATAGGACATTCAGCCCAACAAGTCCATATAAGGACGTCATCAAAAATGTTTCCATACTCGTCCAACAATTCCATCTAAGGACACCATTAGGAATCTTTTCAATAAATCACTTCCAAAGGCCACCAGTTTAAGGTCTCATCAAATATAGGTGATCGCAACCATTCAAATTCACATTCCACTTTCATATTCCAAACATGATGAATGAAAATGATAATTCCCAAAATTCGTAAGTAATTCACAGTTATAAAGAAAATCACATATAACAAGATTAAACATATGATTTATGGCAAAATCAAACAGCAGAGGTAATCATGAGACAGAGTAAAATTTTCAATCATATATGAATAAAACTAGTACTTAATTAACATGAAGGTGGAAAGCTCAAGGGGAGGAATCATCACCTTAAGAATCGAAGCATCTTTCAATGTTGCTTGAAACATGTACACGCTTGCTAGAATTCGACCCTACCATATTTTAGACCATTTATGCGATTAGATTGTCATATCCATAATTTATACGGTTAAAATCAACCCTATGGTGGTGGCTCTAAAATTTTAAGGAGCTGGCCTATACAATCTAAATTCAAGTTTTATGGTTTAAATGAACTATTTAATGCTTTAGGAAGGTGGTGGATTCCATAGATGTGACCCCATGTAGATTTTTTAATTAAACCGACTTTACATGCATAAATGGTTTTTGGCTAAGTTTGGGTCCAATTTGTGATCACAAGGGGCCATCTTTTGGAGAAATGAAATGACCACTTCACAGACCAATGTATGGTCTTCAAAACTCATAAGACGAATCCCTTTGTTTGCGTGTGTACAACTTTTAACAAAGGCCCAAACATGGGTACTTGGAGTTGTGCAGAAATGGTAGTGCAGAAATGATTTTGGCCCAACTTTGGGCACGTCCCACCATCAAACGGGATCTCCTTTTGGCGTGTTGTTAAGTCCCCCTGGTAGACCCATGCATGGTCTCTAAAACCCATAAGGTAGGGCTTGCTGGATATGTATAAATATTTTTTGGTACGGGGCCAAACATGAGCACTTGGAATTTCTGCACAGAAATTCCTGCACAACTTTGCCCGACCCCATTTTGGAATTTAATTTCTGATCATGTGGGGTCCGCTTTGGCCCAGGTAAAATGTCATTGTTGTAGTCACACATACAGTATTCAAGGTCCAAATAGTGGTTTCTACATTGCTCTCACGTGGGGCTCACCAAGGACAGCCAAACATGACCCAAAACACTAAAATTCAACGGTCTTCATTGTTTCTTTACAAGTGGGGTCCACTTGAGATTTGGATCTGTCTCATTCTTGAGATCATGTCCTAAAATGATCTCCCCAAATGGATGAACGGTGTGGATATCACACATCCAACACGGTGGGGCCCATAGACGTTGGTGACGTCACGTCGGCAGGGAGATAGCTACTTGACGTGAAATCCAGCGTACGCTGGTTGCCGACGCTGGGAGCATTCTCCTTTCTTTCTTTCTTTTTTTTTGTTTTTCTATGGTTTAGATCGAGTGGGGCCCACATAAGGGTGATCCACTCCTACTATCAGGTTCCACAGCTCATGGGGGACCCAATGAGCCCTATATTGGGTGTATGATATGGCCCACAGACATCAATGTGGGCAAAACAAATTCTGACAGTAGACGTCATTATTCCTACTGTTTCATGTGGTGCGGTCCGCTTAAGATTTGACTTGGTTTCATATTTGGGCCCTGGCCCTAGAATGACTTGGGAAAACAGATGAACGGTGTGGATACAACATAAACATCAAGGTGGGTCCCACGAGTGGGGACCCCATTCACTGTCAAGTGACGCTGGACGTTCCAGCGTCAGAACGTCCAGACGCTGGACGTCCAGTGCCTTATTTTATTTTTTGTTTCCTTTTTTTTTATATATTCTTGTGGTTATTTCATGTGGGGCCCACTTAGGGACAATCCACCCCATTCATCAGATTATTCAGCTCCTTGGGGACCTAATGAACATAATATTGGGCAGGTGGAACAGCCTACAAATGTCACGGTGGGCCCAAGAAGTTTTGACAGTGGGCATCCTTGCCTCCACTGTTTTCTATGGTGTGGTCCACCTGAGATCTGGAATTACTTCATTTTTGGTGTCCAGCCCTAACATGGGCTGGAGAAACAGATGGACAGCGTGGATTGAATACATGCATCAAAGGGGGTCCCACGAGTGGGCCCCAATGTCAACGCCCCTTTGGCTAGGCGCTGCTGGGCAGCAGCGTCCTCTGGACGCTGGCTGTCCAGCGGCCGGGCTTTCCTTTTCCTTTTCTTTCTTCTTCTTTTTTTTTTTATATTATTATTATTATTATTATTATTATTACAAGTAGGTGGGGTCCATTCATGGATGATCCAATCCATCCATCTGATCGTCCATCACCAAATGGCCCCAAAAAAAAAAACAAGAAAATGAAAAGTGATTAAGAAAATTGGGAGTTTAGGTCCCCTGCACTCACCTTGATCTCCTTGATCAAAAGTTGATCTTGACGGTTGAAGCGGATGGATGGTTGAGATAGAATGGGAGGTTGATGGTGGCCCACCCAAAATTGCCACTCTCTCTCTCGCTCTCTCTCTCTCTCTCTCTCTCTTGATATGGATGAAAGGAGATGGAAGATGGGGGTGAGGGTATGCACGATCCCACCCATCTTTATAACCTCTCTTTTATTTATTTATTTATTTATTTATTTACTAAAAGCATGGAGAGGGAATGGGGTGACATGGGGAGGAGTGGGGAGGAGTGGAGAGGCATGGTTGTGAGATTCTAGCCATCATGGCATCTCCCTTTTTTTTGTACTTTTTATTATTATTTTTTATTATATATATATATTTTTTTTATTTTATTATTTTATCATTATTATTATTATTATTATTATTATTATTATTATTATTATTATTAATTTCAAAGGAGACCATGTAGTGGGCCCCACACAAGTGTGTAGAAACTATGTTTTTCAAGGTTTTCGATCAAAGGGCCTTAACTTTGCGCTCGGGTATCGGATTGACGCACTGTTTTCGCCGTTGCGATCACGAGGGCGGCGCGGTCAATATGACAGAGGTTTCGGAATGTCAGGACTTTGGTCATTTGGGTGCGAACTATGCACTGTCATCCGGGGCACCAGGAGTCGTGCACACATTGACGAAAGAGTCCCAGAAGGGTCTTACGCATACACATATACTTTAAATTCTCGTGGTAACACCCGAGTATAGAAAAGTACGGGGTGTTACAGGCCCCCTCCAACAAGGAATCATGAATCCAATCATCATCCTAGCCGATCAAAGGGATCATCGAGGCATCCACACCGTCCATCATCAGGGGGACATCATCAATGATCACATCAAGTCCACCCAAAGAAGTATACCGCACATCCTGGCCCTCATCCAGAGCATCCAAACCGTCAAAAATACCATCTGAACCATCTATCCCATCCAAGCATGAGATCAGCCCATCTATGTCCCTCATGGTCCCATCATCACCATCCATCACATCATCCATGGGGCCCACACTCAAGGGATGTATAGCCTCACCTATGTCCCATCCCATCATCCTATCTATACCATCCATTCCTCCGATAATGAGGGGCCCATTCAAATCTGAAAATCCAGCCATCCCACCATTAATGGAGCCATTCAAGGCTCCACCAACCACCATCTCTAACCCCTCATCAATGCTTCCATTCAAAGCCCCATCTACCCCATCTACTAAAGGCATCCCCCATCCATCAAAGCTCAAAAGAAAATCTGGAATGTGGGACCCACCATGGACAGCCCCCACAGCCCCTAGCCTATATCACCACTATCCATTGCTTGGGAAAGGACAAAGTGAGAAGAAAAGAAAAAAAGAAGAAAAGTAAAGACAAAAGAAGGATTTATGGTTAGATTGAAACCTCGTGTGCACCGAATCAAGAAGACAGGGACAGTGGACTGCTGAGAATGTCTGAATACGAGACAACCCAGACCGCAGAAGAGGCAAGGTTCGGGCGGCCCGCTGTGGGCCGCCCGTACGGACGCGGTTCCTCTCTCTCCGCGGGATTGGCTCTAAGGTTCTTGGTAGGTGAGACTGACAGTCCACGTCAGCAGATGGCGCTCCATGGGCCGCCCAAGGCTCCGGTCCACTCCAGATTTCGACCGAGATTGATCAAGATCATATGAAAGGTGCCCCACCGGTCCAATCACGAAGCAATGCCGCCAGAACATGGTTGATCAAGTCAAAGAGAAGGAAAGGTGATCAAGTGGGGACCACAAGCAATCCAAGTCATTCAAAGACTAGATCATCGTGATCTGAACCATAGAAGAGCTCGCATGGATCATCAAATAGCAAGACCAAGGTTCTGATCATCAAAAGAAGGGTCAGAATCCAATATTGGATCATCAAGTGGGCCCACAGGACCAAATCAAGCAATCTGGGCCATTCAAGTCATCATCCACACCATGAAAAGCTTTCTTAGCCTCACAAAACATCAAGAAAATGTGCTCCAAAGCAAAGCTGAAGTTTGAAAAGGGCCCACAGGGCCAAATCAAACAATTTAGATCACTCAAATCACAATCAGCCCCGTCAGAAGACAAACAAAGCAAGGTAAGTATGCCCAACCCCATCAACTGGGTCCGAAGACCTTAAACTACGTCGGGATCAATATCCCGAGAGACTTTTAATAAAAACCGGCATCAGTCTGGATCGAATCAAGATCCGCTGACACCGGACATTTTACAAAAAAGAAAAAAAAAAGTGTTTGCCCTGTTTTGTATATATATGCTGGTCCGAAGACCTTAAACTACGTCGGGATCGACATCCCGAGAGATTTTCAATAAAAGCCGGTATCGGTCTTGATCGCTCGAATTAAGATCCGACGACACCGAATACTTAAAAAAAAAAAAACAAAAAAACAAAAAAAAATGTCTTTCCTGTTTTGTGCAGTTGTGGTCCGAAGACCTTAAACTACGTCGGGATCAGGATCCCGAGGGATTTTCAATAAAAGCCAACATCGGTTTGGATCGAATCAAGACCTGACGATCTCGGACATTTTCAGAAAACAAAAAAAAATATATACATCACATGTACAGTTTCTGGTCCGAAGACCTTAAACTACGTCGGGATCGACATCCCGAGAGATTTTCAATAAAAGCCGGGATCGGCCGTGACTGCTCAAATCAAGATCCGCTGATACCGGATATTTTCCAAAAAAAGAACAAAAAAAAAACAAAAAAAAAAGTTTGCCCCTCTTTTACAGTTTCAGGGTCCGAAGACCTTAAACTACGTCGGGATCAACATCCCGAGAGATTTTCAATAAAAACCGGCATCAGCCTTGATCAAGGTTCGATAACCCGGATCATTTCAAAAACACCAAAAATATTTTAAAGCTTTCCACAAAAACCAGCATCAATCTCGATCATTCGAGCTAAAGTCTGGAACCTTTTCCAAAAAATAAAAAAAAAATGATTCACCAAGAATTTCAACTGCACAAATTCATCTCCAGTGGTCCGAAGACCTAAAACTACACTGGGATTAACTTCTCGGGGGCTTTCTTTCCTAACCTGTTGCAGACATGGCTGACACTTGATCGTACGGGTGTCTGGAATCTTTTAAACAGGTAAGGGCTGAGGCGGGCAGAACTCCGCAATCCTGTTCGTGTTGAACGCACCGTGATAGACAACCTTGATTTGGAAGTCGCTGTTGAATCTGACGGATGTTCCTTGTTCCTAAAACTCATGAAGGGGATTAAGGCTGTTGGGAGGTGGAGCGCACCCTCACGGAATTGTGAGCAACGTAAGACCCCAAACTGGATTGACTAAGGGAAATGTGAGGATGTGGCTCATCTTGTGGCCGAAGGAGTCCGTCGGACGATACGTGGTCTATGTGCATTGCACATGAGGAACAGGCAACTTTGTGGGTGTGTTGACTGAAAACCCTCAAAATCTCCTCATCCGAAGATGTAAAACTACGGCACTTAACTGTGTGAGACTCGTCTTGCTCGCTGACGTAAAATGGATCGGGTGCCTTACCAGTAGTAGAAGCTGGAAGTGGATGAAAATTCCACACTTTTCCCTGCATTTCAGAAAAATCACAAAATACAAAAACATTGCAAAATCACCTCTTCAAAAATCACAAAATATTTCCCTTGCTTTCAATCAAAAAATTTGCAAAAATCACAAAAATATTTCCCTTCCTTTTAATCAAAATATTGTCAAAAAACACAAAAATATTTCCCTTGCTTCCAAATCAAATATTTGCAAAAATCACAAAAAAAATATGTCCCTTGCTTTCAAATTAAATATTTGCAAAAATCACAAAAAAATATTTCCCTTGCTTTCAAATCAAATATTTGCAAAAATCACAAAAAATATTTCCCTTGTTTTCAAATCAAATATTTTCAAAAATCACAAAAATACTTCCTGTAAACCGATCTCTATCCGGACCTCTCAGGTAAAGATTCGGACCACATATTTGCAAAATCACAAAAATTGTCACTAACCCCCAGCACTACACTTCAGGAGTCTTGAACTCCGCTCACTTCACAGTATGGGATGACGGATCCAATCGCCCGCAAATTGGAATCTTGACCAAAACGGGCAACCAAACACCATCTCAATCACACGCATGCCCAGAAGAACATCTTGAAGTCGGACAACATCCTCGTACATTCTCATTAAGCAAAGAAACAGCATCTTAGGACGACGGACCTGATCGATCACGGGTCGGGATCTTGACCAACCCGCTGACCAAACGCCCGTACAAAAAAGAAAAACCCCAGGGAAGCACAACCCTGGAAGCAATAAGCTCAAAGTTCTCTACACCCATAGCAAAAGCAAAATCATCGAACTGAAAAGAAAATGAGCCAAGCCATGCATTCATCATGCATCTCCATGCATCAGCATCCATCGCATCAATCATCATGTTTACCTGCTTTCAAAATAAAAGCCGGTTAGCCAAAGACCCCACGAGCATCCCTAGTGGAGGCGCATGCAAACCAGATTTCCATTTCAAAAAGACAAAAAAAAATTCCTATTTGCAAATAAAGACCCCACGGAGTATCACTCCCCAGAGTGGGTGCCTTTTCAAAAATCCAAAAATATTTTTCCAGTAGAGCGTTCTGCCTCCAAAACACCAGGAAATCTTCCATAACTCTGGGTATGAGCCGACGCAAAAATCAAATAAGATCCGATGTCTCGCGGTTTCCCCGGAGACCATCGGATCCAATGCACTCAAAGTACGATCGAACTGAACTCCAGTGTCAGTGCGGTCATGCCACATGCCAAGATACAAAAGATGAAAGCCAAAAGGCTCGGTCACAGAAACCATTTGAACAGGTGGAAACGATGAATTGTAACCCAAGTATCAAAATCAGCAGATTGGGTGGAAAGAGTTCACCCGCACATACCTAGGCGTGGATGCCTGAAGTACCTTGACTGAGTCCAAGTCGGCGTAGTAGAATCCCGTAAGACTATCTGACGCAGGGCGTCTAACCACTTTGACAGTCAAGCGAAACAAGTACTCCTAGAGTGATCTGGGAAAACATCAAACATCACACAATCAGTCTCAGGGTCAGCATCCTCGTAAGACTATCGACGCAGAGGCTCTGCTGTACCTTTCCGATGTTAGTACCGATCGGGAATGGAAGGGTTGCGATTGGGTACCCAGGTTGCAGCGCATGCAGGGACAATCGCAACGTTTTCTCCAAACTCTCGCGGTATGTGCGAGTTATCAATTTCCAGACAATCAACTGACTCAGATACAAAGGACAACAAAGATTCCAGACCACAATCAAGGAAAGAATGAATTGCAAACCAAGCATCGAAACCAGCAGATCGGGTGGAAAAAGCCCACCCGCACATACCTAAGCGTGGATGCCTGAAGTACCTTGACTGAGTCCAGGTCGGCGTAGTAGAATCCCGTAAGACTATCTGACGCAGGGCGTCTAACCACTTTGACAGTCAAGCGAAACAAGTACTCCTGGAGTGATCTGGGAAAACATCAAACATCATACAATCAGTCTCAAGGTCAGCATCCTCGTAAGACTGTCGACGCAGAGGCTCTGCTGTACCTTTCCGATGTTAGTACCGATCGGGAATGGAAGGGTTGCGATTGGGTACCCAGGTTGCAGCGCATGCAGGGACAATCGCAACGTTTTCTCCAAACTCCCGCGGTATGTGCGAGTGATCGGTTTCCAAACGATCAACTGGCACAGATGCAAAGGCAAGCAAAGATTTCAGACCATGATCTATGAATGACCGGGTCAGAAGTGGGGTGTCCACTCGCTTTGGCATTCGGTTGCATGAAACCTCTGCCAAAGAGGGGCATCTGTAGACACCCCACCTTCGGCTACGCTGTTGGTAGAGATAGCTGGATGAATGGAGGACCATACCCCCAAATCCCAAGTCCAAACTCAGCCAAACTCTCCCTTGTAAGCCTCATTCCATTGCCCAGTTCAAGCCTGAACCCAGTCAACCCAGTCCTAAAACATCACCCTGAAAAACCCCCCAGAAAAAAGGCCAGTCAAAAAATCTTAAAAAAGTCAAACTCACTGAGTCAACCCGCTGAGTTAACCCGCTGAGTCAACCCGTCGAGTCAAAACACCGAGTCAACCCGTCGAGTCAAACCACCGAGTCGACCCGTTGAGTCAACTCACTGAGTCGACCAGCGAGTCCAGCAGCAGCCCCGAGGGAGCGACCGTACTCGCTGGAAACCGAGGAGCGGCCGTACGGGTGGCCCATGGCAGGCCGCCCAGACAAAATTACGAGAGCTGCCACTCTCCGCTGCTATAAATACCCCCCTCCCCTTCTCATTTCAACATCCCTTCAAGTCCAGCCAGTCCGGGAGAGGTCTGAGTCCTTCTCCACCCCTTAGCCCATTTTTCCACTAAGGAGAGCCCGAGTGAGGAGAGTCTAGCCCTGGTCCAGCCCAGCCTGACCACTGGTCCAAGCCTCCCAAGCCATCCAAGTCTTGATCCAACCACTTGAAGCCAACCCTTGCGACACCTCCGTCCACTCAGCTACTCTTTTCCAGCATCATCTCATTTGCATCTAGCATAAGTGCAACATTTACTTTTCTTCCAACCCCCCTGCTTCACTACAAGCACTTTGATTATTCAAACACACCGCATGCATCTCGCATAAAGCACCTGTCAGTTCAAGCGTATGCTCTGGGCTTGCCCGTTGTTGGAACCTGCCCATCAGAAACTCTTACTGTTCAGACCTGCATTCACGTACATATCACTATAAGCACTTTGAATATTCAAGCACACAGCATGCATCATCTCGCATAAAGCACCTGTCAGTTCGAGCGTACGCTCTGGGCTTGCCCGTTGTTGGAACCTGCCCATCAGAAACTCTTACTGTTCAGACCCGCATTCATGCATCATGTCATCCATGAGAATATACGAGGATTAAACTAGACTTTCAAGTATCCGATCGATTCTGTGAAGTAGAGACCGTACTTCGGTACGGGCAGTGTGTGGGGTGCTTAACCTCTTCCCACCCTGTAACCGTGATCCCTTACCTTGAATCTCTAGCCGTAGATCAACAGGAGTCATTTTAGAGGAAGGAATCTTCGGATTCCCTTCTCTAACGTTTCTACGGGGTCTAGCCGACTGTAGATTCGAAGTAACTGGCTAGTGGCGACTCTGGTCTTATATAAACTCATTTAAACATATCCAGCTTAACACGACAACCAAACGAAGCCCTCGAGAACGAGGCAAGCCAGTGGCACAAACGGCGATTTCGCACTCACGCATCCTCATCTCCTTCTTTTCCGAAAGGAAAGGGGAAGGAGAAGAACGTCGTGTGGGAGCGCGGAAAAATCGGCGAGGGTCCACAGTTCTCTTAGTTTTTGAAGAGGTTATATGAAATCCCTTACTGCACCAAGAGACTAAACATCAGCCAGTGACTCAGATCAATTGCTATACTTCAATTATAACATTGCCTGATATGGTACTAATTTCCTTATCAGCAGAACTTTCAACATCCAGTTTTGCATCCTTCAGTTTGTATGCTTCAAGGAGGAAGGACAACATCTTTATCAAGTTTGGATATTGTTTCACATCTGCACACAAGCGGGAAAGAGGGCCACATAAATATAAACGGATGAAACTTGACTAGTACTCAATTGGAATCAGAGCCATGTAAATTCCAAGAATGATTGGAACACTAGATCTAGCTTTTCAAGTTTAGGAAGTTTATGAATAAAAAAGGACTTGTAGAGTACCAGACCACTAGATTGATTTTTTCAAGGATTACAAAGAAGAAAGTTTTGCCTTTAACTACTAACTCATATTATTGAGCATTGTCGTAAGATATGTCAACAAACCTTACATAATAGAATATCATTGGCAATGACCAAGTCCCAATCTAGATCAGTTGTTGGAAAGGGGTCATGCCATGAATCTGGAAAAAAAAATAAAAAGAAATTGTCTATTCGTTATCATTGCATTAAAAAAAAAAAAAAATCAAGTACTGCATTTTCTCCTCAATTGGTTGCCTGTGAGTTTATGCAACCACTCCAAAAGGCCACTACATAGAGTAGCTTTTGTTTTTAGTTTTCTTAAAGCCTTTGAGCCACATTGTCAAGTGTAGCTGATTTGATGCAGGGACATGCGATGACCTAACCCTAGATGCATGTATATTCAGTTGGAAGATATTCAAATAATAAAATTACGAAACTAACTACTTTCAATCAGAGGAAACTAACAAATCTCAACACGAAGATGAGATCCATCCGTCCGGATGATGCCCCTTATCATAAAACCATATAAAATAGTAAAACAGGGAGGATCTAGGGATATGAGGATATCTTAGATCTAGCATAGACCTAGTTCACAGTCAAGTTTGGATCCGGTTCTCATAGCTAGGCATCCCTCTTTTCGATCATACCCCAAAAGGGGGGGGGGGTCAGAAAAGGACGAAGGATGTCGAAAAGCAATGGGTTCTCATGAAGTACGAATTAGGAATCAAAAGAAGCTTACCTTTCCTTGCACCTTGAAGAACTAGAGAAGAGAAAATGGGAACTCTAGGGTGGAATCCTCAACACCCGAGGGCCAATCCTGAAACCCTAATCTCTCAAACAAAGAGGAAGAAAACTCACGAATTTTCTATTCATTCAATGCTTTCGAAATAGGGTTTCTTACAGTATATATAATCTACGAAAATAATAAAAAAAGTGCACTAAAGTGCCTAAAAACCAAAGAAATAACATAAAAACGTCTAAAGTAAATAACGACACCAAAGCGCCCAGAAACAAGGAAATAAACAGAAAAGCGCCTAAACGTAAATCCACTCCATAGTCCAGCGGTCATGATGCTCCTGCGCGATCCTACAGCTCACGTACTCATAACACATCAGAAAATGGGCCCAATGGGCCCGGCGTCCTATCCACATCAACTCGTCTGCTCCAACACTCGATTTGCGACGTCGCCTCCTTTGGTACACTCTAAAGGGTGCATCACTGATGTCCGCATCAATTCTCCCCAGGTGGGAAGAATTCGCCACTGGCGAAAGTGAACTCCTATACCGCTCAAGCATGTCTGGATCGATACGCTGTAGCTGTCTCGGTAATTCAGGAGTTATCTGTAATAGGCATGTTCCTCCACTTGACTAGGAATTTCTGGTAACCCCCTGAGCGAGTAGAAAACAACTCGGAGTCCAAAATTTCCTCTATCTCGTCTCTTCTTGGTGCAGATGGAAGAGAAGGTAAGATAGGTATAGGGAGGTCAGGCTGTGACCAAGGTACATATATAGGGGAGGTCTGGGAAGAAATTGAGGAACCAATGGATAGAGGTAATGGCTCGTGATAGGAAACTAGATCTTCCACATTAAATGTAGAACTGATGCCCATGGTAGGAGGGATATCGACAACATAAGCATTAGACCCTAACTTTTTCACAATTTTATGTGGGCCTATGCTACGGGTATGAAGCTTCTTTACGGATCCAAGTGGAAACCAATCAGACCTAATGCGAACCATGACGTCATCTCCACGTTGAAATTTCCTAAATCTCCTGTGAGTGTCAGCAGAAAGTTTATAATGTTCATTACTTAAATTAATTTTCCTTCTGATCTCACTATGCAATGCATGTATATAATGGGCAAATGACTCTCCTAACTCTGAAGGACGCTGTGGGGTAGCTATGGGGATCAAATCTATGGGGGCACGGGGTCTAAGACTTGAAACAATTTCAAATGGGCTCATTCCTGTGGACCTGTTCACTGAAGAGTTATAAGCGAACTTTGTTGTGGGAAGAACAGTGTCCCAGGTTCTGTGGTGGTCTCCAACTAAACATCTCAACAAATTCCCTAGGCTACAGTTCACTACCTCTGTTTGACCATCCGACTGAGAATGATATGCTGAAGAAAATTGAAGCCTCGTACCCAAAAGATGCCAGATAGTCTTCCAAAAATAACTAGTGAACATAGTATCTCTGTCAGACACGATGGATCTAGGTACCCCATGAAGTCGCACAACTTCTTGAAAGAATACCTTAGCAATGTGAGAGGCATCTGAGGTCATATAACAGGGTAGGAAATGGACCATCTTAGAAAACCGATCAACGACCACGAGTATGGAATTGTGCTTACGAATAGTCTTAGGAAGCCCAAGCACGAAATCCATACTGACATCTTGCCATGGGGCATGTGGAACTGGCAAAGGAGTGTATAAGCCAGTATTTTGTTTCCTCTACTTTGCCAGTTGACATGTCCGACACTGCCCTACAATCTTGGCCACATCTCGCTGGAGATTAGGCCAATGGAAACGATCAGAAACCAGGGCAACTGTTTTATCTCTACTAAAGTGACCTGCCATCCCTCCAGCATGAAGCTCCCATACTAGAAAATCACGGAGGGATGTGCGTGGGATACAGAGCTTGTCCCCTCTAAAAAGATATCCGTCTGTAAGGACAAACTTAGCACTCCTCGAGGGCGGGTCACCAGACAATGACGCATAGATGGTCCCAAAGTCAGGACAAGTTGAGTAATCACTCTTGAGTTGCTCAAAGCCTGTAACTTCAACGTTCATGGACCGCAGCGTCATGACACGACGGCTAAGCGCGTCAGCAACCTTATTCTCTTTCCCGGCCTTGTGCTTAAGTACAAACGTATACTCTTGAAGAAATTGAGCCCACTTGGCATGCTTAGGGCTCAACTTCTTTTGAGAGCTCAAATATTTCAAGACCTCATGATCAGAGAACAAGACAAATTCTTGCGGTAATAAATAATGCCGCCAATGGCGCAATGATTGCACAACCGCATAGAACTATTTGTCGTAGGTGGAGTAGCATTGTTTAGCCTCATTCAGTTTCTCACTGAAAAAGGCCACAGGATGTCCCTCTTGGCTTAACACTCCCCCTATGGCAAGTCCTGACGCGTCACATGCCACCTCAAAGACTTTAGAGAAGTCAGGTAGACGCATTGACGGGCGCTTTCGTTATCTTCTTCTTGATTTCAGAGAAAGCCCGTGTCGCGGCTTTAGTCCATTGGAACTCCCCGTTTCTTATGCAATCTTTGATGGGAGCCATAATAGAGCTAAATCCACGCTTGAATCGCCGATAGAACGTCACTAGGCCATGAAAGCTTCGCACGTCATGTATATTACGTGACTCAGGCCAATTGACAATGGCCTTGACTTTCTCAGGGTCTGCAGACATACCCTCTGACGAAACAACAAACCTCAGGAAGATAACTCTGGAAGTCAAGAAGGAACACTTCTTGAGGTTCACATAAAGCTTTTCTGCTCGCAAGGCATTACAAACCTGCCTCAAGTGTTCAAGGTGCTGGGTATGAGACGTACTAAAGATGAGGATATCATCGAAGTACACAACTAAGAACTTACCCATAAAGGGTCGCAGCACCTAGGTCATTACCATCATAAATGTACCTGGAGCATTGGTTAACCCGAAGGGCATAACCAACCACTCGTACAGCCCGTCCTTCGTCTTGAAGGCAGTCTTCCACTCATCTCCTGGGTGAACACGAATTTGGTAATAACCACTCTTGAGGTCAATTTTTGAAAAGATAGTAGAGGTGGCCATTATGTCAAGCATGTCATTAAGCCTCGAGATGGGAAACTGATACTTGACAGTAATCTTGTTTATGGATCTACTATCGACACACACGCGCCACGTGCCATCTTTCTTTGGCGTAAGTAGCGCAGGCACGGCGCACGGGCTCATACTCTCACGAATAAATCCCTTTTTAAGCAATTCATCCACTTGCCTCTTCAACTCGGCATGTTCGATGGGATTCATTCTGTAGTGAGGGAGGTTTGGTAGGGTCGCCCCTGGGACAAGATCTATCGCATGCTGAATGTCCCGCATCGGTGGGAGCTCGTCTGGAAGATCCTCAGGGAAGACATCCCGAAACTCCTCTAGGACTGAACGAACCTCCTAGGGTAACCCTATAGCAACCTCGGGTGTACTCTCTCTAGCCAGTAAAGCGTACACCATAGTCCTAGCTTTGGCTTCTTTCTCAAACTCCTTAGCATCTATGATGTGGAGAGACTTCGACTGAGGCGCCCTTTGACTTTTAGAACTGCCTGGAAACGCAACATCTTTCGCTCCTGTGGACGATTTAGGAGGGAGCGGGCTCAAGACAAGCTTCTTTCCTTCATGCTTAAACACACAATTATTCGTACGCCCGAATATTGTGACATCTTTGTCAAAGAGCCATAGCCTTCCCAAGATGATATGGCCAACGTCCATCGTGACCACATCACACCACAACTTGTCCTTGTATGGTTCGAATTCAATTGGAACAAGGCATCGCTGAGTCACAGGAAGGGATGTCGCATCAACCCAAGAAATTCGGTATGGGTTGGGGTGAGGGACTGGCTTCAACCCTAGGCGACTCAAAGTATTTGGAGAAACTACATTCTCACAGCTCCCGCTGTCTATGATCACTTTGCAGCTCTTATCTCCACACTTGGCGTAAGTGTGGAAGATGGTGGTTCTGCGCCAATCCTCACTTTCCTTCACCTGGGTCAAAGCGCATCTCACCACAGCAAGTGGGGTAGTCTCAATAGTATCATCCTTGGCATCACAGCCGGCTCAAGGGACTGGACGATGATTTCCTCATCATTCTGGTCACCATCAACTTCATATGCCACTTCTTCTTCTGTAGAGTGTTCAGAAACAAAGGCAATACGCCCACCCCTATTTGAACACTTTGCGGCAATGTGACCCATGCTACCACAGCGGTAGCAATGCCCTGGCATCGCAGTCCTAGTACTTGGCCTAGCCACATTGTTCCCTTGATTTCTATTGACTGGTTGGGTACCAGGTTGAGCTCTGGGTTGATTTCCGACCTGAGGTCTCGCTCCCTGCGGAGCTACTATAGGTACAGTAGATCGAATCTCAAACCCTCTAGCAGGAGATTGGCGCACATAGCGCTCCAGTTCCTACACCATCTGGTAAGCGTGCTCTAAGTTGGTGACCATATGAGGCATAAGCTCACGCTGGAGGTCAAACCTGAGGCCCATAAGGAAACGGGAGAGAACCACAGCAGTGTCCTCATCTACATCGCACCTCATCATGTATTCATCAAACTTGGACGATGTATTCCGTTACCGTCATGGATCTTTGGCACAAAGTCTGCCATTGATCCAACAGTCTCTGCTTATAAGAAAGGGGAACATACTTCTCTCGCAACAGCTCTTTCATTTCAATCCAAAAGAGAACTGGCCCCTTTCTAGATTGCTCGCGGCGACACTCCACATTTCCCCAATATAGTTTTGCCTGGCCCACCAACTTCATCTTAGGCGAATCCGACCCGCTGTGGGTCTGGCAGACCGTGCCACTAAAAGAAGTGATCCATGTCTGCTAGCCAATCGGAAAAAACTTTGGGGTCCAGTCTCCCATCAAAACTAGGAGCGTCAACCTTGATACCCTTCATGACCATAATAACAGTCATGGCCCTCCCGCTGGGCGGGGAAAACAAGATCACGAATCTGTGGGGGTGGCTGATGATGAGCCCCATCGTGTCCATTGTCAGGCCCACGGGCCTGATCTGCGCCCAACCCATCCCTAGGCAGATCAGGGCCCACAACTTGGGACTGATCGACTGCCCCAGTGTCGAGGGTTGCCTGGGGACCATCTAAAGTGGTGGTCTGGATGTCATCCTCTAAGCGTGTGACCCTCTCCTCTAAACATGTGAACCTATTATCCTGATGCGCAAACTGCTGCTGCGATCTCACCTCTCAAGGTCTGAAACTGTTGATCCATTCTCTTAATTAAACCCTCCAGAGCTTTGGTAATTTGATTAGAGTCCATAGTATTATGAAGACCAAACCCACGACCAGTGTGCGTGGGCATACACTAGGAGTGATATGTGAAAGGCCCTAGATCTAGGTGCGCAAAGGTGTAAAAAGGTAAAAATCTAAATACAGTTTTGACTATTCTAGTTCAATGCAATGCAAACTATCCTATATGGCCTAGATCTATATGAGGACTCAACAAAATCTAGAAAAAAGGCTAACTAGACTCAACAAACTATGACCCCTACGCAGAGTCGGACGCTGGTCGAGCTAAGGTGCAGGGGGTGGCATGCCCGAAAGGCCTACGGTTTTTACGGTTAGGGATATCCGGGTCCTTTGAAAAAAAAATCACCGAAAAGGGAAATTTTGGGTAAACCGACCTATGCTAGGAACCTTTCTCTGATACCAAAATTGATGAAGGGACGTGCGATGACCGAACCCTAGATGCATGTATATTCAGTTGGAAGATATTCAAATAATAAAATTACGAAACTAACTACTTTCAATCAGAGGAAACTAACAAATTTCAACACGAAGATGAGATCCGTCCGTCCGGATCATGACCCTTAGCTTAAAACCATGTAAAATCGTAAAACAAGGAGGATCTAGGGATATGAGGATATCTCAAATCTAGCATAGACTAGTTCACAGTCAAGTTTGGATCCGGTTCTCGGGGGAGGGGGGTTTCAGAAAAGGACGAAGGATGTTGAAAAGCAATGGGTTCTCATGAAGTACGAATTAGGAATCAAAAGAAGCTTACCTTTCCTCGCACCTTGAAGAACTAGATAAGAAAAAACGGGAACTCCGGAGTGGAATCCTCAACACCCGAGGGCCAATCCTGAAACCCTAATCTCTCAAATAAAGACGATTAAACTCACGAATTTTCTATTCATTCAATGCTTTCGAAATAGGGTTTCTCACACTATATATAAGATACGAAAAAAAAAAAAAAAGTGCACTAAAGTGCCTGAAAACTAAAGAAATAACATAAAAACGTTTAAAGAAAATAACGATACTAAAGCGCCTAGAAACAAGGAAATAAATAGAAAGGACGCCTAAACGTAAATCCGCTCCATGGTCCAGCGGTCATGATGCTCTTGCGCGATCCTACAGCTCGCGTACTCATAACGCGTCAGAAAATGGGTTCTCATGAAGAACGAATTAGGAATCAAAACAAGCTTACCTTTCCTTGCACATTGAAGAACTAGAGAAGATAAAACGGGAACTACGGGGTAGAATCCTTAACACCCGAGGGGCAATCCTGAAACCCTAATCTCTCAAACAAAGAGGAAGAAACTCACGAATTTTCTATTCATTCAATGCTTTCGAAATAGGGTTTCTCACAGTATATATAAGCTACGAAAATAAAATTAAAAAAGTGTACTAAAGTGCCTGAAAAAAAAAGAAATAACATAAAAATGTCTAAAGTAAATAACGACACTAAAGCGCCTAGAAATAAGAAAATAAACAGAAAAACGCCTAAACGTAAATCCGCTCCATGGTCCAGTGGTCATGATGCTCCTGCGCGATCCTACAGCTCGCGTACTCATAACACGTCAGAAAATGGGCCCAATGGGCCCGGCGTCCATCCACATCAACTCGTCTGCTCCAACACTCGATCTGCAACATCGCCTCCTCTGGTACACTCTAAAGGGTGCACCACTGATGTTCGCATCATGATTCCAACATACAGATGTTGGGCAGGTAGCAACCTAGTTAGCCTTTAGCTATCGAGAACCACATTAGCTTTAGATAGGGGCTTGGTGTGCCGTAACGGCCATTATGTAATGGTAATGGTGGCATCCGTTATGCGTTACTGGGTCATAACGGCTGTTATGGAAAAATTGAACTGTAACTGGTCCATCTGATACATTTTTTTTTTCAGAAAAAATAATCAAAGAAAGAAAGGAAGGCCACAGTGGCCATTACAGCCCGTATAGCAATGGTAAGGGTGGTGGCTGTTATGGACACCGTTAGCATTATGGAACACCTTGGCATTGGGTGTGCTTTTAATGTGTTAGAAGTGGAACCTGTCGGCTATTTTTCTTGATGGTGCCACCACAAACTTTGGAAGTGAGGTTCTAAAAGTCCATGATTTCGAGCATGGCACAACAAGTATAAAACCCATGCTAACCATAGACCAAACAAAACAGGTCTGAAATAGTGTCAAATTATGATGAGTGGATGAACTAGAAAAAGGTTCATAGAAGTAAGAGCACATAAGCCGGATGCGTGGCAACACAGGTAATCTATTGATCCTGCAGTTATGAGCTATGTTTTCTTCAACTTCCTTCTCATCAAACTCCGAAGTTGTGATGTGGACTCCTACCACTACTGATGGAAAGATATTTTCCTTCAATACATGACTAACTGAGATAACGTGCATGATATGTTTGGCATGAGTCATTTGATTCCTTGGGAGTTCAATGCATAGCTATGAGCAAAACATGAACTTCCTTCAACTTCAGACCTGCTTTGGTTGGTCTGAACGGTTATGAAATCCTTACCAATAATATAAATAATGCTCCCCTTAGATTCTCCCTAAACTCCTGTTGCTTGCAAATTTTGAACTTGCAACTAATTTAAATAGTTGGAGTATATGGGAAATGATATTCTTGCTTACCCTTTGTTGTGTTATCTTACCTGTGTGGTGTCACAAACATGTTCGAGCTTTGAGTCTGCAAATGTTATTGCAGTATTAGAGCAAGCAGGTTGAAGTGGGAGATGAAATTTACATATCTATCATTCAGGAGTTCACAAAATTGCAGTTGTGTCTTTTCACTAAGATATAGAGGTACAATGCCACTCTATTCTCACTAAGATCTACTATTTGTCTCCTGTTGGCATACATTTGTTGTGTTAACGTGTGGATTGAGTTACTGGAATTGATTTCACCTGATTTCATTAGTATGGTGCTTAGTATAAACACATTGTTGGATTCTTGTTTGATCACTTTTTTCTCAAGTGAGTATTTTCTAATTAAATTCTGCACTTGGGCATGATATAATTTATCATATCAAGTTATCTCCATGTTATATGGACATGTTTTTATAAGCAGCAAAAAACAATGTGAACCACAACTGCAAAATGGGCAAGGCATGTCTGATGTGTAAAACTGCTCTAAGACATTCTTTTTGCAACAAGGACATTAGCAGCTTATGGTACTTGGTTTGAGGATCTAGGTGTTGGACTGTTGTGGCAATTAAAAGGCGTGTGGGTGCTCCTCATCAGGAATTTGTTGAAGAGGTATAATAATTCTCTAACATACAAATACTACATTGGTTTGCATTTGGACCATCAGTAGAGATCCGTACCTTTCATGGTGCCCTTTGTAGCTTGAAATTTTGAAGTAGCAATGTCCTAATTCTGTCTTCAGATTCTTCAGAGAACTAGTAAATGCTAAATACAGTTTGAGGGTGAATCAGGACAGTGATATGTCTCTACTATAGTTGCTTAAGGGCCTGTTTGGATGCTCACGAATTTGTGAATTGGGCAATTCCTAAATCAACTCATTTTGATTTGGGGCATTTGCTAATAGAGCAGATGTCCAAACACAGCCTACTAATACATTAACTACTGTCTGGTTAGCCATTTTGAATGTGTGTGTTGATAACTCTTTTCAGGCTCATCTATGCTCTTTTTATTATTATTATTATTTTGTGAGTATCACAAAATGCTAATACTTAATACTGCATATGTAGTGCACCGTTGGCATCTATTCCAGTGTGGCATGGGAATTCAGCTCCCCTGAAGAACTCAGTACTGAATTTTGTCGAGAATGTAGAATTGTTCGGAAAGGTAGTCCTCGGATTCCGATAAATAGTTGGGATGTCTATTTTTTTATTTGTAGTTATAGCAGATAATTGCTCTTGTATATTATATTAAATCATTTTCGGCCATGTCTCAAGTAGTTTTTACACGTCTTTTATGTTGATGTTGTGACATGATTCATATCACGAGATACTGTATTTTGGTGGGGGGGGGGGGGGGGGGGGGGGGGGTTAAGAAGGCAATGAAAGATGGGGGAAGCCAGTCATAATTGAGGTGTGGTTAGTCATCTTACTTTGTGGTATGTGGTAGTGGATTATATTTGTAGATTGCATGCTTTTCCTGATTTGTCCCTTAAATAAGGAAACAAATAAGCCTAACCTAAAATTAGTAGATGTGTTCCTAATATGATTTTTTTTTGTGTGCGCATGCGCGCGTCTAATAGACTCAAAACCTTTTGCTCCTTTCACTTTTCTTAATTGTAAACTATAAAGACAGATTGTTATCGTGGAGGTGTGGATGCTTGGATTGGATTTCTTTGGAACATTAGGCCCAGATCAACTAGCATCGTTAGGAATCTGACTCCACTAGAGTCCAAATGATTACAAGTGACTGCAACTTGAGATTTTACACACAAATGAGGAAAATATGTATGCACAAACAAGAAATTAGTTGATTTGTTTTTTTCTTTTTTTTTAAGTTTAGTATTCTTAATGAGATTTTTTTTTTTGGTTTGGGATGGCTACATGAAACAAGGCATAGTTCTAGCAGGAATGCAACTCTAGTGAAGGTATGTTCACTTTTGTAGGTAATTGAGATTGCCTTCTAAGTTGAATTCATGCAATTTTTGGGTTTTTCATTTTTCTTATTTTTTATCATAGTTCAGACTTGGTGATTTTAGGCTCCAGATTTTCGGCTATCGCAGATTAATGCTAACGGTTTTACACCATTTCTAACTGAATTTCACTTTCTCTTTCTGAATGCCATGAAAATAACTGAATTTCCAACCAGGGAGCACCTGGGTTCTTTTTATTTTTTCCTAATTTAGTTGGTTTGAGCTGAATTTTAATGCACGCATATGATTTCTAATTTGTACTGAATCTCTTGTTTATGTGCTTCTATTGTGGTTGTTGGGTTATTATCTCGCTTCTGAACGTTTTTTTTTTTCCTTTTCTTATCATCAGGTTTTAAAATGCAAGTATGCTGTCTGTTGAGAGATTGTTACCACGCTCAGGTATTCCAAATTGCGATTTCATAGGAAGATTTCTCCCCTTCTCTTGAGATTATCATGTACTAATGGAAAGCATGCTGACACAGGTAACTAATACAATACACCAACACAACAGCAAAGTACATAGCACTCATTATTGAAAATGAGGATTCTGAATGCTCAACAATAGATCTTCTTATAATTGTTAATGTTGGATTCTTATTTAAAACACACCTTGGGTTCTACGAAAAATGAAGATGGTTGCATGTCCTGTTTTATAGTTATAGGCTTTTTTTTTTTGTTGCATCAAAGATTGAAGCCAGGTTCCTAGTACCATCTCCAAACTCCGAACAATAATGTTATGGCCTGTTTGGATTGTTGCATGAAGATAGATGAAACTATAGCTTAATCTCTAAGAATTCCACCTTAACGCTAGAATTTAAGGTTTGTTTGGTAGGAAGGAAAAGAGAGAATTCACCTTTAATTAGATAATATCACATCTAATATGCAAAGAAAATCATGAATTCTATAAAATAATAATTAGGCTTTTCCATACTTATATTTTTCTAATTAGAGAAATAAGATAACCATTATTCACGATGTATGATGCTTCCTGTTAAGCATCCATATTCACGAATATAACTGCCTGGTACATGAATCTTGTTCCTCCATTCCAATCTATCATGCATGTGATTTTATGTCCTTGTGTTGTACCATGCAAATTAGTTTGTTGCCATGTATAATTTTTAAATATTATCTTCTAAGATGTTCCTTTCCTTTCTCTATAACACATTTGTGCACATGGATTATGCCAGGTTACTAAAGAAAGCTTTAAAATGGAAGTCCTCTGACAGTACCTCAAAGTGCATACAGTTGCAAAAAAAGAATAGTCGTCTAACAAGAAAGTTGGTTTTTTTTTTTTTTTTTGCTTCTTTTCTTTTTTGAAGAGTAGAAGTTGGTATTTTGATCTTTCATTTAATTGAAGTTATTTTGTGATATGTAGCCCATTCATCATTCATCTAGCCTGTCATTAAAACCTTATTTTTCTATAGCCCACTTCTCTTATTGGAGCTGATTTTTTGTTCAATGAACTGCAACTTGCATTGCCTGGAATTAGTGTTATCATTACACGTTGCCCCATAAGCAGAATATCACAAATCATGTCAGGTGCACTCACTTCCTAAGTTCTTTGGCCACTTCTCAAACTTTGTGCTATCATCATCATCATCTAAGCCTTATCCCAAGAGTGGCTAACTATGCTGCTGACTATTTGGTGAGAGGAGGCTCTTTCCACTGGGAATTCTTTACCGCTGGATGTTTTTCATTCACTATTAACAAAAATCAAAGGTTAGTTTGGATTTATTTGTTGGGTTTCAGTTGGCTTATGGAAGCTCATATATATGTTGGATGGTTTTTTTATCTTAATTTGGGTGATAAGCTCTCTCTCTCTCTCTCTCTCTCTCTCTCTCTCTCTCTCTCTCTCTTCTTGATTTTGCTGGATTTCAAATTTTTTTTTTTTCCTATTTTTTGTAATAGGCGATCAAGGCTTTACAGTTTGTTAGGACCATTTAATATACAAAAAAGTAAATTACCATGCCTACAATTCATGTGCGTCATAATACATAAATAAAAGTCATGGGCTCTTCAAATACAAATAAATGAATACAAGAAAATCATAAATGCAGACAATCAATTTGCAAAGACCAGAAAGGTTCACCAAGGTATGCACCATGTCCCAGCTCGACCCTATTTAAAAATTCATCAAGCCCACCTACTCTAAATAAACAATCCCAACCATTGTACACATGATCCACATTTTTTGTCAGTTTAGGTGTTTTGTTGAGCATGATAGAAGTCTAATATGTAAGGGGATGCAACATGCATACTTGAAATGTATGAAATGACTGTCTACTTGAATGACCAGCGTTCTTAACACACGTTAGCATGCATTCATGTGTCTATTATTTTTCAAGAGTGTGCTGGAAATTAGGAAGAGTTTATAACCGTTCCTAAAACTGACGTTCGGAACTGTTTATAACCCTTCCAAATTTTTAATGACGCCCTTTTTAGCCACTCTTCATGAACCGTTCCTAAATCCTTCAACAATGATTAAATTAATCAACAATTTTGGTGTAGTGCCAGTGAGTACAGCCTGTTTCTGGGTTGCAGCTCTTTATTGGAATTTTTTATTTCTTATTTTTTGCCATCCAATCCACTTCACTTGAGTCTTGGATCGGCTTCATTTTTGCTCGCACATCCTAAAATGAGTTCACAAAATGGATGGACGAAGTGGATTTCTCACAAAGACCATAGTGGCCCCACTTAGGTACATAGCATAAGAACTTCATGCGAAAGCCGCAATGAATCTGTGTCCTCCCCACACTGCCAGATAGAAGGCCTCCTTGTGGCTATGCATAGTCCCGCTAGTACTATTGGCAAGGGAAATATTATTTAAAAAAGATAATGATAATAATAAGCTGGACTTAAGAGTACTTTGGGTCATTTAAATGAATTTCGTTGTTACTTTTGACCAAGTCTTATATATTTTTATTGGGACCAGATTAATGTGGGGCTCACCTTGATGTATCTATTTTTGTATCAATGTAGTCCATCCGTTTTTCCAGGACATTTCAAGGCATGATTCCAAAAATGAAGACAATCTACCGTGTCACGTTTCCATAGTGTTATTATTATTTTTTTTTTGCCATCCAATCAGTTGATAAGGTCACATGATCCTCAATGAAGGGAAGAAAATAAAAATCAACTTGATCCAAAGCTTTTTTTAATGGCCAATTAATTTCCAATCACCACTGTTTCCTATTGTATGGTCCACCTGATAATTGGATCTGTTTCATTTTTGAATCATGCACTAAAATAATCAGGAAAAAAGGATCGAGGGCGTAGATACTAAACAGATAAATCAAGGTGTGCCCCATGGTAAGGGCCTCACCGTCTTGACTGAGGTCGGAGTCTTACATAATCCACTCCCATTTGCATTGTATCACCTAAGAATTCTTTGTGGAATTTTGACCAAGACTGGTATGTTTTTTCTTGCCCTTTAACAGACTTTTGGTCAATATCTTTCATTATTTTACAAGAGGACCTATATATCTTAGTGGACGAATGAAACAGCGAAATAAATGACTTCCAGGCACTAGCGTGCTCACTACTGCAGAGATAAATGAGTTCAGGTTCGTAAGATTCACACCATCCATTAGCTGCGCCACCTGATGTTTGGCTCTGTCCATCAAATACACCGACCCTCATCCAAAAATCAAGCTGATTTGACATTTACTCACTCTAAAACTATATGAAAACCTCCAAGTTGGGTAATCCGGTCATCCTCATGAGGAATAGTAGACGAATGTATTGGATGGATTATAAACACCAGGGTTAGCGCACACAAAACTAATAGTAGGCATTCTATCCCAACTGTTTCCAATGGTGTAGCTTAGCTGAGTGTTGAATCATAATGATTTTTTTTTTTCTAACTCTTTTTTTTTCTTTTTTCTTTTTGTTCCCAAGGTGGATGGAGTACCTACCGAATTTAGGAAATGCTTTTAGGCTCTTAAGGGCACATAGACTCAAAGACACTTCAATACATTGATCCAGATTGTTCATTAGGTCCCGCACACATTTCATGGATTACGTACCTTGAAAACATCACACTGATCTGGGAAATATAACCATTCAATTTTTACATTATAATATTACTATTTTATTGTGATATGCAAGTAAAACAAATAATATAACAAAGCTTTTGACTGCAGTCAAATGCAGGTGAGTCAAATTTGGATTAAGTAACCATACAATTAGAATAACTAATAATGATCTATTTTCAGCCACTTATCATTTACCCTTGTAATTCTAAAAACCAACTATTTTCTTTTGGCTGGGGTCTTTTCAGCTTTCTGCCAATAATGTGTTGGATGGCAACGGATATTTTAGTCTTTTAAGGCGGCTGACCAGCCCATGAGGCATCCTGAGTGCGACAACTGGACGTAGACATGGTTGCAAATTGTAGACAGGTCATTGATTAGGTACCTTGATATATATATTTGTGAGAAATCCACCCAGTCCATCCATTTCAACATCGGTGGGACTTCCTCAATGTGCATGCAGGTTGTAAGGTACTGCTAACAGCACAGTGAACCCAAAATAAATGTTGGATAACATTTACACGGCAATTTGGGAATCAATACCAAGACCTCAATGTTGAAATGAGGTTATCTTCACTTAGTCTACCACTTGAGCTATGGATTAGTTGTGATAACATTTACACATAGGATGTAAAAGAAACCTCCATGCATTAGTAACGTTCAGATGGATGGCACTTATATATCTTCATGCACAGGCGTTCATGTGGACCCACCTATGTTCATGCATCCTCATGCAGTGAGGTTCATTGATTAATGAATGAGCTAAAACCAGGGGCAAAATGGAATGGCAGTAGCGTCATTTGGCAAGGGTAACCTCATGAGAAGGGGTCAAACAGTAATACTTCTAAACAACCAGGTATAAAATTGGCAATTCTATCGGTTAACTATCCATTAGTATAAGCAGTCGCATAACCTATATGGAATAGTAAGTGGGTGTTGGAAAATAGTTTAAAAGTATAAGGTCCATAGCCAAAAAGGCAAGCAGCCATATGGAAATATTCCTTTTTTATTTTATACATACCTACATGGTACACACTCATGGGCACTCGATTCCATAATCCTGAAGGCTGGACCCATGATGCCTAACATTAAGATAAGTCATATGTAGTCTTTTTGTGTCATACATTTTACACATGTGACTCATCGGAGGATTTTAATTAGGTGTAATTTTAGCTTCCACCTTGGATTTCAAATGCTCTCTTTGAGTGTTCAAGAGCTTGGTTGAGTCCTGTAGTCCAGCTGGTTGAGTCTGAGTTTATCAACCAGCTAGTCTCAGGTTCGAAACACACCAGCAGCATATGATGATAAACAGGCAGTGGATTAGAAATGCCCCCAAATCCATGGCACCAAATGACCTTAGGCATTGACCTTCTATATATTCTAGCGCATTACACATCTTTGATTTTGCTTGGTCTTTTTTAGTTTCCTGGTGCAAAAATAGCGTGAAATGGTAAAGAGGAAGATCACCATTTTCTTGACGTACACAAAAACTTCGATCTACATAGTAAATTTTTTTGTCCATAGGAAAATAAGAAAAAATTTAAATTTTTTATTGAATAATATGTATATGATTTATCGATTATAGCACTAATAAAGAAAACCCAAGCCCTAATTTTGAAATTACCAAAGATAGTAAAAAACTCTCTCAAATGCTTCATTTGTAAAAAATACAAACATATCTTACTAGAGCATTCCTAACATTATTAGAAGTAATTTTTGTTAGTGCACTTTCCTGTGGCATAGTAGTGCACTTATTTGTCAATCACGTGCGTCTATGTGTTGTAATGTTGGTTAAGCCTTGGCAAGCTAAAGATCGAATATTCAAGTGGACGAGAAGCATCAAGGAAGAAGATACGGGTAGAAGATGCCTTGGTGATCATAACACTTAGAACCAAAACAACCTAAACCTCTTAATGAATTGGACCCAATTAGGTAAGCATTTAGTCATATTAGAAAGGCCTTATGTGTCCAACAAGACCACCCAAAGACACCATGGTTAACAGGTCACAAAGTAGCCAAACCAGACAACAACCACTGGGGTAAATAAGACCAGTAGACACTCAAAATTGACTGGCCAATGACCCCTATCAACCGCTAGATAGCCTTGGCCGAACCGATCGACAATTAGCCGTTAGTGCCCGTTTTCTATCCATTTGAGCTCAAATCTTATATACTTTGAGCTCAGATTTTGGGCATATGTAGAGGCAATTTAGTGTATTGGAAGACACAATTTTAACAACTATTACTAGGATCTATTCCTAAGCTATCCAAGTCATCTTTCTTGTAATTCATCAAAAGTTGGAGCATTTAAAGCTCAAATGTAGATGAACTTGTTTCCTCTTGATCTCTAGATGTTTAGGCATAAAAAATCATAGGTATATCCTTTGTCTAAACATATCTGGAGATCTAAATAGATGAATTCTCCTAGGCAATAACCTTCCCATTAGTTGTAGAGAATTCACCACCTCCCATCACCTTAGTCATCTCAAGAAGATCAAATGCAAATGCGACTGATCATTGGAACTGAGGCATTGACAACAGTATCGACAACAAGATCGGGAGAGAAATGTGAAGCATATTCAAGTACGAAAGAGCGCGAAGAAGCAACCCAAGATGACGCTACACTAAGGGGCTCAATCCGGAAAATAAGTTGTCAAGCTTAGGAGTCCATTTGCATTCTTTCCTTTAGTAGGTTAGAGTGTGAGAGTTTGTGACCTAAACTCTAATCAAATTCTTTTGTGGATCCTTGAACACATTTGTTGGGCCTAAAATCAGGTTCTTTAATGAAACTTTGGCATGTTTGTTGAGTCTAAATCAATTTTCTAAGGGAGCTACCGACACGAGTGTGTACGTGTTCTACCGGCATGGGTGTATACGTGAAGGTTGAGAGGTGAACCTGAAAAACCTCTGTACGAGTTGAGAGGTGAACCTGAAAAACCTCCATACGTGTTGAGAGGTGAATCTATTGTAAAAATTGTTGGTATTGGTTGAGAGGTTAACCTTATTTAAAACATCCGTTTAGTGAAATTTGGTGTACTCATGAGTTAGGTACGACAACTGGAAGTGGAGTAGGGAAACCGAATCACTATACGTGCTTGTGTTTGGAAGTATCATTTAAGCACATTTATATTCTTACATTGTTGAGTTAATTGTTAATTATATGAATGCTCGAATGGAATGTATGTTATGTAATAGATAAGTAGATTCACATATTAGTTGTAGTTTCAATTTCTAGACTAGTTGCTTGATTAATGATTTCATGTGTAGTCAAAATATTACACATAGATTAATTACAAAATTAAGCATATCTTATTTAATCTATGTGTTTAGATTAGGAACTTAATTGCTTAATCATTTTCTATTCTGTGTGATTAAACCCACATACGCTTGGAAGCTAAGTGTTACTTGCTTAATTAGTTTAATTGCTAATTAGTTTAAATTAGGTAAGAGTTTTTAAAATGTCATAATTGCCCATCTATAGCTGAAGTTCTAAATAGCTCTTCGAGCTTCTGCGCATAGCATGTCGGTGTCGTGTTAGATTACCCACTGCAATTTTAATTTCTAAAAAAATCCAAAAACAAAAATAATAAAAAGATAGGGCAAAAATGAAAAATTCTAAACAAGGTAGAAAATTCATAAAATCCCAGTGTTGAATAGGAGGTGTGTGTTTTTGAGCGAAACGAATCAATTCAGCAAGCATGGCAGGCTGGTTGACCTCGAAAGCATCATTACATAATGATTGATATATCATGCGTTTTGTGAGGACGCTTGGATAAAAAATTATGATTAAATTTCGGCCAACACTTCAAATGGCAATTTTTCCAAATCTAAAATGAATAACTTTGAACTCGATATGCCTGGGACCCAATCCAACATGGGACTCAGTTATGTTATACCCTACATAAGATTGAGTCTGGTTATGACAAACTACTTCTGATTTCCTTCATGCTTCTTTTGATTCAATTGTGTTAAGAATACATTTATCGCATGTCTTAAATAAGATTAGTTTTGTATCAAGATTAGTTTTTTCGTGTTTTCAACTCATAACAGTGTGAATGATGTTATAATCGGTTTGGATGGCATATAAACATCAAGTTTATTTCCCTCTTGTGTGGCCACTTAAGTCTTAGATCTGGCTTATTTTTTGTCGCATATCCTAAAATGAGCTCCGAAAATGGTGGACAAGGTGGATTACTCACAGACATCACGGTAGGCCCACCTAACTTCCCACCGCAGGCAACTTCCTTTTGCAGGAAATAAGGACGAACAAACCACGAAATGGATGAGGTGAGACCTGAGATTCACCGAGTTGGGTGGAACCCCTGACTTTGGGGGCCCACTGTAATATATATGTGACTACATACAAGCCGTCCATCTATATTGAAAGCTCATTTTAATGCACTGGTCTAAAAAATGAAGCAGTTCCAAATACCAGATGGACCATAGTACAGTAAAAAGTGATGATTGACCATTAAAACTTATTATAGGCCACAAAAGCTCTGGATCACCGAGTTTTGGTTTTCTCTTATCCATCTATTTGTAGGCCTCAAACTTAACCGTTATGATCATTCTATTGAGAGGCTTTTTTGGGATGGTCATCCAAGGTATAACCAAATAGATCTATGGTCTAGATCATGGAACAATGGATGCGCATGTAAGAATTGAATACCCATCCCACATGTGATGCTGTATAAATCGTCCCGTCACTTTCCTATCCATCATTCTCTCTAGTTCTAGTGAGCCTAACTATTAATATGAATCTGGACCGTCTATTTATAAGCAATTGATAGGGTGCATAGAATTGATTGACTGATGTGATTTTTAAATAACAGCCAATGCGATTTACACGGTGCCTAATGTACCGTCCAGATCAATGATTACATTATCCAAGTTTCCCAATGCAAGAACAATAAGTTACACGGCCCCGAATAAAATAAAAGGAGATCCAAAGAGTTGCGTCTATCTTACCGAGTGGAATGCTCTGCACACCAGTTCTCATGAGAAAGCATCTGAACTTTTTGAGGACTCATCACATGTAATACGAGCCTAAAATCTGCACTGTCCATGTGATGCAGCACCCCAAAAAACTTCCAAGGCCCAACTTTTAACCTGATCCAAAATTCTGATGGTTCATAGCATAGAGAGAGAGAAAGTAAAATCAAATAAGGAAACATTTTCCTTTCTCATTGCCCACTGAAGTTCTGAACTAGATTGAAAATTGGGCCTGGGGGCTTTTTGGGGTGATGCATCAAGTGCATAACTCCGATTTTGAGGATCATATCCAGTATCATGAGCCCTCAAAAAGTGCTCCTGAGTTCTGCCAAGGTGAGCATTACTGAATACCACAAATGCCAAGTCAAGTCATCTTACCGAATACCACAAGTGCCAAATCAAGTCATTTAACCAATTATGTCTCATAAAAAGCAAGTCAAATACACTAATAAAGAAAAGTTACAAAGGAAATTGTAATCTAGCTGATGGATCCCTGACCGTGGGACCCATCGTGATTCATGTCCCCTGCATCCATGCCTTCCATCCATTTTATCCCTAACTGTGGGGCCCATTGTGATGCATGTCTCCTGAATCCACGCCTTCCATCCATTTTAATAGCTCATTTGAAGGCATGATCTAAAAAATGAAGTAGATCCAAATCTAGGTGGATCAGACCACAAGAAACACCAGTCATTGAATGCACACTATTAAATACTTCTTGGGGGCATTGGAATGTTTATTTGCTACCTGACCTATTGATAAGACATGGACCAAAGGACCACACAAATATAAGCTTTATCCAAAACTTGTGTAGCCCAAAAGATGTTTGGTCAATCACAACTTTTTCCTATGTTGTTGTCTTTGTGAAATTTGAATCTGATTTAATTTTTGAATTATGCTTTAAAATGAGCTGGACATTATAGATGTAAAGCACATACATCGTGGACGGATTCATGGTTGGGATTTACCCAAGTAGCGCCCAATTTTTCCACACTTTGGATTCGTTGTAAACAAAGAATCATGAAATTATTCCAAAAAAAAAAAAAAAAAAAAAAAAAAAAAAAAAAAAACACTTAGCGCCCAATTTTTACATTATAATATTACTATTTTATTGTGATATGCAAGTAAAACAAAATAATATAACAAAGCTTTTGACTATTTGGATTAAGTCAGCATACAATTAGAAAAACTACTAATTATCTATTTTCAGCCACTTATCATTTACCTTGTAATTGGAAAAGCTAACTATTTTCTTTTGGCTGGGGGTCCCTTCAGCTTTCCACCAATAATGTGTTGGATGGCAACGAAAATTTTAATCTTTTAAGGCGGCTGACCAGCCCATGAGGCATCCTGAGTGCAACAACTGGACGTAGACGTGGTTGTAAATTGTAGTCAAGTCATTGATTAAAAATGGCAGACGTGTGAGAAATCTTGCACACTCTGGTGCATGCGTAGTATAATGGCAAGTGTTGCGCGGATCACCTTTTCAACATCATTGCGTGAATCACTGGGTGAGAGTGATGGTGTGGCCCTTACCTCGGTGTTATAGTGTGGCCCACCTTGATATATGTATTATGTGTCTATGCCCGTCCATCTGTTTTTTCAGATTATTTTAGGAAAATATCCACACAAAAAAAAAAAAAAAAAACGAAGTAGATCTAATTAGCAGTGGAACATAGGATAAGAAACGCTCCAGCTGTTAAGGGATGGCATATCAATGTACACCAAAGGACTCTAACACTATCATTAAAAAATTTATAAGGAACTCATTAATTCCGTAGTTTTTATTTACCATCCATTCTGTTGATAAGGTCACATAACCCAAAACAAAGGAAAATAAATAAATATAAGCTTGATCCAAAACTTTTGTGGCATGTTAATGGTCAATCGACATTGTTTCCTTATGGTATGGTTCACGTGATAATTGGATCTGTTTCATTTTTCGGTAAATGTTATAAAATGATATGGAAAAATGGATGGACGGCATGGATACATAATGCATACATCAAGGTGGCCCCACGGTAACCCCACAGTAAGGGTCGCATTGTCTTGGGTGAGGCTGGGGTCTCACCTAATCTGCTCTCATCACTGGGGCGCGACTTGGGTGAGACCCACGTAACAAGCAATGTGGGTGAGACTCTGATTGGAGGGCTCACCTGGATGTATTTGTTGTATATCCATGCCGTCGATATGTTTCTTTAGTTTATTTTAGGATGTAGTATAAAAAAAAATGAAGTAGATGAAAGTTTTAGATGGACCAAACCATAGGGAACGGGTTCATTGAACACCTACCATTAAAAACTCCTTAGAGTCCACCGTAATGTTTATTGACCATCTGATCTGTTGATAAGGTCACGTGGACAGGGAAGAAAGGAAAATACAAATATCAGGTTGATAGAAAACTTTTGTGGCTCACAAAAGGTTTTTAATGGTTCATTAACCAGTGTTTCTTATGGTGTGATCCACCCAAAATTTGCATCTGCTTCATTTTTGGTATTTTGAGATAAAATAAGACGGACAAAAAGATGGACGGCATAGATATACAATTCATACATAAGGTGGGCTCCTACGATCAGGGTCTCACGCACATTTCTGGTTCGGTGTCTCACCCAAGTCGCGCCCCATCACTGGGAGATGCACGTCTCAAATTCCAATGAAGCGATGGATGCCTAATAATAATTTTTTATTGGAATTTTTCCATAAAGCCGCCTGTCTTTTCATCTATGGACAGAAAACCTCCTTTTGAACTATTCCTCAAAGTGGGCCTAATGTTTTACCATTAGACTTTAAGCCGCCCACTGTTAGTTACCTGTAGGAGTTAGCTATTGTATTCTTGTATTGACCAAATTGCCCACTTTTGCTGTACTTTTGAATCCAACGGTCAGCATGTTCGATTCACTGGTGTGCCACCCTCTAACCCCCAACCGTACATAAGGCTCATCTTGATGTTTATGAGAAATTCACGGTCCATCTACTTTGCATAAGGCTCATTTTAGTTTATGGGCTAAAAAATAGGCAGATCCAAAGCTCAAAGTCGCGCCCCTTTGATGGCTGCAAGACATTTCATCCGTAAGTATTCAATTCCTACTGCTTCTTGCCGTTTAGCCCACTGGAGTTTGGTGTTGTTCTTATTTTTTGGCCCATGTCATTAAATGAGTTGGCAAAACAGATGGATGGGATGAATTTGTCACAAACACAGTGGCTCTACAAAATTTCAATGGCGAGCATTCAATCCCCACTGTTTCATGTTTGTATGGTGGAGTGGATGGGCCTCATTTTTTAGGTACATACCCTACAATGAGATGGCAAGACAGATCTGGTCACATGAGATGGCAAGACAGATCTGGTCACAAGCATCACCTTGGCGCAGTATCATAGGTGGGCAGCCCTCACCTCCACCAAACCTGTGCTATCACATTGACTGACTCTGTTTGCGTGCCAACCTAACCCCACCGTATGTGGGGCTCACCTTGATGTTGGTGAGAAATCTACACTGTCCAAATGTTTTTCCAGCTCATTTTAGGGCACGTGACAAATTAAAAAGGGATCCAAAGCTCACAGTGGCCCCATATGGTACCATTTATTGACACTGATTTAGGTGTGACCCTAACTCTGTTCGTATATTGGGCTAGGTGTGTGTGTGTGTGTGTGTGTGTATATATATATATATATATATATATATATATATATATATATATATATATATATATATTGTGAGAAATCCACCCAGTCCATCGACTCCCCGCCCGCCTAATAATCATATGGAACTGATTTGTGGGTAATCGGTGGGACTTACTCAATGTGCATGCAGGTTGTACGTGTTAGCTACTGCCACCCACTTGGGAATCGATACCAAGACCTCAATGTTGAAATGAGGTTATCTTCACTTAGTCTACCATTTGAGCTATGGATTAAGTGTGATTAAATTTACACGGGATGTAAAAGAAACCTCCATGAAATTAGTAACATTCAGATGGATGGCACTTATCTTCATGCACAGGCGTTCATATGGACCCCACCTGTGTTCATGCATCCTCATGCAGTGAGGTTCATTGATTAATGAATGAGCTAAAACCAGGGACAAAATGGAATGGCAGTAGCCTCATTTGGCAAAGGTAACCTCATGAGAAGGGGTCAAACAGTACTACTTATGAACAACCAGGGATAAAATTGGCAGGGTGTTGGCAAATAGATTAAAAGCATAAGGTTTTTGGTCTATAACCAAAAAAGCAAGCAGCCATATGGAAAAATTCCTTTTTTATTTTATACATACTACATGGAGCCGGACCCATGATGCCCAACATTAAGATAAGTCCAGATGCTGTCTGTCTCGCATCTATGGATGTGAGCAAAGCTGTTGACTGTAGTCTAGATTTGTGGCCGTTGCCGAGAGCTTGAACGGCTACTGCCCATCAGTTGTTTCCAACAGTAGGCACTCAATCCCTGCCATTTCCACATGGTGTGGCCCCACATCAGTTTTTGAATTTGTCCAAATTTTACACTCATGACCTATTGCTGTCTTGCAAAACTGATGGACGGAGTTGATTTGTAAGGGGCATCTCTGTGGACCCCACACAACTTCTGACTAGAGAAGCTTGTATATAGGGGCATAGGCAATTCGTGTCCAAAAGGAATATGGATCCTCTGCTCAGACTATGAAAATCCTGATTTACACCTCTCTGATTGGTCCAGCTTAGCCTGACTCTGTCAGAGCTGCTGAGCTCTAACACAATTAGATTGAGCTGAACTAATCAGAAGTATTAGACGCTCTCTGCTCGGTTCAAACATAAGATCCGTGCTTGTCTGAAAAAGCATTAGAACCTGTGCCAGAAAAAGCATTCGGACGAAGGAAAGTTTTCGTAGCTAAATATGACTTTTACCAAGGAAAGTTTTCCTGGCTAAATGTCATAATTTCCTGGGTAAACGTTATTACCAACGAAAATGTTTGTCACGGTTTTCATCAAAATATCACCAACAAAAAATTTCCTTGGTAAAAGTCAATAATAACGAAAATGTTTGTCACGGTTTTCATCAAAATATCACTAACAAAAAATTTCCTTGGTAAAAGTCAACAATTTCGTGGCTATTGTTCAATTCACTGTAATGATGCCACTTTTACCGAGGAAAACTTTCCTTGGAAAACGCTCTGACCAAGGAAATGTTTCCTTAGAAAAGGTAGTAGAATTACCTTTACATTGCCAACCAAATATTTCTTTGGAACATCCAATATCGCTGCCATTCAATATTTCTTTAGAACATTCAATATTCAATATTTCTTTAGAGCATTCAATATTCAATATCCTAATCACCTGATAGAACATTCAATATTCAATATCCCTACCACCTGAAAACATTCAATATTCAATATCCTAATCACCTAATAGAACATTCAATATTCAATATCCCAATCACCTGATAGAACATTCAATTTTTGGTGAGCTCTTAAATGTGCATATTCTAACCCCATTTAATTATTAACTATGGTTGAAATAAGTGATTAAAGAGGCAACTAATATATGGTTTTGTGGTTGTAAGAATGAGAGAGAGAATTTATCAATTGAGGGCTCAGAGATGCTGTTTACACACCTTGAAGATCAAAGGAATGAAGGACTAACGGTGGAGCAAAAGTACATTGAAGATGAAGGAGGAGAAGCTAAGAATTCAGCAAATTTCATGTCCACCGGCTGGCTGGACACAGCCACCGACCGACCGGCCAAACCCTCTAGAAATAAGAAATTCAGTAGACACGTTTTAGGAGGGCAGGCCCCTTGACCAACAGGTCGGACAGACTGACCGGCCGGTCGGCCGACCAGCCGACTGAAGGGCCGGTCTATGCATTTCAACATCTAGCGATTTCAGCAGTTTGAAGCAATTTCTCCGGCCGACTGTCCGACCGGTCGGCTAATGGGTCGGAATTGTGTAAAAAAGACTTCAGTGAGAATTGCATTTGCAAGCACTTTGTCCGACTGGCCGGATAGGGGGTCCGACCGACCGGTCAACACTCAGGAACATCTGGAGCTCTGAAATTCTCTGCGCAAAGCGCAATTTTTGTGGGATTTCTCGAAGTTTCTTCGCACCTAGGGCCCCAAAGTTATAAAAGGACTCCTCTAGCTCGTTCCTAGGGCATCCTAGAAGAGATTTACCACGATGGGAGGCGGTGAAAGTCAGATCATGAGTTCTACAACTTCTCCTAGTTTGTTCTTTTAGTTTTTATATTTTTCTTGATTGCTTTCATGTTTCCTTAGATCATGAACGGCTAAACCTCTTAACTAGGGCTAAGAGGTGAAGCTTATAGTGAATCTTAGATGTTTCAATTCGTTTATTTTGGTTTCAAGTTGGATTAATAGTGAAGAACAATGGTTTGAAGCTTGAATAAAGTTCTAAGTAGTTTTTCTTAATCTTATGATGGCTCATGAATGTTTAGAAGAATTGCTTGAGTTCTTAATTGTTTTGAATCATTCTAGACCTGTACGCTCCGAGGAATCGAATTCAATGTGCTCTAGACCTTTGATCCTCATGTGGGAACTTCATACCAAAAGTTCTACTTTTCTGAAATTTCTGCTTATGTGTGATTGTGTATGCTATTTGAATGAAGTTCAAATCATGATCTAGTTATACTTTGTGACAGAATTTAATGATGATTATGATTGTGATCTTAACCTATTGGAACTAAGATTGACCTATGTAATTGAGTGTGCTCAAGTCCTAACTTGAATTGAGGGAATTATGTACTTGAATCACACATATGGCAGATTGTTTGTTATAACCGCTCTATGATCCGACTAGATAGGATTTGATTTCGATTCTAGTTGTGTAATTTCGAAACCACAGTGAATTAAGCATCAAGGATTGCTACAAGTGGATCCTTGAACCCTAGTGCTCTTTTATATTGATTACATTCACCTTTAGTTCAAAATTACTATCTACATTCAATTTCAAAATCATGTTTAGTTAGTTCTTAATTAGAAACTATTGAAAGTGTTTTGTGATTCCTGCACAAGTCCCTGTGGATCGACCTCGGTCTTACCGAGATTATTATTACATCGCAACCCTACACTTGGGGAAGCGAACAAGTTTTTGGCACCGCTGTCGGGGATTTTGACGGTTTTTCACAAAATTGCTGAAAATAGTTTCTATTTAAGATTTATAGGACTCCTTTACTAAGTTTGTTTGCTTTGTTTTGTTTTTCCAAGAATTCTAGGAGTCGAAGTAGTCACTTCAAATCAGGTTTGTCTAACTCTTTTCTTTTATTTTTCTGAGATTTTGCATGCCACATTGGGTTCGGGATTCTAATAACCGACTCATTAGTGAAGGAGGAATTGTTGAAGGGATTGATAGGGAGCCACGTGCTAAAAAATGTTTAGATTCTCCAATTTTGTCTGAAAGTATAGCTGGAAATTAATCCAATCATATGGCCAATCAATATCTTGGCCAAACCAAAATGAGAGAGAATGAAGCTGAGAATGTTCCCCGACCTAGAACACTACGTGATTACTTGCAACCTGCAAGAGCGAGCACTCCCTCATGCATAGTTTTTCCACATAATGCAGGGAACATAGATTTGAAACCGGGAGTAATCCAACTCCTTCCAAAATTTCATGGACTAGACAATGAAAGTGCCTATCAACATCTTAAGGAATTTAATGAGGTGATAGCCACAATGCACTTTGCATACGTAACGGATGATGTGGTGAGACTCAAATTATTTTCTTTTTCCCTTAAAGAGAAAGCTAAGGCTTGGCTTCATGCATTAAGGCCAAGATCAATTGGCACATGGACTGAGATGACTAGGGTGTTCATTAAAAAGTTCTTCCCTACTCACAAAACAATCATATTGAGGTGCCTTATAATGAATTTTGCTCAAAAAGAGGATGAGACCTTCTTCCAATGTTGGGAGAGGTTCAAGGACTTGTTAAATGCATACCCACATCATGGCTACAAAATTTAGCAAGGTAATAAGCTTTTTCTATAAAGGACTGACTTCACCCATGCGCTAATTTGTAGAGATGATGTGCAATGGAGAATTCATGAATAAAGAAGCCGAGGAAGCATGGGACTATTTTGATGAATTGGCTGAGAGGTCTTGGGATACATCTAGACCAACAAATTTCAAGACAAGCCAACAAAAGGAAAAAGGAGGAATTTATGTCCTCTCAAAAGAAGATAGCATAAGTGCATGTGTGGCTAGCCTTACAAGAAAAGTCGGGGCCATAGAATTGAAGAAAGGAGAGATGATTAACTCAAAAGACGTTGAAACTGTTTGTGAAATTTCTGCCGGAAATCAACATGCAACACAGGATTGTCCCACAATTTCTGCATTTCAAGATATCTTACAAGAACAATCAAATGCTATAAACAGTTATCAAGGGCTATTTAGTGCTCCAAACTCAAACACGTATAACTCTAGTTGGAAGAACCATCCCAATTTCAGTTGGAGTAATGGACCAATTGCGAATGCAAACAACATCCCCCAAGCTCAACCATTACTAGGTCCATCCCTAGTAATCACACCAAAAGCTACGCTATAGGAGATGTTGGGAGCATTCGTATCGGTTCAAGCTGAATATAATAAGACTAATTCTCTGAAAATTGATGGGTTCATGCAAGAGCAACTGAAATTCAATCAAAATTCATCTCAAGCCATTAATGACTTGAAAACCTCAATGGCTAGAGTTGAATCTCATCTTAGTGTTAGGGAGAAAGGCACACTTCCTGCCCAACTTCTCCCTAACCCAATAACCCAATTTGAGATACAAGACCCAAGCTCTTCCTCCTAACATACAGAGCATGTTCAAGCTATCACCACCTTGACGAGTGAAGGCCCTAAAGCCTAATGATCCGAAAATTTCTAAAGAGGATGATAACCCGAACAACACTCTACATGAAAAAGAACCGGAAAAGCAATACAAGCCGGTTGCCCCGTTTCCCCAAAGGTTGATTTCACCCAAACCTTTAGACAAAAACCTGAAAATTTTAGAGGTTTTTAAGGAAGTGAACATCAACATTCTGTTATTGAATGCTATAAAATAAATACCATCCTATGCCAAATTTCTAAAGAAATTGTGTACGGTCAAAAGGAAACACAATGTTCACAACAAAGTATTTTTGACTGAGAATTTGAGCGCTATTATTAAATAAGAGGTGCCCCAAAAATACAAGGATCCAGGTAGTCCAACATCTCATGCATCATAGGTGACTACAGGATCAAACAAGCCTTACTCGATTTAGGGGCAAGTGTTAACCTCATCCCATACTCAGTTTATGAACAACTTGGGTTAGGTGAATTGAAACCCACAAAAACCACACTCTAACTTGCTGATAGATCTATTCATATACCAAGAGGGATGATTGAGGATGTCTTAGTCCAAGTTGATAAATTCTACTACCCAGTAGACTTTATTATCTTGGATACACACCCATGACAGGTACTGGTGCTCAAATCCCCGTCATACTTAGCCGCCCTTTTCTAGCCTACTTCAAATGTGATCATCAATTGTAGAAACAGGCTTGTATAAATATCCTTTGGAAATATGACACTCGAGCTGAATATATTTGATTTATGCAAACAACCATGGGAAGTTGATGACGAGATCCATGAGATAAATTTGATTGAATCATTCGTGGAGGATACATTCCCCTTGACATTCTATTCCGACCCTTTGGAGGCATGTTTAGCCCACTCTCATGAGATGAATGATGACACAATACGAAAGATGGATGCCATTTTGGATGTTATGCCGATACTTGATAACAAAATATGGAAGGCACTATTTGAACCTTTACCCTGAAGTGAGAACAAGCCTCTTCCATCCAATATCAAGGCACCAAAGCTCGACCTAAAACCATTACCAAGTGATTTGAAATATGTATATTTAGGTCAAGATGAGACATCCGGTAGTGATTTCTTCCCACTTGGATGAGGAACAAGAGAGTAGGCTAATAGCCACTCTAATAGAGCATAAGAGCGTCATTGGATGGTCAATTGCGGATCTCAAAGGCATAGACCCACTGATTTGTACTCATCGCATACACCTTGAGGAAAATGGCAAGACATCTAAGAAACCACAAAGACGCCTCAATCCAAATATAAAGGAGGTGGTTAAGGCCGAAGTGGTGAGACTATTGGATGTGGGTATCATTTACCCAATATCTGATAGTCAATGGGTGAGTCCAACTCAAGTGGTGCCTAAGAAATTCGAAATAACCATCGTAGCCAATGCCAATAATGAACTCGTACCAACCAGAGTCACTACCGGTTGGAGAATGTGCATTGACTACAGGAAGCTAAACATAGTCACGAGGAAAGACCACTTCCCCCTACCGTTTGTTGATCAAATTTTAGAAAAGTTGGCTGGTCATTCCCATTTTTGCTTCCTTGATGGGTATTCAGGGTATAACCAAATAGAGATCGCCCTAAAGGACCAAGAGAAGACAACATTCACATGTCCATTCGGCACTTTCGCCTATTGAAGGATGCCGTTTGGACTATGCAATGTCCCTGCCACTTTTCAGCGTTGTATGTTGAGTATTTTTTCTAAGATGGTGGGGACGATTCTCTAAGTCTTCATGGACGATTTCTCAGTATTTGGTTGTAACTTTGATGAGTATCTTATATACTTAAAAATTGTTTTGAAAAGATGTGAAGAAAAGAACCTTGTGTTAAATTAGGAGAAATGTCACTTCATGATTCAAAAGGGAATAGTACTTGGTCACATCATCTCACAAAATGGAATCGAGGTGGACAAAGCTAAAATCGATCTTATCTCTAACCTTCCACCACCCAAGAGCGTACGAGATGTGCGGTCCTTTTTGGGACACGTCGAATTTTATAGACGGTTCATAAAGGACTTTAGTTCACTCTCTCGTACTTTATGTTACCTCCTTCAAAAGAAAAACTCATTCGAGTGGACTGAAGATTGTCAAAATGCCTTTGACAAACTAAAAGGTATGTTGACATGTGCTCCCATAATGCGACCACCTGATTGGAGCCTTCCTTTTGAAATTATGTGCGATGTGAGCGACTACGCTATTGGGGCTGTGTTAGGCCAAAGAAAAGAGAAAAGGTCATGTGTCATCTACTATGCAAGTAGAACTTTAAACTCGGCTCAAGAAAACTACACTACTACAGAAAAAGAACTTTTAGCCGTAGTTTTTGCTTTAGACAAGTTTAGGTCCTACTTGATTGGATCCAAGATCATCATATTCACTGACCATGCCGCGCTTAAGTACCATCTTTCTAAGAAGGATGCTAAGCTACACTTGTTAAGATGGATCCTCCTACTCCAAGAATTTGATATAGAAATACGTGATAAGAAAGGAGTAGAAAACGCTATGGCTGACTCTCTAGACTTGTTCTCACCGATTCCCCTGAGACGATCGTGATCAATGATATGTTCCTTGATGAACAACTTTTTAAAGTCTCTCAATTGCCATAGTATGCGGACATTGTTAACTATCTTGCTATAGGTACAATTCTAACACATTGGAAAAAGCAAGATAAAGATAAGTTCTTCAACGAGGTGAGAAAATTCATATGGGACAACCCATACTTATTCAAGTATGTCCCGATCAAATCATAAGGAGATATGTGCCGGATGATGAACAACACAGTATCATCTCCTTTTGTCATTCTCAGGCATGTGGTGACCACTTTTCGGCTAAGAAGACTACAGCCAAAATTCTGCAATGTGGGTTTTAATGGCCCACCATTTTCATGGATACCCATGAGTTTAGTAAAACGTGTGAGCCTTGTTAGAAATTTGGAGGAATATCCCATAAAAATATGATGCCACTCAATCCCATCTTACCAATCGAAATTTTTTATTGTTGGGGCATCAATTTCATGGGTCCATTCCCATCTTCTTTTGGAAACTTATATATTTTGCTTGCTGTAGATTATGTTTCAAAATGGGTCGAGGCGATTCTAGGCTGAACAATGGTCATTCGTTTCTTAAAAGAAAATATCCTTTCCCGGTTTGGAACTCCTCGAGTCATTATAAGTGATGGAGCATCTCATTTTTGTAACCGCCCATTTGAAGCTTTAATGAGGAAATATGGCGTAAATCACAAGGTGAGCACTCCCTATCACTCACAAACAAGTGGACAAGCTGAGATATCCAACAGGGAAATAAAACAGATTTTGGAGAAAACAGTGAACCCCGATCGCAAAGATTGGTCACTTTGACTTACCGACGCACTCTAGGCTTACCGTACCGCTTTTAAGACCCCCATTGGAATGTCTCCCTATAGACTTGTCTATGGAAAAACTTGTCGCTTGCCTGTGGAGTTGGAACATAGGGCATATCGGGCGATAAAGAAGATGAATTTTGATTCTGACAAAGCAAGCTCAGTTGCGCAAACTTCAATTGAATGAACTTGTGGAACTCTGGAATGAGGCATATGAAAATTCGAGAATTTACAAGGACACGACGAAAGTATTCCATAATAAGAACATCCTTCGTAAGACTTTCACGATTAATCAAAAGGTCCTTATGTATAATTCTCGGCTACATTTATTTTCAGGGAAAATTGATGTCTCGATGGACCGGTCCCTTCATTGTCAAAATTGTTTATCCATATGAGACTGTCGAGTTGTTGAATCTAATGAACGGTAATATTTTTAAAGCGAATGGTCAACGTTTAAAACTGTTCTTTAAGAATTTTCCTTCAGAAGGTATGTCCATACCTCTGACTGATCTTGTGTATCAGGATATTTGATCTCCTAGTCTGATGGTGGTATAGAGTAGTTAGGATTAGGATTTTGTTGCTTTTGGTTTGCTTTTTCATAATTTTGTTAGAAGGAGGTAGAATTTCAGTTTTTGTTCTCTCGGGTACTCTCATTTCTCACTTCCTTTATTACTCTCATGTTTTGCTCATTGCATATCTTTTACATTGAGGACAATGCAAGATTTGGTTGGGGGGTGTGGGATCACTAGGATGAATCTAGTGTTTTGTAACATCTTGAGCAATATGAAGAACATTTTTTTTTCTTCAGATTTTTAAATTCAAAACTCCATTGGAAAACTTTATTTCTATGCATTTGGGATGGTGTAAGTATAAGAAAAGGAGAGGCGAAGTGAGTAGAGTTGAATATCTTAAACAATCTCTACGATACTAATTTTATGTAAGAATTCCCCTATTTTTATGATTGATAAAAATTTTGAACACTTTTACACCTAGTTCACTTTACACGATTCTCATTATTTTTTAAAGGATTATTATATTTGTAGATTAGCTAAGTTTGGATTTGAGGTATTGAGGAACCAAGCCGGGGTACTTTGTCCATCCTTGTCCATGGGAAAATAACGAAATATTGAAAATATGTTGGGGAAAGGAATGATGAAAACATGGGAATGATTGAAAATATGGTGAAAAATTCTGAGAAGGGCTACCTATTACCAACCGGGGGATGGTCTACTCGTAACTAAAGCCGGAAATGGGACGTAGTGTGAAAGCCATCGGAAGGACGGTAAGGTAAATTCCTGTCAAAGGCTTGATGTTGATCTGTACACTGCTAAATCCATACCCTAGATAATTCATGAAGAAGGTAACCTCAGAAATCCATGAGATAAGCATTCACTGAGCACACTAGGTTAAATTGTTTGGACTTTTTTATTTATCAATCAATCAGCGGGAAATTCCATATGAACACTTGTTATGTTCTGGAAAGTTCAAGGTCTCAACTTTTATCACGCAGTTTTGCTATTTTTGTACTTGCATGTCTTGGAATGTATAGAAGAACAGTTTCTAAAGAGAGTTGGGTTTTGAAGGATGAAATTTGTTTCACGCATGTTTTGCTCGGGACTAGCAAAATGCTGGTTGGGGGGTGTATTGAGCTCTTAAATGTGCATATTCTAACCCCATTTCATTACTAATTATGCTTGAAATAAGTTATTAAAGACCCAACTAATGCATAGTTTTATAATTGTAGGAATGAGAGAGAGAATTCATCAATTGAGGGCTTAGAGATGCTGTTTACACACCTTGAAGATCAAAGGAATGAAGGACCAAAGGTGGAGCAAAAGTGCATTGAAGATAAAGGAGGAGAAGCTGAGAATTCAGCAAATTTCATGTCCACCGGCCGGCTGGCCAAACCCTTCAAAAATAAGAAATTCACTAGACACGTTTTAGGAGGGCAGGACCCTTGACCGACCGGCCGGACAGACTGACCGGCCGGTCCGCCGACCGGCCGACTGAAGGGTCGGTCTATGCATTTCAACATCCAACGATTTCATCAGTTTGAAGCAGTTTCTCCGGCCGGCTGTCCGACCGGTCGGCTGATGGGTCGGACTGTGTAAAAAAGACTCCAGTGAGAATTGCATTTACAGGCACTTTGTCCGACCGGCCGGACAGGGGGTTCGGTCGGCCGGTCAACACTCAGGAACATCTGAAGCTCCGAAATTCTCTGTGCAAAGCTCAATTTTTGCGGGATTTCTCGAAGTTTCTTCGCACCTAGGGCCCCAAAGCTATAAAAGGATTCCTCTTGCTCAATCCTAGGGCATCCTAGAAGAGATTTACCATGGTGGGAGGTGGCGGAAGTCAGATCCGGAGTTCTACAACTCCTCCTAGTTTGTTCTTCTAGGTTTTATGTTTTTCTTAGTTGCTTTCATGTTTCCTTGGATCATGAACGGCTTAACCTCTTAGCTAGGGCTAAGAGGTGAAGCTTGTAGTGAATCTAATATGTTTCAATTCGTTTATTTTGGTTTCAAGTTGGATTAATAATGAAGAACAATGGTTTGAAGTTTGAATAAAGTTTTAAGTAGTTTTTCTTAATCTTATGATGGCTCATGAATGTTTAGAAGAATTGCATGAGTTCTTAATTGTTTTGAATCATTCTAGATCTGTATGCTCCGAGGAATTGAATTCAATGCGCTCTAGACCTTTGATCCTCATGTGGGAACTTCATACCAAAAGTTCCATTTTTTTGGAATTTCTACTTATGTGTGATTGTGTATGTTATTTGAATGAAATTCAAATCATGATCTAGTTATACTTTGTGATAGAATTTAATGATAATTATGATTGTGATCTTAACCTATTGGAACTAAGATTGACCTATATAATTGAGTGTGCTCAAGTCCTAACTTGAATTGAGGGAATCATGTACTTGAATCACACATATGGCAGATTGTTTGTTATAACTGCTCTATCATCCGACTAGATAGGATTTGATTTCGATTCTAGTTGTGTAATTCTGAAACCACATGCGAATTAAGCATCAATGATTGTTACAAGTGGATCCTTGAACCCCTATTGCTCTTTTATATTGATTACATTCACCTTTAGTTCAAAATTGCTATCTACATTCAATTTTAAAATCCTGTTTAGTTAGTTCTTAATTAGAAACCATTGGAAGTGTTTTGTGATTCCGAGACAAGTCCCTATGGATCGACCTCGGTCTTACCGAGATTATTACTACATCGTAACCCTACACTTGGGGAAGCGAACAATATTCAATATCCCAATCACCTGATTGAACATTCAATCGTATACCAATCAAAATGACCATTCAACCGTAATAATGTTTTGAATAAAATCGAAATGTCAATCCCACCAGTACATACAACCAAAAAAAAATAAAAAAAAAAATCAATCAGCACGAACATCCCCGCTATCACTAACAAACAATCTGCAAAATAAAACAAAATACAATATTAGTAATTAAAACTTATAAATAAAATATGCAGTTAGGTGTTCATTTTTCTTTTTTAAATCACATTATGAAACTAAATACAACTTGAATTGAAGATTTAGACCATGTAGGCATGCTCCATTCATTCATGCCTACGTGATCTTGACCATGTGCAATTTCAACAGTTGGGGGCCCACCATTGATACCCCATGGACAACACACCTCTACTGCAAAGACAATCCTATCAATTCAAAACGTGGTCACCATGCATTCCTTAATCTTATCCATCCATACATGGAAAGAGCGATTTATGGAAATTGGTTGCAAAAAATATATATATATATAAATACACCGAACAAATTATGTGGAGGTGGTGACAATTCTTATTCAAATTATGAATTGTAATTGACCGAACAAATATAAATAGAATATTGATTGGAGAGTGAAGTCTCATACGAACTGACAGCGTGTCATATTTGTTGGTGCTAATGTAAATCCCCTGCACACCCACCTGTGGCTTGTAGATGGAGAGCAGCAACATCAACTATAACCAGATATCACCCAAAATGAAAGTTGGAGCAATCTACTCATTGGGTGGGTTGCACCAGTTTGCTGAGTCATGCTATTGGCTGTACATTGATTTTGATGCTGTGTCCAACTCAGATTAGTGGATTGGTCTGGTTTACATATCAGGTGATGATCATGATATAGCCTGCCTTTTATGTCCTTACCAAAGTAGCTAAGGTCATGTTTGGGTGGTGACATCTCATTTTGATTCAATGAGTTATTTGATACCCTTGTAAGCCTGATGGTTAGTATGCAGAGACTCAGAAACTATACGAATGGAATATTTTAAATTCAACCATTCAACTAGTGGGACCTACCACTAATAGTTCACCACCTGAAAATCAGATTGGTTAGATGATTCTAAACCATGATTAATGGACATTTCTTTGTTGAATTCACACCATTGACTATTTTTGTCCAAAACATTCATTAAATGTCTTCCAATCCGTTGGGAGGGGAACTGTTTCTAGGTTCAGCCGTTGTATAGTTTTACTTGTTTTATTTTCCTGTTGTTTCCTTTTCCTGCATATGTCTGTGTTTTTTATACAATCCTTATCTTTCAAAAAAAAAAAAAAAATGTCTTCCAATCCACCAGTTAGAAAACAAAATCAATGTAACTTCTGGCCTATGGTCCATAGCCATGTTTTGGATAGTTTAATTGAACTTAATATTTAAGGTGTAGAATGTCTTTGTGCCTACATATCAACCACCACACTTTGCTGGAGTATCAAAGCTTCTCTCTTTTAGCTTATGGATATTGAGGAGTTGTGAAAAGTCTCCACATGCTCTGTCGTTAGAAATTGTTGATAATTGAAATCTAAGTAAGAATGCATTTCAAAGCATCAAAGAATCATAAATCCCTTTACTAGATTAAGACTGAGAAATTGGAGTAGCATTGGGCTAGTACAGATTGCTCTTTGTTTTTGTTATTTACATATTCTCCTTAAAAATGGTTTGTGATAAGCAGCATAATGCAAGACGCTACCACACAGATGGAAAGCTTGGATCACTGTGTATGGGAAATTTTGTGCACTCTAGATATATAGTAAACAGTTATGGTTGTGTGAGGCATTGATGAAGATGTAAACAATTAAGAATCTTTGGTGAAGCACATGAGAACGAAGAGTCATTTGGTAGTTTGAGTGAGAATGCTAAAAATCAACACACGCTCGTAGCTTTTTCCCGTAAAAAAAAAGCTACTTCAGACATAATTAGCTTATTTTAAGCAACTTAGAATCCAAACCTCCCGTAAGAGACATCGAATCCCGATCCAACTATCACTGGTATCATCCAAAATTCGACACTGCATCCAACAACAGTTGTCGGTTTTGCATGGGATAATTGTTTTAGTGTGGGGAGGAATGTGCTGAAGTTACATTCAGAAAATATTCCTTTTTGTGACCATATCAATGATACAAACTGATAGAAATGGTACTTCTGTATATCACAACACAAACTTCTGTATTATAATCACACAAAGATGAAATGACACAAAATTAGTGAAGTTTCCTGATATTCATGACGAGGGCATGTCCCTTGAATTGCAGTTATGCTTCCTTATTGTCTAATGTGAAAGTCAGGAAACTTTAATATGAATACCAAACCCTCAATATTTTTTCTTCTTTGATTTTTCTTTAGCAGTCCCGAATACTCAGATATACGAGGAGCAAAACTACAATCTAGTTTTTTCAACTATATTACACTAATATCTACAACTTAATTTGATAGTGCATCCAAATGCGCCCTAAAAACAGAATCTTTTTTCTTAATGTAATTGGTCAGTTTCTTTCACTCAACTTATCAGTAACTTGTTTTCATACACGTGCAAACAAGTAGTTGAAAAAGTGCACTGATCTGGCAACCCTAACCATTCAATTGGACCAAAAGAAAGTAGTTGGTTATAAAAAGGATAGTTCCTTCAACCATCCTAGAATATAAATAAGGTTGAAGCCAAATAGAAACTATAAATGATTTTAGAGATACTGATATAAAATTTAATATCATTGAAGAATTGACGAAATCAAGAATCGAGATCAAGAATCCTATCCATCAGCGATCTTTGGATGGGATTGAAGCAATTGCTCTAGTTCAGCATGAGTAACCTACAACCATTTCCCAATTCAATTAGACAGATTGAAAAGGCAAAGTGACTATTGCCACAAGCGCAAGTTTCGACAAAATAACTTAGTTATCTGGTATGCCTTGAACTTTATCAATTTCTTTAACCTGTCAATGATATAGAGAAACCCTTCATCGTTAAAGTAACAGAGATCACCTGTCTTTAACCAGCCTTCATAATCTAATGTGAATTTTCTGAAGGCTTTCGTGCAAAGGGCTCTCTCACATCCACAAGGCTTCACAACCTTAATCCCATACTAGAATACATATAACATGCCTTTAATATGTATTGTTATCAGTAAAACTAACTGGACTTGACCTGATTTTAACTGGGTCCAAGAACCACCTGACCTAAACCCAGCTACAGCTGATTTTAATTGGGTACCAGTTGACAGCCCTAAACCACAGATGATATGACCTGTGGAATGAAGGTTACATGGCACCATGCGAGCCCCAACATCAGACCACAATTTGGACACATCTTTCCATTCCCTTTAGAGCAGGATATTTAACAGTTTATTCACACAGTGGATCAGAGGAACGACTAATAAAAAAAGTTAAAACCTGGCCCAGTTTGTAAATAATCTAGCATGGTTTGATCTGCGATTGTGCTCATAGATTATCGATCATGCATAGTCCATTACATAGAGAACTCATGTGAGTTTGAAGCTATGGACCATATGGAATGCTAATTCCATGTGCCCCATCTTCAAGCACTAAGCACCAGCACACCATTTTTGCCAACATGGCACGTGCAGGATTCAGGGTGTCCATATGGTGGTCCCCATGGTGAACGTTCGTTGGCCCAAAATCCGGACAGTCCATTCATCTGGCATGGCATGCTATGAAGAAATCAATAGGTGTCATTCACCCAACGAGCCAGCCTTCTTTCTTATGAGAGGACGTGCACTGAGGGGACCACCCTATAAACGTCTTGGCTCGATAAAATGTGCCCCATTGGCAATTTGTGTTCAATTCCTGAAGATGGGGTATCCATTTGTTGATTCTCAAATGGGTGCGGTGAAAATCAACTGTGGGAGTCCCCTCCTACCTTGTTCCCTGTGCTGTGGCCCACCATAGTTTTGGAGCAAGCTCATGATTTTCAAGCTGGAGGTGATAGCTATCTATCTATGTTCAAGTTCGACTTATATCGAACCGGTTTCAACAAGTTCATCATTCAACCAAGCCAAACTCAAAGAAGACGGCAAAGCCGCCAAAAAAGGAAAATAACAATAGTTGTATCACTCTTCTTCTTCTTTTGTATTACCATCACTTGAAAATAGTTGTTCTTCATCATCACTGTTGTACTCGATCGTATCCTCTACATCATCATTTTCATCATCATCAATGAATGTGTTATCTCCTACATCATGGATTTCCATGTCTTGTATGATAGAGGCGTCAACATGGTCTGGTGGAACATCATCCCTATGTAATAGCGCCACATCAATATCATCATATAGGTCATTCGCCCTAGCCACTGACGATAAGTCTTCTTGATACACCTGTTCACCCATAAATGCTTCATTTCCACCTTCCTCGTTCTCTTCCTCAACTGCCGCGGGAATGTCATACACATTCCTGGTTAATATGCATAAATTGTTTTCAATTTTTCATTTTGTGCAAGTGGCTGCCCATGGTTAATTGATTAACATTTGGTCTGTTGGTTCCAACAATGGATGGGCAAATACCAAAAGTTTTCTAGATTGAAAGAAAACTAGCCACCAATATAGTGCCTGTGCCAATTCTTCTCTTATTTGATCATGGCTATCTGTTTGCAGGCCAAAAGTCAAAAGATTAGGATTGTCATATCACTCGAAACTTCAGGCCATGTTTGGATAGAATTCCATGAAAATCAATGGAAAAAGGAAATTCCTTAGGCATTGCTTGTGGGCTTTTAGTAGGGCCAAGAGTGGTGTAATTGACTGGAACAATGGTGTCTCCTGCTTTGACAGACTGTAATTTCTTAGGCAGAGATTGGGCTGCGTTGAAATTTTACTTAACCAGATTTTCATACATTTATTTATTTGTTTCCTTTTTTTTTTTTTTTACTTCCACTCAGAATTTCACAAATATATACTCAACAAAACCCAAACTTCTGAACAATTTCCAGATTTCTCATTTTGAATTAATGCATCACATGCACCAATGTGTGTGACCCAGGGAGGTGTACTTCACAATCATAAGCTTCCGGTTCAAATGCCAGCTAGATGTAAAAGGGTAGAACATGTTGATAACAGATGTGGATGGTGTCTATGTAGGGAATGATTTGGGGGTATGACCATCGTAAGCCTAGACATCAATCCAACAAACAACAATGGCAATATGATTATCAGTATACGAATGAAGAACTCCGATTCTGCTCTCGCCCAAAAAAATCCCCAAAATGCCCTCAGAATGTGGAAAGAAATAAAGAAGCAGTTGAATAGAGACTTGCACAAAATATGGAAAAAGAATTAAAACCCTGACAATAAAGAGCTTCACAAAATGCCATTTCAAACCCTAATCTTCAACAAGATTTCACAGAAAACAATAAATAAAAGAAAAAGAAAAAGAAAAGAGGAAGAGAAAAAAAAAATACCTTGGGAGATCTGGTGATGCTCCTCAACAATCGGAGCACGACGAGAGAGAGAGAGAGAGAGAGAGAGAGATTTGGAGTGATGGCCGCGAGGGTGAGGGTGAGGGAGAGGGAGAGATCTGGAGTGAGAGAGGAGAGAGAATGAAAGGTTTTTGAGAGGGAGAGCGAAGGAGGGGTTTCTTTTTTAGAGGGAGAATGAAAGGGAAAATAGGATTTCATTTGGGAACGCAGTTTGGCTGTTGACGTTGCCACGAGCAGTCACCAACTCCTGTGGGACCCACCGTGATGTGTATGTTATATCCACACCGTACATCCATTCGGAGAGATCATTTTAGGGCATGATCTAAAGAATGAGACAGATATAAAGCTCAAGTGGACCCAACAAAGAAAACAGTGGAGACAATGAGGCGACCGTTGAAACCTTCCCAGGGCCCACCATGATGTTTATTTTAGATCCAACCTGTTCATACGTTCACACAGACATTGAAGAAGAGAAAACACAAAAATCAGCTTGATTGAAAACTTCTATGGCCCCAAGAAGTTTTTAATGGTAGGAGATCAATCCCCACTGTTTTCTTTGGTGAGGTCCACTTGAGCTTGAGACCTGCCTCATTCTTTGGATAATGCCATAAAACTATCTCTCAAAATGGATGGACGTTGTGGATACAACACACACACACATCATGGTGGGACCCACAGGAGTTGGTGACGCCACTTCAGTAGCGAAGATAGCTACTCAACCTATCAGTAGCTAATCCGCGTCCGGCCAGTGGTCGTGCTTTATGAGCCCTACCATGATGTATGTGTATTATCCAGATGTATGTGGCCCCTCCGTTAGTTTCGCTATCTCCCGGTGGACCATGCCATAGAAAATAGCTAGTGGACCATTTAGAATTTCGTCAGTATTTCTAAAGCTGTTTGTCGAACACACATGTTTTGGATTAAGTTAATATATGTATTTACCTTTCATCCAAATCATCTGGACATTATCAACAGGTTAGGGTAAGTAATAAATTACCATTATTTCTTATGATGTGGTCCACCTTAGATATAGATCTGTACAATTTTTGGTACGCTATCTTAGATTGTAATGGAGAAATCAATGGATGACATGGATATGAAACACATCATTAAGGTTCTTTATTTTTTTTCAAAGTTCTTAATTTTTCAAAATAGAAAATCTTAATTTCTTTATAGAACTATATACATATTTTTTCAAAATCTAAATTCTTTTCAAACTCATCAATTTCATTCAAACTTCTAAAGTTTACAACATTGTCAATTTTGTTTCAAAACCTGAATTTTTCTCAAGCATTGTCAATTTTTTCCAACTTCTGATGAATTTGTTTTTATTGAAATAATAATTTTTTAAACTTCTCAATTTTCTTTTCAAAATCTCAATTTCCTTTCTAAATCACTCTTTTTTCAAAATTTCAAATTTTATCTTTTCAATTTTTTTTCTTTTACCCAGGAAAACTTTCCTCGGTAAAATGGACAATCACCGACGAAATTACAAATTCTTGAGTAATTCGGGCCTTTACCCAGGAATATTTTCCTCGGTGAAGGTAAGCTAAAACTTTTGTTTTAGCCACGAAATAATTCTATCTTTACCTAGGAAGTTTTAATTTCGTTGATATTTATTGCTTTTACCAAGGAAAAGTTTCCTTGGTAAAAGTACATGAGTATTTACCTACACTTCTTTTTCGTCGGTAAAAGCCTATTATTACCTAGGAAATTTGTTTCCTCGGTAAAACTTTTCTGGGTAAAGGCCATTTTTCTTGTAGTGAGGTTTGCTGCATGCGAATGATTTTCCTCTCCACTCGTGGCTTAGAGCAGCAATCTGCAGCACCTGCCTTTAAGAAACACTAGGCTATTCTCACGCGTGAGATGAATGTGGAGGCTTCACAACCCACATGCCATTGTGGCATACGTACGCATGGTTATGTCGTGATGGCTCCACTGTGAAAATGTGCTGGCACAAAAGTACCGCTGGTCCACTTATCAGCTAGGCCATGCACGAATATGACGTTGAACATGGACCCTCGGCCATTCTCTCTGTCTGTCCATTGTTGTTAACCACAGCCTGTGATGTCGGCATCATATTCATGGTAGGCCCACCTGATGAGCGACCGGATCTCACAGCCGTGTGCCACATTAGCACAAGTGAGGCTAGCATTCCATTGCCTATACTCAAGTGGGTGGTAGTACCACGGTGGGCGGGTTAAACCCCAGTGTCCAACCCTGTCATGGATGATGACAACTTTCGTCAGGCAGGACGGGCGGATTAGGTGAGACCCTGGCCTCACCCATGACGGTGCCCCCCTTACCGTGGGGCCCACCTTGATCTATCTATTCTGTTTCCAAGCCATTCATCCTTCTTTTTTCCAAATCATTTTAATGCATGATCCCAAAAATAAAGTTGATCCAAGTATCAAGTAGACCATACCATAGAAACAGTAGTGATTGAACATTAATAGCCTTGCAAAAGTTTTGGATGAAGCTGATATTTGTTTTTTCACTTCATCCAGGCTTATGTGAACTTATCAAGTATTAGATGGAAAATAAATACTATGGAAAAATCAAGGTACACCCTAAAATGTTTTTAATGATAAGGAGTTCAATCACCACTGTTTTCTAGAGTATGGTCTACCTGAGATTTGGATCTTCTTCAATTTTGGGATCATGCCAATAAATGATCCGGGAATACGGATGGACGGCATCAATACAAAATAGATACATCAAGTTGAGCACTGGTAAGAGCTACACCGTCTTGGGTGAGGCCGGGGTCTCACTTAATCCGTTCCTGTGCAGGACCAACTTTGGAGTCAATAAAGCCTAACGAATGGTTTCTTTCATGAATCTAATAAAATATTTACAGGCCATTTATTTAGTGGGCTCCACCTTTGATTGTTCCATGGTGCTGTATATTAGATGAAAAATCAAAGCAATAATGCTATGAAAGTCCAAGTGGATAATTGGCACATTAACTGCTTCTCTAGTACCAATAATGCAATTTGGTGACGAGGACTAACCTTCACCGGCAGGCATTACTAACATGACTGGAATTTTTTTTTGGGGTTAGCACACACATCCCACTGTTAGTACATGTTATGGGTAAATTCGGGCTGAGCTCGAATATGGAAAGCTTCCCACTAGGGCTCATCTACAATGGTCATGGACCGATTATTTAAGAGAGGAAGCTAAGTCAGGCCTCGGCCCACTCGGGCTCGGCATTCAGCCTTCTCGAACTTGGCCCACCTCAGCTCAACATCTGGCCCTCAGCTTGACAAGAGACCTGGCCTCATCTGCCTTGGTTTGAATAAAGCTTATCCCTCTTGATAAGATAAGCACTGATCCAGATAAGGATAAGGATAAGATAAGGATAAGGATAACCACTGATCCAGATAAGGATAAGGATTATCCCAACTTAAATCTCTCCAGAAATTATTTATAAAGAGGACTCCCACTCTCTCTCGAGGTAAGCAATCCACTGCCATTAAACCTCTAATAGCCTTCTCTTTCAGTATCCATACTGACTTTGCCATCGGAGGGCCGTAAGCCGGGCCAACCGGCGGCGGTCCTAACCTTTGTCAGTGGTTGCAGGTCCCTCAATCTACACCATTTATCTCTGAGTGGAGATCAGGCGACGAAGAATCGGAGTTGGTCCCTGACCAACGGCTGTTAGCCAATTTTTGGCATCAACAGATTGGCGCCGTCTGTGGGAACGACTAGATCGTTCACTTGATTTTTTTTTCTTCGTCATCCAATCGTTCTTCACCTCACAAATGGAGCAGCTCAACCATCATCAGCTGATCAAGGGTGTTTCTTCACCGTCCGAATTATCATCTTCAATCCAGCGAATGGGAGGCCGGCTATAGCTCCAACCAATCACACGTCCAAGGGTTGTCGCTCATCATGCCTCCAATATCATCAACGGTTGAAGTTTGAGGACCCGGCGCCAAGAGCCCGTCCTCCGGCGGCCTTCCCCAACCAAGATCCCACCCTTTTTTCTTCAACGTGCTCTGTACACATCACATCGATGAAATCGGAGAGGAAGCACGAGGGCACCACGCGGGGTGGCTTGTAGAACGACAGCTTCACTAGCTCCCACAGCTTCTCAAGCGTCTGCGGCATCAACAGATCAGCTGCCTCCCCCAAATCCCGCACTGGGAACAGTCCCTCCTCCAGATCCTTCTCTTTCAAGCACACACTCGTGCAGCAGAGTACCACCCGCTCGACCGCCTCTGGGAACTGCGCTGCCATGCTGTAGCCCACGAACCCGCCATAGCTGATCCTGACTACGCTCATCCTCCGCACCCCCATCGACTCCATCAGCCGCATCAGGCACTGGGCCTGGAACGACTCAGACCGGTCCGGCCGGTTGGTGAACGACTCGCCGAAGAAGCCCCCAGATCCGAAAGGCCAATGCCCATCAATGGAGCGAAGCACCCAACGAATGTCCTGGATCTCACACACGCGTGCCAATATGCTCGTGTGCCGGCTACGCCCGCCCTCCATCTCTCCCATTCCCGTTTTCATTTCTCGTGCAAATCGCTCTTTCCAACGCTTTCTCGCCGAGAAATTTCAGAGGAAGGAAGATCTCTCCAAAGTTCCGGATCTAGCATCCGATCTCCAGAAACAGTGCACAACCTTGCAGATCTGAGCCACAGACTCTTGGCGAGCATCGCCGCCTACGACTCGCACTCGGATGCCGTTCGAGGCGTCTTTAACGAAATCAGAGCTAAATTGAAAAATCTCAGGTCGTCAACATCCGTCTCTGCAACATTTCTAGATGAGAGAGAAGGTGAGAGTGTGAAGAGGCCTGACCCCAGTCCAACACCAATTCCAACTCCTCCAGCCCCGATGTCAAGAACCGGCCGATCCAACCATCCATCCAACAGGTGGGCCATCTTCAATCATCACCACCTGATTAACTGGGCCTCATTTCCAACATCCAGCAGAGGACGTTCATCCGGTCATCATCTATGACCGTCCACACCTTCAGCTGCCAGCATCGGAACCAGTTTCCCTTTGGCAACCCAGCCATCCGCGGGGAAGATACAGCAATACATCAAACAGGATTTGCTGATTTCGATCTGCTTCTGGTGTGCCATCCATCCGCCCGACTGGTTTCCGGGAACCGTTGGATGCTCGAACACCGGCCCGATCTCGCCCCTGTGCGGCTTGCACACGCTCGTCTTAACCCGGAACCAGCGGTTGTTCATCATGCCCATGAGATTCCAAATGAGCTTCTCCGGCTGGGTGTTGAGGCTCTCGTCCCAGGCTCGGACCGCAATCTCCTTGGCCCCCAGCAGGTCCAGCACCTCCATCTCCACACTATTCGTCCCCACTTGTCGCAGCGCCTCTTCATCCCTCAACCGGGAAAAGCCCATCTTTATAATCATCGAAATTGCCGATTCCTCTGGAGGTGGACCAGTTATTCGAGCTCCCATATTAGTATGGGTGTTCTTCACTTCAACTCCAGAATAGATGTGCCGCATTATAGAGACAATTGCAGTAATGAACTCATAGCTGCAGTCGGCAAACTGAGGATGAGTCCAGATAGGAAGCACTACCTTCAGCACCTTGGACTGGAGTACCTTTACGAATGTCTCAGCATCTCGTGGAAAGGGAACAACTCCATTTGTAAGAGGTGGCACAAGCAAATGCTTTGTATAAGAAGAGAGGATGAAAGATGAAGTCACCAGGTGGTCCATGAGTGTGCCGTAGCTGGCCAAAGGACCATATATCCACGAATGCCCTGTTTCTTCCTTCACATCTTGTCCGAAATATCCACCATCCATCTCCATGGGAGAAGCAGGCACTCCATTAACAGTGAAAAGCAACTGACTGGTAGCTTCGAAAGTGGTTAAGATAGCTTGAATCACTCCATGGCCATAAAAGCAATTAACCAAGATCGGGTTGCAGGACTCTGGCCGGTCCAATAGAATGCTGCCTATGAAATCGATTACCTTCCCAAGGTAGCAGCACTTCGTTGAAATGAATACCTCTGCATTATCAGAACCAGCATACCCCCCAAAATTCAAGTGGTCCAATGCAATGGAAGCAAATGCAGATGCGACAGATTTGGCAGAAGGAGAAACATTTAGAGCATCCTCCCGGCGGCGAGAAGGAACCAACATTGCTTTTCCCAACTCCAAAGAAAAGATGGCTGATGTGGAAAGAAAGTGACCTCATCATGTCACAGCAGGGAGAGTAACAAGAACTGTATTTATCACACTCTGTTCCAGTAATGGGACCCACAGGGCCCAAATCTGAAGATCTGGGCAGTTGCAGTGAGTGACTGGCTCCACGTAGTGAGCTTGATGGACCGTCCAAACCCACTCTCTGCTGCATGCCAGTAGGACCAGTACCCAATGCACAGCTTTCTGATTGCTCATTATCAACTCCATTAGATGGACCACACTCAAATCATCAGCCGTCCAGAGTGGCAACTGCAATTCCTGCCACCACCTCATTTTCCACCAGCATAGACGGGCCATCCTCAATCAACGGCTCGGATCAGCAAAGCAGATGCCTTCGACAAAGGTCATTCATATCTCCACCGTGCAGAGAGATTTAAGATTAATTCCACACGTGCTGCAACACCACCTCTAGCCCATCTACTCTCCATTAACGACCAGCAATGAGGGACGTTCTCTCCAAACCATCCATCATCAACAACTTGAGGACGAGCAACTCCTGCTCCAACGGAAATCTTATTGGTTTCAATGCTGCTGGATACAAGGCCTTGTTTCACTCTTTGGAAGTTCAAGTGCCATTTACAGCAGCCACGTTATTTAGGCCAATTAAATGTTTTGAGAGAGCAGCTGAAAGGCGCCACACGGATTCACTATCCAGTATAGTTGCATCATGTTCCTGGGGTAAACATGTCGCCGTTGGCACAAGAACACCTTTCCAGATTAATGTCTGGTGAAATGATATAACGACATCCAAAACAAGTGTTTGGCCTAGTTGGGATACTAATGGAAACACAGGCAAGTCAACCTACCCAAATCATCAGAGTTGCCGGAACCAGTTCTTGGAATAGTATGGGTGATGTGAAAAAGAAGTCAGCATATCAGGTCGAAGGTGCAACCGGCTACGAGTACAGTCATGGTCCGAGTATTAAAATATATTTATTTGCTATCCAAGCTACACATAGGAGCTCGATCCCATCGCTATTTATGGTTCACCCACCTGCGCTCGGCAACAGGCTTCGACAGACGACCTCCGCATAATCCATATGCGAGTATGGTCGTGATTCGAGCATTGAAATGTATTTATTCGCCTCGGTCTCATCGCTTTGCCTCATCCATGCCTCAGGCCAGGATTCGGGCATTCATTCGTGAGGCCTTGTCCTTAAGAAAAAATATGAAATCAAGACACTGGCCCATAAGGGTCATCCCCGCAATTATATAGCGCGGCAAAATCTCTCCTCCAGGAGACATGGCAAATCTCCAGGTCAGCAGGACTGACCACGACGGGATCAATCGCCTAAGAGCCATAGACCAAGAGTCGAAAGACCGACCTGGGCAGTCGGAAGAGTCCTAGACCAAGAGTCGAAAGACCGACCTGGGCAGTCGGAATGGACGAAAGAGTCAGACCAAAACACGAAATGTCCAAAAGTCACCTCTATATGTCGACTCGTATAATTAGCAGAGCCTACGGGCCACCCTACTATGCCGACCTCATGCAGTTGACAAAATTCAAATGTCAGCTCATCTATTTCTCTTTACTCTCAAGCCGAGCAAGTCAGGCTCGAGAGTAGGGGGGCTTCTGTTATGGGTAAATTCGGGCTGAGCTCGAATATGGAAAGCTTCCCACTAGGGCTCATCTACAATGGTCATGGACCGATTATTTAAGAGAGGAAGCTAAGTCAGGCCTCGGCCCACTCGGGCTCGGCATTCAGCCTTCTCGAACTTGGCCCACCTCAGCTCAACATCTGGCCCTCATCTTGACAAGAGACCTGGCCTCATCTGCCTTGGTTTGAATAAAGCTTATCCCTCTTGATAAGATAAGCACTGATCCAGATAAGGATAAGGATAAGATAAGGATAAGGATAACCACTGATCCAGATAAGGATAAGGATTATCCCAACTTAAATCTCTCCAGAAATTATCTATAAAGAGGACTCCCACTCTCTCTCAAGGTAAGCAATCCACTGCCATTAAACCTCTAATAGCCTTCTCTTTCAGTATCCATACTGACTTTGCCATCGGAGGGCCGTAAGCCGGGCCAACCGGCGGCGGTCCTAACCTTTGTCAGTGGTTGCAGGTCCCTCAATCTACACCATTTATCTCTGAGTGGAGATCAGGCGACGAAGAATCGGAGTTGGTCCCTGACCAACGGCTGTTAGCCAATTTTTGGCATCAACAGTACACAAACCCACACTGTTAGTAATACTTCAATGTTAGCCACCCCCTACTGTACTAAAAAGACTTGAGTATCTGTACAAAGTTCCCAAGCAAGTTAATGGAAATTGCGAAAGGTTAGGATGCATTCGAGCAGACCTCTACTCTAGCTTCAGTTTCCATAAGTGAGACCCTGCGCCAAAAAAAATCTCTTGGAAATTCCAACCTCCTACTTTGTGGTCTGATTTTAGAAGGTCTCTAAGAGAAATAAATGAAAACTGACAGTCAACAAAGTGGCCCAAGAACTACCTTCACTTTAAGAAGAGAAATGCGTTGGGATACCCCGGATCAGCCCAAGTACAACCCATTTTGAGTCTTGATGGGTCCTCTAGACTCTTGGACCTAATCCAATAATAAACAAATCTGGATAAAAAAATTGACCCACTTAGCTGTGTCTTAAGTCCATAATACCATAGATTTTTTTATTTTTATTTTTTGAAAATTAATACCATTGATTTTCCAATGGTTTCAATCCAAACGTGCCAAAGTTATTGAGTTAAAACTTGGGTCAGAATTAAATCACATATATATGAGTGGTCCTGACGCATACCTTACCAAAACTATATCTAAAATTAACACTAGGGCCTGTTTGGATGCACTTTCAAAAGGTGCCTTCAACGCTTAAACCACATTTAGAGGTAAATTGCAGTTGGCTTGTTGCTTCCAGGCCCCATCCCAATCCCATATATTAAGGGGCAACGAGCCACACCACTGTCCCGTTTAATTGACATAAAGAATGGAAGCATTTACACAATAAATTCCATGAATAGGTTACCATCCAAACAGGTTATCATGTGTGCCCATTCACTATGTTGGCCATACCATGCATATTACTTTTACAGAAACGTCAGCACATCTACTCATAAGGTGGACCACATCATAGAACATAATACATAATGTATGGTGGTTGATAAATAACTGACGCAGGGAGGACGTGATAGGTCGATCACCGTCTCCCTAACTGGTTGTGATGTAGGAGAAGAACCCCATGAACGAGGGCGTGCATCACGCAACTTCCAGTGGGAGATGGACAAGAAGAAAAACAATAGGAAACTAAGGAATTTCTGATTTTGGACTTTCAACCAAAACAAGAAATTGTTATTCCTATTTTTAGATTTTGGCCCAACTCGTGGGGCCCATATTGATCATTTATAATGATCTGTTCTATCCATTTTGTAGAGCTGCTCGACGCCGAGAAAACCTAATAAGTTTCACGTCGATCCGAGTTACAGATTGATCGTGGCGTCCAAAATGGTACGAACTGTCTAAAAAGTTTCAAATTCTGCCCACTAAAACTGGAGATGGTCCAAGTGGCCCACTACTACTGATATGGAGAATATGAGCCAACCATTTTAAAGAGTACATCGATGTCAGCAAAACCACAAAGTTTTGTGGCAATCAGATATGTGGATTACTCGTATCAGCGGATGGAAGACGGCGCCCGATAGGTGTTAGACAGTTTGCGCAGATTTTTCTATTTCTTTTCTAATTGTATTAGGATTCTTTTTTTCATTTGCAAGTTAGTGTTAAGTATGAATTTCGAGTTTAATTTATTATTTAAAGTAAATTATTCATTCAATCTATCAAAAATAATTATTTGGAATTAATTTCCTCTTTTATCATTTTATTTCTTCTCGTAGATTCGAGAAACAATCGGTTAGGGAGACGGTGATCGACCTACCACATCCTCCCTACGTCATTGGTATCAGAGAGAGGGTTCATCCTCAGGACGATGGCCTCTAATGAAGGGTTGGATCTTTATCCTAAGGACAGTGCTCCAAGGGATTATATCACAGCGACAGCTTTCAATGAAGTACATCGGGAGAATCGGTTGATCCTGCAAGGTATATAGGCAACCCTCGACCACATCGTAGCGGCATTAAATCTGCCCTAAGCCCAAGGCAATAGTCAACAACCACATGTGCTCGCTATACGGAATAACCCCATGTTCTGTAGAGCACCCCAGGTGGCCTATCGCAGGGCTATCCCAAACGATTCAAAACCCAACGATAAAGAGGTCGAAGACATCATCGTACGACGGCCTGCGTGTGGGAATGATCTTGGGGATTATGTTGAAAGAGATTTTCGAAGTAATGAAACTTCGGATAAGGTCGTTGAAGTACAACCCACCACCATCTCAGAGGATGTTCAAAACTCTAAGGAAGTGGAGGAAATCAATACTTCAGTCTTAAAGGATAGGGAATGAGAGTCTGAAGTTATTCCAGACGTTATAGAGTTAGTTTTGACGGAATCCATGAGCATCCTAGAAAGTGTCACGCCAGCAATGCAGAAAATTGAGGCGATCGTAGTTTCCGAACTTCCTGATGAATTGTTCATCGTGAAGGAAATTGTCCTCTATCAGAAAATGCCAACTTTTGATATGCCAAAGAAGGTAGTAATTATTCATATTGGCATGGAGAAGAAGTCGGAGAAAGTTGTTGCAGCATTCCACGATAAGGCTAGCAACATCGACTTCCAAAGTTAAAAGCAAATCATGGCCCTAACATAAAGCGAAATTCGAGAACAAGTTTTTTTCAAGTGGGGAAGAATGATGTAGGAGAAGAACCCCATGATCGAGGGCGTGGATCATGCACCTTCCTGTGGGAGATGGACAGGAAGAAAAACAAGAGAAAACTAAGGAATTTCTGATTTTGGAGTTTTAACCAAAACTGAAAATTGTTATTCCAGTTTTTGGATTTCGGCCCAACTCGTGGGGCCCATATTGATCATTTATGATGATTTGTTCCATAAATTTTGTAGAGCTTCTCGACGCCAAGAAAACCCAACAAGTTTCACGTCGATCCGAGTTACGGATTGATCGTGGCGTCCAAAATGGTACGAACTGTCCAGAAAGTTTCAAATTCTGCCCATTAAAACTGAAGGTGGTCTAGGTGGCCCACTACTACTGATATGGAGAATCTAAGCCGACCATCTTGAAGAGTACGTCGATGTCAGCAAAACTACAAAGTTTCGTGACAATTAGATATATGGATTGCTCGTATCAGCGGATGGAAGACGGCGCCCAACAGGCGTTATACAGTTTGCGCAGATTTTTCTGTTTCTTTTCTAATTGTATTAGGATTCTTTTCTTCCTTTGCAAGTTAGTGTTAAGTATGAATTTAGACTTTAGTTTATTATTTAAAGCAAGGTAATTATGTTTTTTTTATTATTCATTCAATCTATCAAAAACAATTATTCAGAATTAATTTCCTCTTTTTATCCTTTTATTTCTTCTCGTGGATTCGAGAAACAATCTGATGTAGGAGAAGAACCCCATGATCGACAGCATGGATCACGCACCTTCTTGCGGGAGATGGACATGAAGAAAAATAAAAAGAAAGTAAGGAATTTTCGATTTTAGAGTTTCAACCAAAACAGGAAATTGTTATTCCCATTTTTGGATTTCTACCCAACTCGTAGGGTCCATATTGATCATTTCTAATGATTTGTTCCGTATATTTTGTAGAGCTGCTCGACGCTGAGAAAACTCAATAAGTTTCACGTTGATCCGATTACGAATTGATCGTGGCGTCTAAAATGGTACGAATTGTCCAGAAAGTTTTAAATTCCGCCCACTAAAACTGAAGATAGTCAAGGTGGCTCACTACTACTGATATGGAGAATCTGACCGACTATCTTGATGAGTACGTCGATATCAGCAAAACCATAAAGTTTTGTGGCAATCAGATATGTGGATTGCTCGTATCAGCGGATGGAAGACGGCGCCCGACAGGCGTTATACAATTTGCATAGATTTTTCTGCTTCTTTTCTAATTGTATTAGGATTCTTTTCTTCCTTTGCAAGTTAGTGTTAAGTACGAATTTAGAGTTATTTTATTATTTAAAGCAAGGTAATTTTGTTTTTTTATTATTCATTCAATCTATCAAAAACAATTATTCAGAATTAATTTCCTCTTTTTATCCTTTTATTTCTTCTCGTGGATTCGAGAAATAATCTAATGTAGGAGAAGAACCCCATGATCGAGGGCGTGGATCATGCACCTTCCTGCGGGAGATGGACAGGAAGAAAAATAAGAGGAAAGTAAGGAATTTTCTATTTTGGAGTTTCAACCAAAACAGAAAATTGTTATTCCCGTTCTTAAATTTAGGCCCAACTCGTGGGCCCCATATTGATTATTTATAATGATTTGTTCTGTCCATTTCGTAGAGCTACTCGACGCCGAGAAAACTCAACAATTTTCACGTCGATCCGAATTATGGATTGATCGTGGCGTCCAAAATGGTACAAACTGTCTAGAAACTCATTCCAGATTGCGAGATACGACTGTTTTACGGTCCTGACGGTCTGGATCACTTTCGACCCCGACCAGTCTTCTTTTGGTCCATCTGGGCCATGAAATAATTGGCGACCCGTTCTACATCAGCCTCCTCCACATCAAAAGAACTCGACCTCGAGTTCTTGTCCAACTTTGGTTCATGATATTTGTACAGATCTGCCACGTTGAAAGTCCTTGAAATCTCCATGTCTCCGGAAGATCAACAACATAGGCATTATCATTGATCTTTCGAATGATCGGTACCGGTCCAATCTTCTTGTGCTTCAATTTGTTGTAGGTCCCAGTAGGAAATTGCTTTTTGCGTAGATGGACCATCACCCTGATCACCTATTTCGAACACTTTGGCACGCCGATGCTTGTCGGCCGCTTCCTTGTATCTCTCATTCAAAGTCTGTAATTTGTTGTGCACCTTTGTATGTATGTCCATGATTCAATACGCCATATGTTTAGCTGCAACGCTCGTGCCCGGAAGCTTGGGCAGGGGAACTAAATCAAGCGTGTGACGAGGCACACACCCATAGACAATCTGGAATGGGGATTTCCCTGTCGAGCGGTTCACCATGTTGTTGAAAGCAAATTTCGATTGAGCCAGGGCCATGTCCCACTGCTTCGGCTTATCACCTGAAAGGCAATGGATGAGATTCTCCAATGTGCGGTTTACGACCTCAGTCTGTCCATCTGTCTGCGAATGGTAAGCACTGCTGAATTAAAGTCACGTATAGAACCAATTCCACAAGGCTCACCAAAAATGGCTAGCGAATTTCATGTCCCGGTCTGAAGTGATCGTCTTAAGAATCCCATGTAGTCGTACAACTTCCCGAAGAACAAATTCGCAACATGTATCGCATCAAATGTTTTCTTATAGGGAATGAAGTGTGTCATCTTAGAGAATCGATCTACCACCATCAACACCGAATCCATGCCACGTTGTGTTCGTGGGAGACCTAGCACAAAATCCATGGACAGATCCTCCCAAGGGCAATCGGGTATGGGTAATGGCATGTAGGGACCCATATTTTGAGATTGCCCTTTATAGGTCTGACAAATATGGCACCGTTGTATTGCCCTTCCAACATCACGGGCTAATTACGGCCAGTAATACCGCTCTTCCACCATTGCTCTGGTCTTGTCCCGTCCAAGGTGACCACCAAGGCCACCACCATGTAGCTCGATAATAATTTTGTCCTGCAATGAACTTTGCAGAATGCAAAGTCGATTTCCTTTGAAGAGGAAACCGTTCTGAATAAGAAAGTCACTTGGGTGACCTTCTTGGCACTTGGTCCATGCGTTGGCAAAATCCTCATCCTCGGCGTAAAGTTCCTTGAGACAATCGAATTCAACCACCTCACTGCTTATTGTGATAAGGAGGGATGCACGTTGGTTAAGTGCATCAGCCACCTTGTTCTGCTGCCCTGACTTATGTTTTAAAACAAACGTGATTCCTGTAAGAACGAAATCCATCTAGCATGTATACGATTCACATTAGTCTGAGTATTGACAAATTTTAATGCCTGATGATCATCGGTGTATAGAATAAACTCCCTTTGGATAAGATAGTGGCGCCAATGATGCAATGCCTGGACCACTGCATATAGTTCAAGCTCATAGGTCAACCACTTCTGCCGTGTGTCGCTGAGTTTCTCATTGTAGAAGGCAACTAGCCTTCCCCCAATTAATGCCGACATAGGATGCATTACACTCTACCTCAAATAACTTGTCAAAATTGGGGAGTACCAAGACCAATGTAGTAGACAACCGATGCTTGATCTCTGTGAAACTCTTCTCTGCTTCTTCGGTGAACTGAAATGGACCCTTCATCATACAGTCAGTAATTGGCGCGATGATACTGCTAAAGTTCCATACGAATCGACGATAGAAGGTCACGAACCCATGGAAACTTCGTACTTCATGAATGTTCGTTGGTGACGGTCGCTCCCTAATTGCTCAAACTTTCTCTTCGTCCACTCGGATACCCGTGGATGACACGATGAAACCTAGAAATAATAATTGATCAGTTAAGAAACTACACTTCTTCAGATTTAAGTATAGCTTGTTGTCAACCAACACTTGAAATACTTCTCTAAGATGGTTCATGTGCTCTGTCTCATTCTGACTGTATATGAGGATGTCATCAAAGTATACGACAACGTAACGGCCAATGAACGGCTTCATTGATTCATTAAACGCATGAAGGTACTTGGTGCGTTAGTTAAGCCGAAGGGCATAACCAGCCACTCATACAGTCCTTCATTGGTTTTGAAGGCCGTTTTGCACTCATCACCTGGACTAATACGGATTTAATGGTATCCACTCTGTAGGTCCATTTTGGAGAACACCTTGGAGCCCTAGAGCATGTCGAGCATGTCGTCCAGCCGCGGTATCGGGAATCGATATTTAACTGTTATCTTATTGATTACGCGGCTATCGATATACATGCGCCAGGTTCCATCCTTCTTTGGGGTTAGGGGCACCAGAACAACACACAGACTCATGCTCTCCCTGATAAGACCCTTATGGATCAATTCCTCCACTTTTGGACTCTTTTGGACTCATCCGGCAGTACGGTCGGTTGGGTAAACTAGCCCCTGGGACGAGGTCGATGTGATGTTGTATGTCTCGCATGAGAGGCAACTCATCGGGCAACTCATTAGGCCAAATAATTTTGAATTCGTCGAGCAACGGTTTAAGGCTTGGAGGGATAATGAAGGATCCTGACTCGTTGCCCTTAATCACCATGGCGTATACTTCGCCCGTTTCCTTTGATTCTTTCACAAACTCATGAATGACAAGGAGAGAGTTCCCCTCCACTTTAGAAGCTTCAGGGTGTTTCTCAGGTGCCATAGGGGCCAAAATGATTTTTCGGCCATCCTTGGTGAACACGTATATGTTTTCCCGTCCACAATGGGTTACATCCCGATCTGATTACCATGGCCACCCAAGTAATATGTGGCAGGCTTTCATGTCAACCACATCACAGAGAACCTCGTCCTTATAGCTTTTACCAATGGAAAACGAGATAATGCATTGATGAGTTACCTTGGTCTCATTCACCTTCTTGATCCAACCGATAGAGTAAGGCATAGGGTGCTTCGTCATAAGCAGATGCAGCTTGTTCACCATAATTTTCAAAACAATATTCTCACTACTCCCGCTATCTATGATCACGTCACAGACTTTGCCTTGCACGATGCACCTTGTGCGAAAGATATTGTGTCGTTGTGGGTGCACTTCTTTTCTGGGAGAGTAAAGTAGTCGCCTCACGACTAGCGACTCGCCATGATCTTCAGCCAGTCGATCTCCGTCCCCCTCATCGGCTTGTTCCAATTTGGGGTCGTCTTCTGCTACTTCCTCTTCTACGCCACCTTCATCCGTGGTTAAGTGGGTTGTAGGGTGTTGAGGGCAAGCATTCGACCAGTGGCCTGGTTGGCCACAGTGAAGACAATAGTCCAGCCTCAACCGACCATATGGGTTGGGGATCCTGCTAGGACCCGCTGTCGTGGGGGTTGTATGTTGAGGTCTTGAGGCATCGCTTCCCGTGTCTCAGTTTGCGGCGATAGAGGGTTGAGGACGCCCCTTATAAGTTCTTTGCCTTTGGCCAATGTAGTATCCTGAGTGGGTCCTGTGATGGGGTTCCGTACCGCCGGATAGGGTCGTGGAGGGGGTCGCGATAATTATGTTTCCGCACAGGTGGCTAATTGGTAAGCCTCACTCAACGTCCAGACTAGATGCATCTGGACCTTATCCTGGATTGCAAATCGCAACCCACCAATGAATCATGATACTTGTTATGCCTCGGATTCCGCCAAATTATTTCGTGTAGCCAACCAATGGAATTCTTCAAAATACTCAGCTACAGTTCGATTTCCCTGACGAAAATTTTGATACTATTGGAATAAAATTTGTTCGTAGTCGTTGGGGAGAAATCGAGCCCTAAGGAGCTGTCTCATTCGAGGCCATGATCGGATGGGCGCCTTATTTTGACGGGTGTAGGAAACTTATAGGTTTTCCCACCATGCTGATGCGCCGAATTTTAGCTTATATGCAATTAGTTTTACCTTTTTGTCGTCCGGCACGTCCATGTAATCGAAGTATCGCTCGACCTCTGCCAGCCAGTCGAGGAACTCCTCTATTCGAAGCAGGCCATTAAAGCTAGGAAGATCAGCTTTGCCTCTGTAATCTTGTTCTGCTCATTCCAATAACGCAGGGAGGACGTGGTAGGTCGATCACCGTCTCTTTAACCGATTGTTTCTCGAATCCATGAGAAGAAATAAAAGGATAAAAAGAGGAAATTAATTTTGAATAATTGTTTTTGATATATTGAATGAATAATAAAAAAAAATATAATTACCTTGCTTTAAATAATAAACTAAACTCTAAATTCATACTTAACACTAACTTGCAAAGGAAGAAACGAATCCTAATACAATTAGAAAAGAAACAAAAAAATCTGCGTAAATTGAATAACGCCTGTCAGGCACCATCTTCCATCTGCTGATACGAGCAATCCACATCTGATTGCCACAAAGCTTTGTGGTTTCGTTGACATCGACGTACTCTTCAAGATGATCGGCTCAGATTCTCCATATCAGTGGTAGTGGGACACCTGGACCATCTCCAGTTTTAGTGGGCAAAATTCGAAACTTTCTAGACAGTTTGTACCATTTTAGACTCCACGATCAATCCGTAACTCGGATCGACGTGAAACTTATTGGGTTTTCTCGGCGTTGAGCAGCTCTACGAAATGGATGGAACATATCAGCATAAATGATCAATATGGGTCTCACGAGTTGGGCTGAAAACCAAAAACGGGAATAACAATTTCTTATTTTGGTTGAAACTCTAAAATCGAAAATTCCTTAGTTTCTTCTTGTTTTTCTTCCTGACCATCTCCCACAGGAAGGTGCGTGATCCACGCCCTCGATCATGGGGTTCTTCTCTTACATCACACCTTCCTGCGGGATATGGACAGGAAGAAAAGAATCCTAATACAATTAGAAAAGAAACAGAAAAATTTGCGCAAACTGTATAACGCCTGTCGGGCGCCGTCTTCCATCCGCTGATACGAGCAATCCACATATCTGATTGCCACAAGACTTTATGGTTTTGCTGACATCGACGTACTCTTCAAGATGGTCTGCTTAGATTCTCCATATCAGTAGTAGTGGGCCACCTGGACCATCTCTAGTTTTAGTGGGCAGAATTCGAAACTTTCTAGATAGTTCGTACCATTTTGGACGTCACGATCAATCCGTAACTCGGATCGACATGAAACTTCTTAGATTTTCTCAGCGTCGAGCAAATCTACGAAATGGATGGAACAGATTATCATAAACGATCAATATTGGCCCAACGAGTTGGGCCGAAATCTAAAAACGAGAATAAAAATTTCCTATTTTGGTTGAAACTCGAAAATCGGAAATTCCTTAGTTTCCTCTTGTTTTTCTTCTTGTCCATCTCCCACAGGAAGGTGCGTGATCCGCACCCTCGATCATGGGGTTCTTCTCCTACATCAATAACATAATACATGTCGTCCACCTGAGTGGATGGGACTGATATTTTTTCAAACTGGTGATCCTCATGGTGAGGCTAATCTATTAGACGGGTTGGATGTGGCATGCACATAACATGATACAATTGATCTAATGATTGGATGGTACTTGCTCCTGAACCCAACTTCTACTATTTATTTATGTGGAATTTTAAATACACTCACATCTTTGCGCAATACACACGGGTGGATTATTCTTATAAGTGGGTCTTAAGGTTTGGTAATCCACACCATTGGTCAGTTGCTTCTGTGATGGGTAGACCATTCCCCAAAAGATCTGTAATGTGAACAGCTATTGTAGTTTCTTCTTATCCATATATTTGCAGGCCAAAAATTGAAAGTTTATAATCGTCCCATCAAGAAGATTTTTTAGGATTGGTCCATCCAAAGGGTAAGTGAATAGATCTATGGTCTGGATTATGGAACCATGGATGCACATGTAAGAATTGAAGACCCACATGCGATGCTATATAAATGGTCGCGTCACCTTCCTATTCATCATTCTCTAGTTCTAGTTCAAACATATTATTGATAGAGCCTAACTTTTAAATTGATCTGGACCGTCTATTTATGAGCAAATTAATGGGTGCTTAGAATTGTTTGATTGGTGTGATTTTAGACGATAAACATTGATATTTACACTACTTCTAATGTACAGTCTAGATTGATGGATTACATTATCCAAATTTTCCAATGCAAGAATAATAAGTTGCAGTGCTTTGAGGGATCATTTCTCGAATGAAATAAAACAAATAGATACAAAGGGTAGCATGTCTTACATGTGATCTGAAATGCGAAATAAATGATCGATCTATGCATCGACTGTAGGAACTGAAATCATCTGATCTGAAGTAGCGTACCCATTTGAGAAGCCATAGGATGAGATGGACGGACGGGATCTTCCGAACCTTACACCTTTAGAGGACGCTAAGGGATGGAGAAGTTTGTGTCCACGCGTGGGGACTCATCACTATTTATAACAAATCACATGTGGGAGTTTTTCTTTATTTATTAAAAAAACCCATCGAATCTCCCCTTCATTCATGACTCCACACTTAATATCCCATACCCATTAATATAGTGTAACAAAGCGTCCCACTCCAAGCACGTTTTTAGTGTGATCACAACTTAAGTGGGGTCCACCGGTATGCTCGATCTAAATTATCCATCTTTAGGTAGATCCAAACAATTGATCATGTAGGCTCATCTTAAGAAGTCTTACATTCTCCCACTTGGGCCACATTGATCAATGTCAAAAAATATTTTGTAAAACATTTTTTTATCATTAAAAAAGAAAACATCTTAATGGTTAACCAATGTATCTTTCGGATAATATAAGCAACGCTTCTACAATCTGGTCCATCAAAACTAATAGCATTGGATTGTGGTAGTCATCACAACATTTAATCTTTGCGAAGTGAGACGAATCACGGTCACAAATGCTACCACCCTTAGCAATATAGATCAAGGACATGGAAGTGTGGTATGAAGATTACACATATAATGTGATCAAATGTGCCTATCTTCAAGAGATCTTGGAGCTTTATATGTCTCCAAGGAGACAATACTTAAATTTCACTTACTCGAACTAAAATTGCACATACTTAATAAGAAGTGGAAACAAATTTAATAAATAGAATCATCAAAGTTATATAAATGAGATCTCTGTAAATGTCTGTGCATAATAGATCAAACTAAACTCCTACTAACTGAATACACTTGTAGGATCAATAACACCCATAGAAGTCAAATGCTCCTGAAATAGCGTGATAGGGAGCCCTTTATTGAGTGGATTCGCTATCATCTGCTTAGTGCCGATGAGCTCTATAGACATTTGACGATTCTGAACTCTTTTCTTCACAACAAGATACTTAATGTCGATAGGCTTCGACCTTGATGAATGCTTGTTATTACTTGAAAAGTTTACCGCAGCTGAGTTGTCATAAAATATTCTCAATGGTTTCGGGATATGCTCCAATACTCGCAAACTTGAGAAGAAGCTTTGTAACCATATTACATGATTTGTAGCTTCATGACATGTAATGTACTCAGCTTCCATGGTGGATGAAGCCGTTATTGTCTGTTTTACGCTCTTCCAAGACACAGCCCCACCAACCATCATAAAAATATAGCCAGAAGTGGACTTCTTTGGTGTCGAGGCAGCCAACAAAATCTACATCTAAGTATCTAACTAACTCCAAATGGTCAGACCTTCTACATGTAAGTACGAAGTCCTTTGTCCGCTGCAAATAGCATAACACCTTCTTTACGGCTATCTAATGTTGCATCCCTGGGTTGGAGAGATACCTGCCCAACATTCCAACTGCAAAAGCAATATCCGGTCGCGTACAGACTTGAGTATACATAATGCTCCCTGCAGCTGACGCATATGGAATATCTTTTATACTATTCTTTTCTAGATCATTCTTTGGACACCGAAATTGGCCGAATTTATCGCCTTTCACAATGGGCGATTTGCTAAGAGCACAAATTTGCATGTCGTACCTTTTAAGTACCCTATCGATATAGGTCCTCTGTGACAAGCTAAGCAGTCCGTGTGATCTGTCACGGCGTATCTCAATGTCCATGATAAAAGAGGTGTCACCAAGATCCTTCATCTTAAATCTTTGAGATAATTTTTTTTTGGTATCGCGTAATAACCCAATGTCACTGCTAACTAACAAAATGTCGTCGGCATACAAAATCAATATAATGAACTTGCTCTCACTGATCTTAACATAGATACACTTATTCACAGTGTTCTCTACAAAGCCATATGAGGAAATCACTTCATGAAATTTTAGGTACCACTATCGTGATGCCTGTTTCAACCCATAAATGGATTTCTTAAGTTTAAAAATCATATGTTCTGAGTTATCGACTGCAAAACCTTTTGGTTGCATCATATATACGTTCTCTTCCAAATCTCCATTGAGAAACGTAGTTTTGACATCCATTTGGTGTAGCTCTAAATCCATATGAACCACGAGAGCCATTATGATTCTAAATGAGTCTTTCTTAGATACCGGTGAGAAAATCTTTAAATTCAATGCCTTCACATTGATTAAAACCCTTAGTAAAAAGTCTGGCTTTATATCTTTCGATATTACCTTTGGAATCCCATTTGATTTTAAACACCCATTTATAACCAATCGGCTTAATTCCTTTAGGTAATTCTATAAGATCCCAGACTTTATTGTCATTCATGAATTTTAATTAATCTCTTATGGCATCCAACCATCTAGAAGTGTTAACACTTTGTTTGACTTGTGTAAATGATTTAGGATCCCTTTCCACCCCTATGTCAAATTCGTGCTTATGCAAATAGACAATGTAATCGTTAGGAATTGCAGACCTCCTCTCTCTCTCTCAAAGATCTTCTTAATGGTTCATTTTCTTGAATTGGGTTTTGATTTTCTTCTTCGGTGGGTTGTATAAGAGGTTCATTGTAGTGATCTACAATGATTAGAGGCTTAACTACATGATGTATATCCATGTTACTAGGAATGACCGTGATAGGAATCATGGTCCGTTCTTCCTCGAATATAACATTCCTATTGTTCAGGCTCTCACTATTATCAATGTCCTCAATGAACCTGGAATTCCTAGCCTCTATAATCCTCATGGAGTGGGAAGGATAGTGAAATCTATAACCTTTTGACCTTTCTGGGTATCCAATGAAGAAACAACTTATTATTCCGGGGTTGAGTTTTCTTTCATACGGGTTATAGGGTTTGGCCTCTGCTGGACAACCCCAAACATGGAAGTATCGGAGACTTGGTTTTCTCCCATTCCACAACTCAAAAGGGGTTTTTGATACAGCCTTGCTAGGGACCCGATTAAGGATATGAACAACGGTTTTGATCGCATCGCCCCATAGAGATTCTGACAATCTCGAATTACTAATCATGCTACGCACCATGTCCATTAGGGTGCGATTGCGCCCTTCAGCTACACCATTCTGGTATGGAGTTCTAGGCATTGTGTATTGGGAGATAATGTCACAATCTTGTAGGTACTTGGCAAATGGTCTTGGATTATGACCTGATTCGTTATATCTGCCATAGTACTCACCACCACGGTCAGATCTGACGACTTTAATATTTCTATTACAGCTTTATAGATTTTAAAAGAATCTAGGGCCTCTGATCTTTCATTTATAAGATAAAGGTACTCGTATCGAGAGTAGTCATCTATGAAGGTGATAAAATATTTCTGTCCACTCCATGATGCAATAGAGAATGGACCACAAATGTCTGTATGTATCACCTCTAAGAGTCCCACACTCTTAGTTACACCTTTCTTCCTGATTCTAGTCTGTTTACCCTTTATACAATCTATAAAGACTTTAAAGTCAGAGAAGTCTAAAGAATGAAGAATTTCTTCCCGCACCAGCCTTTCCAATCTCTCACGAGAGATATGGCCTAATTGTCTGTGCCACAACATGGATGAATTTTCACAATCCATTCTCCTCTTAGTTCCTGACTTATTTCCATAGAGAGAATCTAAATTATAGACATGAGAGGCATTTAAGTCCAACTGGTATAGGTTATTAACCATAATGTCAGTGCCAATAACATCTGAATCGTAGTAAATACTAAATAACCAAATTTTTCTAAACGAGAAATTGAAGTTAAACTGCGCCTTATGGAAGGTACACAAAATGTATCTACTAGATTCAATGTATGGCCTAATTTTAACCTAAGCCTAAAAAACTCCAATTGCCTCTACGTCCACCTTAACGTCGTTGCCCATATAGGCTGATTGCTCTGCATCAGTTGGTGGCCAGCTCTGTAACATATTCTGCATGGAATTACAAATGTGAATAGTTGTACCAGAATCTGTCCACCATGAATCTATCGACACGTCTGCCAGATTAGATTCAAAACAGACCAAGACATAATCCTTACCCTTCTTTACAAGCCACTGCTTGAACTTAATGCAGTCCTTTTTCTGGTTGCCCGACTTCTTACAAAAGAAATAATTATTATTCTTTGCCCGCTTTCTACTTGACTGATTTTCAGGTTGATGTTGATTGCTTGAAGAACCTGAATGTTGCTTATCAGAACCTTGTTTTCTTTTCTTTTTCCTATTATATCCCTGTCCCGAGGTTATAAGATGGACGCTATGTGCCTTGCCTTGTTTACTGAGCCTTTCCTCCTCTTGAACGCATTGAGAAATCAGTTCATTCAATGTCCATTTGTATTTTTGGGTGTTATAGTTAACTTAAAATGTACTAAATTGATGAGCGAAGGAGTTCAGGACCAAGTATACTAAGAGTTCATCTTCTATTCTAAGATCGAATGAGCGAATCTTAGAGACCACATCAATTAGTTCTACGATGTACTCTTGAATATTTCCATGATCATTATAGGATGCGCGAGTTAATTAGCCCAAAAGGGAACTCACTTCAGTTTTATCCGATCTCTTGAATTGGTTTCCTATTTCAGTTATGAAAACTTTGGTCTTCTCAGTTTCAAGCATGACACCCTTCATGGTCTCAGAAATCGAGTGCTTTATGATTTTGAGACATGTCTTGTTGGATTTAACTCATGCCTTATAGTGTGCAATTTCTGATTCAGTACTCTAGTCAGATGGTTTAGGAGGTTCCTCCTCTTCCAGTGCAAGGTCTATATCCATGCACCTTAGGACTATCTCTACGGACTCTTTCCATTTGGGATAATTGGACCCAGTTAAAAGGGGTACTGAATTGTATTGAGTTGAAACATTAGCTGGTTAAAAATACACTCACATTATAGTAAAGTGTTTAATTATTCATGAATATCAATTAAGTATCAAGCAAAATTCATGATTAACATTCAATTAATTGTGGCCTTCCAATTGAATTGTCCAGGATGATGATGGGCCCAATCATACAATCCTAGCGAGAGTCTGACACATCATCATGACTCCTCCTGTGGGATAAAGTCATGACATACAAGTGACTCTCCTGAACATGAAGCTAATTGATGGTAGTCATGTAAATCTGAGACACTTAACACCTGTAGGCGAAATGGGTCTCTCAGCCTTACACCACCATCATCATTTACTCCACACCGCTTGTGTCCTACCAAACAGTGATCGTCTGTGTTTTCGTCACCGCTCGCATTGAACCCAAACGCAACTTTATGCAATCCTAATATTGAATCCTAAAATCACGAGTCAAAATTTATAAAATTTTTACTGATTGAGGTCACCGTGGTGGCTAACAGAGCCAATTCAAATTCCACAAAATTAGACTCAGGATTGCCTATATAATCCTGCCCTTAACGGATCATATTAAAGTAGTATGATTTGGCCTAAAATGCAACTGATGTTGACCATCTAAAGGTTGGGAGAAATCTTTTCTAAATTGACGGTTGGATCATCGATTTAAAAGTCAACAACTAAAATCAGCTATGGAAGATGGGTAATGGCCCTATTTCGGACCAAATCAAAACTTAATAATATGAATCCTTAATTACTAGGGTCATCCATCAAGTGAAACCTACCAATCGTTTATTTATTAAATATGGCCAACTTGTACGATAACCCAAGTATAATTCATTATAACTAAATAACAACATATAATAACTAGTTTGATCAAAACTCCAAAATTAGGCCATCTATAGGTCAATCTGAGCTATTAGATGTATTTAGAACATACTAATTAGGCTACGAAATAAACTTTAGCCTAATCTAATTTAAAATCAATCAGATCCGTTCAAAACACCCTTTAAATGGTCACGATCGATTTGACCAGATCTGAATACATCCAAAAAAAAAAAAAAACTGACTAGTCTATGTTGAAGATCATATCATTTTAGTTACTCGGATCGAATTTCACTCAAATCTTACCATTGAAACATCATATGTGGCCCACTTAATGAGTGATCAATATTGTTCATCCAATATTTTCATCATCCAAAATCTGATCGGGGTGAGTGACCACTCTATTCGAAGTCCTCTACGAGGAGAACAAGATTATTGGATCAGATGATCCAAAGGGGTCCAATTGTGAGTCAAAATGGATCACAATCGGCTAACCATACGAAGATAAATTAAATGCATGGTTTTTAAGACAAAATTAAACATGGCTTTAAGTAAAGTCCCATTAAATGTAGGCTTTAAGGGAAGATCCATTAAAAGGTTTGAAGGCCCTATGTTAAAGTGGTCAGATGCTCAATGGATTTAAGGATAAAAAAATAAAAAAAAACTATTGGTCCAAATGCCCAAAGTGAACCAAAAATAAATTTCAAATAAAAAATGGAAACCTTAGGCCTAAGATTTAGGCCTCTAGATCCGATTATTGATATATAGAATCGATGGTCCAGATCTGACTATGAAAATCCACGAATGGATAACTCAGATCTGACCAATAAGATCCGTGATCGGATTCATCAATCTCCATTGATCCGCCACAATTGATGCATAGTTGTCTCTGATACCAAATGTGATCTGAAATGTGGAATAAATGATCGATCTATGCATCGACTGTAGGAACCGAAATAATCTGCTCTAAAGTTACGCACCTATTTGAGAAGCCATAGGATGAGATGGACGGACCGAATCTTCTACACCTTACACCTTTAGAGGACACTAAGGATGGGGAAGTTTGTATCCATGATCTATGTGTAGGCGTGGGGACCTGTCACTATTTATAACAAATCACATGTGAGAGTTTTTCTTTATTTATTAAAAAAACCCCATCAAAACTCCCATTCATTCATAACTCCACACTTAATATCCCATGCCCATTAATGTGGTGTAACGAAGCGTCCCACTCCAAGCACCTTTTTAGTGTGACCACAACTTAAGTGGGGTCCACCAGTATACTTGACCTAAATTATCCATCTTTAGGTAGATCTAAACCATTGATCATGTAGGCCCACCTTAAGAAGTCTTACATTACACAACCCCACAAATGCAAGAGCTATGAGAAATAAGTAATGGGTTTGTTTGATGACACGAGCCATACAACCCATTCTCCATCGGAAGCTAACCCACATGACAGCCTGGCAGACGTGTGAGATACCTGGCACACATCAGGTGCGTGGTACCATAAACATGACCTGGTCGAAAAGTTCAGACCAGTCCTCCTACCCGATTTCGGTGAACATAAACTATACATTGAACAAAACCTGACAGTTTTGGGGACAGTGTATGTTTACTGTGGCCCTTATGATGAATGGTTTGGATCTCTGTCACTTGTGCTATAATGGCAAGGGTTTGGTGAATCACCCCACCCGTATGATTGGGCGCACGTCTTCAATTCTAATGAAGTTATGGATGCTAAAGGGAAAACACAAATATCAGATTGATCCGAAACTTCTGGGCCCGGAGAATTTTTCTATCGTAGGCATACAAATTCTAATGTTTCCCGTGGTGTGTGTAATATTTGAGCTTTGGATCTGCCTATTTCTTTGGCTCATGCCATAGAACGAGCTTGCAGAAAGGATGGACACCATGGATAGGTCACATATATCATGGTGGGCCTCATAGTTTTTTAAGTTTTGGGTTCATGCCATATCAGCTTGATAGAAAATTTTTGTAGCCCACAAAAGTTTTTAATGGTCAATCACCACTTTTTCCTGTAGTGTGGTCCAAATGAGATTTGTATCTGGTGAAATTTTGTGCTCTTGCCCTCAAAAGAGCTGGCAAAACAGATGGACGGTGTGGATATAAGATATACGTCATGGTGGGCTCCACAGTCAGGGATCCAGGATCCCCGAAACCGCATCCCTAGGACATGGCCGCATGAGTTTTTTTTATCTGTATGATTTTAGGGTTCAGGGTGAGCACGAGGCCATGCACCTCATGCACTGGGCGTATCACGTTTGCTGGTAGTCGTTTTTTCCATTAACTAGCTTCTCAATGAACTAGGGCCTTCTTTCAACATGCCAGTTTGGAAAGGAAAATGCTTGCGTTCATCTGGCATGTACCCAGGTGTAACTGTCTCTAACTTAGGAAAATTATTTAAAGTGTATGAGATCCACCCCGTCCATCAGATTCACTGACCCTTGTTTGGCATTAATCCAAAAAACCTAGCTTTTTAAAATTTTTTTTTTAAGGGCAATAGAGGCTATATATTGATTCAGCGAAGAGAATACACAGTCATTCAGGCAGTGCCCACAAAAAGGTCGGGCCCCCACCTATCATATGCGCCTATACACACACAGACCTATCCTATCCCGGCTCATATCGCATCCTAACAATGCCAATCCTCGCCTTGTCAAGCACGACTAAACCCCGGATTATCCTAGGTAGGTCTCTTTGGGAATTAAAAATCCTGTCTGGATGGCCAGCGCTAGCTAACTTTGCCAGCCCATCCGCTACCGAGTTCCCCTCGTGGTAGATGTGAGAGCATCTCAGGTTGAGCTGGTTACATTTCTGTTGAATATTACCTAAGTAGTACCAAATGAACCAAGGACACGTGGCTCTTGGGTTGGTCAAGTTGTCGATAGCATCCGTGACCACCTTTGAATCAGAGATTCCACTACGATATTGGTTAGACCCATGCCTGCACAAATCTCCAAGCCATCCACCACGGCTTGAGCTTCGGCCACATTGTTAGAGACTCGGCCGTAGGCCTTGTGCAAAGCGAAAATCACCTTCCCAGTGTGATCTCTACATATACCCCCACCTCTGGCCTCTCTTGGATTTCCCCTCGACGACCCATCGACATTTAGCTTCAAACTCCTTATATCGGGCTTCCGCCATTTCACTTCTTGGAACGTAATTTTACAGGAATGGCTAGTGACATGAATTCCCAGGCGCTCCAACGAAGCCACTTCTTGTCTCGAGCTTGTACCACTCACCAGGATAGAAGGACTTAGCTTAGCTAGCCAGCGAGACACTTTGAAGATGATTTGGTTCATGGACATCTCTTGGCCCTCAAATCTGGACTTATTGCGACTAAGCCAAATTTCCCAGCAAATGATGCACGGAAGAATTCCCAGCATGTATTTGAATTTAGAAGACCTATTAGCCTTGCCAATCCAGTGAGAGATCCTCTGCTGGTGGCTAGGCACAAGACGTAAGCCAAACCATGTACCAAAATAGGACCATAACTTCTCAGCAACTTCCCCGTGGCAGAACAAGTGGTCCATATCCTCTTCTTTTCTAGCGCTTTGAATGGGTTGAACAAACTGAGACTGATGAACTTGCTCTGGGATCCCTCTTGTACTGGACCAGCCGTCAGGGCCTGTACCTCGTTGATTGTCATCATGGAGCTGATCATGAGGCCTGTTGGTGTCCTCCTAGGTAGCAGTAGCTACCTGACTGAACCATAACAGTTGCGCAGGTCTCCTAGTGAGCTCCACTTGCTCGTCGACTACTCTCCTTATCCCCTCGGTAGCCGTGTTAGCTTTAACAGGAAAAGAATGTGCAGGGAGTGGGTGAGCAATCGTGTTAGCTTCAGCAGGGAGTGAATGAGCAGGAAATGAATGTGCAGGTTCAATAGAGAGTGGCTGAACAGTTTCATAATTGTTGAGGTCCATGTGCACCGTGTCTTCAGTGTCAGTAATAGGTTGGTTGTTGTCTTGGTTAATTTGTTGTTCCTGAAGCTGATCATTCGTACAGCGGCTGTGGGGGGAAGCTCTATTCGGATTTAGAGACGGGGCATCATTCAGGCCAGTAGTTTCAATATAGCATTCACATATGGACGGAAGAGGCACCCCAAATCTTCTAATTGCCAGGTCCATCGGGATGGCATTGGGCATAATTTTCCAAACAAAAATTCCTATTTTGGGGGGAAGGACTTTGTCCTAGATCCACTTGGCCCAGCTGCAAATCTGAGTCCTGTGACGAATACCTTCCCAAGCTGACTTGAGGGAGAAGGATCCCAAAGACATCAGATTCCAAGATAGCCTGTCATTCCTATTGGATAGTTAAATGGTACTTTCTTGAACTATCTGCTTAGCTCATGTAGGGAGAATGTCATCAAGCTGCGTGAGATTCCAACCACCTGTAGTAGTGAAGAGATCACTGATCTTGATGTCTTTGAGGTAGGAAGGGATGACTCTGGTAGCTGCCCCTGCAAGCAGCCCATTTCCCGACCAGTTTTGGTAGCAGAAGCTGACCTGTCCAGACCCAATCAACCATCACGAGTGGTGAATGGCAAAAAGAAAATGTTTAGCAATCTCCTTCTAATGGGTTGAACTACCTGCGCTTATCGAATCGTTCTTCTCGGTGAAATTCTTAACGTACTTAGTGTGAATAGATTCGCCCATAGGGACCTACCATTCAGCAGATTCCAGCCCATCTTGACACGGAAGGCCTGCATGATGTGCTCCATTCTCTGAATCCCCAACCCCCCTTCAACCAATGGGCCACATATTCTTTCCCAGCTGACCCAATGTTTCTTGTTGCCTTCATCCGTAGCACCCTAAAAGAAATCAGCAAATGCTTTCTCCATTTGCTTACAAGCCGACTTGGGGATGTTGAAAGCTGAAAGCGTGTGGATAGGAATGCTGGTAAGGACATACATGATAAGAACCGTTTTCGCAGTAGCATTCAGAAGTTTGGCATTCCAGCCTGCCACCCTTTTGAAAATTCTTTGGATGATGGGCTGCACATGAATCCGAGGCAGCTTACCTTTCGTCAGGGGAGCACCAAGGTAAGTAACTGGGAAGGAGGTTTGCTTGTACCCTGTCAGTTGGCTGATCTTTCTGGCCTTTGCTCGCAGCGCTCGCTTGGGTAGGATGAAGGCAAGATTTGGATGCATTAACCTTATGACCTGACGCCCTTTCATAGTCTGCTATAAAACTAGTTAAGGCTCACACAGAAGTAAGATTACCGCTTAAAAACAACATCGTATTGTCAGCATATAGCAAGTGAGTGATCGTTAGACATGCACGTCCTAGCTGGAAAGGGGTGCACTTCCCTATCGCAAAAAGTTTAGAAACTCCTCTGCTTAAAACTTCTGTAGCTAAGATGAAAATAGCTGGTGATAGTGGGTCCCCTTGTCTCAGCCCCCGGGAGGCCTGAAAAAAACTTGAAGGGCGCCCATTAATGAGAATGGAAAACCAATTGTCTTCCCAACATCTGCGAGCCTGATTGATCCATCGAATATCGAAACCAAATTTCTGTAACACCTTGGATAGGAAACTCCATTCGACCCGATTGAAAGCTTTCTCCATATCTAGCTTGATAATCAAGTTACCCCCATGCACTTTTCTGTCAATGTCGTTTGCCAATTCGGTAGCAATAGATATGTTCTCCACCATTGATCTGTTGGAGACAAATGCCCCTTGCTCATCAGAAATGATGGTGGGTAAAATAAGAGCTAACCTTGTAGCAATAATTTTAGAGAAGATCTTCATGATGCCATTGCATAAGCTGATAGGCCAGTAATCCATTATCGTCAGCAGGGTTGTTCTTCTTTGGAATAAGGCAAATATTAGTAGCTTGGAACGCTCTAGGGATGGAGCCTCCTGTAAGAAAGTCTCTGGCAGCTTCTGTGATATCTTCGCTAATGATATCCCAGCAAGAGAAGAAGAAAGCTCCTCCGAAACCATCCGGCCCAGGGGCATTGTTAATTGGCATAGCTAAAGCAGCTTCTTTCACTTCGTTGAAGGTCAGGAGGTCTCAGAAGCATGTCGTTCATCTGACTGGAAACAAGACTGGGAATGCAGTTGAGGATTTCGTCATCGAGGTTGGGGCAGCCTGTGGAAAACAAATCCTTGAAATATCTCTCTGCCTCCCCAGCAATGTCCTCCTGGGAGTCAAGAACCACCCCTGATTGCAGTTTGGTTCTAGAAATAGTTAATCTTCTTCGTTTATCAATGACAGTATCATGGAAAAACCTAGTATTGCGATCACCTTCCGCCAGCTACGTGTTCCTGGATTTTTGCTTCCAGAAAATTTCTTCTTGAAGCAGGGCCTTGTTCAAATTCTGCTGGGCTACTTTCAAACTTAAATCATCTTCATCAGTGGTGGAATGCAATAACTTGAATTCTGCCTTGTTAACATCTTCCTCAGCCTTTTCAACGTTCCTACGGACATTACCAAAAACTTCTTTATTCCAGACTTTGAGGGCTCATTTGAGGGTTTTCATTTTGAGGAACACCTTGAACATAGGGGCAGCAGCCACATCTTCCTCCTAGGTCTTCCTGATCAGCCGTTGGAAGTCTTCATGCATGGTCCACATCCTTTGAAATTTAAACGGGCGAGGCTGAGACACTGAGTCCTCTTCGAGAGTTATCAACATAGGGGAGCGGTCAGATTGGGCTCTGGTGAGATGTTTCACCTTGAATCTTGGGAACTGCTGCCAACCATCCGCTGTTGCACAGAACCCTGTCTAGCCGGGCCCATCAGCGGGCTCGACCTGATCTGTTGTTGCACCAAGTGTATGTAGATCCAGTGAAGCCAGTGTCAATTAGGCCGACGCCGTTGATCACATCCCGAAAATCAGCCATGCCTCTCCTGTCTGAGGGGGTGCCCCCTAGTCTTTCTTCTGGACTAACAGTTACATTAAAATCACCTCCGACAAGCCACGACCCCATGGTTGTCTGAGATAGAGATCTTAAATCACTCCAAAGGAGCATGCGCTGCTCTCTATCATAGCTAGCATAGACAACGATCATGAAGCTAGTCTGTGGGAGCCCATCGCAGGTGATCTTGAGGGTGATACATTGGCGCGAGCTCTCAACTATCTCAGTCTGCAGCTGATTGTTATAAAGGATCCAGATGCGGCCTTCAGCAGCTTCCCCCATAATTTCTTTTTGGAAGCCCAACTTCGCCATGATATCCGGTCTTCTCGCCAGACTGATCATGGGCTCCTGAAGCATTAACATAGCAATCTTGTGTTTTCTGATAACCTGCTTTAAACGCTGCACAGTCACCCCTCACGTTCCAACATAGCATGGAAATCATTCTGAAACTGCCTCTGTCACCTCCGCCCTGTGCCTATTTCAGGTATTCCTGGCATTCTCCCTTTTTCCCAGTGACTGTGATAGCCTCCTTTTGCTCCTAGTGGTTTCCATGTGCAAAGGCTCTTGTAGGGTCCTATTACTTTCCTGAGAAACCTTTTCACTCAACAAACCACCCCCCCCCCCCTGAATATCTATCCATAAGTTTAGACCCTCCTGAACTGTGTATTCTGGCTCAAGGTCTTGACCTTCCTCGTGTAGCTGAATTGATTCTTCTATTTGAGAATGGAAATCATCATCAGCATCTTCTTCCCATCTTTGGACCTCTATTTCCCCTGCCCAAGATCTTCGTTCGAAGGCGTCTATTCTATTCAGTTGTGTAGCCAGGATTTGTGAATTTATATCCTCTTGTATATCTGTGCGCATACGTCTAGCAAACATAGCCCTTGAAGGCCTTTAATTCTTCTTCTGTTATCGACATTTTGTAGATTCCGGCAGCAGTACCACTACAATCTTTCGCTCTTGAACCATTTTGAGTAGAGCTATTACTCTGTGATAGAAGCCCCACCAGAACAGCATCCCCAGATACGTCCGTGGTAGTTCGATGATCATATCCAGATGGTATAGGTAAGCTGTCTAGCCGCCCAGGGTTTTCTGCAGCTGTGAAAGGAAAAACTCGGGGATATAATGACAGACTCCCCACCTTCCCGAGTAGTTACCACTCTCCCGCTGACTTGAGGGGGAGGGCTCCCAGTTGCAGGAAGGTGAGGCTCTGTGGCAGAAGGAGAAATAGATGCATCCAGAGGGTTACCTCTGGATGCATCTAGAGGGTTACCTTAGTAGGTAGAGTCTTAGAACCTTTCTCCATACCTCTATGGCAGCAAGAATGTTGGTGTGATGTGGCTGGCGCTCGACCAGGTGCCATAGGTTGGAGCCTTCCAGCTTCATCTGTGTCTCCGTGGCAGTTAGTGCATATATGTGCTGGGGTAGATGCTCGATCAGGTGGCAGGGAATGATGTCTTCCTGTTTCATCTATGTCTCCATAGCAGCAAGGACGTTGTTGGGTTGGGGTAGACAATCGAATAGGAGCCAGGGGTTGCGGCCTTCCTGCAGCTGCCGCTGAAGTGTGAAGCCTCTCCAGACCATTTCGTCGAACAACTTCGGTGTTTTATTGTTTGTCAGGATCTGCCCCAGCAATAAAATTCACCACTATGCCATTTCCTCGAACAGTTACAGGGCATTGATGTTCTCTAGGTTCTGTCACTTCATTCCTTTCTCGAGCATTTCCTCGAACAATTGTCGTGCATTGATGATCTTCATGTTCCGTCCCTAAAAACCTATCAGGGGCATTTTCTCGAGCACTTGCTACACATTGATGTCCCTCCGGTGCTATCGTGTCTGCTGCACTCCTCTCTGGGCCATTACCTCGAACAGTTGCCACACATTCGTTCAACCCTACTCCTGCCATTGGAATCACAGGATCCCCTGTGTCAGTGTTGTTTTGAGTGCCCGACTGATGTAGAGTAAATGCCCTGGCCACCCATTGCTTAGTTCCCTCCTTCTGGTGCTTTCTTACATGGTCACTGTCCTTGCTTTTCTGAGGTGCTTGAGCGTCATAGGAAGATTCCAACGAGGCTTGGATCTGGAACTTACTTCCATCAACGAATAGATCTAGCATCTTCAACATTGGGGGATCTGGATGTGGGTTGACCCTAACCCTAGCAAACCAAAGGGATGTTCCGTCCAAAGTCCGGCTATCCAGTTCCAGCACAGATCCAAATTGCTCAGCTATTTGGCTGAAAATAAGCTCGCTCCAAGCGTGAAACGGAACACCCTCAATCCGGATCCAGATTCCCCTTATCGTCGCCATCATGGAGGGATTCCAGGTTCGGACATTAGAGATCGATATCTGTTTTTGTAGCAATGAGTCCTTGGAGAAAGCAACTGCAGACTCTCTGGAATCGAATATCATGAGGTATTCCGTTTCCGATATCCTGGCGATCCTGCCCTTCTGCAGAGCGAATGCAGTCGTGCTCATCTCCTCTAATAGGCGGCCTGTGACATCCTCATGATCTGACACCTCCCCAACTATTGAGTTAGCCAGTTCTAACCTTCGCCTGTCTGATAACCATTTAGGGACCACTATCGAACTGCTGTTCAGAGAAGGAGGTGGTGGGCATCGATGCCTGACGGCGTCGGCGAAAGACATACCTTCATGCGTTGAGACCCTCTCTATTGCGACCGTTGTGCCCCCATTGTTGCTGGAACAGCAACGTTGTGCTGTTACCATCCCTTTTGAAGTGTCGCCCAGTGCCTTGCGTGCCCTGATTCAGCTCCTCTTTCTTTGAAGGAACCCTCTGATGCGCAAGGTTGACGGTTATTTTCGGCCGACCCAGTCCAGCTTCTCCCCGTCTTGCCATATCGACTGCCACTAGGGCTTCTCTTTCTATGGCAAATCTTTACGACGCATAACCCTCACCTCTGCCAGACGCTTAAAACCAAGGAATGAAAACATCTGATGATCCCAAATGCTAAATCTGCCCTAACATCTCTGTCCTATGTTATACGGCAAATTTCCAACATAGATACTGAATCTCTCCGATTTGTTCTTCCTGTTGGTCGCCTTCCGATTGGTAACCTTCCGCCACCCATTATCTTCCATTCTCCGTCAACCTTGGCGCAGAAGCGAGATCAGTTGGGTTGACTCTTGAGAGAGAGAGAGTTTGAACGGCTTACAACAGAAATGTCCAAAGGAGAACTGTTTCCCTACAGCCGGGAGGCCCTTTGTTTATATTAAAATTTTTGCTGTCCATCTGGCGATGCAAACGGTGTGGGCTACTATCATCCAAAAAAAAAAACAAAAACCCTCCACGCTTACATTGTATGGCCCACCTTAGTTTTTACAATACTGAGATTTTTGGGTAATCCTATCATCCTGATGTGAGACGGTAGATTTACGTACTGGATGGCTTGTAAACACCACAATGAGCCAACACATGAAAACTAATAGTAGGCATTCTATTTCATCTATTTCCTGTAGTGTTGCCCACCTGAGTGTTGGATCATAATGAATTTTTTGGCCCCAATGTTGATATTAGGTGGACGATCTAATGGATAGGGTAGATCTCATGAAGATTTCACCCGCATGGCGCTCGGGCGGAAGAACCTAAGCAAGGTTGGCGTGGGGTACCTATGAGGGGTACGTTAGCGCAGCTTGGAAAGAGAATTTGGCAAATAGGAATCACATGCGTGAGATCCTACCGTTCATCAAGTCGGGCTATCATTGCCCCAACCAACGACTTAAACTGAGCAGTAGCCATACAGGAAAATGGAAATGGTCAGGAGGCATGCCAGTTCAATTATTTCCCTTGCCAGCCTAACAGTCAAGAGGTGTGACTTTTTTTTTTCTTTTCTTTTCTTTTCTTTTTAACCAAAAATCTTTATCATCAGAGGGAGGAAACCTGCAGATCCAGCATACATTCGGGCAGGCCCACCTCAACGACAAAGAAGGGCTGGGCGAGCCTATCCCATACATCCTACCCTCAACCAATTACCTCTCTCTCACAGCTCCTAAGCTCTACGATCTAAGAAGAGGGCCCCTCTAACATCTTGGGGGAGGACTGAAGACACTTGGAACTCCTTGTCCAGCTGCGTAGCACTCCCCTGCCAGACCAGGCAAGAATCTTGGAGCTCCTTGTCCAGAGTTGTGTCTTTCCAAATAGACTTGGAAAAGGATGAGGCGTGTCCTTTTCAACTTGGAAAAGGGTCACACGCAGGCAAGTGGTGTGACCTTCTCACGCGGCTCACTGCCTTCCAGGAAACAAGCAGGGATACGGGTGATGCGTGGCTCAAACAGGTGAAACGCACGACATGGGTTGCCATCCCTTCTGCCACACCTGTTTGTAGGACGCATGTGCAGCATCCCGTGCCCTGTATGACCCAAGTTATGAGTTCTCTAATCTAGACAACCATTAATTTTTATTAATAGTCAACCAAATATTTAATAGAATGTTAATTGCTATTAATAAATTGTCTAATTTAAATTAATCGACAAGTATTTTATAAGTAAATTAAAAAAAAAATTGAAACCATAAATGGTGGAGGCTTGGGCCGGCTCGACTCGGGTTAGGCTAATGGTCCATTATGTACAACACAAGTCCAGGCGGGTCAATAAATTGGCTTCACTTCTAAGCACAGGCCCTGCTCTCGGGCCACATATTCCAGCCCAAGTCCGGCGTCAAGGCTGGTAGCCGACATAGGAAATCCGTTTGTACCATAAAAACGGTGAACCTATCATGGATATCATCTGGACAACACTTGCATAGGAAATCCGTATCATAAAAATGGCTAACCTACCATGAATATCAACTGGACAAAAATCAGACCTTCGCCCCAGGTAGGCTACACCATTGTTGTAATCAGTGGACAACTACCTGTCTGACTTAATGTACATGTGTGGCCCACCTAGGGAGCGGATTAGCCTGAATTTCAAGAAAGGTGATCGTCATGGTGGGCCCTGCCGTTTTCATAGAACTGATACTCCAGGAAAATGGCACGTTGGCGAGAAAGATGGTGCTGTATCCCAAATACCCCTAGAAAAATGCGAGTATCACGCGAGTCTCCTCAGTTTAACGTACGGTTAACGACAAGAGTCGCACGGTGCTGTGGCAGAGAAATTCAAAGTCATGCCCATCGGCAGGAAGAAATACTTGAATAGGAGGTTTGCACTCTACGCACGCGTCAGGCGGCACACGTGTGCAATCTGGGCCAATTATCATCCGGGACCACCGTTATCCTTGGCTCGAAAATCATTTTCCTTCGTTGATCAGTTTGACCACACAAGTGTGAAATGGACAGGAGGAAGTTTTTGCGGTCGCACAAATCATCTCACGTGCAAACAAGGCGCGATGTTCACCGGGTCCGACTACAAAACCTTACGTGTAGGTTAAAGAAGAGCAGACTACTTACCAGGTCTAGAGTCTCCATAACCCAGTACCTCCGTACACACGGCATACTTAGAGGATACCAGCAGGACCGTAAAGAAAAGTTACGTACCTTTCCCTTTTCTTCGCCCTTAACGGAAGGCTGACGTTCGGGGGCTTAGTCACCAGAGTGAGCGGATCTGAGTAAGCATTGTTGACCAGGTGTACCGGGACTGTACTAGGTAAAATGCCGTCAAAAGTCGACGATATACCTTTCTCCATAATTCTACCTCACGCCTAGTAGACACGAGGTCGCGGCAACAAAGAGTAAGCAGGGTCTCAGGACTGCTCTATGCGCCCTAAAGAGAGAGGGTCTATGATCCGCCACGATGTGTTGTAATGAAAATTACACACCTTAAAGAAACCCAGGTTGTGACTAAATTGTTTCATATCTACACCGTTCATCAATTTTTACAGATGTTTCTAGAGCATGAGCCCAAAACGGAGGCATATCCAAAGCTAAAGTAAATCACGTCAAAGAAAGTGGCCATATTGAATGGAAACCGTTGACACCTTCCTAAGGTCTACTGTTACGTTTATTTGCTATCTAACCTCTTAATAATCTTACAAATACCTTGATCAGAGCCTTGAAAATACAAATATAAGCTTGATCAGAGCCTCCTATGGCCTCAAGAAGTTTTTCAACAGTAGGCGTTCAATTCAGACTGTTTCTGTAATATGGCCCGGTTGAGCTTGGTTCTGCCTCATTTTTGGGTCTAATTCCATAAAATGGTATGAAAAAATGGCTGGACGGTGTGGATCTGATAAATACATCATAATAGGGCCCACTGAAGTTTCACATGTAAATACTTCCGGTTTTCTTCTCTCACGGGAATGTGCTGCACCACAGTAGCATATTAGGTGAGACCCCGGCCTCACCCATCTGACACACCGGGAATCTCACCACGGGTGGAACTGTACACATAAGATATAGGTGGGGCAGGTAGGCAAAAAGGCATAGTAAAATTTCTTAATAGGTTTTTTACTTTGTCACCAACGAATGGTAATCGCTAGGGTATACTTTGTCACCACTGAATGGTTATTTCCCGGTGTTTTCAAAACATAGTTCAACTATATACAAAAGGAGAAGTAGGTCCGAATACACTTGAATAGTTATCTAACCTACAGTTTATTTTTGGTATCTTTGTAATTTCACTAGACATTCTTCAAAAATTATCATCACAAGTTAGTGGTGAAAAAGGATTTCATACCAGGTGGACTATTAACCTATAAGTATTTAAAAGCATCTTACGAGATCTAGACTTTTAACCCTACTTACCTCACCTATTTCTTATTTGTTTAGTTCCATCCGGGGTGTCATTCCCAACGTGACAGAACCCACTACGGGCCAGAGTGGATTGGGAGAGGACGTAGTGTGTCGTAGCACCGGAGGTGTGAAATTTGCGTGGGCTCCACTATGATGGATTTGTTAGATCCACACCGGAAATTCATTTTTTCAGATCATTATAGGCTTTGAACCCAAAAACAATGCAGATTCAAAGTTAAAGTGGACCACATCATTGACGACAGTAGGAATTGATGCTACCATTGAAAACTTCTTAGGGCCACAGAATGCTCTTATCAAGCTGATATTTTTATTTTAACTTCATCTAGGCAGGTGTGATCTTATGAACAAGTCATATGGAAAATAAGCTTCGATGTTGGCCCTAGTAAAGTTTCAAAAGAAGTTTGTTCAATCCCCTCTGCTTTATGTGGTGTCATTCACATGATGTTTGGATATACCTCATTTTTGGGATTGTGCTCTAGAATTATCTGAAAAAATTGATGGACGGAATAGATTTAACAAAAAACAATCATGGTGGGACACAGAAAAAGTTCCACAGATTAAAAGACTGGAGAAAAAATTCCAACGTATCTTGGCAGATAGAGTCATCCAAAATGACGTGGACTAATGAGAAGCACGCCGCTGGAATTTTTTGTACCTTCAACGCAGACGATCCTCACTCATTAAGATGATTGTCTGGTGTTTAGAGATTTGATGCAGGGACGCGTGACAGATGCATTCTTTGCATAGGTGGGCCAAAAGAATACCAATAAAAAAATGGGGAGCGGTTTGGGTGGATCCCCGGATCCTCCTAACCGTGGGGCTCACTGTGATGTATGTTCTTTAAATCTACACCATCCATTCATTTTTACAGCTCATTGTAGGGCATGACCCAAAAAATGAAGCAGATCCAAAACTTTGGAGACCATACCACAGGAAACAGTCTTGATTGAATCCTCACCATTAAAAACTTCACGGGGGCCACCAGAATGTGTATTTTCCATCCAACCTGTTGATAAGGGCACAAAGACTTAGATGAAGAGATCACACAAATATCAGGTTGATCCAAAGCTTTTTGGTCTCACAAGAAGTTTTTAATGTTGGATTACCACTGTTTCCTGTATTACGGTCCACTTGAGATTTGGATCCGGTTAATTTTGGTATAATTAGTTTTCAAAACAGATGCATGCCTGGATATAAGGAATGTACATCATGGTGGAACCCACGTTCAGGGATCCACCCACCTCGGTGGATTGGGGGATCCACTTAAACCGGGCTAAAAAAAAAAATGGAAGTATTCTGTCCGATCTAGCCCAATCCTACCTAGGGTAGGGAATGATGTAACTGGGCTAGGCACGTCCAGTTCGAAGACTTATCAATCTTGAGGGCGGATCTATTACAAGCACTTGGAGGTTAACGTAAATGTACAATGCAATTTATGAGGCCCATATTTTTGCGTGTATGCAATCTAATCTAACCATCACATACATCTAATGATGCTTTCCTTTGTGGCCAAAATTCATTTCAATCCAAAACTCAGGTGGGCCACTCAACAAGGAAGAACATCCAGACCACCCTTCTATCTTTGAAGGGGCATTTTCGTCATTTCAAAAAGTTGGTTGCCAACACGTATATCAGCCTTTCATACACCCATTTGTTTCCCGCCCAACATAATATATTTTTGGCGGAAAATATTCCAAACGTTTTCTTTTAGAAAGCATGTTGATGGTGGGCCACTGTTGGGCCTAGTGTAAATGTATGTAGTTCATCTACACCATCCATCCACTTTTCCAGATCATTTAAGGGGTTGAAACCAAAATTGAAGCATATCCAAAACTCAGGTAAACCATACCACAAGAAACAGTGGGTATAATGATTTCCACCGTTGAAAACTTTCTTACGGCCCGCAGTGATGTTTATTTGTCATCCAACTTGTTCACAAGATCACACAGCCATTGATGAAGGGGAAAAAAAAAAAAAATCAGTTTGATCCAAAATTTCTATGGCCCCAAGAATTTTTCAATGATACAGGTTCAATTCACATTGTTTCGTGTGGTGTGGTCCATTTCAACTTTTTATAGCCTTCATTTTTTTGTATAAACCCATAAGATTTTATTTTAAAATGGATGAATGGAGTGGATGAAATACATAAATGATGGTGGACCCCATGAAGTTTACCCAGTACGCTTAAAGTATTGAGTTACTCAGTATGCAATCTGTTTCCTGCCGATGGAAGTTATGTGTAGCCCATTGTGATGCTTGTTCGAAATCCTCACCGTCCATGGGTTTTTCCAAATCAATATAGGACATTAGAAGAAAAATAAGGTAGATCTAAAATTTAAACGGGCTACACAACAAGAAACAGTGAGATCAAACATCCATTATTGAAAAATAGATAAATGAGATACATCCAAAACTTAAACGAGCCACACAACTGGTAATAGTGAGATCAAACGTCCACTATTGAAATATTGGTAGGGTTAAAAATAGTTGGATTAGGCTAATGTTATTTTTGTTTTTCACTCATCTCAGTAATAGTGACCTTATGAATGGTATGGATTCCATGTAAACATCACAAGGTTCTTAGGGAGGTTTAACTGTAGTCATTTCCCTACCCATTGTTCCAGTCATGCAGGCCACTCAAAGCACTAGTTGGGTATAATTTTTTGTCCTATGTCTTAAATGATCTGAAAAAAATCGATGGACGTTGTAGATTTCTCACAGATATGAAGGTGGAATTACAAACCGTTGAAACTTCATTGATTCCACCCAACCTATGGAAACGCCTGTAAGGTTAATCACCATTGTTTTCTTTACTATAATCCATTTTCCATTTCGACCGTACTTAATTTTTTAAATCATGCCCTAAGCTCTAAAGTTAGCTTTCATTACGGATGGACGACATGGATGTACTTCCCAGTGGGCCCCTTAGCTAGGGGATCCACCCACCACTGTCGATTTGGCATACCATCTAATCTAGTGCCTACGTTGGGATGTTAAGTGGGGCCCAATGTGATGCTCATGAGAAATCCACTCCGTTCATTCATTTTGAGATCATTTTAGGATACAAAACCAAAAATGAGGTGAACCCAAAACTAAAGCAAGCCATACAAAATAATTCTTAATTTAGGTCTCATACCCTAAAATGAGCATGCAAAACGGATGGACAAGGTGGATTTTTTACACGAACATCATGGCTGCCCTACCTAACATCCCATTCAAAAGCCTTTAATAGGAAATCCAAATACCGTACTGCAGAAAGCAGTGTGAGATTGAACGCATACCATTGAAACCTTCTTGGGGTCCTAGAAGTTTTGGTTCAGTCCGATATTTGTTTTTACCCTTCATCCAGGTCCATGTGACCTTATGAACAGTTTGGACAACAAATAATCATCATGGTGGGCCATATGTATGTTTTGACGGTGAGAATCATTGTAGGGTCTGCTTTTTTGGTGTGGTCCACGTACACCAGCAAATTCGCTTTTACTGTTATCGAAATACGAGTGGGTGCGTAACCAACTAGGAAGAAGATGCATCATGGTACCAAGACTATGAAAGCACTCTAACTAAATACTGAAAAACATTGACGCACACCCTACCCCTAAAATAGCATCGATCCACTCCGACTTACATAGCAGCCCTTCGGTGGCACGCCGAGTGCTTTCACTGAATTTCGAGTGGGTGCGTAACCACTCAAGAAGACCCTTACGTTAGGGTACCGAGATTCAATAATCACTCTGACACGCACCGACGAACAAGGACATACACCGGATCTCCAAAATAGTAACGGTTCCCTCCGACATGTACTGAAGCACATGCGGTCGCATCTCGAATGCTTTTACTGAGAGTGGGTGCGTAAACAACTAGGAAGAAGATGCATAATGGTACCGAGAGGACGAAAGCACTTTAACCAAATACCGAAAAATATTGACGTATACTGTACCCCTAAAATAAGCATCGATTCACTCCGACTTACACAACAGCCCTTCGGTGGCATGTCGAACGCTTTCACCGAACTTTGAGTGGGTGCGTAACCACTCAAGAAGACGCTACGTTAGGGTACCTAGACTCAAGAATCACTCTGACATGCATCGACAAACACGGACATACATCGGACCTCCAAAATAGTAACGGTTCCCTCCGACTTGTACTGCAACACAGGCGGTCGTATCTCGAATGCTTTTACTGAACTACGAGTGGGTGTGTAAACACCTAGGAAGAAGATGCATTATGGTACCGAAACTACAGAAGCACTTTAACCAAATACCGAAAAATATTGACGCACACTGTACCCATAAAATAGTGTCGAACCACTTCAACTTACACAACAGCCCTTCGGTGGCACGCCGAACGCTTTCATCGAACTTCAAGTGGGTGCGTAACCGCTCAAGAAGACGCTACGTTAGGGTACCGAGACTCAAGAATCACTCTGACATGCACCGACGAACATGGACATACACTGGACTTCCAAAATAGTAACGGTTCCCTCTGACTTATACTGCAACACATGCGGTTGCATCTCGAATGGTTTACTAAACTACGAGTGGGTGCGTAAACAACTAGGAAGAAAATGCATAATGGTACTGAGACAACGGAAGCACTCTAACCAAATATAAAAAAATATTGACGCATACCGTACCCCTAAAATAGCATCGATTCACTCCGACTTACACAGCAGCCCTTTGGTGGCACACCGAATGCTTTCACCGAACTTTGAGTAGGTGCGTAACCACTCAAGAAGACGCTACGTCAGGGATATCGAGACTCAAGAATTACTCTGACACGCATCGACAAACACGGACATACACCGAACCTTCAAAATAGTAACGGTTCCCTCCGACTTGTACTACAGCACATGCGGATCGCATTTCGAATGCTTTTACTGAACTACAAGTGGGTGTGTAAACACTTAGGAAGAAGATGCATCATGGTACCGAAACTACGGAAGCACTCTAACCAAATATCGAAAAATATTAACATACACCGTACCCCTAAAATAGCAACGATTCACTCCGACTTACACAATAGCCCTTCAGTGGCACGCCGAACGCTTTCACCGAATTTCGAGTGGGTGCGTAACCACTCAAGAAGACACTACGTTAGGGTACCGAGACTCAAGAATCACTCTGACACGTACCGACGAACATGAACATACACCGGACCTCTAAAATAGTAACTGGTTCCCTTCGACTTGTACTGCAGCACATGCGGTCGCATCTCAAATGATTTTACTGAACTACGAGTGGGTGCGTGAACAACTAGGAAGAAGATACAACATGGTACCGAGACTACGGAAGCACTTTAACCATATATCGAAAAACACTGACGCATACCGTACCCTTAAAATAGCATCTATCCACTCTGACTTACACACCAACACTTCTGTGGCACGCCGAACGCTTTCACCGAACTACGAGTGGGTGCGTAACCACTCAAGAAGATGCTACATTTGGGTACCGAGACCTAAGAATCACTCTGATCACGCACCGACGAACACGGACACACACCAGACCCCCAAAATAGTAACAGTTCCCTCCGACTTGCACTGCCACACATGCGGTCGCATCTCGAATGCTTTTACCGAAGTATGAGTGTGTCCGTAACCAACTAGGAAGACGCTGCATCATAGTACCGAGACTACAAAAGCACTCTAACCATATACTAAAAAACATTGATGCACACCGTACCCCTAAAATAACATCGATCTACTCCGACTTCTACAGTATTCCTTCAATGTCACGCCGAATGTTTTCACCGAACTACGAGTGGGTGCATAACCACTCAAGAAGACACTACAGTTAGGGAACCGAAACTCAAAAATCACTCTAACCACGCACCGACAAATACGGACACACACGGAAACCCTTAAATATTAACGGTTCCCTCCGACTTGCACTGCGACAAATGCAATCGTACGTCGAACGCTTTCATTGAACTACTAGTGTATATGTATCCACCTGCGAAGACTCTCTATCATGGTATTGAGACTACAGAACCATTCTACATAGACTACAACTAACATTGATGCACACCGTACCGTACCATACCTTTAAAATAGCATCGATCCACTTTGACTTGCACTATAGCCTTTCGATGGCACACTGAACGCTTACACCGAAACTACGAGTGGGTGGATAACACCAAAGAAGATGCTGCATTAGGGTACCGAGACTCAATAATCACTCTAACCACACACCGAAGAACACGGACACTCACGGGATTCCCAAAATAGTAACGGTTCACTCTGACTTGTACTGCAGCCCATGCAATCGCATGTCGAACGCCTTCACTGAACTACGAGTGGGTGTGTATCCACCTTGAAAGACTTTCCATCATGATACCAACACTACATAAGCACTCTAACCACACACCGAAAAACACTAACGCATACCGTACCCCTAAAATAGCATTGATCCACTTCGACTTGCACACCAGCCCTTCCGTGGCACACCGAACTACGAGTGGGTACGTAAACACTCAAGAAGATGCTGGGTCAGGGTACCAAGACTCAAGAATCACTTTAACCACGCACTGATGAACACATATACACATAAGACCTCTAAAATAGTATGGTTCCCTCCGACTTTCACTACAGCCCATGCGGTCACAACTCGAATTCTTTTACCGAAGTACGAGTGGGTGCGTAACCAACTAGGAAGACGCTGCATCATGGTACCAAGACTATGAAAGCACTTTAAGATCATACCGTAAAACATTAACGCATACTATACCCCTGAAATAACATCGATCCACACCGACTTGCACTGCAGCCCTTTACTGGCATGCCAAACGCTTTCACCGAGCTATGAGTGGGTTCGTAACCACTCAAGAAGACGTTGTGTTAGGGTACTGAGACTTAAGAATCACTCTAACCATGCACCAACGAACACGGATACACATGGGACATCCAAAATAGTAACGGTTCCTTCTGACTTACTACTGCAGCCCATGCGGTCGTAACTCAAATTCTTTTACCGATGTAGGAGTGGGTGCATAACCAATTAGGAAGACGCTGCATCATGGTATCAAGACTACGGAAGCACTTTAACATCATACTGAAAAACATTGACGCACATTGTACCGTTAAAATAACATCGATCCACACCGACTTGCACTGCAGCCCTTCGGTGGCACGCCGAACGCTTTCACCGAGTATGACTAGGTTCGTAACCACTCAAGAAGATGCTGCATTACGGTACCAAGACTCAAGAACCACTCTAACCACACACTATCGAACACGGATACACCGAATTTCCAAAATAGTAACAGTTCACCCCGACTTGGATTGCCTTGTTATAGTAATGGGCCACACCTTCATTTATTGATGTTGTTAGCAATGATCCATGTTGTTCATTCAAATTTAAAGATTTTTTTTTGTTCAGATACTAAAAAAATGTGGCAGATCAAATAATCAAGTGGTCCACATCATCTTCATTTACATTTAATGGTACATACTTAACATACTACTAATACTTTTTACGGCCCACCTTCTACTCAGATCCGCCTCATTTTTTTCTAATGATATAAAAGAGGATGAGAAAATCGCTAGACGGTATCGATTGACAAATTAAATTTATGTGGGCCCCATTTCAGAGATTTAACGTAACTGTCAATTTCAAGGTTAAAGTTGTAATAAAGTAACACCACAAGGGTAGTAGTGTCAATTTAGACAGCTGGCGCGAGTAAATTCACAACTTTTTGTCTCTTTTTGAGGCCTTTGTGAAAAGATGAAGTTAACCTCTGTGAGTATTTATGTTAACCTACAAGCACTTGTAATAGATCCGGCCTCATCAATCTTTACCCAACGATGCATTTTACACTATGATTTTTAGGAAGAAATTATTAATCTTAGAAATTTCTATTTTAGCTATGTAGACACCACACTCTTAAAATGAGATGTAATCGCACTCATCTACTTCAGTTGGCCCCAACCAAGATAGCTGTATGGCTAAAAAGATGCCCCGAACAAGTTCATAGAATCAGATCGGTCGGGGGTAAGGTGTATAAGTGGCAAGATAAGTGAGGAAGCACCATCCTAGATTCAGTCGCCAACCATGATAATTATAAAAAGTGAATTAGTATCAATCCATACTCACCCACGGAGCATGGGAATTTGGTAACCCATTATTGGGGCTCAAATTCGCACCTTTGGTAAAACAATATCCTGCGGTCCGTCTACGACGATTTGAATCAATTTCAAGATCGAAAAAACTTGGAAAACACTAGTGCAACCCTAACCACTTGGTAGTAACCAAAATCTGTAAACAGCATTTCAGAGTAGAACCGGATATGCGGGTCACTGTCAAATGATCCAGAACGTCCTAAAACCCTTAACATACAAGTTTCAAAGTCATGCGGCGCGTATCTTTACCTGCGCACCTCGAAATGCATTTCATCCTTGCTCGGAGTTGACCAAAAAGGGTCCGTAAGCCTACAGCTACCATTTCAAAGTGGAACCGGACATCCATAGCACCGCTAAATGATTTGGAACGCCCTAAAGCCCTTAAATAGCAAGTTTGAAGCACGTGCGGTACTTATTTCCATGTGCACGCTCTCCCGGAACAACGTTCCTATACGACAAGCCGACCCAGAGGCTCCAAATTAGTAAGGAAGTACCAAAATTTGCAACATCTGGACCTCCACACCCCATCCCATTCATTCAGGAGGTCCATCCCAGCCAAGAAGTGGCTTAGCAAAAATGACCGCATCCCCAGAAAAGGTAGCTGTCCTCTAGAGGTCTCCCGTCGGAGCTCGAAATCCTGAAATATTCTAAGTATGGGAATTTTCTATCTCACAAAAGTCCAAAATTCTGAAATTTGGCTACGTAGTGGAAAAAGTGAGAATTCCCAAGAGGGACATGTGCCCGGCCTTCCACCACATGCGTCCGCACAGCATGTCCGAAAGAAACCGATCTGAACATTTTCCCAGAAATCGCTAGGAAAATCTGCCGAAAATGACATGTGCCCGGCCAGGAAAACACATGCTCCTAGCCTGAAATGACATGCGCCCGGACCCTTGCACTCAACGCTTTCGCCCATCACATGCGCCGGGGAACGCTCCAGAAACACATGCGCTGGGAAATACCCGCCGGGTCGGACCCGAACCCGATTTCACTGCTATAAATAGCAGGGCCACCTGATGACATTAAGCGATATTACTCCCTTCTGACCTCAGAGCGACGCAAGAGGTACATGCGTCCGCTCCGTTATGCCTTACTGGATGCCTTGGCCGGAATGGATTCCCTCGCCGGAAAGGGATTTCCCTGCCGGAACCCCAAAAATACACTATCGTCGGATAATTTCCTCGCTGGAAAGGAATATCCTCGTCGGAACTAAGTGCGGAGGGAGAAAATCTCTAAATTCTCTAAGTATTGGGACTTTTTCCACTTTGCAGAGGGACATGCGCCCACTTCTGCTCGCCAGGAGATGCAAAATGCATCCAGTCTCCATAGGACATGCGCCCACTCCTTAGGATGCCAAAATATCGAAAATCCACTAAGTATGAGGGCAACATGAGCCCACTACTAGGTCCCAGGAACATGTGCAACAAGACATGCGCTCGGAACATTTTTCTTTCCTCCATCCTTCGTGTGGAATGGGCACATGCACCCGAAAAGTAGCCACATGCGCCCACCATCATTCACATGCGCCCACCCTTTTAGGAGGCCGAAAATATGAAATTTCCAACAAGTCTTGGAGCAACATGCGCCCACCATTTAGAGTTGGGCGCATGTGCAACACCACATGCTCCTGGAACCATCCTCCTCTCTCTTTCTTCACAAACTTAGGGCACATGCACCCAGGAGGGGGCAACATGCGCCCACTTCCTAGGCACATGGGCCCACCAGTCCATAACCACTCTAACATGCGCCCACCACCTTACAACATGCGCCCACTTTCACTGAAGTCCAACACTTAGCTATTTTTTTGCAACTCTGAAATCTGCACTGCACCTCCCTCTGCACTGCACTGCACTGCACTGCATACCTGCACCTGCACTACACACTGCACACCTTATTTACATAAAAACGTTTAATTTTACTTTAAGTTATTTATGTAAATAAGGAAGTACTCCCCATTTGGATTTAATAAAAAATACTAAAAAAATAAATTCCCAACAACGAAAATTTTGATTTTCTATCCGAAGTACAAATCGCAACTTTTTAGCACTCCCAAAAAAGTTCGCCTTTTGATTGAAGGGATTTTCTTCGGATCTAAATTATCCAAAAAATCTAAAATATCACAATTATGCTAAAACACCAAAGTCCGGTGAAATATTCATGATATTTTATGGTCGATCTAGTGGATATATAAAAAATCCAAGTTTTTCCTCAGAATTTTTAGGCAACAAAATGACCAGAACATCGTTTTAGTGCAAATTCATACAAAAATGGATCTATAACTTGATAATGTTCCTTGCCTCATGCATCAACATCCATTTTGCTTAATCAATCATCATTATTAAGTATTAAATAACTCGATTAAGCGATAAACAGGCCCAATACTTAGTCATTTTGTGCCCTGGGAAATGCCCTGACGACCCAAAGATTGACTGACGCCAAATGGAATTAAGCGTAATCCTACTGACGCCAAAGTAGATTTAACGTCCTCCTATCATAAAGCAACTAAATCAAGCACTTGTGGGACACCGATCCCTATCGTTTATCAGAAATTGGCATAAACGGGCACCTATCAGACCCGATACTTAGCCACTTACAAGCATCAGAAATGGCCGATTCAGTCCATTGAATTTGTATCCTCGAAGGATCTCGGCTCGATATAGCCTATTCAATCTCAAATCGATAATTGGAAAGTATCTAGAAGAAAGAATGTTCTCGAAGATGAGTCGTCGGACTCCAGATTGTAACACATTCATTTCATTGTATAAAGCTCCATTCATCCTGGATAAAGGTCTGAGGCTAAACTTAAGGGACTATGGTTATCATCGAAAACCGTAATCAAAGAGTTCCAAAACATCTGAAATACTTCATTATGAACTATCATCGCTAAGACCAATTGATGTACGCCCTATCCAAAGAGGGATCTGTCAGTTGAGAAGCTAAGGTAATAGTGGTGTGTCTTCCTGAAAGTCACTCATCCGACATAAACGGTCAGTGACACTGCATTGTACCACCCGATAGTCATAAATGTGTCTTCAAGTAGTCACCCATCCACAAAGATGGTCAATGACGCTATGTTGTACCATTTGGCAACTATAATGCATCTTCCTGAAAGTCACTCATTGACAGAGCAACGGTCGGTGACATTGTGTTGTACCATTTAGTAGCTATGATGTATCCTGAAAGTCACTCATCGACAGAAACGGTCAGTGACACTGCATTATATCATATGGCAGTCGTGATATGCCTTCTGGTGGTCACCCGTTCACAGTAATGGATACTAGCACTATGTCGAGCATAGCAACCATGACGTGTCTTCCTAAAAGTTACTCACCAACAGAAATGGTCAGTGACACTGGTTGCACAAAATGGAAACCATGGCGTGTCTTCCTGAAAGTTACTCACCAACAAAAATAGTCATTGATACTAGTTGCACTAAATGGAAACTATGGCGTGTCTTCCTGAAAGTTACTCACCAACAGAAATGGTCAGTGACACTGGTTGCACTAAATGAAAACCATGACGTGTCTTCCTGAAAGTTGCTCACCAACAGAAATGGTCAGTGACACTGGTTGCACTACATGTGAATTGTGGCATATATCTTGAAAGTCACTCATCAACAGAAACTGTCAGTGACACTGATGCATGACTTAGTTAAAATCCTGGTTGCTTCTCAACTAGGAATACCCACAAGAACATGGGATGTACATTTAACTGATCTAAACGATGGCTTAGTCCATGAGAAACCCGAAACTTGATCCTTACGACCGTGAACTTAAGACCATAGTTCCTGACGATCTAAATTATTTGCTCGATCTATTTGGGCTTCCTCCATAATATTCCATCTATTATATAACTGCATTCATAGTGGAATCTTGTCGCTTTGTGCCACGGTTTTCTCCCGCAAGGGTAATTTTCACGTAAAATTCTTTGTGTTGTTTGTGATTTGTTTAATTTACATTCGTGCTATCTTAATGCTTTATTTAACTTATCTATGATGCATGCATTCATTTACTTTTTCCTTTTAATCAAGGGTGATCATTCATTGATATAATTAAGGGTTCGTGACCAGTTCACAGCCTAGAATGTAAAAGATCTTAGAATCTCTGGAATAAAATTCACCTTGCGATACCTCTATTGGGTACACTTTGTGATTGCTTATGATTGTCTATGAATGTCTCTATACTCAGAATTCCCTAGAACAACAAAACACAGGAAAAAAACTGCGGACGAGCAATTTTTCTAGTTTTAACACCCATATGCAGTCTTTCAAAAATCGTGTCACGGTTTTTCAAAATCTGTCTACGGATGTGGATTTCTGATGATCACATCCGGTTTGGACCAATCCCGTCCAACCACCTGTTGCCAACATCTTCTCTCTGCTTGCCACGCAATCGAGCACCGTGAGCTCATCCAATCCAAGTCACCATTGTGCCCCATGACATACCATCAACCTTAACCACCTTGCAATGCACAAGCCACAAACCGCCTATTTATGCAGATCAATGCCAAGCGCTCGAAGGAACAGACAAAGAGTCAGAGAGGTGGGAGAGGGGAGATTAATGGTGATAATCATTCCTTTTCTCAGAGAAGCCATTAAGAGAGGGTAGTCAGGAGTTCGAGGTAGAGGCTCCGGTCAATCTCACGTCTGAGCTCTAGCAGTAACACCAAATGCTCAGATGTTGGGAACATGCATCCTCGGAAGCTTCCCCCAAATCCCTCGAAAGATCATAGTCCCGTAGAGTAGAAATCGTGTGTTGCACGAGTGAAAAAGGGTGCCTAACCCCTTCTTTTTTCGTAACTGAGGCCCCTACCCAGAATCTACAACTGTTGACCAATAACAAAAGTCACTTTAAGTTGGGGAATCTCATAATTTCCTAACCATTAAGCGATTCTATGATTTCTAGCCAGCCATAGATTCCGAGTCCCATTTATCTCGTGGTGACTCCAAGTCAAACGCATCTTTACCTCTTAATCAACCCCACGTCCAAATAAAATCAAACTGGAACTAACAAATGAAAGATGAAAAAAACCACAAAAGTGTGGGCATCATTCTGCATGTGCTTGTCCACTCGCGAGAGGGTGTTCACAAAATGACAACACCTCTAGGTATAAGCCACTAGCTAAGCCTAACTTGAAACACATGACTTTACAATTTTTTTTTTTTTTTTGGATTCTCTAACTTCCAACCTTTCAGTTTTTACTGGTCCAATGCTAAGTTACTAACAAACTAACCAGCTAACTTTCCAATTTATTCTGGTCATTTTAAATTCCTGCAAGCATCCTGCGTTTCAGTGTATACTGCTCCTTTTTACTTTTCTATGAGCATCCTATATTCCAATTTATACTGGTCCCTTTTAGATTCTTGTAAGCATCCTGCATTCTAGTTTAAAGTGGTCCTTTTAAATTCCCCTAAGCATTCTGCATTCCAGTTCATATTGGTTCCCCCTTTTACCTTATTATCTTTACATTTTGTATATTTGTTTCCTGTAAGTAAAAAAATAGAATAAAAAGGAAAGAAAAAGGCAAAACAAAATAGAAAATAACAAAAGACAAAAAAAATTAGAAAAAGAAAATAAAAGAAAAGAGACCACGCAGTGAACAAAATCAGAAGATGGTGAGGAAGCATGTAACCATTGCGCCTAAAAATCATCTACGGGTCCGTTACTCCTGTATCATAACATTATCCAAACTTGTACATCAACAATCATGTCGGTCCAAAGAGACATTCGAGAATTTTTCCTAGAGTTATCCAGGTGACCGACCATTCAACCTAATGTCGTACCCTAATTGGCCGAGCTTAGCACAAGACATGAACAGAATCAAAGACATGATTGCAACCTTCTCCAGGAAAGAACTACCCATTCCGTTCACAACGTGCAACTGTCAAGCAGTCGCATGGGTCTTCGCAACCCATCCATTAACCAATTCCAACTCGTTTCCCTTGATGGGAATCGGGTTCACTTCTAATACCCACAAATCACAACAACCCAAATTTCAGCACCTCCTCCCCCTAACGGGAGCTAGCCAGCACCTCAACAGGCCCACTCCAGCTAATCTTAGTCTAGCCAATTCCAGTCAACTCCCCCTAACGGGAGCCAACCAACACCTCAACAGACCCACTCCAACCAATCTCAGTCCAACCAATTCTAGATAAGTCCCCCTAACGGGATCCAACCTCAGTTTCAACACTCACATATTAGTCAAACCCAACATCTCATTTCTCACATTCACATTCCAGTCAAGTTTAAGATCCTCCCCTAACTGGAGCTAGTCTCAATTCCAACCTTTACATTTCACTCAATCACAGTCTAGTCAACCACAACATGTATATTCTAGTAGTCAGCATTCTCCTTTCCATTCACAATTTTCCCTCCCAATTCCAACCAAGCACACTCCCACTAATAGGAGAAATAACCAGGTCTAACCACCCCCCCCCCCCCCCCCCCCCCCCTAAACAGAAGTCATAAAGGTGTTGTCAAGATCGACTGTTACGAGGAAGAAGCAGTACAGGTACCATAGGGGGCAAACCCCCTCCAGTCAGGTCCCTTTGAAATTGATCGGCTCAAGGGAACACCTTGAGGAACAATTTAGGGCCATGAAAAGTGAACTCCGGAAGCAACATTGGTTGAATCTCCAATCCACCAAATTCAGGAATTTGTGCCCCTTCCCGGATGATAGGATGCCTCAAAACTTCGAGGTACCGAAATTCAAACAATACGACGGTACAAGATACCCCGTAGCCCACCTCAAAGCATTCTATATGGAACTTGAAGCCGTAACAAGCAATAACGGAGCATTAATCCGCTTATTTCAAAAGTCCCTAAAAAGTGACACGTTGGAATGGTACACGTCGCTCGATTACCATCGGATCAAGAATTAGGTAACAACTTACCCAAGCATTTGTAGACCACTTCACGTACAATTTAAATGCAGCACCCAGAAGGGTGGATCTTACTGCTTTATGACAAAGGAATGGTGAATCCTTGTCACCTTACATTGGATGGTGGCAGGTCATGGTCATCAAAATGAGAACACCCATCGACGAGGAAGAATAAATGTCTATGATTGTCCACTCGACAAACCCGAGTTTATTTGATACCTCGTCGTGTATTCGTATACAACTTCGTCCAACTTATCCACACTGGGGAGAAAGTCAAAGTTGGAATAAGTCTTGGGACAATCTCCCCTTGGCCGCATCAGGCCGCCCCCTAAAGGTGGGATCAAGTGGATAAAAAACCTGTTGAATACGTATGAAAGCAATGATGATGAGGATGTGCCCATCCCCTGTCCAACAAATGACGACAATCTTGTCATCATTGCCCAAGGCGCATAATTCTCCCCTCAACAGGAACAACAACGACAACACCAATAAACAACTAATAGTAATGTACTCTGGAATTCCCTCCCACAACATCAAGTGAGCCCCAACACATTGGGTGCCCCCACCATTAATTACACACAAGAAAGGTCTCCTCCACTCCCTCCTAGAGTTTGCGCCGCTCACCTTATAGGGGGCACCATCCTACTCAGCACCCCTCCAGTCTTGGTACTCCAAGGAAAGGTCCCTGAGCCTGCATCCTTTAACTCTAACCCGTCATGGACCAATCAGTCTCTAGTCCTTCAGGGGAAGCCCTTGAACCAACCTACAATCTAGTCTCTAGCCAGTCATGGGTCAATCAACCATTGGTCTGGCCTCCAAGGGAAGGACCTCTAGCCTGCATTTCTCACTGCTCCCAACTACAATATAGGATGGTCCAGTCAACCACTCGTCCTCTAAGGGAGGGCATCCAAGTTGAATCTCATGCCACACACCATGGAAATGTCAGAATGCCCTTCCTGCCAGTCAGGTCTTCTTCCATGCTCAAAGCTCAACTCACTCTTCAGGTCCCCTGACATGTATATGTGCCCTTCGTCCTCCAAGGAAATAGTCTGGCGCACAAGTCACTTCAATTCGTCAACTTCCACCTCTTATGGTTCTCAATCCCTAACTTCTCAATCCTCGTTCATAGACATATAACTATCTAAAGGGGGCACTCCACACCACAGTTTCGAACTCAAAGTTGTCAATCATATTGTTCCAGCTGCTTGTCCCATCGAATCAAACTATGTCTTCCCTCCTGCCAAGCACCAAACTTTATATTAATAGTTTAAATACCAAGAATCGACCCGAGTCATCGCTGTTCGAGAAGATCTAGGTAGGACCGTACCAGGATATTAACCTACTTCAAATATGAAGCAAGGGCATGAAGGTCCTACAAAAGGACGAGGACACAAAGAGGGAAGTGATCCTTTCACATGCCCCCCCCCAGTCAAACACATAAGTGGAGGAATCATCCATCCAAACTACAGGACAAATTATGCCTTAACGGACCAACTGCATGGGCCGACTGAGCTAATCAATGAGGACTCGAGTGAGGGGCAGAAATTGTCCTTCATTGATTGGACCACTGCCCACATCCCACCTGAGTTACAAGCACCCGAGGAATTTCAATGCCTCAGAAATGGCTCATGAGCCATCACATCCGATACCACCTTCAGCCCAATCCCAGATCCATCATGATGCTTGAGCATGATGGTGAAGATCCGCCTACTGCATTTTCTAGCCTTGCCTCATAAGGTGAAGGAGTGCAGGGCATCAATCAATTCATTGTCCCCATGATGGTAGAATAAGATGACCAATCTTCAAAAGAATGTTGGTTGCAATGAAAACAACCCCTTAGGCATAGTGCCATCCTGCTCAGGATCTATAAAATCCAAAACCCTAAAAACTAGGAAAATTTCCAAAATCTACTCTTTTTTTTCAAAAGATGCCAAAAAAAAAAAAAAAAGAAAAAAGAAAATTTGCAAAATAAAAAAATAAGAAACTTGCAAAATCTAAAAACACCAATTTTTTTTCAAAAAGTTAAAAAAAAAGACAAAAATGTTTAAAAATCCCCCCCCAAAAAATCAAAATCCAAAAACATAAAAAAGTAAAAAAAAAAAAAAATTCAAAAAAAATAAAATAAAATAAAATAAAAAATCTAGCAATAAGGGGTATTAAGCCAGTCCAGTTGGGCCAAAGGTGACAACCATTCCAAGTTTGTGCACACCAGTCTCAAGACATCCAACAAGTGAATATCCATATTGGATGGATCATATTAACTCTTGTAATCATGAATATCCATCATGCTTCGATTGAATTGAATTGATCTTCATTTAACTTAAGAGTGTAGAGGGACTTTAGAGATTGTGATATTCCATCTTTGATGTACCTTTTGATGCTACAAAAGTGGTTGATACACAAGTATTATTGGATTCACACATTAAGATTTAGTTAAGGCCAAATGTACTTGAATAAGGAATCTACTTTTTGCCCAATACTATGATTAGTAGCTAGATCATATCTTTTAAATGATCAATTAATAAGGTTGGGAATGGCCTAGGGCAGCCTGAAGGCCTGACTCAACCACTTTAAAATTTAGGATTGGGTCGTGCCTATTACAAGGACAATACATCAAACTTAAAATATATTGTCATCAACATTAGATATTTTCAAAAGGTTTTAGGATGAATTTCTTTCATAATAGTTTTAATTTTATCTAGATAGATGGTAATCTAACGATTTGTTCTTCTAATACTTATTTAAGAGCTTGAGATTGATTTTAAAGGCCTAAAATTGATGCCACAGTAAGGGGAAGGTCATTAGTCTATTCAAGTATATGGATTGGGTAGGAAGACAAATATTTACTAATAAAGGAAATACCGAAGGCCAAAGAATGACAGAGAACAAAAAAAGATGCTCCACAAAAACCGTAGAGCTCATCTTATATATAGATCCCATTCCTAAGGGGAATATGACAATTAGCCAGAAACTTCCCCACTCTGTCCAAGAATATTTGGACATCCACACCCTTACACACACATATCTACACCTCTTATCTCTTCTCATCTCCGTTATAGTCAACCTGATTGATGGCTCTTTTTCTTCAAGCTTTTCTCTACATCCTTATAGTGTAAAGATCTGAACTATTCAAATTAGGATTTTGAAATATGATTATATCTAGATAGGAAACCCATCACTCATTAATAAAAAATTAAGGTTCTCAAAAATTATACATTTCCATCTTTTAAAAATTCCTTCAAAAGTATTTTATGACAAGATATCATTATTTTGACAGTGAATTATCATTAGTTATGTTTCCACTTATAAGATTTTGGCTGATGTTTGACTAAACAATTTGTACATGACCTCAAGACATAGAAGGCATTATATATATATATATATATATATATTAGCATGTTTACTTGCATGGGTACCCAACTTGCTTGATTTCTAAATATGTTGCAAGTATTAGATCTGAACCCCACCTAAAATCTTAAGTCCAAAAATGGATTAAGAAGCATTTAAATCATGCTGATTAACTTGGTTAGTAGCAAATCTGGGCACTCATAGGCAAACCTTACTTCAAGAAACATACCTCTAACTATTTTAAGTCAATCAAGATGTAACATGTAATAAGAAATTGAAAATAAATATTGAGAAGTTATCCTTATGGATAAATTTTTATTTTCAAAAGCTAAGGCTGTACCATAATATTTCTTCATAGCCAACCCATTAGAACATGAGGCTCACCTAGGTTCGAGAGTAGAGACAGTGACATCATTGTTAGAATAGATTCTAACACTTGCAGAAGATTTATCCGATTCAACAACAACCCTAGGGAAGAAAAAACCTGGCTGTGTAGGTTGGGAAAGTTTCATAGATTCGCTTCCGAGCATGAGAATGACGGTAGACATGTTAGGCCTATCTGCTGCATCTTGTTGAACACATAACAACCCAATGTGGATCCATCTGAACACTTCATTGGTGGGACATGACTCTGTTAACAAAGGATCAATCAACTCCATCGCTCTTCCATCGCACCACAATCCCCATGCCTGCAGTGTCAAACTTCATGTTAGAAAATGAGATTAAGAAGGTCGGTTTAATTAATTTTTAAGTAAAGCCTACATAGATTAGCAGGCTTTGAGCGCCATTGGGGAGATGACGACTGTTGTTCCTTTCTCCGCTTATGATCTCCAGTAGTAAAACTCCAAAGCTGTAGACATCAGATTTTACAGAGACTAAACCTCCCATTCCATACTCTGGTGCCATGTAGCCACTGTTGGTGATGATCAAATGCAAACATGGATTAAAAACATTATGGTTACCAAAGGGGAAATAGACCTTTAGATTCATTCACATGTGATAATGTGTCAAAAGCGTCTTACCACTCATCAGGTGAATCTCACCATTTCAATACCTTGGTTGGGAAACCAGACATATACAATTAACTAGTGGGTTACACATTCACGTTGAATTACAATTGTGTGTTACACGTTTACGTTGAATCACATAGGTTCGATCAACTGATGAGTTTCTACAATTTTAAAATCATGCACCATATTGTCATGTGAGAGACGAGTCTTTCTAGTAGAGCTCATGAGGCATGAAATGTATTTAGAGATGTAGAAGTTTGCATGACAACTTACTATGTTCCAACGGGTCTATTGGTATTGACCTGACTTTGATTCCCACCCAAAAATTGAGCCATGCCAAAGTCAGAAATCTTTGGGTTCATCTCATGGTCCAACAAAACATTACTAGCTTTTAGATCCCTATGGATGATTTTGAGTCTCGAGTCTTCATGGAGATAAACAAGGCCCTTTGCAATTCCACCTACTATGCTTATGACGTCTTTCCCAACCTAATTGAGCACGCTTGATTGAATCTAAAAACAACATGCAAATTCAGTCAGATCATGTTTAGGTTGTGTTTATTAAAATGCAAGTCTAATTAAATATTTTTAGTTGTGTATCTTAGAAATGCAAATTGAATCAAGAGCATGTTCAGATATGTAGAATTCGCCACGAAAGTCGTGGCTATTTGGATAGAAGGAAACCCCATGGATTTCATGACATAATAATTGTAGTTATATAGTGGCAATTCATTGGCAAAAGAAACAAGTTGAGTGTTGTATAATATAAATAGGATTTCCACTTCTATCCAAACAACTCCCCTAATTTTATAATAAAATTTTCTACATTAATGATATAAATTATAGTAAAAGTTTCTAGTGTGATACAACCCTCCTCCTTTATCCAGGATTAGGAGTGGCAATTAGAGAACAAAACTCCCACAAGCGCTATTTAATAGTTTATTACATAGTTTGATTAAAATCAATGACTTTAATAATCAGACAATCATTATGTTATTCACATAATCCAAAGTCACATGTATTAGTAGATTTTGGCCATTCTAATCCCCCTTTATATCCAACTTTTGAATGGTCATCTAGAGTGATTAGAACCAATCATTTAGTAGTTAATACCTCAATTAGTAGCAAAAAGAAATTACATCATATAGTAATTAGTGCACAAATCAAGGCTAAGGAAATTACCTAAAGTCCATTTATTTATAGGTTAATCATCTTTAAGTCTGTATAACATTTTGTCGCATACACTATGGGTCCCTCTAGATGATTAGTCCTATTCATAATACAATGGCAAAGATTGCAAGAGATGTGCAATTCAAACAATCTGAGCAAACTAGTGTTTTAGTGAAATCAAGTGTTGTATTGTTGAAGTTTGGGGAATTTCATAAAATAGTTGTTGGATTAGGAAAGTCATTGTCACTGGACTCTAGTTTGGTAATTCTGCTACAGCTAGTGTTCTAGCTCCCAAAGGTTGTCCCAGCTGCTGCTAGGCAATGTCAGCTCTACTATCACTTTCAAACAGCCCATCTATAGCTGCTTGTTGCTAGCTTCTCTAGTGTGAGTGGAGGCCTTGTAGAGTATCTCCAGTCTACTCAGAGTTGGGCTCCTGACTGTCAATCTAAAATTTTATTTTTTGTATAGCCCTATTGTGAGGTGTGGCTCGACTCTTTTACTAAGATGACCTCTAAATGCAATTAAGAGGTTTGGTTGCTTTATACAATAGGTGAGGCCATTCTTACCTTAAGATTTGTAAAGCCTGTTTTTGCCAATTAACAAAGTTACGAGTGATATGCTCCCACCTTTCTCCAAAAAAAAAAAAAAAAAAAAATCAATAACTAAGTGATTTTTTAAAAACCAGCCATGGTATGAATATTTTAGGACCCATTTCACTTGTCTTTAACTTTGTTTAGTTCTTTTTAAAGTGCGAGTGTGTTGCAGATGTGTTGTGTCTGTGTAGTGAAATTCAGAAAGTGAAGAAGAGAGAAAGTGTCCTAACCAAAGAGGAAGACATCGAGGCTAGTGTTTGGCATGTATTCATAGATGAGCAATTTCTCTCCTCTCTCAATGCAGCAATACAAGAGCCTCACAAGGTTCTTGTGTTGGAGTTTGGCAATCAATGTGACTTCATTCTTGAATTCGTCCCGACCTTGTCTTGAGCTCCTTGATAGCCTTTTAACTGCTATTTCCTTCCCATCAAATAGCTTTCCCTGAAATCATTTTCAATCCAATGGTTGGTTAATAATAATAATAAAAAAAACTATGTATCCTATTTTATTTAATCACCATTCAACTACTCCTAATTAAGCAATCTTGCGTTTGGATGCTCAAGCAGCTTGAGCTGCAAATGTTCAATTGAGTTAAAATGGTATAACATAATTAATGAGATTTTCTACAATTTGTAATGAGGTAATAACCCTTAAATTATTGCAACTACTTTAAGGCTTCTTTGGATTGAGAAAACAAAAGAATGGAAAGGAAAAGTAAACACTTTTTTTTCATTTGTAGGATGTTTAACCTAGCTTGGATAATAAAAATAATAGTGGGTTCCATTAGCAATCACTACACTTTTCCTTATTCAATTTCATGAATAAAAGGTATGAGGTGAGTATTGTCTCATAGAAATAAGATTTTTCACTCACTATCCAAACAAATCCCCAAAAACTTGAATCTATAATTCAATTGTGTCTTGGTGGAATCCTTGGGAATCCATCATTTAATAAAATTGTACTTTTCTTTTCCTTTCTTTTATTTTTCCCAATCCATATATGCCTTTTAGGTGCTGGGAAATTAAAACTTACCTTATTTCTCTTTCCTTAGGCTAATAATCTACAATGAGTTCAATTGTGCGTCGAAATGCATCTTTAGAGAAGTGCGTTTACCTTATATACAGGTCCAAATCCACCTTCTCCGAGTTTATTTTCATTGGAGAAGTTATTTGTAGCAGCTCGTATTGTAGCTAGGTTGATGATTGGCAATTCTGAAACTTGATCGCCTTGCATGCTATCATCCATGACTGAACCATTCAGAGTCCCCAAATAATGTGCTAATGGTTGACGTTCTTTTTTCTCTGATATGAAAAATGTGAAATCGTGACATTAGTCCTTAACAAGATGATGATTCGACAAGATGTTGATTGAAGTCTCTTGCTTACCCCCATAAATGGGCCTATGTATACATGCTTTGATGATCTAGACCATTTATATGACTCTTTAGTCTTATTGGTGCTTTAAATTGGACCTTCAAAAAATGGTGACAATTAATGGTCTATGTACAGCAGGAAACTAGTGCCTTAGATTTACCATCCTATGTTTCCAAACAGGCCTATCATGGAAGGGTCCAACACATTGATGGTAGCCAGCCTTTCATATTTCAGCTCGGTGGGCCTCATCATGGATAGGCCAAGTGGAAAGGATGTCAAGCACAATTACGGCAAGATATGATGTTTAACAAGTGCATTCTAACTGGTATGGCTAAGGTCCTCAGCTGGTAAAGCTTGGGTTGAGCCAAAAGTACAGCCTGAGCCCTGCCCATTGAATTTCAAGGCTGACGATTGGACTTAGATTGGGCTAGGAAGATGTAAATGGGGCTAGCTTTAGGCTTGGGCTTAGCCTTGACTAGAATTAATGCTATTAAATTTAAATATGAGGGCTTTTTATTTATGTTTCGAGTCCAAAAATAGAACCTCAGCTTGGCCCACTGGCCTAAATGTTAAACCCAATTCTAGCCCAAGGGCAATTTTCTGATTAAAAAAAAAAAAAAAAAACTATGCCCCAGCATATCCCGTTGACATTTTTTTTCTTTTTTAAAAGAAAAGTGGGAGCTCACCATGTGATATGCATTCAATAGAGAAAATATACAATATTTGGGTGGGCACCACAAAAAAGAAAAGAAAAAAGAAAAAGAGAAAAAGCCTCACCTGTAATAAAACCCAACCCCCCCCCCCCCCCCCCTCCCCCCCTCCCAAAAATAAAATAAAATAAAATAAACGGCCAGCGGATCCCATTGACACTTTAAGGAAATGACAACAAGTTTATTTCGCTTCTTTACCTTTATTTGTTGCTCGCCATAAGTAGTAGCAAATGCAAGAACTAGAGATAGCTAGTCCCAAAACTGAAGTAAGAACGAAGATGATTACAACCCTTGATATGTTCCCTGCAGTAAAAGAAAACAATTAATCATTTCCAATGCAATTCACAAGAGTTACAGTTATTTACCAAATGGTGCAAACATGGGAAATTAGGCTTTGTGCGGCTCATCGAAGCATCATTGACACGTGTGTACACATACTTTGGTAATGGTGGTGATTAATTACCTAGTTTACTCGTAATAAATGAGTGAAGGGAGTAAAATAGGGTGGTGGTTCAGGTATGCCCTAACATGGTTTTTATCTGAAATCTGCCACATCCAATTGGTTTGTCACCCCATCGTAGCGCCCAATGACAAAAAATCAGCCCATCTGTGATTCAAGTAACCACAAGATTGGAAAGAGTTCAAAGAGCAACTCTCACCCTCAAAACTATAACTCTTATTGGAGCCCACGTGAATCACGGATTGGCCTGATTTTTGGGCTCAATTACTAAATTTTGGTGTGGCATTTAATGATCAGAGTAGATCTTACATATGCATCATAGTGGGCCCGTCAATACAAGGGTGGGCTCGTAAAATTCCACATCGGGATTGCTCTACGATAGTGCATGGCACCGCCTCGATGCTGCTGTTGGAAAACCTGCGGGCTCCACCACGATGGATGTGTTGTATCCACACCATCCATCCATTTTGCCTCCTCATTTTAAGGCATTCCCAAAAATGAGGCAGATCCAAACCACAGGTGAGCCATACCATAGGAAACAGTGGTGATTAGATGCCCAGCGTTAAAAACTTCTTGGGGGCTACGAAAGGTTTGGATAAGGAGATATTTGTGTTTTCCCTTGGTCTAGGTCTCTGTGACCTAATCCACAGGTTGGATGAAAAATAAATATTACAGTGCGCCCTAGGAAGTTTCTAATGGTGGGCGTTCAATCAGCACTTTCTTTAATGGTGTGGTCCACCTGAGATTAGGATCTGCCTCATTTTTAGGCATATGAACTTAAATGGGCTGGAAAAATGGATGGATAGTATAGATAAAACATATACATCATGGTGTGACCCATGGAGCTTTCCCCGCAACAAAACGTCCCTGATAGGTTAATGCAATACAGAGTCCTAGAAAAAAGGGAACTCCAGGGACGCCACCCTTGTTTTTTATGGGGCCCACCGTGATCTATATGAGATCCATTACGAACATTAGGTATGTAATCCCACCTTATACGCAAGCCTGAAAAATCAGGCTGACGTGTCATTTAAGTGGGCCACGCCAATGAATTAAACACTCACCGATCAAACATTTCTAAGGCCTATAATGATGTTTATTTGCCATCCAACCTGTTGATAAGTGGTTCCCTTGAGCTTTGCATCTCTCAATTTTGGGCTTACAGCATAACTTGATATGGCAAAATGAATGGACGGTGCAGATAAAAACGCATACATCATGGTGGGCCCATAGAGTTTTGACACATGTACACGTGTGGCCTCTGTGTTATACACTATGATACTAGCCATCATAGTCGGAGTGCGTTAAATTTTTTTCTTTTTTTCTTAAAGGGATCATATATTAAATCTCAAACAAATGTACAAGAGACCACACATTCAGGAGGGCTCGGGCTACAAAACAACGCCCCAACCCACCTATCATATACCCCACACGACTATACACAAAGGGAAAGACACTCAGCCATCCATGAGAACTACCAGCCCCACTCTGTCCAAGAATACTTGGCCACGCACCGACCTAGGAAGGTCATTTACCCTCTCAAACGCTCTCCGCAGCTTGGCTAATGCACCTGCCGCGCCATTGATTTCCCTTGGAACGAACCAAAATTTAATCTAGCAGGGTCTTCCTCAGAGCGTTGATACGAGCCCATCAATACAATAGACTCCAGCTAGGAGTCAAAGAGCCGATGAACATATCTACTATAATTTTTGAATTACTCTCGATCACAACTCTTTGAAGACCGCGCTCTACGCAATGAGAAATCCCTTGGAGCATCGCTCTAATCTCCGCACAAACATTTGTTCCCGGTCCACAACCTGAGGAGAAAGCAAAAAGGAAAGCACCATTGCTCTCCCTACACACAACCCCACCGCCCCACAACCCAGGATTGCCTATGGGTGACCCATCCACATTCATCTTCGTCCACCCAATCGGCGGGCGTTCCCATTTGAGGTGGTAAGTTCGATCTCTCCTACAGGTACGGGTGGCTAATCCCAGATCCTACATCACCAAATTCCTGTATAGGAGGGTGTCCTTCATGGGGGGGGGGGGGGGGGGGGGGGGGGGGGGGGGGGGGGGGCCTGACGCGACAGATCAACCCCTGGATACAGTTGATGACCTTAGGTACCTAGCAATTGGCCCTCTTCAAACCGGCAACTCTTCCTAGCTACCCATATTTCCCAAAAACAGAAACTAGGCATCATCCCTCTCAGATCTCAGATTCATGAAACCATCACCCGACCAGCCTCATTACACCATTAATTAGCACGAGCAATGGCTGATTGGCCCTCCAAGAATGAGATGTTGAAAATTCTGCTGAAATGAGCCCAAACCTTTGTCGCAAGCTCCCCCAAAGCGAAAAGGTGGTATAGAGATTGGATGTTCAGTTCTTCCTCGGTTCCACAACAATTGCACTCGAAGCCAAGGTAATCCCTTTGGACTAAATGCTGTTGGGAAAATCCGGCCCGCAGCAGAAGCAAACGAAAAATGCAGATATCAAAATTTGAATCAAACGAGCAACACAATGCAACCAATCACACAAGCATTCAACCACGTAGAGACAATCCAATTTTATGTGGCAAAACCCCTCAACGGGTAAAAAACCACGACACAAAGCGATCTACTATGAATCAAAAGCTTACAGAGATAAACAACCCATAAGCAAGAAAAACTCAAGAGAAAACCCAAGCTCTCTCTCTCTCTCTCTCTCTCTCTCTCTCTCTCTAAACACTCTCCCCTCACCCTAATACACTTAGGATACCTTGGACACCTTATGATACCCCGTAATCCTGGTTACACCCACTTAAATAGGCAACAAACCCGAATTGGAAACATCTTACGCAAAATCGTGCAAGACTGCGCAAGACTACGTACCGCCGATTAATCGGCCGATCAATCGACCGCCTCGAGCGATTGATCGACCAGCCAGGTCGATTGATTGCCCGACCGCAAAACCGTCCAGAGAGCTTGATGTGAGAAAATTCGCAATACCGATTAATCGACCTACCTTGGTCAATTGATCGGTGGCCCTGTCTCAACATAGATTTGAGTCACCTATTCCAACAACCTCCGCCTTGATGAAAATATTCATGTTAAACCTTGCCATAATTTCTTACTTTCTTCAGTCATCTCAACTTCAACATAGCTCCACTACTTCTCATGCCTTCATCAACCCTATTCTCGCACTTTCACGCCCTTTTCCACTCTTCTGATGTGGCCTTTGGGTATTTGCCACATACGAGCAACTGTGGATTTCGCTGCCGATCCCACAGCTCCACCGTGAATAGTGCTCCCGATCACCTTTTAAAGATGGCCACACCTTCGTGCTTTCATCCACACGAGTGCCCCCTTCATCACTTCATAATACCGATCGTGGCCGATGAACATGCACCCTTTCGCCTCGAGTGCACCAAGAGAGATTACATTCTTTTTCATCTTGGAGACATGCTTCACACCTTCCAACACTCGTTCGATCTCATCAAACATCCTGATGCACATCGTACCAATACCCACCACCTTGCGAGCGTAGCCATCACCTACAAACATCAATCCACCATCATACTCCCTATTAGTCATGAGTGAACTCCGGTCAGGAAAAACGTGATATGAAGCACCTGAATCCAGGATCCACTTTCTACCATGAGATCCCTTGCCTAATACAGTCAGACCTTCACAAAGATCACCACCGTCCTCTACGGTATTAACACCCCCCTCTTGCTTCAACTCGGGATTCTGAAAATCCCCTTTCATGTGGCTTTCCTAACCACAATTCCATCATCGCACGTTAGCTTTCCCTTCGCTCATAGCTTTAGATCCCAATTTTGAATATCTCCCATCGTGCTCTAAATCTCTTCCCCTCACAACCAGTACCTCAGAGGAAGAACGAGAACCAACATCACCGCTTTTCTTTCTCATCGCCCTCGATTGGACGGCTGAGATAACGGTCTTAACATTGATCGTCTCTCTCCCTGCGCACAAAAAGTCTCTGGATGACTCATACGAATTTCGAAGAAAATTCAACAAGATGCATGCTTGATATTCGTCTTTCATTGGTTCATTCATCTCCGCCAACTTGCAAACTAGCCGATTAAATGTGCTAATGTAGTCCTCCACATCCGCCCCCTCCGCCATCATCAAGTTAAACAACTGAAGCATCAGATACAGGCGATTCTCTAGAGATTTCTTCGCATAGACCTTCTCTAACTTTGTCATCGTATCAGTAACAGTTTTCTCCTTCATGACATTATAGAGGACATCATCTGTCAGACACAATAGGATAGAGGATTTGGCCTTCTTGTCGAGCTTCTTCTACTCATCCTCTTTTATAGCATCAGGTCACTTTCCAAGAGCTTCTTCAAGTCCTTGCTGAACTAGGAGGGATTCGATCTTCACGTTCCATAGTTCATAGTTGTTTTTGTCGGAGAACTTCTCTACTTTGAATCTCTTACTTGATTACATGCTCTCATCTCAGATCCGAATTCTACTCCACCCCAACTTTATCTCTGATACCACTTATTGAGAAACCGCAGCGGAAGCAAACCAAACACGCAGAGATCAAAATGTGAATCAAACGAGCAACACGATGCAACCAATCACACAAGTATTTAACCACACAGAGATAATCCGATTTTACGTGGAAAAACCCCTCAACGGGTAAAAAAACCACGGCACAAAGCGATCTACTATGAATCAGAAGCTTATGGAGATAAACAACCCACAAGAAAGGAAAACCCAAGAGAAAACACAATCGCTCTCTCTCTCTCTCTCTCTCTCTCTCTCTCTCTTAAAACACTCTCCCCTCACCCTAATACAATGAGGAAATCTTGGACACCTTAGGATACCTCCTAATCCCAGTTACACCCACTTAAATAGGCAACAAACCCGAATTAGAAACATCTTACGCAAAACCGCGTAAGACTGCGCACCGCCGATTGATTAGCTGATCAATCAACCACCCCGAATGATTGATCAACCAGCCTGGTCAATTGATTGCCCGGCTGCAAAACCGTCCAGAGAGCTTGCTGTGAGAAAATTCGCAATACCGATCAATCGACCTACCCTGGTCGATTGATCGGTGGCGTTGTCTCAACATAGATTTGAGTCACCTATTCCAAGAAATGCTCCTATCCACCGAGACAACATTAAGCAAGATTCTTCAGGTGAAGACTGATAATTTCGGCGGCATTTTGGAGTGCCAAACCCACTTGGCCCAGCCTCTACGCCCAACAAGAGACTTGATAGTATCCCACGCAGATTTCACAGTAAATTCACCCTAAGTCATCTTGATCCAAACTTGTCTGTCATCTGTTGCAGACGTATAGAAGTCACCTTGGCGCACATAGTTCAGGACGTACACAGGAAGGATGTTAAGAATTGGAGAGTTGGGAATGATACCTTGCGGACGAATGACCTCCTTCACCTTGATATGGCTGATTTCAGGAGGGCTTCGACTCATTACACCAGTTGTTGAGAGCACCCAGACCTGACCAATCTTCATACCAGAAATCACAATCACGCTTGCCAATGAGCCATTACACATTTTCACTAATAACCGGGGTTACCTCACAGATCTTTTTCCAAAATGGCGAGCGCAGAATGTGCACATTGATACCCTCTGAGAAATCAGATTTATATTTTCCTTGCATAAATCGAGACCAGAGGCTGTTAGAATGCGATAACCGGGACGACCAGGGTAACTTCATCCTACAGCTGGTCATTACCTCCCTCAGCTTTTTAATGTCAAGCCTTCCTTCCAGTTTTGGGAGAGGAACCTTCTTCCAACTGGTCCAATGTAACTTCCTCTTCCCATCGGCCCATCCCCAGAAAAAATGGGAGAAAAGGTTTTCCGGGTGGTCTAGGATAGTTTTTGGGACATCTGTCGTTGCAAGAGAATGAATAAAAACACTGCTAAGAACTTGACTAATTAAGAGACATCTCCCTGCCTGAGAAATAAAGCGAGTCTTCCAACCCGTAATGCGAGATCTAATACGCTCCAAAAGTGGCTAAAAAAGCTCAGATTGAGACCTACCCTAAAAAATTGGAACGCCTAGGTAGACAAGATGACTTGGGGATCTTGTAATACCTGTAGAGCTCTCTATAGCTCTGATACAAGCAGCTGGCAACTTCCTAGGAAAAAAAAACACCAACTTTTTTACTTGTTGATCCTCTGCCCTAAAATAACCTGGTACTGGGCCAACAAGTCATTCACCGCTCCCAGTGATTTTTTGGTGCCATTGACGAATAGAATAGTGTCATATGCAAATAGCAGATGGGATACAAGAGGGCAACCTCTAACGACCTTGTACAGGATACAGCCTCCTTTATCATTCAAGTTTTTGAAAGCCATGCTGAACGCATTTGCCACTAAAATGAATAAAAGAGGTATAAAGGGTCCCCTTTGCGGAGCCCGTTAATTAAAAACAAGGATTTAGAAGGAAGTTTACCGATGGTCGCCCTCAATGTTTGATGGGCACAACTTAACTTCTATGAACTTCACCCTTGATTTTTTACAGGGCCACTGTAATGTTTATGTTGGATCCGCTCTAACCATTAGATGTGTAATCCTATGTTAGGGCCATGAACAAAAAATAGGCTGACCTGTGATTTAAGTGGGCCATAACAAGGGAAATGGGTGGGCGAGAGACATCCAGCATTGATTTTACAAGACCTGCTGTAATGATTTATGCAATCAACTCTAACCATTAGATGACACAATAACATAGGCTTTAGGACTACAAATTAGGTATGTCTTTGATTTAGGGGGGCCACACCAAGGTAATCAGTTTGGAGGGTGAGCATTGCCTTGTATATTATTTGTAATCCTGTGGTCCACTTGAATCATAAATGGGACTGAGATTTTTACCCTAGCTCTAACTTGGGATAATTCACTTAATGGTTGAGGTGGATTTCACATATATGTTAGAATTTGTGGGGCATACATGGCTAATTCCACTTAGCAATGCAATGATCTGATTGGATCGGTCGTATGAATATCAGGGTGGGACCCACATTGATGGGTGGACATGGTTATTGCTCATAAAGTGCAATAGAAAACTCTAACAGTGTGTTGAGACGTGAATCCTCTCTCTATGTGACATTGAGGAGACATGGGTTATAGAGAGTCCTATGATGGGTGGACTCTCTCCCACAACAAAACTTATTTATAGTGCAGTCGGTCCTCAATTATACACAGCGAAGCATGCACGTTCTCTTCTCATCAGAGTGTGCAAACCAGTCTAGGCGTGGCAGAGGTCGAAGACCGATGTGTAGCTACATTCTTCTACAGCTGGAGGGATGGCCGATCAAGGTACACATTTAGTAATGATCAATATCTTAAATTGATGCTAGTATAGATCCAGGATATCCGTTGCGTAATTATCCTACATGTGGTATTAGAGCCAAATGACCAAAACTAAGTGGTTGGATACTCTTACTTTTACGAACAGGAGGGTCACTTAAAGAAAAAATGTCATGGGTATAGATCTTGGCTCATGGAGACTAATAACCAAACAAAAGGTAAAGATTCTTGTCTCACAGTTTCTGAGGTTTTTATTGGTACACATTTTTCATGATGTGGATCAATTTTGCGTCGTACACTCACATCTACTAGCTCATACAGTTGCACCAGAAGAGCTCGAAACCCAGTGATGCGGAGCGCTATGTATTTAGTTAGTGGCTTTTATTAGGTGAATCAAGGGTGAAGATTTTGTATTTTCCTATATACATTCAATTGGTTTACATTCGAATTTTAAAACCCTTGCATTTATTTTATATTGGTTTAAAATGAAATAGTTCATTTATTTTTCTTTTAAATTCAAATGTTCAATTAAGGCCTCAGTACTATGGTGGTGCATAGGACATGAGTGTGAATAAAGGCGACCTTGTTTACAGAGGTTTCTAGTCCGAACAGGTAGTGTTATCACTCTGAGGTGGATTTAGCTGTAATGAAATTTAGAACATTTAGCCAAGAATTCATGAGAATAAAGTTTGACCTGAAATTGATAGGACACATTTGTCTTGAATTCTTAATAATCCTTATATATGCAACATGTGACTTTCTCATAACCATATTTCCCTCTAATCATTTGATTAGTGAGGGAATAGTGGAAGTTGATCTCAGTGTTTTGATAGTTTAAGGGACTGCACTTGACCTTACAGACACTTTTGTAATCCTAGTGAGAGAAATTGTGGGTATATTGGGTCCATTAAGAAAGGTGATACAAACATTCAGCTTGCGTATAATGATACCGGTCGGGTGGAACTGATAAGATCAATAAAGTTTGGTCTACATTGAATGCCTTATCAGTGGAAGGTCCAGTTTCAAATTTTGTTGCATGGCATAAGTGTTGTTGCTTGGTAGGGTCCAATACGAGCACTTATGACATTGTGTATTGGAAATAGAATTTTAATGTCTATCGCGAAGCCAGGTGTTGGACGTTATGGTTTTGTATTTCTCTTAGTTAAGACAAGAACAAAGAGCATAAGCTAAAGTTCCTTGAAATGAAGAGGATTTATGATCGTCAAATGTTTATGAACCCCAACAGATAATTGCACTGTAGGGTGCTGAGGATTAGTAAGAGTATTAACATTAAGGTGGCATACGCATTCCAAGTTAATTAACGATACAAGTTTTGATCTTTGTTCTCATAGTGCATGCATAAAGAGATAGAAAAGATGTGATTGGATATGATTGTGGCAGAGTCATCTCTTGGTAGTGATGATTGGACATTTTGGAAGTTTGCATGTGGGTTGTACTTGACATGGGATTTTCATGTTTCTCACTTTTTCAGTATCAATGTCGTTGGAAGTGTTAGTATATGTGATCGCGCTTGGTCCCACCTCGACAAATTAGGTGATGGTTGTCGTGGTCCAATGATAATAGTTGTAATGGAGCGGATAATTTAGGGTACTTCATAAGGATCCACTAAATATTTAATAGGTGGAATTACTAGATAATACATTACATACTGAGGAATGTCATAAATGTCCCAAGTAGGAGTATGTTGGAATTTGTTTGCCATACATGGCTTAATTTTACCTGGTAATGTAATGATTGGATTTAATTAGTCACATGACCATTAGGGTGGGACCCAAATTGATGGGTGGACACAGTTATTACACATGAAGTGCAGTAAACAACTCTAATAGAGTTGTGTTGAAACATGAGTCCTCTCTCTATGTGAGATTGAGGAGATGTGGGTTAGAGAGAGAGTTCTATGATGGGTGGACTCTCTCCCACAACAAAACCTATTGATAGTGCAATCGGTCCCCAATTTTACACACCGGAGAATGCACGTTCTCTTCTCATTGGAGTGTGCAAACCAGTGCAGGCAAAGTAGAGGTGGAAGACCGAGATGTAGCTTTGTTGTTCCACAACCGGAGGGATGGCCAATCAAGGTACGCATTCTGTAATGATCAATACCCTAAAATGATGCTAATATAGATCCTCAATATCCGTTACATATGTAATTATCCTAAAATATAAATTATGGTGTGGCCCACACACACACACACACGTATAGGGAAAAGGTACTATGAGGTTTAACTCGTGGGATGCTTCTCATGAGATCGAGCTCTGTGCGCCCTACCATGATGTGTTTCGAGCATCCACTCCATTCAGATACACCCTTACATGTTGGGCCACAATTTAAAAATTAGGCCAATCATTTACTTAGGTGGGCCACACCACTAATAACACTTGAGAGTAAATACACACCCAATGAACCTTCATGATCATTTATAAATCCATCCCATCATTGTATGTGATGAGGCGTGACACTAATTTTTACCTATATAAAAACCTTAAGTGGCCCCACTGAGTCATTTTAGATTTTTAGGCACAATTTCACATGTTTTTAGATGGTATGGCCCACTTAAATTCTGAATATGACTTATTTTTTTAGATATTCCATAACCTAGAGGGGATCCACCAAATGCACGATGTGGATGTTTGACATAGATCACTGTGGGGCTCACCGCGCTCAACTTCATGGGAAGCTCCCATGAGGTTGACCTCATAGTACTATTTCCCACACGGGTGTGAGCACTTACACACACATATTCATTGGATTATATTTAGATTTTATGGATATGATTGCTTCATGATGATGTATGCATATAGATATTTGGATTAACCTTCAGATGAGGTATGACCAATATTTTTCTACACGGTGTAAGCCATTGTGTTGGTATGCACAACAAAAATAATGCACATTGGATGCATGTACATATGCAATGCACCTCCACATTGATTTACGAGATGATCAAAACAGTGGTTAGCTCTTTCATGGTCAAAATAGTAGTTCCCACCTTCTAGGGACCCCCGCTCAACGTCCGGATAGCTCCGACGCACATCCGGGTCTGCTCCATCAATTCCGAGCTAATACACAAACACGGGCATGTCTAAATGGCCAGGCCACCCATATTACTGTCCATAGGAAATGGACAGCTTCATCATGGTCAAAACAGTGGTTCCCACCTTCCAAGGACCCCTGCTCAACATCCATTTGGATCAAATATTCTTAATCATAAGTATCGTGTTCATCATCTAATTTGATACTAAATGATAATATATCACAATCAGTCACCCATCCAAGGATGGATAGATTGAAATGCTTTCATTTTTTTCATTTAAATGCCCAAGCCTAAATTTCGGCAACATCTCCGCCTATCTCTCCAGATATATTTATCTTACATTTAATTTTTCACGTTAAGTATCCACACATAGTGTGGAATTAAACATAAGAAATATATCCAGAGAGAATAGGGGAGATGACGCACGAAACAAATGGCAGAGCATATAAATGAAAAATAACAAAAACATTCCAATCTATCTAACCTTGGACTGTCCAATAGGACAATTTGGCAAATTTCTATACCTCCAAAACACACTTTATCTATGCTCGGCAATATAGAAATCTCTAAATGGGCTAATTGATAGTATTATACTACCATTCGTGGACAAAATAACTATTAATAATAAGTCACATACATCCACACATACATTCACATACATCCACACAAATCAACCACGGATAGCTCCGACGCACATCCGGGTCTACTTCATCAATTCAGAATATACAAGTACGGGCCTATTCAAATGGCCAAGCCACCCATATTACTGTCCATAGCAAATGGACAACACCATCATGGTCAAATAGCGGTTCCCACCTTTCAGGACCCCCGCATCAATTTAACTTTCATACAGTGGGCTAAGCGAATGGATGCCTTCCCATGCGCCTAGTTGAATATAGACTTATAGGCATGATCAAACCTATCTGGACAGTCCATTATGTCCAGTTAACTCTTCTTCCACTATCGTGCAAAAATTACATCAATTAGTTGGTCCTAAACATCCGTTAGTAAACTATCTCTCATAAACAATCTTGCCCATTCATTTTTTATTCCACTGATTTGGAATCATCCAACCAGCACAATTTTTTCAAGGTAGCATAAAATGTGCTAATGGGACCCAATAGACGGTCAAGATAAGTGAATTGGATGCTACCAAGTCTGAATGCAACAAGGTTCATGCAAATGTTTCCATATACTTAGTCTACTAGATTAGTTATCATCATATATTAATAACTAATAAGACCTTAAAGATGGGATCAGTAAATGGAAAACTACTGATATTTCATCTTTGTAAGATCGTCAATATTGTATCAAAGGTGTATTTAGAGTATACCAAATCAATATAACTTTGTGGGCCCTGCTGTTACGTGTGTCGGACATTCACACCACCGATTAAACACATACTTCCATGGCGGGCCATGGGCCTAAAAATCATGCCAATCCATGAATTAGGTGGGCTACACCATAGACAACTGTTAAGAGTAGATGCTCACCCACTGAAAACTTACATAGGAAATAGTAGTGATTGACCATTCATAGGCCACAAAAGTTTTGGATCATGCTGATATTTATTTTTTCCCTTCATCTAGGTTTATGTGAACTTATCAACAGGTTTGATGGTAAATAAACATTAGGAAAACATACACTGGATCATAGGAAGTTTTTAATTCTAAGATGTTCAATCAGTACTATGTCCTATGGTATGGTCAACTTGAGAATTGGATCTCATTTTTGGGCTCATGCTCTAAAATGATCTGGAACAATTAGATGGACGATGTGGATATAGAGTATATGCATTGTGGTGGGCCCCATGGTAAGGCCACGCCTAGTTTGCTCCTATATTCCATAGGGAAACGGTTCCATGAGGTGGACCTCATTGGAGCTACTTGTGAGCTATATGGGCCTACTGTTATGCACGCTGGACATCCACACCTTCAATTAGATGCACGCTTCCATGGGCCTAAAAATCATGCCAATCTATGACTTAAGTGGGCCACACCATAGACAAATTTTGAGAGTGGAGGCCCACCCATAAAAACCTTCCTGATCGTTTGTAAGGCCAACTAAGATGTGGTTCAGACATCCAACACATCTGTTGCATGTGTCCCAGTTGGATGAGGGGTCACACCAAATTTCAAGCCATTCCAAATGGTAGGTGGGCCTTAACAAGTGCTTTTAGATGTTTGGAATTGAAAATCTCAAATTAGGGATTTTAATTTCGAAATCCTTAATTAGGGATTTCTAAATAAATCCCTAATTAGGGATTTACTAAAACAGTGTGCTCCACAAAATAGTGGACATTGACGGTGGCCCAACAAGAAGTGGACAGTGACGGTGGGCCCCACAAGCAGCGGACAGCAACGATGGGGCCCCAAAAGCAATGGACAACGACGGTGGGCCCCACAAGCAATGGATAATGGACGGAAACAATGAGAACGAGAGAGAGAGAGAGAGAGAGAGAGAGAGAGAGAGAGAGAGAGAGAAGAGGAGAGAGAGGAGAGGAAATGGAGAGAGAGAGGAAAGGAAGGAAGAGAGAGAGAGAGAGAGAGAGAGAGGGTTACCGGAGAGAAGGGCGTGTGGCGGTGACGGCCGGTGAGAGAGAGAGAGAGAGAGAGAATGAGAGAGGGTGAGAGAGTGAGAGAGAGAGTGAGAGAGTAGAGAGAAATGGGGCGCGTTGGAGGTTTCTTGCGGGTTAAAACATAACCTTATTACCGACGAAAAATTTCGTCGGTAATAGTTTTAATAAATCGTCGGTATAGGTCTTCAATAATATTCGGGCTCACCCGTGCTCTATCTTCCCCATCCACTCTATAAATATGTTTTTAACTACACTTATTGTTACATTAAAACAAAAATTATAATTCCACATATAAGATCGACCCGACAATGTGAAATAATATGTCCATCGTTCAGTTGTACCGACGATGTATCTATTTCGTCGGTAAAAAAAAATTCTTTACCGACGAACGTTTTAGTTGGCAAAATACTTTTTACTGACGATATATAATATCATCGTTAAAAATATCATCCCTGTCATTATAAATGGCACCGCGGGAAGGGTATATACATTTTATGACGAAATGTGTACATGTTTGGTTGGGCCAAAAGCACGTTGGGAAAGTGACAAAATAAAGATCAGGTCACGAAGATGGTATAGAGGAAGATTGTAAATGATTGCACAATGATGATGATTTTTAGGAGACTAATTTGAGGCATCAAATTAAATGGGTAGTGGGATTTGGCTTGGCTACTTCTAGCATCGCACAACTATCACCTCTGGCCACACTAACCAACATCATGTGACCATCAGAACTAGCGACTAGCATCACACAACCTTTGGAATTGTCCATCCCATAACGACACTCATTACTATTTCAAAAGGAGATGCCTCACTCAAAGTATATAAAGGGAAAGCGTTAATGAATGTTGATCAATAGATACATTTAGAGTTGATTCCAGGGGTAGTGGAAGGCATGCTATCGCCGAACCTTTTGAGTGGTAGAGGCAGTGGTGATGTATGCCTTGGGGTAGGATTCATGGAGGTGTTTGAGCTGGAAAGAGATTTGGGAAATATATAGTGATGAGTTGATTAATAAACCTACATTTGGTACTCACGGCCCCATCAATCTTCTGGACTGGACAGTACGGCTTAGATCCAGTTTAATGGGACGGATGTGGTCATTGTACTAGACCCAAACACATTGGCCCATGGACAGAGATTATCTTTAATCAACGCTGTTAAAAGGTTATAAACAAATTAGTATCAAGTGCAATTGAAAACATTTAACAGATAAAATAAAACATCAATGGTTGAAAACCTTCGAAAACTCATTAAAAACATTTTAATTATTAGGTCCAATGATAAAACAACTTGATGATTCTTGGTATAACCAAATCTAGCCATATACATATGTCCAGGTAAACTCAATGGATCCTTATTGACTCATGTAAAAATCAACGACTCCTCATGGATGTATCTAGCCATGTCTACTTTTAATGACCCATGCATGGACCTCATAAGAAGAGTTAAAGTTAACCAATCAAGATCATGATACGACCACAGGTCTAAAGATTAATTATCTTTCATATAACATTAATTCTTGATCACTATTTTATCATAGTTCAAGAAACTATTGACTTGAACTTAATCCTACGATGTAAATGTCCAAAGGTCCAACCCTTAGCTCCTATGTCTACAGCATACATCCAATTCTATATGAAGTAAGAGAAAAGGCACACCAACACAAAGTTGGTCTAAATAGTGGAGACTATTCATCCTGATTTGAGTTAATACTCTCACACAAGATGACCATACATGATTTGATGTCCATACATGTGTCTCAAGCACCTATGGTTCATACATCACGGTATGTAGACCCATGAACACAAGCCTCTCTAGTCAATGCTGATGCGTTCAATCTCAAGTTCCCAGGGATATCTTGAGGAAATAATCCTTTATATAACCCATAGTACTCATATGTGTTTTAGGTGACATCATTACTTGTGTCTCACCTACTAGCCTAGTTGGAAGACTCCTAGGCATTTCAACAGCAGGTCTCAGGTTTGAGTGCTAAAGAGACACACCAACCCCACCGATGGGTGGGTGCATCATGTGACTAACCGTGTGGGTTGAACCCTTCTTCCAATCGTCCCAGAGGATACGCTTTTTTTCGCTTTCTGTATGCAGATGAAGCGAATGCAACAAAAGGAGTTCTACATGGAGCTCGCATCGATGGGAGACTTGTAACGATAAAGGATGCCAACCCTAAGAAATTAGCCTATGGTAAATCCCAACAAGGGCAGGCATCCAAACGAAAACCCGCATTTGCCCAGGGAATGAATCCCCTTTACCACCCGCCCTAAAACCCTCAGAACCCTATTATGCATATGCCCTTAGGATGGAGCCAGATAGGGCTTTCCGCTCAAACGAGGGTAAACCTATTCCTAATCTGAAAGCTCCACAGATTAAGGAAATGGAGGTTATTGCTGACAAGAAAATGATCTCAAGGAAGAGAGCAGAGCTACGTTTTGCGTTAGTTGGGATGACCATCGGTCAGAATGTGACTGCCATTAAGCTCATCAAGGCTTTTAGAGCTTCAAGGTATGCCGCTTCAGCAATGGACACGGTGCAAATTGCGCCGTACCATTTTCTAGTAGTCTTTAAAACTAGAGTGGAAATGGTCGCCTTCTTCTCAGATCTAGCTCTCCACCAAAGTATGGGCTATCCTCTGTGGAAGTTTGGAAATCAAAGGTGGTTCTGAGAAACTGCAGAATTGGTATTTGCCTTTTCGGCATCCCGACAGATGCATGGTTTGATTCAGTTATTAAGGGGCTAGGGAATACGTATGGGGAGGTAATTGAAATAGACAACACAACCAGATATGGGATTTTCCAGGTTTTTGCCATGGTGAAGGTGGTGCCCCATCTAGGGAATGATTTTAGCAACATCAGAAAACTGGTGGTAGAAGGTCGTGCCTTTCCTGTGTTTGCAGTAATGGAGGAAATCATCGTGCATGCAACTGGAGGAGAAGCAATCTTTAGGGTGGAGTTGCCTTGCAATAACCTAGAAGAAGTTGTGGAACCATGCCCGACAGATATTCGTCAAAATGACAGAGAGAAAGCTGAGGGGGAGATCACGAGAACGTGGGTGGAAAGGATGTTTACAAATGGAACAAAAGCCTAAGAAGCGCTCCATCTAGCAGCCATGAGGGTCGAACTCGTGTTAACTTCAGGTGCTTGCGACATTGCCCAGCAAGGTAACCCTAGAATGAACAACTCGTCTCCTTCATCTATGGGAAGAAACTATTGTAGATGTGAGTAGATTATTCTAGCAAAGCATGAATGTCTCTACAACTCGTTGTAACTAAAGATTGTCAGCTACACCCAGATCTGCAGGGAACAGCCCGTTGGGAACAGGGAAGAGATAGTAATGAAAACCTCTTGGAGAAGCCCAGGCAGACTTCCAGAGGGGGAACGTTGATTATGAGGGGGAGGAAGCCTCCCTGTAGTCAACTCCAGGTCGCAATCTTTGCCAGCAATTGTCACACAAGGTGCTATGGACCTAAATGTGGACTTCTCATCCTAATTCCACAATGGGTGCAAGGGGGAGGAATCACCAAAGGATTTAAATGTCATTGTTTTAGTTTTTAATGGTGATTCCTCTAGGGGAGTGGTGCCAGATACTTTTAGAAATGAAGAGAATAGGGCATGCTCTCTGGTGACAGTCCCGGGGGAGGAACAGGAAGGCCTTTTGCATGATCCATCCACTACCAAGGGAGGAGGAAATAATCCATATTCGAAGATGAACAAGTCCAACAGAATTGTTGCTATGGTTCTTGATGCAGGATGGCCTAATTATGATGCATGCTCATGAACATATATAATCTAGCGGAAATAAACAGCAATAATAATCTAGAATTCAACATCTACCATCATAAATTAAGAAAATCATAAAAGTAACAAGCAATAATGTGGGCCATCATCACAACCACGAAGTATGAAGTTCAAGTAATGCATATGTTGGATCCAGTGAGGGATGGAACCTCTTGATCTTGCATGGTTATAACCCAATCGCACAATGGGATTCACTAGTCCAAGAGATCGAAGGATTTCTCGGATTAGGGAATTAGAAATTTGAGAATTTGGGGTTTTGTATCAATTCTTAGATTTTAGGATTCGAAGATTGTGAGATAATGGAAATATAGAAAGAAGGAAAATAAGCCTACCTTAGAAGAATGTTGGAAGGACAAACGAAGAAGGAGGAAGAAGAAGATTGAATAAGAAGAGGAAGATTCATAGAGAGAGAGAGAGGAAGGAGGCAACCAAAGAGGCTTTCATTCAATAATAATCAACTAATCTCGTTTTTAGGGCTTAAGCCTCTTAGATAAGCACTAAGAAAGAAGAAAAAATATTAAAATACCCCTAGACTTAAGTAAAAACAAAACTTAAAAAATAGTTCGCGTGGTAGTCGGGCGCCCGATCGGTCGCTCAAAGACGTCTAAAAACATCTAACAGCTAAAACACATAAGTGACTGAATTTCAGGCACCTAATGAATAGTGGTCGGGCACTCGAAGACAGTGAAAACTGTTCAGTAAGCCATTCCAGTTTTTCAATCAGGTCTTCTTCATCCTACACACGTGTCTTCCCAATGTGGGGTCTTCTATGTACCAAAACACATGTGTAGGGTCTTCAATGCTCTTCAATGATCGCCTAATCACAAGGAAGATACTTGTGGTGTGCGCTTTCTTCGCCGATAGACTTTGAAGGGCTAGATGTCCGCATCATTCTCCTTGACTGAGTAGAACTCAACTCTGACGAGTTAAAACTCTTGTGTAGTCTGGGTCAATGCTCTGCAACTCCGCTTCTGTCAACCATGGAGATTCTGATGGTGGTTTATTCTTCCATTTGACAAGATATCTCTAAAAACCTCCATCTCTCATGGAAACTATCGCTTCATCCACTATCCCTTCAATTTCTTCCTTTCGAATAATAGGTGGGGAAGGGTGGAGTGGCTTGTGAAGTAAACTCAGAGTGTGGCCATGAAAGAGAAGAAAGATCAATGGTAGGATTAGGGGAAAGGACTAATTCCTCCACATTAAAGTTGGATTAATGCCCATTTTAAGTGGAAGGTCAATCCTATATGCGTTGGACCCAATTCTTTATAATACTTTGAATGTCCAGCACTACGCGCTTGTAATCTCTTAGCGGTACCCTATGAGAACCGCTCTGGCCTTATCCTCACCATTACAGTCTCCTTCCTGAAAATCTTGTGATCTACGATGAGAGTCAGCTGAATATTTATAACTATCATAGCTTTTATTAATCTGTTGTCTAATATATGTATACAATTCATGAATGTGTCGTGCAAATGCATTGGCTGACTCTTAAGACCTTTGGGTGACAGACATAGGTGAAACTAAAGGATGCTCTGGAAAAGCAACGAATTGAAAATAAGCAAACCCATGGAAATAAACAATCCTATGATCTAGAACTTGAAAATTGAAACAGAAGGACACTTCTCATGGGTGACACATAATTTCTCATTATAAGTATTATAAACAAGGATGATGTTTAGGTACCCCAAGACTTGAGAACACACACTATTAATACCAAGTCTTGAGCAGATCTTGGCATTAGCCATTATGTCCAAAATGTCATCAAGATGCGGAATAGGGATTCTGGCCATCATATCCACCATGAAGTGAATACGTCGTAAGGTGGCGTGACACTTGACTGAGGCTTTGTGGACAGCCAATATATGCCCACGTGTGCACCATATGCCATTATTTTTTAAAGTGATAAGGGCAGGCTTGGCACACAAGACAAAACTCCAACTTAAACTTTCCTTATTTAATTCTTCCCCTAGAAGTTTATCAAATTGACTCTGCATTTTTGTATTTTCTACGGGGTTCACCTGGTATGGATGAAAGCTTGACAAGATTAATCTAGGGATAAGATCAATTGTATGTTGAATGTCCCATTTGGGTGAAAATTTATCTCATAAATTATCTGGTAGGATATGACAAATCATGTTGGTGTCTACCATCATATCCTCACTAGTCTCTTCTTCAATTTTATTTGTGTTAACCACAGTAAGAGACGTAGATGGGAGACTGTATCAATCAAATCACACATGACACCTGGAAGTGGTGCGGTCTCAAACTCTTTGACCTTTTCATCATTAGCACACACTTCTACATAATCAAAGATGATGAGTGATGCCTCAATTTCTTTTATTTCCTCATTACTGACATTAGGCACATACTCTTCCTCTTCACAAACAACCTGATTTGATTCTTCCAACTGGCCATTCACCAAGGTATTATCTCGCTTCCAAGGAAATATAATTGGTGTTAAACACTCAAATTGTTCATATGCCGAGATTTTCTTAATGATGAGTTGGACCACTTTACAAGGAGGGGACCATATTGGTTTTGTGTTTAGACGAGAAGGTGGGGCAACTCTCTTCTGAGCTAAGGGCTTTTGATGATAAGAGATGGGAAGATATTTTTTCTTTCAAATGCTCTTTCATCTCGTCCCATTGAGAGATCGGGGCTCTCCCAACTCTATCAATTCGTGGCTCCAAATCTATTCAAAACGGCTTGGCTTGGTCCTTTAATTTTCACTTGGCAAACCTCACTCGACTATAATTCGACATAACATACCAATTAAAAAAATAGTCCAAGTCTTCAAGCCAATCAAGGAATGTTTGTGGGTCCATGTGACCATTAAAGTAGGTCAACTTATCGGAGTTCGGCTTTCCATTGGGTCTCGACGGCCACACGACAACACTTAATAGCCTCGAAGATCTCAAACGCCTATACTCCATTCACTATGTGGAGACTCTACGGACTGGGTGATTCACAATATGAATGCGATGAATTTAAACTACAATGAACTGACACTAATTAATTCTAAATGATGCGACTCAAATCTGAAAATATTTCAAATTAGAAATTTTCTAAAATTAGAAAGTTTTTAAAATTAAAAACTTTCTAAATCTGAAAATTTCATAAAACAGACCTAAAATTAAACCCTAATTTGGTAACTCGATCTAAACATAACCACGCAAACTCTATTCTCTGATACCAAATTTGATCCAGGATGACCTAATTATGATGGTGCTCATAAAAATATATAATCCAGTGGAAACAAACAGCAATAATAATCTAGAATTCAACATCTACCATCATAAATTAAGAAAATCATAAAAGAGACATACAATAATGCAGGCCATCATCACAACCACAAAGTATGAAGTTCAAGTAATGCATAGGTTGGATCTGGCGAGGGATGGAACCTCCCAATCTTGTATGGTCATAAACCAATCACACAATGGGATTCACTAGTCCGAGAGATCAAAGGATTTCTTGGATTAGGGAATTGAAAATTTGAGAATTTGGAGTTTTGGATTAATTCTCAAATTTTAAGGTTCGAAGATTGTGAGATAATGCAAGTAGAGAAAGAAGGAAGAATAAGCTTACCTTAGAAGAATGTTGGAAGGACAAAAGAAGAAGGAAGAAGAAGAAGATTGGAGAAGAAGAGGAAGATTCACAGAGAGAGAGAGATAGAGAGAGGAAGGAGGTAACCAAAGAGGCTTTCATTCAATAATAATCAACTAATATCATTTTTAGGGCTTAAGCATCTTAAATAAGCACTAAGAAAGAAAGAAAAAGACTAAAATATCCCTAGACTTAAGTAAAAACAAAACTTAAAAAAAATAGTTTGCGTGATGGTTTGGCGCGACTTCGGTCGCCTGAAGACGTCTAAAAATTTCTAGCAACTAAAACACATAAGCGGCTGAATTTCGAGCGCCCGATAAATAGTGGTCGAGCACTCGAAGATAGTGAATACTGTTCAGTAAGCCATTCCAATTTTCCAGTCGGGTCTTCTTCATCCTACACACGTGTCTTCCCAATGTGGAGTCTTCTATGTATCAAAACACATGTGTAGGGTCTTCAATGCTCCTCAATGACCGCTTAGCTATAAGGAAGATGCTTGTGGTGTACGCTTTCTTCAATGATAGACTTTGAAGGGTTAGATGTCCGCATTGGTTCTCAAAGAATCCGATTTGAACCAATAAGATGTGAATGACAGAAACAGAAGACTAAAGCGTCAAATTGTGAACTCAGGATGTGTCAAAGATGGATAACATCCTAGTGTGGAATGCTCGGGGCGTGGGCAATGAGGCCACGGTGAGAACAACAAAGAGGTATATTCGGGCCTTCAAACGAAGCATCATTGCCATTTTGGAGCCAATGTTAAGTGAGGCAAAACGTACCCGAACAGGCCAACCTTATGCTAGTCTACCATTCTTCCTTCTCCAATGCAACAAAAGGAGGAAACGTCTGGGTCTTCGTCAAAAGCTCCGTGTAGGTTCACGTTCTGGTAGATTCCGATCAGATGATATCCTTCGAGATCTCAGCTCAAGGTGTGGTAGATATGGTAACCTTGTCTATTGTTTATGCTAAATGCACAGCTAGCCTCAGAAGGTTGTTATGGGCTAACATGAAAAATCTTGCTACCACCACCACGGAGGCATGGGTAGTATGTGGTGATTTTAATGAGGTCTTGGAGTAATCAGAGAGAATCGGTAGACACTGTCATAACTCTCCATCCTCGCATGAATTTGTGGAGGCGATAAACCAAGCTACACTCGTGGATGTGGGCTTTGTGCACAACATGTTCACCTGGAGCAATAACCAGGCATGAGCTTCTTGTGTGTGGGAAAGCCTCGATCGAGCTTTGTGCAACAACGCTTAGCTCAATGTGTTCCAAGGTTCAAGGTCTCCCATCTCCCTCGAGTGGACTTTGACCATGCTCCACTTCTTCTCTCTTTTCCAAAGGACCCTCCTAGCACACCTAAGCCATTCTGTTTTTCAAAGGATGTGGCTCTTAGAGGAATCCTTCCTTCCATTGGTTCGGAACATGTGGAATTTGGTGGAGGCGAATTTATCCGATCACCCAATGTACTCGCTCTTATGCAAGATGAAACACACTAAGTAGGCCATTAAGAGATGGAATAAGGAAGTCTGTGGGAACATATTTGACTGCTTGAAGCAGACAGAAGTGGAGGTTAACCGAATGGAAGCAGATCTTCAAAATGACCCAAGAAATCCAAATCAAGATGTCCTAAATGCCATGAAGGATGAGTTGGCCAGACTTCCTCTGATGGAAGAGATCTTCTAGAAGGAGAAGTCACGAAACAAATGGCTAGATGAAGGCAACCGAAACACGACTTTCTTCTATAATTCTGTTAATGAGCATCACCGAAGGGTGTATATTCAAGAGCTCCGTCTAATGAATGGCGAGAAGATCTCAGACACAAGGACTATTAAGGAAGAAACTTTGAGATACTCTAATCTGTTTGCAGTAGAAAGATGAGACCCTATAAGTGATTTCCTCGATCCAATCTTGTTGGCTATCTCATCTATTGAAAATGAAACTCTTCTTCAAGATCCCACTTTAGAAGAGGTAAGGCAGGTGGTTATAGCCCTACCCATGGATGGAGCCCCTGGTCCTAACAGTTTCTTAAGGGCTTTCTTCAACGCTTGCTGGGAGATTGTGGGGAATGACATCTTAAATGCGGTGAAGTCTTCTTCAAAGGTGGTAGTTTTCCTCGAGCCTTCCTCATTTGCTTAATTCCGAAGATGTCCACTCAAGATAAGCTTTCAGATTTTCATCCTATTAGTCTCTGTAATTGTTTATATAAAAAAATTTCTAAGATTCTAGCCAACAAAATGAAGTCACTGCTGCTCAAGTTAGTTTCTACGGAGCAAGGAGCGTTTGTTCAAGGGCGTTCCATCATTGAGAGCATTGCGCTGGCTTAAGATTTATTTAGAGACATCGGGAGGAAGGTTCGTGGGAATAACGTGGTCCTAAAGTTAGATATGGAGAAGGCCTACGACCGGGTGCATTAGACCTTCCTCAAGCAGGTACTGCTAAAGTTTAGTTTCGACCAGGAAAGGGTTTGTTTAGTCGAGCAGTGCTAGGCCAATAGCTGGTTTTCCATCCTAATAAATGGGGAGGCATGCAGTTTCTTTAAATTGTTGAGGGCTTTGTGTCAAAATCTCAATGACCTTGTTCATATTAGCCGCAGAAGCTTTTAGCAAGGGATTTCGCAGAATGGTTGAAAGTGGTCAATGCCAACCATATAGGACAAGTGGAGGCTGCCCTCTCATATCTCACATGCTATTTGCAGATGACATAATTTTATTTGCCAACGAAAATAGTAAATCACTGAAGGTGATTAAGGTCTTCCTGTGGAGGTACGAGGCGGTATCAAGGCAGAAAATTAACCTGCAAAAGAGTGGCTGTTACGTATCAAAGTTGTCCATAGCCAAAATTAGAGAAAGTGAAAAGGCTATTGGGATTTTGACATTGTCAACTCACTTGACGTATCTAGGCATTCCGGTTTTCATAGGTAGGAGCAGAAACAATTTCTTCCAACCTCTGATAGACCGTGTTAGAAGGCAGATAGCTAGATGGAAAGCACAGTGCCTAAACCAAGCTAGGAAACGTTTATTGATAAATCATGTCTTAACTAGTATTTTGATCCATTCACTAGCAATAGTGGACGTCCCGAAGACGGACCTAGTGACCATGAAAAGGGAATTCTCCAATTTCTTTTGGGTTGGGAAGATGGAAAGAAAAAATTACACTGGTTGAACTGGAATCGAATAGCATTGCCTATATTAAAGGGGGGTCTAGGTATCAAAAATCTAAAAGAAATCATGCTAGCATTCAAGATGAAACTGGCTTGTTCTGCTTGCTTTTCTCAGGAGAACAACCTATGGTCCTCCTTTGTTAGAAGCAAATACAGTGTTGATCGATGTGGAGATGTGGCCACTACTTCGCAGCCCACTCGGTCGCCGTTGTGGAAGAAACTTGTTAACCTCTTTCCAATTCTCCAAGAGCAAACAAGGTGGCTGGTTAGAAGAGGCGAGTGTGGGTTGTGGATGGTGGACTTGATAGGCCTAGGACTCTTAGAGCTTGGTGCGAGGATTGGATTCCAGATAATTTGCGTCATCTTAGAGTTCTTGATATTATAAGTCCAGATGGACTCGTCCGAAGCTCCCATGTCCTCGATGCCCTCCCCCAGGTGGTTCTAAACCACAATTAGATGGAAGGCTCTGTACATCGACGTTTGAAGACAGATGCGTGTGGAAACTGGAGGCTTCGGGAAACTTCACCATCAAATCGACATGGAATATGATAAGGTCCGCTGCTTCTCGATCGAAGGTGCTAGTCAGCTTGGGTTTGGGATGCGAAAATGCCACCTAAAATCTCTCTTTTTGTATGGAAGTTGCTGCATGTTGCGATACCCGTTGATGAGAGAATCCAAGCTAGAGGAATCAGTTTGGCGTCTAGTGTGAGTGTTGCAGGAAAGCATGGGTACCACATACTGAACTATGGATCACCTGTTCATCTCAGACGAGTTGATGTCTAAGGTATGGAGCCACTTTTCCATAATTTTTTAGGTTTTTCTTTTAGGGGGGCAATCTGCAGCAATGCGTGCCACCCAATGGTGGAATGTTGCGTCTGTTGCAGACGGTTTCAATTCTTTGTGAGGGATTATTCCATGCCTTATTTTTTGGGAAGTGTGGAATGAGAGGAAGTACAACCGCTACTGAAGATCGTCTTATCAATGCTAATAGGGTTATTACCCGAATCAAAAGATGGATTTATTTTATCAGCCCGATCCAGCCCCATATCTGAGATAAGCTCCCCACGCGAAGGTTGGTCTTCCAAGATTTGGGGCTATCCTTGAAACCCACCATGGGAAAAGAAGTTGGTTAACCTTAAATGGAGAAAACCTGAGATTGGTTGGGTCAAGATAAATGTGGACGATTCCTCACATGGAAACTCGGGGAACTCAGATGGTGGGGGTGTCTATAGGGGGAGCCGTGGAGAATTTATTTTTGCTTTCGCTAATGGCTATGGCTTGGGCACAAATGTCTAGGCAAAGGCTCACACATTATTTGAGGGGCTATCTAAGTGCATTCAGCGCGGTTTCTCGAAGATCTAGGTTGAGAGCGATTCTATGATTGTGGTAGATATCCTCAACCAGGATAACCCGCCCAAATGGATTTTCTAGTATTGGTGGAACTGTATTCGGGTGCTGCAGAGGGGAATTGAGATTCAGATTAGTTATGCTCCTCGGGAAGTAAACGGGGTAGTGGATGCTCTGGCCAAATTAGGAAGTGAATCCCAAGATACGAAGGATTTTCATCTAGAGTCTGATCTTCCCCGAGCTATTCGAGGGCTCTCTTTTTAGATTGGTTGGGGCTAGGTCAGATCAGGGAAATAACGAACCCTCCGTGGCCCATTTCATCTTATGGGAGAGTCATAGGTTAGGCGGCCTAGAGGCGTTTTTAGTGTCTCTGGGCTACCCGTAGGTTTCTTGTGTTTGTATCCTTATCTCTGCTATTTTTAGCTAGTGTTAGGGCTGTCAATGGCACGGATCTTGATCCGTATCCGATCCGTATCCGATCCGATTTAATCGGATTCGGATCAATAATCAGATAATCGGGTCGGATACGGATATCTAAAGATGATCCGTTTAATATTCGGGTCGGATTCGGATCAACCTTGATCCGGCCCGTTAACGATCCGACCCGATAAAAAAAAATAAATAAAATAAATAAAAAATAAAATAAAATAAAATAAAATAAAAACATATGATAATCTCTTTCTCTCTCTCTCTCTCTCTGATATCCGGTCGGATATCGGGTCGGATCATAATCGGATCGGAAAACGGATTTCGAAAAATTTAATCGGGTCGGGTTCGGATCATATACTTGTGATCTGAATCGGATTCGGGTCGGATTCGGGTTGGATATATTCTTAATCGGGTCGGATTCGGATCATCACTGATCCGGCCCGTATCCGACCCGTTGACAGCCCTAGCTAGTGTATATAATAAAAAGTTATTTATTAAAAAAATATACATTGACCCTATTAAATTCATATAGGCAAGTAATATAGGGTACACATTGGTTTTCCAATGCACTAGTTTAACATGTATAGTGCTCTCTTCTCTTGTGATTGAAAATTAATATTTTTAGTTAGCTTTCTTTCATCTCCATGTGTATTTTTGTGCAGCAAAAAAGACTGTCGATATTAAAAAATTTAATTTGGCATATTTTTCAATGTGTGCCCTTATAAGAAATCAGCTCGTAATAGTGAAAGAGGTCGGCCTCATGCGGGCGTCTTTCACATTAAGTCGGGTCGATCTGACCTGCCGACTTATTTTCAGGTAGTATTGTCCTGCCTTCAGGTCGGTCCGTAGTAGGATAGGTCAATCCGGATCTGTCTTGAGGTTAGCTCGTATTTCTCCTACAACAGAAGTCCCCCCACTCCTGAGTCCAGCTTGTCTGTCTAGGGAGTAGCTCGCTGAAGAAAGTATGCTGACCTGAATGCTTTTGACTTTTAGCAGCTGTAACGCCGTCATTCTGATGGGCAGGAAAGCGTCATTTAATGCGTCGTTCAAAAAATTGTGGTGCCATCATTCATTTGTACGGCGCATCAGCGTTTAGCAGGGTGCCGCCAAACAAGGAGTCGCCATGTATCCAGCGTGGTACGTTACTTTTCGTACGCTCTAGTCGGGGACTGACACGTGGAGCCACTGTATTAAATGTGGGAGAATCCTTTGAGTATAAAACATGGGACTTCGCGAAAATCAGAAAAATTCTTTCTTCTTCTTCCCAGACTCTTCTTCTCCTCCTTCTGATTCCTCTTATCGGGCCGGTGTACCAGTATTTGTGGTACACTTTTTCTAACCCCAGAAGATCCTCTTTTCTTCGTAGTGTCTTTCATTTTATCATGTCGGAGACTTCCTGCTCTGATGCGATACCCATGGTGAGGTTTGGGGAGTCTCAGTCGGACCTACCACCGACGGAGCCTCAGGAGATGGAAACCATGGAATCCCATTCCAGGACAACTGGTCCTGCGAATGATGAAGGACCTGAGACTCCTGAGCCGACGGTTGGAAGTGTGATGGCTCAAAAAGCTACTTTCGAGCTAGATAGCGTAGTCTCGTAAATTACCCAGGAAGAACTGGACACTGCGAAAAGAGCATTTGAAATTCCTGAATCCATAGGATTTAGGATCCCTGACCAAGGTGATAAGCCGAGCCGACCTCGTCAGGGGGAGATGGTTATCTCTCTGATGCATCTGGAGGCTGGGTTAAGGTTGCCTCTGTATCCCTTCGCACGAGAGGTCCTTAGTACCTTAGGTCTCTCTCCGAGCCAGCTGCAACCCAACGGCTGGAGGTGTATGGTGGGATGTTACATCTTATGGCAAAGGGTAGGGAATAAAGAACTGACCTCGAACAAGCTTTTTTCTATGTATAGTCTCAAGTCTCTGGGAGGTCAAGGACTTTATTATTTCTCTTCTCACCCGGGCCAAGGTGGCTCGGTAGTGACCGGTTTGCCATCTTCCACGAGAACCTGGAAGAGGAAATGGTTCTTCGTGTCGGGGGACTGGGAGGCTTCATCGGATGAGCTTTACCCTCTGGAGTACAGGGTTCGAGTTGATTTTGCTCTGCCAGGTCGAGCTGCATCCCGACCTTCTTGAGCTTCTGGTGTATTCTGTTTTCGCTCTTATTCTGTATTCTGACGTGCATCCCTTCACTTGTGTAGTTTCCGTGGTTATTAGGGTAGCCCTGTCTACTGCACAAGAGAGGCAGATCCGAGCTGCTCGAGCTTGCTCTCTCGAGGAGAGGGACTTCCGCAATTTGATTACAGTAGATTCCGTTCGTGAATCAGTTCAGCTTATTTAAAGGACAGAGTGGTATCGTTGTGTAGAATTTATACGTCGTTGCTTTGTATGCCCATCTCTTTGACATGTTGTTCTGTATTCTGGATAGGTATGGCTCCGAAGGCGGTGTCGAAGACCCGCAAAATTCCCGCCAAAGTCCTCAACCGAGGAAAAATCTCTACCGAGCCCCAGAGAAAGAGGGTGGTTACAGAGACTCAGAGGCAACAGCGGCTGCCTCAATCTTTTGTGTGTGGGTATGGGCAGCCTCTGGGCTTGGGCTCGTCCCCGACGAGGGTTAAACCTTAGCTGCTAGGCCCCCCGTCGCTAAGGTTCCCGTTGTCGACGTACCGGATACCTCTGATTCTCAAGTCGAGCCGTCTACGAGCCGACCTGCAACTCACGCCAGTTTCCCCTCAGCAGATTAGCGCTATGTTATAGGTGACAAGAGGTTGATCTCATAGACAACCTTCTATGTTAAGCTTAACATATAAAATGCCTAAGAGTGCATCTAATTTCATTTAACTATGTCCTAGTCTGATTTGTGAGCCTGTCTAATTCATCTAGATGCAATCTGCATAGATGCACTCATACAAACTTATAGAATGCATCCATTAGTTACAAAGGGGAACGTGCAAGGTTGCTAATGTGAACTATTGAATAAAAATCCAATCTTGGGTTATAAAAATGCTCATTTAAGATAACTAATGTAACTAATCCAAGTCTATATTAAATCACAAGAGACTAAATTATGAAAACTATAACCTATTTTACTTCACTAATTATGAGGAGAATATATAGAGGGATGAGAGATTTGTAGAGAATTAAAGAGATCTTAGTAGATACATAACTTTAACAAATAATGAAATATGATAGTATAAAAGATTATCCTAATATGCTTTAACATCTTCCCTCAAACTTAAGGTGTGCTCTAAAAGGAGTATCTTAAGTTTTGTATTATAACTTGAATTTTTTTCAAAATCAAGACAAGAAAACAATCAATGGAATGTGGTAATGAAATAATGAGTAGCATGAGGTAAGCATACACTTTTGATGCCTACCAGGATATGAACCAGTAATGCTTAAAGCGATGGATGAATGATCTAATAGAACTTCGATGACCGGGAGTTCAACCATCACTTTTTCTTGATGGCATTAGATGATTCTCAATAGCAAAAAAAAAAAAAAAAAAAAAAAAAAAGTTACTAGTTCCAAAATGCCTCACACAATTAGGAATTTGGTTCAAAATGTTGGAAGAGAGCCTTCAAACAGATGTCCCTGGACTGTCACCGACCGGTCATGACAGGTCAGACAGTGGTGGCTGACCGGTCTTGACCGATCGGCCAGTGTTGAGGCTGCGTGTGAATTTGCCTCTGGACTGTTTTTGGGCCGGTCTGACCGGTTGGCCATCTTACGCGATGACTTGCGCAGCAAGATATTTCTTATGCTATTGCGCGGATTTGCGTAATACGTTTCTAATTTGGGGTTGCTTGCTATATATATGGCTTGAATCCGGGATTAGAGTAATCCTAAGGTGTCCAAGGTTTCCTAATTGCATTAGGAAGAGAGGAGAGTGTTTTGAGAGGGAGAGAGCTTGAGTTTTCTCTATTTTCCTTGCTTGTGGGTTGTCAATCTCTATAATCTTCTGTTAATCATAGTGGATCACTTTGTGTCGTGGTTTTTTACCCGTTGAGGGGTTTTTCCACGTAAAATCAGATTGTCTTTATGCTTAAATACTTGTGTGGTTTGATTACATTGTGTTTCTCATTTGATCTCATATGTTGTTGTGGTGTTTGTTCGGCTTCCGCTTCCGCTGCCGGCATCCCTATTCCCAATAAGTGGTATCAGAGTTAAAGTTAGGGTGGAGTAGAATTCGAATCTGAGACGAGGAGATGGGATCAAGCACAAGGTTCGAGGTAGAGAAGTTCTCCAGCAAAAATAACTTTGAGTTATGAAAGGTGAAGATCAAATCCCTTTTAGTTCAGCAAGGGCTTGATGAAGCTATTGGAAAGCAACTCGAGGTTATGAAGGAGATAAGTGGACGAAGCTCGACAAGAAGTCTAGAACATCGATCCTATTATGCCTTACGGATGATGTCCTCTATCACGTCATGAAGGAGAAGACTGCGGCTGATACGATGGCAAAGTTAGAGAAGGTTTATACCAAGAAGTCTTTAGAGAATCCCATGTATCTGTTGCTATAGTTGTTCACCTTGAGGATGGCTGAGGGGACGGATGTGGAGGACCGCTTAAGCACGTTCAATCGGCTAGTTTGCAAGTTAGTGGAGATAGATGAGCCGATGAAGGATGAATATCAAGCATGCATCCTGTTGAATTCTCTTCCAAATTCATATTTGTCATTCATGGAATTTTTATGGGCAAGGAGGGAGACTATCAACATAGAGATCGTTATCTCAGCCCTCGAGTCGAAGGTGATGAGAAAGAAAAGCAGTGACGTGAGTTCTCGTGCTTCCTCAGAGGAACTAATTATGAGGAGAAGAAATTTTAAGTATGGTGAAGGATATTCAAAATTGAGATCGAATGCCAAGGGCAAAGGGAAAGCTAAGGTGAAGTGCTGGAGTTATGGTCAAGAAGGCCATATGAGAGAGGATTGTCAAAATCCCAAGTTGAAGTAAGAGAAGTATGGAAATTCTTTTGGAGAGGGAGCCAATACCATAGAGGACGGTGACGATATTTGTGAAGTTTTAATTGTATCTAGCAAAGGATCTCACGGTACAAAGTGGATCCTAGATTTAGGGGCTTTATGTCACGTTTGTCCTGACCGGAGTTCATTCACGACATACAAAGAGTATGGTGGTGAATCGGTATTTGTGGGCAATGGCTACGCTCATAAGTTGGTGGGTATTGGTACGGTGCTCATCAGGATGTTCAATGGGATCGAACAAGTCCTGAAAGATGTGAAGCATGTCCCCAAGATGAAGATGAATGTGATTTCTCTTGGTGTACTTGAGGCGAAAGGGTATGTGTTCATCGGCCACGATCGTTGTTGTGAAGTGGTGAAGGGGGCATTTGTGTGTAAGAAGGCACAGAAGTGTGGCCATCTTTACAAGTTGATTGGGAGCACAATTCACGGTGGAGCTTCGGAATCGGCAGCAAGATCCACGGTTGCTCGTATGTGGTAAGTGCCCAAGGGCCACATGAGAAGAGCGGAAAAGGGCGTGAAAGTGCAAGGTTAGGGTTAATGGAGGCACAAGAAGTGGTGGAGCTATGATGAAGATGAGATGACGAAGCGATGATGTTCTGATTCGACGTTTGAAGCCTCGGTGGAGTTTGTTGGAAGAGAGCCTTCAAACAGATGTCCGTGGACTGTCACCGACCAGTCACGACCGGTCGGACAGTGGGGCCGACAGGTCTTGACCGGTCGGCCAATGTTGAGGCTATGTGTGAATTTGCCCCTAGACTATTTTTAGGCTGGTCCGACCGGTCAAGATCGGTTGGCCGTGTTACACGGTGACTTGCGTATAGCAAGATATTTCTTGTGTTATTGCACGGATTTGCGTAATACGTTTCTAATTCGGCGTTGCTTACTATATATATGGCTTGAATCCGGGATTAGAGTAATCCTAAGGTGTCTAAGGTTTCCTAATTGCATTAGGAAGAGGGGAGAGTGTTTTGAGAGGGAGAGAGCTTGGGTTTTCTCTATTTTCCTTGCTTGCGGGCTGTCAATCTCTATAATCTTCTGTTAATTATAGTGGTTCGCTTTGTGCTGTGGTTTTTTACCCGTTGAGGGGTTTTTCCACATTAAATCGGATTACCTCTTGTGGTTGAATGCTTGCGTGGTGTGATTACATTATGTTTCTCGTTTGATCTCAATATTCTGTTGTGATGCTTGTTCGGCTTTCGCTTTCACTGCCGATGTCCCTATTCCCAACACAAAACACCTAGTACAAATCAGTTAGGTAAAAAAACAAGGAAAGTAAACTTAAGAAATTAAAAGCACAAAATCTTTTTGAAAGGCCTAATATGGTTAAATCTTCGAAGGTGCATGCATAATGGATTAACGGGTAGATAGTTGTGGATGCACGACCCGTGTAAAGACAGGTTCAGAGAGTATATGTAGTTGCATGCACCTTCGGAGCACCAAAAGAATAAAGGCGTACGGAATTTGGTGCAGAGAAAGAGCACGAGATTGAGAAAAGAGACGGTTCGAGTGCCTTCTCCTCCTCGCACATAGGTTTTCGCCAGAAATAACGCACATGTGCCGGATCAGTGCGTGGCGGTGGCGGAGGGTTCACAGCGGCGGTGCTGAAGGATGCACACAATGAGATGATGGTTGCGGCAGCGGTGGAGGATGCAATGTTGCGACAGTGTCGGTGATGGTGGCCGATGGCGAAGACGACGATATACGGCAGAGAAGACGGCGATGGCGGCGGCTATTCTACACGGCGGTCGCTGTCGGAAGTTGCTTGTGGTACAGATGAACTAGAGAAGGTGCCATTATCTAGTAGTGATGTTGTATCTGGAAACAGGCAGAGATGGCGGCGGCGGATTCGAGAGATGACGGTGATGAGGATGAGGGTGTTGAGATGGGGTAAATGGAAGGGGGTGCTGTTACAGCATGCGGCTCTGATCTACGGAGAGCCACCCTCAATCAAAGACAACAGCCACTGTCGCAGTGTGCAACAGAGAGCCACCCTCCATAGGGGCCAACAGAGAAAGAAGGAAAAGATCAGAAGAGGGAAAGATGGGAAAGAAGCTGGTGGAGGTGCCTAGTAATTCTTTGATACTATGTTAAACTATATGAGACTATATCGTGGAAATTGCAACTTATTTATTTTACTAACAATAAAGAGAACATACAAAAGAGACAGCACCATGGGATTCTAAGAAATTTAAACAAATATATACATATTGTATTCTTAACAGTTCTAAAATCACTTCAATCCACTCTACTAAATCTCTCTTTTCTTCCAAATCCTCTCTCGAAATCTTTCGAAAACCTGCTAATGTGCTATTTTGCAAAACAGAGTTTCATATCACAAATCAGATTTTTTTGTGAATCTTGTTGTTTGCAATCTCCTTCCGTTCCATTCTTTCTTCATATATAAGTGAACAACTCGAATAAACTTGCAATTTTATTTTCTCCATCTATTGTTTGGTTCTTCAACCAGAGCTTCTATAAAGTGGGACCCACCTAGTGAACCAAGTGTGCGCACACCATGTTGGCAACCACTTGGACAAGCTCACAGAATCAGACGATCTCTTTAAGCATATACATGGCGTGGGTTGACCATATATGGTGCAAATAAGTCCTACCATTCTTTCTTCAATATAATTTCTGTGTGAAATGCAAATGAGGAATGGAAGAAAAATAGTAATAGATCCCACCATTCTTTCTTCAATATAATTTACGTTTGAAATGCAAATAAGGAATGGAAGAAAATAGTAATATAAGAAACTAATATGATGGTCGTGTGAAATGCAATGGAAGAAAAATAGTAATAGAAGAAACGAATCCGATTGACAGTTTTAGTTGCATCTGAATACTCACCTGGTGGCGGCCGTGAAGCAAGAACTGGAGTTGGCGGTAGAGCAACAACTGAAGGAGGAACTGCAACAGGTGGTGGAGGCGATGGGGTTTCGACGAAGGGATATAGCTCATATCTTATAGAACAACTCAGTGAAATAACCCGTGCTCCTAAGTTTCCACTACAACACTTCGGAATAACGTTGATCATCGATTCCAGGCATGATTGGCAATCCTTACTTGATAAATCTAGAGCACACTCAACTGATCCATAGATTTTAAAGTCATAAGAACGCACTGAGCCGACCGCAAACATGGATGGAGACAGATCTCCAGAGGACAGATTGTTCATCAACTCTCTTACCCGTTGATTGAATATAGTTGGATTCTCTGAAGTACTCAGATTATATCCATAATTCACAGGGGCAATACTAGGTTCGGAAAAGAAGCTCCGGTTATTCGAGTAACGCAGAAGGCACTCACCGTTTCTTATGGATGCTTCCTTGTTGTTGGGACAGATTCGGACTATCTCAACCATTGAAGTATTTAAGCATTTTCGGCAGGTATCAGGTGAAACACCATGCCAGCATTGGGCGACACCATAGACATGCTCGGGGTCTACGCCATAAGAGGTGTTGTAGTAGCCTTTGGACACAGTTTCGGTATTTAGAGATTGTAGGAGGAGATTGAGATTGGTTTCGTATCTGCTACCATTAGTGTAATTGCCTTGAGATTGACAGTGGGAGACGGTGAGGTTTTGGGCACTAATGGGGCTTTGAAAGAGGAAGAATAAGCAGGTGTATAGGAATATATGGATGGTTTTTGATGGAAGAAGATGCATTCTGCACCGAGAGAGAGAGAGAGAGAGAGAGAGAGAGAGATTGGATGGCATGTATAAGCGACGGTGGCCTCATATACACAACTAATAATGGCCATCCGTCCCAACCAACTCTTCCTCACCGCGTGGCCTACTTTAATTATGCCCTTTCGAAACCGACTGCCTAGCAGCGAGTCGCTACTGGACGTTGCTCTATGGACCCACTACAATGTATGTGTTTTATGGAAGCGGATTGCAAACGGAGTTTCTCAGGACGCTTAGCGTACTGAGTAAACTCTGTGGGGGTCTACCATGATTTATGTATTTTATAACTCCGTCCATCCATTTTAACATATAATTTTAGGGATTTGAGACAAAAAAATTTAAGTATATCCAAAGCTCAAGTGGCCCACACCGAAGGAAACAGTGTGAATTAAACCTGTATCATTGAAAATTTCTTGGAGGTCACAAAAGTATTGAATCAAGCTAATATTTGTGTTTTCCCTTCACCCATGTCTTTGTGATCTTATGAACAGGTTGGATGACAAATAAACATCACTGTGGGTCCTATGGAGGTTTCAACTGTAGAAATCAGTATTCCCACCGTTTCCTATAGTATGATCCACTTGTGATTTGAACAGCAGCGTCCACCATTGAAACCTTTCTGGACTTGACTATGATATTTATACACCATCCAAACCTTTCATAGAATTATTACCACTCAGATAAACTAGCAGAAAATATCATACTGATACAAAACTTCTATCACCATCGGGCATTCAATCCCCACTGTTTCGTATGCTATAGCCTACCTGACTTTCGGATGCGTGTGATTCTATTTTGGTAATTCACCGACATCTCTATGGCACAACATAGTCTCAGGCACAAAGTTATCTCTGTGCCCGTTCTCAGAGATATATTTGTGACTGGGGCTGCATGGGGTCCACAGAAATGTCTGTAACAAATTCACTCTGTCCATCTGTTTTTAAAAGCCACAATCGGTCAGGATTCTAAAAGCCAAGTGGATCCAAAACTCAGATGGGGCACACCAACAAAACAGTGGGAACAACAACGTCCATTGTTAAAACCTTCCTGGAGCTGACCATCATATTTATATGTTTACCAGGTGCAGCAGTCACAGGTGTCACTTTCCACAAAAATACATTTTCCGCAGTAGCACGCAGTCAAAGGTGTCACTTTCTACATTTTCCACGCGCGATGATAAAGGAGGTGTGACTTTTAGCAGGCCTAGGTTTTTCGGAAGGTAAACCAGTTGCTTGACTAGGCAGTCCCCATGCTTGAAACTACCGTGGAAATGAATGGCTTCATGTGCATAAGATCCACACAATCCATTAGCTAAGCTTAGGTGAGATTCACTATAGAAAACTGTGTAAAATTATGCCTAAGACCTCTAATTTAACTTGTGTGACCCACCTAAGTTTCAGAACATTGTATTTTTGAAAAATCTCATCATCCCTGTGATTTATATCAAACGAACTGATTGGATGGCATATACGCATCATTGTAGGCCAAGGACTGAACTAACGTTGGATGTCCCATCTTAACAATTTCCTATAAGACGGCTTCAGAAGATCCCTGACTGTGGGACCCACTGTGATGTACATGTCTTATATCCATGTAGGGCATCCGTTTCGCCAGCTCTTTTGAGGGCATGGGCTCAAAAATGCAGCAGATCCAAATCTATGATGGGCCACACCACAGGAAACAGTGGTGATTAAACACCCACCATTAAAAACTTCCTAAGGCCCACCGTAATAGTTATTTGCCATCAAACCTATTGATAAGGTCACACAGACTAAATGAAGGGAAATCACAAATATCAGCTTAAAAACTGCTAATCACTAATTTTTTCAGTGGTGTGGTCGACCTGAGATTTGGTTCTGCTGAATTTTTAGGCTCATGCCATCAAAAGAGATGGCTGGCGAAATGGATGAACGGTGTGTATGTAAGACACATACATCATGGTGGGCTCCACAGTTAGGGATGCAGGATCGGCTGAAGCCTAGGAACGTGGCCGGATGAGTTTTTGATGGGTCTGATTTTAGGAATCTAGCCACACACCTGATGTACTGGGTGTATCTCGGTTGTTGGTAGGCGCCCACCTGCCTGACTACTAATAATCATGCTGGCGCAGTTGTTTCCATAAACTAGCTTGTCAATGAACAAGCGCGTTCTTTCAATTTGTCAGTTTGGAAAGGAAAACGCTTGTGTACATCTGCAGGCATGTACCCCCAAGTGTAACTTTCGCCAACATCTGCAGGCATGTACCCCCAAGTGTAACTTTCGCCAACGTAGGAAGACTATTTAAAGTGTATTAGATCCATCCCATGTAAGAAATCTTAGATTGCGGAATTCATAGGACCGTGCAGTGCATCAGATATGTAGATCTAATAAACTGAATAAAGACATACCTGTCTGGTGAGTCATCTCCAATATCTAAGGTCTGGATCTTCCTCTCCTGAGATTGCTGTAGAGAAAACCTTAGATGGGGGTTGTTTTCAGTGTAATCCTGGATTGGGGACCCAGCACCCTATAAATAGGGTTTGTAGTGGGTGTGGCAGTGTTTGAAACCCACCAAAACACTGTCACCCTTGCTCCACGCGAATTTGGCTATCAGGAATCCATGTTCAACTACAATACTACCACAGGCAGTGTAGACGCGCAACCCCTCTTAATTCTGTAGATCACGACTGTAGTGGGGTCCACTGATCAGTCCACACATGAATCTGCATCTGTATTCAAATCTGGACCATTGATCAGTCGGCCCACTATATAGAAAACTTACATTCTCCCACTTGGGCCATACTGTTCAATGTTACGAATTTTAATTATAATTAAGTGGTCAACCAATATGTCAGATTCTGTGGACAACGTCTTTTCCAATCTAGTCCATTAAGACTACTAATACTGGATTGTGGTAGTCTACATAACATTAATTGAGGCGAAATGAGACGAATCACGGTCACTAGTACCATCAATCTTAATGACGTAGATTGTGAACATGGTCGTGTGGTATGAAGGTTACACTCAAGTGTGATTGAAAGTGCCTTCCTTCAAGAGGTCCTAGGAGCTTTCTTAAGATGTCTCCAATGAGACAATACTGAAATTCTACTATTCTCAAAATATATTGTGCACACCAAATGAAAGAAATAGTATAAACCAAAAGATGGAATCATCAAAGTAAATGAGATCTCTATGAGTGTCTAAACAAAATAAATGTAAACTGAATCTTAAAACTCCCACTAACTGAATGTATCTGTGAGGTCAATGACCCCATAGACACTACATGCTCCTGAAATGGCACCACATGAAGCCCTTTAGTGAGAGGATCGGCTATCATCTCTTTAGTACCGATAAGCTGAATAGACACCTGATGATCCCGCACTCTGTCCTTTACAACATGATACTTTACGTCGATATGCCTCGACCTTGATGAGTGCTTGTTGTTATACGAGAAACTGACCGCAGCTGAACTGTCACAAAATATTCTCATAGGTTTCGGAATATGCTCCAAGACCCGTAAACCAGTGAGAAAACTCTGTAGTCACACCGCTTGATTTGTGGTTTCGTGACATGCGATGAATTCTGCCTCCATAGTGGATGAAGCTGTGGTAGAATGCTTTACGCTTTTCCAGGACACAGCTCCTCCACTCATAAGAAAAATGTAACCGGACGTTGACCTTCTTGTGTCGACGCAGCCTGCATAGTCTGCATCTGAATATCTGACCAAATCCAAACGATCGGTTTTGCTGTAGGTGAGTGCAAAGTCTTTTGTCCGTTGCAGGTAGCGTAATACTTTCTTTACTGTGGTCCAGTGCTGAACTCCTGGATTAGAAAGGTACCTGCCTAACATTCTAACCACGAAGGCAATATCCGGACGCGTACAGACCTGAGCATACATTATACTCCCCACTGCTGATGCATACGGAATTTCCTTCATGCGATCCTTTTCCAAATCATTCTTGGGGCACTGAAAATTTCTGAATTTGTCACCTTTAACTATAGGTGATTGACCAGGACAACAATTCTGCATGCCGAACCGCTCGAGTATCCTACCAATGTAGGCTCTCTGTGACAAACCAAGCAGTCCTCGAGATCCATCCCTATGAATCTCGATGCCTATGACAAAGGAAGAGTCACCAAGATCCTTCATCTCAAACTTTTGAGACAGAAACTTCTTGGTATCACGAAGCATCTCAATATCACTGCTGGCTAACAATATGTCATCGACATACAAAATCAAAATAATGAACTTACTCCCACTGATTTTAATGTAGATACACTCATCCGCTGTGTTTTCTACAAAACCGTATGAGGAAATCACCTTATGAAACTTTAGGTACCACTGACGTGATGCCTGTTTCAAACCGTATATGGACTTCTTGAGTTTACATACCAGTTGCTTTGAGCTCTCAACTTTAAAACCCTCTGGTTGTAACATGTATACGTTCTCATCAAGATCCCCATTGAGAAACGCAGTCTTAACGTCCATTTGTTGTAATTCTAGATCCATATGAGCTACAAGAGCCATTATTATTCTAAATGAGTCTTTCTTTGAAATTGGAGAGAAAGTCTCTTTGTAGTCAACGCCTTCTCGTTGGTTGAAACCCTTAGCAACAAGTCTGGCTTTATACCTTTCTATGTTTCCCTTGGAGTCCCGTTTGGTTTTAAATACCCATTTACAACCAACCGGCTTAATTCCTTCAAGTAATTGAACAAGGTTCCAGACTTCATTGTCCTGCATGGATTTCAACTCGTCTTTCATGGCGTTGTACCACTGAGAGGAGTTAATGCTTTGTTTGGCTTGTGTGAAAGATTTAGGATCCTTTTCCACCCCTATGTCAAACTCACGTTCCTGCAAATAGATGACATAGTCATCAGGGATTGCAGGCCTCCTCTCCCTTTGGGATCTTCTTAATGGCTCAATCGGATCAAGATTTTGATTTCCTTCATCAGTAGGTTGTACTTGAGGTTCATTAAGGCGATCTGCAGCAACTGCAGGACTTAATGCCTCATCTGTAGGAATTACTGTCATGGGAACCATGATTTGTTCCTCCTCAAATACAATCTCTCTAACGTTCATACTCCCACTGTCTTCAGTGTCCTCAAGAAATCTGGCATTCCCAGTCTCAATGATCTTTATAGAATGGGAAGGACAGTAGAATCTATAGCCTTTTGACCTTTCAGGGTAACCTATAAAGAAACAACTTATAGTTCTTGTGTCAAGTTTATTTTAGTGCGGGTTATAGGGTCTAGCTTTTGCATGGCAACCCCAAACATGGAAATAGGTAAGACAAGGCTTTCTCCCATTCCATAACTCAAAAGGAGTTTTCGGTACAGATTTGCTAGGAACTCTATTGAGGATGTGGACTGCAGTCTTAATGACGTCACCCCACAAAGATAGTGGCAATGTCGTATTACTTATCATGCTTCGCACCATGTCCATAAGGGTTCGGTTACGCCTTTCGGCTACACCGTTTTGCTCTGGAGTCTCAGGCATGGTGTACTGAGCGACAATGCCACATTCTTGCAAGTACCTGGCAAAAGGTCTTGGATTCCTGCCTGATTCGTCATATCTCTCATAGTACTCACCACCACGATTAGATCTGACGACTTTAATCTTCTTATCGAGTTGGTTCTCGACTTCAGCCTTATAGATTTTGAAGGCATCCAGGGCATCTGATTTCTCATGTATCAGGTACAGGTATCCGTAGCGAGAGTAGTCATCTATAAAAGTGATAAAATATTTATGTCCACTCCATGAAGCTATAGCGAATGGACCGCAAATATCTATATGTATCACTTCTAGTAGACCTATGTTCCTGGTGGCACCCTTTTTCCTCATTCTAGTCTGTTTTCCCTTAATGCAATTCGTACATGCTTTAAAATCGGAGAAGTCTAAGGATTGAAGTATTCCATACCGCACAAGCCTCTCCATTCTCTCGCGAGAGATATGGCCTAATCGTCTGTGCCACAGTATGGAGGAAACTTCATTTCTCTTTCTTCTTTTGATTCCTGATCCATTGTTAAGTTGCAGGTTCATGTTCAGGACATTTGCGGCATGTAAGTTTAACTAATATAGATCATTCACTAAAGTACCATAGCCAACTCCATTTAAACCAAAATAGATACTAAAACCTTCATTCTCAAATTTAAAAGTGTACCCACCTTTAACTAAGCGAGAGACCGAAATTAAATTTCATCTTATTGAAGGTACATAGAAAGTATCTATTAGGTGTAAGTAATGGCCAGATGTTAATCTAAGTCTGCAAAGACCTACTGCCACAACATTTACCTTTATGCCATTGCCAACGTACACCGATTGCTCCATGTCAGTTGGTGGTCGGCTCTATAACATATCCTGCATGGAAGTGCATATGTGAATAGAAGTGCCAGAGTCTATCCACCAGGAATCTGTCGATACATCAGTTAGATTGGTTTCAAAATAGACAAGAACAGAATTACCCTTTTCTAAAGTCTGTTTTCTTTTCCCGTATTCCAAAAGGGATACTGAAATAGAATCATTTGGAATGTTAACTGTAAAGTAAAACTCACATTATACTATATATATGAAGTTTCAGGCGAATAAACATTCAATTGATTGAGGGCCTTCAATTGAATTATCCAGGATAAAAGTGGGTCTAATAATCAATCCTGGTGAGAATCGGCCACATCATCATGACTCCTCCTGTGGGTGGTAGTCATAACATGCAGATGGTTCTCTTGTACTTAAAACTTAAATGGTGATTGTTTGTGTTTTCGTCACCGTCTGCATGTGTTCATGTCCGTGCTAAAGTGGTGATCGTTTGTGTTTTCGTCACCGTCTGTATTGGACGTGAACGCAACTGTATGCAATTCTTTAACTTAATCCCAACATTACAAGTCTGAATTCATGCGAATCTTCACTGATAGTGGTCACTGTGGTGTCTAACACTACCAGATCCAACTCTATGATTTTCGACTTAGGACTGCAATCATGTGTTCATATCCCTACTAAAATGGTGAACGTCTGTGTTTTCGTCACCATCTGCATGGGAAACAAACGCAACTGTATGCAATCCTCTACTTAAACCCAATATTATAAGTCCAGAATTGTAAAAATCTTCACTAATTGAGGTCACTGTGGTGGCTAACACAATCAAATCCAATGCCACAAAATTTAGACTTGGATTGCAATTTAATCTTGCCCTCAATGGATTAACAATAATGGTCTAATTTGACCCAATACGTGCTATAAAATCAGGCCCATAGATCTGGCCCAAGACATGTTAAAATCAGGCTAATAGATCTGGCCCAAAACATGTTAAAATCAGGCCCATAAATCTGGCCCAAAACATGTTAAAATCAGGCCCATAGATCTGGCCCAAAGCATGTTAAAATCAGGCCCATAGATCTGGCCCAAAGCATGTTAAAATCAGGCCCATAGATCTGGCCCCAAAGCATGTCTGAAATTGGACTCACGTCCTTAAGCAAGTGGGCCCATCAAGTTCTTAAATGGGTGTGGGCCCAGATTGATGTTACACACCGGTGGCCCACTGGGCGATCGTCTTTGGGCTTGAAAACCAAGTAAAATGGATGTTGGACCAAGTCCAGTCGTAAGACGCAAAAGGCGGCCCACTACTTGTTGCTGCCCTTTTACACCCAAACCCACAAAACAACCCCTAGGGCTGGAAAAAAACGAAAGAGGGAAAAGGGGAAAACCCTATCCCTAGCTGTAGAGTCGCTGCACACTTCTACCAGCGCCTGAAACAGTAGCAGATCACTGGAAACCTTCAGCCTTTCATCATCTCCGCCTTCTGACAACCGATTGACATCGGAATCCATGGTTTTGGTGGTGGAGATGCTCGACCGGCGTCAGATCTCATAGCGGTAGGTGTCAAAAGGAAGGGGTTTCGGTGACCATAGAGCTTCAATCGTCGCCCTCTGAGGAGGAAGATGGGTTTGCCACTGTCGGCCATGACTTCCGGCAGTGACAGAGGTGCGGTACCCCAACGACAACAGTCGTCGCCGCAGCCGCAGCTACAAACACCCTCACTCCGAAACCCTGGTCCCTGTAGCCTCTCTCTCTTACAAAACCAGCCGTACACTTCCTCCATTGTGGCTGAGCTCACAGCCTCCAGCAACTGGTAGCCGGAAGCCATGGCTGCCGCTCGAAAGGACAGTGGCTACTACCGGTCTTGGCAACTGCTGAATCCGGCTGCCGTACAGCAGCCATGGATGGCGCGGATAATTTAAAGTGTGCACCAGAGAATCCACAGCTCCTTTGTTATGCTGTTGTCGCCGGAATCTCCAGCTGCCGTGACCGTCAACCGTTGCCACTGGAATCCATGGCGGCTTCAATTACAGCCACGATTAAGCAATAGAGAGCACAGCCGCAGGTATGACTCTTTACTTCCCTTTCCCTTCTAGGGTTTGGAAGACTGGTGGCCCAGATCTGAATCTGAATGTCTATTAATGGACAGTTCAGATCCGGTTCATAGTGTTACTATAATGGATGTGATAATCCAAAGGGATCCACCATAACCGATGCACAGATGGGCTTTGATACCAACTGTAAGAAATCTTAGATTGCGGAATTCATAGGACCGTGCAGTGCATCAGATATGTAGATCTAATAAACTGAATAAAGACATACCTGTCTGGTGAGTCATCTCCAATATCTGAGGTCTGGATCTTCCTCTCCTAGGATTGCTGTAGAGAAAACCTTAGATGGGGGTTGTTTTCAGTGTAATCCCGGATTGGGGACCCAGCACCCTATAAATAGGGTTTGTAGTGGGTGTGGCAGTGTTTGAAACCCACCAAAACACTGCCACCCTTGCTCCACACGAATTTGGCTATCAGGAATCCATGTTCAACTACAATACTGCCACAGGCAGTGTAGACGCGCAACCCCTCTTAATTCTGTAGATCACGACTGTAGTGGGGTCCACTGATCAGTCCACACATGAATCTGCATCTGTATTCAAATCTGGACCATTGATCAGTCAGCCCACTATATAGAAAACTTACACCCCAATCCATCGTTTGGCCTTGATTCGAAAAATTAGATGATTCAACATTCACTCAGTTTAAAATTACACAAAAAAAAACTCCTAACATTGTATGACCCGCCTGAGTGATTCAACATTCACTCAGTTTAATCCTATAATACTGAAGCGAGACGATAGATTAATGCATTGGATGGCTTATAAACACCACAATGAGCCTACACAAACTAATAGTAGGCATCATGTTTCATCTATTTCATATGGTGTGGCCCACCTAAGTATTAAATCGTCATGATTTTTTTGCTCCAATGTAGACATTAGGTGGGAGACATTAGATCTCATGAAAATTCACCCGTGAGGCGCTCAGGCAGCTGCAAGTACCTAAGAAAGGTTAGGGTGAGGCACCTATGAGGGGGTACACCAGCCAGGCTTGGAAAAAAGAACGTCGGGTACCATTGCGCCAACCAAAGACTTAATCTGCTATGCTCATAATGTGAGCAGGAGCCATACTGAAAAATGGAAATAGTTAAGAAGGACCCATTGCCAGCCTAGTAGTCAACAAGTGTGCCTTTCCACGTAGAATTGGAAAAAAGGGTAACGCATCTTCGTCTAGACTCGTAAAAGGGTCACACGGAGGTGGGGCTGTAAATGGTCGGGTTCGGGGCGGGTTTAGCCAAAACCAGACCTACCCATTTACTAAACGAGTCAAGGTCCAAATTTTAGACCCAGACCCTTTTACTAAATGGGCAGGTCCTGGTCGGGTCCGAGTCAACCCATCAGACCCATTTATAAATGGGTCGGGTCTAATGAGTCTGGGTTTGGATCAAGTATGCAAGCATTTTACAAGGCTAAAAACCGGGTCTAGATGGGTTTGGGCTGGATGGGTCCCTTGAAACATAGACCAAACCTGCCCACTTACTAAATGGGTTCGGGTCGAGCCTAATATAAAGGAAACCAGACCCAAACCCGTTTAGCAACTGGGTCTATTCTTGGACCCAGACCTGTACCATTTAACAAATGGGTCAGGTCTGGGTCGGGTGTAAATGGGTTGGGTCCGGGTACCCCATCGGGTCCGCTGACCCATTTATAGCCCTACACGGAGGCAAGCCGTGTGAAAGTCTCACCCAGAAGAACCAGCCTAGTAGTAGTCAGCCTAGTAGTCAAGAAGTGTGCCTTTCCACGTAGAATTGTAAAAAAGGGTGAGGCGTCTCTGTCTAGACTTGTAAAAGGGTCACACGGAGGCAAGCCGTGTGAAAGTCTCACGCAGAAGAACCAGGGATCCGCGTGATGGCACACACAGGTGAAACCCAATACATGGGTTGCCATGCCTTTTGCCACACCGGTTGAAGGATGCATATGTAATATCCCATGCCATGTATGAGAGCGGATTAGGTAAGACCCTAGCCTCACCCAAAATGGTGCGGCCCTTGTTGCGCAGCACGCCAACAACGCCGGTGAACCAAGATCCAATCTCCGGTCTCACCCATAAACAATAAACAGGAAGAAAATAATAACTAGAAGTAGAATCACACAAACCAACAATCCACAAGACAAAATTTTACGTGGAAAAACCCCAACAAGGGTAAAAATCCATGGGTTCAAACTTCACTATGAAGAAGAACGAAGTTACAAGCAATACACTTACCTTCTCCTATGCTCCCATGCACAGAGATGACCCTTTTTGCTAATCCTCTCACCTTTTTCTCACCTTAGACATATAGAAACCCTAATCCTTATGTCTAATTCCGATTTACACCCCTTTATATAGTAAACCCCGCAATTAGAACACAAAATAGGAAACCCGCACTTTAAGTCTGTGGCCGGTCGAGCGCTCGGTTATAACTGGGTCGGGCGCCCGGCCGTTACAAAAATCGTCCAGCAACAAGAATCATAAAACAGTGTATTATCGGGTGCCCAGCCGTTCACAGAACAGTCCAGCGGCATATGGCAGAAATCCTATGAATATCGGGCGCCCGGTCATTAGACCGTCCGGGCGCCCGACCACATATTATTGTGACTGGTCTTCACACTCAACAATCTCCCACTTGGAGACAATCACCACATGATCCTTCGTCTTCTACATCCGGAGTGCACCACCTCCCAGTCTTCAAGCCTGAAGACCAATCAAAGCTGAACAGAGCTTCAGTTTCTCTCGTGTGACCGCCTTAGTCAACATATCTGCAGGATTCTCACTTGTATGAATCTTCTCCAAAGCAATCGATCCATCTTCCAGTAACGAACGTATGAAGTGATATCTGATATCAATATGCTTGGTCCTCGAATGAAAGACTGAATTCTTAGCCAAGTGTATTGCACTCTGACTGTCACTGTACAGCTTGCAATCTGCTTGCTTCTTCCCCAACTCTCCCATAAAACCTTGCATCCATACCATCTCTTTGCATGCTTCTGTAGCTGCAACATATTCTACTTCCGTTGTACTGATGAATACTATCTTCTGTAACTGAGAGATCCAACTAACTACAGCACTACCTAGGGTAAAGACATACCCTATAGTGCTCCTTCTGCTGTCGATACCCCCTGCCAAATCTGAGTCGACGTAGCCTTGTAGCTTGTTTTTCGATCCTCCATAACACAGCCCTTACAACCACAGTACCTACCAGCTATCTAAGGATCCACTTCACAGCTTTCCAATGTTCCTTCTCGGGGTTGTTCATGTACCTGCTAATAACTCCCACTACTTGAGCAATATCTAGCCTCGTGCTAACCATAGCATACATGAGGCTCTCTATAGCTGACGCGTAAGGGACTTTAGCCATGTAGTCCCGTTCCTCCTGTGTCTTAGCTCCTTGCTCCTTAGAAAGCTTGAAGTGGTTGGCTAATGGAGTGTTAACCGGCTTAGCACCTCCCATGCTGAATCGATCAAGTACCTTGGCTATATACTCTGCCTGTGACAAAACTAGCCTTTTGTTTTTCCTGTCACGCTTTATCCTCATGCATAGGATTTTTTTTGCAGCTCCTAAATCTTTCATGGTAAACTATCTAGACAGTTGTCTTTTGAGATCTGAGATGTCCTTCATGCTTGATCCGGCCATAAGCATATCATCAACATACAGAAGAAGGATGATGTACGACGTATCAAACTTCTTCAAGTAGCAACAGTGGTCTGCATGACATCTCCTAACCCGTTTCCCGACATGAAACTGTCGAACTTCTTGTACCAATGCCTTAGGGCCTGCTTCAGGCCATATAGACTCTTCTTCAGTCTACAGACATTGTTCTCCTTTCCTGGTGTCACGTATCCTGTCAGCTGATGCATGTGTATCTCTTCTTCAAGGTCTCCATGAAAAAAAGGTTGTCTTAACATCTAGCTGCTCTAGATGTAAGTCCTCTGTAACCACTATACTTAAGACCATGCGAATCGTAGACATCTTCACCACAGGTGAAAATATTTCTGTGAAATCGATACCTGCCTTTTGTTGGAACCCTTTCACAACCAGTCTATCCTTGTACCATTTCGAACCATCGTGCTCCTCCTTCAGTCTGTAAACCCACTTGTTATGAAGAGCTATCTTACTCTTAGGTAGAGTGACTAGCTCCCACGTACAATTAAACTCAAGAGAGTCCATCTCATTTTCCATGGCTTACTCCCACTTAACCCGCATATCTGATCATAACGCATCTTCAAAATACTCTGGCTCACCATTATCTGTCAGCAATAGATAATGTAAGGAGGGTGAGTATCGGACCTTAGGTCTCCTCTCCCGAGTAGACCTCCTCACAACCGGGGTCTGCGGCTCTGCCTCATCATGCTCCTGTGCATGCTCATCCTGTGGCACTGTAACACCCTTGTCCAGTAAGTCTTCCAACTCTACGAATTCTTTCTCATCGGCCTTATTCTGCTTTTGCTGCAAACTGTCTTTATGCATCACATTTTCATTGAAGACTACGTCCTTGCTTCTGATGATTTTTCGGTTCTCAATATTCCAAAACTGGTAGTCAAAATCATTCTGCCCGTAGCTTATAAACGTGCACCTTCTGGACTTCGCATCCAGCTTGTTTCTATGCTTTGCATCAATATGAACATAAGAGGTGCAACCAAACACTCTGAGATATGCAAGGTTCACCTTTTTTCCAGCCCACGTTTCTTCTGGTAGCCCACCATCCAATGGTGCTGAGGGACTTCTATTTATGAGATATACGGCAGTATTCACAGCATCTGCCCAAAAAGTCTTGGGCAACCCTGCATGTAGCCTCATGCTCCTAGCGCTCTCAAGGATGGTCCTGTTAATGCGCTCAGCCACACCGTTCTGCTGTAGTGTCCCTGGAATCGTTTTCTGATGTTTGATTCCATTTGCTGCACAATACTCCTCAAATCTCTTGTCAGAGTATTCTCCCCCATTATCCGATCTGAGACACTTCACAGTTTTACCTGTCTCATTTTCTATCATGATTTTTCACTTCTTAAATACATCGAATACATCTGATTTGTGTTTTAAGAAGTAGACCCACAGTTTTCTACTAGCATCATCAATAAAAGAAACGAAGTAACGTGAGCCACCAAGAGATGATACCTGTGCCGGTCCCCACACATCAGTGTGTACAAGCCTCAATAGATGCATCTTTCGAGCGCGTCCAGTCTTTTAGAAGCTAACTTTCTTCTACTTGCCATACACGCAGTCCTAGCAGAATTTCAGATCGATTGCTTTCAACCCTGGTAGCTTCTCCTTTGACAATAGCACGTTCATCCATTTCTCACTCATATGTCCCAACTTCTGATGCCATAACTGCCCATTCACTCTAGTTGATGCGACTTAGTAAACTATACGATCCAGAAGTCACATACAAGGTACCTTCTTTCTTGCCTTGAGATATTACCAAGGCACCTTTTGTGACCTTCCATGCATCGCTCGTGAATGTCGTCACATATCCAGTATCGGCCAACTACCCCACTGAAATCAAATTCCGTCTCAAACTTGGTACATGTCTGACATCCTTCAGCTTCAAGACCATTCAGTCTTTCTAACTTAAGTGAACGTCTCCCTTGCCAACAATACTGCATGGCTCATCATCACCCAGGTAGACTCTTCCAAAGTTACATGACACATAATCACGAAGAACTTCTTTTGATGAAGTGGCATGAAACAAAACACCTGAGTCTATAACCCAAGACTCATTACGCGCATCAAGAGACAAGATCAACGCCTCTATGTCACTCTCCTCAGATAGATTCACTGAATCATTCCCACCTTAAGAGCTTCCTTCTTGTTTCTTAAGCGCCCTACAATCAGACTTCATATGCCCCTTCTTCTCGCAATGCCAACACCCATCCTTGTCTTTCGGTCCCTTGGACTTATTCCTTGACTGAGAACGATCATGTTTATTGCTACCTTTGTTTGAAGATCTTCATCTTCCTTCAACATTTAGAACATTCCCTGAATCCCTTGAGTTCCCGATGCTTTCCTTCTAGATTCTTCGCTTAGAATTAGACCAGCCACATCATCAAATTTTAACTTCGTAAACCCTGAGGAATTGCTCACGGCAATCACCAAACGATCCCAACTATCTAGCAAACTAGACAAGATCAATAGTGCCCTGACCTCATCATCCAAAGTGATGCCAATGGATTCCAATTGGCTTGTGACTGTATTAGACTCGTTTAGATGTTCAGTCATGACCCCACCATCTGACATCTTCATGTTGAATAGCTATTTCATGAGATGAACCTTGTTGGACGCTGAGGGTTTCTCATACATCATAGCTAAAGCCTGCATTAATTCTTTTGTGGTCTTTACTTTGGATATATTGAAGGCGATGCTCTTAGACAAAGAAAGTCGGATCGTTCCTAAAGCCTTCTGATCCACTAAAGCCCATTCATGATCTGTCATCTTCTCTGGTTTCTTCTCTTTTCCTCCTAGAGGAATGTAGAGGTCCTTTTTATACAGATAATTCTCCATCTGCATCTTCCAGAAGGCAAAGTTTGAACTATCAAACTTCTCAATTCTAGTTTTCCCATCTTCCGTCATCGCTCCCACTTGAACTAAACCAATAGCTCTGATACCAGTTGTTGCGCAGCACGCCAACAACGCTGGTGAACCGAGATCCAATCTCCGATCTCACCTACAAACGTTAAACAGAAAGAAAATAATAACTAGAAGTAGAATCACACAAAACAACAATCCACAAGACATAATTTTACGTGGAAAAACCCAACAAGGGTAAAAAACCACGGGTGCAAACTTCACTATGAAGAAGAACGAAGTTACAAGCAATACACTTGCCTTCTCCTATGTTCTCATGCACAGAGATGACCCTTTTGCTAATCCTCTCACCTTTTTCTCACCTTGGACGTATAGAAGCCCTAATCCCTATGTCTAATCCCGGTTTACACCCCTTCATATAGTAAACCCCATAATTAGAACACAAAATAGGAAACCCGCACTTTAAGTCCGCGGCTGGTCGGGCGCCCTGTCATAACTGGGTCGGACGCTCGGCCATTACAAAAATCGTCCAGCAACAAGAATCATAAAACAGTATATTATCGGGTGCCCAGTCACTTTGACCGCCGGGCACCCGGCCGTTCACAAAATAGTCTAGCGGCATATGGCTGAAATCCTATGAATATCGGGCGCACGGTCATCAGACTGTCCAGGCGCCCGACCACATATTGTTGTGACTGGTCTCCACACTCAACACCCTTACAGTCGGGTTACTGTAGGACCCACCTTGATGTATGTATTATGTATCCACGCCGTCCATCCATTTTTCCAGATCATTTTAGTGTATTATACCAAAATTGAATAAGATCCAATTATCAGGTGGAAAATAACAAAACAAACAGTTGTGATTGACTGTCCTACTGTTAGAAACTTCTTAGGACGCAACTTAGTGTTTCTATAATGTTTATTTACCATCCAATATGTTGATAGGGTCACATAAGCGTGGATGAAGGTACAAAGCAAATAACATCTTGATCCAAAACTTTTGTGGCCCATTAATGGTCAATCACCACTGTTTCTTATGGTATGATCCACTTGGTAATTGAATCTACTTCATTTTTGGGAAAATACCATAAAATGATCCGAAAAAAATGGATGGGCAAAGTGGATATATACAAAATAAATACATCAAGTTGGGCCCACAGTAATCCCACGGTAAGGGCAGCACCATCTTAGGTGAGGTCGGAGTCTCACCTAATCCGCTCCCCTATAAGGCTCAGATTTTAAGTTGTCTAATCTATACAACGTTGTGACCAACTCTTTTTGGCCCTTTGCTTTGGGCTGTGGTTTTAGTAGGTTCTTTTTTTCTTGAATTTCTTATTTTATTATTATTATTATTTTTCTTTCTTGGGCTCCTACCTAAAAAGTTATATAGTGATATTTTCTAAGCAACAAAGTTACAAGTGGTGTACTCTCACTTTTAAGAAAAAATAAAAAAATTATCAGTCATCCAAATGCTTCGGAAAATGTTAATAGTTACATATTAATGAATTATCTAATATAAATTAACCAATAAATATTCAAAAGAAATGAAATTTGAAACTTTATAATGTACATGGGAAACCATAAATGTGTTGGGCTTGGGCGTGGCCTAATGGCCCTTTATATACAACACAAGCCAGACCGATTAATAAATGAACTTCACTTTTAGGCGCATACCCAACACTCGGGCCACATGTGCTAGCCTAAGTCCAGCTCCAAGCAGGTCAAGCCAGGAAGACGACTGACCAGCTGGGCCCATTGAATTCCCTGGTTTTAATGGCCAGGGCCCGTCCATGCTGCGGTCCACCAGTCAATCGGCTTGGTCTTGGCTGCTAGTCACATTGATCCAAGAAATCTGCGACGGAGCATTCTTCCAGGCAATTTCTTCCTAGACCAACCGTATTTGATCACAAGCGGGCAAAGCACCGTAACTTGTGCTGCCATACCATCTTTCCTGCCAATAGACACTTGTGTAAGAAATCTGCACCACAAAAACGGTGGACCCACCATGAATATCACGTGGACAATATATCATACCTTTCTTTGCGGCAGGTAGGCTACACCATTGTTGTAATCAGTGGACAACTGCCTGTCCGACTTAACGTACATGTGTGGTCCAACTAGTGAGCGGATTAGCCTCAATTTCAAGAACGGTAATCTTCATGGTGGGCCCTGCCGTTTTCATGGAATTGATGTTCTAGGAAAATGGAACTTTGGCGGGAGAGATGTTGCTGTAACCTAAATACTCCTAAAAAAATCTGAGTCTCACGCGCGTCTACTCAGCCGTAAGAACGTATGTAAGGACAAGAGTCGTATTACCGTGTGGTAGAGAAATGTTCGAATATGGTTTTCTTAATCGGGCAATGGCAGAGAGAAAATGGAGGATTTTATTTATTTCGGATAGAATTCTCGGGTTTTTGTGATGTAGAGTGATTCGGGCAGCGGGCAGCAGCTCCCTTATCTGTTCGTTTCGGAATTGGATAAGTTGGATCTGAGATGGGCCATTTACGCATCGCCACGTATCCAATTTATTTTCGGTGTTGGACGTGCTGGATTGGGTTCTTTTTCCAGCCAATGAGGACGTGACATGTGGCTTGTAATGAGAATGGGACGGACCGGAATCGTCTCCAACACCTCGGAAGCTTTGTGTGGTCCACCATGTTGTATATGGCAATATAATCTGCCTATCAGGTAGGAAACCTCATTTTAACTGTACAACAAAAATATCGGACTGTTAAAAAAAACTTTATGGCCAACATAAATGGAAACAATGTAAAATTGCCACTAAAACCTCTAAGTTCACCCCCGAGTGGGCTACCTAAGAAAAGCAAGACCATGGGTGCACCCGAACCTGCTGGTGCATGGCCTGTACTGGGCCACCTCCCTTTGTTAAGTGGGGCTGAGACGCTGGCCCGGAGATTCAGAGCCATGGCTGATGCATACGGGCCCGTGTTCATGCTCCAACTTGGCATGAACCGGACGCTAATCGTGAGTATCTGGGAGATAGCAAAGGAGTGTTTTACTACCAACGACAAGGCTCTTGCCAGCCGTCCGTCTAGTGCTGCCGGTGAGTATGTCTGTTACAACTACGCGGCCTTTGGTATTGCACCCTACGGGCCTTTCTGGCGTGAGTTACGTGGGATAGCTGTGCTCAAGCTTTTGTCGAACACTATGGTCGAGTCGCTCAAGCATGTCCGTGCCATGGTGATCAATAAGTGTGTCAAAGAGTTGTATGGGCTCTGGGTGGACCATCATCGGCAGCCGATCACTGTCGAAATGAAGCAATGGTTCGAAGACCTGACATTCAATGTGATCATCACCATGATCGCGGGCAAGCGTTACTGTAATGTGGGTCCATCTGGTGAGGGTGAGGCCGATCGAGTGCAGTGGGCTGTTCGTGAAATGGCCCACCACCTTGGTGTCTTTGTTCCGTCCGACTCGTTTCCTTTTCTCAAGTGATTTGACTTCCAGGGGCACAAGAGGGCCATGAAGCAGACGGCAAAGAAAATGGAATCGGTGGCTGTAAGGTGGGTGGAGGAGCATCGGCAGAGGAGGCTCTCTGGATATTAGTCATCCAAATGCTTCGGAGAATGTTAATAGTTACATATTAATGAATTACCTAATATAAATTACCAATAAATATTCAAAAGAAATGAAATTTGAAACTTTATAATATACACGGAAAACATAAATGTGTTGGGTTTGGGCTGGCCTTATGACCCTTTATATACAACACAAGCCTGACCGATTAATAAATGGACTTCACTTTTAGGCGCATACCCAACTCTCGGGCCACATGTGCTAGCCTAAGTCCAGCTCCAAGGAGGTCAAGCCAGGAAGACGACTGACCAGCCGGGCCCATTGACTTCCCTGGCCATGGCCCGTCCATGCTGCGGTCCACCAGTCAATCGGCTTGGTCTTGGTTGCTAGTCACATTGATCCAAGAAATTTGCGACGGAGCATTCTTCTAGGCAATTTCTTCTTAGACCAACCGTATTTGATCACATGCAGGCAAAGCTCCGCAACTTGTGCTGCCATACCATCTTTCCTGCCAACAGACACTTGTGTAAGAAATCTTCACCACAAAAACAGTGGACCCACCATGAATATCACGTGGACAATATATCATACCTTTCTTTGAGCCAGGTAGGCTACACCATTGTTGTAATTAGTGGACAACTGCCTGTCCGACTTAACGTACATGTGTGGTCCAACTAGTGAGAGGATTAGCCTCAATTTCAAGAACGGTAATCTTCATGGTGGGCCTAGCTGTTTTCATGGCATTGATGTTCCAGGAAAACGGAACATTGGCGGGAGAGATGTTGCTGTAACCTAAGTACTCCTAAAAAAATCTAAGTCTCACGTGTGTCTACTCAACCGTAAGAACGTATGTAAGGACAAGAGTCGTATTACCGTGTGGTAGAGAAATGTAAGGAGAAGAGTCATATTACCAGCAGGGTCACTTGTCCAATACATGTCTGAATCGCCCAGTGGCTAATTTGGCCACGAATGAAGGAGAATTCGCTGAGGAAGAACCCGAGGAGGGTGAGTATCACCAAGCCGATGAAGATTACAATGAAGAAGCTGATGTAATAAAGCAAGACCATGGTGAGTCTCTAGTGGTGAGACACTTGTTGTATATTCGAAGGGTGGAAGCCCATCCGTAATGCCATAACATCTTCCGTACCCGATGCACTATGAACAACAAAGTTTGTGATATCATCATTGATAGTGGGAGTAGTGAAAACATCATGTCTAAAGAAGTGGTGGATAAGCTCAAGTTGACGACGACAAAACACTCCACTCGTTACTCTATCGGCTGGATCAAGAAAGTTAGCGACACCAAGGTAACCGAGCAATGCTTAATTTTATTTTCAATTGATAGAGGTTACAAGGATCAAGTAGTTTGTGATATTGTTGATATGGAGGCATGTCACATCCTCCTTGGTCGTCCGTGGCAATCGGACAGAGATGCTACACATCGTAGGCGTGACAACATATATATGTTTGTCAAAGATGGGAGGAAGTGTATACTCACTCCTATGCCGCTCGAGAGGAACCCCAATACTTCCGTAGTGGAGGGGAGCTCTCTCCTAACCATGAAAGAATTTGAGGAAGATGCCTAGGATACGGGCAAAATCTACACCCTGGTGATGAAAGGAGAAGACTCCGGGGCACATGTTATCCTCCTGAGTCTCCGCCCTTTGCTCAGTGAATTCAGCGATACATGGCTTGAAAAACTTTCCCAAGAACTATCCTCGATGAGAGACATATAACATCACATTGATCTCATCCCAGGGGCAAGCCTACCCAATCGGCCGCACTATCGATTAGGTCTCAAGGAAAGTGAGATCCTCCAAGGCCAGGTGGATGATTTGTTGAAGAAAGGAATGTTGCAAGAAAGCATGAGTCAATGCGCTGTTCCGTCGCCTCCCACCTTGGTAATTCTCTTCTAGGATACTTTAGGAACGAACCTTAGGTCCCCTTTTATAGATTTGGAGCTCCAACAACCTAGAAAGATCTAGAATTGCGTAAGGAATCCCACAATCCACGAAAATCTGAGTTTGTTAAGCAAGCCCACGGTCGGATTTGGCTGGCTGACCGGTCACGACCGGTCGGACCTGTCTGGCTTAGGTCCAGAGAGGGGGCCGACCTCCTGGCTAACCAGTTAGACCTGTCTAGTGGACAGTCTAGAGAGTGGAGGGGATGTGGTCGACCGCTCAAGACCGGTCGTGGCCCTCCTGGCCAACCGGTCAAGACCGGTCAGCCCTCCTTTCCCTTGGTTTTCTTTCTTTCTTTCTTCCTCTCTTTTCTCTCCTTGCTTTCTTCTTTCTTTGGCCCAACTTGGGTCTTCATTCAAGGCTCCTAAATGAGGTCTTATAGCTATCAATTGAGTGAACTCTCTCTGATTCCTACAATCACAAAACCTTGTATTAGAATAGTCTTTAAGTTTGAAAATCATGCATAGTTAGTGATGAAATGGGGTTAGAATATGCACATTTAAGTGCTCAACACCATCTACCCGATCTAATCATCTAGTCATCATAGGGAGGATATCTCCATCCAGCGCGTGCAGTAAGAGAGGATGTTTTCCATTCCACACCACACGTGTGGCAATAAAGGTATCTCCCTTCTCTCTCACACATGAAGCAATGATGGGTATATCACCACCTTGCACGTGTTTAAATCCCACCAATCCGGCAGTGGGGGCCCCATCACCAAACACGTCCCATGGACACCTACTTCACCACAAATTGCAGTTGTGGAGATCTTCAAATGGATTCGATGAGCAAACAATGAAGGGCCCGCCTTCGTCCAATACGATCAACATGGCTGCATCTAATGCCATTGTTGATCTCCAGCCGTACCTTCTATCCAATGGTTTGCAACCACCTTCGATCTCCAGATTGGCGGCAACTAGACGTCCAACACTTATCTACCGAGACCTCACTTATCTGTGGGTATTCATCCGTGAGTGCTCATTCGTGAGGCCTCAACCGCATCCACCATCTGTGAGGCCCCATCCATAGGCGTCCGCCTCATTCATGAGGCCACATCCTTAATTAAAGAAATGAAGTCACGACACTCACCCATAAGGAGTCATCCCTGCAACTATATATTATGGCAAAATCGCTCATCCAAGAAACGTGGAAAACCTCCAAGTCAGCAAGACTAACCACGATAGGATCAATTGCCTTAATGGCCAGACTGGCAAGGGCCCAAAGGAGCTGCCAGACAGCCAAAGATTATCAACTTCTTCAAGAATACACGTGGATCCGATGCTTGGCTGCCCTTATCCTTAGAAGATACGAGGCCTTAGGGGGAACGCTAGACGTTCCCGGCCAAGAACTAGAAGCATCTGGACCACATCAATGGAGACTCGGTCGGTAGTGCCAGCTGCCCAAGTGAGGGACACAGCCGACCAGATCATCCCCTGACTGACGCATTCGGTTGGTAGCACCAACTGCCCAAGTGAGGGACAATGGAGACCAGAGCATGCCTTGACTGAATACAGTCTGCAAGCCAGACAACTAAAAATAACAAAAACATTGCCTCCAGGCACCATCGCCTCCTGACCACGCTAATTAAGCTCAGCCTACTCAGACGCTTAAGTAATAACCTCTTAAAAGTTCTTTGCTCAGACTTTCTGACCACAAAACTTAGGAGCTTCTATTATTGGTAGATTTGGGTTGAGTTAAAACACGACAATTCAGCATACGAGTACAGTCATGGACCGACTATTTAGGATAAGAAGCTAAGTCCACATTGGCCTTAGCAATCGACCTTGGGCACTCGCCATTCGGCCTTGGTTCGGCAAGAGGCCTCGGCCCATCCTCCTTGGCCTTATCTGTCACTCGACCCATCCTCCTCGGCATTTGGCCCTTAGCTCGGCAAGAGGCCTCGGCCCACCCTCCTCGGCCTCATTTGTCACTTAGCTTGGCCTCAGCACTTGCCACTCGGCTTGGCCTCGGCATTCCGTAAAAGGCCTCGGCATTTGACACTCGGCCTCAGTTCACTCGGCTTACTTGGCCTTGGCATTCGGTCGGCATTCGACCTATGCACTTTGTCACGCCTCAAATTTCGGGACTCGAGTACAACAACCCAGAGCTCGAGTTACAGGGTGTGAATTTAAAATTCGAGCATAGATTTTTTGAGATCCCATTCCACACATCGTATATCTAAAATAAATCCCAAATATAAATTTTCTTTTCTACTAATGCCTTATTACATTGAATTTTTTTACAAAACTAAAATAAATCTATTACGATTGACGCTCGAGTAGGATGGGACCCTCTAAATACTCTCATTTGCCTATGTCTTGTTCTTCCTGAAAACCTAAAAGAACTGTGGTGATTTTGGTGAGCTAAAGCCCAGTAAGGTCAATGATTGATACACTTTATGATTTATTATAAATGGAACATGATTATCATGATGTCATGTATGTTACGATACGTGTGAGAGCTTTAAACGTCTAGGAACTCGCTGCCATTGAACATTAAGAACCTTTCGCAAATCAACCATGCTCACCTAACCGCTACAGCGAGGCGGTAAATCAACCATATACGCTAGTGGGCAAATCAACCATGCACCACTGATCCGACCGAGCAAATCAACCATGCTCAATAAGTGAAACGACCAAAACTTACTGCCACTGAACATTAGGAACCTGTTAAAAATCAACCATGCTTATCTAACCGGTACACCGAGGTGGCAAATTAACCATGCACCCTAGGAGTCAAATAAACCATGCTCCTGTTCTGTCGTAGTGTATGAATGTATGTGCATGTCATGAGTTATGGAAGCACTCTTCAAGTATACAATGCATATCAACTCAATTCCAATCACACCATGCATGTGTTATCTTCATTCAGATAATTCTTTAGCTAATTTTAGTTATTGTTGATCGAGGGATTTGAGAAGATCATCGTGTAAAGTTTAGTGCGTTGATGATTAGCTAAGGTTGTTCCAAGAGTTATGTATTGCACATTATTTAAACTTAGGTTGTTGTCGATCAGTAAATTTAAGAATAATGTCACGTGGAATCTTGAGAATACTACGTGCATTTAGGATTGCATGTTTGTGAGATCATATGTAAGAAATCCTAGATCGAACTCACGTAGAATTCTGTCATGTGCATTGAAAAGGAAAACTTGAGAAAATTAATTCAATAAGAAAAGAATAGTTAGCAGGTTAACTTTTAAGGGTACAGAGATAGGAGATGGATGGATCCCTTACCTAGGATTCCATGATAAAGAAGAAAGCATAAAAGTATGCCTAAAATTCTAACTAGAGAAGGAGACTTTATAAATTGAACGTAAACAAGGGAGAACACTAAAGAAAATTAACAAAGAAAGTTATGTGAGATGAATCACTCACAACATATGACAACGTGTTTCATGCTTTTAAAACAGTCCCAGTTCTAGTCTGAGTTGACTCAACGGGTCGGATCGGCTATCTCTCTCTCCTCCTTCCTTTTTTCTTTTTCTTTCTCCTTCTTTCTTTCTTTTCTTTCTTTCTTTCATCTTTCTTCTTTCTTCTTTCTTCTTTCTTTCTTCTTCTTCTTCTTCTTCTCTTTCTTCATTTCTTCTTCTTCTTCTTCTCTTTCTTTCTTCTTCTCCTTTGCTGGAGAAATCTCCCAGTAAACAAGCTGTCAACAATAAACGGTTTTCTCTCTTCCCCCCTCTCTCTCTCTCTCACGATTTTTTCTCTTTCTTCCTAGTGTCGGGTCTGCCCTCTCCATGGTTTTTATAATCCTAATAGTGACCGACTCAATGTCGGGTCCGCTTGCAACCAGACGTGCACAAAAACTCTTGCGCAGTCTTGGTCGAATCACTATGTTACTATTCATTATCTGATCAATCTATATTTTCAGATGTTTACTAACATGAGGGTGGCCCATCAAATGGAAGGTTTGGTTCAAACAATGGGCCCCACCCTGGTGCACGTATGATGGTCATTTTTCGACAGCGGTCGGACGCTGTTTCATTCGAATTAGCAACCCACTATTGCTTGTGCTCTAAGAAATCCGGATGAATGGTCACGGTTGGTTTTGTAGGAGGATTCCTACCCAAGAATCCCAGAAGAATCGCTGGTCAAAGGGGTGATCGAAACATTTCAGTTTTCGAAAATACTTCCCGCGCAAGGCTTCTTGTGCCAATCTTAAACGCACGAAGTTTCTTTAAAACGCGTGAAACTACTTGGGTCTTGGTCGGAACCCACGTACGATCATGATGGACGGACTGGATCTATTGATGGGGCCCATCGTGATGAACGTGGGCTGGTCCCACACTAAAAGCGGTCGAGTTCGGGAAGAAATGTATTTTTTTCTTCTTTTTTTTTGTTTGGCGCGTCGCACGTATATGTATAACTATTGTGCTGACCCACAAGTGGGGTCCATTCTCGATGGATCAAAGCCACCTGCTTTGTTCAACAAGTTGGGAACAGGCTTTTAGCCATTGGCGTGAAGGATGGGACAAATCTGAGTTAAGGTGGCCTACTTATTGCCCGATTTCTGATTGGGGCATTTGCAAAATGATCGGAGGACTGAAATTCAACATGTATGGTTAAATTATGTCCTACAACTCATATATGAAGTTTCGTGTGAAAGTAATTGCCAGAAATCATAATACTTAAAAATGGCCGTTTAATGTAAGTTTAACTAATGGCATTTTCGTAATTATTGTATAGTTGTGAGTTTTATGAAATCTAATACTTCTATGCTGTTCTAGGCTTTAGTTTAAGCAACTTTAGTAAAGTGACCATATGATAAATCTCTATGGATTATTTATTATTAATTTATCAATATTAAAAGTTTTTTAATCTATTAAATACTTTATTAAATTATGATTTAAATTATTCCAGAAACCTGGGGTGTTATAAGCATGTCTGAGAAGGTTCATAGGGCGGAGAAATCAGTGATCTAAACATATTCCTAGTGACGAACAAGATGGACGAATCAGATTTATGGGCAGACACGTGTATAGGTCGATGTGGAGATCGAACGACTGGTCTACGTTGATTGCGTTGTTCGAAATCAAAGTGGACGGTTAGATCTTTCAATCTAGCAACGACAGATCATTTTAACGGTCAGCCAATTGACTTAACTAAGCACACTAAGTTTTTCAGAGGCCTAAAAGTGTTAAAATACGTATAAAAGTGTATACTTGTGTGTACGCGTGTGAAAAACATGACCTAGAATTTAAATTCTCACGTGTTAACATACACTCGTGTACATACTCGTGCGCCCAATTTTTCAGGGTATTACATTCTGCTACTCTTACACAGAATTTCGTCCTCAAAATTCAATCCACCTACTCGTGTACTAAATTTATGAGGTATTACATTCTACCACCCTTACATAGAAATTCGTCCTCAAAATTCAATCCACTTACTAGACTAACAGATAAAGACATTACTACTCAATGTATCTAAGTGTCTGCTAAATTTGACTAGTCGTGTGTACATAAGTGGATGACTACCTGCATGAATTCAGGTTCTTACAATATACCCCCTTACGAGAATCTCATCCTCGATATTCAACCATATCCACAACCAAGCTTTCGCTATGCACTCTGATGTGCCTAAGTGTACACTACCACGAAAGAGAAAATCAACAAAACATTCAAGCAACGAAAACATTACAAACTAGGCAATCAATCCTAATACCAACAATAAAGCAAGCAAAACAAACAGTCAAGCAAGAGCAACATTGTAAATAAAAACAATCAGAGACACTACAAAATCACCATCACAAACGTGACTCTACAAACAACGTCACAAGAAAAACGAAGGTCATTGTACATTAGAAACACAACAATCATAATAGAAGAAGATAAAAACCAACGTGACACTAGAAGCAGCATCCCTAGCATAACTAACCGTCTCAGAACAAAACATCATTACAAATAAATCAAACATCCTAATATGGGCAACATCCTCAAATAGAGGCAATCAATTTACAACTTTTCAAATAAAACAAACATTAAGTACAACGACAACAAAATCATACATAGCGCACCTATTCCTATGTGTCTACAAGCTATCCTATTTTTAGGTTTTCTACAACTATTACTTATGTTCAACTATAGACCCTACTTGAATTTCACTAGATTACATAGGCCAAAACTAAATTTCAGTTCTCCAGGCTTCGTACCTAAGCTCTAGGATAACCTATACCTAAGATCCCCCATGGAACCTAAAGTCTAAGCCTAGATACCCTAAATGGTCTTTCATGTCTAACCCAAATATAACCATCATTAATCAAACTATTACCTTAGTTCATAAGAAGGTCCTAGCTAAGACTTTACTAGGCATCATAACTTAACTCCAACTTCACTAGGTGTTAGCCCTAACCCTAGGCACTTTGGAATTTCAAAAATCTCTCTTTGATACCATTCTGTCACTCCTCAAAATTCGGGACGCGAGTACAACAACCCAAAGTCCGAATTCCAAGGTGTGAATTTAAAATTCGAGCATAGATTCCTAGAGATTCCATTCCACATATTGTATATCTAAAATAAATTCCAAATATAAATTTTCTTTTCTACTAATGCCTTATTGCATTGAATTTTTTACAAAATTAAAATAAATCTGTTACGATTGACGCTCGAGTAGGAAGGGACCCTCTGAATACTCTCATTTGCCTATGTCTTGTTCTTCCTGAAAATCTGCAAGAACTCTGGTGATTTTGGTGAGCCAAAGCCCAGTGAAGTCATTTCCATCACATGTAATATTCCATTTAATAAGAGATAGGATGCGAATCATCAATGGATAAAATTGTATAAAATATACGAGGATGAGGTTATAATTGATACACTTTATGATTTATTATAAATGGAACATGATTATCATGATGTCATGTATGTTCTGATACGTGTGAGAGCTTTAAACGTCTAGGAACTCGCTGCCACTAGACATTAGGAACCTGTCGCAAATCAACCATGCTCACCTAACCGGTACACCGAGGCGGCAAATCAACCATGCACGCCAGTGGGCAAATTAAACATACCACTAATCTGACCGAGTAAATCAACCATGCTCAATAAGTGAAATGACAAGAACTAGCTGCCATTGAACATTAAGAACCTATCGCAAATCAACCATGGTCACCTAACCGGTACAGCGAGGCGGTAAATCAACCATGCACGCTAGGAGTCAAATAAACCATGCTCCTGTTCTGCCATAGTATATGAATGTATGTGCATGTAATGAGTTATGGAAGCACTCTTCAAGCATACAATGCATATCAACTCAATTCCAATCACACTATGCATGTGTTATCTTCATTCAGATAATTCTTTATCTAATTTTAGTTATTGTTGATCGAGGAATTTGAGAAGATCATCGTGTAAGGTTTAGTGCGTTAACGATTAGCTAAGGTTGTTCCAAGAGTTATGTATTGCATATTATTTAAACCTAAGTTGTTGTCGATCAAATTTAAGAATAATGTCACGTGGAATCTTGAGAATACTACATGTATTTAGGGTTGCATGTTGGTGAGATCATATGTATGAAATCCTAGATCGAATTTATGTAGAATTCTGACATGTGCATTAAAAAGGAAAACTTGAGAAAATTAATTCAATAAGAAAAGGATAATTGGCAGGTGAACTTTTAAGGATATAGAGATAGGAGATTGATGGATTCCTTACCTAGGATTCCAAGATAAGGAAGAAACTATGAACTATGCCTAAAATCCTAATTAGAGAATGAGACTTTATAAATTGAATGTAAACAGGGGAGAACACTAAAGAAAATTAACAAAGAAAGTTACGTGAGATGAATCACTCACAGCATATGACGACGTGTTTCAAGCTTCTAAAACAGTCCTAGTTCTAGTCTGAGTTGACTCGGCGGGTTGGATCGGCTCTCTCTCTCTCCTCCTTCCTTCTTCTTTTTCTTTCTCCTTCTTTCTTTTTTTTTCTTTCTTTCTTCTACTTTCTTCTTTCTTCTTTCTTTCTTCTTCTTTTCTTCTTCTTCTTCTTCTTCTTCTCTTTTGCTGGAGAAATCTCCCAGTAGATAAGCTATCAACAATAAATGATTTTCTCTTCCTCTCTCTCTCTCTCATGATTCTCTCTCTCTTTCTTCCTAGTGTTAGGTCTGCCCTCTCCCTTAACGGAGAGGGGTTTTTATAATCCTAACCATGACCAACACAACGTCGGGTCCTTTTGCAACTAGACGTGCACAAAAACTCTTACGCCGTCTTGGTCCAATCACTATGTTACTATTCATTATCTGATCAATCTATATTAACATGAGGGTGGCCCATCGAATGGATGGTTTGGATCAAACAATGGGGCCCACCCTGGTGCATGTACGATGGTCATTTGTCGACAGTGGTCTGACGTTGTTTCATTCGAATTAGCAACCCACTGTTGCTTGTGCTCCAAGAAATCCGGATGAATGGTCACGGTCGGTTTTGTAGGAGGATTCCTACCCAAGAATCCCGGAAGAATCCCTGGTCAAAGTGGTGATCGAAATGTTTCTGTTTTCGAAAATACTTCCCACGCAAGGCTTCTTGTGCCAATCTTGTACGCACGAAGTTTCTTTTAAACGTGTGAAACTACTTGGGTCTTAGTCAGAACCCACGTTCCATCATGATGATGGATTGGATCTATTGATGGGGCCCACCTTGATGAACGTGGGCTGGTCCCACACCAAAAGTGGTCAGGTTCAGGAAGAAACCTATTTTTTTTTTTTTTTTTGTCTCGCATGTATATGTATAACTACTGTGCTGACCCACAAGTGGGTTCCATTTTCGGTGGATTGGAGCCACCTGCTCTGTTCAACAAGTTCATAACAGGCCTTTAGCCGTTGACGTGAAGGATGGGACAAATCTGAGTTCAGGTGGCCCACTTATGGCCTGATTTCTGATTAGGGCATTTGTAGAATGATCGGAGGGCTGAAAGTTGACATGTAAGGTTAAATTATGTCCTAGAACTCGTATATGAAGTTTTGTGTGAAAGTAATTGTCAGAAATCATAATACTTAAAAATGGTCGTTTAATGTAAGTTTAACTAATATCATTTTCGTAATTATTATAAATTTGTGAGTTATGTAAAATCTAGTACTTCTACGCTGTTCTAGGGTTTATTTTAAGCAACTTTAATAAAGGGACCATATAATAAATATCTACAGATTATTTATTATTAATTTATCAATATTAAAAGTTATTTAATCTATTAAATTATGATTTAAATTACTCCAGAAACCTGGGATGTTATAAGCACATCTGAGAAGGTTCATAGGGCTGAGAAATCAGCGATCTAAACATATGCCTGGTGACGGACATGATTTTAGAATCAGATTTATGGGCGGACACATGTATAGATCGGTGTGGAGATCGAACGGCTGGTCTACGTTGATTGCGTTGTTCGAAATCAAAGCGGATGGTTAGATCTTTCAATCTAGCAATAATAGATCATTTTAACAGTCAATCAATTGACTTAACTAAGCATACTAAGTTTTTCAGAAGCCTAAAAGTGTTGAAATACGTATAAAAGTGTATACTTGTTTGTACGCGTGTGAAAAATACAGCCTAGAATTTAAATTCTCACGTGTGAACATGCACTCGTGTACTTACTCATGCGCTCAATTTTCCGGGGTATTACATTCTACCACTCTTACACAGAATTTTCTCCTCGAAATTCAATCCACCTACTCGTGTACTAAATTTCTGAGGTATTACACACTCGGTCTCATCGGCAGACACTAGAAGTCCTCAAAACTGAGCATATCCAGCATTACCATAAATGCACATGGGAATCAAGGAGAAAATCCAAAGGAATGTGATAAGTATCTATCATGATCCTAACTTGATTAGGATGATCCCTCCAAATAAGGAAACATATCCTAGTAGAGATCTACAGATCCACCACTATAATGACAATAGTTATCAATAAAAAGGCCCTCCGCATACACTCCAAGTACGCAAGATCATATGCAATCCAACGCCATTAAAACTTTCTTTCAGTATTCGTACTGACTTTGGTATCAGAGGGCCGTAAGCCGGGCCAACCGGCGGCGGTTCTAACCTTTCTCGGTGGTTGCAAATCCTTTAATCCATACCGTTCATCGTCATCTGAAGATCAAACGGTGAAGGATTGAAGTTGGTCCCCGATCAACATCTGGTGGCGATTTTTACCAGTAGGAAAATTGTTTAAAGTGTATTAGATCCACCCGTTACATCAGATTCACCAACCCTCGTTTAGCCTTGATTCGAAAAATCAGATGATTCAACATTCACTCAGTTTAAAATAAAAACAAATAAAAATAAAAAACCCTCACATTGTATGACCCACCTGATATTTTAGAATACTGAGATTTTTGGGTAATCCTATAATAATGAAGCGAGAGATGGTAGATTAGCATACTGGATGGCTTATAAACACCTCAATGAGCCTACACAAAACTAATAGTAGGCATCCTATTTCATCTATTTCCTATGGTGTGGCCCAATTGATTATTAGATCTCTTGAAAATTTCACCCGCGACGCGCTTAGGCAGCTGCAAGTATCTAAGCAAGGTTAGGGTGAGGTACCTATGAGGGGTACACTAGCGAGGCTTCGAAAAGGAATGTGCCAAACATGAAAATATGCGTGAGTTTCGACCGTTCATCAGGTCGGGGTACCATTGCCCCAACCAAAGACTTAATCTGATATGCTCGTAAGGTGAGGAGGAACTATACTGAAAAAAGGAAATAGTCAAGAGGCGAGCCAGTTCAATTCTTCCCCTTGCCAGCCATAGTCAAGAGCTGTGCCTTTCTACAGAGAATTGGAATAGGGTGAGGGGTCTCTTTCTAGACTTGTAAAAGAGTCACACGCAAGCAAGCCATGTGACCGTCCCACGCGGCTCACTGCCTTCCAGGAAGCAAGCAGAGATTCGCGTGATACATGGCACATAGGTGAAACCGAGTACATTGGTTTTGATGCCTTTTGCCACACCTTTTGTAGGATGCATGTGCAACATCCCGTGCCCTAAATGACCAACATTATGAGTTGCCTAATCTAAACAACGTTATGACCAACTCATTTTGGGCCATTTTGCTTTGGGCTGTGGTTTTGTTTTGTTTTTTTTTTTGTTTTTTGGCTCCCATCTAAATAGTGATATTTTCTAAGCAATAATAATTATAATAATAGTCATCCAAATACTTAGGAAAATGTTAACTGTTATTAATAAAATATCTGATATAGATTAGCCAATAAATATTTAAAAAATGAAATTCGAAACTTTGTAATATACATTGGAAAAACATAAATGGGCTGGGCTTGGGCTGGCTTGACTCGGGCTGGGCTAATGACCCTTTATATACAACACGAACCTGACTGATTAACAAATGGACTTACTTTTAGGCTTAAGCCCAGCTCTTGGGCCACATGTGGTAGCCTAAGTCCAGCTCGAAGCAGGTCAAGCCAGGGAGCCGACTGACCAGCTGGGCGCATTGATTGCCCTAGTTTTAATGGCCATGGCCCGTCCATGCTGTGGTCCACAAGACGAACCGGCTCGGTCTTGGTCGCTGGTCACATTGATCTAATGAGTTTGCGACCGAGCATTCTTTCAGGCAATTTCTTCCTAGACCAACCGTATTCGATCACATACGGCAAAGCACCACAACTTGTGCTGCCATACCATCTTTCCTTCCAACAGGCACTTGTGTAGGAAATCCGCACCACAGAAACGGTGGGTCCACCGTGAATATCACGTGGACAAAATATCATACCCACCATTGTTGTAATCAGTGGACAACTGCCTGTCCAACTTAACATACATTTGTGGCCCACCTAGTGATCAGATTAGCCTGAATTTATAGAACGGTGATCTTCATGGTGGGACCTGCCGTTTTCATGGAATTGATGTTCTATGAAAATGGAACGTTGGTGGGAGAGATGGTGCTGTACCCCAAGTACTCTAAAAAATTCCGAGTATCACGCGCGTCTACTCAGTCGTAAGAACGTACGTGTAACGGCAAGAATCGTATGACCGTGTGGTTGAGAAATGTTCAAAGTCATTCCCATCCGCAAGAAGAAAGACTTGAATACTACGTTTGCACTCTACGTTAGCATACACGTGGCTCGAAAATCATTTTCATTCGTTCATCAGTTTGACCACGCAAGTGTGAAATGGACAGGAAGAAGAAAAACGCCAGCGTGTTTATTACAGTTCACGTACGTTTGTTCCGCCTGACAAGTGGCCGAGCCTGATGTTTTGTATATCACATTCACGTTTCTTCTCACATGATGAATGGTCCGGATCTTAGAGGTATTGGATCATGGAGGCATATGTGCGGTATGAATTTCCTCGCATTTCTTATCAATGGAAATTAAGAGGAAAGAAGAGGGTAATTATCTTCCAACTGCAAGAGACCGAGTCAGTGGTCTCACTCTCCTCGACTCCTTCGTAACAACTGGTCCACATGGCCCTGACTTGATCCATTTTAAGGCAGTTTTCAGCTGCAAGGTAGAAGTGGGATTAAGGTGATTGATTGGTGTTAGAGATTTGATGTACGACATGCCACATATGCATTCTTTGCATGGTTGGACCAAAAGAAGCCCAAACAAAAGGACGTGGATTGCGTGCGAAAGCCTTTTGCAGGCATCTCTTGCCCTCAGAATCTAGGTGGGGCCCACCGTGATGTTTGTGAGAAATATATGCCGTCCAACCGTTTTGTGAGATCATTTTAGGCTTTGCACAAGAAATGAACGGGATCCAAGACACAAGTGGGCCGAAATAAAGCAAAAGGTGGGTAGGGAAATTCCTACCGTTGAAACCTCTATGGTGTCCACAGTAATGTTTATATGCCATCCATACCATTCATAATGTCATTCCTATTGAGATGAACTATAAAAACACAAATATTATCCTAATTCGAAACTTCTATGGCCCCATGAATATTTTAACTATGGAAGTTTAATCGTCACGTTTTTGGCCCACTTGAGTCTTGGATCCGGTTCTTTTTTGTCACAACACCTAAAATGATCTAAAAAAATGGTTAGATGGCGTAGATTTCTCATAAACATCATGGTTGGCCCCACTTAGATTCCGAGCGTAGGAGATGCCTGCAAAAGGCCTTCGCGAGCAATCCGCATCCCAAACAAAAGCAGAACCAATCCATCTGATCAGGCCTGCTCTTATGTAGGGCATGATATAATTGGGCCGAGGCACTTCCGGTTCAAAGAAACTCATTATAGATAGGGAGAATTGCTGTCTGAATTGTGGACTGTAAATCAGCCATAACTCCCTGTCAAGACATGGTCACGAAATACACAACATATTGATCTTTACATAACAATGCTTTTGAGGTCAACCGGCCTAACATGTTGGCCAAATTCATCCGTTTCACTAGAAAACATACCCCCAGTCTAACACTGAATTTTAGGAAAAAAATTTCTATTTTTAAAAATTTCTATTTTCATTATTTTTGGATGGCTTAAAAATTTATGTCTTTTTAGAAGTTGCTCATAATGAGAAATCATACACACATTATTCGATAAAATTGCCTAAGTTTCTCTCTTATTTCTTATGGACTCAAGAACTACCTTTGTAGAATTTAAGGCCTTAATCAATTGAGGACGAGAATGATCTTTTTCATTGTTATTTCATACTCTTCCCTACGTCACTTGGTATCAAAGCCAGGCTTTTCCTTGGTTTGATGGCATCTAACAATAGTTCGAGTAAGAACACTATGGATAATGCTCATGGGAACATTCTTATAACAATGGTTCAAGCAATAATACCAGAAAACAAAACCCCAATGGGAGAATTAATGCGTTATATATGCAGGGACTGCAGGCGACGATAAACCATTTAACAAAAGCCTTAGGAAGAATCTGTATTCGTAATGAAGAGCAACATGAGATTGGCGATAGAACTCGCAGTCATCATGTTCATGGTGCTACATCGATAGGGCTAAAAGTCAGGTGGGTTCAACCCAACCAACCCGAAATTTGGTTGAGCTCGGGCAGGAAGTATCAGGTTCGGTCTTGGACTCGACCTATGCAAACACCCACCCGATGAAGCTTGGGTTGGGCTCGGGTTGAGGTCTTGGGTTGCCCGACCCAACCCGAACCTGATCTATATATAAGTTACTTATAATTGTAGGCTACCACTCTAATCATGAAGTTGTTGTACACGATGAAAAGGGAGAGGTGAACTGCAACGGCACAACATTTTTTGAACGAGGTGCTCCATGAATTAAAAGATCTGTGATCTGATCATGGATGGCATGAGCAGTGAGAATATCGCATCAAAGACTATGACAACTTACAACTGAAGACGAAAAATTAACCACCTCTCTTCATACACAATCAAATGGATTAAGAAAGTGAGCGAAATAAAGAAAATTGAATAATGTTGTATTCCCTTCTCCATTGGTAAATATTACAAGGATGAAATAATATGTAGAGTGGTCGATATAAGCTTGTCAAATGTTACTTGGTCGATTATGACAGTATGACGTTAATGTCATGCATAGAGGTCGGAATAATATATTTATTTGTATTAAAGGTAGTAGGAAGATTATCCTCGCCCATGTGGGAATGAAGGACCAACCCAAGACTTCTAAAGTAGTGGGGTAGTCTCTTGTAACTGTACATGATTTCATCAAAGAATTGGAGGAGACATGGAAGATCAATGAATTAGTTGTAAAGAAAAAACAAGTAGAACTCATGAACATTCCAAAGAAGTTAATATAGGAGTTCAAGAGGATTATGCCCGATGAACTTCCCAACGATTTTTTCCCATACGTATTATCCAATACCACATTCATCTTATCCTAGAGGTAAACCCACCTAATTTTTCAAATCATCAGATGAGTTTAAAAGAATGAAAGATCTTACCATGACAAGTGGAGGTACTAATCCATAAGGATCTAATGAGGAAGAACATGAGTTTGTGTGTTGTGCTTCCTTGTTGATCCTCGAGAAGTTAAGGGAATCGAATGCTAAGTAATATGAAGAATCTAATAAGCATTAGCACAAAAGGTGTTTGAAGTGAGTAATAACGTGCTAGTTCACCCATGCAAGAAAGGTTTTCGACTAGGCTATTTAACAAGTTGAGGAATAAGAAGATATGTCATGTTCCAATACTTAGGAATATTAATGATAACACATTTGTTGTTGAGCTTCCTGAGGATATGAAGATGTAACATACTTTCAATCTGGCAAACCTGTATGAGTATCATGAGTCGAGTCTATTAATAACTTGAGGACGATTTCTTTCTAAGTGGATGAGACTGATATAAGACTTGTCATAGATGCATTATTTACATGGCTAGACCGAAAGAAGCCCAAATGAAAGTGGAAATAGTCCATCAGATTTAGGCCTAATCATATGTAGGGCATGATGTAACTAGGCCTCAAGTGTGTAAGGTTTGAAGAAATTCATTCCGAATAAGGAGGAATTGTTGTTCAAAGTGTAGACCCTAAATCAGTCATAAATTTTGATCTGTACATCATCATAAAATGCACGGCCTAATTAATCGTTATGTAACAATGCTTCTAGGGTTAACAGGCCTATTATGCTAGTTAAATTCATACATTTAGCAGGAAAACACACCCACTAGTCCAACATTGCAATTTTTAAGAAAAAAAATACCATTTTAAAAATTTATTTTCGTTGTATTTTAGAGTTTTGGAAATTTATATCTTTTTAGAAGTTGCTCGTAATTAGGCCATGGATATTCTAATCGAGTTTATTTAGACTTTCTATTTTTTGGTAAAATTAAGCTTTATAGGATCTTTGTTAGAATTAGGAAATTAGGCTTTAGAAGAATTTTACAAGAATTAGAAAATTAGGCTTTAAAAGAGTTTTGCTATTTTGGGTAATTTTTAATTAGGTTTAGCTTTTCCTTATTAATGGTGTAATCAAGAAACATACACACATTATTCAATAAAATTACTTGAGTTTTCTCTATTAATTCTCACGACCTCAAGAACTACCCTTGTGGATTCCAGGCCATAATCACTTCAGGAAGGTGGTGATCTTCTTCATTGTTTTTTCACACTCTTTCCTGGGTCAAGATTTAAGAGGAAGGTGATTGTTTGGTGTCAAGGGATTTGAATAGTCCTTATAAGGTAAATGTCTATCTGGATAGGTGTGATTTGCTTTTTAATTAAATTTAATTATGTGTGGTGTGCTCCCACCTTTTCAAAATAACAACAATAACAATAATAGGGTATTTTCCCCTAAGTAGACTTGAGGTTTATTGGGGGGGCTTCAAAATTTGCTCCCTTATATTTAAATATTTATTTTTTAGAATTCATACACCTTTTTGAATCTTTTCTAGACAAAAATGTCCTTGACCTTCTTCTCCATACCTTTTTCATTTATCACTACTCTACAACTAATTCTTCTTTTACTACTACACTCTAGTGATCTTTTATGCTTTTCGACTACTCTATGGTGATCTTTCATGCACTACACCCTTGTGATCTTTCACTTGGTATGCTGAAACAAGCTTGTTTGGGATGAGAATGAGAGGAAATGAGATGAAAAATATTATAAAAAATTCACTTTTAGGAAATTTTGTATAAATGGATCTTTTACTAATAAATGGATAAAAAGAAAGAAAAGAGATAACGAAAACTCTACTTTTGAAGATGGGTTCTTCGTCTTTTTGTAAAAATTATGTTTAAATGCATTTGTTTGGGAAGAATTAATAGAAGCAGACGAGATAAAAAAAAATTACTTTTAAAAGATGGGTATTTCTTCTTTCTTTAAGAGATTAGGCTTAGATGTATCTTTGTTTAAAGCCAAACAGTAAAACTCTCTCATTACTAACCTTGGGAAAAGGCCAACAAGAATACAAAATAAGGGGCACTCCTATGAAAAAAGAGAAAGAGAAAGAAGATCACAACCTGAGCTCTAAGGGGAGAAGGGAAGAAAAGAACATGAAATAAAAAGGAAAGAGAGAAAGAGATACGTAGGCCCATAGTCAGGGCTAGACACTACAATAAGGTAGTAAGCTTAATCCTAGAAATGAGGCGATAGGGAGAAATTATAGTGTTGCGACTAGCTTCAAGATCATCCTCTTGATGCAGGGAAAAGTTGTTGAAATCAATAGTATAACCACATGTTATAGTCAAAATAGCGATAATCGTATATTCTCGCAATGTCCTGATTCTACGAGCAGATTTATTTGACTCTCGATCTCATCTGGTCGCGTCTCGCATATTAGATAAATACGACACACAGTTACCGAGTCTTCGAGCCCTTATGGTCAATAGTCGAATATTGGAAGGTGGGAGATATCCTTCTTGACCTGCGAGCAGTCCTTCTCGTAGTCGTTAAAAGGCGTCACATCTTAATATGTGAGCAGTTTGTCTCGCGAGCAGCTCTCGACGTGTGAGTAGCTCCGACTACTGATGATTAGTGATGACATCCCTTAGCCTATAGTACCAGCAGCCCGTATAGGCTGATTTTGGGCTTATCTTCGTTTACGGTTCCATATCTCAAGGGATCGCTATCAAGGAACGTAGTTGACCAGATGACTAATTGGATTAGACTATTCCTTTATCTGAGGATAAGCAGGATAAACACCTTATCCCATGAAATCAATAGATGATCTCGGTATCTTACGTAACAGAGTGGGACATTCGGATCTATATAAATAGATGGTTTCATCAATAAGAAGGTACACATTATTCACTCAAAGAATCATCTATTTGCTTTTTTCCTTCAATCCTATCCTATCTAACTTAAGCATCGGAGGGCCAACGGCTGGGCGCCGGCCACCCATAGTTTCTCTTTATCCCTTTTCAGGTCCGTGAAGGGAATCTCTTGGAAGGAAGGGGAATATCTGGAGGACCCTGTTACAAAATCTGACGTAAACAGATTGGCGCCGTCTGTGGGAACGCAATTTGATCACCAAATTTAGCTATTCCCATCATCAAGCACGATGCCTCCAAAAAAGACAATTCATCCTTCCATGTCAAGGCAGACGTTACCTCCACCTGACATTACAGAACCGGTGCCCATCCCTCAAACCACTTCGACGGGCATCCCTCAAGGAGATCCTAGCGTGCCGTCACAAAACTCGTTATTTGAGGCCTCCGGAAGTCAAGAAGATGTCATGCGTTTCCTAGGAAACACACTTCTAACTCTTAATGCTGGGTTTCAAGCCTTGTCTAACCGACTTGATCAGCATTTCCTAGAGCCTCAGAAGCTACCTTCTAGAGGGTTGCCGGCGCAGCCCATACCGATGGCTTCCAGACACTCTGTGGACGAACCACAGGTCCAACCAAATCATCCTCCGTCGAACCGAATGCCAATTGGCAACCAACCCCTATACTATCCCCACATTCCGTACATTCCAATGCTTCCCGCCAACAACAATCTCATGGGTCCACCGTCGAAGCATCAGGTTATACTTTACCATGGGAAGGAGACCTCAAGAGAATCCATGATCGTTTTGATGATATGGAGTAACGATATCAGGCGAATCGACCATCAGCCGCTGTGACATCAATACATCGATCCGAGTCCCCTTTCACCAGCGAGGTCATGGAAGCACCTCTACCAAGAAAGTATCGTACACCCGTCATCACTCCATATACAGGTACCGGCGATCCTCTCGAACATCTGGAAACTTATAAGTCTCTTATGGAGCTGGAGGGACATGGGTCGGAAATCATGTGTAGGGCTTTTTCCCTAACTTTAAAGGAAGCAGCCTGTACGTGGTTCAGGGGGTTAAAACCTCGATCTGTCGGTTCCTTGTCACAGCTATCGGAGCTGTTCCTCTCCCAATTCATGGGAAGCATTCGCACCAAAAAACCGGCGTCCCACCTAATGGATTTGAAACAGCAGCATGGGGAAACAATAAAGGAGTTTACAGTGCGGTTCACAACCGAAGCGGTCCAAACTGAAGGTTATACCGAAGAGAAAGGCCTCACCGCCCTAATAGCTGGGATCACCAGCGAAAAATTCAGATTCGCTTTGGATAAGAATCCTCCTAAAACTATGACAGAATTCCAAGCTAAAGCTCAGAAGTATATCAATGCAGAAGAAGTTGCCTTAGCGCGTCATGGTATACAGGGCAAGAAACGCAAGCCGGAGGAAGTCTTTTCTTCGGATAAGAAATATAGGCGCGATCGGCGAGATTGCTCTCCCAAGAAAGTCTACTCTGGTAAGTATCATAACTACACCCCCCTTAATCGGCCTCCGAAAAAGGTGCTAATGGAGATCAAGCATGTTATAGGCAAAATTACTTGTGAAGGGGTCGCATCGCTTAAATACGAGCAGCTCGCTCGTGCTCGAGAGAAGGGGTCACATCGCCTGAATGCGAGCAGCTCGGCTCATGCTCGAGAGAAGGGGTCGCATCGCTTGAATGCGAGCAGCTCGCCTCGTGCTCAACGAAAGGAGTCGCGCATTCTGTATGAGAGCCTTCCTGATATGAGTAGCTCCCGACATCTGAATAGTCGTGAATCTTTGCCTTTGGATTGGACGGTCTTCATATGATAGTTCCAGCAGCCCGTGTAGGTCGATTTTGGGCTTAGCTTCTTCAATGGTTCCGGATCTCAGGGGATTGCTATCAAGGAACGTAACTATCGAATGAGTCATTGAATTAAATCACTCCTCTATCTAAGGATAAGGATCTTATTCCACGAAATCGGCGGGATCTCGATATCTTGCGTAACAAAATAGATCACCTCAGATCTATATAAAGAGATGATTCCATTAAGATACAGGTACACAATATTCAATCTCCAGCCTGATTTCGCCTGGTTATTATTCTTCTTGCTTTGCCTGACTTAAGCATCGGAGGGCTAATGGTTGGACACCAGCCACCCTTAGTTGCTTTCTGTCTTCTTATAGGTCCGACGGAGGAAGGCTCTGTGGGAAAGAAGGTGAACGACCGGAGAATCCTGTTACAAAATCTAACGTTAACAGTTTGGCGCCGTCTGTGGGAACGACTTGATCGTCAAAATCAATCGTTCTAACCACCGATCGAAATCCTTCTGCGATGCCTCCTAAAAAGGCTGTTCATCCTTCGACTTCAAGGCAGGCACCACCTCCGCCCGATGAGACAGAATCCGTACCTATCCTTCCACCCACTTCATCGAATATCCCTCAAGGAGCCCCAAATATGCTATCATCAAACCCATTAGTGGAGGCCTCTGAAAATCCTGGAAATCAAGACGACGTCCTGCGTTTCCTTGGAAATACTCTTCTAACTCTGAATGCCGGAGTTCAGGCCCTGTCAAATCGACTTGATCAGCATTTCCCCGAACCACAGGGACAACCCTCCAAAGGGTTACCACCGCAACCCATACCGGTGATTTTCAGACATTCTGTGGACGAACCACAGGTCCCACCACATCCTCCTCCATCAAATCAAACACCACTCGGCAACCATCTCCCTGTGCCGCCTCCGCATTCCATACATTCTAGTACGTCTTGACAACCTCAACCTCAGGGCTCCACCGTCGAAACATCAGGCTATACCTTACCATGGGAAGGAGATCTCAAAAGAATCCATGATCGTTTTGACGTCATGGAACAGCGATATCAGAAGAATCGACCATCTGCCGTCATGGCAGCGATACATCAATCCGAGTCCCCCTTCACCAGCGAAGTTATGGAAGCACCGTTACCTAGAAAGTATCGAACGCCTGTTATCACCCCGTACACAGATATTGGCGACCCTCTTGAACACCTGGAAACACATAGGTCTCTTATGGAGTTGGAGGGACATGGCTCAGAAATCATGTGTAGGGCTTTTTCCTTAACTTTAAAGGATGCTGCTCGTATATGGTTCCGGGGACTAAAGCCTCGTTCCATCAGCTCCTTTTCACAGTTATCGGAGATATTCCTTTCTCAATTCATGGGAAGTATTCGCATTAAGAAGCCAGCCTCCCATCTGATGGATCTGAGGCAGCAGCATGGGGAGACAATAAAGGAGTTCACAGTATGGTTCACTGCCGAAGCCGTTCAAACTGAAGGCTATATTGAAGAAAAAGGTCTCACAGCCCTCATAGCCGGAATAATGAGCGAGAAATTCAGGTTTACCTTAGATAAGAGCCCGCCGAAAACTATGACAGAATTTCAAGCCAAAGCTCAGAAATATATTAATGCAGAAGAAGTCGCATTGACACGCCATGGAGCCCAGGGTAAGAAACGCAAGCCAGAGGGAACCTCTTCTGCAAATAAAAAATATCGTCGTGATCAGCGCGATCGTTCTCCCAAGAAACCTTATTCTGGTAAATATCATAACTACACTCCTCTCAATCGGTCTCATGAAAAGGTTTTAATGGAGATTAAACACAAGCCATATGTAAAGTGGCCTGCAAAGATCAAATCCGATCCACAAAGAGAGATAAGAGCAAGTTCTGTTACTTCCACAAAGATCACGGGCATAGAACCCAAGACTACATTTCTCTACGAGATCATATTGAAGCCCTTATTCGAAAAGGCCATCTCCAGGATTATGTCGCTCGTAAAAATCGATCACCTGAAAGGGCGAGGGCCTCATCTCGTCAAAAGGAACTGCCTTATCATCAAACTGACCAAGAGGACGCTGAGCCTACTGGAGAAATTCGTACAATCGTCGGAGGACCAGCTTGCGGGGGCGACTCTCAAGCTTCAAGGAAAGCATACACTCGGAAGGCGTCTAAAGAACCCCAACATATTTATTGGCTGGAACAGGCATCCAGTATGTCAAAAGCCAGCCATCTTCCAATTTCCTTCTCCCTCGAAGATGCAGCAGGAATTCACTTCCCTCACGAAGACTCCATCGTAGTCGCATTAAAGGTATCGAATTATCTGACTCATCGAATTATGGTGGATACAGGTAGTTCAGCGGATATTCTGTATCTGGAGGCTATAAACAAAATGGCACTTGCCAGAAGCCTAGTCAAACCAGTTTCGACTCCTCTCGTCGGCTTCGGAGGTGAGGTGGTAACACCTGAAGGAAGCATTGATCTCCCAGTTACTTTTGGAGAAAGCCCAGCGAAGACTACCGTCTTCGTGAACTTCCTCGTGGTGGATCGTAAATCAGCATATAACGCCATTTTGGGGTGGCCATCTCTTAATAAGGTTGGGGCAGCCTTACACCCGTCCTATTTATGCGTCAAGTTCCCTGCCCCAAATGGTGTTGGGGTTGTGCGAGGAAATCAAAAGGAGGCTCGGTCTTGCTACCAGATAGCCCTACAAGATCGAAAGAAAGCTCAAGCGACATCCGTTATGGAGATAGCACAAGATTCACCCAACTTTTCCACCAACACCTCGCTCGATCCGAGAGAGAACGTTCTCCAATCAGGAACTCCTAGGGAAGAAACAGTGGCGATTCACTTAACTAAAGACGACCCGTCCAGGGTCGTATACATTGGATCCTCTTTAACCAGTGTTCATCGTGAAGATTTGGTCCGTTTTCTCACCGAATACCAGGACGTGTTCGCTTAGTCTCATAAAGATATGCAAGGCATCGACCCCAATGTCATCGCACATCGTCTCAATATTGACCCGAAGCATAAACCCGTACACCAGCGTCGACGTGCCTTCACTGTAGAAAGGCAAATGGCGATCAAAGCTGAAGTCGAGAAGCTACTCACGGTCAATTTCATAAAAGAGGTTGAGTACCCAGAGTGGGTCGCGAACGTAGTTCTCGTCCGGAAAGCTAATGGCAAATGGAGAATGTGCGTCGACTATTCAGATTTGAACAAAGCATGTCCCAAAGATAGCTTCCCGACACCGCGGATCGACCAGTTGGTCGATTCAACAGCTGGACACGCTCTGCTCAGTTTTATGGATGCTTATTCTGGTTACAACCAGATCATGATGCATCCACCTGATAGCCATCATACCGCCTTCATCACAGATCGGGGACTATATTGCTACCAGGTAATGCCGTTTGGTCTTAAAAATGCAGGGGCCACCTATCAGCGCCTCGTCAACAAAATATTCGCTGCCCAAATCGGCAGAAATATGGAAGTTTACGTCGATGACATGCTCGTGAAAAGCATCGTGGAAGATGATCATCTCCCTGATCTTCAAGAAGCATTCGATCTGATGAGGAAATATCAGATGAAGTTGAATCCAGAAAAGTGTGCATTCGGGGTATCTGCTGGAAAGTTCCTCGGATTCATGGTCGGTCAGCGAGGAATTGAGGCAAATCCCAAAAAGATAAAAGCATTGGTAGAGATGAAATCCCCAACTACTCTGAAGGACGTCCAGCGTCTGGCTGGTCGCATCGCATCGTAGAATAGATTCATCTCGCGAGTATCTGACAAGTGCTTACCATTCTTCAAACTCCTTCGTGCAACGGCCAAGTCTGATTGGAAATGGACACCACAGTGTGAAGAAGCCTTTCAGCAACTGAAGCAATACATGAGCACACCTCCCATTTTATCTAAACCTGTAGCACATAAGCAACTCATTCTTTATCTTTCTGTGTCCACTACGGCTGTTAGCGCCGCTTTGATAAGAGAAGATTCCGGGGTGCAAAAGCCCGTTTATTATATCAGTCGAGCAATGGTTGATGCAGAAACTAGGTATTCTGATATGGAAAAGTTGGCCCTAGCCTTAGTCACGGCAACTCGGAAACTGCAACCATACTTTCAAGCCCACGCTATTCTAGTACCAACAAATCATTCACTACGGCAAGTCCTTCAAAAACCTGAGGCTTCCGGACGCTTAACTACATGGGCGGTCCAGATTAGCGAGCACGATATTTCATTCTGTCCTAGGACCGCAGTCAAGGGCCAGGCCGTGGCTGACTTTATCGCCGAATTCACATACTCTTCCGATGATAATACCATGACCAGCGACCAGCCTCCTTGGTCACTCTTCGTGGACGGGTCGTCGCGGGCCACGGGCAGCGGAGTGGGCTTGATTTTAGTGGCTCCCGACCGGTCGCATTTTCAATATGCTCTGCGTTTCAATTCTCGCGTCTCAAATAATGAAGCAGAATATGAGGCCCTGATCGTTGGCCTCGAACTGGCCATTGTCCTTGCAATTCAGAATCTATTAATTCATAGCGACTCCCAGCTCATTGTCAACCAAGTTCTTGGTGAATTCGAGGCTAAAGAAGAAAGGATGGCCTTATACAAGTCTCGTGTCCTCATCCTGCTCGTGAAACTGAAGACTTATGAAATAATTCATATTCCTCGCGACAAGAACCAACTTGCCGATTCCCTGGCAAAGCTCGCCTCTACACCAGAATCTGAGTTATCACATTCGATCCCCATCGAGCATCGTCAGAACCTGAGTATCGACCAAGCGACTCTTGAGCAAGTAATATCGGTACAATCATCTCCAAGCTGGATGGATCCCATCATCCTTTATCTCAGAGACGGATACCTACCAGAGGACAAGAAAGCTGCAAGACAAATTCGTCTTCGAGCTGCCAGGTATATCTTGCAAGACGGAATATTGTTACGCAAAAGCTTTTCCTTGCCTTATTTAAGGTGTCTTCATCCAGAAGATGCACTTCGTGTTCTAGACGAAGTACACCAGGGGGCATGTGGTAACCACCCCAGGGGGCGATCCCTAGCATATAAGGCGATGAGGCAAGGATATTATTGGCCCACTATGAAATTAGACGCAATTGAATTTTCTAAAAAATGTGACAAGTGCCAACGATATTCACCTATACCTCATGTACCGTCCGAACGGATGACTCCAGTTGATAGCCCTTGGCCTTTCGCTCAGTGGGGGGTCAATATTATTGGGCCCTTGCCCATGGGAAAGGGACAAAATAAGTTCGCAATTGTGGCGGTTGATTACTTCACCAAATGGGCCGAGGCAGAACCATTAGCCAAGATTACTGAGAAACAAACTACTAAGTTTATATGGAGAAATATCATATGCCGTTACGGACTCCCCCACACTATAATCACCGACAATGGAACGCAATTCGACAACGCAGCCTTTGACGAATTTTGTGAAAAATGGAAGATACGTAACCTTCGCACCTCTCCGTATCATCCTCAGGCAAATGGGCAAGTTGAGGCAGTGAATAAAATCATCAAGCATCATTTGAAGACCAAGCTCGGTGAGTGTAAGGGCATGTGGCCAGAACTCTTGCCAGAAGTCTTATGGGCTTATAGGACTACGGCTCGTACGTCCACGGGCAAAACTCCCTTCTCCTTAGCATTCGGTACCGATGCGGTAGTACCAGTTGAGATCCAAATACCCTCGTACTGGGTTGAGCAATACGATCCCACTTGTAACCAAGAGAATCTTCGACTTCATCTCGATCTCTCGGAAGAACGAAGGATTGCCTCTCAAATACGAGCAGCAGCGTATCAGCAGCGGATCGCTCGCTATCGTAACACTAAAGTTCGGCCCAGATCTTTCCAACTAGGTGATTTGGTTCTCAGACAAAACCTTGGGGTCACTGCTCGATCATTTGACCTGAATTGGGAAGGCCCCTATCGAGTCGTCAAAATCGCGCGACCCGGCACGTACTATCTTGAAGATATGCAAGGAAGACCCGTACGCCACCCTTGGCATGTGGAACACTTGTTGCAATACTTCCCTTGATGCGATGTGACTCTTAAACGATGTTCAAATGAATTAAGGATCTTTTGGTCGCTATTCCATTTACTTGGACTAAAAAGCCCCGAAGAGAATACATACATTCTCTTGGCCAATCGCCTACCTTTGGTAGGGTTAAAACCATCTTTTGGTCGCTATTCCATTTACTTGGACTAAAAAGCCCCGAAGAGAATACATACATTCTCTTGGCCAATCGCCTACCTTTGGTAGGGTTAAAACCATCTTTTGGTCGCTACCCCATTTACTTGGATTCGAATAGCTCCGAAGAGAATATACACATCCTCTTAGCCAATTGCCTACCCTTGGTAGGATTGAAATTATTACTAGTTGGTTGCTTCTCCATTCTATGGATTAAAAATAGCCCCGAAGAGAGCATACGTGCTCTCTTGACCAATCTTCTGCCCTTGGTGGAATCAAAATCTCAATCGATAGATCAGTCTATCTCAACGCGGACACGGTCACACGACCCCCGGATTGAGTCTAATTCACTTTTTCATGAGTTAGATGCTCACGCTCGATGAAAGGGGTCGCACTTCCAGAATGCGAGCAGCGTAGCTCGTGCTTGAATTAAGGGGTCGCACCTCCTAAATGCGAATAGCGCAACTCGTGTTCGAATTAAGGGGTCGCACCTCCTAAATGCGAGCAGCGCAGCTCGTGCTCGAATTAAGGGGTCGCACCTCCTAAATGCAAGCAGCGCAGCTCGTGCTCGAATTAAGGGGTCGCACCTCCTAAATACAAGCAGCCCGGCTCGCGCTCGAAGTAAGGGGTCGCATCCCCTGATGAGTCAACATGTGATCGACATAAGGCAAAAGTAAAAACCAAGAAAAGTACACGACATTGAAGAAATAGATATTCATTATAACGGACCAAAAGGTCAAGTCATTACACAGTCGTTACATATAAATTTCTTCTCAAAAGTATAATAAAAATAAAAAATACACGATGAAGACAAAGGAAGGCAACAAAATCAGGGCTAGTCATCCCCCTCTTGGGCAGGCTCGCGACTCTCAGCCTCAGGACCAGCCTCGGGCGCAGGAGTAACATCAGTAGCTCCGGTGACTTCATTCTCAGCGGCAGCTCGTTCTTTGGCTGCGACCTCGAAAGCCATCCTGTCGAACTCCTCAACATTAAAAGTCGGAGCGATCTGCTGCATAACCCTGACCGCAAAATCGTGACCAGCGATATACGCTTCATATCACTCTTCATCATAAAGTTGAGAAGTACGAAACTCCTGGATGGCGCGAGGACCCTCGTCAGATACCATCTGAACGAGAGCCACCAGCTCCTCTTCCCAGTGGATGGAGTCATCCTTTAGCTGTTTAAGCCGCTGCTGGGCCTCCTCAAGCTTGGTCCGAGCGTCCTTGAACTGCCCTTCAAGCTGGATCTTGTCCTGGCGGAAGATTTCCTTCTCCTTCTCGCTCTTAGTATGAAGCTCTTGAAGCTTTGCGAGTTGGAGGTCCACTGACTGAAAACGCTCAGTCAGGGATTGGATTTTGACGAGGAGAATCTTCTTCTCTTCATCCAGCTTGGCGATCTGAACTTCCAGAGCCTTCACCAAGTGGTCCCGCCCTTGGACCTCGGCTTCCATTGTCTTCTTTTTCCTCTCCGCATCCTCCACGCTGCGGCGAGCTACTTCGACATCCCGCCTAACACAGAGCGTGAGATCCAGGCTCTGATAGAAAGAAAGAAAGAAGGATTAGATTGCTAGTCATCCTATTAAATCACGGAGAGATTGGTAAAAAGGAAAAAGGTTGTTACCTGAACCAACCTCACCCCGATATCAGTGGAGAGAGCTTCTGGGCTTGGCTCAGGCAAACCCCCGAAGGCGTTGGGGGGGATGTTATCAAACATAAACTTGCATATCGGATGCAAGTGTGGGGGGATAACAAAGACCCCCGACCCAGAAGGTTGGGCCACTACCATCTCGCTTGAGCCCGTCTCGCGAGCACCCACGGCACCCAAGGAAGGTGTCGCAGACTCGCGAGCACCAGTAGGCTCGCATGTTATCTCCTTTGGAGGGAGGCCTCCCTCCCTCCGATCGCCTTTCAGCGAATTGTCAGCGACTTCGATCACTGGCTGGCCGCGAGCACCCGGCGGTGGAGTCGCAGCAGCCGAAGGAGTCGTAGTCGCACGAGAAGTCGGGGCGGCACCCCCTTTTTCAGCAGTGCGCGGCTGTGGTCCGTGACCAGGTCCGTCCGTCGGGATAGGCGCAGATGAAGGACCGGCCGCAGTCTTCTTCTGCCTTTTCGAGGCAGCACCTTTTAAGCGAGGGAGCACTCCCAGCGCTCCTCTCTTGTCTCCGACGTTTGTCATTTCTTCTGCAGAAATTAGACCCGCCGCACGGAGACAACGAGGCTCTAGAACAGCGTTTACGTGGCGTGCAGCCGTAGAGAGCTTGTAGACTCTAACGAGCTTCTCGTTGAGTCCTCCTCGCAGATTTGGCTTCACACCAGTTGGGATCCCTACCAAAAAAAAAAGGGCATATTAATCATCGTAGGGCAAAGGCTCTGTTCCTTCCAGACAAATGGCGAAAACAAAACCCACTTTCGTCAAAATGGCGATTAACGTTGTGACCTTTAGGGTCGGAGCCCATTTCGGACTCCCAATTGCCGGAAACATAAAACCATCTTTTTCTCCATCCCGGGCAGTTGGAAGAAGGGTTCCCCAGGATAAAGTTATTCCGGTGCCAGAAGCATAGGTAGTACCAACCCTCTCTAGCTGGCGCTTTCTTTAGTTGGAATAACCTTAAAAACTCCTCAGCTGTTAACTCATCGTTACCCGCCTGCTTCCAGAGGATAAAAACGCTCAGAAGCACCCGCCAGCCATTAACTATCAATTGGCCCGGAGCAATCTTATAGAGACGGAGGAAGTTTCGTATGAAAGGGTGGAGGGGAAGGCGTACACCCACTTTGAAAAAGTATTCATAGAAAGCCACACACCCTGGTGGTGGTGCATCGACTGTCTCCCCTCTCCCCGGTAATCTAAACGAAACAGAGTCCGGGACTCGATACGTCTCTCTAAGGTTAGAGAGTCTTTCCTCCGTCAAGATGGAGGAGTAACCGGAGGCGGAATATCTCCCAGCCAGTACTCTGGCGTTGTTGGATTCAGAAGAATCCGGGGTTTCGTCTCCCAGAGGGACAATCTCTTCGTCAGAGACCTCCGCCATTACAAAGAAAAAGTGGATGGAAGAAGTAAGTAAGAAGAAAGAATACCTCTGCAAAGAGGTTTTTTACTCCAAAAACAAACAAGGAAGAAAGAAGAAAAGCACCACAGCAGATAGAAATCGAAAATGGAGGAAATTCTGCTAAGTCCGATATTTAATGCAATCATCCCATTTTGATTTAGTGTACACGCGGCAGCTTCTCATCCGGCATGCCAGACGAACGGGCACTAGCATTAAAAGCGGAGACACGTGGCGTCCAACGCCTCATTTCTGGTGGCAGAAAAAGCTGCGTAAAAGCTGCCCATCATAAATACGGAAGCACGTTAAGGGAATCATGCGCGATTCTTTCCAGTAACTAGCTGCACATATAAACAAAACCCTTGGCATAGTCCCTCAATACCAAGGGTTTGGGGGGCATCTGTTATAGGCAAAATTACTTGTGAAGGGGTCGCATCGCCTGAATGCGAGCAGCTCGGCTCGTGCTCGAGAGAAGGGGTCGCATCGCTTGAATGCGAGCAGCTCACCTCGTGCTCGATGAAAGGAGTCGCGCATTCTGTATAAGAGCCTTCCTGATATGAGCAGCTCCCGACATCTGAATAGTCGTGAATCTTTGCCTTTGGATTGGACGGTCTTCGTATGATAGTTCCAGCAGCCCGTATAGGCTGATTTTGGGCTTATCTTCTTCAATGGTTCCGGATCTCAAGGGATTGCTATCAAGGAACGTAACTATCGAATGAGTCATTGAATTAAATCACTCCTCTATCTAAGGATAAGGATCTTATTCCACGAAATCGGCGGGATCTCGATATCTTGCGTAACAAAATAGATCACCTCAGATCTATATAAAGAGATGATTCCATTAAGATACAGGTACACAATGTTCAATCTCCAGCCTGGTTTCACCTGGTTATTATTCTTCTTGCTTTGCCTGACTTAAGCATCGGAGGGCTAACGGCTGGACACCAGCCACCCTTAGTTGCTTTCTGTCTTCTTACAGGTCCGGCGGAGGAAGGCTCTGTGGGAAAGAAGGTGAATGACCGGAGAATCCTGTTACAAAATCTGACGTTAACAAAGCATAAACCATATGTGAGATGGCCTGCAAAAATCAAATCTGATCCTGAGAAAAGAGACAAGAGCAAGTTTTGTTATTTTCATAAAGATCATGGGCACACCACCCAAGACTGTATATCTTTGCGTGACCACATCGAAGCTCTTATTCGAAAAGGTCATCTTCAAGATTATATTGTCCGACAAGGTCGCTCACCAAAAAGGGGGGAAGCCCCGCCACATCAGAAGAAATCACCTCATCGACACACTTCACAAGAAGACGCTGAGCCTACCGGGGAGATACGGACCATCGCCGGAGGACCGGCTTGCGGGGGAGATTCTCGCGCTTTAAGAAAAGCGTATACCCATAAGGCATCCAAGAAGCCCCAGCATATCTACTGGCTGGAACGAACTCCCGATACTCCAAAGTCCAGCCATCATTCGATCTCCTTCTCCCTCGATGATGCGGAGGGAATTCATTTCCCTCACGAAGACTCCATCGTAGTCACGCTAAAGGTATCAAATTATCTGACTCATCGTATTATGGTGGATACAGGTAGCTCTGCTGATATTCTCTACCTGGAGGCTTTCAATAAAATGGCACTCACCAGAAGTCTGCTCAAGCCAGTCTCAACTCCTCTCGTCAGTTTTGGGGGCGAAGTGGTGACACCAGAAGGAAGCATCGACTTTCCAGTCACCTTTGGTGATAATCTAGCAAAAAGGACCATCTTTGTGAATTTCCTTGTGGTAGATCAAAGGTCAGCATACAACGCCATTTTAGGGCGGCCATCCCTTAATAAGGTCGGGGTAGCTTTACATCCTTTATATTTATGCATGAAATTTCCTACACCGAATGGCGTTGGAGTTGCGCGAGGGAATAAAAAAGAGGCCCGATCATGTTATGAGATAGCTGTACAAGATCGAAAGAAAGCTCAGGCGACTTCAGTTATGATGGTGGCACAAGATTCATCAAGTCCTCCGACGGCCGCATCATTGGATCAGAGGGAGAATGCTCTCCAATCAGGAGCTCCCGGGGAAGAAACAGTGGCAATCCCCTTAATCGAAGGAGATTTGTCAAAAGTCATATATATTGGATCTTCCTTGACCGAAGTCTTTCAAAAAAATTTGATTAGTTTTCTCACCAAATACCGAGATGTGTTTGCTTGGTCTCATAAAGATATGCCTGGCATCGATCCCAGTATCATAGCACATCGCTTGAATGTTGACCCAAAATATAAACCTGTTCATCAGCGTCGACGTGCTTTCACTGCAGAAAGGCAAATGGTAATCAAGGCCGAGGTTGAAAAGTTGCTTACAGTCAACTTTATAAAGGAAGTCGAATACCTAGATTGGGTCGCGAATGTGGTTCTCGTTTGAAAATCCAATGGCAAATGGGGGATGTGTGTTGACTATTCTGATTTAAACAAAGCGTGTCCAAAAGATAGCTTCCCGACACCACGAATCGATCAACTGGTTGATTCGACGGCAGGGCACGCCCTGCTAAGTTTCATGGACGCCTATTCTGGTTACAATCAGATTATGATGTACCCACCTGATAGCCAGCACACCGCCTTCATCACTGATCGAGGTCTGTATTGCTACCAAGTGATGCCGTTTGGTCTCAAAAATGCAGGGGCCACCTATCAGTGTCTCGTCAATAAAATATTAGCGGCACAAATCGGTAGGAATATGGAGGTTTATATCGACGATATGCTCGTGAAAAGCGTCATAGGAAAAGACCACCTTGCTGATCTTCGAGAAGCCTTTGACTTATTGAGGAAGTATCAGATGAAATTAAATCCAGAGAAATGTGTGTTCGGAGTATCGGTAGGAAAATTTTTGGGGTTTATGGTCGGTCAGCGAGGAATCGAGGCGAATCCCAAAAAGATAAAAGCATTGATCGAAATGAACTCTCCGGCCACTCTCAAGGATGTCCAACGCCTGCCTGGTCGCATTGCATCGTTAAATAGGTTCATCTCGTGGGCCTCTGATAAGTGCTTACCCTTCTTCAAACTCCTCCGAACCACTGCCAAATCTGGTTCGGAGTGGACGGCACAATGCGAAGAAGCGTTCCAACAACTGAAGCAATATATGAGCGTACCCCCCATATTATTAAAGCCCGTGGCGCACAAGCAACTTCTTCTTTATTTGTCTGTGTCTTCTACGGCCGTTAGTGCCGCTCTAATAAGAGAGGATTCCGGGGTACAAATACCCGTTTATTATATTAGTCAAGCAATGGTGGATGCTGAAACCTGGTACTCTGATATTGAGAAGTTAGCCCTTGCTTTAGTCACGACAGCCCGAAAACTGCGACCATACTTCCAGGCCCATGCTATATTAGTACCAACAAATCATCCGTTACGCCAAGTCCTTCAAAAACCCGACGTTTCAGGGCGATTAACTAAATGGGCAATCGAAATCAGTGAGCATGATATTTTCTTCTGCCCCAGGACCACGGTCAAGGGACAAGCCGTGGCTGACTTCATCGCCTGAATTCACATACTCCTCTCCCGATGATAATTCCGCGACCAGCGACCAACCATCCTGGTCACTCTTTGTGGACGGGTCCTCTCGGGTCACAGGCAGCGGAGCGGGCCTAATTCTAGTTGCTCCAGAAGGGTCGCATTTCCAGTACGCCTTACGGTTCGATTCTCGCATCTCGAATAATGAGGCAGAATATGAGGCTCTGATCGTTGGCCTCGAACTGGCCAACGTCCTCTCCATTCAGAATCTACTTATTCACAGTGACTCTCAGCTCATAGTCAATCAGGTACTCGGCGAATTCGAAGCAAAAGAAGAAAGAATGGCATTATACAAATCTCGAGTACTCATCTTGCTCGCAAAGCTGAAGAATTATGAAATAACTCACATCCCTCGCGAGAAGAATAAACTCGCAGATTCTTTAGCAAAGCTGGCCTCCGCACCAGAATCTGAGTTATCTTGTTCAATTCCTATCGAGCACCTCCAGACATTGAGTATCGACAAAATAACTCCTGAGCAAGCAAACGAGGTCCATCCCTCTCCATGTTGGATGGATCCCATCACCCTCTATCTCAGAGATGGAGCTCTTCCAGACAACAAGAAATCAGCATGAAAAATCCGATATCGAGCTACCAGGTACATTTTACAGAATGGGATCTTATTACGTAAGAGTTTTTCTTTGCCTTATTTAAGTTGTCTTCACCCAGAAGAAGCACATCGTGTTCTAGATGAAATACACCAGGGGGCATGTGGTAACCACCCAAGGGGTCGATCCCTAGTATACAAGGCGATGAGGCAAGGGTACTATTGGCCCACTATGAAGGCAGATGCAATTGAATTCTCCAAAAAATGTGATAAATGTCAGCGATATTCTCCTATACCTCATACACCGTCCTAGCAAATGACACCAATTGATAGTCCTTGGCCCTTCGCCCAATGGGAGGTCTATATCATCTGGCCCTTGCCTACCGGGAAAGGGCAAAATAGGTTCGCAATCGTGGCGGTCGATTATTTCACCAAATGGGCCGAGGCGGAGCCATTAGCCAGAATCACTGAAAAATAGACTACTAAGTTTGTCTGGAGAAATATTTTATGCCGTTATGGACTCCCCCACACTATAATTACCGACAACGGAACACAATTCGACAACGCCGCTTTCGATGAATTTTGCGAAAAGTGAAAGATACGCAACATCCCCATCTCTCCATATCATCCTAGGCAAATGGGCAAGTTGAGGCAGTGAATAAAATTATTAAGCATCATTTAAAGACCAAGCTTGGTGAGTGTAAAGGTGTATGGCCAGAACTCCTGCCGAAAGTCTTATGGGCATATAGAACTACAACTCGTACATCAATAGGCGAAACTCATTTCTCTCTAGCATTTGGTATCGACGTAGTAGTACCAATTGAAATTCAAGTGCCCTCGTATCGAATCGAGCAGTATGACCCCACATGTAATCAGGAAAGTCTTCGACTTCATCTCGATCTCTTGGAAGAGCGGAGAAATGCCTCCCAGATGCTAGCAGCCGCGTATCAACAGCGTATTGCTCGCTACCGAAATGCTAAAGTTCGGCCTAGACCTTTCCATCTCGGCGATTTAATCCTCAGATAGAACCTTGGAGTTCCTGCTCGATCGCTTGATCCAAATTGGGAAGGCCCGTATCGAGTCGTCAAAATTGTGCGACCCGGCACTTATTATCTTGAAGATATGCAAAGAAGACCCGTACGTCGCCCTTGGCACGTGGAACACTTGCTACAATCTTTCCCTTGAATCGATGTAACTCTTAATGACATTCGAATGAATAAGAACTGGAAAAGTCATCTTTTAGTCGCTACTCCATTTACTTGGACCAGAATAGCCCCGAAGAGAATATACATTCTCTTGGCCAATCATCTACCCTTGGTAGAACGAAAGTCATCTTTTGGTCGCTACTCCATTTACTTGGACCAGAATAGCCTCGAAGAGAATATACATTCTCTTGGATAAATTGTCTACCCTTGGTAGAATCAAAGTCTTAATCGATAGATCAGTCTATCTCCACGGGGGTATGGTCATCACGACCCCCCGGATTGAGCATAGCTCATTGTTGCTGAGTTAAATATGAAGACATTTATTGCATAATGGAGGAAAAACGAGAAAAAGGAAAGGAAAAGACCAACATCATCATCAAAAGGTGTTTCTTTTCATTGATAATCAATTGTTTACAAAGATTTGATCATAAGTAAAATAAATACAAGAGAGAAAAAAGAAAAAGATAAATCAGTCCCTTGGAGGAGGAGCCGCACTCTCGACTTCAGGGCCCACATCGGGAACCCCTCTAGCTTGAGTGACTTCGGTCACCTTATTCTCGGCAGCTGCTTGCTCTTCCGCAGCTATGATGGTCGCGACCTGCTCGAATTCTCCCATATTAAAAGATAGGGACATCCGCTGCACTACTCGTAATGCAAAGTTGCAACCAGCATCGTATGACTCATATCTTTCTTCATCATACAGCGGTGAAGTTCGAAACTCGGTGATGGCTCGAGTTCCTTCTTAAGAGAGCATTTTGATAAGGGTGACCCTCTCCTTGTCCCAGTGGATCGAGTCATCCTTGAGCTGCGCGAGAGTGGAGCGCTCTTTTTCCAAATTTTCGCTGACTTCCTTGAGCTGCGACTTGGTTTCTGCGAGCCGCTCCTCCAGTGAGATCTTATCTTGGCGGAAGATCTCCCTTTCTCTCTCTGCTTTCTCCTTCAACTCGGCGAGCATGGCGAAGTTGGAGTCCAGAGCTTGGTTCCTGTCGATCAAGCCTTGGACTTTCTCTATGAGGATCTTTTTCTCCTCATCTCTCTTCGAGATCAGCGCCTCGCGGGACTTGAGGAGCTGATCCCTTCCTTGGACCGCCTTCTCCAAGGCGATCCTCTTCCCGTCTGCCTCATCAATCACACGACGGGCGGCAAGAATATCACGCCTCATCCGTAAGATGAGATCCAAGCCCTGCGAAATAGAAGAAAGATTGTGAGATAAATACTCGAAAGCAGACAAAGATGGCAAGACAATAACATCAAAAAACATGTTACTTGAACCATCCTCACTCCCACCTCGAAGAAGAGGTTTTCATGGCTTGGCTCGGGGAGGGTACCGAAGGTTTGGGGGGAGATGTTGTCGAATAAAAATTTACATATCGGATGGAGATGACGAGGGACAGTGAATGACCCGCTGCCGGAGGGCTGGGCAACGACCAGCCCAGTCGTGCTCGCGACGGGAGCGGCAACCGTCTCGCGAGCAGGAGCCGTCTCGCCAGCAGGAGCCAATTTGCGAGCAGGAACAGACTCCCGAGGCCCGGTCGGCTTGCGAGATTCTTCTACTAGGGGGCAACTGGACCCCGCTCCATCATCCCTCGGGGAGTTATCGATAATATTAATTACTGGTGGTCCAGGTGGGACCACCAGCTAGGAAATGACGGGTGCAGGGGCTGCTGGCACCCCTACCGTGCTCGCGAGCTGAAAAGACTGGTCGGCACCCTTCTGGTTAGATGGATGGGAAGGATCAGCAGACGACTTCTTCTACCTTTTAGGGTTTGTGCCTTTAAGTCGAGGCAGCAAACCCCTCTTCTCTCCAGCCTTTGTCATAGCGATTTCTTCACCGGATATTAATCCTGCCGCTGCGAGTCGCGAGGATGACAAACAAGCCTTGATATGCCTGTCGCGAACAGGCAGCTTGTATATTTTCACAATTTTCTCTTGAATTCCTCCCTTCAAGTTTGGCTTCGTCAAAGCCGGGATGCCTGCGAATACGAACAGAAGTTAAAAACACAAAAACCCTAAGTCTGACTAGAGAAATTCATACAATGTGGAACTGTGCCTACCTTCACAGAAAAATCGGTTCACCCCTGGGCCCCTAGAGGAAGCGGATTCCCAGTTCCCGGAAGCGAAGAACCAGCGTTTCCTCCAGTCGGGATAATTTGAAGAGGGCTTCCCCAGCATGAAATTATCCCAGTGCCAGTAGCACAGGTAATACCAGCCTTCGCTGGAGGGTGCCTTCTTAAGTCGAAACATTCAGAGGAACTCTTCAGCGGTGAGCTCCCCTTTACCAGCCTGAGCCTAGAGGGCAAACGAGCTCAGAACCACCCTCCATCCGTTCACGATGAGTTGCCCGGGGGCAATCTTATAACATCGCAGGACATTGCGAATGAAGGGATGGAGTGGAAGGCGCACCCCAAGGATGAGGTGGTATTCATAGATGGCCACACATCCTGGGGAAGGGGAATCCGGAGTTTCTCCATCTCCGGGTAATCGGAGAACGACTGAGTCAGGGATTAAGTATCTTTCCCGTAACTCAACCAGCCGTTCCTCTGATAAAATAGAGGGATACCCCGATGCTGAGTATCTGCCTACCGGAACCCTCGCAATACTAGAGGCAGAGGATTCTGGGGTAGCATCTCCCAGGGGGAAGGTAGTCTCATCAGAATCTCCAGCCATGGAAGTTTGTTTTAAAGAAGAAAAAAGAAGAAGGGAAAAAAACAGAATATACCAAGTGGGAGAAATGAAAGGAGAAGGACACCGAAGGAAGAACAGAGATAGACACCAGGTGAGGGAAGAAGATTTTTCGAAAGCTTCTGTGAAAATCTGGAGATATGGCGGACTCTGTATATTTATATGCAATCATTCCGTCGAATTTGGCGACACGTGGCTACCACCCGTTCGGCACAGCAGTCGAGCAAGCACGCCCATTAATTCCCCAGACATGTGGCAAGCATCTCTTCATTTCCTATCTGCCGAAAAGCTGCGGAAGGCTGGCGCTCATTAATTCCAGCCCAATCATGTACGGTTTCATTCTCAATAAAGGTGGCAGGCGGTTATGCATGATAGTGAGTAAGTCCTTCCCTTAGAATTCTTGGCGGTAAGGACTTGGGGGGCATCTGTTATAGTCAAAATAGCGATAATCGTATATTCTCGCAATGTCTTGATTCTGCGAGCAGCTTTATTTGACTCTCGATCTCATCTGGTCGCGTCTCACATATTAGATAAATACGGCACACAGTTACCGAGTCTTCGAGCCCTTATGGTCAATAGTCGAATATTGGAAGGCGGGAGATATCCTTCTCGACCTGCGAGCAGTCTTTCTCGTAGTCGTTAAAAGGCGTCACATCTTAATATGCGAGCAGTTTGTCTCGTGAGCAGCTCCCGACGTGTGAGCAGCTCCGACTACTGATGATTAGTGATGACATCCCTTAGGCCTATAGTACCAGCAGCCCGTATAGGCCGATTTTGGGCTTACCTTCGTTTACGGTTCCATATCTCAAGGGATCGCTATCAAGGAACGTAGTTGACCAGATGACTAATTGGATTAGACTATTCCTTTATCTGAAGATAAGCAGGATAAACACCTTATCCCATGAAATCAGTAGATGATCTCGGTATCTTACGTAACAGAGTGGGACATTCGGATCTATATAAATAGATGGTTGCATCAATAAGAAGGTACACATTATTCACTCAAAGAATCGTCTATTTGCTTTTTTCCTTCAATCCTATCCTATCTAACTTAAGCATCAGAGGGCCAACGGCTAGCCGCCGGCCACCCATATTTTCTCTTTGTCCCTTTTCAGGTCCGCGGAGGGAATCTCTTGGAAGGAAGGCGAATATCTGGAGGACCCTGTTACAAAATCTGACGTAAACACCACAAGTTCCTCAGGTGCAGAGTCGCGTGTCTAAAAGACTAGCAAGGCTTTTACTATTATAAAACTGAACGTTAGCGCCTACAAGATTGGTAAATAAAAACTTCAAAATATATTGAAACATGGCTTGATGACATTTATCAACTAACCCTCGCACGTTATCATTAGAGATAATTCCCCAAACTGGGCATGATGTGGAGGAGACGCAAAGGAGGCTCACTTTAAAATCAGTAATCTATGCACAGGTCAGAGTCCAACTTAGCATGACCCAACTCCGATTGAGGATCCTAATAGCTGGGGGGCGGGGCCACAATGGAGTAGGAGGTGAGAAGATCCTAAGCCGTAGATATAACACTAGAAGCCATAAATGCAATAGATGGTTCAAACAAGAAGATGATTCTTACTCTTAGGTCAATTGTTACATACCAAAGATAACTTCCTTAAGAATTGTTTTCTCATTGAAAAAATAATTATTTCTCTCTCTAGACATGCTGTGGGAAGGCGGAGAAGGCTAGCTTATTGAGGCAATTAGATATTTCATCGGTAGAATTTTAAACTATATGATTGAACGACTGTGAAATTGTTGGATGAGAAGTGTAGGGGATGAAGAGTTTAACATGAAGTTTTTCCCAAATCCAATAAATAAATCTACAAAAGAAAGAACAAATGGTTAATAGATTCAACTCCATTCGCACAAAAGACACAATTTATATCATTAATAATATTAAGCTCACGCAATAACTCTTTGGTCTTTAGACATCCCAAGAAAATCATCCAAGCTATTATGGAATGTCTAGGGATAAACCCTTTGAACCAAACCACCAGGACGTAGTGGGGTTCAAGGTCAAAAGCACTACAAGCTTTAATGGTGGAGGCAAAGGAAAGAGATCCTTTAGGGCATAGGGTCTAGATAATTTCATCATTAATAGGTATAATTTGGTGCATTCAAATTTTTGGAAATATCCCTACTAGGAGAGGGCTGTTTGGGTAAAGGACTTGTCATTCAGTATCTTGAATTAGCATGCTAATAGAAAAGTTTACACCTAGTTCAAGATCTTGAATCAGTTGGATCCCAAAATGGTCAACTAGGCTAGTATCACCTAGACATGAATCACTCTAAAATTTAGTAGAGAGACCATTTCCCACAAGATATCTAGTATGGTTTTTGAAAATGTCGCAAATACTAAGAATGCTTTTCCAAGCCTAGGACGTATTTTCGGATAATGGATTCTTCATTACTCTTATGGTAATATTGTCCGGCATTATATAGTGTACTTGATTCATGATGTGGTTTGTGCATATTTTATTCTTGAGGATCATGATTTATTGGGGGACTTCATGTTGTTTGGTGGTAAGTTCAAATCGCATGCAAAAATGTATAGTGAATATGACAATATGGAACTTGTTGCACAACTTATGTGGCTTTATGTTGTGATTAATCTGTGAATGATAGTAACAATTATCACTAGACTGTTTTTATATAGTTAGACACTTGATAAAATATAAAAAGATAATATCTAAGATGATCCTTAGGGCTTTATACATTTTCCAAGCATTAAATCTCAACATACATTATAATTCATGTCCAAGATAACCCCATTTATGGACACAGGCATCCCCTTGGACATCCCTGTCCACACACCCCGAATAGCCCCAATCACACACATAATCACAACCACTCCTTCCAGAAGTTGGTATTTTACCTTTTAAAATAGTCATGTATACAAATTTACAGAACTCAAATATAATATAACCATATAGCAAAGAACTCATAGAGTATACAATCAAGACGACCTATAAAAACCATTTTAAGCCTAGTTCAAAATTCACAGTGTCGTTTTTCATGAACGAAGAAGAACTTCAAAAGGCATTAGTGTATGATTCTTGTGATAGAGCTAAAAATCGAAAGAAAATGTGACTCAGGAGTGACACTTTCCGTCTGCCTCTTTGGGACAAAAGCCATTCCCCTCCCTCTTAGAGTGCCCACTGCCTTCTCCCATTGGATAACTTGAAACTGAAAAGTGGCCTTAGTTGTAATTAATGATAGCTTGCTTGAAGAGACATGGTAGTAGTTCGATGGGCACTTACATCCAGGACCTTTGAATTCCAAACATAACATCCTTTCCTTTTTAGTTGAACTAGGGAAAAACCATAATTCGTGAAATACATGCGACTCAAATTGAACAAAGAAACTATGCACTTTGAACACGCTTCCACTTTCTCGAACCAAGTACTTTTCAAACTTATTGATAAGATATAATACTCTTGGGTGCCACCAAGAAAGTAACATTGGAAAAGGAATCCTCAGTCTACAAACTTGGAAACGAGAAACAATTACCGTGTGTGTCAGGTGATTCAAATCCCTTATTAATATTGAGAATGGGAGTGTTAGAACTAGAAAATGGATCGCAAGGGACATTTTGTGAAATGTGGTGTTTTGTTGCTCTGGGGTTCTAAATAATAGGAACATTCGTAGACAATCACAAGCATTCACAAAAGTACACAAGAGAAGAGATATCGCAAGGCGAATTTTATTCCAGAGATCCTGAGATCTTGTACATTCCAGGCCGTGATCTGGCACGAGCCCTTAATTACATCGAATAATCGATGACCCTTGATTAAAAGGCAGAAAACTAGTCAGCGGGGATTATGGTCTCAGAGTTCATGGTCGTGGAGACCTGTGTTTGTGTGGTCGTAGAGACCTGTATTTGTATGGTCACGGAGACCTGTATTTGTTGTGTTTTGTTATGAACTGATCCCTTTTTGTACGAGTCAGATGTCTATGTCCCATGTTTTGACCGGAGATTCGGGCTGAGACTGTCAGGGTTTTTAACTGAGGGGTGTGACTCTGAGCCCGCACCCGTTGCTGGAACGGGTGACCTCGGGAAGACTGGTTTGCAGTTGTATGTACCTGAGCAGCTCAACAAGCGGATGCCGTTTGGATGGGTAGGGCATCGATTGTTCTTGAAGTGTCAGTCTTTAACAAATTGTGTGTGATAGTTTAGAACTCTTTTGGTATGGTTTATCCTGTTAACCATAGTCCCCTTTGCTTAGTTCGGGCCTGAATCCGGGTCATATTATGATAGTACATGTAATGATGATACATCAGTATGGTTCCGGGCACTGACGGCCTCTTTTCGGGAGAATTGCTCCATTCGTCTCGTCGGATTGGATCGGACTCCAAAGGCTTACGTTCTACTCATTGGGTGGCCCGGATGAGTTATTTGACTGCTCCGTTGCGTCCGGAACGCTCGAAATATCCAAAATAGGCCCAAACGGGGCTCGGAAACGTCATAAAATGAAGATTTGAAGGTGCTGAAATGATCGTTCGAGGTGTTGATTTTTATGATCCGCTGGCCTGATTTTACTGATGTGCTGGGGCCAGTGCGTCCAAAAATGATTGTTAAAAAATGTTCTATTTTCATGATCCACTGGGGATATTTTAGTGACGCGCCGGGACCAGTGCGTCCTAAAATAACTTTGTTTCGGAATGTGTATTTTTCTGATCCGTTGGAGTATTTTAGTGACGCGCCGGGACCATTGCGTCCTTAAAATGTTTAGCTTTGGAATATTGATTTATTTGATTCGCTGGCCTATTTTGCGATGCATTGGAGCATTTTCGTGATGCACTGGGGCCAGTGCGTCGATAAAAGTAAGCTTGTTCAACGCATTTCGTGATACGCTGCTTCACTTATATATTTTTATGTTCTCCACCAGACCTGTTGCGGTCGGAAGTGGGATTTCTAGTGATTGGCGAAGGGTTTCTGGCGGTCGGAAAAAGGGATTCCGGCGAGGGATTCTGGCGAGCTCAAAAACCTAAAGCTCTCTCGTTCTCTCGATTGATTCCTCTCTCTCTCTCTCTCTCTCTTCAAATGAGGGGGGGGGGGGGGGGGGGGCATTTATAGCTGAAGTTGGCCAATAGGAGACCGCCACGCGTAGTGCGTCGAGAAAGTGGGTTGGTGCGTCTAGAATTGCTCATAAGTCGGGAACTGCTCGCGACAAGCTACTCGCATTTTAAGATGGTGACGCCTTTTAACGGCTACGAGAGGGACTGCTCGCAGGATTAGGACGTCGTGATGATATATGATCACCGCTATTTTGACTATAACATCGAATTTCATGATGCGCTGGATAATGAATTAGACGCGCTGACCTACTCGTGTTTTTACAAAATTGGGTTTTGCGAAACGGAGGGCTTGCGGGGCCCGCTTTGCGATGGAAGTCGATGCACTGGCCCTATTTCTTCGTGTGGTAACCCTCCCAAATTTGTAGGGTTCTAATCATGATGACCGGTGGGGTCCACCACTAGCTCAATTTTCCATTTTGGTCTGTTTAGACAAATTTGTCCTTAAAGAGAAGTGAAGAATCGCGGTCGCATCTCCAAAATGCGACCAGCCTGGCTCGTGCTCGACGAAAGGGGTCGCATATCAAAAATGCGACCAGCCCGGCTCGTGCTCGACGAAAGGGGTCGCATTTTCAAAATGCGACCAGCCCGGCTCGCGCTGGACGAAAGGGGTCGCATATAAAAAATGTGACCAACCCGGCTCGTGCTCGACGAAAGGGGTCGCATTTTCAAAATGCGACCACCCCAACTCGTGCTCAACGAAAGGGGTCGCATCTCCGAAATGCAGCCACCCCGGCTCGTTTATCGTCGAAGGGGTCGCACCCAGAATGCGAGCACTCTTGATATGAATAGCTCCCGACATATGAGCGGTCGTGGTTTCTGGTCTCGGGCATGGATGGTCCTCATCTCAGGCGAACGTCTGGAGGACTCTGTTACAAAATTCGACGTGATTTTCGCCGCGATTTTCGATGCACTCATAATCATTGTTTCGAAGACCTTGACTTTTGGGACCCCAACAAAGAGCATAATTTTTAGTCTCTGTCTTCTCTTTATCAAGGACACACACACACACACACACACACACACACACACACACACACATATATATATATATACTTGAATATGTAATGTTAGAATATTCCAACTCTTTTCCAAGATAAGTAGTGATGATTATTGATTTGAGCTCAAAATTGGTCAGATTGGTAGTGTTATAATTTTCTTGTTCATTTGAATAGTAGTCTCAAAATTTTATTAGGTCGTTTCATACTCCTCTTTATCAACCCAAAAAATTCACATCCTATAATTGCTAGGCCATTAGAGAATCTTCCGATACTTTAAATCATAAATAATTCATCTATATTACTTCAAAACTAATCTCGAAGTATATGGTTACATGGGTGTTGATTGAGAAGCAATGGAGATAGAATCAAGTCCACTTCATGTTCTTACAAGTAGGAGGAGGCGCCATCCTATTATCACACAAGAAACAAATTTCTATGGTTCTCTCATTGATAGAATCTAAGTAAACTGCATATTTTGCAACATCTTAGGAAGCGACAAAGCTGAAGATATTTTTGACCAATGTATAGGTTTTCATTAGTGCTAAAGAGCTCATTTAATTAAGACAACACCTATACAATTGCAATACTAATTAAGGATCTTAAATTTTACAAGAGGCCAAATTTGTTGGTTTTATATGTGCCCTAAAAAGATAGATAGCCTAGATTTATTATTTGTTGATTGTAACTTGGTCATAATTTATTTTTATTAATGACCATAATAGGGCTATAATTGACCCATTTTTTAATATATTTTTATATTAATTGTGGTTTAAATCTCGTATATATTAATAGATCATAGGGATTCCCAATCAAACCCCTTTAATGCCCTAGGAAAGAATGAAGTGGAAATAATGACCTAGATGGGCTAGAGGAAAGTTGATATTTGGTATATGAATTAGGCCAATTTCTAGCCTAATTCATATACAATTCATATACCTAAATATCAACTTTTCATCATTCAAAAATTCTTACAAAAGTATATTATTAAAAGATATAATTTTATTATGGGTAGATTATCATTTGTTATGTTTCCACTAATAAGATGTTAGCAAACGCTTCACTAAACAATAATGCATGACTTCGAGAATGCATTATCTTGTCTTACATTTATGTATATAACCATCATAATGAATGTTAAGTAATTTACATGGGTGCTCAAGTTGACTTGATTTCTAAACAAGTCACAAATTTTAGATCCAAACCCCACCCAAAACTTTAAGATAAAAAATGGATCTAGATTCATTTAAATCATGCTGACTAACTCAGCTACCAGCAGATCTGAGTACTCATTAATAATCCTAACTTCAAGAAACATACTTGTAATTATTTAAAGTCCATTTAGAAGCAACGTGTAATAAAAAAATAGAAACATATATGTAGAAGTTATCCTTATGGACAATTTTTTTAGCAAGTTGAGGTTGAACCATGGTACTCCTTCAGGGTTACACCCACTCACAAAATGGAAACATATATGTAGAATTATCCTTAGAGCCTGAGGCTAACCCTTGAGCTGGGCCTACTCACCTGGGTTCGAGAGTAGATATAGTCACATCATTGTTAGAAAAGATTTTGGCACTCGCAGAAGATTTATCTGATTCAACGGTAACCCTTGCAAAGAAAAATCCTGGTTGTGTAGGTAGGGGAAGTTTCATAGATTCACTTCCAAGCATGAGAATGATGGAAGACATGGTCGGCCTATCCGCTGCATCTTGTTGAACACATAACAACCCAATGTGGATCCATCTGAACACTTCGTTGGTGGGACATGATTCCGCTAATAAAGGATCAATCAACTCTATAGCTCTTCCATTGCACGACAATCCCCATGCCTATAATGTCAAAATTCATTTAAGAAAATGAGATTAAGGTGGATTTAATTTTATTTTTAGGGATAATCTTACATAAATTAGGAGGCTTTGAGCGTCTTCAGGGAGATGGGAACCGCGGTTCCTTTTTCCACTTATGATCTCTAGTAGTAGAACTCCAAAGCTGTAGACATCAGATTTTACAGAGAATAACCCTCCCATTGCATACTCTGGTGCCATGTAGCCACTGTTGTTATGACCAAATGTAAACATCGATTAAAAGAATTATAACTAGCAAAGGGGAGATGGACCTTAGATTCACTCATACATGACACTGTGGTAAAGACGTCTTGCCACTCAAAGGGTGAATCACACCATTTTAATATGTTTGTTTATAAATCAGGCAAGTAAAATACGTTGAATTATATAGGGACGATCAACTGCCGAGTGTCTTCAGTTTCAAAACCATGCACCATATTGTCATGTGAGAGATGAGTCTTGCTAGCAGAGCTTGTGGTGTATTAAATGTATTTTGAGAAGTAAAATATTGCATGGCAACTTACTATGTTCCGACGACTCTATTAGTATTAACCTGACTTTGATTTCCACCCAAAAATCGAGCCATGCCAAAGTCAGAAATTTTCGAGTTCATCTCATGGTCCAACAAAACATTGCTAGCTTTTAGATCTCTATGGATGATTCTAAGTCTTGAGTCTTCATGGAGATAAACAAGGCCCTTAGCAATTCCACCTACTATGTTATGGCGTATTTCCCAGCCTAATTGAGCACGCTTGATTGGATCTAAAAGCAACATGCAAATTGAGTTAGATCATGTTTACATTGCATTTCTTAGAATTTAACATTTTTAATATGTGTACCTTAGAAATGCAAATTGTATTAAGGTTGTGTACAATGTTCAAATATATGGAATCTGCCAGGACAACTGGGGCTATTTGGATAGACCAAAAACCATGGATTCCAGGAAATAATAATTGTAGTTATTATCTATAGTGGCAATTCACTGACAATATAAACAAGGTAATTGTTATGTAATAAAACTTGAATTTCCACTTGTATCCAAACAACTCCCCTAATTTTAGAATCAATTTCTACATTAATGATATAAAATCGTAGCAAAAGTTTCCATTGTGATACAACCCTCCTATTTATACATGTTAAAGATAGGCAATATGAGCAAGAAGCTTACACGATCGCTATGTAAAGTCCATTACATAGATTGATTAAAATCATTGACTTCAATCGTTAAATAATCATTATGTTATTCATAGAATCAAAGTCCCATGTTATTAGTTAATTTTATCTAGTATATTCCCCCATTATATCCACCTTTTGAATGACCATCTATAGTGATCGAAACCAATCATTGGGTAGTTAATGCCACAATTAGTGACAAAAAGATATTGCATCATACAATGATTAGCGCACAAATAGAGGCTAAGAAAATTCGCTAAAGTCCATTTGTTTAAAGTTTAATGATCTTCAAGTCGGTACGTATTTTGTTACATAGACTCTGGCTCCTGCTAGATGATTGGTTCTATTCATAATACAATGGTAGGGATTATGAGACGTGACAGTTTAGATAATATAAGCAAATTAGCGATTTTACAAACACTAGCCTCAATGGTCCGAAATTAGGGCTAAACTTCACTTTTTCTAGCTTTGTTTATCTCTGTTTAAAGTGCAAAAGTCTGTTGCAGACATTTTTTGTATGTGTGTGTGTGTTTGTGATGAAATTTAGAAACTGAAGAAGAGAGAAGATCCAAACCAAAGAGGAAGGCATCAAGGCTAGTGTTCGACATGTATTCATAGATGAGCATTTTCTCTCCTCTATCAATGCAGCAATACAAGAGCCTCACAAGGTTCCTGTGTTGGAGTTTGGCAATCAATGTGACTTCATTCTTGAATTCCTCCATACCTTGACCTGAGCTCCTTGATAACCTTTTAACTGCTACTTCCTTCCCATCAGAAAGTATTCCCTAAAATGATTTTCGATGCAATCGTTAGTTAATTAAGAAAGCTATATATCCCACCCTGTTTAAGTATTATTCAATCACGCCTAAGTAATCTCGCATTTAGATGCCCAAGAAGTTTATATTACAAACATTCAATTGAGTTAAGAATAACAAAATTAATAATGTTTTCGAGTATCTATAATGAGGCGATGGCCCTTAACTTAGTGCAATTAATTTTAGGGCCTTTTCTTTAAAAAAAAAAAAGAGAAAATTTATTCACAAGAGGGAATACAAAGACATTCGGGCTGAGTGCCTTACAAAAAGGACAGGCCCTAACTTATCATATGCTTCCACAAGAAACAGAACCCACCCTATATGCACCAACACAACACAAAAGGCCTGAAGGAGAGGGGGATGGATCTCGAACTACCATCGGGATAGGGCCTATTTAGATTTAACGAAAATAAAAGAAAGGAAAAGTCAATAGTTTTTCCATTTATATGACAATTAATTATGTTTGGATAATAAAAATAACAGTGGATTCCATATAACAATCGTTGTTTTTCAGAGTCAAATTCTCCAACACTAAATTTGAGGCAAGCAATATTATCCGATAACAATATCTGAGTGGAAGGGCTTGTAGCCCAGGTGGTTGAGTTCGAGTTTATCAACTGGCTGGTCTCAGGTTTGAGACACACTAACAACACCTTTGGGTGTTTCGGTAGGGCCGGGTCGTGTTCGGGTCTGGTTCGGGCAAGGTTGTGTTAAAAAAAAGAAGCAATATTATCTGATAGTAATAAGATTTTCACTTACTATCCAAACAAGATCTCTAAAACTAGAATCCATGGTTTAATAGGGCTACGATATCCTTGGGAAAACATTCTTGGAGATGATCATTATATATTTCTATTTCATTCTTTTGATTTTCCTCAATCCAAATATCCCTTGCAGGTGCTTAAAAAAATTAAAACTTGGCTTATTTCTATTTCCTTAGATTAATAATCTATAATAAGTTTAATTATGCACCCAAATGAACTTTTAAAGAAGTTACATTACCTTATATACAGGTCCAAATCCTCCTTCTCCGAGTTTATTTTCATCAGAAAAGTCATCTGTAGCAGCTTGTATTGTCGCTAAGTTGATGATTGTCAATTCTGGAATTTGATCACCTTGTATACTAGCATCCACAAAGTTTGAACCATCTGGTGTCCCAAAATAATGTGATAATGCTTGATGCTCTTCTTTCTCTAATGTCAAAATGTGAAACTGACACATTAGTGCTTACATATAGCTGAAAAATTAGAACAAGATTGGGCTGGGAAGATGCAAATGGAACCTAATTAAGGCTTGGCCCAAGCCTTGAATAAAGAATTTTATTAAACTCAACATGGGTGCTTTCTATTTATGTTTTGAATATAAAAATATGTCATGAGCCTAGCCTATTGGTCTAATTGTTAAACCTAAGCTCGACCCATGAGCCTCTTTGGTGAAAAAAAAACCTATGGCCCTTCCTCGGTTATTAATGTTCCAAGGTAATGACATCGAGTTTATTTTTTTACTTCTTTTTTTTTTTTTTACCTTTGTGTGGTCTTTTTCTTCGTCGTAAATAGTAGCAAATGCAAGAACTTGAGAGAGCCAATCCCAAAATTGATGTTATAGTGATGATGATTATATCCCTTGATTTTTTCCCTGTAGTAAAAGAAAATGATTAGTAATTTTCGATGCAACACATATTATTAGGCTACTATTATGTATTTAATTATTTAGCAAATAGTGCAAGCATAGGGGAGTTATGACTTTGTGTGGTTCATTAAATCATTATTGACATGTGTACATATTTATTCATTAGAATAATTTGTATTTTACAATGTTTGCATTTATATATGTCATTGTTTCATGATGATGTATGCACATAGATATCTAGATTGGCCTTCAGATGAGGTGTAGCCAATATTTATTTATTAAAGGCTTGGTACACAGTTGAATGGCAGAGACCATTGTGCAAGTATACACAAGATGAGTATTTGATATTAAGATGCGTGTACATATGAAATGAACTTTTGCCTTGATTTATGAGATGATCAGGATAATATCTAACATGGATCAACATAATCAACTCTGTACCCACTCAAATTGTGTAAGCCATTGTATAGTAGTGGAGATGGATTATTAGTTGATTAAATGTATCCTACATGATAGTCATATAGACGAAAAACACTTGATAATTCATGATATGTTAATTGAGCCATACGTGCTACGAGACCAATTACCTGTAAGTTGCGGGTTAATTACACACTGGTTGTTGTGCGAGTATATACGTTATTCTTGTAGGTGATTATTGTGTCTTTATTAATCTATATGATGAGGCAAGATCATGATGAAGTGGCCCAATTTTGTTATGAAGCTCATGTGCACAAATTTGGTTATGCTAGAAGTAGGTTGGGAAAGTGGTCAAATTAAGACTAGGTTACGAACATGGGATAAAAGAAGATCGTAAATGATCACATAGTGATGATGATGATGCATAAGAGACTTATCTAAAACACTAGATCAAATGGACAATGGGATTTGGCTGGGTTGCTATCAACATCATATAACTATCGCCTTGGTCCATAACAACTAGCATCATATGACCATCGGAACTAGCCATCGGCATCATGTGATTGTAGGAGTTGACCATCTCATGGTGGCACCCATGACCATTTCAAAAGTAGATGCCCTACTCAAAACTATAGAAAAGGAGAGCGTTAACGGATGTGGATCAACAACTAATAGGATCTAGCGTTGATTCCAAGGGTGGCGGAAGGTGTGCGATCACAAACCCTTACGAGTGGTAGAGGCAGTGCTGAGATGTTTGGCTTGGGGTAAGATTGATGGGGGTGTTTGAGCTAGAAAGGAATTTTAGAAATATATGGTGATGGGTTGATTAGTAGGCTTGCATTTGGTGTTGTTGGGCCCATTAATCTTTTGGTTTGGATAGTGGGGTCCAAATGCAATTTGATGGCACAAATGTAGTCACTATATTGGACGGCAATGATCTTTGATCACCATCGTTCAAAGGCTATAAATGAAATTGGGTTAGAATATTATTGTCGGGCCCATTTGCTAATATCATGTGTTTTCATGCCCAAATCTCCATATGGACAACCAATATCAATCCATACACCACTTGGGACTTATGTCATCCCTCCTCATTCATGATACTATGTGTTTGGGACATGCAAGGTATGATGGCGATGAAGGCTCGTCCTATGTGCATCCATTAAGCCTATTAGTATTATGCACATAAAAATGTTTCCACGCTTGATCATGGGCCTCCTTTTTAAGTGACAGTTTCACTCATGGCCAAGTGTTGGCCTACAACATAACAAGTGTCCCATGACGTACAGACAAATGAACCCAACTCAGCCAACCATTAATTTAACAAGACCCACCTATAGTGTTAATAATCACTTGGACATGATGGTGGCTCTTGTTGTCCATGGAGAACTAAAAACAATCATAAAGGCTCATAAGAAAACAAAGGCCTAAAGTGTCGAGGAATTGGTCCCAAGTGAAGTGACAAAACTGGCCTTCCTTTCCAATAGGCCGAGAATGATGAGCTTTGGGGATCGGGCTCCTTTGGAGCACTAAGGGTTTGCCGAAAGGAAGTTGGCCAAATTGAGGGACAAGGTTTCCTTTATAGAGATTGTTCAGTTGAACTATATTTGGGCCCTAATTTGGTCAGGTGTGCAGCATACCAACTGAGGGAAATTACCTTCCTTGGAGGATGATGGGTGGACTGCGTGTAGCTAGATTAGAATAGAATAGGGAGTTCGACATGGATATCAGACGGTTGAAGAAATGCTCTAATTTGGCTAGGACATGTGGCATTATGATGTGCACTAGTGGGACCAATGGTGCGGAGTGTGCAGGTGCGGAAATGGAGGTGATGGTATTGAAGGACTAGATGGATGATACTGTGAGGTGACTGGATTAGGCCTCGATCATGTGATGGTAGGGGTGCTCGATGAAATGGGGTCCATTTGTTGAAGGTAGCTTGATGAGGCCAAGGGGAGATCATCCAACCCTTAGACCGACTTTGACTTGTTCTCCGATGCGAATGAGTTTGGTGAATTTAACGTATGCATACGAAATAAAGTATCCAAAGAGTTTATAACTTGCTGAGTGGACAACTGTGGGAATTTTATCCTTTTTGTTAATTGGAGTTTTCATTCTAGAGGTGATAGTCCACCAATGACCAACATAAGCCAATAGAGTCTTTCTTTGTTTTGTTTTGGTACGACAAATTCTCCTAGTTGCCATATTTAGATTATATGATAACTGGAAAACAAAGCCTTGGAAAAGTTGTTCCCAGGTCCTGATTTGACAATAGTCTAGTGATATGTAGCAATTTAGTATGTCACCCTTCATAATTTTTTAAAAAGTTGAATTACACCCCACCATTGCCTGATATGGCATCAAGTTTAGTACAAAATGCTTTGAAGTATGCTATAGGGCACCAGCTACCGTCATACCTCTTGATCTTGGATACCTTGAATTTTTAGGTACCTAGGAATCTACGAAGGGACAAAGGTCCCAAAATAATGTGAACGGGATATTCATGCTTTGGTTCCTCTACAACATATTCTCCATAGCTCGAAGTTATTCTTAAATATGCTCTTAGAGTCGTTCGATCTTTGAGAAGCTAGATCGAAGGAGTTTTGCACCTTATGGTGCATGGAACACTTCTTTATAGTAGTCAACTGCGTTGATGCTGTTGGGATTGGACACCTCAAATCTCCATGTACAGAGGCCACCAACCGATCGGTCATGGTGGAGATGAAGACAGTAGTTTTCTGGACCCTTTTTGGGCATTGTCGACCGGTCAGCAGGGGCCGTCGGCCAGTCGACGGTGAGCTCCGACCGATCGACAGGTTTCCTAGTTGGGTTGTGTTTCTTGCATATTTTTGCGCAAGGAGTTTTGAATTCTGATTTTTCTCTTATTTAAGGGGATGTAATCCGGATTAGGGTTGCTGCCAATGGGCCAAGGGATTGAGAGAGTTCTAGGGCAAGAGAAAGAGCTATGTGGAAGCTAGGAGTTCTCTAAGATAAGGGAAATGGATGGGTTTATCTTTCTCATGTAAGAATTAGCTTTGTTAGCTTGGGATTTCTCTTGTGTGCTATGATCCGAGTTGTGTTTCTTCTATCTCTTGTAACTTCTGATATCATAGTGGATTGGTGTCGCTTAGTGCCGTGGTTTTTTACCCGTGAGGGGGTTTTCCCTGTAAAATTCAGATTGCTTCTTGTGTTTGGCGATTTGCTTGTGTGATTGCCATTGAGGTTTGTTCCTTGCCTGCTTTGATTGCTTCCGCTGCAGGGCTCCTAACCCCAACAAGTGGTATCAGAGATAAGGTTGGTAGGTGTTACGCTAATATCAACAAGTGGTATCAGAGATAAAGTTGGGGTGGAGTAGAATTCATATCTGAGACGAGAAGATGGAATCAAGTACGAGATTCAACATGGAGAAGGATTTCATGAAAGAAAAATAAGGAAAACGATTAGCATCTATGAAAGATGTAGAGTGGAAGAAAGTGGATCGGTACACCAATATCTTAATCAGGTTCATCGACTATGATCGAGTTTGATCGGGAGCACGTTTCATGGTGGAGCTGAAGGATCGGCAGCGAGATCCACTGTTGCTCATATGTGGCAAGTGCCCAAGGGCCACATGAGAAGAGCAATAAAGGTACATGAAGGTGCAAAGATGAAGTCGATAAGACACGAGAAGCGGTGTAGTTATGATGAAGATGATATGACGAAGTGAGGATGGTTTGATTTGACGTTTGAAGCCTCGATGGAGATTGTTGGAGTAACCTTCAAACTATGCACGGTTTGGGTGATCAGACCAGTCGGGCGATCGGTCTGACGGTTTGGCCCAGATGCACAACGAGGCCACTGGACAAATTCCATGTGCCCTAGACTGGTCAATGGTGTGGCTGGATGCAATGAATCTGGAAGTTTCCTATAGAAAGTCGGTCTCTTGCGCGGTTTTGTGCAAGAGGTTTCTAATTTCAGTTTTATGCTTATTTAAGGGGTATAATACGGGATTAGGAGCTTTTCCATTGGGCCATATTTCCTAGATGGATTGAGAGGGTTCTAAGGTAAGAGAAAGAGCTTGAGAAAAGCTTGAGATTCTTTGGGATGAAGAAAATGACTGTGCTTGTCCATTTCATGTGAGAATAAGCTTTGGGTAGCTCGGGGATTTCTCTTGTTAGCGTTTTATTTCTTCATTCTCTGTAAACTTTTGTTAATCATAGTGGATTGCTTTGTGCTGTGGTTTTTTACTCGTTGAGAGGTTTTTCCACATAAAATATGATTGTCTCTTGTGGTTGAATGCTTTTGTGGTTTGATTACATTGTGTTCCTCATTTGATCTCATTTTCTATTGTGATGTTGTTCGGCTTCCACTTCCGCTGCCGGCGTCCCTATTCCCAACAGATGCCACTATTGCTCCCGTTAGGGGGAGGCTGGATGTGACTCGAATTAGGGGGAGGTTGTTGGACTTCGCTCTTAGTTGAAGTAGGTTAAGACTATAACTGACTCTCAGTTGCTAGAGGATGTTGAAACTAGTTCTCATTAGGGGAATGATGTTGGAATTGGCTCCCATAAGAGGATGGTCCTTTTGTTAATCATAGTGGATTGCTTTGTGCCAGTGGTTTTTTACCCGTTGAGGGTTTTTCCACGTAAAATAGGATTGTCTCTTGTGGTTGAATGCTTGTGTAGTTTGATTACATTGTGTTACTCATTTGATCTCATATTCTGTTGTGGTATTGTTCAGCTTCCGCTTCCGCTGCCGGCGTCCCTATTCCCAACAGATGCCACTATTGCTCCCATTAGGAGGAGGCTGGATGTGACTCGAATTAGGGGGAGGTTGTTGGACTTCGCTCTTAGTTGAAGTAGGTTAAGACTATAACTGAGTCTCAGTTGCTAGAGGATGTTGAAACTAGCTCTCATTAGGGGAATGATGTTGGAATTGGCTCCCATAAGAGGATGGTCAGGAACTATGTAGGTAGAAGTAAAATCGAAAATTAGGGTAGAAGTAAGAGTAAGTGTAAGAACTAGAGAAGACTATGATGGAAAATTAATTGTGGCACTTAATGTTCGCAACAATGCATTTTAGGCAATGGATATAGCCCCACCCTAGAGGAACCGTGTTATTGGGTCCCATAACTTCGTGATACTGAGGGCCATGTTAGCCTAAAAGGGATTGTTGAGGACTCATCGGCTGAATGCCTAGGTGACTCAAGAGTAAATAGAGTTGCAAGTATGTCCTCTTGGGGTTGTTATGGCCCCACGAGATTGAGTGAAGATTAACCGATGATTGTTGCTGACCATGAGGACATCGAATGTGGAGATCATTTTTAGGCCCAATGATGGCACTCTTACTTCTTGCTCCTTTTTAGGTGTGTGTATAATTCTTATAGCGTGCTAGGAGTGTGCAGTGTATGAATGTAACTATTGCTTCTCAGCTTTAATGGGTTTCCTAAGAGATACACCTTTCAGGCCAAATAGACAAGTTTTCAAGTACGTGGTTGGGTGATGCTTTTCAGGAAGCCTTCTTAATGCTAAGACCAGAGAGGAATTCTTTACAACCCTGATAGGCTCCTACAGGACACATAGTGCTCCTAATGTAGGGTTCCCGAGAAAAGAAAATAAATGCAAAAAACATAAATAGGTAAAAAGTAAAATGTTTAATCTTAAAGGTTAGAATGTAAATTATTGAAAAGTAAAGTGTTGTGATATAAATGGGCTAGTACTAAATTCCATATTTCAAGTCAGGTCTGGCTAGTAGTTAACAATCGTCAGTGGGGTTGACAAAAGATGTATGGGAGAGAACTCATACATCTTGATTGAGAGTTGCTGCTAGCCAACCGCATTTGTTATATAAATGTTATTAATAAATTGTCTAATATAAATTAACCAATAAATATTTTAAAAATACATTTAAAAAAAATGCAGAATTACATTTGAACTCATAAACACCGGAGCTGGACTGGAGGGACTCAAGCTAGGCTTTTATATATAAACAACAAAAGCCTAGACTGACTAATAAATGGGACTTACTTTTAGGTTCGGACCCAGTCCTTGGGCCACATAAGCCAGCCCAGCTCCAGCTCCAAGCAGTCCAAGCCTGGGAGCCCGACGGGCGAGCTGGTCCATTGACAAACTCAGTTTTAATAGCCATAGCCTGTCCATGCTATGGTCCACCAGATGACGACCCGGTCTTTGCGGCCAGTCCCGTTGATAAGTCATGTCGGCTAAGGAGTATGCGACCGAGGATTCTTCTGGGCAATTTCTTCCCAGACTAACCATAATTGGTCAAACCACCATAACTTGCACTACCATATTATCTTTCCTGCCAACTCCAATTTCTTCCTAGACCAACCGTAATTGGTCATCGATAGGCAAACCAACATGACTTAACCTACATGTGTGGCCCACCTAGTGAGCGGGTTAGCCTGAATTTCAAAAAGAGTGATCCTCACGGTGGGCCTTGCCGTTTTCATGGAACTGATGTTCTAGTCAACTGGATGAAGGGAAAACACAAATATTAACTTGATTCGAAACTTTGGTGGCCCCAAGAAGTTTTCAAGTTTGGATGTCCAATCCCCACCGTTTGCGGTGGTGTTGTGCACTTGAACTTGGGATCTGCTTCATCTTTTGGTTCATGTCTTAAAATGAGCTCGAAAAATAGATGTAGCTACGGACGGTATAAAACGCACAAATCACGCTGGCCACACAGCGCCTAATACATCAACGTACCACCGATGCTGGTGTAGATGCGGATTTCCTGCAAAGCCTTCCGCAGGAACTTTCTGCACTTGGGATGCTAGGTGGGGCCTACCATGATATTTGTGAGAAATCCATCTCATCCATACGTTTTTTGAGTTCTTTTTAGGACTTCAACAAAAACTAGGTAGATCCAAAACACAAGTGATCCACACGAGAGAAAACAACTAAGATTCAGCGACCAAGGTTGAAACATTTGCATGGCCACAAAAGTTTTAGTTTTTTGTGTTTTCACTTCATCCCCGTGGGAATGAACTTATAAACGGTTTGGAAGGTATATAAACATCAAGGTTGAGCCCAGGAAGATTTCAACGGTAGGAAACTTTTCCCAGTTTTCCCTCTTGTGTGGCCCACTTTATTTCTGTATATGACTAATTTGTTTTTCGAATGTGCTAAAATGAGAACACAAAACGGATGGACGGAGTGGATTTCTCACAAACATCACGGTGTGCCCCACCTAACATCCCAGCGCATGAACTTCCTGCGGAGAGGCTTTAGCAAGAAATCCGCGTCCGGTTGGGGTTGGCAAAACCACCTAATCCGCCTCCCTTGCAACCAATGTGGCAGTAGTTGGTGAAAACGCACGCTGCCGTCATAACGCTAGTCAACTACGTTTTGATAATTCCAGATCGCTGATGTATGTGCCTTATATCCACTCCGTCCATCGGTTTTGAAAACTCATTTTAGGGCATAATTCAAAAAATAAAGCAGATCCAAATCTCACGTGAACCATAATGTGGAAAATTTGATAATTGACCATTAAAAACTTTTATGGTCTCTTCATCCAGGTCTTTGTGAACTTATCATCAGGTTGGATGTCAAATAAATATTCCGGTAGCCCCCACGAAGTTTTTAATGGTGGGGATTCAATCAAGACTGTTTCTTATGATATGGTACAACGGTAGATTTGGGCCTCCTTCATTTTTTGGAATCATTCCCTAAAATGAGCTATCAAAATGGACGGACGGTATGGATGTAAGGCACATACATCACAGTGGGCCCCACAGGATCCATCAACGTGGATCCCTGCTAATTCCACGCTCTTGTGGGTCCCTGCCCATCCACGCGAATCTACACGCGCCAATATACTACACTTCTGGGAGATCTGAACTTTCCATCTGAAGTAGCTGATGTTCAGGTTTTCTGCTACAAACATCTGGAAGTTTCAAGAGGCCCACAATCGAAAAGTTAATCCGATGTTTAAATTAGATCAGAAAAGAACCTAAATCACCATCTACGAGGAACTGTAACGTGTGTGGTGCTTCCCTGACTCCCGTACATCTACAGGATTCTCACCGCAGATTGGATGGGCCTAACAAAAAATGGGATCGCATCTAATGTACAGTTTGGACAGCAATGCAAAATAACAGTGGGCCCAAATGCTCGAACAATAGGGAACTCACATGTGTCGGAACCCATCTGATCGTTCCCCTTTTTATTAAATAGTATGGGCGTTTGGATCATAAGTTACTTATGCCACAAGTAGCTTATCTTAGTTTCTACTTATTAAGAAAATAAGTATGTTTGGTAAACAACAGATTTATCAGTTTTTCCTCTCTTTCATCTCTCAAAAAAAGTTAAAAAGCTAAAAATTTAGCTGAAGTGATTATGTACTTTGAAGTGAAAAAGTTACTTATTACTAATTATAAACCAAACTTACTTATATGAAATATGGTACTTATCTACTGCTGTAAGTAGAAAAAGTAACTTATTTGGTAGTATCCAAATGGGCCTTGAATATTAGCTGTAAAAATTTCGCAAGAAACTTGAAAAGCCGACTAAGTGAGTCGACTCAACGAGTCAAATCGAGTTGAGATCTCTGAGATTTTAAACGCTGATCCTGAAATGGTACAAAACTGTAATACTGAATTGAAAGCTATGAAAGTTGATGCAGATGTAAATTATTAGCGGTAAATTAGGCTTACCATCCTTTTTGCCCACAGGCTCTGAAGGAGTCGGAGGAGCTGCAATTGGCGGTGGTGGAGATGCCTCTGGTGAATTATTGAAGAAAAGATATGGATCATACCTTATGTAACAACTCACACTATAGATATTCGCTCCCATTTTGTTCTCACAACATATCGGAATCCTTCCAATCATCACATCCAGACATGCATTGCAGTCGCCTGCCGATAGGTCTCTTGTGCACTGAACCAGACCATATATGTTCTGGAAGTCATCCAGAGTGATGCTCCCAGTCGCGAATTTGGAGGACTTTAAACTGGCCTCCGATGCCAGACCTCTCATTAGACCTCCTAATTGCAGATAAAACACGGTTGAGGTTGAAGTATTCTGAGTTAAGATAAGCTCTACCTTAATGGCAGTGTCATCTTTGGAGAAGAATGGAGTGTACGAGTAACGTAAGATGCATCTATAGTAACGGATGACAGCTTCCATTCTGTTGGAACACTGCCTGATGATCTCAACTGTTGAATTCTTGAGGCATTCTTTGCATTCTTCTTCAGTTGCACCAGACATGCACTGAGAGTAGCCATAGACGATGTTGGGGTCTTTGCCGGAGGTGTAGTTGTAGTAGCTGTTGAGATTGACGGACCCATCTGGAGATAACAAGGGGAGTAGACGGTTGAGATTGGTTTCAAATTGGCTCCCCGAAGTGTAATTTGAAGTTTCCGGTGGACAGGCTATGAAGACTGGATCTTCGGCAGAGATGGGATTTTGAGAAAGAAATAGTAGGGATGAAAAAAGAAGTAAATGGATGAATTTCGATCCAAGAAAATGCATTTTTGGAGAGGAGAGTCTTGAGAGGTGGGGAATGTTAAGAGCTTTATAATAAGCACGGAGGCTTCCAGGTCGTTCCGCGTGATGAATCAGTCATGGTTTCTTGCAGCTCTACGTTTAGCGTCCGGTGCATCTTGATCGTCCAACTGATAAAGCCATGATATATAATAGATGGCCTATATCACAATGACGATTCTGATTGAATATTTATAATCTCTTATTGATAGATTTTTTCCTTTTAAACGTGGATTTTTTATAGTTCTTATTTTGACCTTCCATTTTGGAAGACATAAATCCACAGTAGTTTTCTCTGTCCGATTGATCATGTTGTCTCTATGATTAGTGATCTAAAGTAGGTCCGATCAGATAGACGGTCTAGAATCACCAACCATACAACCACGTGTTAAGTGTATCAAACAAACAATATCCTAGTTTTACAATCCAAACCGTTTATCTGATGGGAGTCTTTCTAGATGGATGGAATACTCAAAAGGACTAGTCTAGAAGCTTGTTATGGGCATCACTCATGCACGGTGAGGCACATCATATAAACAGTGCGGATCATCGCTAAGATTGCGTTGCAGCAAACCTCAAAACCAAATGCTTCGGTAAAAATGATAAGCGAGGGGATCAATTTAGGTCAGATTGTAGATAGCTAAGAAAGAAAAATACCCAATAGTCCTATTTCAATATGCACTTGTCCAAGAATCAAAAGTTTAGAATTCTTCCACCAATCTGATTTTTGAACCTGTCCTTGAATACAATGAGCTCCATAATTTACTATTTTGATTATAATAATATATGAGTTGTGACCATTTCCTAAGTGCATGCATATCCATTGTCATATATATATATATATATATATATATATATATATATATATATATATATATATATATATATATATATGGAGAGAGAGAGAGAGAGAGAGAGAGAGAGAGAGAGAGAGAGAGCATTTTCTAAGTGCTTGCAATGTCACTGCTTTATATGGTGTGGTCCATTTGGGGCGCTGATTGCCTGCAAAAAGCCTTTCGCAGGCATTTTAGGCGTTGCGACCAAAATTGAACGGGATCCAAAACTTAAGTGGGCCGAAAACATGATGATTGAACTTCCACAGTTGAAATATTTGTGGGGCCGCAGAAGATTCGAATCAGAATAATATTTGTGTTTTCAGCTCATCTCAGTAGGAACGACATTATGAACGGTATGGATGGGATATAAACATCACTGTGGACCCCATAGAGGTTTCAACGGTAAGAATTTTCGTACACACCTTTTCGCCTCACGCAGGGTCCCACATGGGTTGAAAAGGTGGGTCCCTTCCACTAGAAGGCCATTGGCATTCTCTTCTTCTTTCTTTCTTTCTTTTTTTTTTTCACATGAGGGGAGGATGAGGAAGAGCTGAAGCTCTCCATATTAAGCCAATGGGTCCTGCTGTCAGATTGGTTCAAAGGTGAGGCCCTTGCTGTAGAAGACCTCATGGGCTTCTTCAATATTTTGGTTTTCTATTAGAGGGGATCACACCAACAGTCAAAGCTTCTTTAATTATTTTGGTAGTTGTGCGGACGGGCACCACACTAATTCAACAACGTCGAAAAACTCTGTCCTAGTTGCCTTGAAGGGAGGAGGGTGTGGTGTGCTGGTTTCGTTCCCTTCCAAAGTTGTTTCTTCTTTTGTGTAGTATGTATGGTTGGAGTTTGTTAAACGGAGGAGAGTGTCATGGTCCCAAATGTGAAGTGTTTTTATTTTTTTTTATTTTTTTTATTATATGCTTTCTAACCATCAACCATTTTTAATCCCACCCTTTCAACTTGTTAATCTTCTTGCAGAAAGTAATCTCTGTTTACACAACAAAATTTCCTTTGTATAGATAGGGAAAATAAGAGTAATTCCAATATATGACAAGAGAAAGAGAGGAGCATTCATCACTTAGCGTATTTTATTTATTATAATTGGACCCTTTTACATTTCATTTACATTTTATCCCTTGATTCTAAAATAGATAGTACATTTGTTCGAATTAATGCATTGAATTAAGACATTTCGACATAGCTTCACCCTGTTCTTCTCTCATTATGTCCGAAGGACAGACAAACGGGCTTTCGAGCCATGATTAATGTTCTCTTTCTTGTACATTCCAGCATTGTTCTAGTCTTGTTCTTCATCAATCTTAACTTTTGAATGGGAAATGGAAGTAGAAAATACCCCCGACATCTTTGACAAAGAATATTGTTGAAATTTTAACCCTCTAGGGCCTTCCACGTGGGCCGAAAGGTTTGATCTATAGGCATCATAAAAACTGATCCTCAGACCATTTGATCTCCGTTTCAGCAGAGTTTCCTTGCCGTTCTTCTTCAATTCATGAGGTCCGCACCTTGTGCGTTCAACCCGGGAAGAAGGAGATGCACAAGGCCTCTCTCCTACTTTCGAAGACTTTGTAAAGGAGCTTTGAAACTCTGTCAATATGCAAATGGGGGGGGGGGGGGGGGGGGGGGGGGGGGGGGGGGGGGGTATTTATAGTTGAGGGTCTAAATTTCGCGCAGTGGATCACCCTCACGTAGTATCCCTTCCACGCGAGTCACGTGGAAGGTCTCAAGATAGTCCAACTTTCTTCATTCTTATCTCTTTCTTCATTCTTTCTAAACTTCTTTCCCTTGTTTCTCCTTCATTCAAAGCCTAATTAGTAGTGCCCTTAACAAATGCTCAACAAATGTCTTCATTCTTTCTTTTCCATTCTTTTTAAACTTTTTTCCCTTGCTTCTCCTTCATTCCAAGCTAAATTAGTAGAGGCCTTAACAAATGCTCGACAAATGTCCCCATTCGAGCCGTTTTGATGAAGCTCACTGAGACAAAATGGGTCAAATTCTGTCAAAACTATGCGGTCTAGAAACCTTTCATGTGGGTTGCGTGGAAGCTTTGGGCTCCACGGGGGTCACTGGTCTGCACAACCTTGCTCCTATATAAGGCGCAATAGGATTCCTTTTCCTTCAATTACACATTTCATAGCGGAGCCTTGTTGTGCCTCTGCCCTTCCACGTGAACCACGTGAAAGCCAATCCTTCCACATGAGCTGCGTGAAAGCTCTTTGGAGTAAAATTTTTTCCCAAGTGCTGAACTTCTATCGAATTTTTTACAGACTTGTGTTTTTCCTCTAAAGGTTACTTAGCATTGTTTCCTTAGCTACCAACCCTCTTTAACTTGGTTCAAAAACTTCATTTCTTCAAGACTTGAAATATATTAGAAATGTCTTGTTTCTTCAGAATGTTCTAACTACAATTCTCTTCTTAACAGGTCATCATGCCACCTTATAGGAAGCTAGTTAAGGTGTTCTCTTCGCCTCGTCCCTCTGACAGTCCATCTCCATCATCCCTTACTCATTCGAAGCAAACCAGGAGTCAAGGATCTCTAGTTCTGACTCCTTCAAGGGTCACTAAGAGTCAAGCTACAGCATTTCCGGCTCCCGCCGTGACTTCACAATCTTCTCCATCTATCACAAATCATCCTTCCAAGTAAACGAAAATGGTTGTAAGCCATTTGAAATTCCTCCTCCAACCACATTCTCTAGAGATAGATTTCTAGGAGAAAATAGGCAAACTCTTAGCAAATATCAAGACGACCAGTGCCACTGGAGAAGTCAAAAGACCTCCTCGTAAGGGCAAGCAGTCATAATGAGACAGGTGGCTCAAGACCACAAAAAACATTAGTATAGACAATGTCCAAGTCCCAGTTCGGGAAGCCAATCCACCTCCCTCTCGACCACAGAAACGGAGAAGGAAGAGTAAACATGAGCAACTACAGGACAAGATTGCCGAGCACAAGAAATAGAAATTGATGAACTACTGGACCACTGTTCATTCTGTATAGTAGCAAAACATCAAAATCCGCAACCCCCACACAGATGAGCTTACTATCATTGCTTTAACATTTCATCGCCACCTATCAATGCTTTATCTAAAACCTATGGATGTATCCTCATAGAGTCGTATAGTTTTCTACTCTAATTTGGTAAACCGTGAAAACAACATCTTGGAAAGTTGGTTATAAAAAAAAGGAACCCATTAGCAAGCGGGTTGCATTCGGCCTATGTATTTTCTTATGCCTTGCTACGACCCTCGGGCCGGTCATGTATACTACTAGGTTTTACGAAACCTTATGGCAACAATTCCAATGATCAATGCATGTAGAAGATGGTACAATTTGGGGCAAAAAGGAATTTGAACTTCGCGACCTTCATCTAGAGCGCTAACACTATAAGAACTGGACCGATGCTATCTTGAAGAAGTATTCTAGGCGTCTGATCGACCTTGGTCTATTTCTGTGATCGAGGCAATTGCTAGTTTCTTTGGCAAAGATCCAACAGTACAGAAGGGATTCTTTAACTTTTGGTATGCACTCCACTCATTTCATTTTCCTATTGGTGAAGTGAGTATCACTTTGTCAGATCTATATCGGATGTCAGGTCTACCCATCCTCGGAGCATATTATGACGAGTTCGTTCCGACGAATGAAGAATTTGCTTTCTTTCACCCAATTATTCGTCAAGCCTCGATATCCAAGAATACTATAGACATTTTTGAAGAATTTACAAAGTTTCCAGCCCCATGGTGGATCCTTTTCTAGCAATGAATCACCCATTTCTCTAAAGAGTTAAAGTACATTCACAAAACTTCCTTTCTCTTCTCTTGTTTACTTTAAACATATGCTTTCCAGAACTAGTTTATTGAGATAATATGTTCCTTTAATAAGGTTATCGAAAAACGGCGACACCGATCATATAAATCTATGGAAGCTCATCCGCCATACCGAAGAATTTTCTAAACCTTGCGAGCTGGGCAGCTTTCTAGCCTACTGGTTGAATATCGTGGTATTGCCAAGCCTAAAATGTGCGGATGGTATTAGACCATCTGTATTGGTGATTGCTAGTGCCATGGCGGAAGGCAAGAACTACTCTCTCACCTCACCAGTTCTATGTTCACTCTACAGGGCTCTGGGTGATGTAGCAACACACTGTAAGCCCCCCACCACTGGTGTATCCTTAGCATATGCCCCTTGGCGTTACTTGATAGGATGGTTGGGGGTATATATTTTCGTCAGGTCTTGTCGTTCGGTGACCTTTTATATGTGCATCCTGAGCATCTTCCACTCTAGTTTTCTCAAGAGCGCTAGCTGACAAAGCAGTCCTATACTTGGATTATGGACAAGATTGATGCCATGGAAGCATTCATCTTCAATCACTTCCCAATCTCACCCGTTAAAAATGACAAGGATGCAGTGGATGATGAGTCTCTCTGCCTCTTGAGCGGTGCTTTATTGCATCGATCATATTTGGCACCCTCTCGCTCAGAGAAAGTAACAAATTTTGGCATGAACCATACCACCCGAGCCGATTCTGTCACTAGTTTGGATTTGTCCAAACCATGCCCCAATCAACGGAGCCAGTCATGTGCATCAAGTAGAGCTACGGTGTGGGACTGTTCAATAGGGTATTTATCTGGAAGCAACTTCTAATGAGGAATACCGACGCCCGTTTCATCATCCCAAGCTGCACCCGAAGTGTTCATAGCTCATATTCTTGGATGAGATGGTGGGCCCATCAATATCATTTGGTCAGAAATGGATATCCTGTCGACAGCCCTGTATGGGATCACCCCCAAAGTTTCAGTATAATCAACGAATGGACAATGTCTGTTACTTTGATGAAGTGGAAGGGGCCCACGCTCCTGGCCAAGAATGATTTTTTATATCCACTGAGGAGCCCATTAGAAAGATCAAGGGTTTTGAAACCCTAAGAGGGATGGATCACTAACGAGGACTGCAAAGGGTTGCCCCAATAGCAAGAGGAGAAGAAAAAGACGTTCAATCCCCACTGTTTCCTGTGGTGTGGTTCACTTGAGCTTCAGGTCTGCTTATTTCTTGGTTCATGTCCTACAACGAGCAGTCAAACATATGGACATGTAAATCACGCTGGCCACACCTGGATATCCACTGAGGAGCCCATTAGAAAGATCAAGGGGTTTGAAACCCTAAGAGGGATGGATCACTAACGAGGACTGCAAAGGGTTGCCCCAATAGCAAGAGGAGAAGAAAAAGACGTTCAATCCCCACTGTTTCCTGTGGTGTGGTTCACTTGAGCTTCAGGTCTGCTTATTTCTTGGTTCATGTCCTACAACGAGCAGTCAAACATATGGACATGTAAATCACGCTGGCCACACCTGGCCCAATACATCAATGTACCACCGATAGGGTTGGTGTTGGCAAAACTACCTAATCCGCGTCCCTTCCAACCACATGGTGAAACTGAAAACGCACGCTACCGTCATGAGAGCGGATTAGGTGAGACCCGGCCTCACGGTGAGTTACCATCACCGTCCATCCATTTTTCCAGATCAGTTTAGGGTATTATACCAAAAAATGAAGCAGATCCAATAATCAGGTAGACTATAACATAGGAAAAAATGGTGATTGACCATTAATGGCCACAAAAGTTTTGGATGAAGCTTATATTTATTTTTTCCCTTCATCCAGGCCCATGTGACCTTATCAACAGATTGGATGGTAAATAAACACTATGGAAACATGAAGGTGTGTCCTAAGAAGTTTTTAATGGTACGATGGTCAATCACCACTGTTTCTTATGGTCTTGTCCACCTAATAATTGTCTCAGCTTCGATTTTGGGATAATGCCCTAATATGATCTGGAAAAACGGATGGACGGTGTGGATACATAATAAATACATCAAGGTGGGCCCCACGGTAAGTGCCGCACCGTCTTAGGTGAGCCCGGGGTCTCACCTAATCCGTTCTCTGCCGTCACAGCGATGGTCAACTATGTTTTGCTTTTCTAATAATTATTTTTTAAAGAATTCTCCGAAAGAGGTTTGGTAATTCCGGGCGCAGCTTCGGTGGATCTCCACCCCAGATCCACCGAGGGTGTAATCCCTGATGTATGTGCCTTATATCCACTCCGTCCATCAGTTTTGAAAACTCATTTTAGGGCTTGATCTCAGAAATGAAGCAGATCCAAAACTCAGGTGAACCATACAATACAGGAAAATGTTGTAATCGACCATTAAAAACTTCCGCGGTCTCTTCATGCAGGTCTTTGTAGTCTTAAGTCTTAACTGCAGGTTACATTGCAAATAAACATTACGGTAACCCCCATCAAGTTTTTAATGGTGGGATTCAATCAAGACCGTTTCCTGTGGTATGGTACACCTAAGATTAAAGTTTCAAGAGGACCAAAATTGAAAAATTAATCTGATGGTGAAATTAGATTAGAAAAGAAGCGGAATCACCATCTACGAGGAACTGTAAGGTGTGTGGTGCTGCCCTGATTCCCGTACGTACGTATACGGCATTCTCTCCGTGGATCTGATGGGCCTCACAAAAAATGAGATAGCATCTGATGTACAGTTTGGATAGCAAATACAAAATAACACTGGCCCCACTCGCTTGAATATTGGGTAACCACTTGCTCGAACATCAGGTAACGCACATACGTCTGAACCCACCTGGACATTCCCCACTTTATTAAATATTAAATATTAAATCAGTAAGAATTTCGCAAGGAACTCGAAGACTTGACTTAATGAGTCGACTCAATGAGTTAAATCATGTCGAGATTTCTGAGATTTTGAATGCTGATCGTGAAATGGTACAAAACTAACATATGGAAAAACCATGAAAGTTTGGAGCATACAAGTCCTTGCAATAAAACAAGTCCTCCATCTTAGCCTTTCATATGGTTCAGTTGGACCCATTGAGACTAATCATCCTTGATGAGCCACCTTCCATAATTGAACACTGATCCCACTTCCGTTCAAACAACCTGAATGCTCTGATACCACTTTTGGTAGGTGCGTTTCACAAAACCTTAGGATCTCTCTCCCCCAAACCACTAGAATTATGGAATATGATATTGCAATAATCTAAAGCAAATCATCAACCATACGACACAAGGGATTTTTACATGGAAAACCCTCAAAGAGGTAAAAACCACGAGACTTCGTCCAGACAAACAATCCACTATCAAGATAATCGTTTACAACCTCAATCACAAGCACAACCCGCTTGAATCTAACCTTTTTCACCCACACAGGGATGGATAAACAATAAAAGGACTAGAAATTGAGAGATCTCACCAAGCATGAGAACGTTGAAGAGCCGAGATGTTAATTACACCCTGAATTACCTTCACAAGCAAACCCTCATCTTCCAACAAACTTTATCTCTCTCTCTCTCTCTCTCTCTCTCTCTCTCTTTCACCTTGGACTATAGAATTTCGAATTAGCTTCCTAAATCCCGATTTGGAAGCCCTCTTATAGCCTCATGCAGGAGTTAGAGCCTCATTAAGAAACTGCGTATAGCAGTCCGCGCGCACTGTCGACCGGTCGGACAAAACCGTCGATCGGTCCGCCACATGAAAAAACTATCCAGAGAGTCACTGTGAGAAAAGCATGTATGTCCGACCTATTTGTCGATCGGTCGGATTGGACAAAAAACTGTCCAGCAAGTTTGGACTTTCCAGCCACATTGTCCGGCCGGTCGGCCAGGGGGCACCGACCAGTCAGGGACCAAACAAAACTTCTCTCTCCTCTGTCCATTTGAGAAGGAAAACTCCAACACAGCTAACCATTGGACATGCCTCATTCTTGGTATCATGTCCTAAAATGATCTTAAAAAAGGGATGGAAGGCGTAGACAAACAGATACATCACAGTGGGCCCCTCTGCTGATCAGTTTGGACACTTTGCATCCATACTGAGGAAGGACGCAATCCACGTCCCCTTTTGTCACACCTATTGTAGGATGCATGTGCAACATCCTGTGCTCTTGACCCACGTTATGAGTAGTCTAATCTAAACATGGTTATGACCAACTCCTTTTAGGCCCTTTGCTTTGGGCTGTGGGTTTGGTTGGTTTTGTCTATATTTTATTTATTTATTTATTTTTGGGCTCCCACTTGAAAGATTGTATAGTGATATTTTCTAGGCAACAAAATTACAAGTGATGTGCTCCCACATTCCAGAAACGAAAAAAAATTAAGAGTCATCAGGTCAGAGTACCATTGCCCCTATCAAAGACATAATTTGATATGCTCACAAGGTGAGCCCAAGCCATGCAAGAAAATGGAAATAGTTAAGAGGCGAGCCAGTTCAATTCTTCCCCTTGCCAGCCTAATAGTCAATAAGTGTGCCTTTCCACGTAGAATTGGAAAAGGGTGAGGCGTCTCTTTAGAGTTGTAAAAGGGTCACAAGCAGGCAAGCCGTGTGACTGTCTTGCTTCCAGGAAACAGGCAGGGATCCGTGAGATCTATGGCGCATGCAGGTGAAACCCAGTAAATGAGTTGCGATGCCTTTTGCCAAACTTGTTGTAGGATCCATGTGCAACAATATTCAGTGCCCTATATGACCCACGTTATGAGCTGTCTAATCTAAACAAGCGTTATGACCAACTCTTTTCAGGCCCTTTGCTTTGGGCTTTTTTTTATTTATTTATTTTTTTTTATTTTTTTTCATTTTTTATTCCAGTTCATACAATGAAATTTTTTAAGCAACAAAGTTACAAGCGGTGTGCTCCTATCTTAAAAAAAAAAAAAAAAAAAAAAAATTCAAGTTATCCAAATACTTTAGAGAATGTTATTGCTATTAATAAATTATATATTTAATATAGATTTGCCAGTAAATATTTAAAAAATGAAATTTGAAACTTTGTAGTATATATTGGAAAAAAAAAAAAGGGCTGGGCTTGGGCTGGCTAGACTCGGGCTGGACTAATGGCCCTTTATATACAAAACGAGCCCGACTGATTAATAAATGGACTTCACTTTTAGGTGCAAGCCCAGCTCATGGGCCACATGTACTAGCCTAAGTCTAGCTCAAAGTAGGTCAAGACAGGGAGGCGACTGACCAGCCGGGCCCTAGAGCTGTACATGAGTCGATGGGCTTTGGGCTTCCTTTGGGCTCAGATTTTAAACAATTTTAGGCCAGGCTTCTGACCTTTGGGCCTGATTTTTTATTTTTTCCATGTTCGAACTCAGCTCAAACTAGGCTCGAAAGCTCGATCGAGCCAACTCGATCATGTCAGTCCAGCTCGAAAGCCGAGCTAAGCTGAACACGAGCGAGGGTGGTCATTGAATGAGCCAACCTCAAACAGGGCAAAGCTCGACTCAGCTCGTGTACAGCTCTACTGGGCTCATTGAATGCCCTAGTTTTAAAGGCCATGGCCCATCCATACTGTCCACCAGACGACCGGCTCGGTCTTGGCTGCGAGTCCAATTGATCTAAGGAGTTTCTGAACGAGCATTCTTCCAGGCAATTTCTTCCTAGACCAACCGTATTTTATCACATACTGGCAAAGCACCACAACTTGTGCTTCCAAACCATCTTTCCTGCCAACAGGCACTTGTGTAGGAAATCCGCACCACAAAAACGGTGGACCCACCATGAATATCACGTGGACAAAATATCACACCCACCATTGTTCTAATCAGTGGATAACTGCCTGTCCAACTTAACATACATTTGTGGCCCACCTAGTGATCAGATTAGCCTGAATTTATAGAACGGTGATCTTCATGGTGGGCCCTGCCGTTTTCATGGAACTGATGTTCTATGAAAATGGAACGTTGGTGGAAGAGATGGTGCTGTACCCCAAGTACTCTAAAAAATCCGAGTATCACGCGCGTCTACTCAGTCGTAAGAACGTACGTGTAACGGCAAGAATCGTATGATCGTGTGGTAGAGAAATGTTCAAAGTCATTCCCATCTGCAAGAAGAAAGACTTGAATACTACGTTTGCACTCTACGTTAGCATACACGTGGCTCGAAAATCATTTTCATTCGTTCATCAGTTTGACCACACAAGTGTGAAATGGACAGGAAGAAGAAAAACGCCAGCGTGTTTATTACAGTTCACGTACGTTTATTCCGCGTGACAAGTGGCCTAGCCTGATGTTTTGGATATCACATTCACGTTTCTTCTCACATGATGAATGGTCCGGATGTCAGAGGTATTGGATCATGGAGGCATGTGTGCGGTATGAATTTCCTATGGTCGTCCTCGCATTTCTTATCAATGGAAATTAAGAGGAAAGAAGAGGGTAATGATCTTCCAACTGCAAGAGACCGAGTCATTGGTCTCACTCTCCTCGACTCCTTCGCAACAACTGGTCCACATGGCCCTGACTTGATCCATTTTAAGGCAGTTCTCAGCTGCTAGGTAGAAGTGGGATTAAGGTGATTGCTTGGTGTTAGAGATTTGGAGTGGGATTAAGGTGATTGATTGGTGTTAGAGATTTGATGTATGACATGCCACAGATGCATTCTTTGCATGGTTGGACCAAAAGAAGCCCTAACAAAAGAACGTGGATTGCTTTCGCTTTCGCAGGCATCTCTTGCGCTCGGAATCTAAGTGGGGCCCACCATGATGTTTGTGAGGAATATATGCCATCCAACCGTTTTGTGAGATCATTTTAGGTGTTGCACAAGAAATGAACGGGATCCAAGACACAAGTGGGCCGAAATAAAGCAAAAGGTGGGTAGGGAAATTCCTACCGTTGAAACCTCTATGGGGTCCACAGTGATGTTTATATGCCATCCATACCATTCATAATGTCATCCTACTGAGATGAACTAAAGACACAAATATTATCCGAAACTTCTATGGCCCCACGAATATTTCAAGTGTGGAAGTTTAATCGTCACGTTTTCGGCCCACTTGAGTCTTGGATCCTGTTCATTTTTTGTCACAACGCCTAAAATGATCTCAAAAAATGGTTGGACGGCGTAGATTTCTCACAAACATCACGGTGGGCCCCACCTAGATTCCGAGCACAGGAGATGCCTGCAAAAGGCTTTCGCAGGCAATCGATCCGCATCCCAAACAAAAGCAAAACCAGTCCATCTAATCAGGCCTGCTCTCATGTAGGGCATGATATAATTGGGCCGAGGCACTTTCGATTCGAAGAAATTCATTATAGATAGGGAGAATTGCTATCCGAATTGTGGACTGTAAATCAGCCATAACTCCAGGTCAAGACATGGTCATGAAATGCGCAACATATTGATCTTTACATAACAATGCTTTTGAGGTCAACCGGCCTAACATGCTGGCCAAATTCATCCGTTTCACTATAAAGCATACCCCCAGTCTAACATTGAATTTTAAGAAAAAATTTACTATTTTTAAAAATTTCTATTTTCATTATTTTTGGATGGCTTAAAAATTTATGTCTTTTTAGAAGTTGCTCATAATGAGAAATCATACACACATTATTCGATAAAATTGCATGAGTTTCTCTCTTAATTCTTGTGGACTCAAGAACTACCTTTGTAGAATTTAAGGCCTTAATCACTTGAGGACGACAATGATATTTTTCATTGTTATTTCACACTCTTTCCTACATCACTTGGTATCAGAGCCAGGCTTTTCCTTGGTTTGATGGCATCTAACAATAGTTCGAGTAAGAACACTATGGATAATGCTCATGGGAACATTCTTATAACAATGGTTCAAGCAATAATACCAGAAAACAAAACCCCAATGGGAGAATTAATGTGTTATATATGCAGGGACTGCAGGGTGACGATAAACCATTTAACGAAAGCCTTAGGAAGAATCTATATTCGGAATGAAGAGCAACGTGAGATTAGCGATAGAACTCCCAGTCATCATGTTCATGGTGCTACATCGATAGGGCTAAAAGTCAGGTGGGTTCGACCCTACCAACCCGAAATTTGGTTGAGCTCGGGCAGGAAGTATCAAGTTCAGTCTCGAGCTCGACCTATGCAAACACCCACCCGATGAAGCTTGGGTTGGGCTTGGGTTGAGGCCTTGGGTTGCCCGACCCAACCCGAACCTGATCTATATATAAGTTACTTATAATTGTAGGCTACCACTCTAATCATGAAGTTGTTGTACACGACGAAAAGGGAGAGATGATCTGTAGCGGCACAAGATCTTTTGAACAAGGTGCACCATGAATTAAAAGATCTGTGATCTGATCATGGATGGCATGAGTAGTGAGAATATCACATCAAAGACTATGACAACTTACAACTGAAGATAAAAAAATTAGGCACCTCTCTTCATACACAATCAGATGGATTAAGAAAGTGAGCGAAATAAAGAAAATTGAATAATGTTGTATTCCCTTCTCTATTGGTAAATATTATAAGGATGAAATAATATGTAGAGTGGTTGATATAAGCTTGTCATATGTTACTTGGTCGATCATGACAGTATGATGTTAATGTCATGCATAGAGGTCGGAATAATATATTTATTTGTGTTAAAGGTAGTAGGAAGATTATCCTCGCCCCTGTGGGAATGAAGGACCAACCCAAGACTTCTAAAGTAGTGGGGTAGTCTCTTGTAACCGTACATGATTTTATCAAAGAATTGGAGGAGACATGGAAGATCAATGAATTTGTTGTAAAGAGAAAACAAGTAGAACTCATGAACATTCCAAAGAAGTTAATATAGGAGTTCAAGAGGATTATGCCCGATGAACTTCCGAACGATTTTTCCCCATATGTATTATCCAATACCACATTCATCTTATCCTAGAGGTAAACCCACCTAATTTTTCAAATCATTAGATGAGTTCAAAAGAATGCGAGATCTTACAATGACAAGTGGAGGTACTAATCTATAAGGATCTAATGAGGAAGAACATGAGTTCATGTGTTGTGCCCCTATTGATCCTCGAGAAGTTATGGGAATCGAATGCTAAGTAATATGAAGAACCTAATAAGCATTAGCACAAAAAGTGTTTGAAGTGAGTAATGACATGCTAGTTCAACCATGCAAGAAAGGTTTTTGACTAGGCTATATAACAAGTTGAGGAATAAGAAGATAGGTCATGTTCCAATACTTAGGAATATGATCAATGATAACGCATTTGTTGTTGAGCTTCCTGAGGATATGAAGATGTAACATACTTTCAATGTGGCAAACCTACATGAGTATCATGAGTCGAGTCTATTAATAACTTGAGGACGATTTCTTTCTAAGTGGATAAGACTGATATAAGACGTGTCATAGATGCATTATTTACATGGCTGGACCGAAAGAAGCCCAAATGAAAGTGGAAGCAATCCATCAGATTTAGGCCTAGTCATATGTAGGGCATGATGTAACTAGGCTTCAAGTGTGTAAGGTTTGAAGAAATTCATTCTGAATAAGGAAGAATTGTTGTTCAAAGTGTGGACCCTAAATCAGTCATAACTTTTGATCCGTACATCATCACAAAATGCACGGCCTAATTAATCTTTATGTATCAATGCTTCCAAGGTTAACAGGCCTACTATGCTATTTAAATTCATACATTTAGCAAGAAAACACACCCACCAGTCCAATACTGCGATTTTTAAGAAAAAATACCACTTTAAAAATTTATTTTCGTTGTATTTTAGATTTTTGGAAATTTACATTTTTTTAGAAGTTGCTCGTAATTAGGCCATGGATATTCTAATCGGGTTTATTTAGACTTTCTATTTTTTTTTTGGCAAAATTAAGCTTTATAGGATCTTTGTTAGAATTAGGAAATTAGGCTTTAGAAGAATTTTACAAGAATTAGAAAATTAGACTTTAAAAGAGTTTCGCTATTTTGGGCAATTTCTAATTAGGTTTAGCTTTTCCTTACTAGTGGTGTAATCAAGAAATCATACAGACATTATTCAATAAAATTACTCGAGTTTTCTCTCTTAATTCTTATGAACTCAAGAACTACTCTTGTGGATTCCAGGCCATAATCACTTGAGGAAGGTGGTGATCTTCTTCATTATTTTTTCACACTCTTTCCTGGGTCAAGATTTAAGGGAAGGTGATTGTTTGGTGTCAAGGGATTTGAATAGTCCTTACAAGGTAAATGTCTATCTGGATAGGTGTGATTTGCTTTTTAATTAAATTTAATTATGTGTGGTGTGCTCCCACCTTTTCAAAATAACAACAATAACAATAATAGGGTATTTTCCCCTAAGTAGACTTGAGGTTCATTGGGGGGGCTTCAAAATCTGCTCCCTTATATTTAAATACTTATTTTTTAGAATTTATACACCTTTTTGAATCTTTTCTAGACAAAAATGTCCTTAGCCTTCTTTTCCATTACCTTTTTCATTTATCACTACTCTACAACTAACTCTTCTTTTACTACTACACTCTAGTGATCTTTTATGCTTTTCAACTACTCTATAGTGATCTTTCATGCACTACACCCTTGTGATCTTTCACTTGGTATGCTGAAACAAGCTTGTTTGGGATGAAAATGAGAGGAAATGACATGAAAAATATTATAAAAAATTCACTTTTAGAAGATTTTGTGTAAATGGATCTTTTACTAATAAATGGATAAAAAGAAAGAAAAGAGATAACGAAAACTCTACTTTTGAAGATGGGTTCTTTGTCTTTTCTAAAAATTATGTTTAAATTCGTTTGTTTGGGAAGAATTAATCGAAGCAGACAAGAGATTAAAAAAAAAAAAAAAAAACTTTACTTTTAAAAGATGGGTTTTTCTTCTTTCTTTAAGAGATTAGGCTTAGATGTATCTTTGTTTAAAGCAAGACAGAAAAACTCTCTCATTACTAACCTTGGGAAAAAGCCTACAAGAATACAAAGTAAGGGGCACTCCTACAAAAAAAGAGAGAGAGAAAGAAGATCACAACCTGAGCTCTAAGGGGAGAAAGGAAGAAAAGAACATGAAATAAAAAGGAAAGAGAGAAAGAGATAAGTAGGCCCATAGCCAGGGCCAGACACTACAATAAGGTAGTAAGCTTAATCCTGGAAATGAGGTGATATGGAGAAATTAGAACAGTTGCGACTAGCTTCGAGATCATCCTCCTGATGCAGGGAAAAGTTGTTGAAATTAATAGTATAACCTCAAGTTCCTCAGGTGCAGAGCCACATGTCTAAAAGACTACCAAGGCTTTTACTATTATAAACCTGAACGTTAGCGCCTACAAGATTGGTAAATAAAAACTTCAAAATATCTTGAAACATGGCTTGATGAAATTTATCAACTGGCACTCGCACGCCATCATCAGAGATAATTCCCCAAACTGGGCATGATGTGGAGGAGACACAAAGGTGGCTCACTTTAAAATCAGTATTCTATGCACAGGTTAGAGTCCAACTTGGCATGACCCAACTCCGATTGAGGATCCTAATAGCTAGGGGGGCGGGGCACAATGGAGTAGGAGGTGGGAAGATCCTAAGCCATAGATATAACACTAGAAGCCATAGATGCAATAGATGGCTCAAACATGAAGATGATCCTTACTCTTAGGTCGATTGTTACATACCAAAGATAACTTCCTTAAGAATTATTTTCTCATTGAAAACATAATTATTTCTCTCTCTAGACATGCTGTGGGAAGGTAGGGAAGGCTAGCCTGTTGAGGCAATTAGATATTTCGTCGGTAGAATTTTCGACTATATGATTGAACGACTGTGAAATGGTTGGATGAGAAGTGTAGGGGATGAAGAGTTTAACATGAAGTTTTTCCCAAATCCAATAAATAAATCTACAAAAAAAAAAAGAACAAATGGTTAATAGATTCAACTCCATTCGCACAAAAGACACAGTCTATATCATTAATAATATTAAGCTCATGCAATAAGTCTTTGGTCTTTAGACGTCCCAAGAATATCATCCAAGCTATTATGGAATGTCTAGGGATAAACCCTTTGAACCAAACCACCAGGATCTAGTGGGGTTCTTGGGACGTCTTGGGATAAACCCTTTGAACTAAACCACCAGGTCAATAGCACTACGAGCTTTAATGGTGGAGGCAAAGGAAAGAGATCCTTTAGGGCATAGGGTCTAGATAATTTCATCATTAATAGGTATAATTTGGTGCATTCAAGTTTTTGGAAACATCCCTACTAGGAGAGGGGTGTTTGGGTAAAGGAATTGTCATTCAATATCTTGAATTAGCATGCTAATAGAAAAGTTTACACCTAGTTCAAGATCTTGAATCATTTGGATCCCAAAACATTCAACTAGGCTAGTATCACCTAAACATGAATCACTTTAAAATTTAGTAGAGAGACCATTTCCCACAAGATATCTAGTAAGGTTTTTGAAATGTCGCAAATACTAAGAATGCTTTTCCAAGCCTAGGATGTATTTTCGGATAATGGATTTCTTCATTACTCTTATGGTAATATTGTCCAACATTATATAGTGTACTTGATTCATGATGTGGTTTGTGCATATTTTATTCCTGAGGATCATGATTTATTGGGGGAATTCATGTTGTTTGGTGGTAAGTTCAAATCACATGCAAAAATGTATAGTGAATATGATAAAATGGAACTTGTTGCACAACTTATGTGGTTTTTTGTTGTGATTAATCTGTGCATGATAGTAACAATTATTGCTAGACTGTTTTTATATGGTTAGACACTTGATAAAATATAAAGATAATATCTAAGATGATCCTTAGGGCTTCACACATTTTCCAAGCATTAAATCTCAACATACATTATAATTCATGTCCAAGATAACCCCTTTTGTGGACACAAGCATCCCCTTGGACATCCTTGTCCACACACCCCGAATGGCCCCAATCGCACACATAATCACAACCACTCCTTCTAGAAGTTGGTATTCTACCTTTTAAAATAGTCATATATACAAATTTACAGAACTCAAATACAACATAATCATATAGCAAAGAACTCATAGAGTATACAATCAAGACAACCTATAAAAACCATTTTAAGCTTACTTTAAAATTCGCAGTGCCATTTTCCATGAACGGAGAAGAGCTCCAAAAGGCATGAGTGTATGATCCGCTGCTTTTTCCCATTGGATAACTTGAAACTGAAAAGTGGCCTTAGTTGTAATTAAGGATAGCTTGTTTGAAGAGACATGGTAGTAGTTTGATGGGCACTTACATCCAGGACCTCTAAATTCCAAACATAACATCCTTTCCTTTTTAGTTGAATTAGGGAAAAACCATAATTTGCGAAATACATGCGACTCAAATTGAACAAAGAAACTATGCACTTTGAACACGCTTCCACTTTCTCGAACCTGGTACTTTCAAACTTATTGATAAGATATAATATTCTTAGGTGCCACCAAGAAAGTAACATTGGAAAAGGAATCCTCAGTCTACAAACTTGGAAACGAGAAACAATTACCGTGTGTGTCAGGTGATTCAAATCCCTTATTAATATTGAGAATGGGAGCATAATTTTTAGTCTCTGTTTTCTCTTTATCAAGGACCCATATATATATATATATATATATATATATATATATATATATATATATATATATATATATATATAGAGAGATAGAGAGAGAGAGAGAGAGAGAGAGAGAGAGAGAGATGATCCACTATGCTCGCTCGAGCAAGAGAGCCCTATTTATTTGGGAGAGACTCGCCAGAGAAAATCTCTCCTTTGAGAGAGGCGCGACTTGGGTGAGACCCTGACCGTAGGGCTCTCCTGAATGTATTTTTTGTATATCCATGCCGTCCATCTGTTTCTTTAGTTTATTTTAGGGTGTAGTTTAAAAAATGAAGTAGGTGAAAGTTTTAGGTGGACCACACCACAGAAAACAGTGTTCATTGAACACATAGCGTTAAAAACTTCTTGGAATCCACCATAATGTTTATTAACCATCTGATCTGTTGATAAAGTCATGTAAACAGGGAAGAAAGGAAAATACAAATATTAGGTTGATTGAAAACTTTTATGGCTCACATAAGGTTTTTAGTGGTCATTAACCAGTGCTTCTTATGGTGTGGTCCACCCAAAACTTACATATGCTTCATTTTTGGTACCATGGCATAAAATAAGACTGAAAAGAAGATGCATGGCATGGATATGATCATGCATAGAGGTGGGCTCCTACGGTCAAGGTCCCACCCACATTGGGTCTCACCCAAGTCGCTCCGAGGAGTGCGGATCGTCAGCGCAGTTGCTTCTCATTAGTCCACGTCATTTTCGATGACTCCATCTACCAATATACGACCGGATATTTCTCCCGCATACATTATTAACTACACAACTGACTTTTAACGTGTGAAACTTTTTCTGAGTCCCACCATGATTTTTTGTTAAATCTATACCATCCATTAATTTTTCCTGATAAATCTACAGCAAGATCCCAAAAACGAGGTACGTCCAAACATCAAGTGGATCACACCACGTAAAACAGTGGGGATTGAGCAAACTTTCGTTGAAACTTTTCCAAGGCTAACATCGAGGCTTATTTTCCATCTGACCTATTCATAAGATCACACATGCCTAGATGAAGTTAAAATAAAAATATATGATGGTTGAAAAGAGCATTATGTGGCCCCAAGAAATTTTCAATGGTAGAATCAATTCCTAATGTCCTCAATGATGTGGTCCACTTTAACTTTGAATCTTCATTATTTTTGGGTTCATAGCCTATTATGATCTGAAAAAATGAATTGACGGTGTGGATCTAATAAATACATCATTGTGGAGCCCACACAAATTTCACACATCCGGTGCTTGCCGTGTGATGAGGGGAGCAGATTAGGTGAGACTGGGCATCACCCAAGACGGTGCAACACTTACCATGGGGCCCATCTTGATTTGTTTATTCTATATCCACTCCGTCCATCTGAATTTTCAGACCATTTTAGATCATTCTACCAAAATTTAAGAATATCCAATTATCAAATGGACCGTACTCTAGGAAAAAGTGGTGATTGAATACTCTACTATTAAAAACTTCTTAGGGATCACCTTAATGTTTCTATGGTTTTTATTTGACATCTAATCTGTTGATAAGTTCACATAAGCCTGGATGAAGAGGAAAAACATATATCAGCTTGATACAAAACTTTTGTGGCCCCATATTGGTAAGTCACCACTGTTTCCTATGGCATAGGTAATAATAAGCGACCACTGTTTCATTTTTTGGATAATTCTTTAAAATGATCCGGAAAAACGGATGAACAGGGTGGATATAGAATACACATGTCAAGGTGGGCACCACTGTAAGGGCCGCACGGTCCTAGGTGAGGCCGGGGTCTCATGCTCCCTTGGTGTGGCACATTCCCTTGAGAGAAGAAAACCGAAAGTATTTACACGTGAAACTTCGGTGGCCCTATTATGATGTATTTATCAGATCAACACCGTCCAGCCATTTTTTCATACCAATTTACGGAACTAGACAAAAAATGAGGCAGAACAAAGCTCAACCGGGCCACATTAAAGAAATGGTCTGAATTGAACGCCTACGGTTGAAAACTTCTTAGGGCCATATGAGGCTTTGATCAAGCTTATATTTGTGTTTTCCCTTTATGAAGGTATTTGTAACATTATTAAGAGTTTAGATAGCAAATAAATGTAACAATAGACCTTAGGAAGGTGTCAACGGTTTCCATTCAATCTTGGCTACTTTCTTTGACGTGGTTTACTTGAGCTTTGAATATGCCTAGGTTTTGGGATCATGATTTAGAATCATCTGTAAAAATTGATGGACGGTATGGATATGAAACATAAATCATTGTAGGACCCAAAAAAAGTTCTACACGTTAAAAGTGATGTGGTGGAGCACGCCATGCACTTGGGAGAGAGAAATCCAGCGTATCTCGGGAGCGGGTTAGGTGAGACCCCGGATCCACCGAGGTGGGTGGGACCCTAACTGTGAGGCCTACTGTGATGTATATGACTACATCCACGCCGTCCATCCACATTGAAAGCTCATTTTAGAGCATGGTCCAAAAAATGAAACAGTTCCAAATCCCAGATGGACCATAGTACAGGAAACCGTGGTGATTGACTATTAAAAACTTCTTGTGGGCCACAAAATCTTTGGATCAAGATGATATTTGTGTGGTCTCTTCAATTAGGTGTTTGTGACCTTATCAACAGGTTGGATGGCAAATAAACATTATGGTGGAATCCATAAGTTTTTAATGGTGCGGATTCAATTATGATTGCTTCCTGTGGTGTGGTCCAACTAAGATTTTAGTCAGCTTCATTTTTTTGAATCATGCCCTAAAATAAGCTTTCAAAACGGTTGGATGGTGTGGATTTAAGGTACATACATCACTATGAGCCCCACAGTCAAGGTCCCACCCACCTCGCTGATGTTTGTGATTTCCCTTCATCCAAGTATGTGTGACCTTATCAATAACTTGGATGGAAAATAAGAGTAAGGATCGTCTGACCACTATATTAGATTCCATCCCAGTACTGTACGGTTGGCACACCTACCAAGTGGACCATCTTTCTTTTTTGTCAGTAGCATCTACATGGTGAGGTCCACATGATGGACGGCTTGGATATTTCTCTTGTGTGACAAGCTGTCACATGTGGCTGCAGTGTGCATTAGCTGACTTGTACACGCCTGTCAGCTTCCCAAACGAGAAAGGATTTGGTGAGGCCGGGGAAATACCGTCTTCGCTGAGGCCGTGACCGTGGGGCCCACCTTGATTATGTGTTGTATATCCACGCCATCCATCCATCATTCCAGATAGGTTTATGGCATGAAACAAAAAATAAGCAGAAGAAAATCTCAGGTGGACTATGCCACAATAAACAGTGGTGAATGAATGCTTCATTGAACACCTCATAATGCAAAGAAGTTTTTAACGGTAGGTGTTCAATGAACACTGTTTTTTGTGGTGTGGTCCACCTAAAACTTTCACCTACTTCATTTTTTAAACTACACCCTAAAATAAACTAAAGAAACAGATGGACGACGTGGATATACAAAAAATACATTCAGGAGAGCCCTACGGTCAGGGTCTCACCCAAGTCGCGCCTCTCTCAAACATTGGAGAGATTTTCTCTGGCGAGTCTCTCCCAAATAAATAGGGCTCTCTTGCTCGAGCGAAAGATCTGATTAGGAGGTTTCATTCATGCGCAGTGGATCATTTCTCTCTCTCTCTCTCTCTCTCTCTCTCTCTCTCTCTCTCTCTCTCTCTATATATATATATATATATATATATATATATATATATATATATATATATATTTGAATATGTAATGTTAGAATATTCCAACTCTTTTCCAAGATGTAGTGATGATTACTGATTTAAGCTCAAAATTGGTCAAATTAGTAGTGTTATAATTTTCTTGTTCATTTGAATAGTAGTCTCAAAAATTTATTAGGTGGTTTCATACTCCTCTTTATCAGCCCAAAAAATTCACATCTTATAATTGCTAGGCCGTTAAAGAATCTTCCAATACTTTAAATCATAAATAACTTCATCTATATTACTTCAAAACTAATCTCGAAGTATATGGTTACATGGGTGTTGATTGAGAAGCAATGGAGATAGAATCAAGTCCACTTCATGTTCTTACAAGTAGGAGGAGGCACCATCCTATTATTACACAAGAAACAAATTTCTATTGTTCTCTCATTGATAGAATCTAAGTAAACTGCATGTTTTGCAACATCTTAGGAAGCGACAAGGCTGAAGATATTTTTGACCAATGTATAGGTTTTCATTAGTGTTAAAGAGCTCATTTCATTAAGACAACACATATACTATTGCAATGCTAATTAAGGATCTTAAATTTTACAATAGGCCAAATTTGTTGGTTTTATATGTGCCCTAAAAAGATAGATAGCCTAGATTTATTATTTGTTGATTGTAACTTGGTCATAATTTATTTTTATTAATGAACATAATGGGGCTATAATTGACCCATTTTTTAATATATTTTTATACTAATTGTGATCTAAATCTCGTATATATTAATAGATTATAGGGATTCCTAATCGAACCCCTTTAATGCCCTAGGAAAGAATGAAGTGGAAATAATGACCTAGATGGGCTAGAGGAAAGTTGATATTCAGCATATGAATTGGGCCAATTTCTAGCCTAATTCATATACAATTCATATACCTAAATATCAACTTTTCATCATTAAAAAATTCTTACAAAAGCATATTATTAAAAGACAAAATTTTATTATGGGTAGATTATCTTTTGTTATGTTTCCACTAATAAGATGTTAGCAGACGCTTAACTAAACAATAATGCATGACTTCGAGAATGCATTATCTTATCTTACATTTATGTATATAACCATCATAATGAATGTTAAGTAATTTACATGGGTGCTCAAGTTGACTTGATTTCTAAACAACTCACAAATTTTAGATCCAAACCTCACCCAAAACTTTAAGATAAAAAAGGGATCTAGATTCATTTAAATCATGCTGACTAACTCGATTACCAGTAGATCTGAGTACTCATTAATAACCCTAACTTCAAGAAACATACTTGTAACTATTTAAAGTCCATTTAGAAGCAACGTGTAATAAAAAAATAGAAACATATATGATGAAGTTATCCTTATGGACAATTTTTTTCACAAGTTGAGGTTGAACCATGGTACTCCTTCGGGGTTACACCCACTCACAAAAATGGAAACATATATGCAGAATTATCCTTAGAGCCTGAGGCTAACCCTTGTGCTGGGCCTACTCACCTGGGTTCGAGAGTAGATATAGTCACATCATTGTTAGAAAAGATTTTGGCACTCGCAGAAGATTTATCTGATTCAACGGTAGCCCTTGCAAAGAAAAATCCTGGCTGTGTAGGTACGGAAAGTTTCATAGATTCACTTCCAAGCATGAGAATGATGGAAGACATGGTTGGCCTATCTGCTGCATCTTGTTGAACACATAACAACCCAATGTGGATCCATCTGAATACTTCGTTGGTGGGACATGATTCTGCTAATAAAGGATCAATCAACTCTATAGCTCTTCCATTGCACCACAATCCCCATGCCTATAATGTCAAAATTCATGTAAGAAAATGAGATTAAGGTGGATTTAATTTTATTTTTAAGGATAATCTTACATAAATTAGGAGGCTTTGAGCGTCTTCAGGGAGATGGGAACTGCGGTTCCTTTTTCCACTTATGATCTCTAGTAATAGAACTCCAAAGCTGTAGACATCAGATTTTACAGAGAATAACCCTCCCATTGCATACTCTGGTGCCATGTAGCCACTGTTGGTAATGACCAAATGCAAACATCGATTAAAAGAATTATAACTAGCAAAGGGCAGATGGACCTTAGATTCACTCACACATGACAATGTGGTAAAGATTTCTTGCCACTCAAAGGGTGAATCACACCATTTTAATACGTTGGTATATAAATCTGGCTAGTAAAATCAGTTGGTGTGTTACACATTTACGTTGAATTATATAGGTACGATCAACTGCCGAGTGTCTTCAGTTTCAAAACCATGCACCATATTGTCATGCGAGAGATTAGTGTTGCTAGTAGAGCTCGTGGGGTATTAAATGTATTTTGAGAAGTAAAACATTACATGGCAACTTACTATGTTCCAATGACTCTATTAGTATTGACCTGACTTTGATTTCCACCCAAAAATCGAGCCATGCCAAAGTCAGAAATCTTTGAGTTCATCTCATGGTCCAACAAAACATTGCTAGCTTTTAGATCTCTATGGATGATTCTAAGTCTTGAGTCTTCATGGAGATAAACAAGGCCCTTAGCAATTCCACCTACTATGTTATGGCGCATTTCCCAGCCTAATTGAGCACGCTTGATTGGATCTGAAAACAACATGCAAATTGAGTTAGATCATGTTTACATTGCATTTCTTAGAATTTAACATTTTTAATATGTGTACCTTAGAAATGCAAATTGTATTAAGGTCGTGTACAATGTTCAAATATAGGGAATCCGCCAGGACAACTGGGGCTATTTGGATAGACCAAAAACCATGGATTCCATGACATAACAATTGTAGTTATTATCTATAGTGGCAATTCACTGACAATATAAACAAGCTAATTGTTATATAATAAAACTTGAATTTCCACTTGTATCCAAACAACTCCCCTAATTTTAAAATCAATTTCTACATTAATGATATAAAATCATAGCAAAAATTTCCATTGTGATACAACCCTCCTATTTATACATGTTAAAGATAGGCAATATGAGCAAAAAGCTTACATGATCGCTATGTAAAGTCCATTACATAGATTGATTAAAATCAATGACTTCAATCGTTAAATAATCATTATGTTTTTCATGGAATCAAAGTTTCATGTTATTAGTTAATTTTATCTAGTATATTCCCCCATTATATCCACCTTTTGAATGGCCATCTACAGTGGTCGAAACCAATCATTGGGTAGTTAATGCCACAATTAGTGACAAAAAAGATATTGCATCATACAATGATCGCACAAATGGAGGCTAAGAAAATTCGCTAAAGTCCATTTGTTTAAAGTTTAATGATGTTCAAGTCGGTATGTATTTTGTTGCATAGACTCGGGCTCCTGCTAGATGATTGGTTCTATTCATAATACAATGGTAGGGATTATGAGACATGACAGTTTAGATAATATAAGCAAACTAGCGATTTTACAAACACTAGCTGCAATGGTCCGAAATTAGGTCTAAATTTCACTTTTTCTAGCTTTGTTTAGCTCTGTTTAAAGTGCAAAAGTCTATTGCAGACATTTTTTGTATGTGTGTGTGTGTTTGTGATGAAATTTAGAAACTGAAGAAGAGAGAAGATCCAAACCAAAGAGGAAGGCATCAAGGCTGGTGTTCGACATGTATTCATAGATGAGCATTTTCTCTCCTCTCTCAATGCAGCAATACAAGAGCCTCACAAGGTTCCTGTGTTGGAGTTTGGCAATCAATGTGACTTCATTCTTGAATTCCTCCATACCTTGAACTGAGCTCCTTGATAGCCTTTTAACTGCTACTTCCTTCCCATCAGATAGTATTCCCTAAAATGATTTTCGATGCAATCATTAGTTAATTAGGAAAGCTATATATCCTACCCTGTTTAAGTATTATTCAATCACTCCTACGTAATCTTGCATTTGGATGCTCAAGAAGTTTACATTACAAACATTCAATTGAGTTAAGAATAACAAAATTAATAATGTTTTTGAGTATCTATAATGAGGCGATGACCCTTAACTTAGTGCAATTAATTTTAGGGCCTTTTTTTTAAAAAAAAAGAAGAGAAAATTTATTCACAAGAGGGAATACAAAGACATTTGGGCTGAGTGCCTTACAAAAAGGATAGGCCCCAACTTATTATATGCTTCCACAAGAAACAAAACCCACCCTATACGCACTAACACAACACAAAAGGCCTGAAGGAGAGGGGGATGGATCTCAAACTACCATCGAGATAGGGCCTGTTTAGATTTAGGGAAAACAAAAGAAAGGAAAAGTCAACAGTTTTTCCATTTATATGAGAATTAATTATGTTTGGATAATAAAAATAACAATGGATTCCATGTAACAATCGTTGTTTTTCATAGTCAAATTCTCCAACACTAAATATGAGGCAAGCAATATTATTTGATAATAATATCTGAGTGGAAGGGCCTGTAGCCCAGCTGGTTGAGTCTGAGTTTATCAACCAGCTGGTTTCAGGTTCGAGACACACCAACAGCACCTTTGGATGTTTCAGTCAGGCCGAGTCATGTTTGGGTCGGGTCGTGTTTGGGTTCAGGTCGAGTCGGGTTCGGGCAAGGTTATGTTAGAAAAAAGAAGCAATATTATCTGATAGTAATAAGATTTCCACTTACTATCCAAATAAGATCCCTAAATTTGGAATCGATGGTTTAATAGGGCTACGGAATCCTTGGGAAAACATCCTTGGAGATGATCATTATATATTTCTATTTCATTCTTTTGATTTTGCTCAATCCAAATATCCCTTGCAGGTGCTTAAAAAATTAAAACTTGGCTTATTTCTATATCCTTAGATTAATAATCTATAATAAGTTTAATTGTACATCCAAATGAACTTTTAAAGAAGTTACATTACCTTATATACAGGTCCAAATCCTCCTTCTCCGAGTTTATTTTCATCAGAAAAATTATCTGTAGCAGCTTGTATTGTCGTTAAGTTGATGATCGGCAATTCTGGAATTTGATCACCTTGTATACTAGCATCCACAAAATTTGAACCATCTGGTGTCCCAAAATAATGCGATAATGGTTGATGCTCTTCTCTCTCTAATGTAAAAATGTGAAACTAATACATTAGTACTTACATATAGCTGAAAAATTAGAATAAGATTGGGCCGGGAAGATGCAAATGGAAACCAATTAAGGCTTGGCCCAAGCCTTGAATAAAGAATTTTATTAAACTCAATATGGGTGCTTTCTATTTATGTTTTGAATATACAAATATGTCATGAGCCTAGCCTATTAGTCTAAATGTTAAACCTAAGGTCGACCCATGGGCCTCTTTGGTGAAAAAAAAACCGATGGCCCTTCCTTGGTTATTAATGTTCCAAGGTAATGACATCGAGTTTATTTTTTTACTTTTTCTTACCTTTGTGTGGTCTTTTTCTTCATCGTAAATAGTAGCAAATGCAAGAACTTGAGAGAGCCAATCCCAAAATTGATGCTATAGTGATGATGATTATAGCCCTTGATTTTTTCCCTGTAGTAAAAGAAAATGATTAGTAATTTTCGATGCAACACACATTATTAGGCTACTATTATGTATTTAATTATTTAGCAAATAGTTCAAGCATAGGGGAGTTATGACTTTGTGTGGGTCATTAAATCATTATTGACACGTGTACATATTTATTCATTAGAATAATTTGTATTTTACAATGTTTGCGTTTATATATCTCATTGTTTCATGATGATGTATGCACATACATATCTAGATTGGCCTTCAGATGAGGTTTGGCCAATATTTACTTATTAAAGGCTTGGTACACAGTTGAATGGCATAGACCATTGTGCAAGTATACACAAGATGAGTGTTTGATATTAAGATGCATGTACATATGAAATGAACTTTTGCCTTGATTTATGAGATGATTAGGATAATATCTAACATAGATCAACATAATTGACTCCGTACCCACTTAAATAGTGTAAGCCATTGTATAGTAGTGGAGATGGATTATTAGTTGATTAAATGTATCCTACATGATAGTCACATAGATGAAAAACACTTGATAATTCATGATATGTTAATTGAGCCATACGTGCTACAAGACCGATTACCTGTAAATTGTGGGTTAATTACACACTGGTTGTTGTGCGAGTATATATGTTATTCTTGTAGGTGATTATTGTGTCTTTATTAATCTATATGATGTGACAACATCATGATGAAGTGGCCCAATTTTGTTATGGAGCTCATGTGCACAAATTTGGTTATGCCAGAAGTAGGCTGGGAAAGTGGTCAAATTTAGACTAGGTTACGAACATGGGATAAAAGAAGATTATAAATGATCACATAGTGATGATGATGATGCATAAGAGACTTATCTAAAGCACTGGATCAAATGGACAATGGGATTTGGCTGGGTTGCTATCAACATCATATAACAATCGCCTTGGTCCATAACAACTAGCATCATATGACCATTGGAACTAGCCATCGGCATCATGTGACTGTAGGAGATAACCATCTCACAGTGGCACCCATGACCATTTCAAAAGTAGATGCCCTACTCAAAACTATAGAAAAGGAAAGCGTTAACGGATGTGGATCAACAACTAATAGGATCCAGCGTTGATTCCAGGGGGTGGTGGAGGGTGTGCGATCACAATCCCTTATGAGTGGTAGAGGCAGTGCTGAGATGTTTGGCTTGGGGTAAGATTGATGGGGGGTGTTTGAGCTAGAAAGGAATTTTAGAAATATATGGTGATGGGTTGATTACTAGGCTTGCATTTGGTGTTGTTGGGCCCATTAATCTTTTGGTTTGGATAGTGGGGTCCAAATGCAATTTGATGGCACAAATGTAGTCACTGTATTGGACGGCAATGATCTTTGATCGCCATCGTTCAAAGGCTATAAATGAAATTGGGTTAAATATTATTGTTGGGCCCATTTGCTAATATCATGTGTTTTCATGCCCAAATCTCCATATGGACAACCAATATCAATCCATACACCACCTGGGACTTATGTCATCCCTCCTCCTTCATGATACTATGTGTCTGGGACATGCAAGTTTGATGGCGATGAAGGCTCGTCCTATGTGCATCCATTAAGCCTATTAGTATTATGCACATAAAAATGTTTCCACGTGTGATCATGGGCCTCCTTTTTAAGTGACAGTTTCACTCATGGCCAAGTGTTGGCCTACAACATAACAAGTGTCCCATGATTTAAGGACAAATGAACCCAACTCAACCAACCATTAATTTAACAAGACCCACCAATAGTGTCAATAATCACTTGGACATGATGGTGGTTCTTGTTGTCCATGGAGAACTAAAAAAAATCATAAAGGCTTACAAGAAAACAAAGGCCTAAAGTGTCGGGGAATTGGTCCCAAGTGAAGTGACAAAACTGGCCTTCCTTTCCAATAGGCTGAGAATGATGAGCTCTGGGGATTGGGCTCCTTTGGAGCACTAAGGGTTTGCCAGAAGTAAGTTGGCCAAATTGAGGGACAAGGTTTCCTTCATAGAGATTGTTCAGTTGAACTATATTTGGGCCCTAATTTGGTCAGGTGTGCAGCATACCAACTGAGGGAAATTGCCTTCCTTGGAGGATGATGGGTGGACTGCATGTAGCTAGATTAGAATAGGGAGTTCGACATGGATATCAGACGGTTGAAGAAATGCCCTAATTTGGCTAGGACATGTGGCATTATGATGTGCACTGGTGGGACCAATGGTGCGGAGTGTGCAGGTGCGGAAATGGAGGTGATGGTATTGAAGGACTAGATGGATGATACTGTGAGATGGCTAGATTGGGCCTCGATCATGTAATAGTTGAGGTGCCCGACGAAATGGGGCCCATTTGTTAAAGGTGGCCTGATGAGGCCAAGTGGAGATTATCCAGCCCTTAGACCAACTTTGACTTGATCTCCGATGCAAATGAGTTGGGTGAATTTAGCATATGTGTACGAAAGAGTTTATAACTTGTTGAGTGGACAACCATGGGAATTTTATACTTTTTGTTAATTGGAGTTTTCATTCTAGAGGTGATAGTCCACCAATGACCAACATAAGCCAACAGAGTCTTTCTTTGTTTTGTTTTGGGACGACAAATTCTCCTAGTTGCCATATTCAAATTATATGATAACCAAAAAACAATGCCTTAGAAAAGTTGTTCCCAGGTCCTGATTTGGCAATAGTCTAGTGATATGTACCAATTTAGTATGTCACCCTTCATAATTTTTTGAAAAGTTCAATTACGACCCACCATTGCCTGATACGGCATCAAGTTTAGTACAAAATGCTTTGAAGTATGCTATAGGGCACCAGCTACTGTCATACATCTTGATCTTGAATACGTTGAATTTTTGGGTACCTAGTAATCTACAGAGGGACAAAGGTCCCAAAATAATGTGAATGGGATATTCATGCTTTGGTTCCTCTACAACATATTCTCCATAGCTTGAAGTTATTCTTAAATATGCTCCCAGAGTCGTTCGATTTCCGAGGAGCTAGACCGAAGGAGTTTTACACCTTATGATGCATGAAACACTTCTTTATAGTAGTCAACCGCGTTGATGCTGTTGGGATTGGACACCTCAAATCTCCATGTACAAAGGTTTCTGGACCGTTTTTGGGCATTGTCGATCGGTTGACTGACCGGTCGGCAGGGGCCGTCGGCCGATTGACGATGAGCTCTGGCCGGTTGACACGTGTCCTAGTTAGGTTGTGTTTCTTGCGTGGTTTTGCGCAAGGAGTTTCTAATTCCGGTTTTTCTTCTATTAAAGGGGATGTAATCCGGGATTAGGGTTACCGCCAATGGGCCAAGGGATTGAGAGAGTTCTAGGGCAAGAGAAAGAGCTATGTGGAAGCTAGGAGTTCTTTGGGATGAGAGAAAGGGATGGGTTTGTCCTTCTCATGTGAGAATTAGCTTTGTTAGCTTGGGATTTCTCTTGTGGGCTGTGATCCGAGTTGTGTTTCTTCTCTCTTGTAACTTTTGATATCATAGTGGATTGGTGGCCCTCCATGCCGTGGTTTTTTACCCGTGAGGGGTTTTTCCCCGTAAAATTCGAATTGCTTCTTGTGTGTGTCGATTTGCTTGTGTGATTGCCATTGAGGTTTGTTCCTTGCCTGCTTTGATTGCTTCCGCTGCAGGGCTCCTAACCCTAACAAGTGATATCAGAGATAAGGTTGGTAGGCGTTACACTGATATCAATAAGTGGTATCAGAGATAAAGTTAGGGTGGAGTAGAATTCGGATCTGAGACGAGAAGATGGGATCAAGTACCAGATTCAACTTGGAGAAGGATTCCGTGAAAGAAAAATATGGAAAGCGATTAGCATTTATGAAAGAAGTAAAGTGGAAGAAGGTGGATCAGTACACCAATATCTCAATCAGGTTCATCGACTGCGATCGAGTTTGATCGGGAGAACATTTCACGGTGGAGCCGCGGGATTGACAACGAGATCCATGGTTGCTCGTATGTGGCAAGTGCCTAAGGGCCATATGAGAAGAGCAATAAAGGTGCGTGAAGGTGCAAAGATGAAGTCAATAAGGCACAAGAAGCGGTGGAGTTATGATAAAGATGATTTGACGAAGTGAGGATGGTTTGATTCAGCGTTTGAAGCCTTAGTAGAGATTGTTGGAGTAGCCTTCAAATTGTGCACGATTTAGGTGATCGGACCGGTCGGGCGATTGGTCTGACGGTTTGGCCCAGATGCACAACGAGGCTGCTAAACAGATTCCATGTGCCCTAGACCAGTTGGTGGTGTGGCTGGACACAACGAATCTGGAAGTTTCCTATTGCAAATCGGCCTCTTGCGCGGTTTTGCGTAAGAGGTTTCTAATTTCAGTTTTATGCCTATTTAAGGGGTATAATGCGGGATTAGGAGTTTTGCCATTGGGGCCATATTTCCTAGATGAATTAAGAGGGTTCTAGGGTAAGAGAAAGAGCTTGAGGAAAGATTGAGATTCTCCGGGATGAAGAAAAGGACTGTGCTTGTCCATTTCATGTGAGAACAAGCTTTGAGTTGCTCAGGATTTCCCTTGTGAGCGTTTTGTTTCTTTATTCTCTGTAAACTTTTGTTAATCATAGTGGATTGCTTTGTGCCGTGGTTTTTTACCCGTTGAGGGGTTTTTCCATGTAAAATAGGATTGTCTCTTGTGGTTGAATGCTAGTGTGGTTTGATTACATTGTGTTTCTCGTTTGATCTCATATTCTGTTGTGGTGTTGTTCGGCTTCCGCTTCCGCTGTCGGCATCCCTATTCCCAATAGATGCCACTATTGCTCTCATTAGGAGGAGGCTGGATGTGACTCCAATTAGGGGGAGGTTGTTGGACTTCGCTCTTAGTTGAAGTACGTTAAGACTATAACTGACTCTTAGTTGCTAGAGGATGTTGAAACTGGCTCTCATTAGGGGAATGATGTTGGAATTGGCTCCCATAAGAGGATGGTCTGGAACCATATAGGTAGAAGTGAAATCCAAAACTAGGGTAGAAGTAAGAGTAAGTGTAAGAACTGGAGAAGACTGATGGAAAATTAATTGTGGCACTTAATGTTCGCAACAATGCATTTTAGGCAATGGATATAGCCCCACCCTAGAGGAACCGTGTTATTGGGTCCTACAACTTCTTGATACTGAGGACCATGTTAGCTTGAAAGGGATTGTTGAGAACTCATCGGCTGAATGCCTACGTGACTCAAGAGTAAATAGAGTTGCAAGTATGTCCTCTTGGGTTATTATGGCCACACGAGATTGAGTGAAGATTAACGGATGATTATTGCTGACCATGAGGACATCGAATGTGGAGATCATTTTTAGGCCTAATGATGGCACTCTTACTTCTTGCTCCTTTTTAGATGTGTGTGTGTATAATTCTTATAGTGTGCTAGGAGTGTGCAATGTACGAATGTAACTATGGCTTCTCAGCTTTAATGGGTTTCCTAAGAGATATTCCTTTCAGGCCAAATAGACAAGTTTTCAAGTATGTGCTTGGGTGATGCTTTTCAGGAAGCCTTCTTAATGCTAAGACTAGAGAGGAATTCTTTACAGCCCTGATAGGTTCCTACAGGACACATAGTGCTCCTAATGTAGGGTTCCCGACAAAAGAAAATAAATGCAAAAAGGTAAATAGGTAAAAAGTAAAATGTTTAATCTTAAAGGTTAGAATGTAAATTATTGAAAAGTAAAGTGTTGTGATATAAATGGGCTAGTACTAAATTTCATATTTCAATTCAGGTCTGGCTAGTAGTTAAGAATCGTCAGTGGGGTTGACAAAAGATGTATGGGAGAGAACTCGTGAATACCACTTTCTTGATTGAGAGTTGCTGCTAGCCAACTGCATTTGTTATATAAATGTTATTAATAAATTGTCTACTATAAATTAACCAATAAATATTTTAAAAATACATTTAAAAAAATGCAGAATTACATTTGAACTCATAAACACCAGAGCTGGGCTGGAGGGACTCAATCTAGGCTTTTATATATAAACAACAAAAGCCTAGAATGACTAATAAATGGGACTTACTTTTAGGTTCAGACCCAGTCCTTGGGCCACATAAGCCAGCCCAAGTCCCGCTCCAAGCAATCCAAGCCTGGGAGCCCAACAGGCGAGCTGGTCCATTGACAAACCTAGTTTTAATAGCCATAGCCTATCCATGCTATGGTCCACCAAATGACGACCCAGTCTTTGCAGCCAGTCCCGTTGATAAGTCATGTTGACTAAGGTGTTGCGCAGCACGCCAACAACGCCGGTGAGCTGAGATCCAATCTCCGGTCTCACCCACAAATGATAAACAAGAAGATATAATAACTAGAAGTAGAATTCACATAAACCAACAATCCACAAGACAGATTTTACGTGGAAAAACCCCAAACAAGGGTAAAAAACCACGGTGCAAAACTCCACTATCAAGAAGAACGAAGTTACAAGCAATACACTTACTTTCTCCTATGCTTTCGCTCTCATGCACAGAGATGACCCTTTTGCTAATCCTCTCGCCTCTTTCTCAACTTGGACATATAGAAACCCTAATCTCATAGTATAATCCCGGATTACACCCCTTTATATAGTAAAACCGAAAATTACAACTCCAAATAGGAAACCCCGCACTTAAGCTCACGGCCGGTCGGGCACCCGGTCATTACTGGGTCGAGCGCCCGCCCATTACAAAACACGTCCAGCAAGAAATAACATAAAACAGACCATTATCGGGCGCCCGGTCGTTTTGACCGTCGGGCGCCTGACCGTTCACAAAATAGTCCAGAGACTGATGTCTCTTACGCATGAATATCGGGCGTCCGGTCATCAGACCGTTCGGGCACCCGGCCATCCATTGGTGTGACTTGGCTCCACACTCAACAATCTCCCACTTGAAGACACATCACCACATGATCCTTCGTCTTCTACATCCGAAGTACACCACCTCTCAGTTTTCAAACCTAAAGACCAATCAAATCTGAAAAGAGCTTCAGCTTCTCCCGTGTGACCGCCTTGGTCAACATATCTGCAGGATTCTCACTTGTATGAATATTCTCCAAAGCAATCGATCCATCTTCCAGTAACAAACGTATGAAGTGATATCTGATGTCAATATGCTTGGTCCTCGAATGAAAGGCTGAATTCTTAGCCAAGTGTATTGCACTCTGATTGTCACTGTACAACTTGCAATCTGCTTGCTTCTTCCCCAACTCTTTCATAAAACCTTGCATCCATACCATCTCCTTGCACGCTTCTATAGCTGCAACATACTCTGCTTTTGTTGTACTGATGAATATTATCTTCTGTAATTGGGAGACCCAACTGACTGCAGCACTACCTAGGGTAAAGGCATACCCTGTAGTGCTCCTTCTGCTGTCGATATCCCTTGCTAAATCTGAGTCGACGTAGCCTTGTGGCTTGATTTTCGATCCTCTATAACACAGCCCTACATCCACAGTACCTACCAGGTATTTGAGGATCCACTTCACAGCTTCCCAATGTTCCTTCCCGGGGGTTGTTCATGTACCTACTAACAACTCCCACTGCTTGAGCAATATCTAGCCTCGTGCTAATCATAGCATACATGAGGCTCCTTATAGCTGATGCATAAGGGACTTTAGCCATGTAGTCCCTTTCCTCCTATGTCTTAGCTCCTTGCTCCTTAGAAAGCTTAAAGTGGTTGGCTAATGGAGTGCTAACCGGCTTAGCACTTTCCATGCTGAATCGATCAAGTACCTTGGCTATGTACTCTGCCTGTGACAAAACTAGCTTCTTATTTTCCCTATCACGCTTTATCCTCATGCCTAAGATTTGTTTTGTAGCTCCTAAATCCTTCATGGCAAACTCTGTAAATAGTCGTCTTTTGAGATCTGAGATGTCTTTCATGTTTGATCCGGCCACAAGCATATCATCAACATACAGAAGAAGGATGATGTACGACGTATCAAACTTCTTCAAGTAGCAACAGTGGTTTGCATGACATCTCCTGTATCCGTTTCCCGACATGAAACTGCCAAACTTCTTATACCACTGCCTCGGGGTCTGCTTCAGGCCATATAGACTCTTCTTCAGTTTACACACCTTGTTCTCCTTTCTTGGTGCCACGTTTCCTGTCGGTTGATGCATGTATATCTCTTCTTCAAGGTCCCCATGAAGAAAGGTTGTCTTAACATCTAGCTGCTCTAGATGTAAGTCCTCTGTAGCCACTATACTTAAGACCATGCGAATCATAGACATCTTCACCACAGGTGAAAATATTTCTGTGAAATTGATACATGCCTTTTGTTGGAACCCTTTCACAACCAGTCTAGCCTCGTACCGTTTCGAACCATCGTGCTCCTCCTTCAATCTGTAAACTCACTTGTTATGAAGAGCTTTCTTACCCTTAGGTAGAGTGACTAGCTCCCACGTACGATTGAACTCAAGAGAGTCCATCTCGTCATCCATGGCCTGCTCCCATTTAACCCGCATATCTAACCTTAACGCCTCTTCAAAACACTCTAGCTCACCATTATCTGTCAACAGTAGATAATTTATGGAGGGTGAGTTCGGACCTTGGGTCTCCTCTCCCGAGTAGACCTCCTCACAACAGGTGTTTGCTGCTCTACCTCATCATGCTCCTATGCATGCTCATCCTGTGGCACTGTAACACCCATGTCCGGTAACTCTTCCAACTCTACGAATTCCTTCTCATCAGCCTTATTCTGCTTTTGCTGCAAACTGTCTTTATGCATCCCTTTTTTATTGAAAACTACGTCCTTGCTTCTGATGATTTTTCAGTTCTTAGTATCCTAAAACCGATAGCCAAAATCATTCTGCCCGTAGCCTATAAACGTGCACCTTTTGGACTTCGCATCCAGCTTGTTTCTGTGCTCTGCATCAATGTGAACATAAGAAGTGCAACCAAACACTCTGAGATGTGTAAGGTTCACCTCTTTTTCAGTCCACATTTCTTCTGGTAGCCCACGATCCAATGCTGATGAGGGACTTCTATTTATGAGATATACGGCAATATTCACAGCATCCGCCCAAAAGGTCTTGGGCAACCCTGCATGTAGCCTCATGCTCCTAGCACGCTTAAGGATGATCCTGTTAATGCACTCAGCCACACCATTTTGCTGCGGTGTCCCTGGAATCATTTTCTGATGTTTTATCACATTTACTGCACAATACTCCTCAAACCTCTTATCACAATACTCTCTCCCATTATCTGATCTGAGACACTTTACAGTTTTACCTGTCTCATTTTCTACCATAACCTACCACTTCTTAAATATATCAAATATATCAGACTTATGTTTTAAGAAATAAACCCACAGTTTTCTACTAGCATTATCAATGAAAGAAACAAAATAGTGTGAACCACCAAGAGATGATACCTGTGCCGGCCCCCACACATCAGTGCGTATAAGCTTCAACAGATGCGTCTTTGGAGCTAGCGCGTCTTGTTTTCTTGAAACTTACCCTATTCTGCTTGCCATACATGCAGTCCTCGCAGAATTTCAGATCAATTGTTTTCAACCCTGGTAGCTTCCCCTTTGACAATAGCACTTTCATCCCTTTCTCACTCATATGTCCCAACCTCTGATGCCATAACTGCCAATTCACTCCAGTTGATGCGACTGCGAGTGAACTATATGATCTGGAAGTCACGTACATGGTACCTTCCTTCTTGCCTCGAGATATTACCAGGGTACCTTTCGTGACCTTCTATGCATCGCTCGTGAATGTCGTCACATATTCGGTATCGGCCAACTACTCCATTGATATCAAATTCCATCTCAAACTCGGTACATGTCTGACATCCGTCAACTTCAAGATCGTTCCATCTTTTTTACTTAAGTGAACGTCTCCCTTGCCAACAATAGTGCATGGCTCATCATCACCCAGGTAGACTCTTCCAAAGTTACCTGACACATAATCACGAAGAGCTTCTTTTGACGAAGTGGCATGAAACGAAGCACCCGAGTCTATAACCCAAGACTCATTCCGCGCATTAAGAGACAAGATCAACACCACTTTGTCACTCTCCTCAGATAGATTCACTGAATCGTTCCCACCTTGAGAGCTTTCTTTTTATTTCTTGAGCTCCCTACAAGCACGCTTCATGTGACCCTTCTTCCCGCAATGCCAACACCCGTCCTTGTCTTTTGGTCCCTTGGACTTATTCCTCGACTTAGAACGCCCATGTTTATTGCTACCTTTGTTTGAAGATCTTCCTCTTCCTTCAATGTTTAGAGCATTCCCTGAATCCCTTGAAGCTCCCGATGCCTTCCTTCTAGATTCTTCGCTTAGAATTAGACCGGCCACATCATCGAATTTCAACTTCGTAAATCCTAAGGAATTACTCACAGCAATCACCAAACCATCCCAACTGTCTAGCAAACTGGACAAGATCAATAGTACCCTGATCTCATCATCAAAAGTGATGCCAACAGATTCCAATTGGCACGTGACTGTATTGAACTCGTTTAGATGTTCATCCACGCCCCCACCATCTGACATCCTCATGTTCAATAGTTGTTTCATAAGATGAACCTTATTGGATGCCAAGGGTTTCTCATACATCGTAGCCAAAGCTTGCATTAATTCTTTTGTGGTCTTTACTTTGGACATATTGAAGGCGACGCTCTTAGACAAAGAGAGTCGAATCGTTCCTAAAGCCTTTTGATCCACTAAAGCCCATTCATTATCTATCATCTTCTCTGGTTTCTTCTATTTTCCTCCTAAAGGAATGTAGAGGTCCTTCTGATACATATAATCCTCCATCTGCATCTTCTAGAAGGTAAAGTTTGAACAATCAAAATTCACAATTCTAGTTTTCCCTTCTTCCGTCATCGCTCCCACTTGAACTAAACCAATAGCTTTGATACCAGTTGTTGCGCAGCACGCAAAAAAAACCGGTGAACTGAGATCCAATCTCCGGTCTTACCCACAAACGATAAACAAGAAGATATAATAACTAGAAGTAGAATTCACATAAACCAACAATCCACAAAACAGATTTTACATGGAAAAACCCCAAACAAGGATAAAAAACCACAGTGCAAAACTCCACTATCAAGAAGAACGATTTTACAAGCAATACACTTACCTTCTCCTATGCTCCCTTGCACAGAGATGACCCTTTTGCTAATCCTCTCGCTTCTTTCTCACCTTGGACATATAGAAACCCTAATCTCATAGCCTGATCTCGAATTATACCCCTTTATATAGTAAAACCGGAAATTACAACTCAAAATAGGAAACCCCACACTTAAGCTCGTGGCCGATCGGGCGTCCGGTCATTACTAGGTCAGGCGCCCGCCCATTACAAAACACGTCCAGCTAGAAATAGCATAAAACATACCATTATTGGGCGCCTGGTCACTTTGACCGTCGGGCGCCCAACCGTTCACGAAACAGTCCAGAGACTAATGTCTCTTACGCATGAATATCGGGTGCCCGGTCATCAGACTGTCCGGGCGCCCGGCCATGCATTGGTGTGACTTGGCTCCACACTCAACATAAGGAGTGTACGACCGAGGATTCTTCTGGGCAATTTCTTCCCAGACTAAAACCACCATAACTTGCGCTACCATATCACCTTTCCTGCCAACTCCAATATCTTCCTAGACCAACCGTAATTGGTCACTGATAGGCAAACCAGCATGACTTGTGTTGGAAATACCATCGTTCCTGCTAACATGCACTTGTGCAGGATATCCATACCGAAAAAACGGTGGGTCCGTCATTGATACCACCTGGAACAAAAAACCAAACCTTTCTTAATTTGCACCAGGTAGGCTACACCATTGCTGTAATCAGTAGACAACAGCCGGTTCACTTAACCTACATGTGTGGCCCACCTAGTGAGCGGGTTAGCCTGAATTTCAAGAAGAGTGATCCTCACGGTGGGCACTGCCGTTTTCATGGAACTGATGTTCTAGTCAACTGGATGAAGGGAAAACACAAATATTAACTTGATTCAAAAACTTTGGTGGCCCCAAAATGTTTTCAAGTTTGGTTGTCCAATCCCCACCGTTTTCTGTGGTGTGGTCCACTTGAACTTCGGATCTGCTTCATCTTTAGGTTCATGTCTTAAAATGAGCTCGAAAAATAGATGTAGCTACGGACGGTATAAAACGCATAAATCAAGCTGGCCACACAACGCCTAATACATCAACGTACCACCGATGGGGTTGGTGTAGATGCGGATTTCCTGCAAAGCCTTCCGCAGGAACTTTCTGCACTTGGGATGCTAGGTGGGGCTACCATGATATTTGTGAGAAATCCATCTCTTCCATCCGTTTTTTGAGTTCTTTTTAGGACTTCAACAAAAAACTAGGTAGATCCAAAACACAAGTGATCCACACAAGAGAAAACAACTGAGATTCAAAGTTTGCATGGCCACAAAAGTTTTCGTATAAAAGTTTTTTGTGTTTTCACTTCAACCCCGTGGAAATGAACTTATAAACGGTTTGGAAGGCATATAAACATCAAGGTGGAGCCAGGAAGATTTCAACAGTGGGAAGCTTTCCTTAGTTTTCCCTCTTGTGTGGCCCACTTGAGCTCTGGATCTGACTAATTATTTTTATAAATGTGCTAAAATGAGAATAAAAAAACGGATGGACGGAGTGGATTTCTAACAAACATCACAGTAGGCCCCACCTAGCATCCCAGAGCATGAACTTCCTGCGAGAGGCTTTAGCAAGAAATCCGCGTCCGGTTGGTGTTGGCAAAACCACCTAATCCGCCTCCCTTCCAACCAATGTGGCAGTAGATGGTGAAAACGCACGCTGCCGTCATAACGCTAGTCAACTATGTTTTGATAATTCCGGGCGCGGCTTCAGTGGATCCCCGGATTCACCGAGGTGGGTGAGATCGCTGATGTATGTGCCTTATATCCACTCTGTCCACCCGTTTTGAAAACTCATTTTAGGGCATGATTCAAAAAATAAAGCAGATCCAAATATCAGGTGGACCATAATATGTGGAAAAATTGATAATTGACAATTAAAAACTTTTATGGTATCTTCATCCAGGTCTTTGTGAACTTATCATCAGGTTAGATGGCAAATAAACATTCCGGTAGCCCCCATGAAGTTTTTAATGGTGGGGATTCAATTAAGACTGTTTCCTATGGTATGGTACAACGGTAGAATTGGACCTGCTTTTGGAATCATTCCCTAAAATGAGCCATCAAAATGGACCGACGGTGTGGATGTAAGGCACATACATCAGTGGGCCCCACAGGATCCATCAACTTATGTGGATCCCTGCTAATTCCACGCTCGTGTGGGTCCCTGCCCATCCACACGAATCTACACGCGCCAATATAGAACACTTCTGGGAGATCTGAACTTTCCATCTGAAGGAGCTGATGTTCAGGTTTTCTGCTACAAACATCTGGAAGTTTCAAGAGGCCCACAATCGAAAAGTTAATCTGATGTTTAAATTAGATCAGAAAAGAACCCGAATCACCATCTACGAGGAACTGTAACGTGTGTGGTGCTTCCCTGACTCCCTTACATCTACGGGAATCTCACCGTACGTAGATTGGATGGGCCTTACAAAAAAAAGGGATCGCATCTAATGCACAGTTTGGACAGCAAATACAAAATAACAGTGGGCCCACACGCTCGAGCAATATGGAACTCACATGCATCGGAACCCATCTGATCGTTCCCCACTTTATTAAATATTAAGGGCGCATTTGGATCATTAGTTACTTATGGCACAAGTAGCTTATCTTAGTTTCTACTTATTATGAAAATAAGTATGTTTGGTAAACAACATACTTATCAGTTTTTTCTCTCTTTCATCTCTCCGGAAAAGTTAAAATGCTAAAAAATTAGCTAAAGTGATTATGTACTTTTAAGTGAAAAAGTTACTTATTACTAATCATAAACCAAACTTACTTATATGAAATAAGTTACTTATCTACTGCTGTAAGTAGAAAAAGTAACTTATTTGGTAGTATCCAAATGGGCCTTGAATATTAGCTGTAAAAATTTCGCAAGAAACTTGAAAAGTCGACTAAGTGAGTCGACTCAACGAGTCAAATCGAGTTGAGATCTCTGAGATTTTAAACGCTGATCCTGAAATGGTACAAAACTGTAATACTGAATTGAAAGCTATGAAAGTTGATGCAGATGTAAATTATTAGCGGTAAATTAGGCTTACCATCCTTTTTGCCCACAGGCTCTGAAGGAGTCGGAGGAGCTGCAATTGGCGGTGGTGGAGATGCCTCTGGTGAATTATTGAAGAAAAGATATGGATCATACCTTATGTAACAACTCACACTGTAGATATTCCCTCCCATTTTGTTCTCACAACATATCGGAATCCTTCCAATCATCACATCCAGACATGCATTGCAGTCGCCTGCCAATAGGTCTCTTGTGCACTGAACCAGACCATATATGTTCTGGAAGTCATCCAGAGTGATGCTCCCAGTCGCGAATTTGGAGGACTTTAAACTGGCCTCCGATGCCAGACCTCTCATTAGACCTCCTAATTGCAGATAAAACACGGTTGAGGTTGAAGTATTCCGAGTTAAGATAAGCTCTTCCTTAATGGCAGTGTCATCTTTGGAGAAGAATGGAGTGTACGAGTAACGTAAGATGCATCTATAGTAACGGATGACAGCTTCCATTCTGTTGGAACACTGCCTGATGATCTCAACTGTTGAATTCTTGAGGCATTCTTTGCATTCTTCTTCAGTTGCACCAGACATGCACTGAGAGTAGCCATAGACGATGTTGGGGTCTTTGCCGGAGGTGTAGTTGTAGTAGCTGTTGAGATTGACGGACCCATCTGGAGATAACAAGGGGAGTAGACGGCTGAGATTGGTTTCAAATTGGCTCCCCGAAGTGTAATTTGAAGTTTCCGGTGGACAGGCTATGAAGACTGGATCTTCGGCTGAGATGGGATTTTGAGAAAGAAATAGTAGGGATGAAAAAAGAAGTAAATGGATGAATTTCGATCCAAGAAAATGCATTTTTGGAGAGGAGAGTCTTGAGAGGTGGGGAATGTTAAGAGCTTTATAATAAGCACGGAGGCTTCCAGGTCGTTCCGCGTGATGAATCAGTCATGGTTTCTTGCAGCTCTACGTTTAGCGTCCGGTGCATCTTGATCGTCCAACTGATAAAGCCATGATATATAATAGATGGCCTATATCACAATGACAATTCTGATTGAATATTTATAATCTCTTATTGATAGATTTTTTCCTTTTAAACGTGGATTTTTTATAGTTCTTATTTTGACCTTCCATTTTGGAAGACATAAATCCACAGTAGTTTTCTCTGTCCGATTGATCATGTTGTCTCTATGATTAGTGATCTAAAGTAGGTCCGATCAGATAGACGGTCTAGAATCACCAACCATACAACCACGTGTTAAGTGTATCAAACAAACAATATCCTAGTTTTACAATCCAAACCGTTTATCTGATGGGAGTCTTTCTAGATGGATGGAATACTCACAAGGACTAGTCTAGAAGCTTGTTATGGGCATCACTCATGCACGGTGAGGCACATCATATAAACAGTGCGGATCATCGCTAAGATTGCGTTGCAGCAAACCTCAAAACCAAATGCTTCGGTAAAAATGATAAGCGAGGGGATCAATTTAGGTCAGATTGTAGATAGCTAAGAAAGAAAAATATCTAATAGTCCAATTTCAATATGCACTTGTCCAAGAATCAAAAGTTTAGAATTCTTCCACCAATCTGATTTTTGAACCTGTCCTTGAATACAATGAGCTCCATAATTTACTATTTTGATTATAATAATATATGAGTTGTGACCATTTGCTAAGTGCATGCATATCCATTGTCATATATATATATATATATATATATATATATATATATATATATATATATATATAGAGAGAGAGAGAGAGAGAGAGAGAGAGAGAGAGAGAGAGAGAGAGAGAGAGAGAGAGCATTTTCTAAGTGCTTGTAATGTCACTGCTTTATATGGTGTGGTCCATTTGGGGCGCTGATTGCCTGCAAAAAGCCTTTCGTAGGCATTTTAGGCGTTGCGACCAAAATTGAACGGGATCCAAAACTTAAGTGGGCCAAAAACATGATGATTGAACTTCCACTGTTGAAATATTTGTGGGGCCGCAGAAGATTCGAATCAGAATAATATTTGTGTTTTCAGCTCATCTCAGTGGGAACGACATTATGAACGGTATGGATGGGATATAAACATCACTGTGGACCCCATAGAGGTTTCAACGGTAAGAATTTTCGTACACACCTTTTCGCCTCACGCAGGGTCCCACATGGGTTGAAAAGGTGGGTCCCTTCCACTAGAAGGCCATTGGCATTCTCTTCTTCTTCTTTCTTTCTTTTTTTTTTTTTTTCACATGAGGGGAGGATGAGGAAGAGCTGAAGCTCTCCATATTAAGCCAATGGGTCCTGCTGTCAGATTGGTTCAAAGGTGAGGCCCTTGCTGTAGAAGACCTCATGGGCTTCTTCAATATTTTGGTTTTCTATTAGAGGGGACCACACCAACAGTCAAAGCTTCTTTAATTATTTTGGTAGTTGTGCGAACGGGCACCACACTAATTCAACAACGTTGAAAAACTCTGTCCTAGTTGCCTTGAAGGGAGGAGGGTGTGGTGTGCTGGTTTCGTTCCCTTCCAAAGTTGTTTCTTCTTTTGTGTAGTATGTATGGTTGGAGTTTGTTAAACGGAGGAGAGTGTCATGGTCCCAAATGTGAAATGTTTTTATTTTTTTATTTTTTTTATTATATGCTTTCTAACCATCAACCATTTTTAATCCCACCCTTTCAACTTGTTAATCTTCTTGCAGAAAGTAATCTCTGTTTACACAACAAAATTTCCTTTGTATAGATAGGGAAAATAAGAGTAATTCCAATATATGACAAGAGAAAGAGAGGAGCATTCATCACTTAGAGTATTTTATTTATTATAATTGGACCCTTTTACATTTCATTTACATTTTATCCCTTGATTCTAAAATAGAGAGTACATTTGTTCGAATTAATGCATTACATTAAGACATTTCGACATAGCTTCACCCTGTTCTTCTTTCATTATGTCCGAAGGACAGACAAACGGGCTTTCGAGCCATGATTAATGTTCTCTTTCTTGTACATTCCAACATTGTTCTAGTCTTGTTCTTCATCAATCTTAACTTTTGAATGGGAAATGGAAGTAGAAAATACCCCCGACATCTTTGACAAAAGGAGAATATTCTTGAAATTTTAACCCTCTAAGGCCTTCCACGTGGGCCGGAAGGTCTGATCTATAGGCATCACAAAAACTGATCCTCAAACCATTTGATCTCCGTTTCAGCAGAGTTTCCTTGCCGTTCTTCTTCAATTCATGAGGTCCGCACCTTGTGCATTCCCGGGAAGAAGGAGATGCACAAGGCCTCTCTCCTACTTTCGAAGACTTTGTAAAGGAGCTCTGAAACTCTGTCAATATGCAAATGGGGGGGGGGGGGATTTTTAGTTGAGGGTCTAAATTTCACGCAGTGGATCACCCTCGCGTAGTATCCCTTCCACGCGGGTCACGTGGAAGGTCTCAAGATAGTCCAACTTTCTTCATTCTTATCTCTTTCTTCATTCTTTCTAAACTTCTTTCCCTTGTTTCTCCTTCATTCAAAGCCTAATTAGTAGTGCCCTTAACAAATGCTCAACAAATGTCTTCATTCTTTCTTTTCCATTCTTTTTAAACTTTTTTCCCTTGCTTCTCCTTCATTCCAAGCTAAATTAGTAGAGGCCTTAACAAATGCTCGACAAATGTCCCCATTCGAGCCGTTTTGATGAAGCTCACTGAGACAAAATGGGTCAAATTCTGTCAAAACTATGCGGTCTAGAAACCTTTCATGTGGGTCGCGTGGAAGCTTTGGGCTCCACGGGGGTCACTGGTCTGCACAACCTTGCTCCTATATAAGGCGCAATAGGATTCCTTTTCCTTCAATTACACATTTCATAGCGGAGCCTTGTTGTGCCTCTGCCCTTCCACGTGAACCACGTGAAAGCCAATCCTTCCACATGAGCTGCGTGAAAGCTCTTTGGAGTAAAAAATTTTCCCAAGTGCTGAACTTCTATCGAATTTTTTACAGACTTGTGTTTTTCCTCTAAAGGTTACTTAGCATTGTTTCCTTAGCTACCAACCCTCTTTAACTTGGTTCAAAAACTTCATTTCTTCAAGACTTAAAATATATTAGAAATGTCTTGTTTCTTCAGAATGTTCTAACTACAATTCTCTTCTTAATAGGTCATCATGCCACCTTATAGGAAGCTAGTTAAGGTGTTCTCTTCGCCTCATCCCTCTGACAGTCCATCTCCATCATCCCTTACTGATTCGAAGCAAACCAGGAGTCAAGGATCTCTAGTTCTGACTCCTTCAAGGGTCACTAAGAGTCAAGCTACAGCATTTCCGGCTCCCGCCGTGACTTCACAATCTTCTCCATCTATCACAAATCATCCTTCCAAGTAAACAAAGATGGTTGTAAGCCATTTGAAATTCCTCCTCCAACCACATTCTCTAGAGATAGATTTCTAGGAGAAAATAGGCAAACTCTTAGCAAATATCAAGACGACCAGTGCCACCGGAAAAGTCAAAAGATCGCCTCGCAAGGGCAAGCAGTCATAATGAGACAGGTGGCTCAAGACCACAAAAAACATTAGTATAGACAATGTCCAAGTCCCAGTTCGGGAAGCCAATCCACCTCCCTCTCGACCACAGAAACGGAGAAGGAAGAATAAACATGAGCAACTGCAGGACAAGATTGCCGAGCACAAGAAATAGAAATTGATGAACTACTGGACCACTGTTCATTCTGTATAGTAGCAAAACATCAAAATCCGCAACCCCCACACAGATGAGCTTACTATCATTGCTTTAACATTTCATCGCCACCTATCAATGCTTTATCTAAAACCTATGGATGTATCCTCATAGAGTCGTATAGTTTTCTACTCTAATTTGGTAAACCGTGAAAACAACATCTTGGAAAGTTGGTTATAAAAAAAAGGAACCCATTAGCAAGCGGGTTGCATTAGGCCTATGTATTTTCTTATGCCTTGCTACGACCCTCGGGCCGGTCATGTATACTACTAGGTTTTACGAAACCTTATGGCAACAATTCCAATGATCAATGCACGTAGAAGATGGTACAATTTGGGGCAAAAAGGAATTTGAACTTCGCGACCTTCATCTAGAGCGCTAACACTATAAGAACTGGACCGATGCTATCTTGAAGAAGTATTCTAGGCGTCTGATCGACCTTGGTCTATTTCTGTGATCGAGGCAATTGCTAGTTTCTTTGGCAAAGATCCAACAGTACAGAAGGGATTCTTTAACTTTTGGTATGCACTCCACTCATTTCATTTTCCTATTGGTGAAGTGAGTATCACTTTGTGAGATCTATATCGGATGTCAGGTCTACCCATCCTCGGAGCATATTATGACGAGTTCGTTCCGACGAATGAAGAATTTGCTTTCTTTCACCCAATTATTCGTCAAGCCTCGATATCCAAGAATACTATAGACATTTTTGAAGAATTTACAAAGTTTCCAGCCCCATGGTGGATCCTTTTCTAGCAATGAATCATCCATTTCTCTAAAGAGTTAAAGTACATTCACAAAACTTCCTTTCTCTTCTCTTGTTTACTTTAAACATATGCTTTCCAGAACTAGTTTATTGAGATAATATGTTCCTTTAACAAGGTTATCGAAAAACGACGACACCGATCATATAAATCTAAGGAAGCTCGTCCGCCATACCGAAGAATTTTCTAAACCTTGCGAGCTGGGTGGCTTTCTAGCCTACTGGTTGAATATCGTGGTATTGCCAAGCCTAAAATGTGCGGATGGTATTAGACCATCTGTATTGGTGATTGCTAGTGCCATGGCGGAAGGCAAGAACTACTCTCTCACCTCACCAGTTCTATGTTCACTCTACAGGGCTCTGGGTGATGTAGCAACACACTGTAAGCCCCCCACCACCGGTGTATCCTTAGCATATGCCCCTTGGCGTTACTTGATAGGATGGTTGGGGGTATATATTTGTAACGCCCCAGATTTTCGAGATTTATTTGAAAATTTTTGAAAATTCATTTTTAATTTATTTTTTATTAATTATCGTACATTTACTGTTGATTTGCGAATAGCGGGACATCCGTAGGAGATCTGATAGGGGACCCTTTACAAAAGTTGCTTAGAATGATCCCATAAACATCGTAGAAAGATCAGATTTCAAAAATCATGCACTTTTCAGATAATTACGAAAATGCCATTAGTTAAACTTAAGTTAAGATGTCATTTTTAAGTATTGTAGTTTCTGACGATCACTTTCACGCAAAACCCTGGATTTAAGCTTTTGGACACATATTAACCATACACGTCAAATTTCAGCCCTTAAATCATAGTAGAAGTGGTCCAATTGTCAAATCAGCCTATTAACCCTTGATTTTCATGTCCATCGAGTGAGGAAAGTAGATGGTTAGTCGTAGTCGAATATTTCTCTTCATATGAATGACTTGGATCGTCTTTATCATAGACCAATAGTGTGATTTGAATGCCCCACCTTGATAAGCATCTTTCTTATGCGCGAAGTTATCCCGTTTTAGAAATTAACGAGTTACCAACTCTTTTTAAATCTGAACCTTTCAATTTACCCACTTCTCACCATCAATCGTTTCTTAAATTTGGACCACTTATTATACTCATATGACTACGAGTTTACACAAAATTTGGACCCCGATCTATAATCCTACACCGTTGAACCACAAAGCCAGCACCTTCCTTTTCCGCCAAAAATTGAAATTTCAGATCTAGGCATTTCTCACCATCAATCAACTACTAAATTTTGTACAATTGTTTGCCTATCATGACTACATATTTTTTTAAAATTTGGGCCCTGATCATCAAGTGTAGATCGTTAATTGAGATCAAGCCCATTTTAGCACCCGTTAGGCCATTTTCAAGGATCGGCCAATCTAGAATGTGGATCATCAAGAAATTTACGTATTCTGACTCTACTCCTTGAGCTTGATAAGATGAACGGATTGGAATTGATCATAGATCACCCGAATATTGAGATTTAAGAAACCCACCTCAAGAAGTTATTACACAAGACCTCGCGTGCACATCCCTCTCCATATTTCTACTACGCACCTCCAAATCCTTCTCCTAACCCTAGCCTCCATGCCGTAGAGAGAGAGAGAGAGAGAGAGAGAGAGAGAGAGAGAGGGAGAAGAGAAGAAGAAGAAGAAGAAGAGAGTTCTTTCTCATATTTTTCCAGCGGCTAGGATCTTCTACAACCATCTTCTAAGTCCATCCTAAGGTGAGGATTTTCCTTCAAGCCTTTCATTAATAATATTATGATTATCATAAGTTTCTTTTGTGGCATGTGAAGTTGTTTTATTTTGAATTGCTAATCCATATAACATGAAGTTTAATGTAGGATTTGTAATGAATATCATTATATAATGATGTGATTCATTGTTTAGATTTTTGACTAAGAAGCATGTGTATTTGTGTTATTTATCTTTGTGAAATCTATGCCCTTATTTCCGTAATCTGTGTTTTACAAGTAACATTGGTTTTCATATTGTGATATGAAATATGTGTATAAGATCATCATATGGGCATCCCATTATTGTATACTCTTTGTCCCTAAGTTGGTAAAATTATTCGATGTAGAGAGATGGAACCCATGAGAGGTGTCCATGATGGAAGAATATATCTTGACTTAACTGAGAGAATGAAGTGATTGCTTGTTAATGGATCCTTACATGTACATGATGCTTGATTTGATCCATTTACAGTACATGAGTATTTTAATGAATTTGGTCATGATGTACAACATTGGCTTTTTGGGACATGATGAAATCATAAAACGGGACAATGAGTGGACACTAATGGTATACAAATTCTCATGAGCCGAGGTTGGTGCTATGGACACTAATCCCGTGCTGTCGGCCTATGCTGGGTTGCTTGCGACTCCCCATAGTGACCATTGAGTTTTATTTAAATCGGTTGTATGCGAAAACACTTAAATAAAGGTGAAACTAAAGTCATGCATTCACTTGGCTCCATGTGGGTGTACGGAATTGGGAATAGGCTAGAGCGTCCTACTTCTCCCGTACACTGTCACGTGTAGATTTGGGCTATGAGCGTCCCGTTTCTCACGTGGTCGGGCAAAACTATGGGCTTGTGCGTCCCAAGAACCTCTGGTGACTAGTGGCTAGCATGAAGTCGTAACAGGGAGTCTCCCACTTCATGTATTGTGATTCTAGCCAGGGTGCCTTAGCCAGAGCATGCATTCCATGCATCGCATTAACAAAGATTTTTACTTGATTGTTTTGTTTGAATAAAGATATTATTGTGTTGCGTTACTCTGAGTTTTATACATTGTTATTCTTGATTGTCTTGGAGGAAATATTCCCCACTATGATAGCGTTTAACGCTATCCCAAACACAATTTAGATGATGCAGGTGAAGATCCAGGTAATGAACTCGATTTTCAAGGAAAAGAGTTCGATGTTCGTACAATCACATGGCGGATGACGATGTTAGATAAACTTAATAGATGTTATCATTTATTAAATATTTCTTTTAAGTAATTGATACATTTATGAAATTGTAATAAGTCTTCAAGAGAAGACATGGTTTTGTATTTTAATTAATCAGTACGGATATTGGTTGGTTCCCTTATTTAAACATAGATGATGACGTAGTAAGTTTGATAGAATAAGATGATAATTGTTTCCGCCATTGTGCTTGAATGCTATATTTTATTATTTGACAAATTAATTATTCCATAAATTACTTGGGAATTCGGCCGTCGTGTTATACACGAGAGTCGAAAATCTCGGGTCGTTACAATATTTTCCTCAGGTCTTGTCGTTCGGTGACCTTTTATATGTGCATCCTGAGCATCTTCCACTCTAGTTTTCTCAAGAGCGCTAGCTGACAAAGCAGTCCTATACTTGGATTATGGACAAGATTGATGCCATGGAAGCATTCATCTTCAATCACTTCCCAATCTCACCCGTTAAAAATGACAAGGATGCAGTGGATGATGAGTCTCTCTGCCTCTTGAGCGGTGCTTTATTGCATCGATCATATTTGGCACCCTCTCGCTCAGAGAAAGTAACAAATTCTGGCATGAACCATACCACCCGAGCCGATTCTGTCACTAGTTTGGATTTGACCAAACCATGCCCCAATCAACGGAGCCAGTCATGTGCATCAAGTAGAGCTACGGTGTGGGACTGTTCAATAGGGTATTTATCTGGAAGCAACTTCTAATGAGGAATACCGACGCCCGTTTCATCATCCCAAGCTGCACCCGAAGTGTTCATAGCTCATATTCTTGGATGAGATGGTGGGCCCATCAATATCATTTGGTCAGAAATGGATATCCTGTCGACAGCCCTGTATGGGATCACCCCCAAAGTTTCAGTATAATCAACGAATGGACAATGTCTGTTATTTTGATGAAGTGGAAGGGGCCCACGCTCCTGGCCAAGAATGATTTTTTATATCCACTGAGGAGCCCATTAGAAAGATCAAGGGGTTTGAAACCCTAAGAGGGATGGATCACTAACGAGGACTGCAAGGGGTTGCCCCAATAGCAAGAGGAGAAGAAAAAGACGTTCAATCCCCACTGTTTCCTGTGGTGTGGTTCACTTGAGCTTCAGGTCTGCTTATTTCTTGGTTCATGTCCTACAACGAGCGGTCAAACATATGGACATGTAAATCACGCTGGCCACACCTGGCCCAATACATCAATGTACCACCGATAGGGTTTGTGTTGGCAAAACTACCTAATCCGCGTCCCTTCCAACCACATGGTGAAACTGAAAACGCACGCTACCGTCATGAGAGCGGATTAGGTGAGACCCGGCCTCACGGTGAGTTACCATCACCGTCCATCCATTTTTCCAGGTCAGTTTAGGGTATTATACCAAAAAATGAAGCAGATCCAATAATCAGGTGGACTATAACATAGGAAAAAATGGTGATTGACCATTAATGGCCACAAAAGTTTTGGATGAAGCTTATATTTATTTTTTCCCTTCATCCAGGCCCATGTGACCTTATCAACAGATTGGATGGTAAATAAACACTATGGAAACATGAAGGTGTGTCCTAAGAAGTTTTTAATGGTACGATGGTCAATCCCCACTGTTTCTTATGGTATTGTCCACCTAATAATTGTCTCAGCTTCGATTTTGGGATAATGCCCTAATATGATCTGGAAAAACGGATGGACGGTGTGGATACATAATAAATACATCAAGGTGGGCCCCACGGTAAGTGCCGCACCGTCTTAGGTGAGCCCGGGGTCTCACCTAATCCGTTCTCTGCCGCCACAGCGATGGTCAACTATGTTTTGCTTTTCTAATAATTATTTTTTAAAGAATTCTCCGAAAGAGGTTTGGTAATTCCGGGCGCAGCTTCGGTGGATCTCCACCCCAGATCCACCGAGGGTGTAATCCCTGATGTATGTGCCTTATATCCACTCCGTCCATCAGTTTTGAAAACTCATTTTAGGGCTTGATCTCAGAAATGAAGCAGATCCAAAACTCAGGTGAACCATACAATACAGGAAAATGTTGTAATCGACCATTAAAAACTTCCGCGGTCTCTTCATGCAGGTCTTTGTAGTCTTAAGTCTTAACTGCAGGTTACATTGCAAAGAAACATTACGGTAACCCCCCATCAAGTTTTTAATGGTGGGATTCAATCAAGACCGTTTCCTGTGGTATGGTACACCTAAGATTAAAGTTTCAAGAGGACCAAAATTGAAAAATTAATCTGATGGTGAAATTAGATTAGAAAAGAAGCGGAATCACCATCTACGAGGAACTGTAAGGTGTGTGGTGCTGCCCTGATTCCCGTACGTACGTATACGGCATTCTCTCCGTGGATCTGATGGGCCTCACACGAGATAGCATCTGATGTACAGTTTGGATAGCAAATACAAAATAACACTGGCCCCACTCGCTTGAATATTGGGTAACCACTTGCTCGAACATCAGGTAACGCACATACGTCTGAACCCACCTGGACATTCCCCACTTTATTAAATATTAAATATTAAATCAGTAAAAATTTCGCAAGGAACTCGAAGACTTGACTTAATGAGTCGACTCAATGAGTCAAATCATGTCGAGATTTCTGAGATTTTGAATGCTGATCGTGAAATGGTACAAAACTAACATATGGAAAAATCATGAAAGTTTGGAGCATACAAGTCCTTGCAATAAAGCAAGTCCTCCATCTTAGCCTTTCATATAGTTCAGTTGGACCCATTGAGACTAATCATCCTTGATGAGCCACCTTCCATAATTGAACACTGATCCCACTTCCGTTCAAACAACCTGAATGCTCTGATACCACTTTTGTTAGGTGCGTTTCACAAAACCTTAGGATCTCTCTCCCCCAAACCACTAGAATTATGGGATATGATAATGCAATAATCTAAAGCAAATCATCAACCATACGACACAAGGGATTTTTACATGGAAAACTCTCAAAGAGGTAAAAACCACGGGACTTCGTCCAGACAAACAATCTACTATCAAGATAATCGTTTACAACCTCAATCACAAGCACAACCCGCTTGAATCTAACCTTTTTCACCCACACAGGGATGGATAAACAATAAAAGGACTAGAAATTGAGAGATCTCACCAAGCATGAGAACGTTGAAGAGCCGAGATGTCAATTACACCCTGAATTACCTTCACAAGCAAACCCTCATCTTCCAACAAACTTTATCTCTCTCTCTCTCTCTCTCTCTCTCTCTCTCACCTTGGACTATAGAATTTCTCCTTCACCTTGGACTATAGAATTTCGAATTAGCTTCCTAAATCCCGATTTGGAAGCCCTCTTATAGCCTCATGCAGGAGTTAGAGCCTCATTAAGAAACTGTGTATAGCAGTCCGCGCGCACTGTTGACCGGTCGGACAAAACCGTCGATCGGTCCGCCACATGAAAAAACTATCCAGAGAGTCACTGTGAGAAAAGCATGTATGTCCGACCTATTTGTCGATCGGTCGGATTGGACAAAAAACTGTCCAGCAAGTTTGGACTTTCCAGCCACATTGTCCGGCCGGTCGGCCAGGGGGCACCGACCAGTCAGGGACCAAACAAAACTTCTCTCTCCTCTGTCCATTTGAGAAGGAAAACTCCAACACAGCTAACCGTTGGACATGCCTCATTCTTGGTATCATGTCCTAAAATGATCTTAAAAAAGGGATGGAAGGCGTAGACAAACAGATACATCACAGTGGGCCCCTCTGCTGATCAGTTTGGACACTTTGCATCCATACTGAGGAAGGACGCAATCCACGTCCCCTTTTGTCACACCTATTGTAGGATGCATGTGCAACATCCTGTGCTCTTGACCCACGTTATGAGTAGTCTAATCTAAACATCGTTATGACCAACTCCTTTTAGGCCCTTTGCTTTGGGCTGTGGGTTTGGTTGGTTTTGTCTATATTTTATTTATTTATTTATTGTTGGGCTCCCACTTGAAAGATTGTATAGTGATATTTTCTAGGCAACAAAATTACAAGTGATGTGCTCCCACATTCCAGAAACGAAAAAAAATTAAGAGTCATCAGGTCAGAGTACCGTTGCCCCTATCAAAGACATAATTTGATATGCTCACAAGGTGAGCCCAAGCCATGCAAGAAAATGGAAATAGTTAAGAGGCGAGCCAGTTCAATTCTTCCCCTTGCCAGCCTAATAGTCAATAAGTGTGCCTTTCCACGTAGAATTGGAAAAGGGTGAGGCGTCTCTTTAGAGTTGTAAAAGGGTCACAAGCAGGCAAGCCGTGTGACTGTCTTGCTTCCAGGAAACAGGCAGGGATCCGTGTGATCTATGGCGCATGCAGGTGAAACCCAGTAAATGAGTTGTGATGCCTTTTGCCAAACTTGTTGTAGGATCCATGTGCAACAATATTCAGTGCCCTATATGACCCACGTTATGAGCTGTCTAATCTAAACAACGTTATGACCAACTCTTTTCGGGCCCTTTGCTTTGGGCCTTTTTTTTTTTTTTTAATTATTATCCAGTTCATACAATGATATTTTTTAAGCAACAAAGTTACAAGCGGTGTGCTCCTATCTTAAAAAAAAAAAAAAAAAAAAAAAAAAATCAAGTTATCCAAATACTTTAGAGAATGTTATTGCTATTAATAAATTATATATTTAATATAGATTTGCCAGTAAATATTTAAAAAATGAAATTTGAAACTTTGTAGTATATATTGGAAAAAAAAAAAAAGGGCTGGGCTTGGGCTGGCTAGACTCGGGCTGGACTAATGGCCCTTTATATACAAAACGAGCCCGACTGATTAATAAATGGACTTCACTTTTAGGTGCAAGCCCAGCTCATGGGCCACATGTACTAGCCTAAGTCTAGCTCAAAGTAGGTCAAGACAGGGAGGCGACTGACCAGCCGGGCCCTAGAGCTGTACATGAGTCGATGGGCTTTGGGCTTCCTTTGGGCTCAGATTTTAAACAATTTTAGGCCAGGCTTCTGACCTTTGGGCCTGATTTTTTATTTTTTCCATGTTCGAACTCAGCTCAAACTAGGCTCGAAAGCTCGATCGAGCCAACTCGATCATGTCAGTCCAGCTCGAAAGCCGAGCTAAGCTGAACACGAGCGAGGGTGGTCATTGAATGAGCCAACCTCAAACAGGGCAAAGCTCGACTCAGCTCGTGTACAGCTTACTGGGCTCATTGAATGCCCTAGTTTTAAAGGCCATGGCCCATCCATACTGTCCACCAGACGACCGGCTCGGTCTTGGCTGCTAGTCCAATTGATCTAAGGAGTTTCTGAACGAGCATTCTTCCAGGCAATTTCTTCCTATACCAACCGTATTTTATCACATACTGGCAAAGCACCACAACTTGTGCTTCCAAACCATCTTTCCTGCCAACAGGCACTTGTGTAGGAAATCCGCACCACAAAAACGGTGGACCCACCATGAATATCACGTGGACAAAATATCATACCCACCATTGTTGTAATCAGTGGATAACTGCCTGTCCAACTTAACATACATTTGTGGTCCACCTAGTGATCAGATTAGCCTGAATTTATAGAACGGTGATCTTCATGGTGGGCCCTGCCGTTTTCATGGAACTGATGTTCTATGAAAATGGAACGTTGGTGGAAGAGATGGTGCTGTACCCCAAGTACTCTAAAAAATCCGAGTATCACGCGCGTCTACTCAGTCGTAAGAACGTACGTGTAACGGCAAGAATCGTATGATCGTGTGGTAGAGAAATGTTCAAAGTCATTCCCATCCGCAAGAAGAAAGACTTGAATACTACGTTTGCACTCTAGGTTAGCATACACGTGGCTCGAAAATCATTTTCATTCGTTCATCAGTTTGACCACACAAGTGTGAAATGGACAGGAAGAAGAAAAACGCCAGCGTGTTTATTACAGTTCACGTACGTTTATTCCGCGTGACAAGTGGCCTAGCCTGATGTTTTGGATATCACATTCACGTTTCTTCTCACATGATGAATGGTCCGGATGTCAGAGGTATTGGATCATGGAGGCATTTGTGCGGTATGAATTTCCTATGGTCGTCCTCGCATTTCTTATCAATGGAAATTAAGAGGAAAGAAGAGGGTAATGATCTTCCAACTGCAAGAGACCGAGTCATTGGTCTCACTCTCCTCGACTCCTTCGCAACAACTGGTCCACATGGCCCTGACTTGATCCATTTTAAGGCAGTTCTCAGCTGCAAGGTAGAAGTGGGATTAAGGTGATTGCTTGGTGTTAGAGATTTGGAGTGGGATTAAGGTGATTGATTGGTGTTAGAGATTTGATGTATGACATGCCACAGATGCATTCTTTGCATGGTTGGACCAAAGGAAGCCCTAACAAAAGAACGTGGATTGCTTTCGCTTTCGCAGGCATCTCTTGCGCTCGGAATCTAAGTGGGGCCCACCATGATGTTTGTGAGGAATATATGCCATCCAACCGTTTTGTGAGATCATTTTAGGTGTTGCACAAGAAATGAACGGGATCCAAGACACAAGTGGGCCGAAATAAAGCAAAAGGTGGGTAGGGAAATTCCTACCGTTGAAACCTCTATGGGGTCCACAGTGATGTTTATATGCCATCCATACCATTCATAATGTCATTCCTACTGAGATGAACTAAAGACATAAATATTATCCTAATTCGAAACTTCTATGGCCCCACGAATATTTCAAGTGTGGAAGTTTAATCGTCACGTTTTCGGCCCACTTGAGTCTTGGATCCCGTTCATTTTTTGTCACAATGCCTAAAATGATCTCAAAAAATGGTTGGACGGCGTAGATTTCTCACAAACATCACGGTGGGCCCCACCTAGATTCCGAGCACAGGAGATGCCTGCAAAAGGCTTTCGCAGGCAATCGATCCACATCCCAAACAAAAGCAAAACCAGTCCATCTAATCAGGCCTGCTCTCATGTAGGGCATGATATAATTGGGCCGAGGCACTTTCGATTCGAAGAAATTCATTATAGATAGGGAGAATTGCTATCCGAATTGTGGACTGTAAATCAACCATAACTCCAGGTCAAGACATGGTCACGAAATGCGCAACATATTGATCTTTACATAACAATGCTTTTGAGGTCAACCGGCCTAACATGCTGGCCAAATTCATCCGTTTCACTATAAAGCATACCCCCAGTCTAACATTGAATTTTAAGAAAAAATTTACTATTTTTAAAAATTTCTATTTTCATTATTTTTGGATGGCTTAAAAATTTATGTCTTTTTAGAAGTTGCTCATAATGAGAAATTATACACACATTATTCGATAAAATTGCATGAGTTTCTCTCTTAATTCTTGTGGACTCAAGAACTACCTTTGTAGAATTTAAGGCCTTAATCACTTGAGGACGACAATGATATTTTTCATTGTTATTTCACACTCTTTCCTACATCACTTGGTATCAGAGCCAGGCTTTTCCTTGGTTTGATGGCATCTAACAATAGTTCGAGTAAGAACACTATGGATAATGCTCATGGGAACATTCTTATAACAATGGTTCAAGCAATAATACCAGAAAACAAAACCCCAATGGGAGAATTAATGTGTTATATATGCAGGGACTGCAGGTGACGATAAACCATTTAACGAAAGCCTTAGGAAGAATCTATATTCGGAATGAAGAGCAACGTGAGATTAGCGATAGAACTCCCAGTCATCATGTTCATGGTGCTACATCGATAGGGCTAAAAGTCAGGTGGGTTCGACCCTACCAACCCGAAATTTGGTTGAGCTCGGGCAGGAAGTATCAAGTTCAGTCTCGAGCTCGACCTATGCAAACACCCACCCGATGAAGCTTGGGTTGGGCTTGGGTTGAGGCCTTGGGTTGCCCGACCCAACCCGAACCTGATCTATATATAAGTTACTTATAATTGTAGGCTACCACTCTAATCATGAAGTTGTTGTACACGACGAAAAGGGAGAGATGATCTGTAGCGGCACAAGATCTTTTGAACAAGGTGCACCATGAATTAAAAGATCTGTGATCTGATCATGGATGGCATGAGTAGTGAGAATATCACATCAAAGACTATGACAACTTACAACTGAAGATAAAAAAAATTAGGCACCTCTCTTCATACACAATCAGATGGATTAAGAAAGTGAGCGAAATAAAGAAAATTGAATAATGTTGTATTCCCTTCTCTATTGGTAAATATTATAAGGATGAAATAATATGTAGAGTGGTTGATATAAGCTTGTCATATGTTACTTGGTCGATCATGACAGTATGATGTTAATGTCATGCATAGAGGTCGGAATAATATATTTATTTGTGTTAAAGGTAGTAGGAAGATTATCCTCGCCCCTGTGGGAATGAAGGACCAACCCAAGACTTCTAAAGTAGTGGGGTAGTCTCTTGTAACCGTACATGATTTTATCAAAGAATTGGAGGAGACATGGAAGATCAATGAATTTGTTGTAAAGAGAAAACAAGTAGAACTCATGAACATTCCAAAGAAGTTAATATAGGAGTTCAAGAGGATTATGCCCGATGAACTTCCGAACGATTTTTCCCCATATGTATTATCCAATACCACATTCATCTTATCCTAGAGGTAAACCCACCTAATTTTTCAAATCATCAGATGAGTTCAAAAGAATGCGAGATCTTACAATGACAAGTGGAGGTACTAATCTATAAGGATCTAATGAGGAAGAACATGAGTTCATGTGTTGTGCCCCTATTGATCCTCAAGAAGTTATGGGAATCGAATGCTAAGTAATATGAAGAACCTAATAAGCATTAGTACAAAAAGTGTTTGAAGTGAGTAATAACATGCTAGTTCAACCATGCAAGAAAGGTTTTTGACTAGGCTATATAACAAGTTGAGGAATAAGAAGATAGGTCATGTTCCAATACTTAGGAATATGATCAATGATAACGCATTTGTTGTTGAGCTTCCTGAGGATATGAAGATGTAACATACTTTCAATGTGGCAAACCTACATGAGTATCATGAGTCGAGTCTATTAATAACTTGAGGACGATTTCTTTCTAAGTGGATAAGACTGATATAAGACGTGTCATAGATGCATTATTTACATGGCTGGACCGAAAGAAGCCCAAATGAAAGTGGAAGCAGTCCATCAGATTTAGGCCTAGTCATATGTAGGGCATGATGTAACTAGGCTTCAAGTGTGTAAGGTTTGAAGAAATTCATTCTGAATAAGGAAGAATTGTTGTTCAAAGTGTGGACCCTAAATCAGTCATAACTTTTGATCCGTACATCATCACAAAATGCACGGCCTAATTAATCTTTATGTATCAATGCTTCCAAGGTTAACAGGCCTACTATGCTATTTAAATTCATACATTTAGAAAGAAAACACACCCACCAGTCCAATACTGCGATTTTTAAGAAAAAATACCACTTTAAAAATTTATTTTCGTTGTATTTTAGATTTTTGGAAATTTACATTTTTTTAGAAGTTGCTCGTAATTAGGCCATGGATATTCTAATCGGGTTTATTTAGACTTTCTATTTTTTTTGGCAAAATTAAGCTTTATAGGATCTTTGTTAGAATTAGGAAATTAGGCTTTAGAAGAATTTTACAAGAATTAGAAAATTAGACTTTAAAAGAGTTTTGCTATTTTGGGCAATTTCTAATTAGGTTTAGCTTTTCCTTACTAGTGGTGTAATCAAGAAATCATACACACATTATTAAATAAAATTACTCGAGTTTTCTCTCTTAATTCTTATGAACTCAAGAACTACTTTTGTGGATTCCAGGCCATAATCACTTGAGGAAGGTGGTGATCTTCTTCATTATTTTTTCACACTCTTTCCTGGGTCAAGATTTAAGGGAAGGTGATTGTTTGGTGTCAAGGGATTTGAATAGTCCTTACAAGGTAAACGTCTATCTGGATAGGTGTGATTTGCTTTTTAATTAAATTTAATTATGTGTGGTGTGCTCCCACCTTTTCAAAATAACAACAATAACAATAATAGGGTATTTTCCCCTAAGTAGACTTGAGGTTCATTGGGGGGGCTTCAAAATCTGCTCCCTTATATTTAAATACTTATTTTTTAGAATTCATACACCTTTTTGAATCTTTTCTAAACAAAAATGTCCTTAGCCTTCTTCTCCATTACCTTTTTCATTTATCACTACTCTACAACTAACTCTTCTTTTACTACTACACTCTAGTGATCTTTTATGCTTTTCAACTACTCTATAGTGATCTTTCATGCACTACACCCTTGTGATCTTTCACTTGGTATGCTGAAACAAGCTTGTTTGGGATGAAAATGAGAGGAAATGACATGAAAAATATTATAAAAAATTCACTTTTAGAAGATTTTGTGTAAATGGATCTTTTACTAATAAATGGATAAAAAGAAAGAAAAGAGATAACGAAAACTCTACTTTTGAAGATGGGTTCTTTGTCTTTTCTAAAAATTATGTTTAAATTCATTTGTTTGGGAAGAATTAATCGAAGCAGACAAGAGATTAAAAAAAAAAAAAACTTTACTTTTAAAAGATGGGTTTTTCTTCTTTCTTTAAGAGATTAGGCTTAGATGTATCTTTGTTTAAAGCAAGACAGAAAAACTCTCTCATTACTAACCTTGGGAAAAAGCCTACAAGAATACAAAGTAAGGGGCACTCCTACGAAAAAAGAGAGAGAGAAAGAAGATCACAACCTGAGCTCTAAGGGGAGAAAGGAAGAAAAGAACATGAAATAAAAAGGAAAGAGAGAAAGAGATAAGTAGGCCCATAGCCAGGGCCAGACACTACAATAAGGTAGTAAGCTTAATCCTGGAAATGAGGTGATATGGAGAAATTAGAACAGTTGCGACTAGCTTCGAGATCATCCTCCTGATGCAGGGAAAAGTTGTTGAAATTAATAGTATAACCTCAAGTTCCTCAGGTGCAGAGCCGCATGTCTAAAAGACTACCAAGGCTTTTACTATTATAAACCTGAACGTTAGCGCCTACAAGATTGGTAAATAAAAACTTCAAAATATCTTGAAACATGGCTTGATGAAATTTATCAACTGGCCCTCGCACACCATCATTAGAGATAATTCCCCAAACTGGGCATGATGTGGAGGAGACACAAAGGTGGCTCACTTTAAAATCAGTATTCTATGCACAGGTTAGAGTCCAACTTGGCATGACCCAACTCCGATTGAGGATCCTAATAGCTAGGGGGGCGGGGCACAATGGAGTAGGAGGTGGGAAGATCCTAAGCCATAGATATAACACTAGAAGCCATAGATGCAATAGATGGCTCAAACATGAAGATGATCCTTACTCTTAGGTCGATTGTTACATACCAAAGATAACTTCCTTAAGAATTATTTTCTCATTGAAAACATAATTATTTCTCTCTCTAGACATGCTGTAGGAAGGTAGGGAAGGCTAGCTTGTTGAGGCAATTAGATATTTCGTCGGTAGAATTTTCGACTATATGATTGAACGACTGTGAAATGGTTGGATGAGAAGTGTAGGGGATGAAGAGTTTAACATGAAGTTTTTCCCAAATCCAATAAATGAATCTACAAAAAAAAAAAAAAGAACAAATGGTTAATAGATTCAAGTCCATTCGCACAAAAGACACAGTCTATATCATTAATAATATTAAGCTCATGCAATAAGTCTTTGGTCTTTAGACGTCCCAAGAATATCATCCAAGCTATTATGGAATGTCTAGGGATAAACCTTTTGAACCAAACCACCAGGATCTAGTGGGGTTCTTGGGACGTCTTGGGATAAACCCTTTGAACTAAACCACCAGGTCAATAGCACTACGAGCTTTAATGGTGGAGGCAAAGGAAAGAGATCCTTTAGGGCATAGGGTCTAGATAATTTCATCATTAATAGGTATAATTTGGTGCATTCAAGTTTTTGGAAACATCCCTACTAGGAGAGGGGTGTTTGGGTAAAGGAATTGTCATTCAATATCTTGAATTAGCATGCTAATAGAAAAGTTTACACCTAGTTCAAGATCTTGAATCATTTGGATCCCAAAACATTCAACTAGGCTAGTATCACCTAAACATGAATCACTTTAAAATTTAGTAGAGAGACCATTTCCCACAAGATATCTAGTAAGGTTTTTGAAATGTCGCAAATACTAAGAATGCTTTTCCAAGCCTAGGATGTATTTTCGGATAATGGATTTCTTCATTACTCTTATGGTAATATTGTCCAACATTATATAGTGTACTTGATTCATGATGTGGTTTGTGCATATTTTATTCCTGAGGATCATGATTTATTGGGGGAATTCATGTTGTTTGGTGGTAAGTTCAAATCACATGCAAAAATGTATAGTGAATATGATAAAATGGAACTTGTTGCACAACTTATGTGGTTTTTTGTTGTGATTAATCTGTGCATGATAGTAACAATTATTGCTAGACTGTTTTTATATGGTTAGACACTTGATAAAATATAAAGATAATATCTAAGATGATCCTTAGGGCTTCACACATTTTCCAAGCATTAAATCTCAACATACATTATAATTCATGTCCAAGATAACCCCTTTTGTGGACACAAGCATCCCCTTGGACATCCTTGTCCACACACCCCGAATGGCCCCAATCGCACACATAATCACAACCACTCCTTCTAGAAGTTGGTATTCTACCTTTTAAAATAGTCATATATACAAATTTACAGAACTCAAATACAACATAATCATATAGCAAAGAACTCATAGAGTATACAATCAAGACAACCTATAAAAACCATTTTAAGCTTAGTTTAAAATTCGCAGTGCCGTTTTCCATGAACGGAGAAGGGCTCCAAAAGGCATGAGTGTATGATCCGCTACTTTTTCCCATTGGATAACTTGAAACTGAAAAGTGGCCTTAGTTGTAATTAAGGATAGCTTGTTTGAAGAGACATGGTAGTAGTTTGATGGGCACTTACATCCAGGACCTCTAAATTCCAAACATAACATCCTTTCCTTTTTAGTTGAATTAGGGAAAAACCATAATTTGCGAAATACATGCGACTCAAATTGAACAAAGAAACTATGCACTTTGAACACGCTTCCACTTTCTCGAACCTGGTACTTTCAAACTTATTGATAAGATATAATATTCTTAGGTGCCACCAAGAAAGTAACATTGGAAAAGGAATCCTCAGTCTACAAACTTGGAAACGAGAAACAATTACCGTGTGTGTCAGGTGATTCAAATCCCTTATTAATATTGAGAATGGGAGCATAATTTTTAGTCTCTGTTTTCTCTTTATCAAGGACCCATATATATATATATATATATATATATATATATATATATATATATATATATATATATATATATATATATTTGAATATGTAATGTTAGAATATTCCAACTCTTTTCCAAGATGAAGTAGTGATGATTACTGATTTAAGCTCAAAATTGGTCAAATTAGTAGTGTTATAATTTTCTTGTTCATTTGAATAGTAGTCTCAAAATTTTATTAGGTGGTTTCATACTCCTCTTTATCAGCCCAAAAAATTCACATCTTATAATTGCTAGGCCGTTAAAGAATCTTCCAATACTTTAAATCATAAATAACTTCATCTATATTACTTTAAAACTAATCTTGAAGTATATGGTTACATGGGTGTTGATTGAGAAGCAATGGAGACAGAATCAAGTCCACTTCATGTTCTTACAAGTAGGAGGAGGCACCATCCTATTATTACACAAGAAACAAATTTCTATTGTTCTCTCATTGATAGAATCTAAGTAAACTGCATGTTTTACAACATCTTAGGAAGCGACAAGGCTGAAGATATTTTTGACCAATGTATAGGTTTTCATTAGTGTTAAAGAGATCATTTCATTAAGACAACACATATACTATTGCAATGCTAATTAAGGATCTTAAATTTTACAATAGGCCAAATTTGTTGGTTTTATATGTGCCCTAAAAAGATAGATAGCCTAGATTTATTATTTGTTGATTGTAACTTGGTCATAATTTATTTTTATTAATGAACATAATGGGGCTATAATTGACCCATTTTTTAATATATTTTTATACTAATTGTGATCTAAATCTCGTATATATATTAATAGATCATAGGGATTCCTAATCGAACCCCTTTAATGCCCTAGGAAAGAATGAAGTGGAAATAATGACCTAGATGGGCTAGGGGAAAGTTGATATTCAGTATATGAATTGGGCCAATTTCTAGCCTAATTCATATACAATTCATATACCTAAATATCAACTTTTCATCATTAAAAAATTCTTACAAAAGCATATTATTAAAAGAAAAAATTTTATTATGGGTAGATTATCTTTTGTTATGTTTCCACTAATAAGATGTTAGCAGACGATTAACTAAACAATAATGCATGACTTCGAGAATGCATTATCTTATCTTACATTTATGTATATAACCATCATAATGAATGTTAAGTAATTTACATGGGTGCTCAAGTTGACTTGATTTCTAAACAACTCACAAATTTTAGATCCAAACCTCACCCAAAACTTTAAGATAAAAAAGGGATCTAGATTCATTTAAATCATGCTAACTAACTCGATTACCAGTAGATCTGAGTACTCATTAATAACCCTAACTTCAAGAAACATACTTGTAACTATTTAAAGTCCATTTAGAAGCAACGTGTAATAAAAAAATAGAAACATATATGATGAAGTTATCCTTATGGACAATTTTTTTCACAAGTTGAGGTTGAACCATGGTACTCCTTCGGGGTTACACCCACTCACAAAAATGGAAACATATATGCAGAATTGTCCTTAGAGCCTGAGGCTAACCCTTGTGCTGGGCCTACTCACCTGGGTTCGAGAGTAGATATAGTCACATCATTGTTAGAAAAGATTTTGGCACTCGCAGAAGATTTATCTGATTCAACGGTAGCCCTTGCAAAGAAAAATCCTGGCTGTGTAGGTACGGAAAGTTTCATAGATTCACTTCCAAGCATGAGAATGATGGAAGACATGGTTGGCCTATCTGCTGCATCTTGTTGAACACATAACAACCCAATGTGGATCCATCTGAATACTTCGTTGGTGGGACATGATTCTGCTAATAAAGGATCAATCAACTCTATAGCTCTTCCATTGCACCACAATCCCCATGCCTATAATGTCAAAATTCATGTAAGAAAATGAGATTAAGGTGGATTTAATTTTATTTTTAAGGATAATCTTACATAAATTAGGAGGCTTTGAGCGTCTTCAGGGAGATGGGAACTGCGGTTCCTTTTTCCACTTATGATCTCTAGTAATAGAACTCCAAAGCTGTAGACATCAGATTTTACAGAGAATAACCCTCCCATTGCATACTCTGGTGCCATGTAGCCACTGTTGGTAATGACCAAATGCAAACATCGATTAAAAGAATTATAACTAGCAAAGGGGAGATGGACCTTAGATTCACTCACACATGACAATGTGGTAAAGATTTCTTGCCACTCAAAGGGTGAATCACACCATTTTAATACGTTGGTATATAAATCTGGCTAGTAAAATCAGTTGGTGTGTTACACATTTACATTGAATTATATAGGTACGATCAACTGCCGAGTGTCTTCAGTTTCAAAACCATGCACCATATTGTCATGCGAGAGATTAGTGTTGCTAGTAGAGCTCGTGGGGTATTAAATGTATTTTGAGAAGTAAAACATTACATGGCAACTTACTATGTTCCAATGACTCTATTAGTATTGACCTGACTTTGATTTCCACCCAAAAATCGAGCCATGCCAAAGTCAGAAATCTTTGAGTTCATCTCATGGTCCAACAAAACATTGCTAGCTTTTAGATCTCTATGGATGATTCTAAGTCTTGAGTCTTCATGGAGATAAACAAGGCCCTTAGCAATTCCACCTACTATGTTATGGCGCATTTCCCAGCCTAATTGAGCACGCTTGATTGGATCTGAAACCAACATGCAAATTGAGTTAGATCATGTTTACATTGCATTTCTTAGAATTTAACATTTTTAATATGTGTACCTTAGAAATGCAAATTGTATTAAGGTCGTGTACAATGTTCAAATATAGGGAATCCGCCAGGACAACTGGGGCTATTTGGATAGACCAAAAACCATGGATTCCATGACATAACAATTGTAGTTATTATCTATAGTGGCAATCCACTGACAATATAAACAAGCTAATTGTTATATAATAAAACTTGAATTTCCACTTGTATCCAAACAACTCCCCTAATTTTAAAATCAATTTCTACATTAATGATATAAAATCATAGCAAAAATTTCCATTGTGATACAACCCTCCTATTTATACATGTTAAAGATAGGCAATATGAGCAAAAAGCTTACATGATCGCTATGTAAAGTCCATTACATAGATTGATTAAAATCAATGACTTCAATCGTTAAATAATCATTATGTTTTTCATGGAATCAAAGTCTCATGTTATTAGTTAATTTTATCTAGTATATTCCCCCATTATATCCACCTTTTGAATGGCCATCTACAGTGGTCGAAACCAATCATTGGGTAGTTAATGCCACAATTAGTGACAAAAAAGATATTGCATCATACAATGATCGCACAAATGGAGGCTAAGAAAATTCGCTAAAGTCCATTTGTTTAAAGTTTAATGATGTTCAAGTCGGTATGTATTTTGTTGCATAGACTCGGGCTCCTGCTAGATTATTGGTTCTATTCATAATACAATGGTAGGGATTATGAGACATGACAGTTTAGATAATATAAGCAAACTAGCGATTTTACAAACACTAGCTGCAATGGTCCGAAATTAGGTCTAAATTTCACTTTTTCTAGCTTTGTTTAGCTCTGTTTAAAGTGCAAAAGTCTATTGCAGACATTTTTTGTATGTGTGTGTGTGTTTGTGATGAAATTTAGAAACTGAAGAAGAGAGAAGATCCAAACCAAAGAGGAAGGCATCAAGGCTGGTGTTCGACATGTATTCATAGATGAGCATTTTCTCTCCTCTCTCAATGCAGCAATACAAGAGCCTCACAAGGTTCCTGTGTTGGAGTTTGGCAATCAATGTGACTTCATTCTTGAATTCCTCCATACCTTGAACTGAGCTCCTTGATAGCCTTTTAACTGCTACTTCCTTCCCATCAGATAGTATTCCCTAAAATGATTTTCGATGCAATCATTAGTTAATTAGGAAAGCTATATATCCTACCCTGTTTAAGTATTATTCAATCACTCCTACGTAATCTTGCATTTGGATGCTCAAGAAGTTTACATTACAAACATTCAATTGAGTTAAGAATAACAAAATTAATAATGTTTTTGAGTATCTATAATGAGGTGATGACCCTTAACTTAGTGCAATTAATTTTAGGGCCTTTTTTTTAAAAAAAAGAAGAGAAAATTTATTCACAAGAGGGAATACAAAGACATTTGGGCTGAGTGCCTTACAAAAAGGATAGGCCCCAACTTATTATATGCTTCCACAAGAAACAAAACCCACCCTATACGCACTAACACAACACAAAAGGCCTGAAGGAGAGGGGGATGGATCTCAAACTACCATCGAGATAGGGCCTGTTTAGATTTAGGGAAAACAAAAGAAAGGAAAAGTCAACAGTTTTTCCATTTATATGAGAATTAATTATGTTTGGATAATAAAAATAACAATGGATTCCATGTAACAATCGTTGTTTTTCATAGTCAAATTCTCCAACACTAAATATGAGGCAAGCAATATTATTTGATAATAATATCTGAGTGGAAGGGCCTGTAGCCCAGCTGGTTGAGTCCGAGTTTATCAACCAGCTGGTTTCAGGTTCGAGACACACCAACAGCACCTTTGGATGTTTCGGTCGGGCCGAGTCATGTTTGGGTCGGGTCGTGTTCGGGTTCAGGTCGAGTCGGGTTCGGGCAAGGTTATGTTAGAAAAAAGAAGCAATATTATCTGATAATAATAAGATTTCCACTTACTATCCAAATAAGATCTCTAAAATTGGAATCGATGGTTTAATAGGGCTACGGAATCCTTGGGAAAACATCCTTGGAGATGATCATTATATATTTCTATTTCATTCTTTTGATTTTCCTCAATCCAAATATCCCTTGCAGGTGCTTAAAAAAATTAAAACTTGGCTTATTTCTATATCCTTAGATTAATAATCTATAATAAGTTTAATTGTACATCCAAATGAACTTTTAAAGAAGTTACATTACCTTATATACAGGTCCAAATCCTCCTTCTCCGAGTTTATTTTCATCAGAAAAATTATCTGTAGCAGCTTGTATTGTCGTTAAGTTGATGATCGGCAATTCTGGAATTTGATCACCTTGTATACTAGCATCCACAAAATTTGAACCATCTGGTGTCCCAAAATAATGCGATAATGCTTGATGCTCTTCTTTCTCTAATGTAAAAATGTGAAACTAATACATTAGTACTTACATATAGCTGAAAAATTAGAACAAGATTGGGCCGGGAAGATGCAAATGGAAACCAATTAAGGCTTGGCCCAAGCCTTGAATAAAGAATTTTATTAAACTCAATATGGGTGCTTTCTATTTATGTTTTGAATATACAAATATGTCATGAGCCTAGCCTATTAGTCTAAATGTTAAACCTAAGGTCGACCCATGGGCCTCTTTGGTGAAAAGAAACCGATGGCCCTTCCTTGGTTATTAATGTTCCAAGGTAATGACATCGAGTTTATTTTTTTACTTTTTCTTACCTTTGTGTGGTCTTTTTCTTCGTCGTAAATAGTAGCAAATGCAAGAACTTGAGAGAGCCAATCCCAAAATTGATGCTATAGTGATGATGATTATAGCCCTTGATTTTTTCCTTGTAGTAAAAGAAAATGATTAGTAATTTTCGATGCAACACACATTATTAGGCTACTATTATGTATTTAATTATTTAGCAAATAGTTCAAGCATAGGGGAGTTATGACTTTGTGTGGGTCATTAAATCATTATTGACACGTGTACATATTTATTCATTAGAATAATTTGTATTTTACAATGTTTGCGTTTATATATCTCATTGTTTCATGATGATGTATGCACATACATATCTAGATTGGCCTTCAGATGAGGTTTGGCCAATATTTACTTATTAAAGGCTTGGTACACAGTTGAATGGCATAGACCATTGTGCAAGTATACACAAGATGAGTGTTTGATATTAAGATGCATGTACATATGAAATGAACTTTTGCCTTGATTTATGAGATGATTAGGATAATATCTAACATAGATCAACATAATTGACTCCGTACCCACTCAAATAGTGTAAGCCATTGTATAGTAGTGGAGATGGATTATTAGTTGATTAAATGTATCCTACATGATAGTCACATAGATGAAAAACACTTGATAATTCATGATATGTTAATTAAGCCATACGTGCTACAAGACCGATTACCTGTAAGTTGTGGGTTAATTACACACTGGTTGTTGTGCGAGTATATATGTTATTCTTGTAGGTGATTATTGTGTCTTTATTAATCTATATGATGTGACAACATCATGATGAAGTGGCCCAATTTTGTTATGGAGCTCATGTGCACAAATTTGGTTATGCCAGAAGTAGGCTGGGAAAGTGGTCAAATTTAGACTAGGTTACGAACATGGGATAAAAGAAGATCATAAATGATCACATAGTGATGATGATGATGCATAAGAGACTTATCTAAAGCACTGGATCAAATGGACAATGGGATTTGGCTGGGTTGCTATCAACATCATATAACAATCGCCTTGGTCCATAACAACTAGCATCATATGACCATTGGAACTAGCCATTGGCATCATGTGACTGTAGGAGATAACCATCTCACAGTGGCACCCATGACCATTTCAAAAGTAGATGCCTTACTCAAAACTATAGAAAAGGAAAGCGTTAACGGATGTGGATCAACAACTAATAGGATCTATTGTTGATTCCAGGGGTGGTGGAAGGTGTGCGATCACAAACCCTTACGGGTGGTACACTACGTGAAAAAGCGCTAAATTCGACGGTCCAAAACCGTCGAATTTCTGAAAATTCGACGGTCCGCGCCGTCGAAAAAAACCGTCGTAGATCAGCCAGTGTAGAAAAAAATTCGACGGTCCATAACCGTCGATTAAAATTCGACGGTCCCTAACCGTCAGTTAAAATGCGACGGTCAGTCAGTTAATATTCGACGGTCCATGACAGTCAAAAATTTTCGACGGTCCGTGACGCTCGAAAAATTTCGACGGTTCACACCCGTCGAACTCGTATTTGCATAATCGGCTGTTGTGAACCGTCGAAAACAATTCGACGGTCCGTAACCGTCGTGTACGGTTCGAATATCATAGAATATGTCGACGGCTGCTAGACGGTCCTGACCCGCCGTTTCTGGTAAAATTGATGGGAAATTTAGACGGTCCTGGACAGTCGAGAATGAAATTCGACGGTCCTAAGCTGCCGTTCTGGCCGAAAATTATAGGAAATTTCGACGGTCGTGGACCGTTGAAAAATAAAATCGACGGTCTAGGACCGTCGAATTTTTGTCTGCCCGGGAAAAAAAAATAACCTGTATTTTGGTAGGGGTTGTGCCCCAATACATCCTGTAATTCGTAAATAATTTAGAAAACTACAACATTTACTAACACAATGTACAAGGACAATCCTTCACATACATAACACAATACATCCACAATCCTCCACAATCACATTACATAACCAAAACAATACAACCACAATCCTCCACAACCACAAACCTCCGCAACCACAATCCTCCACAACCACAATCCTCCTCAAGTACAAACAATCCACAACCACATTCTCCACAAGTACAAAAGAGTACAATCAACTTACAATATACCATCAACCAATCGAATTTATGTCTGCATGAAAAAAAATGACCTGATTTAACGAGGATTGTACCCCAATACATCCTGTAAACCTGTAATTCATAAATAATTTAGAAAACTACAACAATTACTAACACAATAGTGGCTAGAATTACCCGTGCAACATGCATCTAGCATAAGGCCAATGGATGAATGACACAATTCAAGTATGTGCACCACATCAGTGACTGATAACTTAGACATTAGAGTTTGGAACTATATACTTGCCATATAATTTATGGATAAAATTAAAAATTAAAAATTAAAAATTAAAAAAACCCTCTTTTATCTTCCATTTCTTTTCAAACTATGGATAAATTACATGCATTATCTCATAGTTTTTAAGTTTTGAACTCCTTAATAATCTTCCAAGCCTATTTGATTTTCCAATTTCCTATGAAATGCAACGAGTCATTGTTACTTCCAGCTGTTTGTTTAAAACTGGAAAAAAAATGGCCCGTAAATCAAGAGTCAAATACACCTATAGCCTGAAAAGCCAATGAGATAGTATTTCCTAGGGCTGTCTACTTCATTGCTCAAAGCAATCATTACATTTTTCACATTATAAGTGGGTGAAACAAACAATGTAGCAAAATCTTCATTATAGTAAAATACAATTACAGAAGTAAATAATCATTTACCCATTTACAGCCATTTACCATTGTAATTGGAAAACGAAAAGTCCCTTAGGGCCCGTGTTATGCACCTACGCATTGCAATCCTTGCTATTAGTAAGGAAGCTGATTTGTTCTGCCAAAAGGTCCACCTAACAAAATTGTTGAATTGACACAAAGTTAACAGCAATAAAATCAGCAAATAGGCAGAAAATGACTCAAAACACAGAGCAATATTACAAGCAGCAACACAGTAAAGCCTGAGCGTTGTTAACAAATGTTTTAAGAATATTTGGTTATGGTTATGGTAGAAACCATGCAATGGTTATGATAGTAATAAGATTGAAAAATAAAATGGATATTAAAAATTGGCATCAAACATTGCTCACCTTCACTTTTGAAATGAGACGACCCTTGGATTCAACCTTCATGTTAATTGTAGACATCAAAATCTCTACTGCATGATGGAAAAAACAGATTATTACTGTTATTATTTTCAATTCACAAGCATCGACAAGGTAACATGATAGGCAACAACTGAATTGGGCTTACTCTTCTCAATAGCCAGCCCTCTTTCCTTCAGAATCTCCGCGATTGTGACAGCTGTAGTGATCACTGACGTAGAAAAAGCAAGAAAGTTGAGCTAAGGACATGAGGCTGCATTGAAAGTCACACAAAATCCAAGGGTCGTATCAATATGATCCAAAACTTCCGCCGACTCCCTAAGATTTCAATGGTGGGTGTTCTGTCCAACTATTTCTTGTGGTGTGGGCTCCTTGAGGAGTGGATCTAATTCATTTTTGGGTGAGAGCTGCTGAAACTGATGGGCAGTGTGGGTTTTACACAGACAATGCAGTGAGCTCCACAGAGCTTTGTGTTTCGAGAAACTCGCCTCGGGGTTTGTCTTTTAGGCTCAATTCCTAGCATGAGCTGATCCAACAGATATGGCCAGAGAGGACTTCGCGTGGATATCACCGCAAAAGCACGATCTGCTTACAACAGTTTGGCGGACGCGAGTATGGACACAAAGCATCCATGCAGATCTGCAGCCGGCCTCACCGTGATGTATCTATCTGTTTATCCAATCTGTCCATCCCTTTTCCAAGATCATTTTAAGGCATATTTATTATAATTAAGATCACTAACACTATTTATTTAATGAGGGTTGTTCCCCAATACATCCTATAAACGTGTAATTCATAAATAATTTAAAAAATTACAACATTTACTAAAACGAAATACAAGTAGCTGGTTTCTTTTGATAAAAAAAAAAAGAAGAAGAAGAAATTACAATAATGGCACCTCTAGCCGTTGCTGGTACATGCCCTGATAGATCGACCCATCTAAGACAATGCAAATAAAGACGTTATAACTGCCAAATGAAATAAATCAATCCAACATTCATCAAAACTAAGGATTAACAATACAAGTTATAAAAAATTGTTTAAAGGGAAACTACAAACACATCCCTAGTTCAGTTAATATAAATGTTCACAGATCAAGATGCAGAATAGTGGAACCTATTTGGACCAATACTTGCAAGAAAAAAAATTCACAAAGAAGCCAAAGACCCATGAGAACTTGAGAATTCATAAGTACTTTTAGTGTTGGACCCTTAAAAAGTTTTCCTGTAAGAAACTACCTGGCAAGCTCACAACACTTTTTGGGGTATTCCTATCCATACAAGTTCCTTCAGATGAACCAAGGCCCTTCGTCCGCCCACCATTTTCTCTACAGCCCTCTGCAAAACTATCCTTGAGCATAAAAAACCTCATTTGCCTGTGATATGTTCTGGATAGCTGGAGTCTTTCTTTGATAAAGAACTGAGCTGCTTCCTTAGAAGAAAATTGTTTCCTGCATCTCGACATTTTCAGATAGCTGATAAAATACATAAACAACCATTAGTGCATTATATCTTAATGCCTATTACAAAAGAAACCTTTTACATTTGGAAAAAAAATAAGAAACCTTACTGTGCATGATTTTTTCCCCAAAAAGAATAAGTTTGAAGACATACACTCCCATGGAAGCAATGTATGGTTTCTTTTCAGCCTCCTCTCGTGACAGCCCTATAACCATAGTATCCACCGCCCAAGGAATTTTTAAATGAAGATCATAGAAAATTGTAGAATCGCTTCATACTCATAAGCTCTGATTTTAGTCTAATCCTATCAGCAGATGCAAACATAAGACATCAGGAAAAGTGTGATAATCACCATTGCCTTCAATTCCTCTCCTTCGGGCTTTTTACTAAAGAAAAGAACCCTTCCTTAGATGTCCATCTCCATTAAACCAAAGTCTGAAGGCATGGCTGTAAAGGAAGAAATATACTCCAAATTAATATAAACCATACATCTTAAAAGCTCAGAGAAACATATGGAAATAAAAAGCTTATTCTACACAAGTAAAAGAGGTAAATGAGAAGGATGGTAAACATGGTAAAAGTTAGAAGTACAGAAGGTATCAACTAAGTATATAGGCAAATACCACAACATATCTCATCATTCACGACTTCTAAAACCATCTTCATTTTCATATTGCTCGAAACATGGGAAATGGTAATTACACACTTATCTACTATTCATCCCTAGTCAATGGGCAGGCCACATTGTGCAAAAGCAGTTGATGGCTTAAACATGGATTGAAGACTACAACACAGACCAACTCATTCAGTCCTCAGTCGAGTCAGGACTCGAATGAGTTGGCCAATTTATGCAAAGGTTTAACGCAGACCAACATCAACCTCCAATTCATGCAGAGGTTTAACCCAGACCTGCTAATGGCATGTGTGGTCCACCTAAGTTGACTGGCCTGATTTTTATCCTACATGACATCCAGGTTGGGACCAACCTTTTGCATGCCTCCGATGTCATATACACATGACAGTCGAACCTGAACAGTAATCCTGGGCCAGCCGAACCTGCAAAATTCCATGTGAACAAAACTTATGAGGTCCCAAACTCCCACATCGCATATGATAAGCAAAGGGGGTTATCTGACCTCCAATAAGAATTGATCCCCCGTCCACATTTGGTGTATAGAAGCGGCCCACCTGACCTCAAAACCAGGCTGATTTTCAGGGTCATGGCAGATATACAGCAGTGCTCACCAGACCAGCATCCCAGATCTCACAAGCATGTGCCACATTGGCACATACAGGGATAGTAGGTTGGAAATTCTACTCCTGCCTCAATTTTAGAAATCAGACTTCTTATCAAATAACCTACAAAATATTAGCAAACTGTTAATCTAAACTTTTAAGCCGTCAATGCATAAAATCTAATGAAAACTTATAGTTGCATCACATTGCATAAACATAAAAACTTTTTGAGCGTCCTTACAGCTGCATGACAATCAAGAACAACAACCAAGTAGCTGCATCTGATAACCCAACATATTAATGAAACGAGGAATGTAAAAAGGAAGAGAAAATACCAACATCTTGTAAACCAGGAAATTTTAAATTGGGAAGGTCTAGAGGGTTAGACTCTGCACACATTGCTACTTGGTGGTGACTCATCCACCACATTTTCAATCTGAACAGTTTTCTCTTAAAATACACGGTTAGGATTAGATGATATGCATGGTTAGAACTACATTAAAGTGTCCCTTGCTTAAGAAGTATATATGCATGCAAAGAGTTCAGTAATAGTTATATTGGCATTAATAAGTAAATAAAAATGATTTCATTGGCTTAGCAAGTGTTGCCTCTTTTTCTTTCTTCTTCTTCTTTTTGTATGGGTTGCCTACGTTAGAAGGAAGAAGAGCAGGGAAACATTGTAATTAGTAGCATGACAGGTGGTTTGATTTTCAAGAAGAAGGCATGTACCTGCATCCAAATCAAAATTCTCCTTTTTTTCAGATTTGATTGCGTCAAGCTTTACATATCAAATTCTCTCACCTTCTCCAATTTGGTTCTGTCAACTTTACAGTGAAGTCTCAACAGATGAATGGTTTGGATCATGGACCAATATGCGACATATCCGATTTGAATGTAGCATACTAGATTGTGATGAGATTACAATCTAATTAGAATAAATGAAATTACCTCCATATCCCAATTACACCGGACTGTGATGATGGCTAATATCAACGTTTGGATGAGAGTCCCACCGATCATGCCACTTCATATACCCTGAAATATTCCATGTCAGAAAACTCATACATACACCAATGCTCTGTGTACAGTCCCAAAAAATCTAATTAGAATTTAAGCAAGCATGGCAGAAAAAAAGATTTCGAGCTTACCTTGACTCCAAAATTGAATAAGATTGCCAGCTGCATGTGTGGGCTACCACGAGTGGATGGCCTGATTTTTTCAGTCCATCTACAAGGAAAGGAGTGATCCATATCACTGATTCATTGAGTTCCAACGTTGGTGGACCATGGTTGAAAAGTCTCCTTGATAGAACATCTTAACCTTTCAATTTGTAGCCTAAAATTTGATAATTAGTAACAGGAATCCAGCAAAAGTGAACTGAAATGAGGCTAATCATCTTGATCACTGAACTATGAAATGTAAGTGTACGGACTGAAACCCAAGTATACAATGCATATTGTTGGCCCATGATCTTATGACCTGGAAATAATCATTGGAATTTTCCTTCGAAATACAAAGAAGACATTTTTTTAATCAATTTAAATGTAGTGAGATCCGTTTATTGAATTGTAGCAGTGAATTCCTTTAATGTGATCATTCCCAAGTCTCCAAATGAGGTATCATACAATGACATGCTCCAAATATCTACACTTTGATCTGCTTTGCAGTTTTGTGCAAGTGGGACCCAAGGTTCACATGTCCAACTGGTTGAGAATGGGTCACATTGGTTTCTAATGCAAGAAGATTCTCTTGAGCAGGAAAATGCTATGACTTCCAATGGCGGTCTGAAGTTGATATAATTAAAAAAAACAATAAAAAATGAAATTTAAAAAATTGAAGTTGATATAAAAATGAGCTGCTATTAAACTCTAGGATTTATAAAAATGAGGTCATTTGGTACCTGAACATCTTGAATTTCACCCTCACGAAACCTTTAAGCTGCAAAATTCAGAATTGAGGCTCAGTTTTTAGAACAACTAAAAAGCATAGGAGATTTCGGATATGTCAAACTCATACCTAACAGAGAAGGCAACAACTTGCTTTTCCTCCTGAGACCCTTTCAACTGACCATTAACTTGGAAATACATCCCATTACTAACAATAGGGGGCAAAGGCAAATATATACTATCTCAAATTAAGGCTCAGCTTTGATGTCAATATATGACAAACATTTCTCATTTTGATAATTAGAATGAAAGATAAAGAGCAATTGTATAAATGGAAATCAACCAATCATGAAACACTAATAGCCAAAGTGAATCTTATCATTGTCTAATCAAATTCAATGGTGTGCAAAAAGGTTCTTAAACACATCAAATTTCATTTTATGATCCTTGGCCAACAAATTAAATCAGATAAATGTGCATCCAATATCCTCTTGTGAAAGTTCAACAGAAGTCAAATATGCTTTTTTTGTATGTAAAATAACTCAGGCCGTGCAATTTTTTGCACAACAAAAATACAATTCAGGTTGTACAATTTTCTGCACAAATATAGCTATTGGATTAAATCTAAATCTTTGTACAATGGGAAGTACAGAAACAAATCTAAATTTCTGCACACAGAAAGTAAAGTTCAGATTGCACTTGGTGTACATGAGAAACTACAAAAGCAAACTTGAAAGCTGCATGCACAATTAAGGTTTATATATTGCAGTTGTTGGAAGTAAATCCGAAATCTTGCTCGCACGAATAAAGTTCAGATTACACATAGATCAGATTGCACAAAACTCCGATTACACAGAGTTTAGATTTGCACAGAGTTCAGCTTGTATGAGTTCGAATTGCACAAAAATGCACAAAAATTAGATTGTACAGAATTCAGATTGCACAAAAATTGGAGTGCACAAAAATCAGATTGTGCAGTTGCTGCACATGAGCAATTGTAGAAACCAAAACTGAATATCTGCACAAGCGAACCAAGTTCGGATTGTGGAGTTCTAGCATCAATATAATAATTTTCAAAAATCAGATTGTGCAGAATTCAGATTGCAGTGAAATTGGTTTGCACAAAAATCATATTGTGCAGTTGCTGCACATGAGCAATGGTAGAAACCAAAACTGAAAATCTGCACAAGCGACAAGTTTGGATTGTGGAGTTCTATCATCAATATAATAATTTTCAAAAATCAGATTGTGCAGAATTTAGATTGCACAAAAATTGGTTTGCAGATTGCACAGAAATTTGTTTGCACAAAAATCAGATTGTGCAAAAATCAGATTTTAGACCCCTGTGGCGGACCCTACAAATACCCATTTGGTTAACCACCACTGAGGTTTTGTAGCCCTCATAAGTGAGAGTATAAATGACCTCCTACACCCCCAAAGTGGGTCCCATGTGATCGGTGAACAACGCCCAAAATGGGGCCAGCAATAGTTGTGCAGAAACTGTGCAGAAATTCCAAGTACCCATATTGGGCCTTGCACCATAAATTCTAGGCACACTTTCAGCAGGCCCCACATTAGGGGTTTTGATGCCCATACATAGGGCTATCAAAATGTCACATCCTCTCGCCCAAAGTGGACCCCATGTGATCGTGAATCAGACCCAAAAATGGGCCCAGCCAATTTCTGCACAACATGAAAACTGAAAATCTGTTCTAACTAATTGGGGTCAGCTTCATGAATCCCTTTCCACCATCCTAACTAATTGGGAACATCAATCATGGTAAGCCTTATCCCAACTAATTGGGGTCAGCTTCATGAATCCTTTCCCACCATCCCAACAATCATGGTATTCAAAGAGATAACATCTGGTTGGGACATTTCACCGAACACACGGTGGGCATCCTGGACGTATCTGCATTTGCAGTACATGTTGGCCAAGCCGTTGGAAGGAAGAGAGCAGTTTCGAGTATGGTCTTGAGTATTCGAGAATGTATAGAATGAATAGGGTTTTTTTCACCTGATCTTCCTTTAAGTTTCTCAGTAATGAGATTCTAGCTCTGAGTACCATATTGGGCAACAAGCTCTTTGAGCTCGGCATCTTCAGCTGGCCTCCAACGGCCTCTAGCAGAGAGCTTGGAGTACTGCCGCCTACCTACAAAGCACACCTATCATCAGAAACTTAAGGCAAAAGAAAAAAGAAAAAGAAAAAGAAAAGAGGAGAAGGAAACGACTACATACCTCGCTGGTGGATAGAGATTGTTGGTAGAGAGTCGATGAAGACAAATCGCCGGTAGAGAGCCGTTGTCAAAAGGATCAACAAAGGAGATCTATTGCCGTTTGGGTGGTGAGAGAGAGAGAGAGAGAGAGAGAGAGAGAGAGAGAGAGAGAGAGATGAAGGCAGGGCTGGGATTTGGGGTTTCGGGTGGGGTTGGGATTTGGGGATTTTATTTCTGGCGGGAGTAGGGACGCGGATTAGCTATTGGCAGGTTGGAGTAGCGATTTTAGCTACTGAAGTGATGTCATCATGTTTTGTGGGCTTCAGCATGATGTATGTGTTGTATCCAAACCGTCCATTCGTTGGGAGAAATCATTTCAAGGCATGAATCAAAGAACGAGGCAGATCCAAACCTTAAGTGGACCCCACCACAGAAAACAGTGGGGAAGTGACATCCGCCGTTGAAAACTTCTTAGGGACCGATTAAGTTTTCGATCAAGCTGATATTTGTGTTTTACCTTCCTCCATGTTTGTGTGAACATATAAACAGGTTGGATCTCGAATAAACATCATCGTGGGCCTAGGAAGTTTTCAATGGTGGATGTCACTGTCCCCACTGTTTTATGTGGTGAGGTCCACTTGAGATTTGGATCTGCCTCATTCTTTGAGTCATACCCTAAAATGGTCTCTCCAAATGGATGGACGGTGTGAATACAACACATACATCATGCTGAGGCCCACAGAACATGGTGACGTCACTTTAGTAGCAAGATTCGCTACTCAACCTGTCAGTAGCTAATCTACGTCCCGGAGTAGGGTTTTCAGCGATTTGGGTAGGGACATACTGCCACTATCCAGGGGGTAGTGGTCGGTGCTCTATGGGCCCCACCAAGATATATGTATTTTATCCATGCCGCCCAGCCATTTTTACAGATCATTTTAGTACTTCATCCATAAAACGAGGCAATTCTAAATCTCAGGTGGACCACAACAAGGTCAAACAGTAGTGATTTAAATGTCTACCATTAAAAACCACGTCCTAGGGCCCACTGTAATGTTTACTTCACATCCAACCTATTAATTAGGTCACACTTCACATCCAATATTTTGTGGGCCCCACCATGATGCATGTGTTGTATCCACACCGTCCATCCATTTGGAGAGATCATTTTATGGCATGTGCCAAAGAATGAGTCAGATCCAAATTAGGAGTGGACCCCACCACAAAAATTGGTGAAGATTGAACGCCTACCATTAAAAACTTCCAAGGGCCATAGAAGTCTTCAGCCAAGCAGATATTTGTGTTTTCCCTTCGTTAATGTTTGTGTTAACTTATGAACAAATTGGATCTCAAATTAACAATCATGGTGGACCCTAAGAAGGTTTCAGTGGTGGGCGTCACTCTCCCCATTGTTTCCTGTGGTGGGTCCACTCGTGCTTTAGATCTACCTCATTCTTTGGTGCATGCTCCAAATTGATCTCCCCAAATGGATGGACGGTGTGGCTACACCACATACATTATGGTGGGGCCCACAAACACCGTTTCCTATCATGTGGTCCACCTGAGATTTGGATCTACCTAATTTTTTAGACCACATCCTAAAATGGGCTAGAAAAATGGATAAACCACATGGATAAACATCAAATCATTAAGGTGGTCGCAAGGTAAGGGATTAGGAAGGTGCATCATTGGCTCAAATCGAGCGATCATCAGTAATGCAGACTATTCAATCATCGATCGAGAACTTAATGAAACGATTTACATTGGTTTGTATAGTTCAATCGTTGATTGGATGTTGCTCAGATGGTCGACAATACTTTGCATCGTCTGATCATTGATTAAGAGGTTAATCGGGTAACCATCAGTGATGTGCACTATTCGATCGTCGATCAGGGACTTGTCGAAATGATCTACGATGGTTTTCATCGTTCAGTAGAAGATTGGATGTTGATTGGATGGTTAACAATACTTTATGTCGTCCGATCGTTGGTTAGGAGGTCGATCGAGCGATCGTCAGTGATGTACACCATTCGATCGTCGATTGGGGACTTGATGACACGACCTATGGTGGTCTATACCGTTTGATCGTTGATTAGAGGTTGATCAAATGGCTGACATCACTTTGTGTCGTCCGATGATTGATTGGGAGGTCGATCGAGTGATCATTGGTAATGCACATTGTTCGGTTGTCAATGGAGAACTTAATGAAATGATCTATGTTGGTTCGTACCATTCGATCGTTGAGCGGAGGTTGATCGAATGGTCGACAACACTTTGTGTCGTCTCATCATTGATTGAGAGGTCGATTGGGCAATTGTCAGTGATGTGCATTGTTCAATCGCCGATCGGGGTCTTGATGAAGCGATGTACGATGCTTTTTACCATTCGCTGGAGGATTGGAGGTTGATCGGATGGTCGATAGCACTTTTTGTCGTCCGATCGTTGATTGTCGTCCGATCGTTGATTGGGAGGTCGATCGGGGCGATCGTCATTGATGTGCACCATTTGATCATCGATCGAGGACTTGATGACATGATATATGGCGGTTTATATTATTCGATCGTTGATTGGAGATTGATTGTATGACACATTTCTTGGATTTTCATGAGGTCAGCGAGTCGCAGTGCAATTTTGAACAAAACATTTGGCTCAATTTAGAATTCTGATCTAGTTACTTTATTCTACTCATTAATATCTTTGATTTGATTGGTCACTCACCTCGATTGGATTTCGAATGAGAAAGATATTGGGTGGACAAAATTGATCATCAACAATATGATGGGTCATATCTTGCAATCCAACAGTTAGATTTGAGTAAAATTTAGTCTAAACATCTGAAGTCATTTACTCTTCAATGTTGACAAATCAGATTGTCCAAAATCTGTCTAGATCTAGACAAACTGATCATGCTCATTTAAATAGTGTTTTGGATGGATCTAATTTGTTTCATGTCAGATTGGGCTGAATTTCTCAATTTTTTTGAATCTCAAAAAAATAATTTTAAATATTTTTTTTCAAACATTTCAATTTTTTTAAAAAGCTTAATTTTTTTTTCAAAATCTCAGTCTTTTTTAAAATCCCAATTGTTTTTTTTTTTTTCCGAACTTTTGAACTTTTTCAAACTTATCATAAAACGTTTTTTTTCAAAATAATCAATTTTATTCAAACATATCAATTTTTTCAAGATGTAATTTTTTTAAATGTTTTTTTTTTCCAAATTTCAATTGTTTTTTTCAAAATCTATTTTTTTTTCAAACATTGCAAAAAAAATTCCAAACTTTTAAACTTTTTCTTTTCTCACAATCACAATTTTTTAAAATATTTAACACCATTATTGCAATTATAGGAAATTTTGGGCTCATAGCATAAAATAATTTGAAAAAATGTATGGATGGTGTGGATAAAACACATACATCATGGTAGGGCCCATAAAGCACCGATCAGTACTAACTAGTAGCTAGTCAGGGTCACTAGCCAATCCATACACACTACTTTAACCGTGTGAGTACCAAGTTGAAATATTTTATGTATATTATATATCCCGTTCATCTATTCTTAAATATCATTTTATGATGCCATACCAAATCTCAAGGCTTAAAATCTAAATCTCAACAACTAAATTAGAGTTTAGGGTCCAATGACTGCACATTTCTTGGATTTTCATGTGGTCAGCAAGTCCCAATGCAATTTTGAACAAAACATTTGGATCAATTTAGAATTTTCATCCAGTAATTACTTTATTCTACTCATCAATATCTTCGATTTGACTAGTCACTACTCACCTTGATCGGATTTCGAATGAGAAAAATATTAGGCGGACAAAATTGATCAACAATATGATGGGTCATATCTTGCAATCCAACAGTTAGATTTGACTAAAATTTAATCTAAACGTCTGAAGTCATTTACTATTCAATCTTGACCGATCAGATTGTCCAAAATCTGTCTAGATCAAGACAAACTAATCATGCCCATTTAAAGAGTGTTTTGGACGGATCTAATTTGTTTCATGTCAGATTGGGCTGAATTTTGTTCTATAACCTATTCAGCATGTTCCAAATATATTTGACCGTTCAGATCAACTTTACGATTACCTGATTATAGAATTTAATCAATCTCATCATTATAAGTTATTCTTGTAATTACACATCATTATACTTAGGCCCTCATTTTTTGTACAAGTGAATTAACTTGTGGGTATGCATAAACCAATATGATAAACTCAATGACTGTAATTTTTTACTTTCAACCATTTAATAAATGTCCACTAGTAAATTTTGTCCACTCATTTCAAATTTTTTAATTTTTTTTCAATCTCAAAAAAATATTTTTAAATATTTTTTTTCAAACATTTCAATTTTGTTAAAAAGCTCAATTTTTTTTTTCAAAATCTCAGTCTTTTTTAAAATCCAAATTGTTTTTTTTTTTTCCAAACTTTTAAACTTTTTCAAACTTATCATAAAACATTTTTTTTCAAATTTATCAATTCTATTCAAACAAATCAATTTTTTCAAGATGTAATTTTTTAAAATGTTTTTTTTTTAAATTTCAATTGTTTTTCTCAAAATCCTTTTTTTTTTCCAAACATTGCCAAATAATTTCCAAACTTTTATACTTTTTCTTTTCTCGAAATCAAAATTTTTTAAAATATTTAATTTTCTTATTCAAAATATTAATTTTTCTGTCAAAACCCCAGTGATTTTTTAAATCTCAATTTTTCTCAAATATCGCCCATTTTCTTTTTTCAAAATCCTAGTTTTCTTTATAAAACGTTAGCTATTTTTTTTTAAAATCATAATTTTTTTTAATGTTGGATTTTCAAGAATTCGACGGTTCTAGACCGTCGACGTTTTAAAGCGCTATAATTGACGGCTTTAGACCGTCGATTTGTTTCGCGCGTAAACGAATTTTTTCGCGAGCTAATTTCCGACTGTGCTAATTCGACGGTCCTTAACGGTCGAATTTAATGCCCTAAATTCGACGTCTTTGGACCGTCGAATTTTTTCGCATGTTAAATTCGACTGAGATAATTCTAATCAGTACCAGTCAAATTTTAGGTCGTAAATTCGACGATTCTAGACCGTCGAATTGTTTCACGCGTTAATTTGAATGAGCTAATTCGACTGTCACTAACAGTCGAATTTCAGGTCCTAAATTCGACGTCTTTGGACCGTCGAATTTTTTCTAGCGTTAATTTCGACTGAGCTAGTTCGTCTGTCACTAACAATCGAATTTCAGGTCCTTAATTCGACGGGTCTGGATCGTCGAATTTTTTCGCGCGTTATATTCGACGGTTGATGACCGTCGAATCAATTCGACGGTTCAGGACCGTCGAATGACGGAGTCGAATTTAGCGCTTTTTCACGTAGTGGTAGAGGCAGTGCTGAGATGTTTGCCTTGGAGTAAGATTGATGGGGGTGTTTGAGCTAGAAAGGAATTTTAGAAATATATGGTGATGGGTTGATTACTAGGCTTGCATTTGGTGTTGTTGGGCCCATTAATCTTTTGGTTTGGATAGTGGGGTCCAAATGCCACTACGCCAAAATCGCATTTTTGCGACGGACCAAGTTCTTCGTAAATTCATATTAGCGACGGGCTTCGGCAGCCGCATGGGCCGTCGCAGTTTGCTGTGGCAAATTTTAAACGACGAATAATGTCCGTCGCGTTTAAACGACGGATTACATCCGTCGCTAAATTATGTAAAGCGACGGATTTAGCGACGGATATCGGTCAGTCGTACAAAATTGTTGCGACGGATATCGGTCCGTCGTTAAATTTATGGGCGACAGCGTGATTGCATTTATTTAGGAATTTTAGCGACGGGTTTGGTCCGTCGCTAAATTTTCTCAACACCCACCACGTTTGAATTTATTTTTGAATCTATTGCACCTGATAGTCATCCAAATTATTTAAAACAAAAAAAAAATTAAAACCTAACAAATCATAATTATATCATATATGAAACTTAAAGTCCTTACATTTCTAGTGAAAAATAATATTAATATTTGTTACAAATTTACACATTGAAGTGAACCATTCTCCATAGAATGAGCAACTAGGCTTTATTTTGTTCCCAATATTGAAACCAATCTCTTGACCATACGTGAAGCTAGCCTTCATTTCTAATCTTTCCTTTATAGATACTTCCACCTCATACGTTAGCAAATCCATCAACTGGCCCACCTGCAAAATCCAGAATATAAAACATAAAGAGTATCAGTATTATAATGTAAGAACAAAAAAGGAAAAACAACAACAAAAGACAATGAAGCACCACCTACTCGTAAGAAATGCTAGGTGACAAGCTTGATAACTATTATATATACATGATGAAGCTTCAGTACTGGGATGAAATCGGAAACCTGGAGGCAATTCCATTTGATCCACTTTGGATAGAGCATTCACAAACAAAGCCAGCAAGCAGAGAAATTTTTAGTCAGCAGAGTCGAAGTAAGAGCGTGGACTGATCTGAAAATAAAAATAGAAATCCAAAACTGATAAGCATATAAATGTATTCAGCATCACTGAAACCAATTTACAAGCAAGAGAAACGATAGTTACTTGGATTGGAGGTAACTTGGGCCATTCCACTGCAGACATGGCAGGCATGCAATCGATCCAGTCTGTCAAAAAAATATACTGATCAGAGGATCCTGAATGTGCGATCGATAGGCATTCCCACATTCAATTGGACTACTGCAGGTTTGGGCAATCGTCCATTGAATTCACCAACCAGACAATCAATCATCAAATCACTGAGGTTTTGTGGCGATGCCCACACATGGTCAGGTGCACAATTTGGATGGTCTGGGTTAAGTGGAATGTGCCATGTGTAGAAAGATGAGTGCATAACAATGGTTAGCCATAGTCTGCTAAAGTATCATGCAATTCCTCAATAAATAAAAGCAGAAAATATGAACTACCAACTTAATCACGAATGACAAAAACGGTAACCCTCTTTTTGGCCTTTAATAAAATCAGTATCTTTAAAGAAAAAGGGTTACCCACCAGTTAAAATAATAAGAATAAAAAGATATACTATCCTAACAATTAAATTCTCAGGTTTTTTATTTGTACATGTGGGGCCTATGTTTTCATCATCCAAACCATTCACATAACTGGTCTCAACGTAGAGACGTAATGCTATCAAAATCTCTAAGATTGGTTGATCTAACCATTCAGCATTCATCCTCTTCTAATAATAACAGTTACAATGTTTTCTCTTAACCGTGTGTTAATAGGCATTCATAGGCCACCATATCGAAAGGTTGTGATCTTTTAATCTGGAAGATCCCTGGGAATCACTCATCCATGGTGGGGCCTGTCAGATTAATGGTTTAGATGACAAGATCGTGGGCCCCTGCATGTGCAAGATTCCTGTGTGTAAGCACACTATATGTTTTGCAGGATGACCAGGATCCTATAATTCTTCTTAAATAATAAGCAAACATAAAACGTTGGATCAAGCAATTTGTTCACCAGAACTAACCGTATATGTCAGCCCCACCTTTCAGTTATCCAACCTGTTCATCTGGTAGAAGTTGTGGTCTAGAGATGCCTCAAAATCTTCCATGCGGGATGATCTTAACCATCTGATACATTCTCCATTAAATGCGAACCACTGGCTGTAACTTTCCATTTGCAACTCGCCAACCTAATAGGCAGTATCATCTAACGAGCGCGACTTGGGTGAGACCCCGGAACCAGCTATGTGGGTGAGACCCTGAACCTAGGGCCCACCTGGATGTATTCTTTATATATCCATGCCGTCCATCTGTTTCTTCAGATTATTTTAGGATGCATTCAAAAAACATGAAGCAGAAGAAAATTTTAGGTGGACTACACCACAGGAAACAGTTCTCATTGAATGCCTACCATTAAAAACTTCCTGGAGTACACCATAATGTTTATTGACCATCCAATCTGTTGATAAGGTCACGTAGACAGGGATTAAAGGAAAAAACATATATTAGATTGATAGAAAACTTTTGTGGCCCATAAAAGGGTTTTAATGGTCGTTAACCAGTGTTTCTTATGGTGTGGTCCACCAGAAATTTGCATCTGCTTCATTTTTGGTTCCATGGCATAAGATAAGGTGGAAAAGCAGATGAACAGCATGGATATATAATTCATACGTTGAGGTGGGCTCCTACGGCCAGGGTCCCACCCACATCGCTAGTTCCAGGGTCTAACACCGTTAATTAATAATTAAGTTGGGCCATTCAGCCTCTTATATTTCAAATCCAAAACCTCCAGATTGCAAGTTTGGACATGTGACTTGAGGCATGATCACTCAATCAAGTTCAAAATATTGATCTAAACCGATGCTATAAATCTGGGTTTAATTTCTTTACAATTCATTGACTTACCTTTAGAGGTGAAGCGTCCTTCAAAATTATTGTGACTTAGATCAAGGCTCTTTCTTGAGGGATGAGAGTGCACCCAAATACGGCAGAATGCTTTCGTTCAAGGAGTTATCACTCAGGTCAAGGTGCTCTAGCTTGCTCAATCTGGACCATCTTTTGAAACCTGCATGCGGGTGACGTCATGTGTTTAAGGCCTTCTTAGAACAGGGAAAAATCTCAACCATTCTTAATATTTCATTAGAAAAATAAATAAATTTCCTCAAACGCAACATGCCGAAGAGGAATAATTACAACATCTTGTGCTAAGCATCAAACAGATAAAGCGAATAATTACAAAGGTTAAAAATGCTTCCCTAGGAGATGGCCTCATATCTCAACAACTCTTTTTTTGTTTTTTTCTAGTCATCATCATCGTCATTGAAGCCTTATACCAAGTTATTGCCTTTGGCTTGTTTTTTCAAGTCCAAATTGAAATTGATAGAATTACAGCTCAGAACCGAGAAATCCTGGATATGAATGCTAACGAGTTTTCAATCTGGCTATTTCCACTTCATTACACTAATAACTGCAGTACATTAATAAGTGCTCCAAATGCACCCTTAGAGATGCATGTAAATACCTTCACATCTCGGTCCAAATCCAAAATGGCACTGTTGAGTGCGTTTGGCTGCACTATCACATCGAATTTCAATTATTAAATTTCGATTCCCCTGTTAGCTTTTGTATTCATGTTACTTAGCTTCAAGTTCAAGGTAACATAGTTAACTTCCATCATTTCCTCCTTAATTAGATAAAAAAAATTCACAACTCAAATCATTTGGCTTTCCTATGGTAGCCTTGATTTCATCAATAAAGGTTAGATAGTTAAGACCATCAAAGAATAAATTACATAAAAGGCCAAAAGAGCAAACGTAACTGTAGTTCCATGGGATGTTTGCAATTCAATTTACCTAGCCAAATGGATGCAGCCCTGTTTCAAATCATCAAGGAAGGAAGAATGTTAAGATTGTAGGAGATAAAGGTACCTTCATGATCAACCCAACCACCCAGGTAATTCCAGGACAAATTGAGGCTCCGCAGTTCTCCCATGTTAAAATGATGATTTGCAGTACATAAATTAACCATAAAACCAAGCAACTGGAGAAAAATTAACTGCTTACAGGTTATTAAGATTCACACATGAGCTTAAATTTTCAGGGATTGGCCCTTCAAGATTGTTGTTAGCAACATTCCTGCAAAAGAGTTGCATCACTTAGTTACCTGGATAACAGATTTTAACAGTCCTTACAGATAGTGAAGATTTGTCATATTAGAGTATGGCATATTAATGTATATCAAAGGACTTCAACAACCATCAACATCCCCACTACTGGCCCAGCAGTGGACAGCAGCACAGAGGTACCACTGGACAGAGAAACAGACATTTGTTACAATGTCTTTATGAGCCATAAATCACATGGTTGGAATCATAAAATCAAAGTGTTACTTCAGAATCATAAAAAAAAAAAAAAAAATTGCAAAGTGGGATCTATCTTACTAGATGTTTCAAGATGATGAACAGACCTATTTGTTTCTCCAAACAACCTTGACTGTTCATTTGCACTGTATTAATCAGAAGCTTAGGATCATCCAATTGGCAAGACTTTTGCACCATGGCTTGCTCCTAATTGTATGAATGAAGAAACAGTTCGGATTGACAATAAGTCACCCTGTGTTCCATTTAAAGGTTTTGTGACGGTGTTGGGACATTAGTAAAACCCTTTAAATATTAAATATAATTTATCGATGTTTTTCTTTTGTCTTAATTGATTTCAGCAACAGCTAAAGCTGGATAATCTCAAATCAGCAATTAAACTGGACAAACGTTAATTGGTGATTAAGGCTCGAGCCTGAGCATGATTAAGGAATTCGGATCTAAACGAGTTACATCAGTCAGAGCTTACTTTGGTGATTCAACATTTTGCACACACGGACATAGAGAGAAGAAAAACACATGGGTTTGGGTGCAAGCTTGTCAGATTAGCATACCGCAAACTTGAGCAATGATGCTTGTTAAAAGAGAGTATGATGCAATGTTGAATGGCAGCCCCAAACCCATGTCTGCAAACCGCTGGTACATTTGACAGGATAGCTCCCCATTGGCTACATAGAACTGTAGAAGTAAATTCAGCATTAAATGTGGTAAGGAATATACAAATACATGAATACAGCTCAGTCAATGTGCTACAGATGTCCTTCAACAAATTTTTAAAAAAATGCAAATTAAGAATGGGAATTTTGTGAATAATGATATGATCAGACTGGTCTGATTGGGGAGGGAAAACAATGGAGATTTCAGTAAGGCCCACCTGAATGACATTATCTGTTTCATAGTTATTCGCAAGTCTCCCTGTGGCACCAGTCATGCTGAGTCCCCACCACACACACAAACCAGTCTTTGAATGTGCATTTCCAAATGGTCTGTCAAGCATGGAATTGACAGGATCATAATTGAGGCCCTGACACAATCGGTAAGCAAGTATTCACCGCCCCCAACTTTCTAACTCAACAGCCAATGATAATGAATGTCTTTTCTTGGGTTTACATATATTAAGCATATCAAACGTATGTAATCTAGGATTCAGGGATTTAGGCCAAAGATAGGAATGAACACGGGGAAAAAAAATGAAAATAGCGGAAGGGAAACTTTGCACTTGTGATGCTTATGATAGAATGATAGTAAAGATTTGTGTAAAGTCCCAATCTACAAGACAGATGATAGAAGCTTCGTGGTCCCTCAAACAGATTCCTTGATTTTTTGTAGATTAGAATGCTCTACTCTGAATCTGATATAGAGTAAAAAAGGAACGAAACAAAGTGATGCCCACAATTAGGGCTCACGTAACAGAAATCACTACCCCTACTGTTCGTTATAATTCAGCATCAACCATTTCAAGGTATATTAAATTGCAACAATAATATAAACCAAGTGACTTGTCATTCATCAGAGTTGCATATGCATTTTTTTTTACCTATTTCAGTATTATGAAGTAGATAATGCCCAAAGATGCATTGTGTGGCATATGCGCAGTCACAAAATGGTCAACTGTTGCCAAAAAATAACTTGTGATAAACTAACCTAGATAAAAGGCTAATGTCAATAGACAACCTCAGATGAATCAGCAAGGAAGCTTCCATAAGCACATGGTATCTAGTTGAAGCTTTGCTTCACAATTGACAAGAGTCGTGTACAATCAAAATAGGGTGCCTAAATACTTCTATTTCTTGAGAAATAAATGAGCCAAAGTACCAAAAAATAGTAGACAGTAACAACAGCAGAATGATAACGAAATTGATTTTTTTTTTCATGGTTATCGAAATCCTTTATTAAGAAAAGGAAAATTAAACACAACGACGACAATGAATGCAGTGAGAGCCCACATGCTAGGAAGACGCTTAGATATCATCCCTAGCACCTTAATGCGGCACAAGCTGGTCACACAAATACTTCTATACTCAAACAAAGGACTCCCACCATAAGTTACAATGCAAAACTGACATCCAATTTTGCAGAATTTTGCTGATAATTAAATTAAGCTAATGGACACTATTATCAGAAAATGGAGCACAGCATCATGAAAGAAGTTGAAAGGAAATTACATACTAGCTTAAAGAAACAGACAAAAATCAAAATGTGGTTTTCAAGGATGCATTGAGCACAATTAAAGAGAAACAGCAAGGCATAAGCTAACGGAGCTGACTGGACAAACAACAAAATACTTGAACAAAACAAAACAAAACAAAAAAAAAGTCTTTGACCAACTATTTCGGTCAAAGAAAAGGTTAAAAATTTTGTGCTACCTGGCATGAATAATCACCAGTAGAATAATACTAGATCACCTTTCTTCAGTCACTATCAACTATTAACATAGTGGGTGCATGAAGAAAAGGAAGAGGATCGCCATCCAATTACAGCATGGTCCTTTTTTTGCTATATCATCCCCTCTGTTGTTACACTGCAAGATGAGAAAAAGAAAGAAGAAAAATGTGGGTTGGATGGAAAATAAATATCTTTATACGTTCTCTCTATCCAAGTCTAGTTGACCTTATCAATGGGTTGGATGGAAAATAAATATTACTATAGGCCTTAGGAATATTTTAATGGTGTGCATTCAATCGCCACTGTTTTCTGTTGTGTGGTCCACCTGAGTTTTGGATCTTCTTAAAATTTTGGACCATGTCATAAAATGGGTAGGAAAAACGGTTGGATAGTGTGGATATCTGAAAAATTATCAAGGTGAGCCCCATGTGGGAAAGTTGAATGCAGGAGAGAAAGTTGGGAAGACGGTGCAACCCTTCTGTGGGGACCACCTTGACGGATGTATTCCTAATCCACGACGTCCATCCGTTTTTCAAGATGATTTTAGGGAATTACCCCAAAAAAGAATTATATCCAATTATCAGACGGACCATACCGACTGTAACACAAAATGGACACGGTAGAGTCCATTTTGTGTTACAGAGGATATCAGTGAAGGTAGATGCACCGTAGAGTCGGAACACAGTGGAGTTGTCGCTGCAAGTACACGTGGCACGGTGATGCATCGATTGGACTATACATCCAGCAGATGAGGTGACAACATTGATCTCGTCAGTCGCTAGAGATGACAGAATTTTTGAACGGTTGATATTTAGTGAAGGAAAATTGAAGACCGTGATCATCCTATAGGCATGAAAAGATAGGCCATCGATGATCAGGTCCACTTGATTGCAATTCGACAGAGTTCAATCCCCACTGTTTTCTATGGTGTGGTCCATTTGAGCTTTGTATTGGCACCATTTTTCCACTCATGCCCTAAAAAGAGCTGACAAAATGGATGGATGGTGTGGATAAAACACATACATCACAGTTGGCCCCACAGAGCTTGGGCCACATAGTGCCACAGGCATATCACCCTGTGGAGGGTGCACATCCATTTGGTGGATTTTCAAACGGACGGTGATGAAAGTTGTTTGGTGGTCTTTACCCCAGAATTATGACATTTAAAACATTTAATAGTCATACACAAAACTCTATTAGAACAGGTGATACGGTAGGAGCCGGCGTAACCGTGGTATGATGTATGTGTTATGTCCATTCATTTTACAAGATCATTTTAGGGCATGGGCCCAAAAATGAGGTAGATCCGAATCTCAAGTGGACCACACCACAGAAAGTAGTGGGGATTGAACGTCTACCATTGAATTCTTCTCGGAGGCCATAGAATGAAACATCAAGTTGGGCCCTAGGAAGGTTTGGGCCCTAGGAAGGTTTGAAAGGTGGGAGTCATTGTCCCCACTGCTTTTTTTGGTGTGTCCCACTTGTGATTTGGATCTGTCTCATTTTTTGGCTCATGACATAAAATGATCTTGCCAAATGGATGGACGGTGTGGATATAACACATAAATCATTGTGGGGCCCAGGCAGGTTGATGAATCAATCACGACCGTTCATGTGGTGGAACCTACTATGGATGCAAAATTATTTCGAATATACACAGATCAGATGATCCTATCCATCTGATCGGTCAAATCAAGAGAGCTTTCAGATCCAACCCAAAAACAAATAATAATAATAAAAAAATCAAGTGCAGGAATTATATTTTATAAACATGGGATATCTGTCACGAGTTCTGCCATATGGTATGGACGGTCTGGACTGACACATCACTCTACAGGGGATGGTAATTCCTCTGCTTATGTCTATACTAATACGAAAGAGACGGAATGATGTCCTTTTCGTCTGCTTTTTCATTGTATGAAATCTCATACCTCTAGAAGCTACGCCAAACAACCAAACGAGTATGAAACGGGGCTAGGAATTTCTTATCCGTCGAATTGCAATCAGCAACGAGTGATTTTTTTTTTTTTTTTTTGAAAAAACCCTCATTAGGGATCAACCATGACCAATTAGGGATTGCAAAACCCTGATTAGGGATCAACCATGACCAATTAGGGATTGTAAAACCCTGATTAGGGATTGCAAAATCCTGATTAGGGTTTCAACAATCAATGTTGGAGAGAGAGAGAGAGAGAGCTTTCATACCAGGTAACGGCCGTTGAGCTTGGAAGCTGAAAAAAACCACGGGAGCGGGGATGTGAGGCGTGGAAGCTTGGAAGCTGCAATGGCCACGACAGCCGGATGGGAGTAGTGGATTTTTGGGGAGAGAGAGAGAGAGGAAGACTGAGAGACAAAGGGAGGAATGGCGGGAGACGGTAGAGGGAAGAGGTTTTTGGGGATTTTTTTACACTGCATCTACCGTGCGGAGTAAAATCGGATTGCATCTTATCGTGCGGAGTAAAATCAGTTGGGCCCACCTAGAATGCATGTGTTTTATCTATTTCGTCCATATGTTTTTCCAGCTCATTTTAGTGGTTGAGCCCGAAATATAAGCATATCCAAATCTCAAGTGGACCATGCCACGGGAAACAGTGGGAATAATGATTGCCACCGTTGAAACCTTCCCAGGCCCTACAGTGATGTTTATTTGTCATCAACCTGTTCATAAGATCACATGGACATGGATGAAGGGAAAATACAAATATCAGCTTGATCCAAAACTTCTGTGTCCCCTGAGAATTTTTCAATGGTAGACATTCAGTTGACACTTTTCCTATGGTGTGGTCCACTTTAGATTTTGATATGCTTCATTTTTTGGCACCATACCTAAAATTATCTGTTAATATAGATGGACAGAGTGGATAAAATACATAAATCACAGTGGGCCCCACAAAGTTGACTCTAGCGCGCGGAGTTACTCAGTACGCAGTCCGCTTCCAATCCCACTGAATTGGCTGCCGTTTGTGTATATACTCAGGTACGCGAGTTGCCTGTTGTACGCAGCCGGCTGGAAATTCCAGTAGGCGGAAGGTACATGGGCCCACTGCAATGTTCGTGAGAAATCTATGCCGTCCATCATTTTCGCAAGCTCATGTTAAAGCTTGTCATCCAACCTGTTCATAAGATCACATGGACATGGATGAAGGGAAAATACAAATATCAGCTTGATCCAAAACTTCTGTGTCCTCCAAGAATTTTTCAATGGTAGACATTCAGTTCACACATTTCTTGTGGTGTGGCCCACTTTAGATTTTGATATGCTTCATTTTTTTGCACCATACCTATAGTTTTCTGTTAAGATGGATGGACGGAGTGGATAAAATAATGTAAATCACTGTGGGCCCCACAAAGTTTACTCCGCACGTGCGGAGTTTCCCGCAATCTAGCTTCCTGGGCGGCCGGGGCGTGAATTAGGTGTTACCCGGGAACAGCTTAATGGGTGTTACACCCACCATATGGCCCACATGGATGATATTTTGTATATCCATGCCGTCCATCTGTTTCTACAGCCCATTTTAGGATGACTTTCCAAAAATTATGTAGATCCAAATTTCAAGTGGACCATAGCGCTAGAAATAGTGTGATTGAGTGCCCCACCATTAAAAATTCCAAAGAGCCCATCGTAAGGGTTTTGTAATGTTTATTTGCAATCCAAGCTCTTGATAATGTCAATAAAGTCTTGATGAAGGGAAAATATAAAGATCAGATTGATCTAAAACTTTTGTGGGCCACAAAACGTTTTTAATGGTTATACATCACTGTTTCTAGTGATATGGTCCACCTAATATTTGAATCTTCTTAGGATTTTGGATCACATCCTAAAATGATATGAAAAAAGAGATAGACGGTGTTGATATATAAAAACTACAACAAGATGGGCCCCACACGGTTAGGGTAACACCCACTAAGCTGTTCCTGGGGTAACACCTAATTCGCACCCCTTGGCCACTGGCCTGTGCTTTGTGGGCCCCTCCATGACGTATGTGTTTTATCCACGCTATCTAGCCATTTCTGAAGATTGTTTTAGTGCTTGATCCAATAAATGAGTCAAATCTAAATCTCAGGTGGACCACACCACAGGAAAATAGTATTGATTGAATGTCCACCATTAAAAACCTCGTAGGGCCCACTATATTAATTATTTGACATCCAATCTCTTAATTAGGTCATACAGACCTGGATGTAGGTAAAAAACAAATATCAGCTTGTTCCAAAACTTCCATGGCCCTCAATAAGTTTTTAACAGTGGGTGTTCAATTAAAATTGTTTCTTGTGATGTGGTCCACTTGAGATTTGGATCTACCTCAAATTTGGGCTCATGCCATAAAATGATCTACGAAAATGTGTGGATAGAGTGGATGAAACACATTCATCATCGTGGGGCCCACAGAGCACCGATCACTTGGCATTGACGGGTGGCAGGGTCACTAACTAATCCGCATCCGTTATCCCAACGGTATGACCTCAAGTTGATATATTTTATGTATATCTAATCCATCCATCTGTTCTTTTATATCATTTTAGGATGCAATAGCAAATATTAGAAAGATCAAATTCTCAATGGCTAGATTAGAGTTTGGGGTCCAATGACTATACATTTATTAGGTTTTCACGAGGTCAACAAGTTGCGCCGCAATTTGGACCTAAAAATTTGGCCTAATTTGGAAATCTAATCCATTCACTCTATTATATTCATCAATAACTTTGATTTGACTGGTCACTTGCCCTGATCAAGTTTAAGATGAGAAAGATACTAAATAGATAAAATTGATCAATGATGGGCCATATCTTGTAACCTAACCATTAGATTTGAGTGAAATTTAATCTAAACATCTAAAGTCATTTACTTTTCAATTTGGACCAATCAGATTGTCCAAAATTTGTCTAGCTCTAGACAAACTGAATGTACACATTTAAAGAGTCTTTTATACGGATATGATTCGGGCTTAATTTTGTTTTCAATAATAATTACCACGTTCTAAACATATCTGACCATTCAGATCAAGTTTAGGATGACTTGATCATAGAATTTGATCAATCTCATCATTATAAATTTTCCTTACAATTAATTAACATCATTGTATTAGGGCCTTCATTTTTTGCACCAATGAATATGTATGTATGCATAAACCAATCTGATAACCAGTTAACTGAATGAGTGTAATTTTTCATTTTCAACTATCCAATAAATGTCCACCAATAAATTTGGCCCACTCATTTCGAATTTCTCGCTTTTATTTAAACCACAATTTTTTTCCAACATTTTTTTTCAAAACTGATAAAATCTCTTTTTTTTTTTTATCAAATATCTCAACTTTTATTTCTTTTCAAAATATCATTTTTTTTTTAAAATCAAACTTCTTAATTTTTTTGAAATACAAAATCTTAATTTCTTTATAAAAATTTCAATTTTTTTACAAACTTATCAATTTTATTCGAACTTCTCAACTTTTTTCAAATGGCCATTTTTTTTTTTAAATCTCAATTTTTTGAATCTTATTATTTTTCTAAATCTCAATTTTACTAAAAAATTGTTAATTGATTTTCAAACCTCTCAACTTTTTTTGTTTGAAAATCACAAATTTCTTTTTTAACTTCACAATTTTCTTTTTCAAAAAGTTTAATTTTGTGAAAATTTGAAAAGAAATTTCAAACATATTAATTTTATTCAAATTGAGAAATTTTGTTTTTAAAATCTCTTAATTTTTTCTTTCAAATTACTAAATCTGTTATTTTAAATATCAAATTTTTTTAATTTTTAAAAAATATCAGTTTTTTTTGGTATCTCATTTTTCTTAAATTTTATTTTCCGACGGACCTTATTTGGGGGCATCTATTCGGGCTGGGATTAGCGACGAACCAAATCCGTCGTTAAATAGCGACGAGTTAAGTCCGTCGGAAATTATAATTTTGCGACGGACTATGTTCGTCGGTAAATAACGCGACGAAATCCCGCCTCAATTTCGCAAAAGCGACGGAATATTTTAAAATACGACGGAGAAGATCCGTCGTTAAACCAAGCAATTTTTGCGACGGTCAATGTCCGTCGCAAAATCCGTCGCAAAAATGCAATTTTGGCGTAGTGTGCAATTTGATGGCACAAATGTAGTCACTGTATTGGACGGCAATGATCTTTGATCGCCATCGTTCAAAGGCTATAAATGAAATTGGGTTAAATATTATTGTTGGGCCCATTTGCTAATATCATGTGTTTTCATGCCCAAATCTCCATATGGACAACCAATATCAATCCATACACCACCTGGGACTTATGTCATCCCTCCTCCTTCATGATACTATGTGTCTGGGACATGCAAGTTTGATGGCGATGAAGGCTCGTCCTATGTGCATCCATTAAGTCTATTAGTATTATGCACATAAAAATGTTTCCACGTGTGATCATGGGCCTCCTTTTTAAGTGACAGTTTTACTCATGGCCAAGTGTTGGCCTACAACATAACAAGTGTCCCATGATTTAAGGACAAATGAACCCAACTCAACCAACCATTAATTTAACAAGACCCACCAATAGTGTCAATAATCACTTGGACATGATGGTGGTTCTTGTTGTCCATGGAGAACTAAAAAAAATCATAAAGGCTTACAAGAAAACAAAGGCCTAAAGTGTCGGGGAATTGGTCCCAAGTGAAGTGACAAAACTGGCCTTCCTTTCCAATAGGCTGAGAATGATGAGCTCTGGGGATTGGGCTCCTTTGGAGCACTAAGGGTTTGCCAGAAGTAAGTTGGCCAAATTGAGGGACAAGGTTTCCTTCATAGAGATTGTTCAGTTGAACTATATTTGGGCCCTAATTTGGTCAGGTGTGCAGCATACCAACTGAGGGAAATTGCCTTCCTTGGAGGATGATGGGTGGACTGCATGTAGCTAGATTAGAATAGGGAGTTCGACATGGATATCAGACGGTTGAAGAAATGCCCTAATTTGGCTAGGACATGTGGCATTGTGATGTGCACTGGTGGGACCAATGGTGCGGAGTGTGCAGGTGCAGAAATGGAGGTGATGGTATTGAAGGACTAGATGGATGATACTGTGAGACGACTAGATTGGGCCTCGATCATGTAATAGTTGAGGTGCCCGACGAAATGGGGCCCATTTGTTAAAGGTGGCCTGATGAGGCCAAGTGGAGATTATCCAACCCTTAGACCAACTTTGACTTGATCTCCGATGCAAATGAGTTGGGTGAATTTAGCATATGTGTACGAAAGAGTTTATAACTTGTTGAGTGGACAACCATGGGAATTTTATACTTTTTGTTAATTGGAGTTTTCATTCTAGAGGTGATAGTCCACCAATGACCAACATAAGCCAACAGAGTCTTTCTTTGTTTTGTTTTGGGACGACAAATTCTCCTAGTTGCCATATTCAAATTATATGATAACCAGAAAACAATGCCTTAGAAAAGTTGTTCCCAGGTCCTGATTTGGCAATAGTCTAGTGATATGTACCAATTTAGTATGTCACCCTTCATAATTTTTTGAAAAGTTGAATTACGACCCACCATTGCCTGATACGGCATCAAGTTTAGTACAAAATGCTTTGAAGTATGCTATAGGGCACCAGCTACTGTCATACATCTTGATCTTGAATACGTTGAATTTTTGGGTACCTAGTAATCTACGGAGGGACAAAGGTCCCAAAATAATGTGAATGGGATATTCATGCTTTGGTTCCTCTACAACATATTCTCCATAGCTCGAAGTTATTCTTAAATATGCTCTCAGAGTCGTTCGATCTCCGAGGAGCTAGACCGAAGGAGTTTTACACCTTATGATGCATGAAACACTTCTTTATAGTAGTCAACCGCGTTGATGCTGTTGGGATTGGACACCTCAAATCTCCATGTACAAAGGTTTCTGGACCCTTTTTGGGCATTGTCGATCGGTTGACTGACCGGTCGGCAGGGGCCGTCGGCCGATTGACGATGAGCTCCGACCGGTTGACAGGTTTCCTAGTTAGGTTGTGTTTCTTGCGTGGTTTTGCACAAGGAGTTTCTAATTCCGGTTTTTCTTCTATTAAAGGGGATGTAATCCGGGATTAGGGTTACCGCCAATGGGCCAAGGGATTGAGAGAGTTCTAGGGCAAGAGAAAGAGCTATGTGGAAGCTAGGAGTTCTTTGGGATGAGAGAAAGGGATGGGTTTGTCCTTCTCATGTGAGAATTAGCTTTGTTAGCTTGGGATTTCTCTTGTGGGCTGTGATCCGAGTTGTGTTTCTTCTCTCTTGTAACTTTTGATATCATAGTGGATTGGTGGCCCTCCATGCCGTGGTTTTTTACCCGTGAGGGGTTTTTCCCCGTAAAATTCGAATTGCTTCTTGTGTGTGTCGATTTGCTTGTGTGATTGCCATTGAGGTTTGTTCCTTGCCTGCTTTGATTGCTTCCTCTGCAGGGCTCCTAACCCTAACAAGTGATATCAGAGATAAGGTTGGTAGGCGTTACACTGATATCAATAAGTGGTATCAGAGATAAAGTTAGGGTGGAGTAGAATTTGGATCTGAGACGAGAAGATGGGATCAAGTACGAGATTCGACTTGGAGAAGGATTCGGTGAAAGAAAAATATGGAAAGCGATTAGCATCTATGAAAGAAGTAAAGTGGAAGAAGGTGGATCGGTACACCAATATCTCAATCAGGTTCATCGACTGCGATCGAGTTTGATCGGGAGAACATTTCACGGTGGAGCCGCGGGATCGACAGCGAGATCCATGGTTGCTCGTATGTGGCAAGTGCCTAAGGGCCATATGAGAAGAGCAATAAAGGTGCGTGAAGGTGCAAAGATGAAGTCAATAAGGCACGAGAAGCGGTGGAGTTATGATAAAGATGATATGATGAAGTGAGGATGGTTTGATTCAGCGTTTGAAGCCTTAATAGAGATTGTTGGAGTAGCCTTCAAATTGTGCACGATTTGGGTGATCGGACCGGTCGGGCGATTGGTCTGACGGTTTGGCCCAGATGCACAACGAGGCTGCTGAACAGATTCCATGTGCCCTAGACCAGTTGGTGGTGTGGCTGGACACAACGAATCTGGAAGTTTCCTATTGCAAATCGGTCTCTTGCGCGGTTTTGCGTAAGAGGTTTCTAATTTCAGTTTTATGCCTATTTAAGGGGTATAATGCGGGATTAGGAGTTTTGCCATTGGGGCCATATTTCCTAGATGAATTGAGAGGGTTCTAGGGTAAGAGAAAGAGCTTGAGGAAAGATTGAGATTCTCCGGGATGAAGAAAAGGACTGTGCTTGTCCATTTCATGTGAGAACAAGCTTTGAGTTGCTCAGGATTTCCCTTGTGAGCGTTTTGTTTCTTCATTCTCTGTAAACTTTTGTTAATCATAGTGGATTGCTTTGTGCCGTGGTTTTTTACCCGTTGAGGGGTTTTTCCACGTAAAATAGGATTGTCTCTTGTGGTTGAATGCTAGTGTGGTTTGATTACATTGTGTTTCTCGTTTGATCTCATATTCTGTTGTGGTGTTGTTCGGCTTCCGCTTCTGCTGTCGGCATCCCTAGTCCTAATAGATGCCACTATTGCTCTCATTAGGAGGAGGCTGGATGTGACTCCAATTAGGGGGAGGTTGTTGGACTTCGCTCTTAGTTGAAGTACGTTAAGACTATAACTGACTCTTAGTTGCTAGAGGATGTTGAAACTGGCTCTCATTAGGGGAATGATGTTGGAATTGGCTCCCATAAGAGGATGGTCCGGAACCATATAGGTAGAAGTGAAATCCAAAACTAGGGTAGAAGTAAGAGTAAGTGTAAGAACTGGAGAAGACTGATGGAAAATTAATTGTGGCACTTAATGTTCGCAACAATGCATTTTAGGCAATGGATATAGCCCCACCCTAGAGGAACCGTGTTATTGGGTCCTACAACTTCTTGATACTGAGGACCATGTTAGCTTGAAAGGGATTGTTGAGAACTCATCGGCTGAATGCCTACGTGACTCAAGAGTAAATAGAGTTGCAAGTATGTCCTCTTGGGTTATTATGGCCACACGAGATTGAGTGAAGATTAACGGATGATTATTGCTGACCATGAGGACATCGAATGTGGAGATCATTTTTAGGCCTAATGATGGCACTCTTACTTCTTGCTCCTTTTTAGATGTGTGTGTGTATAATTCTTATAGTGTGCTAGGAGTGTGCAATGTACGAATGTAACTATGGCTTCTCAGCTTTAATGGGTTTCCTAAGAGATATTCCTTTCAGGCCAAATAGACAAGTTTTCAAGTATGTGCTTGGGTGATGCTTTTCAGGAAGCCTTCTTAATGCTAAGACTAGAGAGGAATTCTTTACAGCCCTGATAGGTTCCTACAGGACACATAGTGCTCCTAATGTAGGGTTCCCGACAAAAGAAAATAAATGCAAAAAAGTAAATAGGTAAAAAGTAAAATGTTTAATCTTAAAGGTTAGAATGTAAATTATTGAAAAGTAAAGTGTTGTGATATAAATGGGCTAGTACTAAATTTCATATTTCAATTCAGGTCTGGCTAGTAGTTAACAATCGTCAGTGGGGTTGACAAAAGATGTATGGGAGAGAACTCGTGAATACCACTTTCTTGATTGAGAGTTGCTGCTAGCCAACTGCATTTGTTATATAAATGTTATTAATAAATTGTCTACTATAAATTAACCAATAAATATTTTAAAAATACATTTAAAGAAATGCAGAATTACATTTGAACTCATAAACACCAGAGCAGGGCTGGAGGGACTCAATCTAGGCTTTTATATATAAACAACAAAAGCCTAGAATGACTAATAAATGGGACTTACTTTTAGGTTCAGACCCAGTCCTTGGGCCACATAAGCCAGCCCAAGTCCCGCTCCAAGCAATCCAAGCCTGGGAGCCCAACAGGCGAGCTGGTCCATTGACAAACCTAGTTTTAATAGCCATAGCCTATCCATGCTATGGTCCACCAAATGACGACCCAGTCTTTGCAGCCAGTCCCGTTGATAAGTCATGTCGACTAAGGTGTTGCGCAGCACGCCAACAACGCCGGTGAACCGAGATCCAATCTCCGGTCTCACCCACAAACGATAAACAGGAAGATATAATAACTAGAAGTAGAATTCACATAAACCAACAATCCACAAGACAGATTTTACGTGGAAAAACCCCAAACAAGGGTAAAAAACCACGGTGCAAAACTCCACTATCAAGAAGAACGAAGTTACAAGCAATACACTTACTTTCTCCTATGCTCTCATGCACAGAGATGACCCTTTTGCTAATCCTCTCGCCTCTTTTTCAACTTGGACGTATAGAAACCTTAATCTCATAGTATAATCCCGGATTACACCCCTTTATATAGTAAAACTGAAAATTACAACTCAAAATAGGAAACCCCGCACTTAAGCTCGCGGCCGGTCGGGCACCCGGTCATTACTGGGTCGAGCGCCCGCCCATTACAAAACACGTCCAGCGAGAAATAACATAAAACAGACCATTATCGGGCGCCCGGTCGTTTTGACCGTCGGGCGCCTGACCGTTCACAAAACAGTCCAGAGACTGATGTCTCTTACGCATGAATATCGGGCGTCCGGTCATCAGACCGTTCGGGCACCCGGCCATCCATTGGTGTGACTTGGCTCCACACTCAACAATCTCCCACTTGAAGACACATCACCACATGATCCTTCGTCTTCTACATCCGAAGTACACCACCTCTCAGTTTTCAAACCTAAAGACCAATCAAATCTGAAAATAGCTTCAGCTTCTCCCGTGTGACCGCCTTGGTCAACATATCTGCAGGATTCTCACTTGTATGAATATTCTCCAAAGCAATCGATCCATCTTCCAGTAACAAACGTATGAAGTGATATCTGATGTCAATATGCTTGGTCCTCGAATGAAAGGCTGAATTCTTAGCCAAGTGTATTGCACTCTGATTGTCACTGTACAACTTGCAATCTGCTTGCTTCTTCCCCAACTCTTTCATAAAACCTTGCATCCATACCATCTCCTTGCACGCTTCTATAGCTGCAACATACTCTGCTTCTGTTGTACTGATGAATATTATCTTCTGTAATTGGGAGACCCAACTGACTGCAGCACTACCTAGGGTAAAGGCATACCCTGTAGTGCTCCTTCTGCTGTCGATATCCCTTGCCAAATCTGAGTCGACGTAGCCTTGTGGCTTGATTTTCGATCCTCTATAACACAGCCCTACATCCACAGTACCTATCAGGTATTTGAGGATCCACTTCACAGCTTCCCAATGTTCCTTCCCGGGGGTTGTTCATGTACCTACTAACAACTCCCACTGCTTGAGCAATATCTAGCCTCGTGCTAACCATAGCATATATGAGGCTCCCTATAGCTGATGCACAAGGGACTTTAGCCATGTAGTCCCTTTCCTCCTATGTCTTAGCTCCTTGCTCCTTAGAAAGCTTAAAGTGGTTGGCTAATGGAGTGCTAACCGGCTTAGCACTTTCCATGCTGAATCGATCAAGTACCTTGGCTATGTACTCTGCCTGTGACAAAACTAGCTTCTTATTTTCCCTATCACGCTTTATCCTCATGCCTAAGATTTGTTTTGCAGCTCCTAAATCCTTCATGGCAAACTCTGTAAATAGTCGTCTTTTGAGATCTGAGATGTCTTTCATGTTTGATCCGGCCACAAGCATATCATCAACATACAGAAGAAGGATGATGTACGACGTATCAAACTTCTTCAAGTAGCAACAGTGGTTTGCATGACATCTCCTGTATCCGTTTCCCGACATGAAACTGCCAAACTTCTTATACCACTGCCTCGGGGTCTGCTTCAGGCCATATAGACTCTTCTTCAGTTTACACACCTTGTTCTCCTTTCTTGGTGCCACGTTTCCTGTCGGTTGATGCATGTATATCTCTTCTTCAAGGTCTCCATGAAGAAAGGTTGTCTTAACATCTAGCTGCTCTAGATGTAAGTCCTCTGTAGCCACTATACTTTAGACCATGCGAATCATAGACATCTTCACCACAGGTGAAAATATTTCTGTGAAATTGATACATGCCTTTTGTTGGAACCCTTTCACAACCAGTCTAGCCTCGTACCGTTTCGAACCATCGTGCTCCTCCTTCAATCTGTAAACCCACTTGTTATGAAGAGCTTTCTTACCCTTAGGTAGAGTGACTAGCTCCCACGTACGATTGGACTCAAGAGAGTCCATCTCGTCATCCATGGCCTGCTCCCACTTAACCCGCATATCTAACCTTAACACCTCTTCAAAACACTCTGGCTCACCATTATCTGTCAACAGTAGATAATTTATGGAGGGTGAGTATCGGACCTTGGGTCTCCTCTCCCGAGTAGACCTCCTCACAACAGGTGTTTGCGGCTCTACCTCATCATGCTCCTATGCATGCTCATCCTGTGGCACTGTAACACCCGTGTCCGGTAACTCTTCCAACTCTACGAATTCCTTCTCATCAGCCTTATTCTGCTTTTGCTGCAAACTGTCTTTATGCATCCCTTTTTTATTGAAAACTACGTCCTTACTTCTAATGATTTTTCGGTTCTTAGTATCCTAAAACCGATAGCCAAAATCATTCTGCCCGTAGCCTATAAACGTGCACCTTTTGGACTTCGCATCCAGCTTGTTTCTGTGCTCTGCATCAATGTGAACATAAGAAGTGCAACCAAACACTCTGAGATGTGTAAGGTTCACCTCTTTTTCAGTCCACATTTCTTCTGGTAGCCCACGATCCAATGCTGATGAGGGACTTCTATTTATGAGATATACGGCAATATTCACAGCATCCGCCCAAAAGGTCTTGGGCAACCCTGCATGTAGCCTCATGCTCCTAGCGCGCTTAAGGATGATCCTGTTAATGCACTCAGCCACACCATTTTGCTGCGGTGTCCCTGGAATCATTTTCTGATGTTTGATCACATTTACTGCACAATACTCCTCAAACCTCTTATCACAATACTCTCTCCCATTATCTGATCTGAGACACTTTACAGTTTTACCTGTCTCATTTTCTACCATAACCTACCACTTCTTAAATATATCAAATACATCAGACTTATGTTTTAAGAAATAAACCCACAGTTTTCTACTAGCATTATCAATGAAAGAAACAAAATAATGTGAACCACCAAGAGATGATACCTGTGTCGGCCCCCACACATCAGTGCGTATAAGCTTCACAGATGCATCTTTGGAGCTAGCGCGTCTTGTTTTCTTGAAACTTACCCTATTCTGCTTGCCATACACGCAGTCCTCGCAAAATTTCAGATCAATTGTTTTCAACCCTGGTAGCTTCCCCTTTGACAATAGCACTTTCATCCCTTTCTCACTCATATGTCCCAACCTCTGATGCCATAACTGCCAATTCACTCCAGTTGATGCGACTGCGAGTGAACTATATGATCTGGAAGTCACGTACATGGTACCTTCCTTCTTGCCTCGAGATATTACCAGGGTACCTTTCGTGACCTTCTATGCATCGCTCGTGAATGTCGTCACATATTCGGTATCGGCCAACTACTCCATTGAGATCAAATTCCATCTCAAACTCGGTACATGTCTGACATCCGTCAACTTCAAGATCGTTCCATCTTTTTGACTTAAGTGAACGTCTCCCTTGCCAACAATAGTGCATGGCTCATCATCACCCAGGTAGACTCTTCCAAAGTTACCTGACACATAATCACGAAGAGCTTCTTTTGACGAAGTGGCATGAAACGAAGCACCCGAGTCTATAACCCAAGACTCATTCCGCGCATTAAGAGACAAGATCAACACCACTTTGTCACTCTCCTCAGATAGATTCACTGAATCGTTCCCACCTTAAGAGCTTTCTTTTTATTTCTTGAGCTCCCTACAATCACGCTTCATGTGACCCTTCTTCCCGCAATGCCAACACCCGTCCTTGTCTTTTGGTCCCTTAGACTTATTCCTCGACTTAAAACGCCCATGTTTATTGCTACCTTTGTTTGAAGATCTTCCTCTTCCTTCAATGTTTAGAGCATTCCCTGAATCCCTTGAAGCTCCCGATGCCTTCCTTCTAGATTCTTCGCTTAGAATTAGACCGGCCACATCATCGAATTTCAACTTCGTAAATCCTAAGGAATTACTCACAGCAATCACCAAACCATCCCAACTGTCTAGCAAACTGGACAAGATCAATAGTACCCTGATCTCATCATCAAAAGTGATGCCAACAGATTCCAATTGGCACGTGACTGTATTGAACTCGTTTAGATGTTCATCCACGCCCCCACCATCTGACATCCTCATGTTCAATAGTTGTTTCATAAGATGAACCTTATTGGATGCCAAGGGTTTCTCATACATCGTAGCCAAAGCTTGCATTAATTCTTTTGTGGTCTTTACTTTGGACATATTGAAGGCGACGCTCTTAGACAAAGAGAGTCGAATCGTTCCTAAAGCCTTTTGATCCACTAAAGCCCATTCATTATCTATCATCTTCTCTGGTTTCTTCTATTTTCCTCCTAAAGGAATGTAGAGGTCCTTCTGATACATATAATCCTCCATCTGCATCTTCTAGAAGGTAAAGTTTGAACAATCAAAATTCACAATTCTAGTTTTCCCTTCTTCCGTCATCGCTCCCACTTGAACTAAACCAATAGCTTTGATACCAGTTGTTGCGCAGCACGCCAACAAAGCCGGTGAACTGAGATCCAATCTCCGGTCTTACCCACAAACGATAAACAAGAAGATATAATAACTAGAAGTAGAATTCACATAAACCAACAATCCACAAAACAGATTTTATATGGAAAAACCCCAAACAAGGATAAAAAACCACAGTGCAAAACTCCACTATCAAGAAGAACGATTTACAAGCAATACACTTACCTTCTCCTTTGCTCCCTTGCACGGAGATGACCCTTTTGCTAATCCTCTCGCTTCTTTCTCACCTTGGACATATAGAAACCCTAATCTCATAGCCTGATCTCGAATTACACCCCTTTATATAGTAAAACCGGAAATTACAACTCAAAATAGGAAACCCCGCACTTAAGCTCCCGGCCGATCGGGCGTCCAGTCATTACTAGGTCAGGCGCCCGCCCATTACAAAACACGTCCAGCAAGAAATAGCATAAAACATACCATTATTGGGCGCCTGGTCACTTTGACCGTCGGGCGCCCAACCGTTCACGAAACAGTCCAGAGACTAATGTCTCTTACGCATGAATATCGGGTGCCCGGTCATCAGACTGTCCGGGCGCCCGGCCATGCATTGGTGTGACTTGGCTCCACACTCAACATAAGGAGTGTACGACCGAGGATTCTTCTGGGCAATTTCTTCCCAGACTAAAACCACCATAACTTGCGCTACCATATCACCTTTCCTGCCAACTCCAATATCTTCCTAGACCAACCGTAATTGGTCACTGATAGGCAAACCAGCATGACTTGTGTTGGAAATACCATCGTTCCTGCTAACATGCACTTGTGCAGGATATCCATACCGAAAAAACGGTGGGTCCGTCATTGATACCACCTGGAACAAAAAACCAAACCTTTCTTAATTTGCACCAGGTAGGCTACACCATTGCTGTAATCAGTAGACAACAGCCGGTTCACTTAACCTACATGTGTGGCCCACCTAGTGAGCGGGTTAGCCTGAATTTCAAGAAGAGTGATCCTCACGGTGGGCACTGCCGTTTTCATGGAACTGATGTTCTAGTCAACTGGATGAAGGGAAAACACAAATATTAACTTGATTCAAAAACTTTGGTGGCCCCAAAATGTTTTCAAGTTTGGTTGTCCAATCCCCACCGTTTTCTGTGGTGTGGTCCACTTGAACTTCGGATCTGCTTCATCTTTAGGTTCATGTCTTAAAATGAGCTCGAAAAATAGATGTAGCTACGGACGGTATAAAACGCATAAATCAAGCTGGCCACACAACGCCTAATACATCAACGTACCACCGATGGGGTTGGTGTAGATGCGGATTTCCTGCAAAGCCTTCCGCAGGAACTTTCTGCACTTGGGATGCTAGGTGGGGCTACCATGATATTTGTGAGAAATCCATCTCTTCCATCCGTTTTTTGAGTTCTTTTTAGGACTTCAACAAAAAACTAGGTAGATCCAAAACACAAGTGATCCACACAAGAGAAAACAACTGAGATTCAAAGTTTGCATGGCCACAAAAGTTTTCGTATAAAAGTTTTTTGTGTTTTCACTTCAACCCCGTGGAAATGAACTTATAAACGGTTTGGAAGGCATATAAACATCAAGGTGGAGCCAGGAAGATTTCAACAGTGGGAAGCTTTCCTTAGTTTTCCCTCTTGTGTGGCCCACTTGAGCTCTGGATCTGACTAATTATTTTTATAAATGTGCTAAAATGAGAATAAAAAAACGGATGGACGGAGTGGATTTCTAACAAACATCACAGTAGGCCCCACCTAGCATCCCAGAGCATGAACTTCCTGCGAGAGGCTTTAGCAAGAAATCCGCGTCCGGTTGGTGTTGGCAAAACCACCTAATCCGCCTCCCTTCCAACCAATGTGGCAGTAGATGGTGAAAACGCACGCTGCCGTCATAACGCTAGTCAACTATGTTTTGATAATTCCGGGCGCGGCTTCAGTGGATCCCCGGATTCACCGAGGTGGGTGAGATCGCTGATGTATGTGCCTTATATCCACTCTGTCCACCCGTTTTGAAAACTCATTTTAGGGCATGATTCAAAAAATAAAGCAGATCCAAATATCAGGTGGACCATAATATGTGGAAAAATTGATAATTGACAATTAAAAACTTTTATGGTATCTTCATCCAGGTCTTTGTGAACTTATCATCAGGTTAGATGGCAAATAAACATTCCGGTAGCCCCCATGAAGTTTTTAATGGTGGGGATTCAATTAAGACTGTTTCCTATGGTATGGTACAACGGTAGAATTGGACCTGCTTTTGGAATCATTCCCTAAAATGAGCCATCAAAATGGACCGACGGTGTGGATGTAAGGCACATACATCAGTGGGCCCCACAGGATCCATCAACTTATGTGGATCCCTGCTAATTCCACGCTCGTGTGGGTCCCTGCCCATCCACACGAATCTACACGCGCCAATATAGAACACTTCTGGGAGATCTGAACTTTCCATCTGAAGGAGCTGATGTTCAGGTTTTCTGCTACAAACATCTGGAAGTTTCAAGAGGCCCACAATCGAAAAATTAATCTGATGTTTAAATTAGATCAGAAAAGAACCCGAATCACCATCTACGAGGAACTGTAACGTGTGTGGTGCTTCCCTGACTCCCTTACATCTACGGGAATCTCACCGTACGTAGATTGGATGGGCCTTACAAAAAAATGGGATTGCATCTAATGTACAGTTTGGACAGCAAATACAAAATAACAGTGGGCCCCACACGCTCGAACAATATGGAACTCACATGCATCGGAACCCATCTGATCGTTCCCCACTTTATTAAATATTAAGGGCGCATTTGGATCATTAGTTACTTATGGCACAAGTAGCTTATCTTAGTTTCTACTTATTATGAAAATAAGTATGTTTGGTAAACAACATACTTATTAGTTTTTCCTCTCTTTCATCTCTCCGGAAAAGTTAAAATGCTAAAAAATTACCTGAAGTGATTATGTACTTTTAAGTAACAAAGTTACTTATTACTAATCATAAACCAAACTTACTTATATGAAATAAGTTACTTATCTACTGCTGTAAGTAGAAAAAGTAACTTATTTGGTAGTATCCAAATGGGCCTTGAATATTAGCTGTAAAAATTTCGCAAGAAACTTGAAAAGTTGACTAAGTGAGTCGACTCAACGAGTCAAATCGAGTTGAGATCTCTGAGATTTTAAACGCTGATCCTGAAATGGTACAAAACTGTAATACTGAATTGAAAGCTATGAAAGTTGATGCAGATGTAAATTATTAGCGGTAAATTAGGCTTACCATCCTTTTTGCCCACAGGACTCTGAAGGAGTCGGAGGAGCTGCAATTGGCGGTGGTGGAGATGCCTCTGGTGAATTATTGAAGAAAAGATATGGATCATACCTTATGTTACAACTCACACTATAGATATTTCCTCCCATTTTTTTGTCACAACATATCGGAATCCAGCTGATCATCAGATCCAGACATGCGGTGCAATCGCCAGCAGATAAGTCTCTAGTGCACTGGGCCAGACCATATATGTTCTGGAAGACATTCAGATAGATGTTCCCAGTTCTGAATTTGGATGGCTTTGAAGCAGCCTCGGATCTGAGACGTTTCATCAGACTTGCTAATTGCTCATTAAAAGCGGTTGGGTCCGAGGCATTTACAGTTAAGAAAATCTCTCTCCTAATGGTAGTGTCATCTTGGGAGAAGAACGGACGGTAAGAGTAACGTAAGATGCACTTGTAGTATCGGATGACAGCTTCCATTCTGTTGGAACAACTCCTGATGATCTCAACTGTTGAATTCTTGAGGCATTCTTTGCATTCTTCTTCAGTTGCACCAGACATGCACTGAGAGTACCCGTAGACGATGTTGGGGTCTTTGCCGGAGGTAGTATTGTAGTAGCCGTTGAGATTTATGGATCCATCTGGAGATAACAAAGGGAGAAGACTGTTGAGATTGGTTTCAAATTGGCTCCCGGAAGTGTAATTGGAAGTGTCCGATGGACAGAATGTGAAGACTGGGTCTTCGGCTGAGATGGGATATTGAGAAAGAAGTAGTAGAGATGAAAGAAGAAGTAAATGTATGGATTTTGATACAAGAAAATACATTTTGGAGAGGAGTCTTGAGAGGTGTGGAATGTTAAGAGCTTTATAACAACAATGGAGGTTTCCAGGTCCTTGCGCGCGATGAACCAGTCATGGTTTCTTGCAGCTCTACGTTTAGCGTCCGGTGAATCTTGATCGTCCAACTGATAAAGCCATGATATATAATAGATGGCCTATATCACAATGACAATTCTGATTGAATATTTATAATCTCTTATTAATAGATTTTTTCCTTTTAAACGTGGATTTTTTGTAGTTCTTATTTTGACCTTCCATTTGGAAGACATAAATCCACAGTAGTTTTCTCTGTCCGATTGATCATGTTGTCTCTATGATTGGTGATCTAAAGTAGGTCCGATCAGATGGACGGTCTAGAATCACAAGTGTATCAAACAAACAATATCCTAGTTTTACAATCCAAACCGTTTATCTGATGGGAGTCTCTCTAGATGGATGGAATACTCAAAAGGACTAGTCTTGAAGCCTGTTATGGGCATCACTCATGCACGGTGAGGCACATCATATAAAACGGTGCGGATCATCTCTAAGGTTGCGTTGTAGCAAACCTCAAAACCGGATGCTTCGGTAGAAATGATAAGCGAGGTGATCAATTTAGGTCAGATTGTGTAGAGCTAAGAATGAAAAATATCCAATAGTCCTATTTCAATATGCACTTGTCCAGGAATCAAAAGTTTAGAATTCTTCCACCAATCTGATTTTGGAACCTGTCCTTGAATACAATGAGCTCCACAATTTACTATTTTGATTATAATTATATATGAGTTGTGACCATTTTCTAAGTGCATGCATATCCATTGTCATATATATATATATATATATTATATATATATATATATATATATATATAGAGAGAGAGAGAGAGAGAGAGAGAGAGAGAGAGAGAGCATTTTCTAAGTTTTTACAATCTCACTGCTTTATATGGTGTGGTTCATTTGAGCCCTTGATATACCTATTTTTTGGCTCATCCCTGAAATGATCTTTCAAAATGGATGGACGACGTGGATAAAAAACATATATCATAGCTGATGCCATAGAGTAGTACCTAACAGGTCCTGTCCCATCACATGGATGCATAAGTTATGTTGGGCCAACCATGATGTTTGTGAGAAATCCACTCCGTCCATACACTTTTTTATATCATTTTAAGACATGAGACAAAAATAAGGAAGATCGAAAACTTAAGCGGACTATACAACAGGAAAGAGTAGAAAGGGGTTGCCTACCGTTCAAACTTTTATGGGCTCCACCATGATGTTTATATACAATCCAAACAGTTCATTAAGTCGCCCAAACAGGTCACCATTGGAATAAACTGAAAGAACAAAAATATTAGCCCGATCCAAAGCTTCTGGGACCCCACGAATGTTTCAACGGTTGGCGTACAATATCTAATGCTTTTTTTTTTTTTTTTTGTGTGTGGCCCACTTGACTTTGGATCTACCTCATTTTTGGGCTCATGCCATAAAATGATTTGGAAAAACATGTGGACAGGGTGGATTTCTCAAAAACACCATAGTGGCCCCACAAAGTTTACCTCAATGTGCGCAATCCACTTCCCTCCCGCTTCAATGGTTGGACAAGCGCGGCGCTCCATGCATATGGGCAGCTTCATCCTTTTAAAAGTTAAAAAAACACTGAGACCATAAAGGCAATATTTTAGAAACCTTGAAAGACTTTCAGGATGATTGACCATAGGGGGAATAAACATTATATCAAGATGGGCCCCACACGGTTAGGGTAACACCCACTAAGCTGATCCCAGGTAACAGCAAATCCGCTCCCCCTTTACCGTAGAAGAGAAATGTTTGCCCCACTGTGTGTGGGATTTGAGCCACTCATCATCAGGTGAAGAAGACCGTACGTGGGCTAGCTCGTACGTGAACATGTGCTAGCTCAAGGATCAGGCTTGCCACAAATATATACAGTGAACCTTATTAATAACCATCCATTGTTCTCATACACTCGCGGCCAAGTTGATCAACAAACCAAAATTATTTTATTATCTAGAACAGGTCCTTTAAATATATGTGGCCGCACGGGAAAAAGAATATCCTCTTCATAAAACCGCCTGCCTTTGGAAACCACGGCGGAAAGACGGTGGTAATGTGTGGGCGGGAGTGGGCCCTAACCGTGTGGCCCCACCTTGATGTATTTTCTGCATATCTACGTCATCCATTTTTTTTCTAATATCATTTTAGTACGCAATTCCAAACCATAAGAAGATCCAAATCTCAAGTAGACTATACCACTGGAAACAGTGATGAATAACCATTAAAAGCACTTCTTAGGCCACAACAGTTTTAGATCAAGCTAATAATAAATTTTGGTTGCAAATAAATATTATGAAAACCTTGCGATGGGCTCCTTGAAACTTTTAACGGTGAGTCGCTCAATATGCACTGTTTCTTATGGTGTGGACCACGTGATATTTGGATGTGCATGATTTTTGGGACCCATTCTAAAATGTGCGGGAGAAACCGATGGGCGGCGTGGATATACAAAACAACATCAAGTTGAGCCCTACGGTAGAGGTAACACCCACTAAGCTGTTTCCCGGGTAACACCTAATCTGCTGGGAAATTCGGTATAATAACCCCATAATTATAACATTATTATGATGCTAGCCACAGGTGCTGGAGATACAAAGTATTTAGCCTCATGGGCACTGTTTGAATTTTCATGGGACGAAAATGCCTTTCTGTCAGCCCTCCCCTCCAACGGCGGCAGATTTTCACAAAAGTCAAGAGGACCTTTTGCCAAGGGGTGTGTGAGTCCCATGAAATGAACAATCAAGGCCACCCCTCCGCTGATCTAATCTGTTCACTTTAATCGGAAGGTTGTGAACCCATTGTAATGTCATTTCAAAATAAAAATTTGGAGTTTTCTGTGGGCGACAACTACATGAGTGTCGTGCATTAATTCCGGACTGTTCCCACCATTGTGGTCCATTAGTGATGAATTTTTTCCTCAAACTTGGGCAGATGAACTAAAATTGAAACCCCTTTCACGTGGATGGCTTGGATCTCCTTCTAGATTATCCATGTTGCCCCACGTAGGGTCCCACGTGGGTTGAAAAGGTGGGTCCCTTCCACTAGAAGGCCATTGGCATTTTCTCTTCTTCTTCTTTCTTGTGTTTTTTTTTTTTTAATTTTTTTCCACATGAGGGGAGGATGAGGAAGAGTTGAAGCTCTCCACATCAAGCCAATGGGCCCTGCTGTCAGATTGGTCCAAAAGGTGAGGCCCTTGTTGTAGAAGACCTCATGGGCTTCTTCAATGTTTTGGTTTTCTATTAGAGGGGACCACACCAACAGTCAAAGCTTCTTTAATTATTTTGGTAGTTGTGAGAACGGGCACCACACTAATTCGACAACGTCGAAAAACTCCGTCCTAGTTGCCTTGAAGGGAGGAGGGTGTGGTGTGCTAGTTTCGTTCCCTTCCGAAGTTGTTTCTTTTTTTGTGTAGTATGTATGGTTGGAGTTTGTTAAACGGAGGAGAGTGTCGTGGTCCCAAATGTGAAGTGTTTTATTATTATTATTATTATTATATGCTTTCTAACCAGCAACTATTTTTAATCCCATCCTTTCAGCTTGTTAATCTTCTTATAGAAAGTAATCTTTGCTTACACAACAAAATTTCCTTTGTATAGATAGAGAAAATAAGAGTAATTCCAACATATGACAAGCGAAAGAGAGGAGCATTCATCACTTAGCGTATTTCATTTATTATAATTGGACTCTTTTACATTTCATTTACATTTTATCCCTCGATTCTAAAATAGAGAGTACATTTGTTCGAAATAATGCATTGGATTAAGATATTTCAACAGAGCTTCACCCTGTTCTTCTTTCATTATGTCCAAAGGACAGAGAAACGGGCTTCCGAGCCATGATTTTTCTCTTTCATATACATTCCAGCGTTGTTCTAGTCTTGTTCTTCATCAATCTTCACTTTTGAATGGGAAGTGAAAGTAGAAAATACCCCCGACATCTTTGACAAAAGGAGAATGTCGTTGAAATTTTAATCCTCTAGGGCCTTCCACGCGGGACAGAAGGTACGAAAACTGATCCTCGGACCCTTTGATCTCCGTTTCAACAGAGTTTCCTTGCCGTTTTTCTTCAATTCATGAGGTCCGCACCTTGTGTGTTCAACCCGGGAAGAAGGAGATGCACAAGGCCTCTCTCCTACTTTTGAAGTCTTTGTAAAGGAGCTCTGAAATTCTGTCAATATGCAAATGAGGACCTCTGAGGGGGGGGGGGGGGGGGGGGGGGGGGTCCAAATTTCGCGTGCTGGATGAAGCCAAATTAGTACAGGCCTTAACAAATGCTCAACAAATGTCCCCATTCAAGCCGTTTCGATGAAGCTCACTAAGACAAAATGGGTCAAATTCTGTCAAAATCATGCGGTCCAGAAACCTTTCACGTGGGTCACGTGGAAGCTTTGGGCGCCATGGGGATCACTGGTTTGCACGACCCTGCTCCTATATAAGGCGCAATGGGATTCCTTTTCCTTCAATTACTCATTTCATAGCGGAGCCTTGTTGTGCCTCTGCCCTTCCACGTGAACCAGGTGAAAGCCAATCCTTCCATGCGAGCCGCGTGAAAGCTCTTTGGAGTTAAAATTTTTCCTAAGTGCTGAACTTCTATCGAATTTTTTTACAGACTTGTGTTTTTCTTCTAAAGGTTACTTAGCATTGTTTCCTTAGCTACCAACCCTCTTTAACTTGGTTCAAAAACTTCATTTCTTCAAGACTTGAAATATATTAGAAATGTTTTGTTTCTTCATAATGTTCTGACTACGATTTTCTTCTTGACAGGTCATCATGCCACCTTATATATAGGAAGCTAGTTAAGGCGTTCTCTTCGCCTCGTCCCTCTCACAGTCCATCTTCATCATCCCTTACTCATTTAAAGCGAACCACGAGTCAACAATCTCTAGTTCTGACCCCTTCAAGGGTCACTAGGCAAGCTACAGCGTTTCTGCCTCCCGCCAGCCGCCAGTACTTCACAATCTTCTCCATCTATCGCAAATCGTCATTCCAAGTAAACGAAAACGGTTGTAAGCCATTTGAAATTCATCCACCAACCAAATTCTCTAGAGATAGATTTCTAGGAGAAAATAGGCAAACTCTCAGCAAATATCAAGACGACCAGTGCCACCGGAGAAGTCAAAAGACCGGCTCGCAAGGGCAAGCAGCCATAATGAGACAGGTGGCTAAAGACCACAAAAAACATCCATATAGACAATGTCCAAGTCCCAGTTCGGGAAGCCAATCCACCTCTCTCTCTCTCGACCACAGAAAAGGAGAAGGAAGAGTAAACATGAGCAATTATAGGACAAGATTGCCAAGCACAAGAAATAGAAATTGACGAACTACTGAACCACTGTTCATTCTGTATAGCAGCAAAACATCAAAATCCGCAACCCCCACACAGATGAGCTTACTATCATTGCTTTAACATTCCATCGCCACCAGTCAATGCATTATCTAAAACCTATGGATGTTTCCTCACAAAGTCGTATAGTTTTCTACTCTAATTTGGTAAATTGTGAAAACAACATCTTGGAAAGTTGGTTATAAAAAAAGGGAACCCATTAGCAGGCGGGTTACATTTGGCCTATGTATTTTCTGATGCCTTGCTACGACCCTCGGGTCATGTATACTACTAGGTTTTACGAAATCTTATGGCAACAATTCCGATGATCAATGCACTTAGAAGATGGTACAATTTGGGGCAAATAGGAGTTCAAACTTCACAACCTTTATCTAGAGTGCTAACACTATATGAACGGGACCGGTGCTATCTTGAAGAAGTATTCTAGGCGTCTGATCGACCTTGGTCTATTTCTGTGATCGAGGTAATTGCTAGTTTCTTTGGCAAAGATCCAACAATGCAGAAGGGATTCTTTAACTTTTGGTATCCAATCCACCAACTCATTTCATTTTCCAATTGGTGAAGTAAGTATCACTTTGTGAGATCTATACCGGATGTTAGGCCTACCCATCCACGGAGCATATTACGATGAGTTCGTTCTGACGAACGAAGAATTTGCTTTCTTTCACCCAATTATTCGTCAAGCCTTGATATCCAAGAATACTATAGAGCTTTTTGAAGATTTAACAAAGTTTCCAGCCCCATGGTGGATCCTTTTCCAGCAATGAATCAGCCATTTCTCTAGAGAGTTAAAGTACACTCACAAAACTTCCTTTCTCTTCTCTTGTTTACTTTAAACATATGCTTTCCAGAACTAATTTACTGAGATAATCTGTTCCTTTAACAAGGTTTTCGAAAAACGACAACACTGATCTTATAAATCTAAGGAAGCTCGTCCGCCATACCGAAGAATTTTCTAAACCTTGCGAGCTGGGTGGCTTTCTAGCCTACTGGTTGAATATCGTGGTATTGCCAAGCTTAAAATGTGTGGATGGTATTAAACCATCTGTATTGGTGATTGCTAGTGCCATGGCGGAAGGCAAGAACTACTCTCTCACCTCACCAGTTCTATGTTCACTCTACAGGGCTCTGGGCGATGTAGCAACACGCTGCAAGCCCCCCACCACCGGTGTATCCTCAGGATATTCCCCCTGGCATTACTTGATAGGATGGTTGGGGGTATATATTTTCCTCAGGTCTTCTCGATCGGTAACCTTTTATATGTGCATCTTGAGCATCTTCCACTTTAGTTTTCCCAAGACCGCTAGATGACAAAGCAGACCTATACTTGGATTATGGACAAGATTGATGCCACGGAAGCATTCATCTTCAATCACTTCCCAATCTCGCTTGTTAAAAATGATAAGGATGTAGTGGATGATGAGTCTCTCTCCCTTCTCGAGCGGTGCTTTATTGTATCGATCATATCTAGCACCCTCCTGCTCAGAGAAAGTAACGAATTCTTACATAAGCCATACTACCCGAGCCGATTTTGTCGCTAGTTTGGATTTGACCAAACCATGCCCCAATCAACGGAGCCAGTCACGCGCATCATGTGGAGCTACGGTGTGGGACTGTTCAATAAGGTATTTATTTGGAAGCAACTTCTAATGAGGAATACCGATGCCCCTTTCATCATCCCAGGCTGCACCCGAAGTATTCATAGCTCATATTCTTGGATGAGATGGTTGACCCATCAATATCATTTGGTCAGAAATGGATATCCTAACGACAGCCCTGTATGGGTATCACCCCCAAAGCTTCAGTATAATCAATGAATAGACAATGTTTGTTATTTTGATGAAGTGGAAGGGGCCCACGCTCCTGGCCAAGAATGATTTTTTATATCCATCAAGGAGCCCATTAGAAAGATCAAGGGGTTTGAAAATTGAAACCCTAGAGGGATGGATCACTAATGAGGACTGCAAAGGGTTACTCTAGTAGCAAGAGGAGAAGAAAAAGACATTCAATTCCCACTGTTTCCTGTGGCATGGTTCACTTGAGCTTCATATCTGCTTATTTTTTGGTTCATGTCCTATAATGAGCGGGAAAAGAGATGGATGTGTAAATCACGCTAGCCACACCCGGTCCAATACATCAACGTACCACCGATGGGGTTGGTGTTGGCAAAAGTACCTAATCCGCGTCCCTTCCAGCCAGATGGTGAAAACGCATGCTACCATCATGAGAGCGGATTAGGTGAGACCCGGCCTCACCCAAGAGGGTGCGGCCCTCACCGTGAGTTATCGTGGGGCCTACTTTGATATATGTATTATGTATCCACATCGTCCATCCATTTTTTCAGATCAGTTTAGGGCATTATACCAAAAAAACGAAGCAGATCCAATCATCAGGTAGACCATAACATAGGAAAAAATATCAATTGACCATTAATGGGCCACAAAAGTTTTGGATGAAGCTGATATTTGTTTTTTCCCTTCATCTAGGTTCATGTGACCTTATCAATAGATTGGATGGTAAATAAACACTACGGAAACATGAAGGTGAGTCTTAAGAAGATTTTAATGGTAGTATGGTCAATCACCATTTTTTCTTATGGTATTGTCCACCTAATAATTGACTCTGCTTCAATTTTGGGATAATGCCCTAATATGATCTAAAAAAATGGATGGATAGTGTGGCTACATAATACATACATCAAGGTGGGCCCCACGGTAAGTGCCGCACCGTCATAGGTAAGCCCGGGGTCTCACCTAATCTGTTCTCTGCCGTCATAACGATAGTCAACTATGTTTTGCTGTTCTAATAATTATTTTTTAAAGAATTCTCCGAAAGAGGTTTGGTAATTCCGAGCGCAGCTTCAGTGGATCCACTGAGGGTGGAATCCCTGATGTATGTGCCTTATATCCACTCCGTCCATCGATTTTGAAAACTCATTTTAGGGCTTGATCCCAGCGATGTGGGTGGGACCCTGAACGTAGGGCCCACCTGGATGTATTCTTTGTAGATCCATGCCGTCCATCTGTTTCTTCATATTATTTTAGAATGCAGTCCCAAAAATGAAGCAGATGCAAATTTTCGGTGGACCACACCCCAAGAAACAGTTCTCATTCAACTGTGACCATTAAAAACTTCCTAGAGTCCATCGTAATGTTTATTGACATTCCAATCTATTGATAAGGTCATGTAGACAAGGATGAAAGGAAAAAACAAATATCAGGTTGATAGAAACATTTTGTGGCTCACAAAAGGTTTTTAATGGTCATTAACCAGTGTTTCTTATGTTGTAGTCCACCTAAAATTTTCATCTTCTTCATTTTTGGTACCATAGTACAAAATAATCTAAAAAAGCAGATTAACTGCACGGATCTACAAGGAATACATCTAGGTGAGCACTATGTTCAGGGTCCCACCCACATAGCTGGTTCTGGGGTCTCACCCAAGTCACGCCCATCGCTCGAACATTAGGTAACTCACATACGTGGGAACCCATTTGGACATTCCCCTCTTTATTAATTATTAAATATTAAATCTGTAAAAATTTGGCAAGAAACTTGAAAACTTGACTTAACGAGTCGCCTCAACGAGTCAAATTATGTCGAGATTTATAAGATTTTAAACGCGGATCTGAAATGGTACAAAACTATCATACGAAAAACCATGAAAGTTTGGAGCATACAAGTCCTTGCAATAATGCAAGTCTTCCATCTTAACTTTCCATATGGTCCACTTGGACCCATTGAGGCTAATAATCCTTGATGAGCCACTTTTCATAATTCAACACCGATCCCACTTCCGTTCAAACAACCTAAACACTCTAATACCACTTTTGTTAAGTGCGTTTCACAAAACCTTAGGATCTCGCCCCCCAAACTATTAGAATTATGGGATATGATAATGCAATAATCTAAAGCAAATCACCAACCACACAACACAAGGGATTTTTGTTGAGTGTGGAGCCAAGTCACACTTGAGCATGGTCGGGCACCCGGACGATCTGATGACCGAGCACCCGATATTCATGTGTTTTGAGCCATAGGCCACTAGACTGTTCTGTGAACGGTCGGGCGCCCGATAATGGTCTGTTTTATGCTGTAGCTCGCTAGACGATTTTTGTAATGGGCGGGCGCCCATTACAATGGTGCATGAACAGACGGTACCCAATACCTCCCAGCACAATGGTGTATGTGAACGTATGAATCGCACAATTGTAGAAAGAATCAGATGCATGTTATCCCATGCGAAGTTACCCAAGATGTTTTGGGGAGAAGCAATGCACACGATAGTGTATTTGATAAACAGGTCTCTATCAGCCCCGTTGAATGGAGAAGTACCTAAGAAGGTTTGGACTGAATGTGATCCTTCGTATAGTCATCTCAGGGTGTTTGGATGCAGAGCATCCGTTCACGTATCAAAGGACGAGAGGTCCAAGCTTGATACGAAGATCAGGCAGTGTGTGTTCTTAGGATACAGTGATGAGAAATTTAGCTTTAGGTTGTGGAATCCGACCGAGAAGAAGCTCGTTAAGAGCAGATATGTGGTTTTCATTGAAGATCAGTGTATAAAAGACATTGGAAAGCCAGAGAAGAGCCAGCCCAGTTCAGGTGAGCTGAAGATTTGGATCCTATTACTCCTCCTGTGGTGCCTGATGATGGGGGAGTACAAGCAAGGTGCAGAGGATGAGGGAGTTCCTACAGAAGATGGACCGGGGGAGTAGCCCCCACTTGATCCACATGTTGAGTCACAAGTGAGGAGGACATCTAGGGACAGGCACCCGTCCAAGAAGTACTCGCCGCATGAGTACATTATGCTTACTGATGGGGGAGAGCCAGAAGATTATTCTGAGGCCCTAGCTGGCGAGCATAAGAGGGAGTGGTTGAAAGTTATACAAGAGGAGATGGAATCCTTGCATAAAAATCACACCTATGACATGGTGAAATTGCCTAAGGGCAAGAAAGCTCTGAGCAACAAGTGGGTGTTCAGAAAGAAGATTGAGCAAAAGAATTCACAGACAAAGTTCAAGCCCAAACTTGTAGTGAAAGGTTTCGGTTAGAAGAAAGGTATAGACTTTGATGAGATATTCTCACCAGTGATGAAGATGACGTTCATACGGATATTGCTTAGGTTGGCGGCTAGCATTGATCTGGAGATAGAGCAGTTAGATGTTAAAACCGCTTTCCTCCATGGTGACCTGGAAGAAGAGATATATGCGCCAACCAGAGGGGTTCGAAGTCAAGGGTAAAGAGCATATGGTGTGTAGGCTTAGGAAGAGCTTGTATGGACTGAAACAAGCTCCTAAGCAATGCTACAAGAAGTTCAACTCGTTCATGTTGACACATGGGTATGATAGAACGGAGTCAGACCACTGTGTGTTCACTCACAAGTTCTCAGATTGTGATTTCTTAGTTTTGTTATTGTATGTTGATGACATGCTCATCATGGGAAAAGACATCAAGAAGATCGACAGGCTAAAACAAGAGTTGGGAAAGTCGTTTGCGATGAAAGACTTGGGCCCAGCCAGACAAATCTTACGAATGGAGATAACCCGTGACAGAAGCAGCAGAAGGGTTTGGTTGTCACAAGAGAAGTATATTGAGAAAGTCATAGAGCGGTTTAATATGAATGTAGCGAAGCCGGTTAGTACTCCACTGGATGGTCACTTCAAATTGAGCGATCAGCAGTGTCCCAAGACGAAGTCAGAGGTGGAAGAGATGCAGAAGATACCATACGCCTCGGCAGTAGGAAGTTTGATGTATGCTATGGTGTGTACGCGCACAAACATAGCATATGCGGTTGGTGTTGTCAGCTGGTATCTTGCCAATCCTGGTAAAGAATATTGGGCAGCGATGAAGTGGATACTACGGTATCTGAGAAGCTCATCCAGGTTGAGCTTATGCTATGGTGATAGGAAACTTGTGTTAGAGAGTTACACAGATGCAGATATGGCAGGTGACATAGACTCCAAGAAGTCCACATCAGAGTTCATGTTGACGTTTGCTGGGAGAGCGGTCTCTTGGCAGAGCAAGCTATAGAAGGTCGTAACATTGTCGACAACAGAGGTTGAGTACATTGCAATCACAGAAGCATGCAAGGAGATGCTTTGGATGAAGAGGTTCCTACAGGAACTTAGCCTAAAGCAGGAGAAGCACGTGGTTTATTATAATAGCTAGAGTGCGATACACTTGAGCAAGAATCCAAGTCAGCATTCCAAGTCGAAGCACATAGAGATTCGGTATCATTGAATCAGGGATACCTAGGAAGAGAAGGTGTTACAGCTTGAGAAGGTCCACACGAACGATAATTGGCCAACCATGATGACCAAGGCTTTACTTAAGGGTAAATTTGAGGCTTGTAGAAGCTGGGCTATCTTAAAGATAGTGAACTCCTCCTGAGTCGGAAAGGGGGAGATTCGTTGGAGTTTTCCTCCTCACATATGCAGAGGAGATATGAGTAAGTTTGATGTCCAACCGGCCAGTGCCGCCTGGCCGGCCGGCCAGACAATGTGGCTGGAAACAACAAAAACTCTGGATAGTTTTTGTGAAGGCTGACCGGTCAACAGACAGGTCGAGCTATGTGTATTTTTACACAACAATCATCCTGGACATAATTTGGTGCATCCGGCTAACCGGAAGTGTGCGCGGATTGCACAAGCAGTTTCCTAATGGGGGCTCTAACACTTGCAAACTACTATAAAAAGAGCTCTAATTCGGGATTTAGGTATCCCATTATGTGTTCTACACGTCCAAGGTGAGAGAGAGAGAGAGAGAGAGAGAGAGAGAGAGAGAGAGAGAGAGAGAGAGAGAGACAGAGACAGAGACAGAGAGAGAGGAAGAAAAAGAGGGAGAGGAAGCTCGTTGGAAGAGAAGGCTTTGCTCGCGAAGGTGATTCACAGTGCAATGACGTCTCGGCTCTTCAACATGCTCATACTCGGGTGAGACTCTCAGTTTCTAGTCCTTTTATTATTTATCCATCCTTGCGTGGGTGAAGAAGGTTTGATCCAAGCGGTGTGTGCTTGTGATCGAGGTTATAACGGTTCTATTTCATAGTGAATTGTTGATCTGAACAAGGTCCCGTGGTTTTTACCTCTTTGAGGGTTTTCCACGTAAAAATCTCTTGCGTCATATGTTTGATGATTTGATTTAGTTTATTGCTTTATCATAACCCATGATTCGAGTAGTTTGGGGAGTGAGATCCTAAGATTTTGTGAAACACACCCAACAATTTCACAGGTATTTGGTGGGGTTAGAATGATATGGCCAGGTTAGGTTATCAGTTGTGTCCGCCTGAGGTTGGCCTTCTGAGGTTGGCTTGTACTCTGGTGGACCCTCAACGTGACCCAACCTGCTCCTTAGTCTTGGAGGCATGGTTATTGGCTGACGTGGATGAATAACTTCATGATAATGAGATCAGCCTCGTCAATGCCAAATTGTCAGGTATTCAGGGCAACCCAATGAAGGAAACTTTTGAATTAGACACGAGCGTAGATGGCACCATGATTTGGATGGTCTAGATTAACGTATAAGTATACCACATGTCAGAAAGGTTTGTACGTGAGTATGAACTGCCGGCCAAGTACATTACAATTGTTCCTCCTGTAGGTGAAATAGTCCAAGGTGTCCCTTTCCACAAAATCATATATTTTTTTGTAAAAGAAAAGACTTGCTTGACTCCGTGGGCAGGGATTAATGACTTCATGTCCATAAGATCCACATCATTCATCAGTTGTGCCACCTAACTTTTGACCTTGACCCTAACACCACACAGATCCAAATTTTGGGTGGGCCTTACCAAAAGGGCTTGCGCCCCGCACACAGGAAGTTTTTGTGGTCAGAAGTTGTGTCAGGCCCACAGAGATGCCGGGGCAAACCCTCTCCATCCATCAGCCTATAAACATCACAGTAAGTCATGCGTCCAAAAATATAGCAGATACAAAACTCAAGTTGGCCACACCAAACGAAACAATAAACAATGGGGAGTGAACGTCCACCATTGGAAACTTTTTGGGGGCCACAGTTGTTTCTGTATCAGGTTGATAATTGCTACTACAGTTGTTCTTACTGGTAATACCCTATGAACAGTTTGGATGGTATATAAACATCAAGGTCGGCTCCATAAAGGTTTCAAGAGTTGAAATTTCTTTTATCACTTTTTTTTGTGGTGCAGCCCACATGAGTTTTAGATCTACGTTATTTTTTGAATTCCTATCTTATCACAAAGTTTAGAAACTGACGAATTGATTGGATTTTTCACAGTCATCTCTGTGGGCACCACACAGCTTCCAATCGTAGGAACTTAGTGCGACTCGGGTCACGCATAGGAAACTGTGTAAAATGACGGGGCGGATTAGGTGTTACCCGACCACACCTTACTACGGGTTAGCTTGTGATGTGGGGCCATGCACCTGGTGAATTTGTTCTGTATCCATGCCATCCATCGGTTTCTTCAGCTAATTTTAGGACGTTATGCCAAAACTTACGTAGATCCAAATCTCTCGTGGATTATAATGCTGGAAAAGGTGGCAAATGATTATTAAAAACTTTTTTTTAGCCTTATCAGTTTTAGGTTAAGCTGATATTTGTATTTTCTCTTTATTCAGGTCGGTTTAACGTTAACAACGGGTTGGATGGCAAATAAAAATTACTGGTCTGCTTATGGTGGGCCCTGCGAAGTTTTTAATGGTGAGAGTTCAATCACCACTGTTTCCTGAGGTGTGGTCCACCTGAGATTTGAATATGCAGAATGTATTGGACCATGTCTTAAAATGGGCTTGGAAAAGAAGATGGACGGTGTGGATGTAAAATAGATTATGAAGGTGGCCCCCACAGTAAGGGTAACACCCACTAAGGTGTTACACCGGTAATACCCTCCGCTCCCGAAAACTCATGCCTTGACCCACCAGTAATACCCTCCGCTCCCGAAAACTCATGCCTTGACCCTCTAGTGGTGTGACCAACCTAAATTTTAGAAACTAGAACTTTGAAAAGTCCCATTATCCTGGTGACAGATTGATGAGATATATAAATTTTAGAAACTAGAATTTTGAAAGGTCCCATTATCCTGGTGACAGATTGATGAGATATATAAATTAATCAATGTGGTCCCACACGTAACTAATGGCAGTCGTCCCATTCCAGCTCTTCCCTACGGTTTGTCCTACCTGTGTTTTTTACTGTGTCTGATTTTAAGATTAGACCGTGAGCACAGGGGTAGCTAGGCACGCACCTGCTTGACTACTGGTAGTTAGGCTAGGACGGTTCTTTCAATAAATTCTTTCTTTTTAGTTTTTTTTTTTTTTTGTAGTCAGGTTAGGACGGTTCTTTCAATGAAGTAGTTTGTCAGTTGTCAACGGTGGGGTCACTTTCCCACTGTTTTCTATTGTGGGTCCACGTGAGCTTTGGATACGACTCTTTCTTTGGCTCATACCCTAAAATGCTATCTCCAAGTGGATGGATACATATTCAACTATTTCTGGGATAACAGATACTTCAGACTCTTGTGATAAGAGAATAATTCAAATGTCCCTTTGTACAAATAATGTCTTCAGACCTTAAGTGCAAAAATGATGGTTGCTAACTCAAAGTTGTCTGTTGGGTAGTTCTACTCATGCACCTTCAATTGTCTTGATGCATAAGTTATTACCCTGCCTTGCTACATAAGAACACAACCTAATCCCTTGTGGGAGGCATTGTTGTAGACCACGAAACCTTCACCATTAGAGGGTAAGGTTAATATAGGTGCAATCCCTAGCCTCATCTTCAATTCCATGAATGCCTACTCGAACTCTTCATTCCATAAAAACTTCACTTCTTTGTCAGATGAGTCAGCGGGGCCAAGATGTAGAAAAAACCATTGATAAAGCGTCTGTATGGTTCCTACTAGACCTAGAAAACCATGAATTTTAGAAAAACTAAAAGGTCATCTCCAATTCCACCCTCTACCTTCGATGGATCAACGGAGGTACTATTTTGTGAGATAATTAATATGGCCCAAGAATTTGATTTCTTCTTGCCAAAATTGACATTTTTCCACCTTGGCATATATCTAGTGATCTCTCAATATTTGGAGTATGATCCTCAAGTGTTTCTGGTGCTCCTTCATCTTTGAAAAGATAAGGATGTGATCATCAATGAACACCACTACAAAATAGTCGATGTACAGCTTAAACGAGCAGCTCAAGACCTTTGGGGGCATTAGTAACCCCGAAAGGCATAACAAGGAGTCCATAGTGTCCATACCGAGTCTGGAATGTAGTCTTCTAAATATTTTCCTCCTTAATTTGCAGCTGGTGGTATCTTGATCGCAAGTCTATCTTCAAAAAATACTTGCCTTCCTTTAGCTGGTCGAAGAGATCGCATATCCTTGTTAAAGGCTCTATTTGTTTCTAATGGCCACTTTATTAAGTTAGTGGTAGTCTACGCATAGTCTTGTGGATCCATCCTTCTTCTTTACAAATAACACGGGCACTCCCCAAGGGATGTACTTGGCCAATTGAATCTTATTTAGACAACTTCTCAATCTATTTGTTTAACACTCTCAACTTGATTGGGGCCATACTATATGAAGCTGACACTGGCGTAGTCCTACTATAATTTTAATGCTAAAATCAACATCTGTCATGGACGTAATCCGTATATATCCTAAAACTCGCATACTATGGGAATTTGGTCCACATTAGGCTTAAGCGGCTCATTTTGCTCCTTTTCTTCTGCATTCATTGACATCAACAATCCTTTAGTTATCATTTCCTTCTACTTACTCGAGTACTGAAATGATGGTTACTCGGGTATAAGAAAAGTGGTTGTCCTTTTTGAACAATCAATTTAGGCATGATAGGCTGTTAACTAGTCCATTCCTAGTATTACCTCAAACTCCTTAATTTCCAAAACTATTAAATCTATGAGCCGGGTATTATGACTTTTAATTTTTTTATGGGATAACACTTAGATATTTAATTTATTATAGAGAATCTTCCTACCAAGGTTGAGATCACTAGATCTTTGTCTAAGCTTTAAAGGATCAAACCTAATTCTTAGATATAGAATAATTATATAGATGTGAGAAAATCCTTAGATTACATGAATTTCTAGTAGACCGATGTGTGTGTGTGTGTGTCTAAGGAGTCTACCACTATTGCACCTCAAAATATTGGCACCATCAGTTGAAAATCTCTGCATTGACTCTTATTTTTCGAGCTTAGGTCAGAAGGACTCTACCACTATTGCACCTCAAAATATTGGCACCATCAGTTGAAAATCTCTGCATTGACTCTTATTTTTCGAGCTTATTCCTCTAAAATGTTAGCAATATTTAGCAAGGTATGTCATATCGCATCTAAAGTTTGACTACTTGCCACAACGCTTGATGGTGACACCATTTTTTAAAGCTTCCTTGGCTTGTTTCCCGACATCAATTTCTATGAGAGATAAAAGAAATTTCAAGTTACATGTTTTTTTTTTTTTTTTGAATTCTCTACCACTAAGGGGAATTCAAGCCCATCGCTAGTTCTCTTAAGTACAGAGTTTCTAATTTAGGTCCAGTCTTAATCTAAAAACCTAGGCTCTAATACTAAGCTATCACACCTCAGCTCTAGAAATCTGAGTTCACTCGACTCAGTCTCTGAGTTTAGGGTGTGACTTGATGAGGAGGGGATAATCATTATACACACTACCATTAAAATCATCACAAATCATAATTAAAAGATTATTCATCATCAATAACAAATAAGTAATGTCAAAGCATCGATTTGGTTAATCTCTAGCCACCTCATACATCATTATTTAAATAATAATATAAAGTCGAAAACCTTTATTTTCATAGTCGTCCTCTAGGAGCACGCCTCTTGAAGTGATCACTCTACTCGTGGAGACTCCAGTTCCTTTCCTTGTCTTGGATGATTTTTCAATAATGTAAAAAAAATGAGCTAATAGCCCAGCAAGTAGTTAGACAAATTATTCACAACATAGGTACGATATAAGTGCATACACAAGATATTCTGCATGTCGAACTACCATAGAAACATTTTATATAGTGAACCACTAGGGTCATGGTTGCGAGCACTGTCAAGTCTACTAACACCCATCCAACCAAGAGCTATAAAAGTCTATCATGTGTAGGAGTACACTCATATCCTATATATATATATATATATATATATATATATATATATATACATTGTTGTATAATAAAGTTGGTCGTCGAAAGATGTGATCAGAAAGTGATTGAGAGAAGTCATTATCAGATTGTTTGATGGCGAGCCTCCTCCGTTTATAGTTCATCTCAGATCCCCGAGCAATGCCATCCGATCAACATGCGAGCAGCTCGGCTCGTGAGCAACTCCCGTCATGAGCACTCCGGACATATGACCACTCTCGTCATGAGCACTCCGGACATATGACCACTCTCGTCATGAGCACTCCCGACATATGACCACTCCCGACATATGACCACTCTCGTCATGAGCACTCTTGACATGCGAGCAGCCCTGGTCTCTGGCCTCTGGTCTCTGGTCATGCGAGCAACCCTGGTCTCTGGTCTCTGGTCTCTGATCTCTGGTCATGCGAGCAACCCTGGTCTCTGGTCTCTGGTCTCTGGTCTCTGATCTCTGGTCATGCAAGCAGCTCTGAGCTCTGGTCTCTGGTCTCTAGTCTCTGGTCATGCGAGTAGCCCTGCTCTCTGCTCTCTGATCTCTGGTCATGCGAGCAGCTCTGGTCTCTGGTCTCTAGTCTCTGGTCATGTGAGCAGCCCTGCTCTCTGCTCTCTGGTCTCTGGTAATGCGAGCAGCTCTAGTCTCTGGTCTCTGGTCTCTGGTCATGCGAGCAACACTGCTCTCTGCTCTCTGGTCTCTGGTCATGCGAGCAGCCCTGCTCTCTGCTCTCTGGTCTCTGGTCTCTGGTCTCTAGTCTCTGGTCTCTGGTCTCTGGTCTCTGGCGAGGACGTCCTTCAGCTCATAGTACCAGCAGCCTATATATGCGAGCAGCTTGTCTCTCGAGCATCTTCCGACGTGCGAGCAGCTTTAACTATTGATGATCAGCGATGACATTCCTTAGCCTATAGTACCGGCAGCACGTAAAGGCCAATTTTAGGCTTATCTCCGTCTACGGCTCCGTGTCTCAAGGGATCTCCATCAAGAGACGTAATCAGTTAGACGTGTAAAGTGGTTAGGCTATCCCCTTATCTAAGGATTAACAGGATAAGTGCCTTATCCCCTGAAATCAGTACTAATCTTGACAGCTTGCGTAACAGACTGGATCACCCGGATCTGCATAAATAGATGACCTCACAGATGATAAAGGTACACAATCTCTAAGCCTACATTTGACACTTCATCTTACTATCACAGTACCCGTACTGACTTTGCCATCGGAGGGCCATAAGCCGGGCCAACCGGCGGTGGTCCTAACCTTTCTTGGTGATTGCAAGTTCCCCAATCTACACCATTCATCTCCGATTGGAGGTTAGACGACGAAGAATCAAAGTTGGTCTTTGACCAACATCTGTTAGTCAATTTTTGGCGTTAACATATATATATATATATATATATATATATATATATATATATATAGTAATTTTCATTCATAATGCAACGAGATATACATTCGGGTGACCCGACTGAACAAAAAATACGATAAGCCACCTATCATAAGCTACACACCACAAAGCAGCTCGGGCTCAAAGGAGCCTCATTTCCTTAATATAGCCCCCAAGCCCACTCTATCAAGAAGCAGGCTACCCCGAATTTCCTTGGGGAGCTCATTAACCGAGCTGAAATTTCTTTTCGTTTGAGAATCACTTCCAAGCTAAGTTTATCCATCAGCGACTCCATTAATCTCTCTAGGCACAAAGTGAATCGAAGCCTCAATGTGCCTCAAGTGGGTAGAGATCCTCACCCACTAATACCAAAGAGCCCAACTCGGAGGCGGCCCCCCAGCTAAGGCAGTCACAACAGTCTTGGAATCGCTCTCTAGCTCGATTCTTTGGAGACCCTACTCAATACACATCGATAAACCCTCCTCCAAAGCCTTAATTTCTGCACGAACATTGGATCCATACCCGTACCCACTCGAGAAGGCAAACATAAACCCCCCCTCTACATCGCGGCACGCGCCTCCCTCACCCGATGGGCTCGGGTTTCCCCCAGCGAACCCGTACATGTTCAACTTTACCCAACCCACTGGAGGCCTAATTCACTTCATAATGTGCGCGTCCTTCGCGTTGGGATAGGTTGGTTGGATCCAAAGTATTTGGAAAGCCAACTGAGAAAGCATGTTGTCCTCCTTGGCCGGACTCAGGAAAGCGCTGAGGGATCTCATCCACCATTGGATCCTAACGATGACCTTGGAGGGGGACCCCAAGCTATTATCAAACCAGCGCGCATTCCTTTCCAACCAAATCTCCCATAAGATAAGCCCAAGGGCGATACCTCTTAGCGTGGACAAGCAATCGCCCACAGAGGCGTCTCTCCACAATTGCCCCGCTCTTCCCCCAACTGACTACCCCTCAACCAGTGAAAGCCCAAAGATGTTGCTGAAGTGACTCTAGACTATCCTTGCCAGCTCACTAGAAACAAGCAGATGGTCTTCAGGGCTCGAACACACTCATATCCTGCATGAACGCTGACTTAAGGTATCTTATGTACCATGTGTAACTACATAGTCTGGCAATGAGTGACCCACTTTGGACCTGCCCAAACTCCTTCCTTAGCCTTGACTATAGTCCAAGGAGGAGGCCTTATTGATACCAACTCAAGTTATATTGGGAATTTGCTCAAGAATTTAAGGGATAAATCGATCCTTGAGTTGTTTGTTTCTCTTAGAATGATTAAACATTATTCATATGATTATCACAATATAAGGCAATTGTATACTTAGAAGCTATTAACAAATAATAAAAATTACGCAAGAGTAAGCATATAATGTTATGCAATGCCTGAAGGAAGAATCCATCCATGAAAGTTATTACTTACCATATCGTTTATTCCTTATTTGACCATTTTCTCTTTTTTATCATCTCTTCAAAGATTTGGTGATTGGATGCGAGTCTAGAATCCTATAAAATTTTCTTTTTTAAGTAATGGCTAGAATTTAAGCATCGAGCTAAGTTCTTAATTTTTTTTATTTAGTATCCTTTCTTAAGTTAGAACACTCGTAAAGGGGATAATAAGTCCGAGAGAATTATATTAATCTAAAGTTTGGCCAATCGGGTCCTTAACTTCTTAGATCTGAGTTCTAAATAACTCAATTTTCATGATCTAATTGTAGATCAAAGGTATCAATCTTTGTGAAATCCAAATTTAGGGTCAAGATCAACCTTTAGGAGGCTTGGATATTAAAATTAACCTGATTTGGCTATTTATTTTCTTGTTATTCATAGTTTTCGTCCAACGGTTCTTACTAATCTTTGATCGAAAGGTCTAATTTAACACTAGGTCGATTAGATCTTAATTTCGTTAAATCTAATCCCTTTGTTAATTTATTAGACCATTGATCAACAATTGGATTGGACCTGATCGTCGATTTAACGATCTAAATCATTGTTTTGATATTTTTTTCCCCAAATTCAACTAGTTAGATCTAAGATCAGCCTAAGGACCATGATCAACATACAATGATCTAGGTTCAGAAGGTATTTGATGCAAATCTACACCTTAGCGGATGAGATCTATTGTTTATCTAAGTATACGCAGTGGGGCCCACTTAAGGATGCCTTTTTTAATGTTGGCGGGGCCTGCCACTGTACTATTTTATTAGCAATGGATCTTACATCTAAAGGACATCATAGCTCTACCTAAGATTAAATCTCTTTCATACATCCAAAAGTAAGATTTTAGGGTGGGGTCTAGGAAGATCAGATTTTCCACAGATATTGGCACTGCTCAAAAAGTAAGATGACACTAAGCTATGAATCAACTCTCAAAATCATGAATCTTATTTTTTATTCTATATAGCGGGGCCCACCTTGAGTGATCATGACCACTCACTTTTAACGTCCACTATACAAGATGATCCACATGTATCTTTCTATCATCAAGTTCAACATCAAGTCTAGATTCAAGATGTGGAAGGGCCTATAGCCCATCTGGTTGAGTCCGAGTTTATCAACCAGCTGGTCTCAAGTTCGAGACACACCAGCAGCACCTTTGGGTGCTTTCCATTGGGCCAGGCGCCCACTACACTTGATCAAGGTATAATCTATATCATTGTTCTCATTGTACGACTAATTATCTATATTAATGATCAAGTGATGATTCATCCTTGATCATGGTGGATCCCAAACATATACATATTTGATTTAGCCCATTAACATGATCATGGATCTAGTTGTGTTCCCCTACACATCTAAGAGATAGATTGACAAGTTGTAAATCATATCAAAAGAAATCTCAAACCAAATATACGCGGGCAGCGAGTGGGGCTCGCTAGCTACTGAAGTATCGGACTATACCAGATCTCCAACCTATGTGGGCCAACCATAAGGACATGGCAGTGTGGGGATGCATGCTGCTGCCCACGTGGCAGTGTGTGGGGCCCACAACGCTGCCCATGTGGACAGCGTGTGGGGCTCCACACCCTATCCACGTGGACAACCTGTGGGTCCAACAGGCTTGGCCACGTGGCCAGCATGTGGTGGCCCACACGTCTACCATGTGGCAGCTTGGGTCATACACCATGTGGTCCTTCTTCATCATCTATGTCGTTTGATGTATAATGGGACCCACATGTATAACATTTGACAATAATGAATTCAGAGATTTCTAACTGTTAGATCTTATATAAAATCAGAATAATTAATAACTCCACTGTACGCTAGGGCAAGGATGGGCGGCTCAGATCTCATGATGAAAAGGCGTGGCCCACCGAATCTGACCACTCACTCACTCTCTCTCTCTCTCTCTCTCTCTCTGTGGCGGTAACGGGAGTGCCTAGGGATGGTGTATGCCAATAAGAGCCTTTAACTAAAACCCGCCTATATTTTATTGAAATTACCAAAACCTGCCTATGATTAAGTTATTCAAAGTAAAATGCTTACCCTTAAGCTGAGCGTCTTCCTCGCCGCGCTGCAAAGATGGGTATCTCTCGTGATTCGATGCACAAGAGGCGCGCCACCGGCGGGAAGAAGAAAGCTTGGAGAAAGAAGAGAAAGTACGAGCTTGGTCGTCAGCCGGCCAACACAAAATTATCCAGCAACAAGACGGTAAGGAGAGTCCGCGTTAGGGGAGGGAACGTGAAATGGAGGGCTCTTCGATTGGACACTGGGAATTATTCATGGGGAAGTGAGGCTGTTACCCGTAAGACCCGTATCCTCGATGTGGTCTACAATGCCTCGAATAATGAGCTTGTCAGGACACAGACCTTGGTGAGGAGCGCCATTGTCCAGGTTGATGCTGCTCCGTTCAAGCAGTGGTACCTTCAGCACTATGGTGTTGATATTGGCAGGAAAAAGAAGAGTGCTGCGGCCAAGAAGGAGGCAACAGAGGGGCAGGAGGGTGATGGTCCCACAGAGGAAGTGAAGAAGAGCCACCATGTTACTAGGAAGTTGGAGAAGCGTCAGCAGGGTCATAAACTCGACCCCCATATTGAGGAGCAGTTTGGCGGTGGTAGGTTGTTGGCTGCCATATCTTCACGACCAGGCCAGTGCGGCAGAGCTGATGGATACATCTTGGAGGGAAAGGAGCTGGATTTTTATATGAAAAAGATCCAGAGGAAGAAAGGCAAGGGTGGTTCCGGTGCTGCTTAGGATGCTGGTTTATATCAAATAGAAGGCTTAGTTGAAGTTTGTGGATGTGAAGAGACCTCTGATGTAGTTTTTAGGTGCAAGTTAGAGTTTTTTGTTTGGGTTATTTGTTGTCCTTTTTTTGGATGTTGAGCGAAGTGTTTTGTTGTTGTTATAACTATAATTGTAATTTGCATTTGCCAAACTTGTGATTCTTTTTGCATTTTTCAATTTTTCATGCAGTTTAAAGGATATGTAAGGCTCCTTTCTTTTTGTGGTGCCCGCCCGAATGATTGTAAAAGACATTTTTTTTCTGGATGATCATTGACTGTTCTTTATTTACTGAAGAGGACGATCGTTGACAGAAACTCCCGAATCCTTCAAACAGTGTCCTCTTAGATTTAAAAAAAAAAAAAAAAAAAAGCGCTGCATTATTGATTTAATTGCCCTACTTTACATGCCGTTGCAATTGTATATGGTTATAAAAACCTTTTTTGTAAAAGACTAAAATACCCTTCATTTAAGACACGTAACAGCCGAAAAAGGGGCGGTCAATGTTCTTGGATCCCAAGATACGCAGGGCCCACAATGGCGTTGGTTAGAAATCCAACCCATTCACATGTTTTGCCAAATTATTTATTTTATGAGATGATCCAAAACATGAAGCTGATCGAAATCTCAAGTAGCCCACACAACAGAAAATAGTGTAGACTGTACATGCACAATTTGAACTTTCATGGGGCCGCGAAAGCTCCGGATCAGGCTAATACTTTTATTCTTTTAATCCATCTCCATAGTAAGGGCCATATGAACATTTGGGACACTTTATACACAGTTTAGATGGCATATAAACATCACGATAGAGCCCGAAAAGTATTGAACAATAAGCAGCCCATTCATTGTTGTTGGATGTATAATGGGACCCACATGTATAACATTTGTCAATAATGAATTCAGTGATTTCTAACTGTTAGATCTTATATAAAATCAGAATAATTAATAGCGCTAGGGCAAGGATGGGCGGCTCAGATCTCATGATGACAAGGCGTGGCCCACCGAATCTGACCACTCTCTCTCTCTCTCTCTCTCTCTCTCTCTCGGTAATGGTGGGGCCGACGAAGCACCGTCAAGTACCTGTACCTGCCTCGGTCCGACAGCATCGGTAGGCAATTTGATGGGGGTGGATTAGGTGTGACCTAGGTGTCACTGACCATGGTGTGTCCCTAATAGTGGGGCCTACCTTAATATAGGTATCGTAGATCCACATCGTCTATCCGTATTTCCATATCATTTTAGGGCGCGACAAAAAACTTAATAAGATCTAAATCTTAGATGGACCGAAACATAGGAAACTGTTGTGCTTGTCCATTAAAACTTCTAGTGGGGCCACAAAAATTTTGAATCAAGCTTATATTTGTGTTATCCCTTCATCCATTTGTTTGTGACATTATCAAAAGGTTGGACTGCGTCGATACACAATACAAGCATCAAGGTGGCCCCCACTATTAGAGTCGCACCGTGTTCGTTGAATCCAAGGTTGCACCAACTCCACCCGATCCTTGGGTGGTAAGCCAGGTGGATCCCACCATGTTGTTTATGAAAAATACAGTCGGTTAATCCATGTTTTCATATCATTTTAGGGTATGACCCAAAAATGAAGTAGATCCAATGCTTAAGTGGACCATAGTAGGAAAATATATTTTATGTTTCTAACATTGTTCATCGTTGAAACCTTTCTAGAGCCCACTTGCAATTCAAATCTAATTCATTCTTTTAGCTCATAGTCTAAAATGAGAATACAAAATGGCAAATTTCTTTTTTAAAAGAAAATTTTATTCACAGGGAAATGAATACACGTTTGGGTGGGAAGCCGGATAAAAAACCCCTGCAAGCCACCTATCATAACACTAACAAAAGAAGCAACGTCGCCCCTAGTACCCCACTACTACCCTAAAACCCCCAGCCCGACTTTATCCAGAAAAAGTTTCCCTCTGATGTCCCCAGGAAGATCCCTAGGCAAGGAGAAAATCCTACTACCTTGATCAGAGCTTCCGAGCCGCACCAAGCTATCCCCGACACCGCTCATCTCTCTAGGCACAAAGCTAATCTTAGCCTCCGCCTGCCTGAAGAGGCTGGAAATGCGGGCCCACCAATACAAAAAAACTGAGCTCGTTGGGCGCTCCCCAGATAAGACAGTCACAACTATCTTGGAATCACTCTCAATCTTAATTTTGGAGAGACCACGGGCAACACACAGCTTTAAACCTTCTTCCAACGCCTTAATCTCCGCCCGAACACTAGAACCCGGGCCATAGCCATTGGAAAAAGCAAACAAGAGCTCCCCTACTTCATCCCGGCACACGCCTCCTCCTCTAGAGGGACCTGGGTTGCCCCTAGCCGAGCCGTCAATGTTCACCTTAACCCAGCCAGCCACAAGCCTTCCCCATTTCAGAAGCCGCATCTCTTTCTTCTTAGGGGAGGGATGGACAATACCAAGAATTTAGAGGGCGATGGTAGAGGCCAGATTCCCTTCCTTAGGAGGGTTGAGAAAGGGGCTCAGCTTAATCATCCACCATTGTATCTTACAGATGGTCCAAGCAGGATTACCAAAATGGCTCTGAAACTTGTGCAAATTTCTTTCCAGCCAAAGATTTAAGAAGATCAAGGCTGGCGCCATACCTTTTAGAGTAGAGAAGTAGTCAGTCGAAGAAACGTCGCTCCACCACTAGGCAGCCCTACTCATATGCGACTGACCCCTTATCAGAGCAATGCCAAAGTATCGCTGAAATGCTTTCAGACAGCTTCCACCAACTGCCCGCTCACTAGCAGATGGTCCAAGTCCTTAGTGCAGGCTAGCTCATTAGAACAACAAACACATCTAGAAGCCAAAAGAATGCCCTTGTGCTGCGCATTCACATCCACTGCAACAGCATTCAGCAACACTTTCCACAAAAAGATAGCAATCTTTGGCGGGATTAACGGATGACAGATCCACTTTGCCCACCATATTTTGACACTCGCAGATCTGCTACACTCCCAAGCCAATTTGACAGAAAACACCCCTGAATACGTAAGAGGCCAGATGCACTAAGAAGGAGGGGAATACGGTGAGCCAGTCGGCATTGTGAAATTGCGGTTTTACCGCTAGTGAGATAAGCTTGAAGGTATGCTTATGTCCTAGAGGGGGGGTGAGTAGGACTTTTAACAAATTCTTTGACAATTTAAAAACTCAAACCAATTTACAAAAATAATATATGTGAATACACGTAAATTGATCACACAAGGTCCTTCTAAATGATCAACTATACTAACAGAAGCAATTGATTAAACAATTCATATGCATGCTTGTATCAATCATTCAAAGATGGCATATGAGCATTTTGTCGAACACAAGATGAGCATACAGTTAAGCACTTATAAGATTGATCAATAAGGAACAATAATAGAGAAAATGCATTCACCACATTGCACACGATGTATAGTGGTTCGACGATAAGTCTACTCCACTCCCGGTTCAAGTACCCAACTCCTTTGAGTACACCGGCATTCACTATCGGAGGTTTTAAATGAGGTTCACCTCTCAACCTTTACAACCTACACAAGGTAAATGCCTACACAAGGACTTCTCAACTCCTACGCACGTATTCTCCCGTGTCGGAGGCCTACGCAAGGACTTACACGTCCTACTCAAGAACAACTCCGAGAATGGGTCACAATCCCTAGACCCCAATCTCAGCAAGAAGGGGGAATCAAACAATGGACTCTATAAGCTTACACACTTACAAGAGATGAGCCCCAATTCAGCGTTGTTGATGAGTAGCTTCAGCTTCCACGAATGCTTTAGCTCCTCTCCAAGTTCCCACGATTAGCAACCTTGCGTTGACTGAGATTTGTAGTGCCAAGGTGAGGGATAATAGGTTGGGAGAACCTTCTATAAGATGAGGCAATTGATGATGACAAAAGGTTTCCCAAAAGGTTACATTGAATGGCTTACATGACTAATGGATATGCCTATTTCGGATTAGGTTAAGGGCCATCAATGAAGACTTGAGTTCATGTTTCAATCCGAGCTTTGAATGCTCATCAATGTTCTCTAACAACTAGGATTGAACAATGAACTCAAGACATAGGTTTGAGAAGAAAGAAAATAACTTGGGAAGACACTCTCTCAAAGCTCTCTTAGTTTTCTTGGTTGATCCCTCATAAATGAATTTCATTACTTAAATAGAGGGCTGAAAAACGGTTTGAAAATGGTCAGAAAATGGTCATTGTCGGGCCCCCTATAAAAGGTTCGGGGCCCCCTAGAAAAATCAAGTTTTATAAGTAAATGTTGCTGGACAAAAACCACCTAGTTCGGGCGCCCGACAAAGCGCCCGACCACTGGTTCGGGCGCCCGATAATAGAGCCCGAACTCCCTTGAAATTGTCCAGAGAGTTCACTGGATGTTTTAGGCCAAGTTAGGGCGCCCGACCATGGAGCCCGATGGCCAGTTCGGGCGCCCGACATGGGGCCCGAAGGTGCACAGAAGATTTGCTTTTTTGTGATTTGTTTCTTTGTGCATCTCATGGTTAAAGTCCAAGGCTGATCACATGGACACAACTCTAAAAATTTGGGCTAAAAGCTCTTCCTATTTGGTTGGGCCAACCTAGAGCAAGAGGGAAGGGGTTATAGGTTGCAAGTATCACCCTGGCACGGCTAATGTACTTGATTTCTCCAATGTTGGTGACGGCGTCAATCTTCAGTTCTTCAAGAAGAGACTTCAGCTGATCTTATAGACTTGACAAAACATAGTTCACGCAATTTGACAAATATTTGTACTAACACGTTGCACACAGCTCTATCTAGTCTAGCCTAGGTTCTTGCCGCGCCTCCCTGATTATTGCACCACGTAAAACGGTTACCCACGAAACCCGCATCAATGAGGGCAGCCCGGTCCAAGACATCAGCGAACTCGGGAGAGATAGGCCTATCCTCGCTTCTACCTCCCCTCCTCTCAGATTGTTCAATAACTGCATTAAAATCACCGCACACAGCCCAAGCTCCAACATGAGTACCCGCTATGTCTACCAGCTCCTCCCATAACACCCTTCTTTGGGAGGAAGAACACTTGGCATAAACCACAGAGAAAAGGACTTGAGTAGATGACCCCTGGATGGAAGTCTTAGTGGAGATAAGTTGATTGGAAGTGGATATGACTTGAACCTGGTGCTGGCTCAGGAAGAAGACCTAGATTTTACCCCCTTCACCATAGTTGAAGAGGGAGAAGTGGTAACCCAATCTGAGACCTATCCCCACTCTCCTCTCGTCTCTCAACATTGGTTCCAAAAGGGCAACAATGCCAGGCTTGTGATCCCGAATGTATCTCTGCAGACTCTGAATGGAGGCTTCATTCCCTACCCCCTGGACGTTCCAGATTAGGATCTTATCCATCAGTTACACATCCTGAATTCATGACCCGAAACTTCGTTCTCCTCAACCTTCCTTCCCAATCCACAGACTTGGAGGCATTTCAGACATGCTTGAGACGGCGACGTCGGTCATCCTTTTGAGTTGTATGAAGTTCTCCTACCCCAATTGCAAAACCCTGTATCCCTGGCGTTGAAACCATTGTAACTCCTTTAGTATCAATATCTCCTACACTAACTGCAAAACCCTGAATTCCCGGCGCTGAAACCATCGTAGCTCCTTCAGTATCACTATTATCTTTCGCTCCCACTACCTCTTAATCTCAAAAATCACCTGTAGCTGTACCGAACTGGGTCCCCGGCACGATCAAGACAGTGTCCACTCCAAGCAAGCAAACTGTATCCCTCAATGTGCCCTTCTGAAGAGAGGGAGTACCTGTCTTTCCCATTGAAACTTGGGTGTCACCCACTTCATCCTGCAAGGCCTCCTGTCTTACCCCTTCGAAAAATGGAGATAGGTCAACATGAAGTAGTAAGCTACCATTAACAATTTCGATCCCTGAATTGGTTGGCGTCTGAATCGTAGAAACCCCTATTCCCTCATCATGGCAATCGACTTTAGTAGCCCAGACTAGTTCCTGAACCGGTTGGTTAGATTGGGGAGGTTCATGCCCTCGGGGAACACAACCATCAGAGAGAAAGCGAATAAGCTCGCAACAATGGGCCTGCGGCTTGACAAATGAGTCTATCAGCCGCCCTTGCTGGTCATGGGGGAAAACAGACGAACAAAGATCTTGCTCCCAGCCCTTGTTGGTCACATGTAGTTCCTCCTCAGTAGGCTCCTGTACTCTCTCATGTAGCATAGCTACAAGAATAATGGTGAGATCCATTCCAGGATCCGTAAGCGGCTAAATCTGAAGCGCCTCCTCACGATCACCCATATCAGTGGAGGGAGAGCATTGAGAAAGATCTAGGAGCTTTTCTGGCAAAGGGGTAGAAGGGAGAGAAGCAGAGACATGCTGATTGGTATCATGACCGACATCTGGCAGGGTGTCTGTCCTAGTCACCTGGGCATTTCCATGAAGAGGGGCTAAAAAATGGGCGTCACCAATAGGAAGCTGGGAGAGCTCGTCACGACCACTGACATGAACTGGGGCAGGGCAGGGATGATGTCATTGCTGCTGATCCAATCTGAGGGAAGTAGATAAGATGGTTGAATTTGTTTGACCAGCAATTCCACATACACCTTGAGGATAGTCTGCGTCTTTTTCCTGGTTATTTTCCCAAACCCCTTGGCAGCATCTCACTTCTGAGTCCTGGATAATCCCACAAGTAGATGAAGGGTGGATGTCATTACCTCTAGTGAAGAAGGCCGATTGGACCCACCCCTTCGTAGATTTCCCTTGAATTTCCATTTGATCTGGCATATCAGGTAAATTATCTGCCCCACTGAGAAGACTATTGCTATTAGAAATGTCGTGCACTTCGTCCATAGTCGCCTCTTGGACATTTCCACAAACATGATCAGGGCTAGGCCCCTCATTGAAATTCGGGAGATGAAGACCCAAGTTCGGACCACTCTTAAGATCAACTGTTACTATAGGCCCTAGATCCATAGCAGTGGGGAGATCCAAATCCCTCAGATCATCCTTTGGGATCTCGATTGTCGCAAATATTGGGTAGGATATTCCCTCTACTCTCAGAGGTATAATTTGTAGATGTCCCGCCCAGGCAGCAGAACCACCTTCACCCGCGCATAGCCTTGAAATATCCCATACTTTGATAAGGTATCAATATCAACCACTTTCTCGAAGTGTTGGCTGAGATCTATGATAGACGCTTCAAAGAAGGCATGGGATGGGATTCCAAACAGCTTGATCCAACATCCCCCAAAGCTCCAAACCGAGGAAGGGTCCCACGCATCGATCCTTTTCAATCCCATTTTCTGTTGGAGACTTGAGTCTGAATAGAAATCGACCATCTCAACCCTGGTCTTGAAAACTAGAAGGAAATGGTTAGCCTCCAATTTAACCACATCAACAGCTGAGGCTCTGAACCTCGACTCTCTGAGAGACCGAATTAAGCTGATGATCGAAACATGGCTACTTGCCTTGCCTATGAAGGCGAGCTCTAATGCCTTCTCTTTAGTCTCCATGGCTGCCTTGTCTGCAACAGCAACAAACTCTTCCCCCTGAAAATGTTGAAATGCAGGAGGAGTATGTGCCATATCCTTCAAGGAACCCTTCAAAGCAGTGGCAAAAGTTCCCTGGGGTCCCAGGGGGCAGGGGACCCTAGGTGGGGGCAAAAAGCGTTCCATTGACTCAGCGGTACCACAGACCGCCGTTGGCCGAGGGAGAGAGTTCTTTGCCTCCAAGTAAGGCTTCGAGCGCCACTCCGGATTTGCAGGGAACTTTCACGGCTTTGCCCATCGGACAGTTGCCACTCGTCCATCTATCTGATGCCCATGAAGAACCTCCATGGCTGCTAGGGCATCAGCCTCGTACAGAAAACGGACGAACGCATAACCCCTCGGTCGGGTCAGGATGTGATAATGAGGGATAAAGATGTCCCCAATCTTCCCAAATTTACCAAAGATGGTGGCCAGATCTTCCAGGGAGGAATCGAACTTGAGGTTGCCCATGAAGACGCTAAAATCGCCTCGCGAAGCCCTATTTCTCCTTGCCACATTTACTCATTCCGGCGATTCACTATGCCGAACAGATTTGTTCTCCCTTCCTTCACTGCGGGGCGGAACCCCGAGAAAATCTTCAGGATCCCTTCCTAGATTTCTTCGCGTAGAGGGGGCTTTGTCTCTGTGTTGCCGGCCTCGCTTTTCAGGCCGCCCTCTCATGTCGGGCTCTGTCTCTTTTTCTACAAAATGGCAATTTGGATCTCATTCATTCTTTTGGCTTTGTGGCCTAAAATGAGCATACAAAATGGATGGATGATTTCGATCAACTATATGCATAAAGATGGATGCGGATTGCGTCCGACTCCTGGTCAGACCTTTAAGTGTCCGACCAAATTTGCGTGGGGCCACTGAGGTTTATCTATTTATCCACACCGTCTATACCTTCTTTAAGATCATGTTAAGGCATGAGTCTAAAGATAAGAAGATCCAACGGTCCAGTGTACCCAAGTAGAGATGACTCTTGCATTTAATGCAACTGGCATTTAATGCTTTGGGTATTTAAGGAGCATTTAATGCAACTAAAGCTTACTATTTGGTGTGGTTCACTGGACCCCTAGATCTGCCTAACATGATCTTAAAGAAGGAATGGACGGCCTGGATAAAGCAATACTTCTCGGTGGGCCTCCACACTGATCTGGTGTGACACTTAAAGATCCGACCAGGTCGGACGCAATCCTGATTCCATAAAGATGGACTTATAGAGTCTTTGGCACGTTGTCCCAAACAATAGGGTTAGAATGGTGAATATGTGCCTTTAAAAGGCAAAATGTGCCTTTAAAGGGCAAAATTGTCATTTCCAATCCTAAACGGTGCTCTTTGGTAAGCAACAGTTAGTCAAGGTCAGCGGAGCAAAGCGGTTTTCTCATCGCTTTTTCAAATGGTAAGTAATTTACTTTAAATAACTTAAAAGTAGGCAGGTATTGGATGATCGACGTAAAGGAGGCCAGAGAACCTAAAAATTCCCTTTTAATAAACATTAGGTAACGCTAAACGGGAGAGATTTGGGGTGAGGGAGGAATCTTGGGGTGTATATAAGATTAGGATATAGGTGGGGTTTTGTGTACATGGCACTTCAGCATGGGTCCAACGTAGTTTAGTCACAAGACCTATAACGGACAATCTAACATTCAAGATGGTACCTTCATGATAAAATTGATCCGACTGTCCTGATGATGTTTGGATAAAGAGAGATGGTTCTAGTGCATCTAACTAGGATGTTCTTCTTTTCTCATGTGTGAAAGTATATCTTGAAGTGTGTGCATGTCATGCATGTGTATATCACATGTGTGTAATCTATTCTGATCAAAAGGTGTTACTGTGATGCTCAGGATGCAAGGGGTCAAGGAGAATATTTTTGAGTGACCAAAGATATGTAATGAATGAGAAATATAGCTTTCACAGTGGACCATGGATTTACGCATGATAAATCACATTTCACATGTATAAAAGGAAATAGAATCATATGAATCATAAGATCTAAACATAACAAGCCTTAAAAAAACAATAATAATAAAATAAAATAAAACCTATTAGAATCATGCAAATGCATAGTGGTCCACCCTAAATCATTAAGTAATCATAACCATCCATGTTATAAGCCCTCAATCTGGATCATTTCTATGATCAAGCTATGAGACATTATGTCAAAGCTAATGCCTGAGGGAACAAAGTGAATGGTGATCATTAGGTAGATCATGCGATCTAACGGTCAAAATGTGTGATCTTGACAACTTGTCCGTTAAACGACCATTTTAACTATGGATTTTGTTATCTAAGAGTAGAACACACATCTAGAAGATCTGGATAGGTGATCTATTGTGTGGATTGGTGATAGATCAGGCAAATTGTAACATATCTTGGTTGAAACGGTCTAGATGGCCAACCTGATAATTGCTTAAGATAAAATAAATTTAAAAAAATTTGTACCACTTAAAATTGATTAGTCTGTTACAATTAGTGCATGACCTTAAGGTAGGGAGTGCATTATATTATTTTACATTCATGTACATAATATCCGTATTAAAGAATAAGTTGGTTTACATAGGTACCAAACCTTACTCGATTTCTAAACATGTCGCAAGTATTAGATCTGAACCCAACGTAAAACCTTTAGTCCAAAAATGTATCAGCATCTATTTAGATTATGTTGGTTAACTCGGCTTCCTGGGTACTCATTAATAACATAACTATAAGAAACATAACTCCAAATGTTTCCAGTGCATCAAGAAGCTACATATAATCACAATTGGAAACTTATAATGCTACTAAATAGAAACATGTATGGACTAGTTATCCTTGCAAACATAAAAAAAATTCACTTGTTGAAGTTGAACCATGGTATTCCTTTGGAATATTAGAGCATGATGTTGACCCCTCAGATGGGCCCACTCACCGGGGTTCAAGATCAGAAATAGTTACATCATTATTAGAACAAATTCTTGCAACATCATTATTAGAACAAATTCTTGCACTTGTTGAAAAATTTATCCGATTTAACAATAGGCCTCCAAAGTAAATTCCTGGTTGTGTAGGTTGCTGAAGTGTCATGGATTTGCTTCCTAGCATGAGAATGACAGAAGACATGGTGGGCCTATCTGATGCATCTTGTTGAACACATAACAACCCGATGTGGATCCATCTAAACACTTTGCTAGTGGGACACTCTGCTAATAAGGGATCAATCAACTCCATCGCTCTTCCATTGCACCACAATCTCCAGGCCTACAATGTGAAACTTCATGTAAGAAAATGAGAGTAAGAAGGTGGATTTAATTTGAATTTTAGGGAGAATCCTACATAAGTTAGGAGGCTCTGAGCATCTTCGGCCAGCTGGGGACCGTTGTTCTTTTTTCCGCTTATGATCTCTAATAGTAGAACTCCAAAGCTATAAACATCAGATTTCACTGAGAATGACCCTTCCATTGCATACTCTGGTGCTATGTAGCCACTGTTGGTGATTACCATATGCAATGCATGGATTAGAAGTATTATAACTAGCAAAGGAAAATGGACCTCAAACTCATTCACACATGACAACATGAAAAAAGTTTCTACCCACTCATCAGGTGAATTCCATTGCTTAGATACCCTGGTTGGGAAATCAGACAAGTACAATCAGTTGGTGTGTTACACATTTACTTTGAATCACACGGTATGGTCAGCTGATGAGTGTCTTCAATTTTACAACCATGCATCAGATTGTCATGTGAGCAATGAGTCTTACTATGAGAACTTATGGGGCATTATAAGTATTTACAGAAGTAGAACATTTCATGACAACGTACAATGTTCCAACGACTCTATTGGTATTGAGATGACTTTGATCTCCACCTAAAAATCGAGCCATGCCAAAGTCAGAAATCTTTGGTTTCATCTCATGGTCTAACAACACATTACTGGCTTTTAGATCCCTATGAATGATTCTGAGTCTCGAGTCTTCATGGAGATAAACAAGGCCCTTTGCAATTCCACTTATGATGTTATGAAGTCTTTCCCAGCCTAATTGACAGCGCTTGATTGGATCTGAAAATAATATGCAAATTGAGTTTGATCATGTTTAAGTTGTGTTTTTTTAGAATGAATGTTTAATTAAATATTTGTACTTGTGTATCTTAGGATGTAAATTGAAATAAGGGCATGCTCAGATATGTGGAATCCACTAGGATAAATCGCACTATTTGGATCGATGAAAAACTATAAATTCCTTGACATAGTCATTACACTTATGTATAGGGATGATTTCATTGCAAAAGAAACAAGGTAATTGTTGTGTAATAAAAATGAGATTCCCACTCGTATCCAAAGACCCCTAATTTTAGAATCCAATTTTCTATATTAAAGTTTCTAGCATAACACAACCCTACTCTACCTAAGCTTGGGACTGACAATGAGAGCGGATGCTTAGTTGTCTATTACATGGGTTGATTTATGTTATTCATAAAAATCATAGTCACATGTCATAGGTGATTTTGGTTGGTGTATTCTCCCGCTATATCCACCATTCGCAAAGCCATCTACAATTATCAAAACCAATAATTTAGTAGTTAATACATTAATTAGTAGAAAAAAAGAATTTACATCGTGCAGTCGTTAGCACACAAAAGGAGGCTAAGGACATTGCTTGAAGTCTATTTATGTAAAGGTTAATGATTTTTAAGTAAGTACAACATTTTTTGTATCCACTATGGGTCCTGCTGGATGATTGGTTCTATTCACAATCCAACGGCAAAGATTGCAAGACATGTGACAATTTTGATTATCAGAGCAAACTAGCAATATTTTTCAGCACCATGTGTGTCTAAAATTTATACCCGGTTTCACTCATCTCTAGCTTTTTTAGCTTTGTTTATATTGGGAATGTGTTGTGGACATATGCATGTGTGTGGATAGGTGGTGAAGTTCATTAAATGAAGAAGAGAGAAAGGGTCCAAACCAAAGATGAACACATTAAGGCTGGTGTTTGGCATGTATTCGTAGATGAGGAGTTTCTCTCCTCCCTCAATACACCAATACAAGAGGCTCACAAGGTTTCTATGTTGGAGTTTAGAAATCAATGTGACTTCATTCCTAAATTCCTCCAAGCCTTGTCCTGAACTCCTTGAAAGCCTTTTAACTGCTATTTCCTTCCCGTCAGATAGCACTCCCTGAAATGATTGTCAATGCAATTGTTGGTTAATTAGAAAACATAATGTTTCATTAATCAGAAACTTGTCTTATTTTGTTTAAACATTATTCACCTACTCCTAAGTAATCTTGCATTTAGATGACGAAGCAACTTGAGTTGTAAATGTTCAATTGCATTAAGATGATATAACAAAATTAATGAGGGTTTCTAGTGCTCATAATGAGGGAGTAACCCTTAGACTATTGCAAATATGTTTAAGGTTTACTTGCACTGAGGGAGAACAAAATGAAGGAAAAGTTAAACGCATTTTCCATTTATAGGATGTTTAACTATGTTTGGATAGAGAAATATCAGTGGATTCCAACTACCAATCGATACACTTTTCCATGTTGAATTTCCCTAACTTCGTGCGGGGGGGGGGGGGGGGGGGGCTACCCGAATTGTGATATAGGAACAAGGTTGGGCGTTTTGTTTGATTGTACATGATCATGTGATAGGCAGGGCCGGATTTTTTTGTGAGGCCTTGCCTGAATGTTTGTACCTGTTTCCACGCCTTTGGCCTTCGCTTGAATGAAATAGATTTTCCAAAAAAAAAAAAAAAAAAAATTCCCTAACCCAAGATATGAGGTGAGCATTGTCTCATAGAAATGAGATTTCCACTTACTATCCAAACAAGATCTTTGAAATTGTGTTCCATAGTGTTATGAAATCCTTGGGAATCCATTGTTAGATAACATTATACTTTTCACTTAGCTTTCATTTATTTTCCTTTAATCTAAGCCTTGCAAGTGCTCGTGAAATTAAAACATTGCTTATTTCTATTTTCGTAGACTAATCATGTGTAATGAGTTTGAATATGCATACAAATGCACCTTTCGAGAAGTGTTATTACCTTATATACAGGTCCAAATCCTCCTTCTCCGAGTTTATTTTCATCAGAGAAGTTACCCGTTGCAGCATGTATCGTAGCTAAGTCGATGATCGGTACTTCTGGAGTTCGATCATCTTGCATACTCTCTTCCACAGATTCCAAACCATTCAGAGTCACTGCACAATGTGATGATGCATGATGTTCTCGTTCTTTATCTGATGTAAAAATATGAAATTTTTGCTTAGTCCTTACGAGATGACAATTCCATTAGATGGTGATTATGGTCCCTTGCATACCCTATCCATGGGCCTGCGGCTACATGATCAAATGATCCAGATCATTCATATGGCTCTCAATCTTATTGGCGCTTTGAATTGGAGATTCAAGATATGTTGATAGTCAATTGTCTATTTACAACAGAAAATTGGTGCCTTGTATTTACCATTGTATGTTTATATACAGGTGTGCCTCATCATTATATGTTTATCATTGTATATTCATGGAAGGTACCAACAATGGCATTGATAATCCAGGTGTGCCTCATCATGGACAAGCCAAGTGGAAATGATGGAAAGCATAATTAAGAGAAAATATGATCTTTCACAAGTACAATCTAACTGTTATTGCTAAGGCTACTAGCTTGTAAAGCTTTGGTTGGCCAAGTACAGCCTGAGGCCCGCCCCATTAAAGTTCGCGCCTAAAATTTAATAAAGGCTAAAGAATGGATCAGGTCAAGTACAACATAATGCATGTCCATTTTATTTTAGGCCTGAAATTTAATACAGGCTAAATATTGGCGTAACATTGGCTTGGAAGGACGTACATGGTCCTCAGGTTTAGGCTTAGGCTTCGGCTAGGCATTAAGCCTATCCCATTCACCCTCTTAGGATGCTTTCTATATATGTTTTGAGTTAAAAAAAGAAAATACAACGTGAGCCTAGCCTTTTGGCCTACATGTTAAACCCAGGCCTAACCCATGGTTGTGTCGCCGAAAAAGTGTATAGCCCAGCTCAGCCCACTGATAGTCGTAGGCAATGATTTCAAGTTAAATTAATTTCTTTACCTTCATGTTGTCTCCTTCTTTGTCGTAAATAACAGTAGATGCAAGATCCAAAGAGAGTCAATCCCAAAACTGATGTAACAACGACGATGATTATAACCTTTGATTGGTTATTCCCTGTAATAAAGGAGAATGATTAATCATTTTCAATGCAATACACTATTGTTAGAGTTGCATTTATTTATTTACTGAATAGTGGGAGCATGGGCTCTTAGACTATTTATGGCCTATAAGATTCTTATTCATAAGTGTAGAAATTTATTAATTGGATTATACTGAAATTTTTTAATATTTGAGTTTATTGTTTCATGATAAAATATGCACATATTATTAGGATTGGCCTTCACAATGAGGTGTGGCCATGATTATTCGACTAAAAGGCTTGGTTCGCTTCTTGCATAGCATAGAGCATTATGTAGATATACACAGAAGGAGTGATGTATATTAGGATGTATGTACATATAGATGTACCTCCACCTTAATTTATGACATGATTAGGATGAGATCACATAAAAATCAACATAATACCTAGTTGGATCTCACACACAAATTGATATGATTGGTTCCATACTTAGTTGGATCATGTAAACCCATCTATAGCAGTGTGAGAGAATCATTGGTTGATCAAATGGATCCTATGAGATGATTGCTCATATGACAAACACTTTTTTTTTTTTACTGTATGAGCCATATGACAAACACTTAATCATTCACTATATATGAATTAAGCCATAGGTGTTGTGAGACGAGTTACCTACAAGTGGCCGATCAATTCTAGCCCAGTCACTATTCAAGTATGGCAGCCTTGTAGGTGAGTCGTGTCCTTATTAGTTTGCTATGAGATAAGGTCATGACAATGTGGCATTACTATTCAATGCCATGCCTATAAATTTGGTTAGGTCAGAAGACTGTGGCCAAATCAAGATAAAGAAAAAAAGAAGGGACAGAGAAAGATTATAGATACTTGCACAATAGTGATCATGACAGGAACTTATCCAAGGTGCCGGATTGAATAATCGGATTTGATTGTGAATTAAAAATATATTTATATATTATTAATAATATTTTGACTGAATTTTGATTAATCAACGTTTCCAGGATTAAATTCTCGCTCGATCACAAAAGTAGATAAGTGTGCATCAAAATTGTATAATTGAGCTTTGTGCATGTGCATATATTAAATCAAACATGCTTGATTGAGTGAGACTGAATTGATAATGTAGGAGTGATTCCCAAGCTAATCAGATTTTTTTGTCTATGGGAAATATTCGGATGGGGTAGTAATCGGGAGGGCTTTGTTAGGCGGGCCTTGCTGTTTTTTGTTGTGGGCCTGTCTGCCTTCAGCTTGTACATGTGCTTTTGTTTTTATAAAAAAATACTTTCGTTAAAAAAAACAGTTATATAAAAAAAAAAAAAATTTGATAGTGTAGGATTGTTGATTGATTCTTTGAGTCGTATGTGGATTGTGTAATATTTGTTTGATATCTTTCGTAAATAAATAAGAGGTAAAAGACAAGTAGACCAAGGGCTACATTATAAAAATTATAACTTTTTTTATTTCACTAATAATGAGGAGAATATATTAAAGAAATGAGAGATTTGCAGAGATCTCGAGAGATATTAATAAATTAATGTCTTTAACAAATAATAATGAAATATCCTCATCTATAAGATTAATCTACTCTAACATCCTCCCTGAAACTCAAAGTGCTCTAAAAGTAATAAGTTGAAATTAAAAAGGTATAATGACCATTTACTAAAAAAAAAAAAATCAGTGGAAGGTGATGAAACAATGGGAGGCCCGATGAAAAAGAAAAACAGGCCGGGCCACCTATCATAACTCTCTATGAATAATCTAGAGATTTGATGATGTCAACCATTAATAATTACAACTATTTATGAATAATCTAGAGATACTTCTGGTGAATAGAATTTCAATAATTGCAATTTCAGTAAATACACGCTTTTAATGTCTCAAAGTTCAACTATCACTCTTCGGGTGGTGCTACGTAAAATAAAATAGGTTTATTCCAACACACTCTGGCATAATAATGAACTTCATGTAAAAACACTTGTACAAGTGAATCTAGTCTAGAATGCCCAACAAAAATGAAAAGCATCTTGTCAAATGGTCTAATATGGCTACCTCGTCGATGGTGTATGCATGACGGGTTCAAGAGCGGATGGTTGTGGATGTTTGGCCTATGTAAAAGTGGGTTGGGAGCAAGGTGTCCCGTAGCGGTATCGGTGGGCGTAACGGTGCCCACCGTTTCCGATACGGATACGGGCTGTATCGGCCGATACGGCCCTGTATTGGCCGATACGCCCCCCGTAACGGTCCAATTTTTTTTTTTTTTTGCCAAAAAATTCTAAAAAAATATGGAATAAATCCAAAAAATTCCAAACATCCCAAATATGCATTCATTTATAATTTTGAATATGTTTATGGTGGTAAAGCGGTCTACTCTTTGGTGAAAAAGCTGTATCGGGCTGTCTGATGAATTTGTGAAGCTGATAACCTGGAATTAACTGCAAAAGTTATAAATTCAAATTTCTAACTGTCTATTATAAGTAACACATATTATCCAACCTTTAAACCAGAATTTTTTTTTGAAAAAAATGATTTTCCCTAATTTTTAAAATTATTCCGAAATTAAAAAAATACCAAAAAAAATAACAAACCATGTGCATAATCTGTAAAATGCACATGATTATATTCTATTATAAGTAACACATACTATCCAACCTTTAAACACATATTAGAAGATACACATATCGGTTGTATCGCGGAATGACTCACACTTTTTGGGAAACATGGGGAAAACATTGGGAAATTGATTGAATTTTTCAATGAAACTTCAAGGATTGCTAAAATGGACCTCAATACACACATTTAAATATTCTAGTTTTGACTGAATGAGTATCCTCCAAATGCAGTTTTGACTATTGAACTTCAACGCAATGTAAGCTATCTTATACGGCCTAGATCTATATGAGGATTCAATAAAATCTAGAAAATAACTAACTGGACTCAACAAACTATGACCCCTACGCAGAGTCGGAACAACGGTTTTTTTTAGGGAGGAGAAACTAGAAGAAAATGAAAAAAAAAGTCATTTTTTTCTACAAAATGGGGACTCTTGTATGTGTAACTGATATAGTAAAATAGGCCGATCTGCAAACACTGATTTTTAGCAAAAGAATAAATTAGAAAAGAAATGGGAGAAGAAAAGTGTGAAAAAAAAAAATCAGATTTATATATAAAAAAAATTACTCGTTTTCCGACCGTTACGGGGGGCGTAACGGCCGTTTTGGGGCGTAACGACCGTTACGCCCCCCGTAATGGCCGTTACGGGTCAAAGTTTTGGGGGTACCCGTTTTGGACCCCGTATCGCATAACGGAGTCAGCCGTTTCCGTTACGTAACCGTTTTGGCACACCTTGGTTGGGAGACTACCTAGGTGCACCGTCAGAGCACCAAAAGGATAAAGTTGCATAGAATTTGGTGCACTTAAAGAGCACCAAAATAAGAGAAAACAAAAGGGGTTCGAGTGTCATCTCCTTCGACGTGGGTTTTCCATAAAGCCACACACGTGCTAGATTAACAGTGGTTCCGGGGGATACGCACAATGAAATGATGGTTCCGACAGCACGGTGATGGTGGGCCATGAATGAAATCACTTAGTTCTCAATGGTTTTTCAATTGTAGATGTAATTTCAGTCTTTTTGGCCTACCTAAGGGCCTGATTGGTAAAACTTATTTTCAGCACTTGTCACTGAAGTAAGGATTTTCAGTGATTTTCTTGGTTTAGACTGTTTGGTAAATTATAGAAATTAAGTGCTTAATCTGTATTTTCACTGAAAAATATGGTATTTTTTTCAAGTTCCCTTCTCCTGACTTAAAACTTAAGACTGAATGCGGTAAATGCTTCTCATTAAAAAATTTGGTTATTTTTGGACGAAAATATCCTTAAATGTTTTTACAAATGACAAGTTTACCCATTTTATAGGAATTTTCATAAAAGCTCTGGAATGACATAAAATGAGGAACACTGGGCAAAGTTTTATGGCCCCTTATAATGTATGTGTTATATCCACACGGTCCATCCATTCTTTTAGATTAGTATGGGTCATGAGCCCAAAACTGAGGCAAATCCAAAGCTGAAGTGGACCATAGCACAAAAGGTAGTGGGGACCGTGACATCCACCATGGAAACATTTCCATGGATCATCATGATGGTTATTTGCCATCCAACCTACTCATAAGGTCACACAGACTTAGATGAGGGGAAAAGACAAATATCAGCTTAATCCAAAACTTCTGTGGCTCTCTAGAAGTTTTCAAGGATAATCGTTCAATCCCCACTGTTTTCTATAGTGCGATTCACTTGGGATCTTGATCTTCCACATTTTTAGGCTCCTGCCCTAAAATGAACTGACCAAATGAATGGACGGTGTGGACATAAAACATGCCTCATGATGGTTACATAAAAATTTGCCACGTCAACACAGTTCTGTACCTACAAAGGAGCGGATTAGGACAGGACTTGCTATGAAAGCCTTTGCAAGTAGTTCCTGCACTAGGATGCTAGGTGGGCCCACCGTGATGTTTGTGAGAAATCCACCCTATCCATCCATTTTGCGAGATCATTTTAGGACTTGCATTAAAAAATAAGGTGAATGAAAAACATAAGTCTGGCCACACGAGAGGAAACAGGGGTATTCAACAACCACCATTGAAACTTTTGTATGGCCACAAAAGTTTTGTATTAGGCTAAGTTTTTAGTTTTTTCACTTCATCACGATGAAAATGACCTTGTAAACGGTCTAGAGAGCATATAAACATAAAGGTGGAGCATGGGACAGTTTCAACGGTAGCATTTCTTTTCCTAATTTCTCGATTTTTTTTTTCTTTTTTGGTTTCGCCTCATTTTAGCAGGAAATCCAGTGTTACTAGTGGATGTTAGCGGGTGTCACATTGACTGTGGCACCTAACCTTGGTACTAACCTTGATGTATGTGTTGTATATCCATGCGGTCCATCAGTTTTTCTAAATCATTTTATTTTAAGGTCCCAAAAATAAAGCATATCCAAATCTCGAATGGACCACATAGTGGGGATTGAATGCCACCATTAAAAACTTTTTGAGGGCCACGATAGTTTTGGATCATGTTGATATTTGTGTTTTCCCTTCATCCAAGTCTATGTAACCTTATCAATAGGTTGGATGGCAAATACAAATTAAGGTGGGCTTAGGAAGTGTTTATTGGTGGATGTTCAATGACCACCATTTTCTGTGGTATGGTCCACTTAAAATTTGGATCTACTTCATTTTTGCTACCATGCCCTAAAATGAGCTGGGAAAACTTATGGGTGGCATGGATATACTACATGTCAAGGTGGGCCCAACAACTTGAATGGAAACTAAACATAATAGTGGGTCCTAAAAAGTTTTTAAAGATGGGTGTTTAATTTTATCTATTTGGCTTTATTTAGTAGGGAAAATATTAAATTTTTTTTTAGATTGGGCATAGGTTTGCCAGATTTGAAGACATGACAATAACAAGTTTCACTCATACTCTACAAAAGAAAGAAATTGATCGTTTGGGCAATTATGACAAATTGTAAATTTTCAGACATTTCTAATTTATAATTACTAGACAAGTTTTTGTGAAAAAAATGCTTATTTTCAGATATTAGGACTTTTTTTAGACAAATTAGCAAACAACTTTCTCAATACTTATAAGTACTAAAATTCAGCACTTTTAAGTTTTCAGTGCTTAAATTAATTTTCAGACCTTATTTTCAGTTTACCAAACGGGTTATGGATCTATAGCTCATTTTTTGAATCCATTGCCTAAAATGAAGATGCTAAACTAGTGAACAAAGTATATATAAGCACACAAATCATTTGTGGGATGCCAAAAAAAAAAAAAAAAAAAAAAGGTTAAAACCACGTTAGACTTGGCTGCATACGATACGTTTATTTAATAAAATTTGGATCCGAAATTGATTCAGATCCATGTGTCGTCTGTGTGGGGCCCATCTTGATACATGTGCTAAATCCATGTCATCCATTTATCCTTTCGCTCAAGAAGAGACTTGGGGTTGAAAAATTAACTTGAAAGAAAACTCAAGTGGACCACAGTGCATTAAACAGTGGAAAGTGAATGGGTACTATTAGGCATTCGTGTGGTCCACAAAAGTGCTATTTTGAGGAGGTTTTTGGGCTCACCCCTCATGTGAGGGTTACCCATCTCACTAATCGTTCAAATCTATGCAGGACCCATTAAAAAAAAAGCCCAAAGAAAATAAATTCTCGATTCCAGTGCTAAGTTTCCAAACGCTGGAAACTGTCTTAGTTTGGTCCGCCGGGTCGTGGACCCCACAGTCATATGTCTGTTGGATCCACCCCATCCATTGGGTTTAGAAGGCCACTTTGGGCCTGAGGTGTGAATTTAGGTAGATCCAAAGTTTGTGTGGCCCATATGTATGAAAACCGTGGTGGTTGAATGATAATCTTATGAAATTATTGCGGGTCTCATAGATTTTGATTGGACCCAAATTTCTTGTAGTGGGACCTGCAATGTAAATAAAAACAATTATATATAAATATAGTATAATATAAAAAAAAATCAAAATTTGATTTTAGTGCAAGAGGCCGTCGAGAAATTCTATGTCAAATCATGACTCATTTAAGGTATTTCTTAGAACTTAGATAAGTTATTTCATGATAGACTTTTGTCTGCAGTTATTTTGATATTGTTGTTTAAGCTCACATTGTGTACAAGTCACATCACGAAACTCAAGACCGGAGATTACTCGGTTCTCGAATTTTAGGTCGTGATGCGAAGAGATGCCCTCATTGTAATGGAGAAAGAACGAAAGGGTCATAAAAAGAAGAGAGAAGGCAAAGAAGCTCTATTTTACAAATCAAAAGCAGGCGGAGGTGCGTAGTATCGCTATGACATAATGGTAAATCAGAAAGGACTATATTGTGGAAATTGTAACTAATTAATTTCACGAATAATAAGAGGAACATATATAAGAGATGAGAGGCCTCCTGAATTTAGAGGGAACCTCTGTTGTAGAGAAGGTTACTCAGCTCTACATGATGAAGATGTACCAAAAGAAGGAACCACCAAAGACCCCAAGAAAGAGGAAGGCTTGACTAAATCCTTGAAGAAAATTTGCTGTGAATTCTTTTGCAAACCAATTTAACAATCAATTAAGGTTTACTGCTTCAAAGGCAAAGACAGTGTAGGATGGCTTAAGCTTCTCCCATCTCCTTCCGTTTCATATCCTCTTCCAGTAGTGTATATAAACCAAATGGATAGCTGAGGTAAACTTGCAAGTTTATTGTCTCCACTTATTTCTTAGGTCCACTGTGTCCCACCTGATGAGTGGACGAGCCTGGTTCTTCAAACTGGGCTTCAATGAAGTGGGACCCACCTAGTGAACCACTCATACATGCGCCTCGTTGGCAACCCCGCCAATGAACGAAAGGAATCAACAAAATCTCTTTATGCAAATAAATATTGTGCATCGTGATATGGTGCAGGTGGGCCATGATATGGTGCAAATGAGTCCCCATTATTGCTTCTTCAATAGAATTTCCGTGTGAAGTGTAAACAAGGAATGGAAGAAAAATAGTAATAGAAGAAACTAATCCAATCAATATTTTTTGTTGCATTAGAAGCATTTCACCTGGAGGAGGCGGTGGCAGCAATGCAGGAGGAACTGGATGAGTTGCAACAGATGGTAGAGGGGGCCGGAGTGGTGGAGCAAGAGCGGGAGGAGTTGCAATGAGTAGTGGAGGTGGTGGCGGTAGCGGTGGATCAGGAACTTTAGGAGGAGTTGCAACAGGTGGTCGAGGCGACGGGGCTTGAATGAAGGGATATACCTCATATCTTATATGACAACTCAGAGACAGAACCTGCCCTCCTAATTTTCCACTACAACAATTCGGAATCCAGTCGATCATCGTTTGCACGCATGAGTGGCAATCCTTACTCGATATATCTCGTACGCACTCAACTGATCCATATATTGTAAATTCAGGAGTACTCACTGAGCTGGCCGCAAACATGGATGGAGACAAATCTGTAGAGGACAGATTGTTCATCAACTCTCTTACCTGTTGATCAAAAAGATCTGGATCCTTTGCAGTATTTGGATTTGGAAAGGAATACTCAGGGACAAGATCAGGTTTGGAAAAGAAGCGTTGTTGCGAATAACGTACAACGCACTCGTCGTATGCAATGAATGCTTCCTTCTTGTTGGCACAGACTCGGATGATCTCGAGCCTTGAAGTTTTTAGGCAGTTTTGGCAGGAACCGAATGAAACGTCACTCCGGCATTGGGCATGGCCATAGATCTGATCGGGGTCTACACCGAATGAGGTGTTGTAGTAGTAGTTGGAGGAAGTTTTGGTATATAGAAACTGAAGGACGAGGTTGAGATTGTTTTGGAATGTGCTACCGTTGATGTAATTGCCTTGAGACTGACAAAGGTAAAAGATTTGGGCCCTAATGGGACTTTGAAAGAGCAAGAATAAGCAAGAGTATAGGAAAAAATGGATGGTTTTGGATGGAAGAAGATGCATTCTGCTGAGAGAGAGAGAGAGACGACGTGAAATGATGATTTTATGGTGGGACCTACTTTAATTTTGCTCGAAATCCATTTTTGCTTTCCGCATGAGGAAGCACACCTGATGAACCGCATGGATATCTTCTACACTCTCCATGTGATGCTCTAGTTGTAAGCACGCCTGGCATGACTATGAGTATTATGTAATAGAAGCAGTGCGGTTCTATCAAGGAGTTATTGTGTCTTTTCTTAACGAGGTTTTCTCGATTACATCCCCCATGATTATAATAAGATACATCAGGAATATCCCTTATTTGATAGGAATTCCCTATGAGGTGGGACCCCTAAAAGAACTGTGAGATAGAATAATTCAATTCATTAATTATACAAAATCTATGGTGACCATTCGTGTTCAAAGAAAAAAAAGAGAAAATTATCAAAGGGAAATTATCTGATTGACAGCTTTTATTTTTTGGTCTTTGTATCACGCAAGCTAAAACGTATCGTAAAAACGGTTTGGATCATTAGAGGGTCAGGTAAAATCAAAGGATAAAGTCTTACCATATCATATCGCATTGCAAAACGTCGAGATACATCTCGAGCAAACCGCATTTTCGAGAGCCTTTCCTTGCGGAAAACACTCCAGTAGCTTCGTATTCACGGTGAACCGTGAATTTCTCTGATTTTTCACTCATGGACATGGAACAATTTCACACATATTAGATCCACTTGTTATCGCCAAAAATGGGTAACAAATGTTGATTAGGGACTAACTTTAAATTCTTGTCGTCCAATCTCTGGTTGAGGATGAACAGAGTGGATTGAACCACCTGCAATCACTGATAAGTACCTAATATTGTATAATTAACCCTAGTTGTTAAGGACGTTATTATTGTTTTTCCGGTTAATTATCCCTCATTAGGTGAATTCTCTGTCTTCAGGTAAGCAGGAGAGGTTGGGCAAGAACTGGCAATCTGGACGTTTTAAGGCCTAAAAGTGATCAATGTCAAGTGGGTGGTAATCCTGACAAAAATCAATTCAGAAAGATCACCAAGTCCAGCAAGTGGGCCACCAATAGCTAGCAACCGTCCATCCATTAGACGTGTGTAGCCAAAGTCCAGCCAAGCTTCATCACCATCCAGCCATTGTCCAATCAACAGTGGAGATCAGCCAACATGTTCAGATGAAGATCAATCTCCACCGTTCACCACTTCACTAGCTAGTAAGGAGTAGCTGATGTGCAGCCAAGGGTTGTCCATCACACGTGTGAGGATGTCCCACAGATGCCACACGTGCAGCAGTCCAAAGCTCCAGATGGTTGGGTGCCGAAGATCAGCAGCTTTGATGGACCCCACCTTCAATCCTCATCCATTGTCCAAAAGACACTGGACTGTTTCCAGCCGTTCATCAGGTGGACCCCATAGCTGAGCTCATGCATCAATCATCCAGCGATGGAGATGATCTCTCCAACGTCCAAAGCAGGTGGACCATCACCATGAGCTTCAGCGTCCAAGGCCACCACCTTCAGTCAACATCCAGCCCATCTAACTTCAGCAAGGTGGACCCCATTTGCATCAAATGGCCAGCACCTGTTCCTGCTGCATCTCAGCAGTCCAGCTCAACACACGTGCTGATCATGGACCCCATCTCCAAATCTCCAACAGCAGCCCACCATTTGACACGTGCTGGCCCAGCTCAGATCCCAGCCGTTCACCTCATTTCCAACGTCCGGCAGAGGACGTCTATCAAAGCTCCTGCAATCCAGCATTGAACGTTCGTGCAGATGATGGAGGACCGATCATCCAGCCGTCCATTAGGTGGGTCATCTTCACACGTGCAGAGATGGACGTCATCAACTCCATCCAACCAGCTGATCAGCAACAGCCAACCTTAGCCGTCCATCCAGTAGAAGCTGCAACACGTGCAGCATCAACCATCCGTCCAGCAACAGCAGCAGCTGCCAAGACAGCAACCGTCCATCAAGTGGCCCACCATCAACATCCGTCCATGGATCCCAGCTGATGAAAGACGCCGCCATCATCAGCACATTCAACCACCATCAGGTGATCACCACAGCAGGAAATCTCAGCCGTTGATTAGCCTTCAACATCCAGCGGTCCGCTCCTGTTCAACCAGAAGCTGCCATCAATCCTCCGTCCACCTCATCTCCCAAACAACTGTTCCTTCATCCAGATGATCCAACAAGTGTAGCAGATGGAAAGAATTTCTGCATCTCTCTCACGAGCAGATGGCATCCAGCAGCAGTTCAACGTCCACCAGATCTATCAGACCGTCCATTGAGGGCGGACCCCACCTGTTGCACGTGTAGCAACTTCATCCTCACCGTCCAGTAGCTGGAGATCTCCAGCGCCGTTCATCTGAACCATCCACATCCAGATCCAATCAAGGACGTCCCTCATCTCCAATCCAGTGGCCAGATGATTAACACCGTCAAGAGGGCTCCACCAGCTAAAAAGCCACTCCATCCAGTCCATCTTGTGGACGTCCCAGCTATAGCACGTACCAGCCGTGGGTCCAGCAGTGATCTCCACCGTCCATCCCATGTTCCAGTGGCCCCCACACCACCTTCAGCTCCCATCCAACGACCAGCACCTACTTCAGCCAGCCGACCATCTCCAATCATCAGCCATCCATCCAAGTCCAACTGGTGGACGTCATTAACTTCAGCAGGCCCCACCTTGCACGTGCAGCTGAACCAGCTCAGCCGTCCATCAAGATAGGCCACATTCCAACCGTCCAGATGGTGGGATCCATGGTCACCTCACGTCCAGTCCATCTTCAGCTACAGTCCAGCAATTGACATTTTGCGTTCTGCAACTCCAGTGGACCCCACACGAGCTCCAGCAGGGAGATCACCCATCATCACCGTCCATTCAATCTCACAAGCTCCCACATCACCTCATGTATGGAGCATCTCAATGAGCAGTGGACAGCACATGCTGAACTTCCATGTCCAGCACATGACTGGAAGAAGATCTTCCACTCCTATAAGTACAGCAGCCGCACGATCTTCACCAGCCAGCAAAGGATGGACAGCACTCTCATCTTCAATGTCTCCAGAAGCTGGGACATTCCCAGCCATTCTCCACTTAGAACCCAGCAGCGGCAGCTCAAAAGAGCTTCACACATGAACTCCCTCAGCTTCATCATGTCCAGCAACCTCCTGAAGAGGACGTCTCCTCCATCAGTTGCATTCAACAACCAGCTGAAGAATCTCCACCAAATCATCATCTCCACCATGGCTGCAAGAGAGGAGCTCTCTCTCTCTCTCTCTCTCTCTCTCTCTCTCTCTCCCCACACATGTGTAAGGCTTGGAATTGCCACCTCATCATCCAAGCCTCACTCCAAGCCCAAACCTAAAAGAAAAGTTTGCTTTAGGCTTGGAGTGACACCTAGGATTGGAGTACTTTTCTTGCCACATGTCCATCCAAGCCTAACTCCAAGCCCGAACCTAAAAGCAAAGTTTGCTTTGGGCACTCCAAGCCTAACTCCATTCCCAAACCTAAAGAAACTTTTGGTGTGCCACCTAGGATTGGGAGGAGGCTTGGAAGCTTCTCATGAGGCTATAAAAGAAGCTCCTATCCCTCAATTCCCAAAATCAATCCCGTTCTCTACAACTCCTCCCTTCTCTTCTTTCTTTTGTAGTGTAGAGTAGTATAGTTTTTCCTTTGTAGAGAATTTAGTCTTCCATTGTGGCATGGTTGGCTAAACCTCTAACTAAGGCTAGGGGTGAAGCCTTTGAAGAAATTTGCAAGATATGGTTCTTTTGGTTCAACATTGTGTGGTGTAAATGTTGGAGTTCTCTTTGGTTGATCGGTTTGATTATCCACCTCGGCGGACGCTATTGTTGTGCAAGCCCCTTGATCCATCGTCGACTCCGGGCACGTTGGATGCTTGGGATCCCTTGCACACCAATTAGCTAGTTCATGATCGATAAAGTCCCTTGATCCATCGTAGTCTCCGGGCACGTTGGATGCTTTGGATTCCCTACGGTCATCGAGCTAGTGCAGGTAAAGTCATCGATCTGTAAAATCCCTTGATCCATTGTAGACTCTGGGCACATTGGATGCTTTGGATTCCCTGCGATCGATAGACGAGATCTTAACGGTTGGATCGGTCAATCAAAGCCTCCTATCTTGTAAGTATGCATTTGATCGTATGAATTGTGATCTTATCGGTTGACTTGTTGGCAAAGTTGTTGATCTGTACAATTCCTTGATCCATTGTCGACTCCGGGCACAGTGGATGCTTGGAATTCCCTGCGATCAACTAACGAGTGCTTTATGGTCAAATCAATCGGTTCAAATCACCATCTTTTATGAAATACGCAAATGGTTTAACTGTTTCATCTTCCGATTGGAATGAATCTTTATTCAATTCCAGTTGAGTTATAGTTGGACCAATAAATCAAATCTTGTGAATGAATCAAAGGTGGATCCCTGATGCCTTTGCCCATTTTTTATTTTTGTCTTTCACCACACACAACTTGCTCCACTCTCGTGGATAAACCAGATTTCATCTCACTCACCTAAACTAATTCCTCTAAGTGTTCTTAACCCCAATCCCTGTGGATCGACCTCGGTCTTACCGAGTATTTTACTACTTCGCTACCTGCACTTGGGTGTGCAATCTTCGGATTGTAGCAATCACCAAATGAGAGATCATGAGGGTGCCAGTCATACCAGCGGTGGTCACTCCGATGCTTAAGTCAGTACGAATACTGAAAGAAAAATTTGTGTGATGAGTGTTGCATATGGTATTGCATACCTTAGCCAATGGAGGAGTACCTCTATTTATAGAATCATCAGAGAGATTTACGCGGATTCCGAATTTCTTTGGATAATCCTTATCTTATCTGAATCCAGTGGATTATTCGTGATAAACCTTATCACGTTAAGATCATGATGAGGTTGGATAATGCTTATCATATTAGGATTATGATAAGGTTGGATGAGGCCTCCTGGATGACGCAAAGGAGAGTTAAGCTAAGGAGAGTAAGGCCGTCTAGATGAGGTTAATGACTATACTTAGCTTCCTCGCATCCTGAGGTCAACTCGAATTTACCCATAACAGTATCCCCCCTAAGTTTCGTGGTTAGGAAGTCTCCGCTCGGAGCTTTGAAGTGATTATTACTGAAGCTATGACCTCCATTGCTGAAGCCTTGCCACTTTGTTTTGCATCTTTGATTGCCTTTTATGCTTTAACTTACCTATTTAACAAATAAGAATTTTGAATTCGCCAGCAAGTCTGATCAGGCTAAGCTTAATTAGGGGACAGTCTGGTTAGCCCTATCCCCCGCTTGGGCAGCTAGCGCTGCCGACTGAGTCAATAGATTAAGTCCCTTGAATTAGGGACGAAATATATTTGTGGTGGAAGTGTCCGGCACTCCCTTGTAGGCCTCGTATTCTTTAGGAATAAGGGTCATTCATGAGCATTAGATCCACGTGAATGCTTGAAGAAGTCAGTAGTCTTTTGATGTCTAACAACTCCCTGACTTGGAGATTTATCATGTCTTTTGGATGAGCAGTCTCTCTACGCTACATAGTTGCGGGGGATGATCGATCCCTTATGGGCGAGTGTCTTGATTTCATCTTTTTGTCTGAGGATGAGGCCTCCTCAGCCTCTCTTTTCTTATCACCTAGGCCAGCCAATAGACGAGGCCAACAGATGATGGATGAGGCGACACCGATGGATAAGCACTCATGGATAAGCACCCACGGATCAGATCAGTGACCACTTCCTTCAATTCGCTCAATTCAGACACATACAAAACCCGTCATCTTGTGATCGACGACATGGAGTGTACAGAAGTGAGATTGGTCCCAAACTTAGAATGTTGGTAGAAAACATCCTCCTATAGGTGATAGATGGTTTAAATTGTCCAAAACCATTCTAGAGTTGAGTGCAAAAATTAGAATATTCAGAGTTGTTTTAGAATTTGTGCGGGCAGAATCTTTCAGGACTATCCATCTTCCTTCATCTGGCACGATCAATCCGCACATCCGATTGACATGAAACTTTGTGATTCTATAAATATTAATGTCCTTTACATGATAGCCAGCTTGGATTCTTCACATCTTTAGTAGCGGGCCACGTGGACCGTTTCTAAGTTGAGTCGACGGAAATTAGGAAGCTTCTAGACAATTCATATGGTTTTGGTCACCACAGTCAATCCGTAGCTCGGATCGACGTGAAACTTATTGGGCATTTTTTGGCGTCGAGTTGCTCTTCGACATAGACAGAGTAAAATTTTTAAAAGCATCAAGGTGGGCCTCACGAATTGACCCGAAATATGCAAAATGGGACTGCCTCCTAGTTTCTATTTTTCTGGTTGAAATATTAAACTGAAAACATCTTGTTTCTAAAAAAATTGTTTTTTGCTTGATGGAAGTATGTGTAGAGTCCATTGAGAGGTTGATGAGGGAGGAATCAGAGTCGTTCATTAGTTTGCAAAATCAAGATGGGCCATGGGATAAAAGATGAGGCAGAGTTAAAGCTCAGGTGGGTCGCATGACAATGAACAATGGAGATTGAAAGTCTGATGTCAAAACTTCTCAAGTACCAGTGGACAGTCCATATTTGGATGGTTTTGATAATCTGAGGGGTCCACATGATGAATGGGTTGGATTCCTGGTGCAATTGTTGGACGTGATGTAACAGAAGGATAGAGACCTCCATGGGCTGCTGGACGTTGGGAGGCTGGAAAGGATGATCTCCATCATTTGGTGGAATTGAAGAACGTCCATCCCTTAGGCTGTTACACATGTGGATAATGGAGGATGTCCTGCTAGTTCTGAATGTATGGAGAATGAAACACAACCTCCCTTGCCGCTTTGGGTTGCTGACACGTAAGAGCTTCTCCTCTGGTAGATGGTGGAGGGCTTTCTCCAACTAGCTGTTACATGAGAGTGATGGACGGTGGAGATTTGATGTGACCTGCTGGCTGGTGAAGGTAGAATGAATGGACAGTGTTGATGATCTCCATGGCTAAGAATGGAGGTGAGGTCTATAGTTGTGGGCGGCTGGGTGTGCTCCGGCTATTGTGGGTGAAAGGCTGTCTTTGCGCGTGCTATCTACACGTGGTGAGGATGAAGCTTGGATGCACGTGCAGTGGCCCAACTGTTGAACTGGATGGACGGATGAATGGAGTTGGTCGTTGCACGGCTAAAGGTGGGTTCCACCTAATGGCACTTGGGAGACACCTGCTTATTGTGTTGGCACGCTTGAATCTCACCATAGATGAGGTGAAAAAATGATTGATCAACGAAGAAAAAAATAAATGAGAACGATCAAGTCATTCTCACAGATGGCACCAATCTGTTAATGCCAAAAATGGATAACAAATATTGATTAAGGACTAACTTTAAATCCTCGTTGTCCGATCTCTGGTTGAGGATGAACGAGGAGGATTGAACCACCTCCAATCATCAAAGGAGAGATCAGGGGCATGCCGGTCGTGTCGATGGTGGCCCCTCTGATACTTAATTAAGTCAGTATGGATATTGAAAGGAACATTTGTGTGATGGGTGTTACATATGGTATTGAGTTCCTTAGCCACTGGAGGAGTACCTCTATTTATAAGATCATTAGAGAGATTTATGTAGATCCCAAATTTCATAAGATAATCCTTATCTTATTTGGATCCGGCGGATTATTCGGAACAAACCTTATTACGTTAAAATTATGATAAGGTTGGATAATGCTTATTATATTAATATCATGTTAAGGTTGGATGAGGCCTCCTGGATGAGGGCGAGTAGAGTAAGGCCGAGTCGGATGAGGCCGACAAGAGTGAGGCCGAGTATAGTGAGGTCGAGGAGAGTAAAATCGAGGAGAGTGAGGCCAAGCCGAGGCTTGTACTTAACTTCCTCATGTCTTGAGGTCAGTTCGAATTTACCCATAACATTACTCCCTTTAAAATTAAAACTCAATTGGACCACACACCAGGACTATTTGATAAGACACCCACCGTGAAAATCGTTCAAATTGTGCGTGGTCCACCGTGGTGTATATATCCCATCAATCTATTCATTTTGTGCTCCGTGCCAAGATAAAAGGGGCAACTTGAAATCCAAGACATTTCAATACTCACGTAAGCCACGAGTTGATTTTAGAGTTTTTAGGAATAATTTTACATTATTCCTTGTGGTGTAGCTCTCTTGTGAACTGGGACTCTGTTTGATTTCTAGATTTCCAGCACACTTGATTGGACGGTGGCGGACCTCTTGCACATTGTTCCCCTCCCTGCTCAGATAGGAGTAGTAAGGCCCCTTGTGGCTATGCAGGCTAGTACGTTTGGCAAGGGAAAGAATTTATTGAAAAAAAAAAATAGTTTTGACTTATTAAAAGGAGTATTTTGGTAATTTAAACGAACATTTTTGCTAACTCTTTGATGAAGCATAATTATAATTAGCATACGAAAGTTATACTACAATTGTAGATTTTTGTCTGTTCCGATTGTTTTACAAGAGGAATTATATGGCTTACTCTGTAGTTGAGGGTTGGCTGGTCGCAAGTGAAAGGTATCCGTCAGAGCAAAGTCCAGTAAATAGTGGCCACCAGCGGCATCCGCCAGAAAGGTTTGTACAAGGTATGAAATGCCGTTTAAAATGGGGATGCTTCTAGATTCCAGCAGATGTGGATGCTTCATGGCTCCTTCCAGCAGACCCTGAAGAGTTCGTGGTCTGTGTGTTGGGGTAGCTTTCAAACTGTGCACGTGTTGGGTGTTCAGACTGGTCGGGTGACCGGTCTGGCTGTGTAAACTAGATACACTTGGAGGCCACTGGACAGATTTCGTGTGGCCCCAGACCAGTCGGTCGACCGGCTGGAGGGGGCTCCGACCGGTCAGCAGTGAGGCAGCGATGGCGTGAACTCTCTGGACTATTTTGTGCGTTGGCCAACCGATCGGCTGCGCGCGCGGCCTTCTTCCGCAAGATGTTTCTATTTCAGGTGTTTTGCCTATTTAAAGGGTGGTAATCTGAATTTAGATGTAATCCTGAGGTGTCCAAGGTTTCCTAATTGTTTTAGGAAGAGGGGAGAGAGAGAGAGTTGTGTGAGAGAGAGCTTGGGTTTTCTTTATTTATTCCTTACTTGTGGGCTGTCAATCTCTGTAATATTCCGTTATTCACAGTGGATCGCTTTGTGCCGTGGTTTTTTACCCGATGAGGGGTTTTTCCACATAAATTCGGAGTCTCTTGTGGTGAATGCTTGTGTGTGGTTTGATTGCATCTTGTTTACTCGTTTGATCTCGCATCGCTCCACGCGTTTCGACTTCCGCTTCCGTTGCCGCTTTTCCCAACAAGTGGTATCAAAGCTATCGTTGTGTTAGAGTAGAATTCGGATCTGAGACACGAAGATGGGATCGGACGCAAGGTTCGAGGTAGAGAAGTTCTCCGGGAAAAATAACTTTGAGCTATAGAAGGTGAAGGTTGAATAATCCTTCCTAGTTCAGCAAGGGCTTATTGAAGCTTTTAGAAAGCGACCCGAGGCTATGAAAGATGATGAGTGGATGAGGCTCGACAAGAAGGCTAGAACCTCAATTCTATTAAACTTTACGGATGATGTTCTTTATCTTGTCATAAAGGAGAAGACTGTGGCTGAAATGATGGTAGAGCTAGAGATGGTTTATGCCAAGAAATCTCTAGAGAATCGCATGTATGTGTTGATGCAGTTGTTTACTTTGAAGATGACTGTGGGAACTGAGGTGGAGGACTACCTGAGCACGTTCAATAGAATGGTTTGTAAGTTGGTGGAGATCGATGAACCGATGAAGGATGAATATCAAGCATACATCCTGTTGAATTCTCTTCCAGATTCATATGAATCGTTCAGGGACTTTTTGTGCGCAAGGAGGAAAACCATAAATATCGAGACTATTATCTCAGCCCTCCAGTCGAAAGCGATGAGTAAGAAAAGCGGTTACGTGACTTCCCGTTATTCCTCAAAGGCACTGATTATGAGAGGAAGAAGTTCTAAGCATGGAAGATATTTGAAATCGAGATCTAAGGCCAAGGGCAAAGGGAAGGCTAAGGTGAAGTGCTGGAATTGTGGTCAGGAGGGTCATATGAGAGGGGATTGTTAGAATCCCAAGTTGAAGCAAGAGAGGTATGAAAATTCTTCTGGAGAGGGAGCTAATACCATAGAGGTTGGTGATGATCTGTGTGAAGTTGTGACTGTATCTGGCAAGAGATCTCACAGTAGTGAGTGGATCCTAAATTCAGGAACTTCATATCACGTTTGTCCTGGCCGGAGTTCATTCATGACATATAGGGAGTATGATGGTGAATCGGTGTTTGTGGGCGATGGATTTACTCATAAGGTTGTGGGTATTGGTACGGTGCACATCAGGATATTCGATGAGATTGAACAGGTCTTGGAAGATGTGAAGCACATTCCCAAGATGAAGATGAATGTGATTTCTTTTGGTGCACTCAAGGCAAAAGAGTGCGTGTTTATCGGTCGCGATCGTTGTTATGAAGTGAGGAAGGGAGGACTTGTGTATATGAAGGCATGGAGATGTGACCATCTTTACATGTTGATCAGGAGCACAATTCACGGTGGAGCTGCTGGAATGGCAGCAAGATCCACTGTTGCTCGTATATGACAAGTGCCCAAGGGCCACATGCGAAGAGTGGTAAATTGCGTGAATTTGCAAGTTTAGGGTCAATGATGGCACGAGAAGCGGTGGAGCTATGATTGAAGATGAGATGACGTTGCGAGGATGGTGTTGATTCGTCATTTGAAGCCTCGGTAGAGATTGTTAGGGTAGCCTTCAAACTGTGCACGTGTTGGGTGCTCAGACCGATCGAGCGACTGGTCTGGCTGTGTAACCCAGATGCACTTGGAGGCCGATGGACAGATTTCATGTGGCCCTAGACCGGTCAGGCAACCGGTCGGCAGTGAGGCAACGATAGCATGAACTCTCTGGACTGTTTTGTGCGATGGCTGACCGATCGGCTGTGCGCGCTGCTTTCTTGCTCACCACGCAGTAGTGAGCAAGATGTTTCTCTTTCAGGTGTTTTGCTTATTTAAAGGGTGGTAATCCGGATTTAAATGTAATGCTAAGGTGTCCAAGGTTTCCTAATCGTGTTAGGAAGAGGGGAGAAAGTTGTGTGAGAGAGAACTTGGGGTTTTCTCTGTTTATTCCTTGCTTGTGGGCTGTCAATCTCTATAATATTATGTTATTCATACTGGATCACTTTGTGCCGTGATTTTTTACCCGTTGAGGGGTTTTTCCACGTAAATTCGAAGTCTCTTGTGGTGAATGCTTGTGTGTGGTTTGATTGCATCTTGTTTACTCATTTGATCTCGCATTGCTCCATGTGTTTCGGCTTCCGCTTCCGCTGCCGGTTTTCCCAACACTATGGATGTGGATGCTCAGCACATGTCTCTGCTTCTCTTTAAAATGAAGAATCTCGAGAGGGCGCTTAAGGTCTGGAACAGGGACATCTTCATGGCCTTTTTCACTAGAATTAAATTGGCAGAGCAACAGGTGATCAGGGAGGACTTACGGTTCAAGGATTTTCGGTCAGAAGAAAACAGATTAAATCTTAGTTCAGCCAAAGATGCTCTCGCTAGGCTGGAAGATATGGAAGAAATTTTTTGGAAGCAGAAATCAAGGATTGATTGGCTCGAGGAAGGGGACTGAAACACAATTCTTTTTCATAATGTTGCGACTGACCATGTCAGGCGAGCTTCCATCTAGGAAATCAAGCTAGATAACGGAGAAAGAGTTAGTGACCAAGTGAGAATTAAGTAAGATGCAGTGGCATTTTTCTCCTCGTTGCTGCAAGCAGGTCTGGTGGAGCCAGTGGGTGATTTCATTGATTCTATCCTTCCGCTGGTCAGTCAGGAAGATAATGACGCGCTGATGGCTACTTCTTTGGAAGAGGTTAAGCAGGCAGTTGATGCGCTGCCAAGCGATGGGCCCCAGGCCCGGACGGGTTGTCTAGTGCTTTTTTCAAAGGGTGTTGGGATATTGTGGGCCACGGTATTTTTAATGCGGCTAAGTTCCTCTTCCAAGGCGGGAGCTTTCCTCAGGCGGTCACCACCTTTTTGTTGTGTCTCATCCCGAAGACTGCAACGCCATATAAGTTTTTAGATCTCAGACCTATTAGTCGTTGTAATTGCATTTATAAAATCTTCTCCAAGATTATTGCGAATAGATTAAATCCGTTACTTCCGGGGTTCATCTCGACAGAGTAGGGAGCTTTTGTGCAGGGGAGACCTATAGCGGATAGCATTTCTTTGGTCCAGGAATTATTTAAAGAAATGGACAGAATGACCCGAGGAAGTAACGTCATATTGAAGCTTGGTATGGAGAAGGCCTATGACAAAGTAGATTGGGGTTTCTTAAAGGCAGTCTTGCTCAAGTTTGGCTTCAGCCAAGACTGGGTGACCCTAGTGGAGAAGAGTTGGGCCAACCATTGGTTTTCCGTGCTGGTTAATGGTGAAGCTTGCCGGTTCTTCAAATCAACTCGAGGCCTTCACCAAGGAGATCTCATTTCTCCTGGCCTTTTCATCATCGCAGCAGAAGCATTTAGCAGAGGTTCCAGGAGACTTCTGGAGAGAGGCTTCAGCCATCAGTTTAAAGTGCGCAGGGGTTGCTCTCTCATTATCTCATTTATTGTTCGCTGATGATACAATTGTGCTTACTAATGGCAGCAGAAATTCATTGGAGGCGGTGAATGGTTTCCTCAGCCGGTACGAGGCAATCTCGGGTCAAAGAATTAAAAGAGTCTGTGTGTGGTTTCATCGAAGCTTCCAGTAGCGAGAGTTAGAATGATAGAGAGAACAACTTGGATTTCTAGATCGCCCATGCACTTCTGCTACCTGGGTGTCACGATATTCAAAGGGAGGGCGAGGATTTCTTTTTTCCAGCCCCTTATTCAAAAAATTCAGCACAAAACAGCAGGATGGCAAGGAAAGTGTCTATCTGAAGCAGGTCGAGGTGTGCTCATCAACCACGTGCTTGGGAGAATCCGAATTGACACCTTAGCAGCAGCTGATGTCCAGCGCAAGTCCTTGCAGATCTGCAGAGAATTTTCGTGCAGTTTTTTTAGGGCTGGTCTGAGGGGTGGAAGAAGCATCATTGGAGGAGTTGGGATTGTCTCTCGATGCTGAAATTAGAGGGCGGGCTGGGTTTCAAGAGGCTTAAGGATGTCATGAGGAGCTTTCGTATGAGGATGGGTTGGTCGGTTTTCTTCGGGAAAGGGTGCAGCATCTGGGCAAATTTTATGAAGGCCAAATACAAGGCAGAATCTCCATCCCAGGTAGTTTTACAGCTGATCCCGCCAACCCCGATTTAGAGAAAGATTGTAGAAGTTATCCTAAGCCTTGAGGGAAGTAGCAGATGGTTGGAGGGAAGAGGGAAGTTAAATCTATGGGATGTTAAACTGGTCTGGATTAGGGCCTCTGGAATCTTGGGCAATCGTTCCAATTCCTGAGGATGTGCGTGGTCTATAGGTTAAGGACATTTTAGATGCAAATGGTATTCTTCTGGAGGCTCTGTTTTCTTCCTTTTTACCCCCGGTAGTGTGGGATCATGTCAAGGACGAAGGTATTTGCCTCTCTCAAAATGAAGACAAGTGTGTGTGGTCTTTATCTCCGTCTGGTGATTTCAAGTTTAGCACAATCTGGAATCTGTGTAGACACGTTGGGATTAGGAGAGCTTGGTCATACTGGGTTTGGCATGCGAAATTTCCGTCGAAGGTCTCGATATTCGTTTGCAAGTTGATTCACTCGGCTGTCCCAGTGGAGGAAGTGCAGTTGAGAGGTGTCCACCTTGCTTCGAAGTGTGTATGCTGTGTAAACAATAGAAGGCTGAGCAGCGAATCGATGGAGCACGTGTTTGTTACAGGCGAGCTCGCGGCCCAGGTATGGATCCACTTTAGCTTTCTGTTTGATACCCCCTGCTAGGGGATAATTCAATTTTGGGTCGAGCTTCGTTGTGGTGGTGGGGCATTTCGAAAGGTGATGGGCTAGCTGTTTTGAAGGGTCTTCTCCCGAGCTTGGCGCTCTGGGAAATTTGTAAAGAAAGAAATAGTAGCAAATTTGAGGAAGAGCAGGTTATTGCAATGAGAACTATTCGCCGCATCATTTCTTGGTTGCAGCGTCTAGCTCCGTCCTTGCCCCCTCCAAAAGGTGTAAGCCTTGAGGCGTCCCTGGTAGTGCAGTTTCTCTCTTTAGTGTTTGGGCAGCAGAAGATGGAAGCCATCTCAGTCATCAAATGGTCCAAGCCTCCCTCAGGTTGGGTGAAACTTAACGTAGATGGTTTCTCAAGAGGGAATCCAGGAATGTCAGGAGGAGGGGGAGTTTGCAGGAGTTGTGATGGTGCTTTTCTATTCGCTTTCTCTCATGGCTACGAGTGGGGTTCTAATATGCGGGCTGAGGTTCGTGCTATTGTAGATGGGCTCAATTTTTGTTTAGGTCGGGGACTCACGAGAATTGTTGTGGAGAGTGACTCGAAAGCGACAGTTGAGATGATTAACAAGGGCAACCCGATTTTGTGGAGTCTTTGGTATTGGTGGGCCTGGATAAAAGCTTTCAAGCGGGCAATACAGCTGCTGATCCTTCACGTCTCAAGGGAGGTGAACAAGGTGGCTGATAGCTTGGCCTGACGGGGAAGCGAATTCCAGGCTAATGTTTTTTATCAGGAGGTTTGGGCCCTTCCTGAGGTGGTCCATGGAGATTTGTTCATGGATAAAACAGGCTTGGGGGCCATTAGGAGAGGTCGTGAGAGGGTGGGCCAAATGTAGCCCTTCGGCTTGCTGCTGGTTATCTGTTTTCTAGGTGTTGGGCAGGGGTATATGATAGGCGTCCTGGGTGTTTTTTGGTCCTTGGTTCAGCCCGTATCTGAGTTGGTGTACAAATTTCCTCTTCCTTTGTGAATAAATTTTCATTTTTCAAAAAAAAAAAAAAAATGCTTTAGTCTGGTCGAGTATGGTACAATTATTTTACTTGTGGGCAGGCCTGCCAGCTGGAACTTATGGTATTAGAGGCCGGAATTTCATAAATAAATCAGACCTAAAGGCTCGGGATCAAATACAGCCATTCGGGCAAGGCCTCACAGAAAACCATGGCCCTACCTATCGTATTATGATGTACAAACAGAAACCGCCCACGCTCAATCCAAATGCACAAACCAAACATCGAACGGCCAAAAGGCAAGAGAACTTAGCTCGGCTATGATCGCTTCCTCACATTTCCAACCCCAGCTTTGTCCAGCACTAGCGTGCCTCTATCCAAATGGCCAGCACTTGCTAGCCTAGCTAGCCCGTCTGCCACCGAGTTCCGTTCACAGAAAATGTGGGACGTGGAGGTAGTTATATCTTCCATTTCTAGTGAAGTAAATGTAGTTGTGGATGCCTTTTCTAAGTTAGGTAGCATAACTCAACCGCGGAGGATCTTCGAGGGGATTCATTTGTTCCTTGCTCCATTCGAGGTTTAATCTTTCTAGATCGGGTGGGTTTGGGAAGAATTAGAGAAAGTTCAGCCGGTCCGTAGCTCCAAGAGTTGGCTGTAGAGTCTTTCAGTTTGGCGGCCCGTGGCAATTTTTTGGGCTATCGGCTCGTGTGCTTGTCCCTCTGTGTACAGCCCCATTTTGTGAATAATAAATTTCTGTTAAAAAAAGGCATGCCTGGCTCAACCGGTCGGCAGTTTAGGCGGTGGCCTAAGGCCTCAAATCCAGCGATGCCTCATAGTTTAGGACCTACCGTGAATGTATATCTTCTATCCACATCGTCCATCCATTTTTCTGGATCATTTTAGGGGATGTGCAAAACTTAAACATATCCAAAGCTCAAGTGGACACACCACATGCAGGAAACAGTGGGGATGATGACGTCTGCAGTTGAAATCTTCCTAGGTCCCGCAATGATGTTTATTTGTCATCCAACCTGCCCATAAGAACACACAGACATGGATGGAGGAAAAATATCAGCTTGATCCAAACCTCATGTGGCACCAGTAAGTTTCCAACGGTAATCATTAAATTCACTGTTTTTTTTTTTTTTTTTTTGGTGTGACCCACTTGATTTTTGGCCCATTGCCTAAATTGAGCTACTAATTAAACCGATGGATAGTGTGGATAAGACATGTGTCACGGTGGCCCCATAGAGTTTACTCAGTACGCTTTAGTGTACCCAGTTACTCAGTACGCAGTCTGCTTCCATAATTTGGCTGCAGCTCCAGCGCCCGATTCCAGTGGCCCACTAGACGCGATTGAGAGCAGATTAGTTACGGTCCTGATTGTGGGGCCCACCTTGATATATGTATTGCATATCCACGCCAACCATATCTGTTTCAACAGCTCGCATGATGCCAAAAATGAAGCATATCCAAATCTCAGGGGCTCCACATGCCATAGGAAGCATCGGCCATTGAATGCTCGGCATTAAAAATTACTAAGTCAGTAATGTTTATTTGCCATCTAACCTGTAGGTAAGGTCACACAGACCTAGACTTGTGTCTCGCTTGCTAGCTCAGCTGGAAGACACCTAGGCATTTCAACAGCAGGTCTCTGTTTCGAGTGCTAAAGAGACACACTAACCCCACTGGGGTGGGTGCATCATGTGACTAACCGTGTGGTGCATTATGCAATTAACAGGGTGGGTGCATTGCATGATTAACAAAAATAAATAAATAAATAAATAAATAAGGTCACAAACGGAAAGAAACAAATATGAGATTGATCCAAAAATTGTCCCATATGAAAGTTTTTAATATTTAATCACCATTGTTTCCTCCTGTCATCTACCTGTGATATGTATATATTTGCTTTTGTGATCATGACCTAAAATAGTCGGACAAAATAGATATATGATGTGGATATACAATACATGCTATAAGGTGGGCATGTTCAGGGCTGCACTGTATTGGTATGGCTGGGGTGCACCAAATCTGTCTGACAGAGTGCCTACCAACAGTACTGCTCTTTGGGCCCACAATGATGCATTTGTGTTATCCACACCATTCATCCATTTTGCCGGCTCATTTTAGGGTATGAACCCAAATAAAAGGGGGATCAAAATCTCAAGTGGACAACATTATCACCAGAAAACATCAATGAATGAACACCTACAACTAGAAACTTCTTAGGGCTCATAAAAGTTTTGGTTCATGCTGATGTTCATGTTTTCCCTTCATCAATGTCTGTCAACAAGCTGAATGGCAAGTAAGCATCACACTGGACTGTAGGAAGTTTTTAATGGTAGGCGTTCAATCACCACCATTTTGTTGTGTGTGGTCCACCTTAAATTTGGATCTGCCTCATTTTTTGGCCTCACGCCCCTAAAATTAGGATCTAAAATGGATGGACAGTGTGGATAAAATGCATGCATCATTGTAAGGCTCATGGAGCTGGGCATTGTTAGTAGGCAATCCACATCCTGCCCACCTTCATGTATATTCCGTATAACTATACCCTCCATCAGTTTTTCCAGCTCATTTTAGGGCATGGGCTCTGATATCATTTTCTTTTTATCTGTGCACTCATCTGACAATTCATGGTGGTTGGGAAAAACCTTCTCGACTAAATGCCTTTTATTTATCTTTCCTGGTAGTATTTTTTATTATATATAATTATTATTTTCAATTAATATTTTAAATAAAAAATCTTCTTTTGGATCCTCGCCTAAGGCCTCACCTTGCCTTTGAGACAAGCTCGGTTTGTAGGTGAAAAGAAAGAGGGTCCAAGGCTCCTTTTCTGCGAGCGGATTGCCTGTGGCCTGAGGCACAATGATACACGCCTGTGGCTGTGTTGGGCCCACATAGATGTCCGTGACAAATCCACTCTGTTCATCTGGTTTTTACAGATCATGATAGGGTAGAATTAAACAAATCAGGAAGATCTAAAGATCAGGTGGGTCACGAAAAACGAAATGGTGAGAACGGAAATGTCCACTTGAAACATTCCTGAAGATGCTCATGATGTTTATATGCCATCCAAACCGTTCATATGATTATTACCTCTCGGATAAACTGTAGGAACAGATATCGTCCTGATAGAAATCTTCTGTCACCACCAAGCGTTCAATCTCCATGTGGTATAGCCCACATGAGTTTTGGATATGCCTGATTTTTAGAGTCCTATTTTATTATGGTCTTTAAAAACATATGGACAGAGTAGATTTGTCAAGGACATCTCTGTGGGCCCCACACAGCCTGGCACAGGTATTTCTCCGCCTGCCGCACATGCAATCTTAGATTTCTCCTAAAGAAAAAGCATGCTTTTTAACTCCCTGGGAAGGGATGAAACAATTCATGTGCATATGATCCACACCGTGAAATGTTTGGGTGGGTCACCTAATGTTTAGCCTTGACCCCAAACACCACACATAAAAAATTTGGGTGGGCCTCAACATAGGCAAATGTGTAAATCATGCTTTGGACCTCTAGTGGTGTGAGCCTCCTAAGCTTGAGAACATTGATTTTTGGAAAATCCATCACCCTGGTGGGATTGAATGGCATATATAAATCACTGTGGGTCCCACACTCAACTAATGGAGTCGCTCGATCCCAACTCTTCCTTATGTTGTGGTCCAGCTGAGTGTTTGATTGGCCTGATTTAGGATTCCAGGGCGAGCACGTGGCAATGCGTATCTCGATTGCTGGTAGGCAGGCCCTGCTTGGTGCTCAGGGGTTGACGGTTCTTTCAATAAGTAGACTGTCGCTTTTATACTCACACGGTTCTTCCAATAAAATAGTTTGTCAATTTCGTACCATCACAGCCGTCTGCCTCTCAGACAGGAAAAGGTATTGTTGGCGCGATTTTCAGCCTTACCTTAGGCGGGTGTATTATTACTGCTATAAGGGGTGTGCCAGGATCAATGTGAGCCCAATCCAAATCACCCGATGATTTCTGGCACTGAGATAGAGCTGTTTTGAGTCGATCAAACACCGTTTGTTCTGCCAATGAGTTTGTGCTCATGGTAATATCAAATGACTTACGGAAGCTAGGGCACTCCCTCCTATAAATTCCTTTTGCCTTGTTAACAAAGGACTTTCAAAGATGCAACAATTATTTACTTGAACAGATGTAAATGAAGAAGAAGATAGAATGTTGGCGAAGAAGATGACGTGGAATCAATTTGTTAAAAGAATTTCCAATCCAGGATGAGAGCAACAAGTCGCTTTTTGAATAATGTGCTGATGAGCAGGATATTGACAAGTTCCAATGGTTACGAGCTAACGAAAGTAAGAAAATTAACCCAGTATATGAGTATAGACTAACTTACTAAGGCTAACAATCTTCTTCCAGATCTGGCTCTTGGGCATAGATAGGAATGTATTACTGCTACTTGCTTACGAACTACTGGCTAGTCCAACGTATAAGTGGGACGAAGTTACACTACTTCCATGCTACAAATCCACCGTAGTGGACAAAAACTAAAATACTATGCTAAGATAGCTCATCAACATTGCATTGGAGAGATTTGATATAATGTTTAGATAGGTTATTGTTCTTTATACTTGCATCGCACCTACTATTTATAGCCTTCACTGCTGAACGTGGGAAGTAATCGTCATTCCATGTGGCAATTTTGGATCATTACGAAGACAGTTGCTTGATCATGCTAACATTTTGTCGATAACACTCTTTTGTGCCAAGAAGCTTGTAACACGTATATCCTTATCCATTGTTAATGTGGCACTGTACGGTACCCACATCTTCATTCCTCATATCAAGCAAACTTCGTGTGCCACATGGATCAATCTATACCGATGATCTGATCCGCTATTTTTGTGCAGACATTGCCCCATCAAGTTTCTTATCATTCAGCAAAGGATGGCGAGAAACGTATGTATGGGTTTTGTTTCTTTATTCACGTGTCATGCATCCTATTCGTCGAACCTTTCTATAACATTTCTATCTTTCATTCCTTTTACTCCGCATAACTATGCACCTTCCAAAGAGAATCTTGTCATATATCTATGGTATTTTTTCTCGGAATTCGTGTCTATCATCATGTGATGATTAATGTGGATGCCCGAGGCATTTTCTATATAAGACACATGATATGTTGCCTCTCTTTTCTTTCCTCTTTAGTTGAAAAGAAAACACTAATTGCTCTTATGTGGTGATTGTCATGGCTTTGATAATAGAAAACATCTCTGATATCCCTGCCACCTAGCCTTCTCCTCTTCTTCCACTAATTGAGCCACTCCACGATTTAACAAGTTTGGAGGTAATCTTCGAATCCGAATCTTAATCGTTTGTTTCAAACATCTACCTAAAACCTGCATTCCATCCATCACTAACCCCCAATCTTGAAATCATTCTTCCTAACTTTCCTACTGATAAGGGAAAATCATTTTTGTCTGACCCTGAATCCATCTATTGGACGTATTGGGAGAAATGCCTCGATCATGGCCTATGCATCGAAATAATGGCTTTCCTATCAACACGTTAAAAGCCATTATAAAGTTCTTTAGGATAAGTTTGGGATTATTAAATGTATCCCATCTTTGGACGTGCCATATAACTCTCAATTCTTCTATCTTAGTTGCGACAGCATGCTTTTAGAGTCATATGACCAACTCTTTTCATTTTAGGTGTGGTCCGATGAGTCCAACCATAATTAGTGTTTGTGCATTAACTAGTCTCCCACTAATTGGCATTGAGTTCTTACCAAGATACCACCCAAGCTCCAAACAGTCCACCAAACCACCCTTTAAGCATGATAACCTCTGTAAATCCTACGATCCTTTTATATCAACGAAGGCTAAAACTGAAAGTATAGTGTTACATCAAGAACATTGCACTTTTCTCTTAATGTGGGTTTGTCATTTCCTTTGTCATGTCTCGATAGACTCAATAATAAAAGAGTATACCTATTTGGTCTAGGCTTTGGTGAATGGACAAACAATTACCCTTGCCCCTTTCTTGTTAGTACATTTATATATGGGTCTTCATGACCTCTCCTCTATAGGTCCTCACTCTATCGGAGGTCCCTTCTAGTTACTTCAGTTGTGGTCATGCGAGTACTTCTCCAATATAAGTGAACCCATTACCACACCAATAGATTTGTTTCCATCCTATGGAATGCACAGCATTTCATTATCTATTAACCTCTTTCTTGTCAAAAGAGCTTAGAGTTCTTTTATACCATTTCTTTTAATCGTCACGATGGCGTGTTCTACTCATTTAAAGGAAGACATATCATTCTAGACTGGTTTACCGATCGAAACTTTGAAGCCAATGATATGTACAAGGTTGCTAACCATCGACAAATTTGGGGTAGCTACTTCATTGCTAGAGATATACCAATAGGCAGTGTTGCGATTAATAGGGGAAAGAGTACGAAGAATGGCATAGAGTTTTATTCCCCCAACCTTCTGGCTCGTTAATTTGGATTTAACAAATTCATTCCATTTTCTTGCTTTTCATTGACTTTGAATCAGCTACCTTATCAACGATGTCATCTTACATAGTTCAACGAATTGGCCCCAGCTTTCTCACGTTACGGTCAAGCAATTTCGTCCTTCAAGCTACTTGTAATACTCGAGAAATGATTATCCTCAAATTCCATCAAGGTGTGGTGGGCATCTTATTATGAAAATTGGCGATTCTTCTTGGTCTATGATGTTCTTTTGAGATTATTACCCATTCCTCCTTCACCTCAAACACAAACTCAAGTGACTACTCATAAGAGGTCTGCTTCGTCAGCAAGAAGTCTAGCAACTTTATCTCAATCTCCGCAAAGCAAAGAACAAGCGAAGAAACATAAACGTGTTGCATCTGGACCGACCAAAGCAAGTATTTCGGCCATCGAACGCTTCGAATAATATTATAATTTAAAATACATACCCACTGTTCAGTACAAAGTATTGTTGAGCAACTCCAAGTGCAAAGCTGTGCTGCAGTAATAATTCGGTTGTGTGACCGAGATCGTCCTTGGCGATTATAGAGGATAACTAATCCTAACAAAACTAACTAAACTAGATGAAATTTACTAGATTGGTTTTGGAAGCATAAATAATTTTTGAAGAAAGATGTATTCAAATTATTAAGAAAACTATAGCGCTTAAGATCCACTTATAGGTAACAATATTACACAATTAGAATCGAAGTCATGTCTCTATCCAATTGGAAGATACTGCATTCAAAGCACATTCATTTAAAACAGATTTTGGAATACCAAAAAAATTATTTCTACTTAAGCACGAAGAACTTGAACTACTAGAACTTTGAAGAATCGACCGTATCCAGAAATCACGGTGGATCTAGGGTTTCTATCATTCAAATCTTATCAAAGCACAATGATCAATCTTAGAAACTCGAAAGCATCCCATGTACGTGGAACAAGAGATCTTAGAATTCTCTAAAATTATTAACTTTATTCAAATTAGAATATAAAAAAATCAACTTTAAATCCCAAAGTACTTGCATGAACTAATTAAACATCAAAGACTAGCTACAAGTTTCACCTTTTAGCCCTAACTAAAAGGTCTATCCAACCATAGATAAGATTGAACTAGAAATTAAAAGAAAAACTAAAAATATGAACTTAGAAGAAGAACTTGAAGAACTTGAAGTAGTAGAAGCCCCACTTCGAATCTCTCCACCTTTAGCACGTTTAGGACCCTTCTAGGATTGATTAGGAAGAGAGGAAGGTGTCTTTATATAAAAAAAAAAATGGGCATCACCTCTCCTAGTGCATAAGATTTTCGCACCATGGTCAGCTGGCGAATGGTCGCAGGTGGGTAGAGACCGATTGCAGCTCAAGTAGCCAACGACTTTAACAGATTTTTGAACCCTTAATAGCTTTAGGTGACCGGTCTCAGAAGACTTTCTTCTGGATTTCTTTTCTTTCTTCCTTGCTTCCTTTCTTTACTCTTTTAATTTTCATTCAAAAGATGAACATACAACTACCATTTGGGTAGGCCCACTACAAAAAAAAATTGGCAAGCCCGCCAATCCTATACCAAAACAACATCCCACCCTCAGACTCCCCACCTCTACCCTTTTTTGGAAAACAAGATAAAATAAAACATCGAAAGAGAAGCTAGGAAAGGAGCCAAGCTTAATGCCCCCTTAAATATCCCAAAGAACACCCTTGCACTCCTCCTCTATCACTTAGACTACTCATACTAGCTCTATCCAATAGGAGGTTCCCTTTTGCTTGGTGCGGGAGAGCGGCACTTGCTTGAATAAACTGTTTGACCTATGTGTCGCTGCCTCACCTCGCCAAAATGTCCGCCACCCAATTCACCTCTCTTGGCCCTGCCCTAAATTTTATGTCAATCCTCCGCCTCAACCGGTCTACTTTGCTCCACCAATACCACATCCTCTAGGAGGATAGCTCCCTAATGTTAAGAATGCCTACCACCACCTCTGAATCACTTTCAACCTCAACTTTGTGCAGCCCTGGGCCACACACATTTGCAGCCCCTCCACTAGCGCCTTTGCTTTGGCCCAATTATTGGTTCCAAACCTGTACCCCGCCGAAAACACAAACAGGAAACTTCCTTCATGGTCTCTACAGACTCCGTACCCCGTCGGAAACTTCCTTTCTTTACTCTTTGGCTCATCTTTAGTTGCTCTTCAAAGTGCTTAAAGTGGTCCTTTTTTTCATTGAATTCATGGGGTCTCACTCTCTTTCCTGTAAACACAAATACATGTATAAAATCTCTACTTTAACAGTGTAAACAATGCATTTGTGTGATGAATTTGGAGTTCTAATATGCATAATTCAGAGCTCGAAGAGTATACAAACCATTTGTGAAAAGAGCTTCAAAGTTTCACGAGCATCTCTTAGTAAAAATGTGGGAACATTACTTAACCGACTTATCAGTATTCTGCGAAGAGCTACTGCCTTTCCCAAGAACTCCTTTTGCATTGCCCAAACCGGTTAGATCTGAAGTAACTATTGCCAGCCAATATTTGCCGAATCATTGTATGATGATAGGTTAGATAATATGTACATATTGATACCATTTCCAAATTTTACTTTATCTGTCGTATCGACGTAATTGCTCACATATTTTTCTGTTCAAGTGCGAGAGACACAAATCAGCGTAGGATTTAAGAGTAACATGGACACACTTGCTGATTTGGCTTTGCCGTTGGTGACTGGAGAAGTTGAAAATCCTGTGGACCTAGTGGACAGAGTTAAAACGTCCTTGAAGCCAAAGATATAGATGAAGGAACAGAAAGTGATGCTCTAGTTCGGCGTCAACGCTCAACTTCGAGGACAAGGACCTCCCACGGTCGCATCTAAACCAGCTACAATCGCTGACTATTCGATTGATGTGCTTGATATTATGAATCCGTCGATTTAGGACATCACCTGTTCGATGAATTCATCTGAGCCTCCGGCAATTAGGCCTGTCTTAACCAATTTTTTATTCAAACGTGCTCCCAACAACCTCAGAGTTAGTGGCATTAGGATAGGTGGCACTTATCCCGTCAGACCCTCCCTGCATGGGTGAATCCCCTGGTCCTCTTCTAAGACCGAATAAAGATTTTCTTCTTCAAGCTCTACAAAGCATTAAGGATTTATACCATCAGCTTCAACAATCTCTCAAATTTTATTCTGAAGCTACAGATGTCGTTATAGCCTCCCCTTCTTCACTTGACCTATCAATTGATGGAGTCACTAAAGAAGGAAATGTGGTAACTCTTATCTATTGAATTGGCTGATATTCTCTCAAATGGCCAACTTGAGACTCTACTTGCTCATTCACAACGGTTAGTACTTCTTGGAGGTGTCAAGAGCTCTCTTAAGCAAATCTTTGTTGTTGTTCACAATTATTGCATTACAATTGATGATTTAAAACAAATTGATACAGCTCTGCAACCCGCCTAGCGATCGCTCGAAGAAATGAATGCTTCAGTCCAAAGCCTCAGTAATCATCTGCAACAGATAAATATTGTGGCTTGCGACAGTGACTCTCTCCATTAGAAGATAAATGAACTTTAAAAGTAGATTGGCACGGCAAAGGAAATTAAACGAAAGAAAGAAGAAGATTTTGCAAGCCTTATAATCTTGGGAGGCACATAAATGTTCCAGGACTAGCCGGTCCACCAAAGCTTTGGGTACTACTGGCCTAAGTTCCATACTGATTTAACACTGAATTTTCTAGTAAAACTTAGAGTCAAGATGAGTTGGTCATCTCTATCTGAAATCCTGATATTGCTCTCTTTGATGGATTGAAGAATTTTTTAAGGTAATAAGCCTTCTATAAGGGAGAAATCCCATCTCTCTGTCTGGTCCAACAATATTTCACCAATAGTTCTTAAGGACTATATGGAATTGGGCCTGTCGCTGCAACAAACCACAAGCCACCTCCCATCCAGTTTTCCACTAGAAGCTGATTAACCTTTTTCCTATGAGACATCTAGAACTGTGAATTGTAGAGGCCAGCCTTTTGCCTATGTCCTTCCATTGGCTAGAGCCACTATAAGAAAAAAGGCCTTAAGCCACGGTTCAAAAAACTTAGGCTAAATGTACTATATATTTAGCCTCAGTTGCTGAGGAATCGAGGATAAAAATCAATTTTTAGCCATAGTTGGTTTCAAATAGAGGCTAAAAGTCCATTTTTACCCATGATTGGTTTCAAACAGAGGCTATGGTAAAAGTCAGTCTTTAGCCACAATTGCTAAGTAATCAAGTAACCAATGCTAAAAGTTAGTGTTTAGCTACACTTTTGAAGGAACCGAGGGTAAAATTTTGCTTTTAATACTAAAAGAACTATGGCTAAAAGTCAACTTTTAATAGCGGTTGTTAAGAAACCAAGGGTAAAAATATGCTTTTAGCCACAATTGCTAAGGAAACTAGGATAAAAGTTAGTTTTTTAGCCTCGATTGTTAGGCATCCGAGGTTAAAATTCCACTTTTATCCACTTTTGTTTAGGAACCCTGGTTGAAATCCAGCTTTTTAGCATCGATTGTTAAGTAATCGAGGATAAAAGTCCACTTTTAACCACAATTGTTAAGGAACTGAGGCTAAAAGTCGCTTTTTTTAGCCTCAATTGCTAAGTATTAGAGGTTAAAAGTGGACTTTTAGCCACTATTGCTAAGGAATGAGGCTAAAAGTTCAGTTGCTAAGAAATAAGGCTAAAAATTTACTTTTTATCCATTGTTGCTAAAGAGCTGAGGTTAAAAGTAAGCTTTTAGCCACCGTTGTTAAGGAATGAGGCTAAAAGTCTGCTTTTAACCACGACTGCTAAAGAACTGTGGTTAAAAGTCAGCTTTTAGCCACATTTGCCAAGGAATCGAGCCTAAAAGTTAGATTTTAACCTCGATTGCTAAGGAACCTTTCTATGGTATCAAGGTTAAAAGTAAATTTTTATTATTTTGAATATGTAAATTAAATCCTTGTTTATTCAAACCATTGGCACTGTTACGGTTAATTTAGGCCCTATTTGTATTGTTTAATTTTGGTTCATCCATCCAGCAGTGTTTACCAATTTATTTGACTTTGGTGGATTAAGTACCCTAAATTGTTATCATTTGGGAAATCCTTCTTTTTTCAAGTCAAATTTTGAATGGGGTTGTGGGGTTAAAATCCATTTTTCTTATATGAAATTTCACGTGCCGGTGTTGGAAATTTCCAGTTAAGCATCCTCAATTTGCGAAAAAAATAGTATGTGCAAGTGGGTACTTGGTTGTTCTACTATAGAATTCTAAATGCCACTACACCAAAATCATTTATTTAGAGCAGTAGTATTTTTGCTTTAGGGATGGATTTAAACCCTTCCCATATTTAGAAAAGAATTCAAATCCTTCAGTAAGAAAAAATCATTCCTCACTAATCGTTGCTACAAGAATCTTTTTAAAGGTGAGTGTTTAATCACTATTGTTTCTTATAGTGAGGTTTACCTAAGATTTTGATCAACCCCAACTTTTGTTCTCATGCCCTAAAATGATATTGTAAAGTGGATGGATTGAGTGGATGAGACATACATCATGGTGTAGACAACAGGGCTCTTCCCCAGCACCTACTCATGCCAACCTACAATACAAGAAATATGACTTTTACCAAGGAAATTTTTCCTGGGTAAATGTCATAATTTCCTGGGTAAAAATTATTACCAACGAAAATGTTCGTCGCAGTTTTCGTCGAAACATCACCATCGCGAACAAGATATTACGAAATTTAATTTTTTGTCGGTAAATAGTTGACCATTTCCAACAAAAAATTTCCTTGGTAAAAGTCAACAATTTCGTCTCTATTGCCTAATTCATCGGTAATTATGCGACTATTAACGAGGAAAAGTTTCCTTGGAAAAAATCTATGACCAAGGAAATGTTTCCTTGGAAAAGGTAGTAGAATTAACATTTCATTGCCACTGAAATATTTATGTGAACATCCAATATCCCTACCATTCAATATTTCTATGGAACATTCAATATCCCTACCACACGAAAGCATTCAATATTCAATATTTCTTTGGAACATTCAATATCCCTACCACCTAAAAGCATTCAATATTCAATATTTCTTTGGAACATTCAATATCCCTACCACCTAAAAGCATTCAATATTCAATATTTCTTTGGAACATTCAATATCCCTGCCACCTAAAAGCATTCAATATTCAATATCCCAATCACCTAATTGAACATTCAATCATAATAATGTTTTCAATAAAATCGGAATGTCAATCCCACCAGTACAGAACCAATACAAAAAAAAAAAAAAAAAAAAAAAAAAATTCTATCAGCATGAACATCCCCACTATTACCAACAAACAATCTGCAAAATGAAACAAAATACAATATTAGTAATTAGTAACTGATAAATAAAATATGCAGTTAGGTGTTCATTTTTCTTTTTTAAATCATATTATGAAACTAAATACAACTTGAATTGAAGATTTAGATCATGTAGGCATACTCCATTCATTTATGCATACGTGATCTTGACCATGTGCAATTTCAACAGTTTGGGGCCTACCATTGATACCCCATGGACGGCACACCACTACTGCAAAGACAATCCAATCAATTCAAAACGTGGTCGTCATGCATTCTTTAATCTTATCCGTCCATACATGGAAAAAAAGTGATTTGTGGACCATCTGAAGAATGAAGGAAGAATAAAGGATTATTAAATGGACATCTGCTTATGAGAAGAATGAACAAGGGAACAAAAACTAAAAAGACCATCTGCGTTTTGGGGCAGGACTTGTGTTTGGACCATATGGATTATTAAATGGACATCCACAATATGTACAATCTGGACCATTGATCAGACATCAAAAATTGTCCAAATTGGACCATTGGTTTGGTGTCTAAAGCTGTCCAAATGTAACCTCTGATCTGACATCCAAAACTGACTAATCTGGACCATTAATCAGACATCCAAAAATGGCCAAATCTGCCCATTTATCAGTCATAAATATGCTCAAATACGTCCAGTTTTGACCTGCAATATGTTCAATGTTTTATGTGTTCAAAGCATGTAAATCTGTTGTTCGCTCGCCTCAAGTGTAAGGCTGCGATGTAGTAATAAAACTCGGTAAGACCGAGGTCGATCCACAGGGAAATAGAAACAAGCTTCCAAATTACTCCAGCAACTCAGTTTATGGAAGAAATTCAGATTCAATTGGGTATTTAACTAAAACAGCAACTTAATGAAAAATCTGAGATATAAAGTACTAAGGCTTTCAAGGATCCACTTGTAGCAACCCTATGTCAATTCATTCAATCCAAGTGGAGATCACAACTAGATTTGAAGTCCTATCTCTCATCTAGTTGGAAAATAAAGCATTCACACACATTCAATCCAAATCAAGTTGAACTTCCAAGTTCTAATCCATTCAATCAATGTAGAATGCAAATCCATAGCCTGCGGAGTAACAGCCATGCCTATGGACTATGGCCTGCTCAAGGATTACTATAATTCGAATCTAAACAAGCAACCTGTGATAATCTCAGAGAATTGCAAGGAATTCATGTCCTAGGTACATGAACTCTCATAAAACATCTCAAACTACCACTTTTGGAACTGAAACATAAGAAAAATCCAAACTTGAATTGAAAAATACTTGAATTAAACTGAATCCAACATAGAATTAGCTACAAGCTTCACCTCTCAGCCTTAGCTGAGAGGTTCTAGCCGAGCATTGTCATGCTGCAACTAAAATCTCAAAATAAAAGCATAAAAACAGAAAAACCCTAATAGGAGAGTTGCAGACGCTCCACGATCACTTTCCCTCCTTAGAACCTCGTTCCTTAGCTTCTCTGATATCCTAGGAAGAACCCCTAGGTGTCCTTTTATAGCAATAAACATCCCTTGCGTCGGATTCTGCGAAAGATTACGTATTGCGCAGCAATTTTCGGAGTCCTAATTTAGAAAGAACTCTCCATACGCAGAGCCGACTGGTCATGACCGGTCGGACTGGCTTTTCAAACAGTCCAGGGAACGCTGCCGACCGGTCAAGACCGGTAGGACAGACCTGCCCAACAGTCCAGCGTGTGTATCCGACCGATCATGACCGGTCGGACCAAGTTGGCCACCTTCCAGTGTGCATGGCCGACCGGTCAGCCTGTTCTTCTCTTTGATCAGCAAATGTGGCTGACCGGTCAAGACCGGTCAGCCCTCTTCAAATTGTTCTTCTTTCTTTCTTTTCTTCTCTTCTTTCCTTCTTTCTCTTCTCCTTGCTTTCTTCTATCTTTGATTCTCTTTCATTCTTCACCCAATGACTCCAAAAGCTTTCTTTTAATCCCAATTGAATGAAGTCCGCTCTCATCCCTTGTAATCACAAAACATGTGTTAGATGGGCCTTTAAATCATGAAAATCATGCAAACCATGTCATGTAATGGGCAATGCAATGTATAAATTGGAGGTTCAACACACCCCCCAACCAGCTTTTTGCTAGTCCCGAGCAAAACATGTGTGAAACAATTTCAAACCTCCAAACCCAACTCTCCTTCAGAACCCATGATTCTATCCATTCCAAGGTGTATAAGTATAAAATTTGGAAAAATTAGGTGATAGAAGCTGAAACCTTGGACTCTCAAAACATAAAAGGTGTCTACATGAAATTCCCGCTGACTGATTGATAAATAGAAGAACTCGAACAAATTCAACCTAGTGTGCATAGTGTAAGTTCATCTCATGAGTTCCTGGGATCATCTTCTTCATAGATTAAGTAAACCAAGGATTTTAAGGTGCACAGAGCGACAGCAAACCTATGACAGGAATTTGCCTTACCGTCCTTCCGACGGCTTTCACACTACGTCCCATTTCCGACTTTGGTTACGGTTCGACCATCCCCCGGTTGGTAATAGGTAGCCCTTTTCGGAATTTTCCACCATTTTTCTTTCCTTCCCGATTTCATCCTTTCTTTCCTTTTTTTTTTTAATTAGATAGGATTTTTAGAAATCCATATCTTCCGTTATTTTCCCATGGACAAGGATGGACAAAATACCCCGCCTTGGCTGCTCAACACCTTTAAATCAAAGTCTAGCTAATCCACAAATCACATAACCCTGTCACTCATGAAAATCGTGTAATGTGAACTTGGTGCAAAGGTGTTCAAATTTTTCTATCAATCACAACAATAGGGGAACTATCATATAAAACCATTATGTTGGGAGAAATTCAAAACTACAACATCACACACTTCGTATCTCCTCCTCTTATACTCATAGCATCTCAAATGTATAGAAACAAAATTTTCTAAAAGATTTTTGAGATGTTAGAAAATTCAAAAAAAATTTGTGCATATGAAGCTCGAAATGTTGCAATATGCTAGATGAGGGATCTCATCTCACCCCCCAACCAAATCTTACATTGTCCTCAATGTAAAAAGATAGTCAATTAGCATGAACATGAGAGCAATGGTAAACAATGAGAGAGTGAGAATCAATAGTACCTGAGAGAGCGATCATGGAATTCTCCAACCCAACAACTAAAACCTATTAAAACAGTAGAACAAAACTAAACCTACCTATACTATACCTCCATCAGACTAGGAGATCAATCATCCTGATAGACAGGATCATTCAGGGAGATGGACATGTCCTTTGAATCAAATTTCTCAACAAATGGTTTAAGGCGTTGTCCATTAACTTTGAAACAGTTACCATTCGTTGCATTTTCAATCTCAACAGCCCCATGAGGAAAAATTTCTTTGATAATATATGGGCCGGTCCATCGAGATCGTAATTTGCCCGGAAAAAGGTGAAGTCGGGAATTATACAAGAGTACTTTCTGTCCTTCATGGAAAGATTTCCTGAAGATGTGCTTGTCATGGAAAGCCTTCATCTTACTCTTGTAAATTCTCGAGTTCTCATATGCATCGTTCCGGATTTCATCAAGCTCATTTAATTGAATTTTACGAAGTGAGCTAGCCTTGTCCATGTCGAAATTTAAAGCCCGAATTGCCCAATAGGCTTTGTGTTCTATCTCCACGGGCAAGTGGCAAGCTTTCCCATAGACAAGTCTAAAAGGGGACATTCCAATAGGTGTCTTGTAGGCGGTACGGTGAGCCCAAAGTGCATCATCTAATCTTAGGGACCAATCCTTGCAATCTGGTCTCACCGTCTTTTCCAAAATCTGCTTGATTTCCCTATTGGAGATTTCAGCTTGCCCACTTGTTTGTGGGTGGTATGGGGTACTCACTTTGTGCCTAATACCATATTTCTTCATCAAAGTTTCAAAAGGTCTATTGCAAAAGTGAGAACCACCATCACTAATAATGGCTCAAGGCGTCCCAAATCTAGAAAGTATGTTTTCTTTGAGGAACTTGAGAACCGTACGATGATCGTTGGTTCTACATGGGATAGCCTCTATCCATTTAGACACATAGTCTACGGCAAGCAGAATATAGACATGTCCAAAAGATGAGGGGAATGATCCCATGAAATCGATGCCCCAACAGTCAAAGACTTCAAGATGTTGAATTGGGGTGAGAGGCATCATATTTCGACGGGATAATCCTCCTAACTTCTGGCAGCGTTCGCACGCTTTGCAAAACTCGTGGGTGTCCTTAAATAACGTGGGCCAATAAAAACCACACTGCAGAATTTTCGCAGTTGTTTTCTTGGCTGAAAAATGACCCCCACATGCTTGATCATGACAAAAGGAGATGACTGAATTGTGTTCATCATCGGGGACGCATCTCCTTATAATTTGATCTGGGCAATATTTAAACAATAGAGGTTCATCCTAGAAAAATCTGCGTACCTCCCTTAGAAATTTACGTTTGTCTTGCGCAGTCCAATGAGTCGGCATCGCACCTGTGGAAAGATAATTGGCTATATCAGCGTACCATGGTGGATGCATAGCAACAAAGAGTTGCTCATCAGGGAATGAGTCCTCAATAGGCGATTCGTCAATGGAATTTGGTAGGACTAGGCGGGATAGATGATCCGCCACCACATTTTCTACCCCCTTCTTATCTTTGATCTCCAAGTCGAATTCTTGAAGGAGTAGGATCCATCTTAGCAAACGGGGCTTAGCATCCTTCTTAGAAAGAAGGTATTTCAGCGCCGCATGATCCGTATAAACAATAACTTTGGATCCTATTAAGTATGGCCTGAATTTGTCCAAAGCAAAAATGACAGCTAGGAGCTCTTTCTCCGTAGTCGAATAATTAACTTGGGCAGGATTCAAGGTCCGACTGGCGTAGTAGATGACATGGGGCTTTTTATCCTTCTTTTGGCCTAACACCGCCCCAATAGCAAAATCGCTCGCATCGCACATCAACTCAAAAGGAATGGACCAATCTGGTGGTTGCATGATAGGAGCGGTTGTCAACATGTCTTTTAGCTTTGAAAAAGCTAACTAACATTCAGCACTCCACTCAAATTGGTTCTCCTTTTGTAGAAGGTTGTATAAAGGTCTTGAGATATGACTAAAATCCTTTATAAACCTTCTATAGAAACCGGCGTGTCCAAGGAAGGACCGCACATCGCGTATGCTTTTGGGTGGTGGTAGATTGGAAATTATGTCAATTTTTGCCCGGTCTACCTCTATTCCATTGGACGAGATGATATGTCCAAGGACTATTCCTCGTTGTACCATGAAATGGCACTTCTCCCAGTTTAATACAAGTTGCTTTTCCTCACACCTCATCAAGACCAACTTCAAGTGCTTGAGACACTCATCAAATGTACAACCAAAAACAGAAAAGTCATCCATGAATACCTTAAGAAACTCACCCACCATGTCTGAGAAAATACTCAACATGCATCATTGGAATGTGGCGGGTGCATTGCATAACCCGAATGGCATCCTTCAGTAAGTACCAAACGGGCATGTAAATGTTGTTTTCTCTTGGTCTTCCGGAGCTATCTCAATTTGGTTGTATCCGGAATAGCCATCTAGGAAGCAATAATAGGAATGGCCTGCCAATCTCTCCAAAATTTGATCCATAAATGGGAGAGGGAAGTGGTCTTTCCTAGTAACTGTGTTGAGCTTCCTATAATCAATGCACATACGCCAACCTGTGGTCACCCTAGTCGGTATAAGCTCGTTATTGGCGTTTTCAATGATGGTAATACCGGATTTCTTGGGGACAACTTGGGTAGGACTCACCCATTGGCTATCTGAGATGGGGTAGATAATACCCACATCCAATAGCTTCAACACCTCGGCTTTGACAACCTCCATCATGTTTGGATTTAGCCGTCTTTGAGGTTGTCTAGTCGTTTTTGCATTTTCTTCAAGGTGTATTCGGTGCGTGCAAACCGAAGGATCTATCCCTTTGAGATCCGCTATTGTCCAACCTATGGCTTCCCTATGTTTTTTGAGTAACTCAATCAACTTGAGCTCTTGGTCTTTCTCAAGGTGGGAGGCAATGACAACTGGGAACGTTTCCTCTTGACCCAAATATACGTATTTAAGCTCGGATGGTAGTGGTTTGAGGTCAAGCTTCGGTGGTTTGATGTTAGACGGTAGAGGCCTTGATGTGGTTGGTGGCAATTTTTCAAAATGGGGCCTCCACCGGCTAGTATCAACTACCGGTCTTTCTGCTTGCACAATTTCACTAATGATGGGGTCTTCAGAATCCATGAAGTGTGCTAAGCATGTCTCCAAGCTTTCTAGTGGTTCAAGTTGGAGGAGTTCTTCTTCTTCAAAAGTTTCAAGCATGTTTACATCGAAGAACTCATCATCATCGACATCCCTATGTCTTTTGCCCAAATGAAACACATTCACCTCTAGTGTCATGTTTCCAAAATATAGTTGCATCAACCCATTCCGGCAATTGATGATTGCGTTTGATGTGGCAAGGAATGGGCGGCCTAATATTACCAGTATTTGGGTGCTAGCATCCAAAACCGGTTGTGTGTCCAAGACTATAAAATCTACCGGGTAGTAGAATTTGTCAACTTGGACTAGAACATCCTCAACTATCCCCCTCGGTACCCGGATAGATCTATCAGCGAGTTGCAACGTGGTTTTGGTGGGTTTTAATTCACCAACACCCAATTGCTCATATACCGAGTATGGGATCAAGTTCACACTCGCCCCCAAATCTAATAAGGCACGTTCAATCCGGTAGTCTCCAATGATACATGAGACGGTAGGACTACCAGGATCTTTGAATTTTGGGGGGGTCTTTTGAGTGAGGATGGCACTCACTTGCTCAGTTAAGAAGGCCTTTTGCTGCACATTACATTTGCGTTTTGTTGTGCATAGGTCTTTTAAAAACTTGGCATAAGAGGGAATTTGTTTGATGGCATCAAGCAAAGGGATATTGATCTTGACTTGTCTAAAAATCTCTAGAATATCTTGAGAGTTTGGGAGAGATTTTGGGGCAACCAATCTCGAAGGGAATGGTGCTACGGGCTTGTAAATGCGTTCCGGTTGTTGTGGGGCTAAGTTAGATCCATTTTCATCCTCAGAATTTACCGGATCATTAGGCTTATCGGCCTTCACTGGAATAGTTTTGTCAATTTGTTTACCACTTCTAAGGGTGGTAATGGATTTAGCTTGCTCCATGTTTTGGTTGGAAGGATTAGGGATGCTTACTTCATGTACTTGCTTTGGATTGGGCTGAGGTTGGGCCGGAAAGGTCCCTTCCCTAGCATTCAAGCGTCCCTTAATCTCATCAACCGAGACTTTAAGCTCTTGGAACATTTGCTGATTCGATTAATTTATTTGCGCTTGCCCTTGCATAAACGCTCTCAAAGTATCCTCCAATGAGACTTGAGGTGGGGCCATATTTTGCATGGGTGGCCCTCTTTGGGAGTTGGTAGGATTTCCTGTAGGGGCATTCTTCCAACTGAAATTCGGGTGGTTCTTCCAACTCTCATTGTACGTATTACCTACCGATCCATTGAAGGGCCGTTGATAACCATATGTGGCATTGGCTGTCTCATGTAGCACTTCCTGAAATGCAGGAATTGTGGGACAATCTTGCATAGCGTGTAAGTCGGTGAGGCAAATCCCACATATGTTTTCAAAAGCTTCCTTGGACTTGGGAACTCCACTTTTGCTAAGTTCCATGGCCTCAACCTTCCTTGTGAGGTTGGCTATCCTTGCATTCACATCGTTTTCCTCCTTAAGGATATAGATTCCACCTTTCTCTTGAGTGGGCTTGGAGTTATTGGGTTTATCCAATGTATTCCAAGATTGGGCGTTTTCATCCAACATGTCCAAGTAACTCCAAGCCTCATCTGGATTTTTACTCATAAACTCGCCATTGCACATCATTTCCACAAATTGGCGCATATTGGAACTTAATCCATCATTGAAAAAATTTATGACTCGCCAACTCTCATAACCATGATGTGGGCAAGCAAGTAGGAGATCCTTAAATCTTTCCCAAGATTGAAAAAAAGATTCACCCTCTTTAGCTGAGAAATTCATTATGGCCCTTCGAAGAGTGTTTGTTTTATGAGCCGGGAAGAACTTTTTCAGGAATTCCCGGTTCATCTCAACCCATGACCCAATCGAATGTGGTCTAAGAGAGTGAAGCCAATCTTTGGCTCTTTCTTTTAAAGTGAAGGGAAAAAGTTTAAGTCTGATTGTATCCTCGGAAACATTGGGATAATGCAAGGTGGCCAACACTTCTTCAAATTCTTGCAAGTGTAAGTATGGGCGGTCAGAGTCTAGCCCATGGAACTTAGGTAAAAGTTGAATTACACCCGGTTTTATGTCAAGAGTTCCACCGTTTGCTGGTAGAACTATGCAAGAGGGTGTAATTGCTCGGGCAGGTTGTAGGTAGTCCCGTAGTGATCTCATTGGAGGAACATTATGTACCTCATTCTCTCCTACTCCTTCCTGATTCGCGTTTGTCGTTGGAGTAGGGGGGGAGGATTCCTTACAGGCATTTGTTCCATACTCTCCAAACTTTCACAATGCTCTTGATAATTCCGAACTCGTCTATGAACTGACAATGGTCCAACTAAACCACCTTCAGATTGGAGACGTTTTGAGTGATTACATTCCCAACGGGATATAAACCACTCAATCAAAACTAATCCTAACCTAGAGAACTGAAATCTGAAACTAATCTGAAAAAAAAAAAAAAAAAAAAACTAAGTTAAAAAGGTATCACCTGATGCGCTTGATCTTAGAGAAGAATTCCTACAAAACAGAAAACTTTGTTAGTTCTAAGAAAATCAGAAAACCTATCTACTTCTACAGCCACTGAACTATTTGAAAACCGTTATCTAATTCCCCGGCAACGGCGCCAAAAACTTGTTCCCTCGCCTCAAGTGTAAGGCTGCGATGTAGTAATAAAACTCGGTAAGACCGAGGTCGATCCACAGGGAAATAGAAACAAGCTTCCAAATTACTCCAGCAACTCAGTTTATGGAAGAAATTCAGATTCAATTGGGTATTTAACTAAAACAGCAACTTAATGAAAAATCTGAGATATAAAGTACTAAGGCTTTCAAGGATCCACTTGTAGCAACCCTATGTCAATTCATTCAATCCAAGTGGAGATCACAACTAGATTTGAAGTCCTATCTCTCATCTAGTTGGAAAATAAAGCATTCACACACATTCAATCCAAATCAAGTTGAACTTCCAAGTTCTAATCCATTCAATCAATGTAGAATTCAAATCCATAGCCTGCGGAGTAACAGCCATGCCTATGGACTATGGCCTGCTCAAGGATTACTATAATTCGAATCTAAACAAGCAACCTGTGATAATCTCAGAGAATTGCAAGGAATTCATGTCCTGGGTACATGAACTCTCATAAAACATCTCAAACTACCACTTTTGGAACTGAAACATAAGAAAAATCCAAACTTGAATTGAAAAATACTTGAATTAAACTGAATCCAACATAGAATTAGCTACAAGCTTCACCTCTCAGTCTTAGCTGAGAGGTTCTAGCCGAGCATTGTCATGCTGCAACTAAAATCTCAAAATAAAAGCATAAAAACAGAAAAACCTGAATAGGAGAGTTGCAGACGCTCCACGATCACTTTCCCTCGTTAGAACCTCGTTCCTTAGCTTCTCTGATATCCTAGGAAGAACCCCTAGGTGTCCTTTTATAGCAATAAACATCCCTTGCGTCGGATTCTGCGAAAGATTACGTATTGCGCAGCAATTTTCGGAGTCCTAATTTAGAAAGAACTCTCCATACGCAGAGCCGACCGGTCGTGACCGGTCGGACTGGCTTTTCAAACAGTCCAGGGAACGCTGCCGACCGGTCAAGACCGGTCGGACAGACCTGCCCAACAGTCCAGCGTGTGTATCCGACCGGTCATGACCGGTCGGACAAAGTTGGCCACCTTCTAGTGTGCATGGCCGACCGGTCATGACCGGTCGGCCTGTTCTTCTCTTTGATCAGCAAATGTGGCTGACCGGTCAAGACCGGTCAGCCCTCTTCAAATTGTTCTTCTTTCTTTCTTTTCTTCTCTTCTTTCCTTCTTTCTCTTCTCCTTGCTTTCTTCTATCTTTGATTCTCTTTCATTCTTCACCCAATGACTCCAAAAGCTTTCTTTTAATCCCAATTGAATGAAGTCCGCTCTCATCCCTTGTAATCACAAAACATGTGTTAGATGGGCCTTTAAATCATGAAAATCATGTAAACCATGTCATGTAATGGGCAATGCAATGTATAAATTGGAGGTTCAACATCTGTCAACTGTTCTTTGTATGCAAATCATGTAAATCTGCCTACTGTTCATGTATTGAGAATTGCTTAAATCTGTCCATTGATTTTGTGCACAATCACACCCAAATCAATGGGATCGACCCAACCAATGTCCCAGATCTCCGACGTGTTTCACATTGGTCAAATGTGCCGTGAATCCCCAATTCAATCTGGCTCGGCATGAATCCCGTTAGCACTTCTCATTGATGTTATGACCAATTCCAAATGTGTAACCAAAGACCCAAATCAGATAAGGGCATCAGCTTATGTTCTGAAACATGGATTTAGAGCCATACGAAATACCCATATCATAACCCGACATAGATACCTCAGCCTAATAGCAACTACCAAGAATTATTGGATATGGATGTTGATATGGACACACAACATACAATCACAAGTCAATATCTTTCCAAGGCCCAGATTCAACATGCGCATGATTATACTCTCTGATACTTTGAAACAAGACTACATAAAACATACAAGGTAGCCATCAATATCCCGTACCTGTATCATATCTCTGAAGATGCTTCAGCCTCATACATCTAAGAAAAAAAAAACAAAAGAGTTATATGATGCTCAGGCCGCATATGACAGTTGATATGCAGGCAATGAGAAATTCAAATAAAACTGACTAGATTGTGTAGCCCACTGTCTGAAAATAACAACCCAATATCAGATTGTGTTGCCCACTGTGAGTAATTTCTAAGTGCCTAATATCATCCATCACACTCTGCTAGAGTATCAAAGTTTTTCTTGAAAAAGAAAAAAAGATTGTGTTTTGCATATTGAATTCTGAGCTGTTCTACTCATTTGATCATAATCATAGAATCTATCATAATTTACCCAAAGTTATCTGATTCATATGATGCTAAAGACAAAGTATCCATTGATCTAATAACAGATAGATTATATTCGATAGAGCAATTTGCTCAGCCTAACAAACTATACATGTAAGACATGATTTCTGGTGTTCTACACTGTTCTATAAACTAAATGGATCAATCCACCACTTGGCCCATCATATCAATGGCTAGGATCAAAGAACCATGGACCCTACTTCTATAAACTGAAATTGGCCTAAAATCAGTAAATTTACTTGAGAAAATCAACTATTCACATAACACTCTGAAAGAATAATGAGAAGAAAAGAAAAAAAAGCAACCTAGGCAATCATTGGCTCCTATTTTATAGTTTGGGAACTTATTCAGAATAAAACTTACGTCACTGGAACCGAAAGGACTGCATCCCTCTGCATTTTATCCCCAAAATCACAACTCATCTCGTCATCAGTGCAACCTAAAGCTCTTTGTTCATCACCATTTCCACAATGTTAACCCCCATATTTCCTACATATATATATATATAGCAAAATAAATGAAGTAGAAATGGAATAGAAAACTAAGGGTAGCAAGTTTCACTAATAATTTCATTACTCTATCATAGATTATATCTCAGACGAAAAAAAAATAAAAAAAATGGAACATTTCAAGTTTACCCCTCTATTTGCAAGAGCAATTGCCATGATGGCTACGGCTTCCATGACCCATGATAGAGGATTCCACATAAATCCCAAAAACTTTAGTAATTTACTTTCCCATGAAAGTATTGATAAAAAGAGAAATCAAGGAGTGCCCAATGAAATCTGTCTAGCTCATTTCCTAAGTGCCATATGAAATGAGAACAAAGGAAAGCCAAGGTAGAATATGGCTTCCTAACATCTTTGCTATTCCAAGCTACATTGAATGTATAACAAAAGAGAAGTGAATTTCACATATGCACAAAAAATCAAAACAAAGAGGCTGAACCATGCAATAAGAACCCATTAGGAACTAACTTAATAGTAAGAAAGCTCATCATCATGGAAGTCAATCATGTTTTCTCACCACATTCCACTGCATCTTTATAGAACTCCTAACATTCTAGTGCATCCTTTATCCAAGATACAAAAGGCATACTTCAATCTGCTAGCTTCAAGAGTAACAGAAACAAAGAAAGACATCCTATTAGAGAAAGAAAACTTGAACTAATATTTAAAAGCCCCTTTCATAGCAATTGAAATTTGTAAGCAAGAACATGCAGGTGGAATATCAGCCACCAACAAAAGTGGATTGTTCCCCAATAAATGCAACAAAAACAATTAAAAAAGAGTCAGCACAATTGAAGTAGGAATCACAAACATAATGGTAATATAACCACTAATGCATGATAACAGTATTCCACCTGTGCAAATAATCTCTAGATCCAGAATTGCATCATCAACACAACCATTCTATCACAATTATCACTAGCAACCGAAGTTAATCAACTATAAACAACAGATCTTCCATATCCCACTTGTTGATCTCAACTCAACCTCACTTTCAACAATGGTAGAATATGACTTTCAAGAAACAGAGTACGCCACACCATCAAAATCAATGAACTACTGACAATGTGCCTCAACATACAGGCGTTATCCATCTCAAAAATGGATCGGCCTAATTTTCAAGAAAAGACATTCAAGGCAGGGCCCATACATGAATCATATCTCGAATTTCCACATACAAAAAAAATAAAAAAAAATCAGCATAATTAAAATAACCAGCAAATAAAACCTAAGGGCATCCAGACAAATCATCCCAATTGAGAGATGCTTACATTAACTGCAACATCGTAGTCCAAAGCACCGCATCCCTTTGAGGGATTTCATCAAACATGCACGTAGCGTTCATCCAAATCCACGATTCGGATGGGATTGCACAATCGAAAAATCGCTCTTCTTCTTCTTCTCTGCTAGAGCCACTAAGCTTTTCTTTTGAAAATGAGAGGGTTGCAGCAGATGGGCGAAGTGAAATGGGGGTTGCAACAAAGAGGGTCAGATATCATGGCCGTAGGAGAGAGAGAGAGAGAGAGAGAGAGAGAGAGAGAGAGATGAGATGAAAAAAAGGAGTGTTTGGAGAGGGTTTCATCCCAACCTAGCTTGAGACAGACGCGGATTAAGTAGGGAGAGAATGAAAGAGGGATTTTGAGAGGGAGAACGAAAGAGGGAGGGTTTCATCCCAACCTAGCTTGTGACAGACACAGATTGGGGAGGGAGACAGAATGAAAGAGGGATTTTGAGAGGGAGAACGAAAGAGGGATTTTGACGGGGGGAACGAAAAGATAAAAAGGGATTTTGAGAGGGGGAGAGTAGGGATTTTGGCTTCCCTCTTCTCGATTTGGGGAGGCGCGCCATTTGGCCATTCACGCTCCCAATAGCAAGGTGGGCTAGTGGTCGACGCTCTGTGGGACCCATCATAATGTATGTGTTTTATCCACACTGTTCATCCATTTCTCGAGATCATTTTAGGGCTTGATCCTAAAAATGAGTCAGATCTAAATCTCAGGTGGACCACACCATAGGAAAATAATGATTGAATGTTTACCATTAAAAACCTCGTAAGGCCCACTATAATGTTTATTTGACCTCACCCTCTTGATTAAGCCATACAGACCTGGATAGACATAGGGAAAAAACAAATATCAACTTCTTCCAAAATTTCTATGGCCCCCAAGATGTTTTTAATGGTGGGCATTCAATTAACATCGTTTCCTATGATGTGGTCCACTTGAGATTTCGATCTACCTCAAATTTGGGATCATCCCATGAAATGATCTGAAAAAATGTATGGACGGCATGGATGAAACACATACATTATGGTGGGGCCCATAGCACACCAATCACTGGCCATCATCGATTATCCTAACCTACGTGAACCCAAGTTGATGTATTTTATATATATCTATATCGTCCATCTACTCTTTAATATCATTTTAGTATGCAATACCAAACCTTAAGAAGATCCAAATCTCAACGGTTGAATTAGAGTTTGGAGTCCATTAATCTCATAATATTTCTTGGGTTTTCATAAGGTCAGTAAGTTGCAGCATAATTTTGACCTAAAACAATTGGCTCAATGTGGAAATTTGATCAAGTCACTCTACTCATCAAGTTCTTTGATTTGATTAGTCATTCACTCCAATCGGATTTCAAATGAGAAGAAAACAAACCTCTTGAACCATGCCCTCAGTCGCACTTTGAGCCAAATCCCTAGCAAAAATCTCAAAACTTTTGACTTAGTGCTCTGCTCAACCAACATAGATAAATAGAGTCATAAAAGGATTATCAAGTCTTATACACCATAAGCCCAATAACATTCACAAGAAAGAGCCAAGATTTGCATAAACATTAAAATAGAGAGAGAGTCAAAACCTACCATGTTTCTTTACAGCACCATTAGATGAGCGTGTCACCCGCATCTGTATTTTATTTTGTTTTCAATCAAACTTTTATCATTACTGACTAAAATTTATATGAAGGATAATTGCAGCAATATGTAGCTATAAATGTTAAATCACAAAGTAAAAAAAAAAAAATAAATAAAAATCAGATGTCATGCATGCATCACAGTGGCCACACATAGCATCTTGTATGTTAATCTCTTCCCTTCAAAATTTATTTCTTTCACTAAAAAGAGTTCTTTTTCTTTCCTGAAACATCTTTGCCAACTGTATGCACATCAACTTCTATAAATGAGGCTGTTTGGTTGCATGCATGTTTGCCATTCACACACTAGAATGTGCACTGACATCTGGATGCATGAACATCTGCTAGCACATATCCATTTGCAGCCCTTGGATGTTTTTGTATAAAAAAAAAACTACCTTAAAGATGTATTTACACAAACAGGTAGTGAGCAGAAACTTCTCAGGCATGATTTTGGATATTTTTGTAGAAAAAAAAAACTACCTTAAAGATGCATTTACACAAACAGGTGGCGAGTAGAAACTTCTCAAGCAATAGTCCCTGAAACCAAGCCAAATATACCCAAAATCAGTCCTATTCACAACATGGTTGAGGAATACTCAAGAGTGAATCAAAGAGTTATTTCTGAGACAATAATCTCATCAAGACATGGCATCTATTCACTTGGACAGTTCAATCAATCATGCGAACTGTCCATTGAGTCCAATCTACAAAATGCAGAAGACAAGTCAACACTCATACCTAGAAATTAACAAAAAGAGAGACTATTTGAAAACATCCAGCATTGATAAACATCCAAATCTTCAAATCTTCAAATGCACAAAACATATCCATGACTGAATTGAAGCAATGAGAGAGAGTGTGTGATAGAGAGAGAGACAGTGTGTGACAGAGAGGTTGCTCAGAATATCACGGTTCCTAATGCTACACAAGAACCAATCCATGCATTCATAAATCCACAACAGACTGACAATCCAAACGCACATGAACACCTCCCACTTTGCAAAATACCATTCCAATTTATCTCATCTTCGCCGTTGGGACGCTGCCCCATGAATAGCCAGAATGTATATGAACTGCGTCGCTAAGAGAATAATCAAGAACGCCTCCATCGTCCTCTACCAAATGCATTTCTTTTTCAAATTCCAGTCTTATATATATAGGAAAAGAAAACTAAAAACGCCGGTGCCACTTACCAGACGTGCATTCCTAATGCGCAAATCAATTTCCTTGCACACCAAACTGCATGTGGATTTAAAAGAATGAGAATGTTTATGGAATGTTTTGCCACTATAGCTTCTGAGCAAGTTTATTTAAAAAAAGAACCCCATTGCGAGGAGAGTTAAGAGTCCATGCAATTATAGCAGCTGATACTGCTGATGGCAAGCTATCGGAGTTCCATGATTGGATGTGGTTGATTCCAGAGATGGCCGAGCCGGCCCCCACCACTCCAGCGATCAATGCAAACGTTACAAAGAATCCAGTGGCCGCATTTCCCATTGGAAAGAAAATTGGCAAAAAATGGGCTGGAAGAGAAAGCCCCGGGCCTACATTAACAAAAACTCAGGTTACATTTCATGAAAGATACTACCAGTAAGAAGTGGACTTCAACAACAGCAGTAATGGGAATGTCGAGCCAGGCATGAACCAGACTGAGATCAGTTCAAGACTCAGTACCCATTTAAATTTTGGGCTAGATGTCGATCAGTGGCCTAAAGCTAATGGGCTGGCTCATGTAGATTAAGTTGGCCTTGATGCAGGCTTTATCATGGCCTTGGATAGAAAAAAGTCATTAAAAACTGCCTAGGGGCCAGTAGCTAAACCCAGGCACATCATGTGGTGAACTTGTCCTAAAGTCCTGATGGGCCATCGTTGGCATCAGTCCAGATTTCAAACTGGTTTGGGCAGGCACACACTCACAGCTGTTTTCGAGATTCAAGTTACCATGACCATTGTGAATGAGCTTGGCCATTGATCCAATTGATGGCATCAAATGAATGGTGGAAGGAAGTTCTCAGCAGATCAAATCAAATAGGTGAAATGAGATTGGCACATGGTCCATCCGCAATGTGTTTCACAAGGGAACCGTGATATTCTGAGCAACCGATGGTTTATCTTATAGAGAGTGTGAGCACAGAGTGTGACACTAAATCTTCTATTATAGTAGTTCTCAGCACTCATGAAAGGTTCATAAGATTTAACTTTCGTCAGGAAACATTAATCAACTATCATACAAGAAAAGTCATGGAATCAATTTGCCATAAACTGTCCTAAACCAATTCATAGATAAAAATGAGCAAGGAAAATAATGAAGTTTCCACTTTCCAACCACTATTTGATCAATCAGGAAACCTATGATCACCTGGTATGTAGAAGCTCTTCGAGATCGGTTTCATCAATGGCATCCATGCTGAATTTCACCCTGTATGTAAAAGTAACACCAGCATGTTTAAGGGAGATCAACACCTTATAGCTTTTTTATATAAACATATATTAGAAAAAAAAAGAAATAAGAAAAAAAAAAGAGTTGCAGTGAATAGCAGTAAGGTGTGTGGGATGTTGTAAGATCTCTTACAGAAATCACGGTTTTCAGAGCGTGTTGGCTGAAACTCTGAGGGTGTACGTAAATTATAATTAGGTTCTTTTGAAGCATATTCCTTTTTTTTTTCAAATTTGAGGCCTTGCTCTGTTCTAGTTCTTCAAGTTTGCATTACTGCATCACCACCTTCTATTTCTTTTTGTTACACACTCATACAAAATCTTATAACTACAAACAAACTTTTTTGTCTTAGCTCACTAATTATGTTACATATTTAGATTTTATTTCATTCCCAATAGCAACAGGCTCTTGTAAAGACATTGACTGTGGACGAGCTCCTTTATATGAAAGTGCATTTTGAACTATTGGAGCCAAATAACAACGGATGCATCTTACTAGAAAACATTAGAATGGTTAGTTTCTTTTCGTAATATCTACATTTCTTATTGGGCATGACTATTGTTGGTTGTGAAGTTACAATGCTCAGTTTCTACTTATTGTGAGGTTGGTCTTACCGGAAAAGCTTGAATCTTACAGTATGACATAGAAGAACACCAACAAGCAAACACACTTCCTGCTGTATTAACACAAGAAGATGGCCAAGGCTGATAAAGCCTTTTATTCAAAATCTGCACAAAAAGTAAGCAAATCGCAGGCGTAAATATTTCTAAAATAAATGGAAGCGGTTATAAATAGAGTTCAAGTGACAAAGCCTCTAATATTTCTGTTCTCCAATTAGCAAAGGAATTATCTTTTTTTTTCTTTCAATTTCTCTGTTTTTCTACTGTTTTTTCAAAACTAAAAATACATATGAACTCCAAACATACACATCAGTTGAACCGGTCCCCAATCAAAGAAAGAAAGAACCTATCAATCAGCAGCTTAGAAAGAATACATATGTTAATAAGATGTAATCGAGTCAAATCTGAGGACTAGACTCTTATGGACTGAAATCCATGGTGTGCTATCCCACCAATTCCCTACTTGTAGAGGTAACAACCCCATTGGAGGCTTAGACTCCACATAAAACTGATTAATCTGGCTTGTAGACTTGTTTATCAAAACCAATGACTTGAAAAATCATTAAATTCTACAATCTGACGAGAGAAATGGAGAATCTGCAATAATCTCTAGCCTTGGATGTTTTACCAAAATTCCGTTGTCCATTATTCATTTCTCACTGTTTACAAATTCGCATGCGAATATAAGAAAATATACCTTTAAATTATATGAGAATTTTGTCTGGAAGATTGTGGACAACATTTGAACGACTTGGACAATGTGGGGCTGATCTGGACTGTAGATGATTAGATGTGCACTGTCCTATTTAAGTCATAAAAAAATTGTTAGCCAGTTCAGAGATAAATAAGCATGTAGGAAATGATGCATACAAGAGTAATCATGGTATTAGTGAATCTGAATCAAAGTCGTTGAAACACCTAATGTAGCTCAGGTAACCAACCATCAATGTGCCTAGGCAAAAGCCCGTCCAACTAAGCAATCCGCAAATAGACAGGGGATGAAGACCCAAAAAGCTTACTCTCATAAAGAATGAAACAGAAAACTAATTCAAGTTAAGGGAGACGAAAAATACACCAGAAAACTGATTCATCTGCTAATAGATAGGGGATGGAGACCCAAACGCTCCAATCACTGGCACACCGGAAAGGCTCTGGATCGAGTATTGAGCCTCACATCAACATAATCTGGCAGGGAAGAAAAATACACATCCACAATCGGGAGCGCGCTCCAGATCAGATTGGCGAGTCTTGTAGTTGAAATTGTCAACGAACATGGGCCTCGTCTTTGCAGTTCCCAATCTCTCAACAAAATCACCTAAAAAAGAAAAGAAAAGAAAAAAAACCCTAAAATCTAAGAACGGTAAAAAGAAGAAAAACTTATAAACCCTAATACTTGAATGCTCTACAGAAGAACAAACCCCGGCCGAAACCCTTATCTCAGGAGAGAGAGAGAGAGAGAGAGAGAGAGAGAGAGAGAGAGACCTTGTTAAGGCTCGCTGGATTCAAGGCAGATCAGGCGGAAATCCGGCCAAATCGTTGGTGGTGATAATCGGAAAAGATTGTAGGATGATAAAAAGAGAGATGAGAGTGGGTTACTAGAAGATAGAGAGAAGCTGAGGGATGTGGAGCATGGGTTTCTGGAAGATGAGAGAGAGAGGGATTGGCGTTTTAGGTTTTCTAGTTTCCTCCCTCGATCTGGAAAGTGAACTGGAATGGGTTAGGTGTTAATCGGCTAACATTTGTGGGTGTTACCCTTACCGTGTGGGGCCCACCTTGATATTTTTTCTTATATCCACCGTCCATCTGTTTTTTCATATCATTATGGAACCTGACTCCAAAATCAAGTAGATCTAAATCTCAGGTGGACCTCACCATTGGAAAGTAAAGAAAGACCATTAAGAACGATTGTTAATCATAATTACTAGCCAATTTCCCAATTGTGGGCTTTTATCGAGAAATTGTTTCCTCTGTAAAGTTAAGCTAAAAGCATTATACTTTTAGCCACGAAATAACCCTACATTACCCATGAAATTGGAATTTTGTCGGTATTAGTCACTATTTGCAAGGAAAATTTTCCTTGGTAAAAGCAAAGTAAGTATTTACCCAAGAAATTTGAATTTCGTCGGGAAAAGTGTATTTTTACCTACGAAATTCATCTCCATAGTACAAATTTCCTAGGTAAAGGTCATTTTTCTTGTAGTGACAATTGGAGGAATATGTGGGTCCTCTTAGTTGTACTTAATTTTGCTAAGCTTTCTTATTGCTTGCTAAGGTTATTAGTCATGTTAAATTGGAAAATCTTGTTCAGTTTAGCCATGAACTCACATTTTGTTAATGTAGGACGAGCTGGAATGTTTCCTTGCCCCAAGTGTAGTGCTCGCAACATTTAGGTCCAGCTTACCCATGTGGTCGAAGGTAGAAAATGGAATAAACAATTTCATGCTCTCTCTCCGTGTGTGTGTGTGTGCGCACGCTTTAGAACCATATCTGTACATGTGGGGGCCATGGTTGGGTTATCTAAGCCATTGATGTGGCGACTCCCATTGTGGATTTACCATGACTTATGCAAGATTTGATAGTTATCTTCAAATTTGGTAGATTTTTCGGGCATGGTCTATCCATGATTGGGGCCATTGGATTAATGGCATGGACACAACCGTGTGTCCCGTGAGATAAAGTTCTGACAGGTTCTAACAATGGCCACAAAGAAAGAAAAGAAGTGGGAAAAATCCGCAAGTACTGACAAGTTCTGATGAATGGTTTTCAGTTGAAAATCTGAAGATGCATGACTATCTTTAAAGCTATCATGCATTCTTTTGCAATTGGTGCCATGAGATAAAGTTGATGCTTACAACTTATTATTGTTCTGCAGCTCCATGGTGACTCTCCATGGCAACTTAATAGCTTCGCTATTGTGCCTAGAGGCAACGACATGGTGGACAGACAAGTTTTATTGCTTTTTCCCTATCCATACATTATTATGTGGCCCACAATTTTTTTTTGGGACATATAGAGTTTCTGGATTGTGTCAACAATCAAAACCATTTTGACTGGTTGAAGACAATGAGTTGGGGATGATGACAAGGCTTGCATGTGGAGTTGCTGCTGGAACAGTTGGTCACTGTTGCATACACCCTTGATGTCATTCGCAGAAGAATGCAGATGGTTGGCTAGAAGGATGCTTCCTCGATAGTGACTGGTGACGGTAGTAGCAAAGCGCCACTTGAGTATTCCGACATGGTTGAAGCTGCAAATTGACTGGTGATGGTAGGAGCAAATTGTGTGTTTTGAAGCTGCAATTAGGCTTTTGTAATGTTATAAGAGACTTGTGACTTGCACATTGGGGCCATTGTTGTACCTTCCTTATCATCTCTGTTGTTCTTTTCATAATCTTAAAGGGTGGTAGCATCTCTTTCCACTACAAGAAAACAGACCAAAACCGCTGGCATATAGCTCAAAAACCGCCGGCGTAACTTTTTCCGGCGGAAACACACCTGCCGGAAAAAAGGAGCGTCGCTAAAGGTTTTACTGGCGGATGTAACACTTTTCCCGGCGCTTGTGATTTCCGCCGGATTATATTTGTTTTTGCCGGCAGACATAAATATTTCCCGGTGCTCGTTCTCTTCGTCGGAAAATACTGAATTATCGCCGGTAAACGCTTAAAAACCGCCGGAAACGATATGTTGAAGCCCCGGGAAAGGCTCTCGAAAAACCTTCTGGACCACCGGCATAGGTGGTGCTGACCACCGATAAAAGATTTTTAAGCACCTTGAACAATCTTAAAAACCTAAATAATGTTATTGGAACTTGTATAATATTGGAGATGTAATAAATGTTGCACGACATAATTTAAAAATGTATTAAACTAAAACATGTAATATTTACAACAATAAGTAAAATAAATAAATAAAAATTGTATTACTCTACAATAAAAATTATATTAAAAAAAACCCTCCATCTATCTCTGCCAACCCCCATTCGTCTCTGCCTACAACCTGCTAACCTGCAAAACCAATGTATGATATAAACAATACTTCCACATCCTGTCAAAACACATGAAACTAAGATGAAAGCCTCGAACATCAATCTAACCTTTCTTAGTCCCTTTTCAATTTTTCCTATTCACTTTAAAAAATTGAGTGACAAGAGGTGTAGTTTGCCTTCTCCAGTCATTGCCATACTGCATAATTTAGGTACGATAACCTTCATTTGCGCCATTTGAAATTAAGTATAAAAAATGCGAAAAAAAGAAAACATGAATTGGTGAATCTCAAATTCTCATCTATATACCAATAATAGGTGGCCTTTCCCATCCACAAATAGTTGGTTTCGATTCCTTCAATGCTCAACCTATTCTCAAGGTGATCCAACTGGGCGAGCCATGGCAGCTTAAACACATGCTCAACTCTAGCCATGTCCTGCATAATAACAAGTAAATTGGTCTAAAATGTACCAACAAAATATAATTAATAATTAAAAAGACAAGATACAAGTTGGAAAAAAAAAAAACTTGACAATAAGGCACTGAACGATTTAGAAAACATGGACAACAATTATGAATGCATTTGTCAAATTTGGACCATGAATTAACCATAGGAAGAAAGTATAAATCATCCAGGTAGGGCATCATAGACAAAGGCCATGTATAAACTACCACAAAATTTACAAATGCCCCTATTTGCATCCACACAATTCTAGAATGAGATGCTCTAAAATCATATCCTTCGCAAAGGCAAAAATGGAAAGAAACCAATTGAACCATGTTTTCCTCCACAATGAAACACCACCACCACCTCAGTTCACAAATGAGATCATTTGAGAATAAACCGATGCATAAATTTGTGTCCAAACAAGCCCCTCGGGAGCCTAGTGAAATCTGGTTTCTTCTCTGTTATGGATTTAAACAATAGTCTGGACTGCAACTCGCCAAGGGACCATACCGACTGGCCCTACATATATAGGCCATCATCAGTATGTTTTGGTTGGTTTCAGTCCCATTTTCGGTTGGTTAAGTTGTTCCATTTCATACTGAAACTGATACAATTCCAATTAAACATTAAAACACACCTAGAATGCATCCTCCCAATGGTGAATATCTAACTCAACACCTAGAATTAAACCCCATTAGCCACATCATATCTTGCTTGAGAACAATGAATAAATGAATGCTAAGACAAGGGGGAAAGTGAAAGAGAATTGAAACAAAAAGCAGCATGAATTTCCATTATCGGAAGTCATCAAATCATCATGGTCACTGAAGCACTATACTAATAACATGTGTCATTTGGAGGAATGGATTTTGGGTAGTTAGGAATTGAGATTCATGATTTGCAGCTTATTTAGTAATAGATATAGACCAAAGAAGCAAAGAAAGACAGATTTTAAATGCTTTAACTGCAAGTAAATAAGATTGACAGTTAAATCAATTCAAATAAAATTCAAGTATAAGAAGCATGTCAATCAATCAGCAACTAAAAGAATGAGAATTATTATCCTAATGCAAAGAATGGGCTCGCTTCCTTTCCATTTTTATTATCCTAATGCGATTTGTTAGACAAGCAAATGAGAAGAAAAAAAAAATGGGAACCAAAGAAATGAGATTTATTTTGGAAAATACAATCAGTATTTCATACACAGATTAAAATTCAAATATCTAGACTAATTGAGGCTTGAAGGCATTGTGGAGTCTTTATTGGCACCCAATGCTTCTAACACATTTTGGCCCCCATATTTATCAAGGCAAATCCTAGCCTTTTCAGCCCACAAAACAAAATCTCAGCTGTTTAAATTCCTATCGGAAAGCTATTAGAGAAGTGGACATCTCAACCATTGGACTCGTGGATGATAGTTATTTGGGACCAATGGGAAGTCCCACCATACATCAGTCATTGGAGAAAAATGGTACTGATCAGACCACCTTAACCACCCTACCAATGACCTACAAATGGCTAGCTGGGAAGAGATGATCTAGCATTGAAAATGAAAAGGTCTGCAATGGGATTACAACATGATCCATGTTTTTTTTATGGATGGCGGTCAATTAATATGGATCCAACTTGATGAATGGTTTGGATCATGGACCATTATGCCACATATCAGATTTGAATGTAGCATATTAGATTGTGATAATATTACAGTCTAATTAGAATAAATGAAATTACCTCCATATCCCAATTGCACCAAACTGCGATGATGACTAATATCAATGTTTGGATGAGAGTCCCACCAATCGTGCCGCTCCATATACCGTGAAATATTCCATGTCAGAAAACTCATACATACACCAATGTCGTGTACAGTCCAGGAAAATCTAATTAGAAATCAAGCAGCATGATAGGAAAAAAAAGATTGCAAGCTTACCTTGACTCCAAAATTTAATACGATTGCCAGCTGCATGTGTGGGCTACCACACGAGTGGATGGCCTGATTTTTTCTCAGTCCATCGCAGGTCCAACTAGTTGAGAACGGGTCACATGGATTTCTGATGCAAGAAAATTCTCTTAAGCAGGAAATGCACAAAAATTAGATTGGATAGAATTCAGATTGCACAGAAATTGGATTGTACAAAAATCAGATTGTGCAGTTGCTGCACATGAGCAATTGTAGAAACCAAAACTTCAAATCTGCACAAGCGAACCAAGTTCAGATTGTGGAGTTCTAGCATCAATATAGTATGAAGTTCGGATTTTGAAATTTTGTATGCAAAATTATAATGTGGGGCTTTTAAGGAAATGGAAGAGAAAAAACACTCATGTGATTACTAAATTTAATCCGTAAATTCAATACATGAAAGACAAACCTCCAAAGAGAAGTGATCCAACATAATTATAAGAGCATCACTAACCATTGTTTCACAACATCCAGTTAAGTTTCAATAAAAACCTAACAATCTGTGTCCTATACTAAACAAGGCACATAATAAATTTCTACACTTTGCTCTGGTTTTCAGTTTTGTACAAGTGGGACCCAAGGTTCACAGGTCCAACTGGTTGAGAATGGATCACATGGATTTCTAATGCAAGAAGATTCTCTCAAGCAGGAAAATGCTACGACTTCCAATGGAGGTCTGAAGTTGATATAATTCAAAAAACCAAGAAAAAATGAAATTTAAAAAATTGAAGTTGATATAATTCAAAAATCCAATAAAAAAATCAAAGGAATAAAGAAAGAAAATGAAAAGCGAGTTATTGGAGGAAGTACCATTAAGAAAAAGCTTGAAGGCTTTCTTTCATGGCTTCTTTGAAGTCCTTATAAAGGCAAAACAGGCAATAACCTGAAAGAAAAGAAGAAGAAGAAGAAGAAAAGTGAAAGGAAAGTTCTATGGATGAAAATGAGTTGCTGTTAAACTCTAGGATTTATAAAAATGAGGTCATTTGGTACCTGAACATCTTAAATTTCACCCTTAAAAAAAAAAAAAAAACTTAAATTTCACCCGTAGGAAACCTTGAAGTTGCAAAATTCAGAATTAAGGCTTAGTTTTCAGAACAGCTAAAAAGCACAGTGTGGGTGTGTGTACTAACAGTGGGCTGTCTATACAAACTCAAAAAAGAAAAAAAAATTGTGGTACCATTATTAGTAGGTGCTTAATTCTCAATGATCTCCGCAACACTGTTTAACCTTAGGGATGCATCAGTAGGTTCTCAACTCTCAATGAGAACCAATATTTTTGCAGAAAGTCCACCCCATAACCTATAAAAATCCAACCTTCAACATTCATCTCTTTTCACGTGCATCACTAGCTTTACAGCAATCACTCGAGATTAAAACACTCAGCTGTTAATGAAAACTAAGATACAGTTCTGAGGGGTTACACTAATCCGAGATGTGACCATTAGTTAACAATCAATTCGATAAATTCTTTTCATCACCCCTTGAGGGGAAATGATCCCACCCCTAATTGGGCTCCAAATTACAATTATATTACTCCAAAGAGCAAATTTAGCTTCAATTTTCTCAAGACAATTTGGGCTTCTTCTTTTTTTTCTTTTTTCTTTTCACAAACTAATCAGTGCAATTTTTTAATAAAAGAATCTTATCACTCAATGGTGCATGGAAATGGATATGAGCAGCAACAACTTAGAATGCTAAATCTATTATCCTATAGGAAGGGGTCGTTTGGGTGCTGAAAATGCCTGTAAATCATTTATAGGCTATAAATTATTTACAGCTTTCAGCCCCATTTGATTTACAAATTCTCCATTTAATGCCTAACAGCTATAAATGGAAAGATTGGCTCTCCATTTACAGGACTTAAGCAATTTACAGTCTATTCACAACATAAATTCTGCTTTAAAGTGTAATGTTCCTAAATATAAACCTGTAACACTAATATTGTTACGAGAGCAATATTCACACACACCATGGGTGCCAATGGCAAATGTTTACAACTCATGGATTACTCATCTGGGTAGACTCATCATGAATAGACCTCAGCCCAATAATTACACCAATCAGATGATCCTAATCATCTGACTAGAGTTTTGAGGGAATGGGGACAGTTAAGAAAAAGTTAAATCCCCAAATTTGAAAGATCCTAGCTATCCATTTAGCTAAAGTTAATGCCACACTTTCTTGTAGTGTGGAAAGTGCACTAAAGTGGCTTCATATAACTCTTAGTTGCTTAGTTTTGTATCTAATCTTTCTAAAGATAGAAATAAATCTCTAGTTCAGAATAACTTGTATCCATGACACAAAGAATCTGAATGAATAGCTGGAACAACTTAGATTTCAATGTAGAAGTGTAATAAACAAAACATCCCATGCTAATCTTATCATGCATCTCCATGCAAGTATAATGGGGCACTAGGTGATCCAAACTACTGATTTGGCAGAACACAAATATACCCTGGTAGAAAGATTAAATGTTCGATAAAGAGTATAAATGAATGATACACCATAAAACAGAAATTTGCGGATTGACACTAAATTATGGAGACATCTATTGACACCAAAACTTTTACAGCCATGCATGTTGTTGAGTTAAGAATAAATTGACAAAGGCATATTAAGGAAAAGAAAGGAAAAGGAAAAAAAGAAAAAAGAAAAGGAAAGGAAAGATCTCTTCTTCAATCTGCAAATAGTTAAATCAAGAATCCTGTTTCAGTAAGAACTTATCAACTATCATTAACACATGAGTTTGTTCTTAGTAATGTAAACCAAAGAGACTAACTGTCTGGGGGCCATCAGAGAGATGAACATTTAGCTTCTATTTTTAATCATTTGCATCACTTCATTGACCAGATTGAATTGGAAGTTGTTGAAGTTTCAGTTTTGATTCTAACAACCTTTAGGCGCTATTTCTAAATCTTTCGTAAAACGTTATCATCACCCAGAACAGCATACTGCAATTCTCACACCCATTAAGCAAATTAAAAGATTGATATAGAGGATTTGGCCATCATATCCATATTTCCAAGAACTACATAAGCAAGATGTACACACATCAGTAGGTTTTATACCCAATGGTATTCCAAAATGAGATAGGCGTTATACCCAATGAAACTTCAAAATTGGGTAAATGAGATTACTAACAAACCACTGAAAGAAATTGAAATGGAATAAAAGAAAACTTTACACCATACCCTCAATGACTAGTGCCCCATTAACCGCTGCATTAAATTCATACATCGTAGATGTTGGGGGACATTTTACAATCTTGTCACCAGGTTCAAGCACACATCTGCAGAAGCTCAAATGAAAGAAGAGAGTAACTTATCGAATTATACAGCCAAACTGAACAAAAGACACCAATAAGTAGATAGTAAAAACAATAAAATTCCAACCACATGATTAAATTGATAAGCTCGTCTGCGCCACGTCCAACAAGTATGTACTCGGAACCAAGACTGGCATGACAAGAAATTTAAACATTATACATCTAGACATTCGAAAATAGATCATATAGGTTTCCGCAGTAAAATCCTTCAGCATGCATTACTAGCTAAGCTTCTTTCTTTTCAGATATTACAATTCCTATGTAATGTATGTTTGGATGCATATTAAAATGAATTGAAATAGATTTTTTTATTGAGAGAGAGAGAGAAAAAAAAGGATGGTTAAGGTCAACCCAAGTATGCACTCGGATGCAAGAAACCCTCACCGTGCATTACACCCTATCTGATTTCTGGGATTTCTAGCTCTGAGGTATAAGCTCACAACCAGAAAACAAAGCTGCAAAAATTCTTAGTTAGAACAATATGCACTTACAGATATCTCATCGACTAAGATGGACGACAGTTTCTTCTCAGTTGCAATAACAACATTGGCAGCTGCAGATATCAGAAAGCAATTTTTTTAGCTTCAAAATTATGAGAAATGCTGATGGAAGTTATAGAAATAACTGCTTCATTTTTTGGGATAAACATGAGAGAGAGAGAGAGAGAGAGAGAGAGAGAGAGAGAGAGAGAGAGAGATGATCACATAAAAGCACTATATGTGAACTTCCACATGCAAACCTTTCTTGTCCATGAACAAGTCGTGTGTAGGACATCAGAGCTGCACAAAAGATGGGTCACAAAATGAAGGTATCTGAATCAGGCTGCTCCACATTTGACAAGCCACACCTGCAGACCATTGGTTGTCCGTTGATTTCTATAGATTGGCCTACCTGATGAGTGGACCAACATGGTTTTAGTCCTAGGTGATATTCATGTTCTGGGCTGTCTTTTGCATGGGCTTGTGTGTTTTATACAAATGACTTGTTTCCAGGACAGACATGACTATACATGAAAGCTCACATACAGTGCCTGCATGTGAACTTTCTCTCTGAAATAAAATTTGGTAGTACAAAAACTTCCAAAAGCACCAATACAAGTATATGATAGTAGTCATCAGAGCACAATATGAGATTTTCGAATGAACCCTGCAAATCATTTACAACTTAGCCCATTTACAGGCATCCAAATGACCCCTAAAGAAACAAACTTTAATTAATCAGATGTCAGGGATGCATCCATACCACTATCACTCCTGCTATTTGAGCAGTTTGGATTTCCAGTACATTCCACATGTATAAAGAAACTTCCATCACATTCATGAATTTATTTAGTGCCACCTATACTGCAACTCGGGTTCACCAGCAGCATCTGTGCGCCCATTGGACCCAGATGGTCTAATGATCAGAATTGTCCATGGTCTCGGATGCTATGATATATTGCCCACCTAAAAAGGTTGCACTGCATGGATGATTTTAACCATCACTATGTGCAGATGAATGCAAGACATTACAGGGAAATATTTCAATGGCCCACATTCAACCCTCAGTCAAAGCTCAGGATCACCCTTAAAGCATGATTATCAAAATGTGGTAGCATGTGGGCCCCATGAGGTGAGACGTGGCAATGATCTTGTATGCATAAAGCAGCCTAATAAATCTGTACTTAGTTGAAATCCATCACTAGTTATAGCTATTGCGCGCGCGCGCGCACACACACACACACACACAGAGAGAGAATACCTCTGATACTGAGAGATATCTGTTGGATCCAACGGCCATTACGGCATGCTTGATCTGGACTAGCTTCCCCGAAGGACTGTTAGGAAAAGAAATTGGATCATAGTATCAAAAAATCGGCATACAGAAAGTTTAGAAAGATACAACGGTGGGAGAGTATAACAGATAAAGAGGAGCTTACGAGCCACCATTAATGGCTACCGCTCCAGCGGGAAAACCCCTTCACTAAAACCCACATCTGCCTATTCTCTTCTTCCTCTTCTAGGGCCGACCACCATTAATGGTGGAACCCACCTCCGGCAGCGGCAATAGCCGTGTTTCACCCATTGAAACCGGCTAAAACCCACCTCCAGAAGGATCATCGCCGGACTCTGGATCCACCATTGTTGCCGCCCGAAGCCTTTTCTAACGGATTGTGGAGTGCTGTGACGCCCATATCCCCGTCGATCGTTCGGATAGAGAGAAGAAGGCAATGAAGCTTGAGCTGCCATTAATGGCCACCCCCAATTCGAAATCCATCACCTCCAATCAAGGGCCCCACCGTCCTCTCCATCAACGGCTGACGATCAGTAGCCAGATTTTGCGATGATGGGTTTGGGACAGAGGTCGCTGGTGAGGGCAGTGGCGGCTAGGTTTTCAGATCCGTTAGAGGAGGTGAGTTGCAGCTAGGGTTTCCGGTTATTTGGGCTGGAATGGAAGTTCCATTTCTACAGGGGGGGGGGGGGGGGGGGGGAATTGGTGTTTCACGGACGAGAGAGAGAGAGAGAGAGAGAGAGAGAGAGAGAGAGAGAACTACTCGGGGGTTTCGGGGTGTTAGGAGTTTCATAGGGAGTGAAAGGAGAGAGGGAGGGAGAATAACGAAAATATTTGGGGGGCTTTTTTAATTTTTAAAGTTACTGGACCGCCGCCGGCGTATATTATTAGTTTTTGCCGGGGAAGGTTAGCCCTAAACACCTTATTAAAATTTGCGGGTCTTCTGTTTAAATCGCAGGCGGCTACATAATCCGCCGGCGATTCTAATATCTACCGGCGAAAAATTATGTCCGCGGGGAAAAAGTGTCAACAATTCTCCACTTTCTTGTAGTGTTCTATTGTTCTTTAACCGTGGATCTCTCTTGCAGTTCATGCCATTGTGTTTGGATTTCAAAGGCAAGTATTCTTTCTTAAGCTCAAGGTAAGATTCAAGATGGTTTATAAATGTGATTGTGGCTATTATAGTTGTATGTTACATTTGGATGTATAAGTGATTGCAATTAAGTTTTTATGAAGTGAATATCCAAAATTGGTTCAATTCCACTTTATTCAGAGTGAATAGTCACTCCCAAAATTTGAGCTATTCTTTTTTATGTTTCTTCAAGAGAATCTTTTCTTACATTACCTTATGGAATGACCATAGATCCAGATCATGCCAAGTTTAATTTTGTTCTTGCTTTTGAAAATTTGGCAGTATATGAATTCTAGTTGGAGAAAGCCATTGAACGATTTTCAATTTTCATTTGTCCTAGAAGATTATTACTAGACCAGGTCTGTTTATCCTTAGTTTTGCCATTTTCAGCTGGTAGATGTGTGATTCACCTTCACTTCCCACACTTTTTTTCACCAAACCTTGTTAAAGAATTATATAGTGATTGTGTAGTGAGAAAGTGAGAAGTTTGATATGGTTGTCAAATAATAAGTTCTCAAGGGTTGTTGTGCGAGAATTAAGTTCTTGAAGATTGATGGAGCATGCTAGTACTCATTTGTTTTAGGCAGTTTATTCTCTTTCAAGAATCATTTAACTTGCTTCTTCAAAGTACTCACATCCAATCCTATGTTTTTAAATGTCTTTTTTTTTTATATAGATAGCATTTTGTCTACTTTTCGATTAATATTTGGTTCTAATTGGCAGTTGGCAATCCATTGAGAAGTCGATGATCTTTTGTAGGAAGTTGCAAACTCTTATCACTTCAGGGTGCTAGCTTTAACACTTTCTTTATGGGCTTGCTGCAAAACTCACGCAATCAGCAAGTACCAAATGCAAGCTATGTGGCCTGTGGTCTATGTGCTTATGAAGTTGCCTTAGATGCTTTAGGCTATAGTTGTCTTGACAATTGGAAAAAGAAGCTGAGAACTATCCTGCTAAAAAATGATTTAGTATAAAAGATGCTTTAGGTTATAGTTACCACTTGCATCCACTGCATCATCTTCTTCAAAAGCTAGTTATGATCTTCCCCTGCCATCCTAGCACTCCTTAGGCTCTAAATTGTTTGAACATGCTTTAGTATCGACCAATTCCATGCTTTGATGCTGGTAATTTGATTTACTCCGATCGGCTTGAATCAAATCTAGTAAGTTAGAATTTAATTAAGATCAGCTGGAATGTAATTAAATTAGTTGAGAACTGTTTAGACCAATTGTAATTCGGTTAAAACACCTATTTGAAACGAAGTTCAAATTTCAAGCCATATTACATTTCAAGCCATATTACATCTAATTCAACATTTCCTAAGACCATTTAAATTTAAGTAGGAAAATCTGTCGCTAAGCATCATTGAGGCGAAAGAATGTTTTACATCAAAAGAGGTACTTATCTTTCTTTCTTTGTAATTTTTTATGCTTGTAACAGTCTTTTACGTTTGCAGCATATTTATCAAATTTATTTATAAAGTTCAATGACTAAGATGATGGAAATTACTAGTACCTCCTACAGCCATGTGAGGCTCACACCAATTTGATGAATGACTTTGAGGCTTTACCCCCTTTTTTTATAGTGGAATCGTATTGCAAAAGAAGATGCGAACAAAAGGCATTAAGATATAATGAGCTCATGGTTGTTTATGTGATGCAGGAAACAATTCTTCTTCCAAGGCAGCAACTCGGTTCTTTATCAGAGAAAGATTCCAACTGTCTAGAACATATCACAAGCAATGAGGTTTCTATGCTCGGATAGTTTTGCAGAGGGCTGTAGAGAAAATGGTGGGCAGATAGAGGGCCTTGGTTAATAAAAAAGGAACTTATATGGAACTCAAGGGTCTTGGCTTCTTTGTGAAGTTTTCTTCCTTGTAATGAGAACTCTTCATTGCATTTATATTGACTGAACCGGGGATGTATTTTGAGTTTCCCTTTAAAAAAAATTCATGACTTTAATCAATGTTGGATTGATTTCTTTCATTTGGCAGTTATAACAATTATTTATTTGTATCAACTTAGATGGGTCATCTGTTAGGGCATGTACTAGAAATAGTTAGATATGTTGTTATTATAAAAGAATTTAAAGACATTAGTTACGGATATAGACCGCAACCCTCAATACTAGTCCGTAGCGTTATGTAGGCAGAATGCTGTGGATCGGATTTCTATAGTGACGGCTATTGTCCGTAGCCGTAGAACTACAGCTACCGATATAAGCCATAGTTATAGCTTAAAAGGCTATAGCTACGGCACCAATAGCTACGAACCGGCTACGGGCATGCTACGGATTATATTTGTAGCTATAGATGTATAGCTACGAATTATATTCGTAGCCTTTGTCCATTTTTTGTAGTAATTGGTTAAGTTTGGATTTGAGATGTTGAGAAACCAAGCCAAGGTACTTTGTCTATCCTTGGGAAAATAACGAAAGATATGGATTTATTAAAATCCTATCTAATGAATAAGAAAACGGGAAAAGAAGGATGGAAATATGGGAATGATGGAAAATATGGTGAAAAATTCTGAAAAGGGCTACCTATTACCAACCGGGGGATGGCCTACCCGTAATCAAAGCCAGAAATGGGACGTAGAGTGAAAGTCGTCGGAAGGACGGTAAGGCAAATTTCTGTCATAGGCTTGTTGTTGATCTATACACCGTTGAATACATACCTTAGTTAATTCATGAAGGACGTAACCCCGAAAATTCATGAGATGAGCATTCACCGAGCACACTAGGTTAAATTGTTTAGATTCTTCTATTTATCAATCAATCAGCAGGAATTTCATATGAGTACTTGTTATGTTTTTGGAAAACTCAAGGTTTTAACTTCTATCACTAGGCATTTCAAAATTCTTTACACTTACATATCATGGAGTATATAGAAACATGGTTTCTAAAGGAGAGTTGGGTTTTGAAGAATGAAATTTGTTTCACGCATGTTTTGCTCAAGACTAGCAAAATGCTGGTTGGGGGTGTGTTAAGCTCTTAAATGTGTATATTCTAACCCCATTACATCACTAACTATGCTTGAAATACATAATTAAAGACCTAACTACTGCATGGTTTTGTGGTTGTAGGAATGAGAGAGAGAAGTCATCATTTGAAGGTTTAAAGATGCTGTTTACAAGCATTGAAGATCAAAAGACCAAGCGCCAAAAGATGGAAGAAAGAAAGCAATGGAGAGGAGGGCAGAAAGATGCACTGAAGATCGGTCGTTTGACCTGTCGTCCACTGCTCAGACCGGTCGTTCGACCGGTCATTGAATTAATTTTTGGGCAGAAAACACTCTGGTCATTTTTTCCACTTTTAAGACTGGCCGTCCATAGGCTCAGACCGGTCGTTCGACTGGTCAGCTGCGTAACAGAGCTTCTTCTCCAAGCTCCGAATTTTGCTGCGCAAAGCGCTATTCTTGGGAGATTTCTCGGAGTTTCTTCGCACCTAGGACTCCAAAGCTATAAAAGGACTCCTCTAGCTCGTTCCTAAGGCATCCTAGAAGAGAATTACCATAGTGGGAGGCGGTGGAAGTTGGATCCGGAGTTCTACAACTCCTCCTAGTTTATTTTTCTAATTTTCATGTTTTTCTTAGTAGCTTTTATGTTTCCTTGGATCATGAACGGCTAAACCTCATAGCTAGGGCTAAGAGGTGAAGCTTGTAGTGAATCTAAGATGTTTCAATTCGTCTGATTTGGTTTCAAGTTGGATTATTAGTGAAGAACAATGGTTTGAAGTTTGAATAAAGTTCTAAGTAGTATTTTCTTAATCTTATGATGACTCATGGATGTTTAGAAGAATTGCTTGAGTTCTTAATTGTTTTGAATTATTCTAGACCTATATGCTCCGAGGAATTGGATTCCATACACTCTAGACCTTTGATCCTCATGTGGGAACTTCATACCAAAAGTTCTACTTTTCTGAAATTTCTGCTTATGTCTAATTGTGTATGTGATTTGAATTAAGTTTAAATCATGATCTAGTTATACTTTGTGACAGAATTTAATGATGATTATGATTGTGATCTTAACCTATTGGAACTAGGATTGACTTATGCAATTGAGTGTGCTCAAGTCCTATCTTGAATTGAGAGAATCATGTACTTGTATCACACATATGGCAGACTGTTTGTTTTAACTGCTATATCATCCAGCTAGATAGGATTTAATTTCGATTCTAGTTGAGAAAGTGAGAAACCACAGCGAATTAAGCATCAAGGATTCCTACAAGTGGATCCTTGAACCCCTAGTGCTTTTTATTATTGATTACATTCAATTTAGTTCAAAATATCTATCTACACCCAATTCCAAAACCCTGTTTAGTTAATTCTTAATATAAAGGCTTAGCTCGATTTCGGGTCTTAAGAGAGAGGATTTAGTGCATTAGAAGCCTTCCACGTTACCCATACCATTAGGCTTTAATCCTAATCATACCAAGCCATCTTTCTTATGTTTGATCACAAGATGGAGCATTCAAAACTCATATAAAGATGGACTTGCTCTCTCTTAATCTCTAGATGTTCAAGCACCTTGAATATAGGTAGATCCTTTGTTTAAACCCCTCTAGAGATCCAATTAAGTAGAATTCCTTTAAACAACCCAATTCCTACTAGTTGTAGAGAATTCCCACCACTTCTCATCACCTTGGTCATCTTATGGAGATCAAATATAAGGCGATTGATCATTGGAGCTGAAGCATTGGCAAAGCATTGATAATAAGATTGGGGGGGCATCGGGGAGTTGATTGAAGCATGGGAGAGCGGAGATCAAGTAACCCAAGTGGCGCTGAACAAGGGGCTTAATCCAATAAGTAAGTTGTCAATTAGAGAGTTTAGTTACACTCTTTCCTCATGGAGGATTGATTGTAAGAGTTTTGAATCAAACTCGACCAAGTTTCTAAGAGGAGCTTTCGACGGGAGTGTACACTAGGTTCTTAGATTAGAACTGAAGGGTTGGGAGGATCCTTGTCAAACTCCTGCGTAGGATGAAACCCATAAACATGTTGGTTGAGAGATAAACTAGTAAAATCTCCGTCAAAGGTTGGGAGGAACCTTGTCAAACTCCTCGGTAGGGTAGATCCTATTTAAAACACATAGGCTGGGAAGAACCTGATTTAAAATCCCTTAGTGAATTCCGATTTGCTTAAGGGATGAGTACGTAAATCGAGAGTAGAGTAGACAAGTAGTTGAACCACTATACATACTTGTGTCTAGGATTGATTTGAGCACATTATTTTAGCATTGCCTTCTTACTGTTTATTATATGAATGCTTAAATGGAATGTATGTTATGTTTTAGATAGGTACATTTACACATAAGATATATGTTCGCGAGGCTTGTAGACATATGCTTAGCATGATGAATTCCATATTGTCTACATAGCCCTCTAGACTAGTTTCTTAGGTAGTCAAATCCTTTATAGTCTAGATAATTGCATAGTAATTAGAAGCTCAATATGTTTCATCTTTATAATTTATGTGCTTAGGCTAGTTTGCTTAAATGCTTAATCTTGTCTAGCCATTGTGATTGGACCCACTTTAGCTTAAAAGCTAAGTGTTCTTATTTAATTAGTTTATTATTGATAATTAGTTTAATTAGATAAGATGTTTTAAAAAAGGATTTTAAAATAGTCCTAATCACCATCTCTAGGACTTAGTCATAGTTCTATAAGTTCCGTAAGCTTTCATGTATAGCGTAAAGCGTCGTGTTAGATTATTTGACACAATTTCATGAAGCATAGGCTGCCGTCTAAGAATAAAATTGTGTCATCAACGGGCGTCAAACTAGGGGGCACAACCACGAGAGCTGAAATGGAATGCAAGTCCCCAAAGCAAACATCCTTTTGGTCCCTTGGCTAAGAACTTCTGCCACTAGAATAAGATGGTTGGCGAGATTAGATCTCCTTGTTTATTGCCCCTCGATGATTGAAAGAAAACCGCGAGCTTGTCGTTTATCAAGATTGAGAACAAGGAACCCTCCAACACCTTTTAACAATATCAATCCAAGCTAGGTTAAATCCAAACTTGAGAAGAACCTTACATATGAAATCCTATTTAACCCGATCATAACCTTTTTCCATGTCCATCTTGAGAATTAGATTGCCCCCTCGCACTTTTCTATCTATTTCATGGACTATCTTTGACGTTAAATGAATGTTTTTCGTAATTGATCTGCCCTAGAAGAAGGCCCCTTACTCCTTCAACATAATGATTAAAAGAATCTTCACAAATATGGTTGTCATCATCTTGTAAAGGATTTTATAAATGCGATTACATGGGTTGACTGGTCAAAAATCTGATGTCCTTTCTAGGCCGGTTTTCATCGGAATGAGAGACATAATTGTGCATTGAATCGATCTCGGGATCAGGCAACCCTTCAAGAAGTCACATGCCGTACTAACCACATTTTCTCTAATGATGTCCCAACACAATTTAAAGAATGCCCCAAAGAAGCCATCCAGGCTAGGGGCACTATCTATTAGAATATCAAAATTTGCCATTCTAATTTCTTCAGTCGAGGGAGAGAGCATGAGCATGTCATTCATATTTGCGATGACTGAGCTAAGAATGGAATCTAACAAATCATCATCACAGTCTACACCTTTAGAGAAAATGTAGTGGAAAACTCCACCAAAGAAAAATAAAAGGAGAAAGAGTCTTACTAGACTACCTTGGTTTTAAGTGGGGCCCACAAGGGTGTGAGCACTAGGCATACCATTTTAGGCCACCTTAGGCCCAAAGCTAGGTCAAATCCAGCTTTTAGGTGGGCCACACTATGAGGAACGTTGGAATGGAGGGTTCATTTTATCATACCATCCTCAGGCGCCAAAAAACACTGATGGGGCCCACAATGATGTAATATCTTACCGAACAACCCAGCTAAATGGTCAATCCATTTTAGTCATTGAGCCCAAAGTTAGGCAAAAATTGACCCCCAGGTGGGCAACGCCAAGTTAAGCAATGAAAGGGGGTGGAGGACCCCAAGAGACGTCCTTGGGTCTGCCACTTATTGATACTGATTATTAGATTTATATAATCATATATATTCTTCGTTTTATTTTATTAACGTATGAAATTAAAATTCATGACTGTTATATGGGAATCCAAATTTTTATGTTATATGATTTTAACTATTATTTCTTATTAAGAACTCAAGTTTAGTGTTATGCTTTCAAATTAGTTTTTCAAAAGTTGTATTTGGGAAGATTTTGGCGATTTGTGTAGAATTTATTAAGTATGTTATATATTACAAAAGCTTATGTTTATTTAAGTTTGTGATTGAATTTTGAGTTCCTTAGAAAAGCTAGAAGTTAATGGTTTCGTTTTTCAAAAAATCATTTGGAAGGATTTGTATGATTTCAAGAAAATTCATTCATTCCATGTTGCGAAGTCAATAATGAGAAAGCATAAGGTGATTAAGTCCCTTTGGTGAGAGATCACAAATCCGATTGGTACATTTTGGCTACTCCATTGATCAACACAGGTTGGGTGAGCACCCATGTGTACGCAATAGACCAACAATGGAGGTCAAGTAGCGATGGTTTTACTTAACTATGAAGAGTTAGTCCCTCATATTGATCCAAATGAATTCGCTTGAAGGAGTGAGATGCCACTAGGGATCGATGTTCTAGTTGATAGTATTAGAAAATTGAATTAAACTGCCCTGGAAATTCTAATCATAAATTTACTGAGATAGTTGATCATTCTTACATATCGTATTTTTCATCCATGTTTTTTAAGGCATGGTTTATAATATTCTTTTCATTTAAATCTCAAATACTTTTATTTCTATAAAATTCTCTTTATGTTATTTTGAAGCTTTGATTACATATGAAAAAATATGCAAGGCTATCTCATTGGGCTTTGTAACTCACTCCTTGAGGTTGTTGATTTTTTAGGTACGAACTAGAGGAGAGCTTCCTGAAGGAGGAAGAGTATCAAAGATTTAATTTGTACACTAATTTTTTAGTGGAGAAAGTAATGTAATAAGGTCACCCTAGTGACCAATTAATTTAATTGTCAAAAAGTGGACTAGTAGATTAGTGAGTGGTGATTGATGATTTAAACTTTGTTATTATTGTGGATGATGATTTAACATATATTAGTTTTGTAGTATTAAGTAATGGGTGAATGTGGTTGTGAATGTGAATGTGGATGTAAAAGCGACGTGTAATATTGTTTAAGCATTCATATATTATTTATCTAACACCCTCAAAATCAAAATCAAAGTTATTATTCTCGAGTGTCAGATTTGGTAGAGTGATACAATTGGGGAGGAGTGTGTCCCCCCCACCCCCCGCGCGCGCACGCACACACGCGCACACACACACACACACAGAGGGAGAAGAAACATAAAGAGAAAGAGAAGAGAAAGAGAGTTAGAGATCTTCACCTCTCATTTCTTCCCATCTCGTTTATAGTCCACTTGATTCGTAATTCTTCTTCTTTATGCTTTTCTCTACATCCCTATAGTATAAAGATCTGAACTATTAAATTAGGATTTTGAAATTTGATTATATGTAGATCGAAAATTCTTCACTCATTAATAAAAAATGAGTTTTTAAAAGTCTTAAGGCTTCCATTTTAAAAAATTCCTGCAAAAGCATACTATGAAAACATACGATTTTATTAGAGAATAGGTTGTTAAGGGTGACATTATCATCAGTTATATTTCCACTCTTAATATGTTTATTGACGTTTGACTAAACCATTAGTGCATGACTTTAAGACATGGAGTGCATTGTATTATCTTACATTTATGTTCATAATATTCATATTGAACATTAAGTAGGTTTACATGAGTACCCAACTTGACTTGATTTCTAATTATTTAACAAGTGCGTGGTCCAAACCCAACTCAAAACTGTCAATCCAAATATGGATGTAGATCTGTTTAAAATACACTGATTAACTCTATTAGCATCAGATCTGAGCAACCAAGTTATCCTCACAAACATTTCAAGTCCATTAAGAAGCAACATATAATCACTGAATGGAAACATATACGGAGAAGTTATCCTTACAAACATTTTTTTGCAAGCTGAGGTTGAACCATGGTATTCCTATTAATCTAACCAATCAGAGGATGAGGTTGACCCTAGGTTGGACCCATCACCGAGGTTCGAGAATTGAGATTGTTACATCGTTGTTAGAACAAATTTTGATAGTTACATCAGTTTTAGAACAAACTTTAGCACTTGCGAAAGATTTATCTGATTCAACAACATCCCTTGCACAGAAAAAAACTGGTTTTTTAGGTTGGGGAAGTTTCATAGATTCGGTTTCGAGCATGAAAATGACTGAAGACATTGTGGGCCTATTCGCTGCATCCTGTTGAACACATAACAACCCAATATGAATCCATCTAAACACTTTGTTGGTTGGACATGACTCTGTTAATAAAGGATCAATCAACTCTGTTGCTCTTCCATCGCACCATAATCTCCATGCCTGTGATGTCAAACTTCATGTTAGAAAATGAGATTAAGAAGGTAAGTATAATTTGATTTGTAGGGAGAATCCTACATAAGTTAGGAGGCTCTGAGCGTCTTTAGGGAGATCGAGACTCTTGTTCCTTTTTCCACTTATGATCTCTAGTAATAGAACTCCAAAGCTATAGACATCAGATTTCACAGAGAATAACCCTCCCATTGCATACTCTGGTGCCATGTAGCCACTGTTGGTGATGACCAGATACAAACATAGATTAGAAGCATTATGACTAGCAAAATGGAATGCACATAGATTCATTCAGACATGGTAATGTGGCAAAAGCGTCTAATAACTCGTTGGGTGAATCCCTTTTTTTTCATACCGTGGCTGAAAAATCAGACAAGTACAATCAGCTAGTGTGTCACACATTTTCATTGAGTCACATAGGTGCAATCAACTGATGAGTGTGTTGAATTTCAAAACCATGTGCCAGATTGCAATGTGAAAGATGAGTCTTATTAGCAGAGCTCATGGGGCATTAAATGTGTTTCAAGAAGCTAAGTGTTGGATGAAAACTTACTATGTTCCGACGATTCTATTAGTATTGAACTCGTTTTGATTTCCACCTAAAAATCGAGCCATGCCAAAGTCAGAAATCTTTGAGTTCATCTCATGGTCCAACAAAACATTGCTTGCTTTAAGATCCCTATGAATGATTCTAAGTCTCGAGTCTTCATGGAGATAAACAAGGCCCTTTGCAATTCCACCTACAATGTTATGACGTCTTTCCCATCCTAATTGAGTACGCTTGACTGGATCTGAAAACAACATGCAAATTTAGTTAGACCATGTTTAGATTGTGTTCTTAAAATGCAAGTTTATTTAAAGATTTCTAGTTGTGTATCTTAGAAATATAAATTGAAATAAGGGTGTGTTCTGATATGTGGAATCTACTAAGACAGCGGGGGTTGTTTACATAGATAAAAACCATGGATTCCAAGAAATAATAATTGCAATTATCTATAGTGGCAAATTGCTGCAATTTCCTGACAAAAGAAATAAGTTGATTATTACGTGATAAAAATAGGATTTTCACTATTATCCAAACAACTCCCCTAGTTTTAGAATCAAATTTTGTACATTAATGATATAAAATTATAGCAAAAGTTTCCACTGTGATACAACCCTCATTTCTCCATGCTTGAGAGTAGCGATGAAAGCTCAAAACTTCATGGGCGCTATGTAATCATCTATCATGTACATAGTTTGATTAAAATCAATGAATTTAATCATCAGATAATCATTACGTTATTCATAGTATCCAAAGTCACATGTGTCAATTGATTTTAGTTGGTATATTCCCCCTCTATCCACCTTGTAAATGGTCATCAAGAGTGATTGAAACTAAGCATTTGGTAGCTAATACCTCAATTAGCGACAAAAAAGAAATTGCATCATATAGTTAGTAATGCACAAATGGGCATTAAGGAAATTTCCTAAAGTTCATTTCTTTAAAGATTATAGATCTATAAGCCGATAAAACATTTTGTCATATACACTATAGGTCTTGTAGGATGATTGGTTCCATTTATAATACAATTGCAAAGATTGCAAGAAATGTGGAAATTTAGATGATTTGAGAAAACTAGTGATTTTTTTAAACATTAGCCGTGTTGGGATGAAATTTGGCTCATTTCACTTCTCACTAGATTTGTTTAGCTTTGTTTAAAGTCCGAGTGTGTTGTAGACATGTGGGGTGTGTGTAGTGAAATTTTGAAGCTGAATAAGAGATAAATAGTCCAAACCAAAGAGGAAGGCATCGAGGCTAGTGTTTGACATGTATTCATAGATCAGCAACTTCTCTCCTCTTTCAATGCAACAATACAAGAGTCTCACAAGGTTCCTATGTTGGAGTTTGGCAATCAATGTAACTTCATTCTTGAATTCCTCTAGACCTTGCCCTGAGCTCCTTGATAGCCTTTTAACGGCTATTTCCCTTCCATCAGATAGCATTCCCTGAAATGATTTTCGATGCAATGGTTGGTTAATAAAAAAAATTACCTATCATTTTCTATTTAAGCATTACTCAACTACTCTTCACTAATCCTACTTTTGGATGCCCCAATATCTTAAATTTCAAACATTCAATTGAGTTAAGAATAATAAAATTATTAAGGTCTTCATGTATTCATAATGAGGAAGTAGCCCTTGAATTATTTTAATTTCTTTGAAGTCCTATTTGGATCGAGGGAAAACAAAAGAAAGGAATGGAAATGTATGCACATTTTTTATTTATATGATATTTAACAGTGTTTGGATAGAAAAATTTAATAATGGGTTCCACATAACCATCATTATTTTATCATAGTCAATTTCCCCAGCATAAGATACTAGTTGAGGATTGCCTCATGGAAATAAGATTTTTTTCTCACTATCAAACAAGATCTCGAAAACTAGAATCCATGGTTCAAAAGTGCTATGGAATCCCTAGGAATCCATCATTAAATAATCATTTACATTTACTTTCCTCTCTTTTGTTTTACCTCAATCCAAATATGACTTGTAAGTGCTCAGGAAATTAGAACCTAGCTTATTTATATTTTCTTAGACTACTAATCTATAATGAGGTAGATTATGCATCCAAACACACCTTTAGAGAACTGTCATTACCTTATATACAGGTCCAAATCCACCTTCTCCAAGTTTATTTTCATTAGAGAAGTTATCTGTAGCAGCTTGTATTGTAGTGAAGTTGATGATCGATAATTCTGGAACTTGATCACCTTGCATACTAGCATCTACGAATTCTGAACCTGAATGATTCCCCAGATAATGTGATAATGCATGTTCTTCTTTCTCTGATGTAAAAATGTGAAACTGTCATGTTAGTCCTTAAAAGATGATGATTCCACTTGATGGTGATTGACGTCCCTTGCTTACCCCACTATGGGCCTATGGTTACATGATCAGAAGATTTGGAACACTCAAATGACTCACAATCTTATTGGTGTTTTGAATTTGATACTCAAGAAATGATTATCTGCAATGGTCAATTTAATATATGAAATTGATGCCTTAGATTTATCATCCCATGTTTTCAATTAAGTGGCATTCATGGACTGGCCCAGAACATTGATTATAATGATCATCTGTATTTAGTTGGGTTGGCGCTGTCATGGATAGGCTAAGTGGAAAGGATGACAAGAAAAATTAAGGCAAAATATGATCTTTCTTAAGTGCATTCTAACTATTATGCCTATGGCCATCAGCTACTAGAGCTTGGGTTGGATCAATTATAGATTAAGGCATGTCCATTAAATTTTAGGAATGGAATTTAATATAGGCTAAAGATTGGCTAAGATTGGACTAAGAAGATGTAAATGGGCCTAGATTTAGGCTTTGGTGGGCCATGCATTTAGAATGTTGTTAAAGTCATATATGGGTGCTTTTTATTTATGTTTCGAGTAAAAAAAATGAGCCTAGCCCAAACCAAGCCCCATCCATGGGTGCTTTGCTAAAAAAACCTATGGCCCGACCCGACCCACCGAAATTCAAAGATAATAACATGAAGTTTATTTAATTTATTTACCTGCATTTGCTCTCTTTCTTCGTTGTAAATAAAAGAAAATGGAAGAACTTGAGAGTCCCAATACCAAAACTGAGGTAACAGTGGCGATGATTATTACCCTTGATTTGTTTCCTACAGTAAAAGAAAATGATTAGCCATTTCCAATGTAGTGCACATTATTATGCTTGCATTTATTTATTTACCAGATAGTGTAAATATGGGGTAGTTAGATTTTGTGCATTTCATCAAAATGTTATTAACATATGTACATATTTATTCATTTGACTATATTAAGATATTATGTTTGAGTTTATACGATGGATGTGATTTCTTTGTGATGATATATGCACAAATATTTGTATTGGCCTTTAGATGAGGTGTGGCTAATTTTATCGAACGTTGTAGATCATTGTGCAGGTATGCATAACATGAGTAATGTATATCGCAATGCATGTACATCATATTGTTTATTATGTGTGTTTTTCCTTAATTAACATCAATTTTAACTTGTTTTGAGAATAAATAATTATCTCTAATGAATTTGATATGATTTTTTTTTTTTTTTTTTTTGTAAAATATGCTTAGAAACAATCTTAGAACCATGTAGAGCCATTAGGTTTTACAAAACTCTCAAATCATAACTAATTACGAAAATGCCAGTAGCCTAGACCCTTGATGTTTAGATCACATGGTTCCCATCATCCGTTTGACTTAAAATTTTATCACATGCCTATACATCATAAATGAACGATGTACATTGAATTTCAACCCTTTGATTATTGTACAAGTTTTTCGACTAGAAAATTAGGCCGTTAACCCTTGATTTGGGTGGGTATCATGAGAGAAAACGTTACCATTTCCCATAGTTACCGATTCCACATCTAGTGAACGTCTTAGATCCTGGAGAACTTGGCCTAATTCAAAGAATTACTCATCCACAAGTCAATTGGTGCGCGATTAGGAAATTAATCCCCAAATTCATCTGATATCAAATTACTTAGTCCCCAAGTTAACTATGTTCTCACTATTAATCACAACTCAAATTTAGATTGTACCTTGGCCTCATATGACTACGATGATATAAAAAATTAAAACCCCAATCTATAATCCTACACCGTCGAATCCTAAAGCCAGTCCCTTCCTTTATCCGTAAAAGGTGAAATTTAATATTTAAACTTTTTTCCACCATCGATCAAGCATCAAATTTTTCCCAATCATTTTCCTACTATGACTATACATTTTCCTCAATTTTAGACACCGATGATTAGGCTGGACCATTAATCGAGATCAAATCTATTTTCGTACCCACTAGGCCATTTTCAAAGATTGGCCAACCTAGGTTATGGATCATTAAGAAAATTAATTATCCTGACTTTACTCTTCATATCCAACATGGTGAATGGATTTTAATTTAATAAAGATCAACCACATATGCATTTTTGGAGTGTCCTACTTGAGTTGAGAGGAGTGGATGCCCGCCCCTCTTTCTATAAGGGTGTGCACGCCCCTTCCATATTTCCCACATCTAACACACATCCACACCTATATTCCAGCCCCCACACGCCTAGAGGGAGAGAGAGAGAGAGAGAGAGAGAGAGAGAGAGGATGCCATCCATTCTTCTTCTTCATTCTTCCTTCCACACGTATGGATGTCTCCCCTTCCTTGCTCGTGTGTGAAGCTGTGATTCGTGTAGCCCCCACTGCAAGCTCTCTGAAGGAGGGCCCCCTTGCAATGATCTTCTCCCTAGGCTTTACCTGTATGACCGTGACAATCCAACCGTCAATTCTTCTCCCGTTCAACACTCCCATTCTGCTTGAGTGTTGGCCTCATAGAGGAAACGGACGAATGCATACCCTCTCGGACGCCTAGAAGACTTATCCTAGGGGAAGAATGCGTCTATAAATTTACCGTATTTACTGAAAATTTGATGTAGGCCGGCGGGCGTTGTGTCAAATGTGATTTTTCCTACGAAGAGACTAAAGTCTCCTTTCCTAGAAACCCTTCGACCTCCTTCCACACCTGCAGCATCAGAGAAGCCCTAGCTCGAGTCAAAGGTGTATGTTCATTTTCTACCTTGAACACTCTTGGCTATATAATGTACTATGATGTAAATGGAGACATCATCAAGACTAAATCCCTAGTGTCGACTTTATTGAAGATCGATATCCATGCAGGAAAAGACAGATTCTGATAATAGAGCCATAAGATCTTCTTGAAAATCATGCACTTAGTGCGATAACCCCACCCATTATTAACAACAATGGGAGCAATCCTACAATTGTTTATGTCAGTGAATTCTCATTTGCTAGGGATCTTCAATTGAAGAGGAGTGCATGAGGTAGAAATTTTGAATTCAACAAGGAATTTTGTACCTACGTCGTAGTAGATGAAAGTAAGGAATCACTTGCTTCACCACTTGCTAATAAATACAAGGAAGCTATAGATTAGAAATTTAACTAAATAATGAAAAACAATGTTTAAGAATTACTTGATTTTCCACCATGGAAAAATGTTGTAGGTAATAAATGGATTTAGAAAAATAAAAAAGGAGGTCTGATGGTAGCATCAATAAGTTATAAGCAAGACTTTTTTTTTTTTTAACATAACCCGCCCTGACCCCGAACCCCAAACCCGAACATAACCTAACCCGAACACGACCTAGCCCAACCAAAATCACCCAGAGGTGCAGTTGGTATGTCTTGAACCTGAGACTTGCTAGTTGACAAATAGTAAGTCTAGCTAACAGGCTGTTGACAAGTTATAAGCCATGTTATCGTAAAAAACGGTAACGAATATTGATTAGGGACCAACTAGTTTCTTCACCGTTGAATCTGAGGATGATGATGAATAGACTGGATCAAGGATCTGTAATCACTACCAAAGGCTAGGATGGCCACCAGGAGTACTGGCTGATGGCCCTCCGATGCTTAAGTTAGTCGATGATGGAGAGAAAAGCTTGTAGGGAAGCTAATAGTGAGTGATTGCATACCTTGAACTGAAGCATGGAAAGCTTTTTATAGATACTTAGAGAGCCATTGAAGGCAGATAATCAGGACATAATTTAGGGCCACGTATGACCATAATCACGGTCAAGCTGATGGGTGGTGCGATGATTGTGACCACGTAATGCTGGGATTGTGGTCGTCTGAAACGGTCGCGCTGATAATGCGGAAAGCTACCCGTTATGTTTAATCTTGAACAGATGCTAAGATGCTGAGTGTCGACTCCGTATAATCTTGTTCTTGAATACTAGCTATTGATTGAGTGTTTACTCGGCCAAAGATGAGATGAGTGTTTGCATGTCATGCAAAAGGGTCAAGTGGGCGCGAGAACGAGGAGCTGCGATGCTGACTGACTGATGGGATGAAGAGTGATAGTCGCCATATAATAAATTCTGAGTGTACACTGGCTTAATGTTAGCGAACTTACAGACTTCATTCCTTCATAAGCTTTTCTCACGTGAATCATTAGTTTCTCTTTCATCCACATGGCATTTAGTGAGCCCCGCCGGAATACCTATAACAAGCCAGACTTACTGCAAAGAGATTTACTCAAATTGGGTGCTTAAATTATCATGAGACTTCTCTTTAATAATGAAGCTCAATATTGCAAGCTGAAGAACGATTTCTCTAACAGACATCAAGTCTTGGGTTAGACCTTGAAGCAAATTGGCTGTGAATCCCTTTGCAAAAACCGATTTAACAATCAATGGAGAGCAAATACTGCTTCAAACGCAAAGACAGCGTAACTTGACTCAGTCTTCTCCAATCTCCTTCCGTTTCTTACTCTCTTATAATAAAAATGAACAGCTAAAATAAACTTAGAATATTATTTTTTCCATTTACTTATTTGTCCACTGTGGCCCACCTGATGAGCGATCGAGCCTGGTTCTTCAACCAGGGCTTTTATAAAAGTGGGACCCACCTAGTGAACCACTCGTGCACACTCCATGTTGCCAACCACGTCAACAAGCGGAAGGAATCAGAAAGTCTCTTTATGTATATACATACTGTGCATCGTGATTTTTTTTTTTTAATGTATTTTTTATTTATTTTTTATATTCACGGCCTGTACCTTGCCCTACCCGTACCGCGACTCATACTCGACCCGACCCGACCCGGCCCGTAGCATCTGGAGGTGCTGTCATGGTGTCTCGAACCTGAGACCTGCTGGTTGTCAAACTCGACACAACCAGCGAGGTAACAGGCTGTCGACTACTGTGTATCGTGATATGGAGGCGGTGGGCCATGATATAGTGAAAATGAGTCCCCATTCTTTATTCAATATATATAATTTCAGTGTGATCTGCAAACAATGAATGAAAGAAACTAATCCGACCAACAGTTCTAATTGCACTAGAAGCATTTCACCTGGCAGTTGTGGCCCGGGTGGAGCAAGAGATGTAGGAGTTGGAACAGGCATTGGAGCAAGAGCTGTAGGATTTGAAACAGGCAGTGGAGGCGACCCGGCTTGAATGAAGGGATATACCTCATATCTTATATAACAACTCTGAGACAGAACCCGCGCTCCTAATTTTCCTCTACAACAATTCTGAATCCAGTCGATCATCGATTGTAGACATGAGTGGCAATCCTTACTTGACATATCTCGAACACACTCAACTGATCCGTATATTAGAAAGTCAGGAGCACTCACTGAGCTGGCCGCAAACATGGACGGAGACAGCTCTTTAGAGGACAGATTGTTCATCAACTCTCCTACCTGTTGATTGAAAAGATCTGGATCTTGTGCACTATTCCGATTTGGAATGAAAAACTCCGGGACACTATCAAGTTCAGAAAAGAAGCGCCGGTGTGAGTAACGTAGAAGGCACACCTCGGATCTTATGAATGCTTCCTTCTTGTTGGGACAGCGTCGGACTATCTCAACGATTGAAGTTTTTAAGCATTCTCGGCAGGAATCAGATGAAAGGTCACTTCGGCATTGGGCGAGGCCATAGACCCGATCAGGGTCTACACCAGAGGAGGTGTTGTAGTAGCCGGTGGTTGGAGTTTTGGTATTTAGAGATTGGAGGAGAAGGTTGAGATTCGTTCCATATCCGCTACTGTTGGTATAATTGCCTTGAGACTGACAAGGGTAAACGACTTGGGCGCTAATGGGGCTTTTAAAGAGCAAGACTAAGCAAGTGTATATGAATAAATGGATGGTTTTTGATGTAGGAAGACACATTCTGCAGGGGGGGCGGAGGGAGAGAGAGACGTGAAATGATAATTTTGCGTTTTCTGATAAGAAAATAGTATGTCTGCCACCGTAACTAAGTCCCTTATGACGTCACTTTGTGTAAATTTCCTCTTTCAAAAACGATGTGGGTGCTCAATCCTCTTTTTAAAACTATGTGGGTGCTCAATCGATGCGATCGATGTGGTCCATTTCGCCACTGGTATGGTACTACGTACACAACCTAGGTGCGGCAGGTAAGTAAAAAACTCTAGTAAAATCCCGTACTGTATTTTTTACTCTGTCTAGTTTTCGAGTTCACCTAGGTCTTTTCTTTTATCACCTCTAACTTGCGGTTGGTAATTTTTTAATAACCCCCGGTGAACTCCAAGTCTAGACGGAATCAAAACCAAACTACGAGATTTTACTACAGCAATTTACCCACCTGCCACACCTAGGTTGTGTACGTAGTACCATCCCAGTAGGGAAGTGGACCACATCGATCGATCGATTGAGCACCCACATCGTTTTAAAAGGAGTGCTCAATCGATGCGATCCATGTGGCACACACCGTTACTGGGGTGCATGACCTATGTGTTGTATCCACGTCGTCCATCCATTTGGCAAGGTCATTTTAGGGCATGATACCATAAATGAGGCAGATCCAAAGCTCAAGTGGCCCTCAATAAGTTTTTAATGGTTGGCGTTTAATCCCCACTATTTTCTGTTCTGGGTTCACTGGAGCTTTGGATCTGGTCATTTTGGTGTCATGCCCGTAAAATCATCTCACCAAATGGATGAACGGCGTGGATACAACACATACATCATGGTGGGTGATTGACACACTCGGTGTAGCCAGCTCATGGATGTAGCAATTTTTTTCTTCATTCAAAGATAGCAAAATATCTAGAAACTTCCTTTCATGACTTGGACAAATGGAATGCATGTAAATGACCAAAGTAACCTTTCTAAGGAGATCAAAAGTCCTCCCTAACCGCACAATGTTGGTTAGAGCAGCAACTACGTTTGGGTTAACCTCAACCCGATTGCCACAACCCTTGTTTGGGTTGGGTTGGATAGTGTTCTCGAGGTCCTCGGGTTGGGTTGGGTTTGGGTTGAGCAAATTCAGGTTATGTTAGGTTCAGTTGGGTAACAACATGCATTTGGTTCGGGTTGATTGAGTATAGAGGACTCCCAAGTTCAGTTCCATTTGGTATCTCTAGTTGGAATTCAAGTCGTCAAGGGCTATCAACGGCCGGGCCAGATGTAGGTCTCAGCCCGGATTTTGAACTGTTTCTGGTTGGGCCGTCAGTCTGGGCTTAATCAACATGCTGTTTTTTCAGACCTGAGTCTGGCCCATTAACAAGACTAATTGCGTCCTGCTTAGGTTGGATTTGGGCTTGACTTGACCCCTCGACCCAATCCACCCAACGGACCTGAGTTGCACACCCATTGCTTAGGGGGCATGACTATTCACTAACGTTGGGAGACAACTCCATGCAGTTGAGATCCACGCTGTCCATCATGTGCACCACCCCATGTAGGCATTGATCCTAAACATCACACTGATAAAAAAAAATTAGGTGGGCCTCACGTTATAACACAGTGTAAACCCAGCCTAAAACCACTAAACTCACAGTGTGGTCCATTTGAGTTTTAGAATAGCGTGATTTATGGAAGAACCTTTGTGTAGGGGTGTCAATGGGCCGGGCTTGGCCCTGAAAAATCAGAATTTTGAATAAGGCCGGCCTGACAGCCCGGACTGAAGCAGTTCAAAATTCTGGCCGAGAGCTACCCCAGGCCCGGCCCGGTTACAGCCCTACTGAGAAGGGTCATATGAAAAGCTTGAATGTCATATAAAAATTAGTGGCCCCATGCATAACTACTAATGGGCGTCTGTCCCAACTCTTCCTTATGGCGTGAGGCAGGGCACCTGATGAATGGCATGGATATCATTTACACTCTCTCCATGAGATACTCTGTTACTTGTAAGCACGCCATGTTTGACTATGAGTATAATGTAACAAAGGTAGTGCGACTATTTCAAAGAGCTATTGTGTTTCTTAAGAAAGAGGTTTCCTCAATTACATCCCATGATCACAGTGAGATATGTTGGGGATGGTTTATTTGATAGGAATTCGCTGGGCTGGTTAACCCTAAAAAACAGTCAAATTAAATAATGTACTCCATTGATTATGCAAGTGAGTGTTCATGTTCAAAGCAAAAGATCCAAATTATCGAAGTGAAATAACCGGATTGAGAGCTTTTATTTATGGTCTTTGCATGATGCAGAGTAAGACCTGTATTATACACAGTTTCGATCATTAGAAGATGAACTAGATTCAACAGCTAAAATCTCAAGGCGTATCACATCGTAATATATCCAGATGTATTCAAGCAAGCCCTCCTTTTGCTGTGCGCCACTCTTGTATTCACGACAATGCCTGAATTTCACTACTTGGATGGAACATTAATTTCACGGATTAGATCTGCTCCATCCACCCTGTGTGCCACCCTGTGTTTACAGGGGGACCAAAAACTATGCAGATTTAAAATTCAATTGTTCTACACTGAGAACATGTGAGATGACAACACCGATCAGTGACCAAAATATGTGCGTGAATTTAGAAGTTTTAGGCATGATTTTACATTACTCCTCATGGTGTAGCCCTCTCCAGACTTGGATTGGTCTGATTTTTAGTATTCATGATGAAACTATCAGCGGCTCTTATTCACATTGTCCCCCACACGCTGCTTAGAAGTATTTAGCCCCTTGTGCCTATGCATGGTCTGGCTACTCTGGTTGGCGGGTAGGGTTAAAGGAAGGAAAAAAAAAAGTTGGACTTAGTGAAACGAATATTTTAGTCAACTAAAATAAACCTTCTGTTGACTCTTGACAAGAGGTACCAGGTCTTATAAATTTCTATTGTATAATTGTAAATAGAAGAATTATAGGTGTTTGCCTATATCCTCCCACTATTTTCTACAAGAGGAGTTACATACATTACTTTGCCAGAGTACGTACGCCAGGTTAACCGACGGATGAAACAGCCAAAATTATCGGCCCATCGTTCTGGGCTAATCGTCTGTTGGGTGGTGCTCAAATGAAGGCTTAAATGAAACTTTACAGATGAAATTCAGGCAGAGAGTGCCAAATAATCAGATATTTATAGTAATGCAACCAATGAAATTTTTAAGTTGCACATAACATAGAGGGCATGCACCATGATTTTGGATGGTTTAGATTGACGTACACACATGCCATATGTCAAGAAGGTTTGCATATGGCATGTAACGCCCTAGTCTGGCCATGTATGGTAGAATTGTTCCTCTTGTAGGTGCAATAGTCAAATGTGTCACCGCACTAACCCATATTTGTCACGGTATGGGACAATTCTTTCAGAAGCCGACGTAATAATAAAAGAGGTGTGACTTTTCTCAGCCTAGATTTCTCGGAAGGGAAAGCTCTTGCTTGACTCCGCAGGCACGGGCGAGCCCACAAATGTAGAGATAAATGCCTTCATGTGCACCAGATTCTTCTCCAACCAACTGAAACATTGTCTTGATGGATCATTTGCGGCCCGCCTGGTCCGATCTGTAGACCACAAGATGAACCCTGGTTAGCATGCAAACCTGAGCCTCTCCTCTTTGATCAAGACAAGGTAGGGCCATGATGGAAAGTGGGGCCACTTTAGATACTATTATCCAACAAGAAACTTATCTCTTGTAACCAATGTTGTCAAAATCGTTATCCTATTGTGAATCGTAAGGGGGGTTGAAAAGTATCTAGTCACAAAAAATAAAATAAAATAAAAAATAAAATAAAATAAAAGATTCACACCATCCACTTGGGTGAGCATAACCATGAGAAAATTTGTAAAATCATTCCTAAGAGCTCTAATTTACCAATGGGTGTCAAATCACGGTGGGCCGCACACTCAATTAATGGTGAGTGTCCCACTCCCACCCCAACTTTTCCCTAACCATGTGGCCTACTGAGTTTTTGATTGGTCTGATTTTAGGATTCCAGGGTGTCTAATCGACTGGGTGTATCTGGGTGTCTAGTAAGCATGCATGTGCTTGACTACTAAGAGTCAGGCCGCCGTGGTTCTTTCAATAGACTAGTTTATCACTAAACTAATGCCGTTCTTTCAATGAACTAATAGTCAGGCTGACATTTTTGACTAAACTAATGCGTTTCATTCAATAAACTAATTCAGAAAAGAAAATGCATGCGTCCATTGGGATGTACCGAGGGATCACTTTCTCTAAAGTAGGAAAAAGATTTGAAGTGCATGAGATTCACCCCGTCCAACAGGTAAACCAACACTATAATCCTTACGATCGGAGATAGACGAACGTATTGGATAGTTTAGAAAGACCACGGTCAGCCCACACAAAAATAATGGTAGACATCCTATCTCAACTGATTCCTGTGGTGTGGCCTACCTTAGTATTGAATCATCATGGTTTTTTGTCCCAAGATGGACATCAGATGGAGTACCTAATTTGGGAAATGCTCTATTGCTCTCAGAGTAGTATAAGTTAGTAATCTTAGTTGTATTGAACACTTAGATATTAATCCATTGATCTAGACTGTTCATCAGGTCCGGCGCACATTTCATAGTATACCTTGCGAACACCACACTGATCTGTCAATGTAACCATTTCATTAGTAGCCTTTAATATAGATGGTCAAGATCATTCATACAAAAGTAAGTCAATTAATCAATTTGATGTCTATCTTTTAGCATCGATAATGTAGTCCTTATGCTTCTAAAGAACCACTTTCGATAGGTAATTGTGATGTAGAACAAGGACCCCCTTGATGAAGGATAGGGTTCAAGCACATTCTTCATATGAATGGACTAAAAGAAGGTGAACTGTAAATTGACAATAAGTTTTAATCTGGGAGGAGTCACGGGACATGCAACATATGAATTCCAGCTGAAATTTCATTTTAAGATGAACAGTTTTGCCCAACAATGTACAATTATAGCAGAAAATAGAATCTTAGGAAAATCTGCTATTTTTATTAATTCCAAATTTTATTTCTTTTAATTCGTTTTAGAGTTTTTGTTTATTTAAGAGTTTCTATTTTTGTTAAGTAATACGTTTTAAAAAGAGTCTAGTTAGTAGTAGTCTTCAATGTCAACTTACATATAATTATTCAATAAAATTTTAGTTTTTACCAAATTTCTCTTATAAATTAGAGATTTTCCCTTGTGATTTCGAGGAACACTTGAGGAGTTAAGGGAGCCTTGTAAATTCAAGGTAGTTATCCCATAAGGAAGAGGGTGATCGACCTCACCACATCCTCCCTACATCAAATGGTATTAGATTAAGGAGTTCCCTCAGGCCGATGTCTCTTTACAAAGATGTGGACAAAATTCCCGCTGACGATGATCATGTGATTCATTTTCTTTTGGAGGGAATGGAAACTCTCTACAGGGAGAGACAGAGACGTTGCAAGGTTACAAGCTTCTCTCTACCATTTTACAGATGCGTCAATTCCGCCCCATGCTTATGGTGATGTCCAACCTCTTGTTGTGGCTGAATCGCAAAATCAAGTTATTCGTAGATCTCTCCCAAAGATGAGTCCTAGTATTACACCTGATCAATCACGCTCAATAGATCGATCATACTAGAGGTTGATAGCTCTTCCCAACTTCAATGGTCAAGATCGAATAGACGAATGGTTCTCTGATGTCGAGTACCGCTTCTACTACATGCAGGTTCCTGAAGAGAGAAAAGTTTTGATTGCAGCATACCATTTGATGGGTGGCGCTTAGGCTTGGTGGGGAACACGTTCAACACTGTCGAAAGCAAGAGAGGAAAACGCCAATATGTTTGTGGTCGTGGATGAAATGACGAATGCTGAGATAATTTCAATTCTTATATGACGACGATGATGATTAGGTACTATTCCAACAATCCCACAACTTGTGGTATGAATCATATTATTTTGAGCCAGAATTGTAGTAGAACGTCCGATTCCATGGAGGCATGCGACTGGCCTATGTAGAAGCGTAAAACCTACCCAAAACTTTTAAATTGGAGGAGTGGTCTTCTGTAACTGTTGTTGCACAATTTTGAATAACGGATTTAGACAGTTAGGATCTACCACATGACCTTCAATCTGCGTGCAAGAAGCGCATTTCATCCGTTGAACTTACAAGGAAAGAGAAAATGAAATCTGGGGGGAGGTGCTGTTGTGCAGTGGGGAACTCTCTGGTGACTAAGTTAGGTCCGGGTATAAGGAGGATTAGGGTTTTTAGGCCTAAGTAATTCGTTACCTTGGGGTGTAGGTCCAAGCTATATTTATAAGGGCTTGGAGGCAGTTTGGAGAGATGGATCCTACTATGATACGCTGGTAGATTCATAGTAAAGGAAAGATTCTCTCCCTTTATCGTATCGGGGAGATCTTTATGGAAAAGGCAGTAGATTAGGGAATATATGAACCTTCCGCAAGTGTCATGGACCGACTCTGGGTTGTCCATCACTCTGGGGCTGACCTAGGTGGTCAATCGGTTGAGGCTAAGCATTGTTGGTCATATCATGGAGGTCGTGGCCTGAGTACTGAGGCCTAACGGGCTGATATTGTCTTGTGCCGACCTCGAGTGGTCGGCTTCAGCAAGGTACGAGTCGTGGGACAGACCGCGAGTCAGGTCGTAATGAATGGGCTCCCTCGTGGTTCATGGGCCAAGGCCCAACTCGGAACATCCTATAACAGTTGCCCCATTGCCCCTAGGTCGAGCATTGGAGATTTCAAGGGCATAGTGATATGGGCAAGATGGTCTTGGCAAAGTTTGAGAGACTAGCTTACTGAGGTTAGTTCTCTTGAGAAGCTTTGCCAGTCCTTGTATGATGTTGTAGATGATTACATCATCAAATCTCATGATTTGATGAGCCGTACTTTGAGGCACGAAGGCCGGAGGGAAATTAATTACAGCTTCGAATTCCATGACCTCCATTGAGTAACTGCTTGACATGTGGCGACGGTTTAATTTTTGGGGAGCGCCTTTTTGGTCATTCAACCATAGCTGGCCATGTAGTAGGGACACGTGGTGATGGGCAAATGTTACCAATCGTCGATGGACATGTGGCTTGTGTCGGGAGGGGGCTAGGTAGAAGATCCATTATAAATAGCTCATCCCATGACATGTATCATTAGAAACAGTTTAGCATGCTTCGGCCATGGGTGCCTCTGTCGCACATCTTTGGTTCTTTGAAAAGGAGAAAATCTTTGGACTAACAACCTTCAAGGATTGAACGCTGCCTGGTGGCTTTTTGTGTGGTGCGCAATGCCTTGGGTTGAGTTTTGTATGAAGGAGCAGGAGGCCATGTTTTCCATTGTGGAGGTTTTCTTCCTGTTTTGTTGTGTGCTGCCATAGTCTGAGTGTGTGCAGCTTGTTAGTTTGTGCTTGACAACTTGTTTGGTTATCTAGCTTTTGGGGATCGAATTCGGTAGATCTCCCCCGAGAGTTGGTCATTAGTATCTAGCTTGGGCTATTGGTTGAAGAGCAAAAGAGGAAAAAAGAGGCGTCTTTGGAGAAGAGAGAGGATTGTGACAGCGGGGTTGTTCTTCCTCTCTTTTGTTTGTCGAAGGTCGTTTTCTGCAATGGAGTTCGTAGTAGGATAGGTCCTTTTTGTGATGTAGAACTGTCGGCGTATGACATAAGTTGTAAGTGACCTTGATGGGGCTTCCGTAATAAAAGGATATTTCATTAGTTTTTTGGTCCTACATTTCCATGTTGGGTGAAAGATATCACCTGTATGTAGGCCTTTCTCTTTCAAGGGAGCAAGGTGATGATTGGGCCTGGTTGGCCACTATGAAGCATGGTCCTGGAAGGCCGAGTTGAGGCCCGAGTGGCCAAGGCCTGAGTGGTGGAGCCTGGACGAATGAGCCTTAGTGGCTAAGGCCTGACTCACCTAGCCTGGTGTTCGCTTGCCTCAAGTGCAAGGTTACGATGTAGTAATAATTCTCGGTAAGACCGAGGTCAATCCACAAGGATAAAAAAATGTCATAACAACTCTAAACTTTATAACTAGAATGGGCTAAATTCGGATTTGTATGGATAGATGAACTTTAATAAAATAAAACTATCTACTTAAAACTAAATAAAGGAAATAAGCACTAGAGCGCCAATGATCCACTTATAATCATTCACAATGTCAATTCAAATCATTCAAACCAATAACTCAATTAGAATTGGAGTTCTATCCCTATCCAATTGAAATATAGAGTAATCAAATCATCATAATGCATCTAACATAGATGGATTATCCACTGATATGGTTCTCTCATAAACAACTAAGGCATTAGGTGTATTCAACCACACAACCCCATCCTTCACAAATTAATTAAGATCATATTCATGATTCTTCCTCAAGGCTTGTCACTAGACTTGATTTAGAAGCATGAATTGAACTTCTATTGAACCAAAATCAATACATAAACACCTATCTCAGATCCAATCGAAAGATAAGAACTTCTTCGAGTTTAATTCTAAATAAGCACTTAGGAAACTTGATATGTAAGATCCCCTAGCATCCAACATATCGTGATAGATTTAAGATCTCTACAACCCAAAAACATATCAATTAACACCCCCATTAAGCAATCTCAGTAATAAAAACATCCCATGAAATAACAATCATAAGAGACAGAAGAATAACTAAAAATACTAACTTTATTTCAAAATAAAACTAGAAGTGTTCTTCATTAAACCAAAAAGTACTTGAACTAATTCGAATTAAGCATTGTAAACAACTAAAAGGTTCACCTTTTAGCCCTAGCTAAGAGGTTTAGCCAACCATTAACAGATTGAACTAAAACTCAAACGAAAACTAAGGAAAAACATAGAAAAACCGAGTTTGGAGGAGTTGCAGTCACGCCACAGCGATCTCCTTCACCTCCCACGACTTTCCAAGCCTTCTATGATGCCTTAGGAACGAAACCTAGATGTCCTTTTATAATGGAGAGGCTCCACCGACTCAGAAACTTCCAGAATTGCAAAACTACTTACGCAGTGCATGAAAATACGGAACTTGTGGAATAAGCTCCTAAAAAATATTTGAATCGTCTTGACCTGTCGGACTTGTTTAGGTCTGGTCCAGAGAGTGCAAAAGAGGGGGGAGGCTCATGGCCAACTGGTCTTGACCGGTCGGACCAATCTGGTCCTGGTTCCAACGGGCTACACAGAGGGGGCAGCAAGGTGGCTGACCGGTCTTGACCAGTCAAACCCTCTCTGTTTCCTTTCTTTCTCTCTCTTCTCTCCTTCTTTCTTCTTCCTTCTTTAGCTCACCTTGGGTCATCATCAAAGAGCTTCTAAATACATTCTTTTAAGCGTTAATTTGGTGAAGTCCTTCTCTCATTCCTACAATCACAGAACATGTATTAGATTCGTCTTTTAATATGCAATTCAAGCATACAATGTGATGTAATGGGTTAGAATATGTATAAATTAGAGCCCAACACACTCCCAACTAGCATTTTACTAGTTTTGAGCAAAACATGCATGAAACAAATTCATCTTTCCAATACCTAACTCTCTTTTGGAAACTATGCTTCTATAAACTCCAAGACATGCAAGTGCAAAATTCAGAAAAACTATGTGATAGAAGTTGAAATCTTAAATTCCATAAACATAACAAGTGTTCACATAGAATCCCCACTGATTGATTGATAAACAGAAGAATCTAAATAAGTTTACCCTACTGTGCATAGTGAATATTCATCTCATGAGTTTTCAGGATTACCTTCTTCATAGATAAGTCAAACTAAAGATCTAAAGGTGTATAACTCAGACTAGGAGGTCAATCTTAATACACATGATCATCCAAAGGAATGAAATTTAACAGGATTATGAGGTAGAGTAAAAGGTTTTTCAGTAATACCATCCACCATCCAGCTTCATAATGCACATGTGTGATGTTCATCATTCTAATCCATTGAAAATCCTAATGAAAATTTTTAGTGGGTTTCTCAAAGTAATCACCCCATGTGTTAGGAAAGGAGAATTTCTTCGGTTGGAATTCATCAAATATGAATCTCCTTTCCAACTTATCTGGAAAAAAATTATTCAGATAAGGATCATTCCAGAGATGGTGCTCTTCGGATTGTACAAGCCAAAGAGATTTGGAGACTTAGAATTCTTCTTCACAAGTCGTTATGGTCTCCACATTTTCATATTCTACCGGCGCTTCCACAATTGATACTTCAGTATGATACTCCATAAAAGGAGTCTTTGTGGGCACCAGTGAAGTTTTTCTTAAGGCATTGACAATGTCATGGATCATAGGATCATCCCAAGCTTAAAAATATGCCAAACACTCCTCTAGAGTGTGGGAAACTTCGACATTTTCAGTCACTTGTGTAGGTTGGAATACGTCCTCAACAACTATACATTCATAAATTGGCCTCTCCATAGGCAAATCAACAACTATACCAATCCATCAAATGCCTGTATAACAAAATTGTTCAAGTCAGTGATTGATGTCTTATTAATCAAATTTCAGAATTTGGCTATTCCAAGGCTTTATCAATATTTAAAATTAATTCTTCCTTGGAATGAGCCAAGCAAACTTCTAAGGTTTTGGAAAATTTAATTGAGGGTCGCTCATCATAATCCACAATTGTATCAATAAAATTAATCATGTAGATCTCATCTTTATCCCCATCCTCATTCTCTTGTTGTTTATGCAAATTAAACACATTCAGTTTCATTGTCATATTTTCGTAGCTCCATTCCTACAATTGATTATAGCATTGGCGGTTGCTAGGAATGGTCAGCCTAGAATGACGGGAACTTGAGTGCATACATTTGTAACCGCTTGTGTATTCAAAATAATAAAGTCTACCAGGTAGTAGAACTTATCAATTTGAACTAACATATCCTCAATTACTCCTCTTAGTATTCTACCAGAGTGATCCGCAAGTTGTAAAGTTATCTTGGTGGGTTTTAATTCACCAAGTCCTAGTTGCTCATATATCGAGTAAGGAATCAAGTTAAAACTAGTCCCTAGATCGAGAAGTGCTCTATTGATCCAGAAGTTACCTATCATGCAAGAGATTGTAGGGCTTCCGGAATCTTTGAAATTTGTGAGAGTGTTTTGTTGTATGATAGAACTCACTTGTTCTGTAAAAAATGCCCTCTTGAGCACATTTTGCCTATCCTTTACGACACATAGGTCCTTTATAAATTTGGCGTATGAAGGAATTTGCTTAATTGCATCCAACAAGGGAATGCTGATTTTAACTTGTTCGAATACTTCTAGGATGTCCTGATTTTCACTTGGCCTTTTGGTTGAGACAAGACGTTGGGGGAATGGGGCCGCAAGTTTATACACATGCTCCGATTCTTCATCTTGTAGAGAATTGTTCAATCCACCATTGCTCTTAGAATCAATTGGGTCATTAGGCTTTGTGGCCTTCACTGGTTCATATTTTTCAATTGTTTTTCCACTTCTAAGAGTGGTGATAGCTTGAACATGTTCAATATGAGGATGGGTTGAAGAATTGGTGTTTGTTTCCAATTGTTCCTTGGGGTTAGGATGAGATTGGGTCAAAATAGTCCCTTTCTCCCTAACTCCTAGGTGTGTCTCAATTCTTTCAATCGAGATTTTAAGTTCATTCATGGCCTGCATATTGGACTGATTTATCTGAGTTTGTCCTATCATGAATGCGTTCAATATATCATCAAGAGTGTTCTTTTGAGGAGGCCCTTGAGAAGCATAGTTTGTATTTACCATGGGTCCATTTCTCCCATTAAGATTTGATTTATACCGCCAATTAGGATTATTCAAGTTAGAATTTGGTCCACTAAAGGGGCGTTGGTAAGCATTTGTGGAATTTGATTGAATTTGCAAGATGTCTTAAAATGTAAGGATTGTTGGACAATCTTTTGGTAAGTGAACATCACTCTCACAAATACCAAATACACTCTCAACGGCTTTACCAGGTGGTTATCATGTTAACACTCCTCAATTCTATGGCCTCAACCTTCTTTGTGAGACCCGCCACCTTTAAATTTAAATCGTCATCCCCATCTAAATCATGTACTCCTTTCTCTCTTGGGACTGACTTGGGATTACTAGTCGCATTAGAGATGTCCCAAGATTGGGCATTCTCAGCTAGCATATCAAAGTAATCCCAAGCATCATCAGGTGCTTTGTTCAAAAACTCACCATTACATATCATTGGACAAATTGGCACATGTTTGAACTTAATCTATCATGGAAGAAGTCAATCAAACACCACTTTTCATAACCATGGTATGGGCACTCCAATAAAGATCTTTGAACCTCTCTCAACATTGAAAAAATGTTTCATCTCTTTTTAGGGAGAAGTTCATAATGGTCCGCCTCAGTCGCATTGATTTTATGAACTGAAAAGTACTTTTTAAGGAGCTCGTAGGTCATCTCAGCCCATGTCCCGATGCTTCTAGGTTTAAGAGATTGAAGCTATACTTTGGCTTTATCCTTTAGAGAGAAGGGGAACAATTTCAGTTTGATTATATCTTGGGAGACATCATTAAATTGAAAGGTATTGGTGATCTCCTCAAATTCACTTAGGTGCGCATATGGACTTTCAGAATTTAGTCCATGAAATTTTAGTAGTAATTTAATAATTCTCGGTTTAAGGTCCAAGTTCCTGCATTAGTTGGAAAAACAATGCAGGAAGACGTGGCTGTTCTCTCCGGTTGTAAATAATCTCGCAATGTTTTAACTGGAGGAACATAGCACTCCTTGTTCTCATTACGTTCCGTCAAAATTGGTGGTGCATCATGCTCAACATTTTCAACATTATGTGGTTCATTCTCAGCCATGATATTAGACGGTTCAGGATTTTCTAGACGTTTTCTAACTCGTCTGTGATTAACTAGACCTTCAACTAAACCTCCCTCACTTAGAAGTCGCGATGTATGATTACGCCCCCAATGGGGCATAAACCACATAAAAACTAAACTAAACCTAAAAATCTAAAATCAGAAAAAATAAAAATAAAAACTAGAAAGTAAAAGAGTCTAAGTTAGAATGGGGTTACTGGATTTGAAGAACTAGGTTAGTGAAGAAAATCCTACAAAATAAACAAAATATGTTAGTAGTAGAAAATTTTGAAAAAAACTTATTAAAGCAATAAATCCTAACTCAACCTATCTAACCTAGCTATACACTAATTACGAAAATTAAAATTGTTAACTTAATCCCTAGCAACAGTGCCAAAAACTTATTCACTCGCCTCAAGTGCAAAGCTGTGATGTAGTAATAATTCTCGGTAAGACTGAGGTCGATCCTCAGGGATTGTCATAACAACTCTAAACTTTATAACTAGGATGGCTAAATTTGGATTTGTACCGATAAAATAAATTTAATAACATAAAATTATCTACTTAAGAACTAAATTAAGGAAATAAGCACTAGAGTACCAAGGATCCACTTATAATTATTCACAATCCTGATTCAAATCATTCAAACCAATAACTCAATTGGAATCGGAGTTCTATCCCTATCCAACCGGATCAAATATAGAGCAATCAAATCATCATAATGCATCTAACATAGATGGATCATCCACTGATATGGTTCTCTCATAAACAACTAACGCATTGGGTGTATTCAATCACACAACCCAATCCTTCACAAAACAAGCAGGATCATATTCATGATTCTTTATTAAGGTTTGTTACTAAACTAGATTTAGAAGCATGAAATGAACTTCTATTGAACCAAAATCAATACCTAAACACCTATCTCAGATCCAATCAAAAGATAAGAACTTCTTTTAGTTTAGTTCTAGATAAGTACTTAGGAAACTTGGTTTGTATGATCTCCTAGCATCTAACATGTCATGATGGATCTAAGATCTCTACAACCCAAAATCTTATCATCCAACACCCTCATTAAGCAATCTCAGTAATCAAAACATCCCATGTAAGAGCAATCACAAGAGATAGAAGATTAACTAAAAATACTAACTTTATTTCAAACTAGAACTAGAAGTATTTTTCATTAAACCAAAAAGTATTTGAACTAATTCGTAATAAGCATTGTAAACAACTAAAAGCGTCACGTCTTAGCCCTAGCTAAGAGGTTTAGCCAACTATGAATAGGTTAAACTAAAACTCAAAAGAAAACTAATGAAAAATATAGAAAAACTGAGTTTGGAGGAGTTGCAGATGCTCCACAGCGATCTCCTTTACCTCTCACGACTTTTCAAGCCTTCTATGATGCCTTAGCTACGATCCCTAGGTGTTCTTTTATAATGGAGAAGCTCCACCAACTTAGAAAGTTCTAAAATCGCACAAGAACTTTCAGGCGTAATGATTTTTTGAGCTTGCTGAGCAATCTGCTGAAATTCAGCAATTTATACACTGGCCGACCGGTCTTAACTAGTCGGACCTGTCTGGTCCTTTGTCAAGAGGGTGCAAGAGAGAGGGGGGCCTATAGCCGACCGGTCTTGACCGGTAGGACCTGTCTAGGGCCTGCTCCAACGAGCTTTACAGGGAGGCATCAAAGTGGCCGACCGGTCTTGACCAGTCAGACCTCTTTTCTTTCCTTTTTCCTTCTTTCTTTCTTCTCTCCTCTCTTTGCTTCTTTCTTTCTTCTTTGGCCCACCTTCAACCATCATTGAAATGGCTTCTTAAATGTATTATTTAGTCATCAATTGTGTGAAGTCTCTCTCATTCTTATAACCACAAAACATGTATTAGATTAGTCTTTTAAGTATGCAAAACATGCATAAGATGTGATGTAATGGGTTAGAATATGTATAAATTAGGAGCTCAACACTTGAGTGGCTGAGGCCTATGTTAGTGCACAAATCAGTGCATCATTTTGTCAATTCCGTGACTATGTAAGTTAGTCAAGTCTCGTGAGCCCCGATGAAGATTGAAGACTCTAGACTTGAAGACCAAGGCAGCTTTCCATACTCAAATTCAAGCCAGATCAAGCTCGGAAGGTAAGTTGCATATAGACAGCCTATAGGATCCCAAAACATCCAAGTCCATGGCATTCGAATCGCATTTTATGTTTGCCAATTGATCCACAGGCTTAAGGTTAAGATGATCAGTCTTGGACCTCCATTATGTAGGTGTCAATCAGTTGAAAAAGATAGGAAATCCATCTCTTTGAGCACCGTTAAAATCGAGGGAGTTCACCCCATTTAAGGCCAGGAAATGAGCCTGACGACCGGTCGGATTGAAACAGGTTCAGTCAGATAGCTTTTAAAATGAAAACTATTTTAATTCTGGCTGAGGACCGGTCTGAAGACCGATCGCTGGTCACCTAGGACCGGTCGTACGACCGGTCTCATTTGGACGAAAAACGTCCAGCGACCAAAAAGGGAAAAATATATTAAGGGAGACCGGTCGCACGACTGGTCGCAGACCTCCCACGACCGGTCGTATGATCGGTCGCAAATGGACCAAAATGTGTCCAGAGACCCGGTTTCTTCTGTTCAAAAGGAAGACCGGTCTCAAGACCGGTGCATGACCGGTCGTTAGACCGGTCGGAGACACAGTCAAGACCGGTTGTTAAGATGTTTAGACAGGTCGCATGTGACCGTTTCCTATCTGTTGGAGCCCGATTCTTGAAGCCTATAAAGGCATATTTCGAGGGCTTTGAGCATTAAGAGAGGCTATTAAGGCTTTCATCTAATCTCTTTTGCTCATCATAATCTTGAGTTCATCTTTCAAACCTAGCCATTAATGGCACTACATTGAGTATTCAAAGCTCGGTTTGAACAATGAACTCAAGCATGGCATTCATGGTTGTCCCTATCATTCAATCTTCATCTTGAAGTCATTTATAGCCATTGACTGATCCAATTGATGGTTCCTTCATCATCCATTGTATTGTAATAGGCATATGGAACATCAATACCTTCTCCCACCTACCCGGCACTAGTCTAGGAACATCATATGCATTGGTAGCTGATTGTGGGAGCTTGGAGAGGAGCTAAGGCATTCGTGGAAGCTGAAGCTACTCATCAAAGGCGCTGAATCGAGGCTCAATCGTCTAGGTATGTCTAGTTTTTGAGAGTCCAATTATTGAATCTCTATTCCCTAGATTGGGAAACTCCGGCGGGAGGATACGTGACCATCCTTGGATTAGGATTGGTGAGAGTTTGAGATCCAAACTCGTCAAGTCCTTGGAGTGGGCCATCGACGGATCGTAAACGCGGTCCCAAATCAAAGGATGTGAAGGTTGATGGTTAACCTGATTTAAAACCACGACTATAGTGAAATCCGGTGATTTCATAGGTTGAGATTGAGAACCGGGAGTGGAGTAGGGAAACCGAACCACTATATATCGTGTGCAAGTGGTGAATGCATTTTGTCTATTTTGTTCCTTGTTGATCAATCTTATAAGTGCTTAACTGTATGCCCATCTTATGTTTGACAAAATGCTCATATGCCATCTTTGAATGATTGACACAAGCATGCATATGAACTGTTTGACTAAATGCTTCTCTTAAAAGAGTTGTTAAATTGAGTTGGATCTTGGGTGATCAATTGCTATCATTTACATGTGCTTGATTGGTATATTATAGTATAAATGCAATTGAGCTTTTGAATTTGCAAGAAAAATTAAAAAGTCCTATTCACCCCCCCTCTAGGACATAAGCATACCTTCAAGCTTATCTCACTAGCGGTAAAACCGCAATTTCAGCCTAAGTGGCTGAGGCCTGGCCAGCCAAGGTCTGAGTGACTGATCCTGGGAAGCTAAGCTTAGGCAGCTTGTATGGGGCCTAGGTGGCTAAGTTCTAAGTGGTTGAGCTTGGGTGACTGAGGCTTGGGAGGTTAAGACCTGAGTGGCTAAGCCTGGGCCGCTTATATGGGGCCTAGGCGGCGAAGGCCTAAGTGGCCGAGCCTAGGCGGTTGAGGTCTAAGAGGCCGAGCTAGGTGGTTGAGGCTTAAGTGGCCAAGCCTAGGTGGCTGAGGCTTAAGTGGCCTTGCATGGGTGGCTGACCTTGAGCGGCTGGTATGGGGCTTGGGGTGGCCAAGGCCTTAGTGGTCGAGCCTGGATGGCTGAGGCCTAGGTGGCCGAATCGTGAGCAGCTGAGGCCTGAATGGCTAAGCCTAGACGTCTGAGCCTCAGCGGCTTATATGGGGCTCAAGCGGCCAATGCCTAAGTGGTTGAGCCTGGGCGGCTGAGGCCTAAGCTTTCGTAGAAAATAGAATCCCATTTTATTGATGAAGAGAGTTTAATACAAGTTGTTTTTAGGAAAAAAAAGATAGTTTTCACCTTAGCACATCTAACCATGGCAGTACTCTGTGTGCCTAGTTGGCTTTTCTAGGGGCTTACCTAGGCAGGCAGCCTATATCGCGTTGATCAAGAGTGGCCGACCTCTTCGTGTCCTAGGTGGCCTATGCAAGACTGGGGAAGTATGGTTACTTGGACCAGTCCTTAGCGGATTTCTCCGAGAGGGTCATCGTTGACATGGGCCTCTGGTGCACCTTAAGTAGGGGGAAGCTACCGTTTGGGCGCTTATCAACATATTCTTGGATGAAGCCCTTCTAGATTAAGGCCTCAATATGTTGCTTCAACTCATAGCAGTCCGGTGTGTTATGGGCGTTATCATTTTAGAAGAGGCAATATTTTGATTTGCTTCTCTTCTCCGTATTAGATGTTAGCCTAGTTGGAGCCTTCAGGTAACTCTTTTCTTTAATTTTTAGGAAGACTTCATAGAGAGAGCCCTTAAGAGGTGTGTATTTCTCGAAACTAGGGCCTGGAGCTTTGGGTGGCTACAAAGAGCCACTCTTGTTATCATCTCTTCTTCACTTTTGATTAGAGTCATGGTCGTCTTTTGCGTCTCTTCGCCCTTTGCTCGTGGGCAAGCCGTTTCGGTTGCGATGGGCATTAATGAGATCCATGGCTTTTGCATACTTGTGGGCTCTATCAAGGAGTTCTGGCAGGGTTTTCGGTGGGGTCTTACCAAGTGAATGCAGGAGTTTTTCAGGTTGGAGTCCGCTGATAAGGGCTGCGAGGGCCATTTATCAGGACAGTCATCCACGTCCAGGGACTCTTTATTAAATCAAGCAATGTAATCTCGTAAGGGCTTGTCCTCTTGCTACTTTAGGGTCAATTAATGAGTGGCATGTTTTCGGGATCCTCTGTTGTCGATGAACGAGGCAACAAAGGCTCTGCTAAACTGGTCCTAGGAGGAGATGGACTTTAGTTGTAGTCCTCCGAACCACATGCGTGTAGGACCCGCCAGCAACAGTGGGAAGGTCTTACACATGATGGGTCCCGAAGTACCATATAGCTCCATTCAAGTCCCGAAGGTTTCGGGATGTTCGTCTAGGTCACCTTCACCGGGGTAGAGTCTAAAGTTGTACACTTTGAAACCAGGAGGAAGACGTTCGGCTAAGATGTCTTCAGTAAACAGGGGTTCCACTTTTCGAGGAACGCTTCGATCGGGGTCGGGGCCTTGGAATGATATTTTTTCCTCATGTCATTGATCTAGTCCTGGAGTTCCTCGAGCTAAGCTTCAAGGTGGGGACGACTCTCTATGCCTTGCTCGACCTCTTTTCCCCAACACATCTCGTCCAGGTATGTCGTTAGTCCCCAACGTCGAGGTGAGCCACCGAGCTCGACTGAACAGGGTCGTCTTGATTAGGTAGATCTTAGGGCAATCGAGGCTACTAGATTCCCGGACCTTCTACCGAAGCGAGTGGTCAGGAATGAGTAACTTATGGTGTGCCACCATTCTCGAAGTAGACCATCATATGATCAAGTCTTTTCTCCATATCTTTGCACCGTTCCTCGAGAATGGTTGGGCGAGATTTTTTATTTTAAGACCTTCGCTAACTAGACTTCAGGGAAGGCTGCGGTGAGTCTGGCTCTCTTGACTGTTACGCTTAACCCTCTAAGGTGGGGTCTTGGGGAGTTTTGGCAGCAGTCTTGGCCTACTTCCTACCCTTAGCCTTGTCAACCAATGGATGGGTGTTGAATGCTAGGGTTTAAGTGGTGTGAACACAAGCTGCATCGTTTTCCACGGACGACACTAGATATTGTCACACAATTTTGGACAACGGATTTAAACGGTTAAGATCTTCCATGTGATCTTCAATCTACGTGCGAATCAAGAGAAACATGTTATCGGTTGAAGCATGTGTTCTTAACGAATCAAGAGAAGAAACACGCTAGAACAGTTACTTCGTATGCTGAGAAAATCGATTCTCTTCGAGCTCAAATTGCTTTTCTTCAGTCCTTTAAGCATAAAGAAGAAACCACTTTGAAGGCCATACGATCTCGCCTTCGTGCCAACAAGAATGCCCTAGATTCCTAAGTGAAAGAGTTGTCCCATTTGAAAGAGACCGCCGCCGAATTAGAGCAGTAGTTGGGCGGTGTTCCTGATCGTCATAAGGTAATATCGGATGCTGAATTAGCTTTATCCAAGGATCACATGCAGTTCAGTCAAGATATCCAGGAGTACATGGTAGTATTCAATTTTCAGCGGTAAACATTGTTATTCTTTTGGCATGTATTGAGTACTCATGTATACTTTGACAAATATATATATCTTTGTTACGTATTTAGTATCCTTGGCGATTTTGATATTCAACTCATGGATTTTTTATAACTAAGTAAAAATAGAAAAGTAAACAAGAGGAAATCTGAGAATAAAGAACAACTAGAGCACCAAGGATCCACTTATAGTCGATCAATGCCAATCCATTCATCAAGCGCACACATACAATTGGAATTAAAGTCCTGTCTCTATCCAATTGGAAGATATTGCATTCAACACATAAAAGACTAAACTCAATATAGAAATCAATTCTAGTTCTATAGAGAAAATAAACTTGTAGCACTATGAAGTAATAGACATACTAGGAAATAATGGCATGATCTAGGGTTACTACAATTCATATCTCATCAAACCAATATGATCATTCTCAGAAGTTTATAAGCAACTTGCGTCCGAAGCACACAAACTCTCAAAATCATATAAAAATATCAACTTTTATTGAAACTAGAACATAAAAATCTAAAACTAAAATTTACTTGTATTAACAAATTAAGTATTAAATCTAACTACAAGCTTCACCTCTTAGCCCTAGCTAAAAGGTCTAGATAACCATGGACATGATTGAACTAGAAGTAAATAGAAAAACTAAGAAAAACATAAAAGAACTAGAAAAACCCTAGGTTAGAGGAGTTATTGACACTCCACTATGATCCTTTCCACCTCCTAGCAACTTTAAAACTCTTATAGGATGAAATGGGAAGAGAGTAGACGTGTCCTTTTATAGGAAAAATGTGCTACCGCCTTGTAATCTTCGAGAATTGCGTAAGGAGTTACATAGTCGGGTCGGTGGCCGACCGGTTGGAGCCCCTGGCCGACCGGTCTTTGCTTGCATAGCAACGAGAAAAACTGAAAATCAAAATTCTAAGTCTTCTGGCCGATCAGTCTGAAATGGCCAATATTTATCCAGTAAGGTTTTGAGAAAATCTTCCCTTCACATCTGATTTTGAGACCGGTCGATCAATCGGTCTTTGCTCTCAATGACCGGTCTAGAATGCTCGTTTTTAGTCCAGCGAGCTCAGTATGGTTTCTTCAATTTGCATACCGGTCAAACGATCGATAGAGGATGACATGTCTTCAGACAATTTCTTTTCACTTTTTCTTTTCTTTTTCTCCTTTCTTCCTTGGTTCTTTTATCCACCTCTTGGCTTATCTTCCACTGATCTTCAATGTATGCTAAAGTAGTCCTTTTATCATCGAATTCATGAGGTCTCTCTTTTATTCGTACAAACATAAATATACATATAATATAAGTTTTTTAACACTCAAATTATGCATAATGTGTGATGAATTGGGGTTAGAATATGCACAATTTAGATCTCAACACCTAGGGTGTTGTTAGTCGGCACTTTGTTAGTGAAAACACAATTTAGGCTCATGAGTAGTTGAAACAATCATAGTTTTAGCTTATAAGTATTTGGAGCAATGGACTTATACGTGGTTGGCCCTCTTGAGGCGCGCTCCGTTACCGGGGCTACACACCACCGATCCATTAGAGGGGCCCAATAAAGCTATCGAGATGGTGAACCCAAATGATTTACGTATACGGTTGGCCATTTGAAGCAATCACAGCTACTTTGAGACCAAATCCAAGGTCGTCGGTCCAACAATAGGGGGGATTCAAGACTCAACCCTTCCTATGCATTACTACTAGAAACGAGCATACAAATCTGGGGGGACTTATGCATGGTTGACCTGTGATTAGCGATGGTGCACTACAACCTTTTTTTTCTTCACCTCAGCCATTGAGGTGCATTACCTGAGCAATCGAGACGACAAGTCTCATACATGAGGTTTGCCCACAGAAGCTCTCAGTCATCCCATAGGGTTGTTCTCTCTACTGCCTTGGCCTGTAGAGCTCCTAGTCAGCTCATAAGGTCTACACTCATGGGACTCTCGATCGGTTCATAGGGTCACTATGCACAGAGCTCTTAGCTAGCTCATAGGATCACTACCCATAGAGCTCTCAGTCAGCTCAAGGGGCCTTTGTAGGCTTATCACTAGTGATTATCAATTTAAAATTGCAGAATTTACTCGTGGTTGTCCTTCTTAGAGCATTCGCCATGTCCTATCTATTTATTTGTTGGTGCATTTATCGATGATTATCATTCCATGATTTTGCTACATCCTCTTCTTGTCGGAAGTAACGTTATTCTTTGTTTTGCTAAATTTGGAAGGACCCTTGACTTTGGACAGGGTCATTTCTTTCAAAAAAATTGGTGTGCCCCATGTTTATAATAATCTCTGATAACTGTCATTTCAGATCAGCTTGAAATATTTCAGGGAAGAGAACATGCTTTTGGAGCTTTTCATTGATTCGTCGCCGGAGTACATTAATATTTATATTTTTGACCCATTCCTACCCCCTTTTTATTGGGGAACAGTAGCATGAGGGTTTGCATAATCAAAACTTTTCTTTCTTTTTTTTTTTTTATCAACTTTCAAGGATAATATTGTTTGATAAATCGGCCGTTGATGGAAATTTCAATTCCTTGTCCATCATGATATGTGATTTTATAAGCCCCGTTGGAGAATACTTTAGTGATGACATACGGGCCATCCCATGGGTTCAAATTTTCCCACTGTCTTGTGGGTCATCACGATTGATGTTTTCAGCATCAGCACCAAGTCCCCTTTCTTGAAGGATCAATATTTCACCCTTTTGTCAAAGGTATCAGATGTTCTGGCCTGATATAATCGTAGGCGTTGCTGCGCAGCTAGTCTCTTCTCATATAGGGCATATACTTCTTTTAACCAGAGCATGGCATTTTCGTCTTCGGTAATCGACTGGTATGGTGCTATCCTTTAGGAAGCCACTTGTATTTCAATGGGCAAAACAACTTCCACCCTATATACTAGGGAACATGGCGTAGCTTTTGTTGTTGTCCAGTGCATCATGCAGTAGGCCTATAATGCTTCTTGGAGTTTTTTGTCCTAGTATCGTTTATTTCTGTTCTCTATCTTCTTCAGGATCTTAACAGTTTTCTTATTAAATGCCTCTACTAATCCATTAGCTGCCTGGTAATAGGGTGTAGAATAAGAATGCCTTATTCTGAATTTGTGGCACACCTTGTCCATGTTTCTATTCTTAAATGGTGTGTTGTTATCCGTGACAATTTTCTGGGGTACACCATGTCTGTATATGATGACATGCTGGATTAAGCCCATTACATCCTTCTCCTTTACATTAAGCAGTGCAATAACTTTTGTCCATTTAGAGAAGTAATAAGTGGCCACCAAGATATATTGTTGTCCTCAAGCAGACGGAGGATTAATGGGGCCAATAACATCCAACCCTCAAATAGGGAATGGCCACAATGATATCATCTGATGCAGATCTTTTGGTGTCATGTGTACAACATTTCCATGGATTTGACATTCATGGCATTGTTTTAGTTAGGTTATAACATCCTTAAACAATAATACCCAATGTGATGCACCTAGTTGCAAAGGTTCCTTCCCGCCTAGTGGGCTCCACATTCTCCTGAATGGGCTTCCTTTAATAAGTGTTCGATCTCTTTTATATCCAAGTACCTTAATAGTAGCTCATTGTGAGATTTCTTATACAGCACATCATTGTGTATTATAACTTTCTTCGCTCGTCTATTTTATTTGCACCTTCATTGATGGTTTTTTGGGCAGAATTTCATATTTCAAGTAATTCATGATCGGTTGATGGCAGTCTTCCATTGTTACTTCATAACAAGAGACATGCTTCACTTCATTGACACTTTCTTCAATCTCAACTGGCGGTAGAAAGCTTCATTCCTCTATCGTTACTTGAAGAGGACATTTGACAGTACACGAAAGGGTTGCGGCTAATCTTGGTAGGGCATCTGCCTTCTCGTTTTCCTTTTTGGGCACATGCTAGCTGTATGCAAATGTCTTTAAACCTTTGAAACAACTTCCTCGCTTTCTGGAAATATGGTAGCAATTCCGGTTTCCTTATTTCATATTCTGTCGTAAGCTAGTTTATAATTAGCTGCTAATCGCTGAATATTCTGAATGCTTGGATCTACATTTCTTGCGTTATTTTTAGTCTGATAATGAGGGCGTTATGTTCTTCCTCGTTATTTGTGCAAGTTGTCCCTAATGTGAAAGAATATGGCAAGAGATCTCCCTACGGACTAATAAAGATTACTCCAAGCACCTGCCCCCGTAACCCTTGCAACCCCGTCAAAGTATATTTCTCATGGTTCATCCGATTCTGCCAGGAATACATGCTCGTTTGGTAGCTCATCCGATATTTCGTCTTCTTCAAAGGTCAGGTGCACAGCTAGAAAATTCGCCACTGCCTGCCACTTTACTGCCTTGGAGGTGTGGACCCTCGCCGATTTTCCGCGCTCCCACACGACGTTCTTCTCCCTTCCCCTTTTCTTTCGGAAAAGAAGGAGATGAGGATGCGTGAGTGCGAAATCGCCGTTTGTGCCACTGGCTTGCCTCGTTCTCGAGGGCTTCGTTTGGTTGTCGTGTTAAGCTGGATATGTTTAAGTGTGTTTATATAAGACCAGAGTCACCACTAGCCAGTTACTTCGAATCTACAGTCGGCTAGACCGTGCAGAAACGTTAGAGAAGGGAATCCGAAGATTCCTTCCTCTAAAATGACTCCTGTTGATCTGCGGCCAGAGATTCAAGGTAAGGGATCACGGTTACAGGGTGGGAAGAGGTTAAGCACCCCACACACTGACCGTACCAAAGTACGGTCTCTACTTCACAGAACCGATCGGATACTTGAAAGTCTAGTTTAATCCTCGTATATTCTCATGGATGACATGATGCATGAATGCGGGTCTGAACAGTAAGAGTTTCTGATGGGCAGGTTCCAACAACTGGGCAAGCCCAGAGCGTACGCTCGAACTGACAGGTGCTTTATGCGAGATGATGCATGCTGTGTGCTTGAATATTCAAAGTGCTTATAGTGATATGTACGTGAATGTAGGTCTGAACAGTAAGAGTTTCTGATGGGCAGGTTCCAACAACGGGCAAGCCCAGAGCATACGCTCGAACTGACAGGTGCTTAATTTAAGACATATGCGGTGTGCTTGAATAATCAAGGTGCTTGTAGTGAAGCAGGGGGGTTGGAAGAAAAGTAAATGTTGCACTTATGCTAGATGCAAATGAGATGATGCTGGAAAAATGATAGCTGGATGGACGGAGGTATCGCAAGGATTGGCTTTGAGTGGCTGGATCAAGACTTGGGTGACTTGGGAGGCTTGGACCAGTGGTCACGCTGGGGTGGACCAGGGCTAGACTCTCCTCACTCGGGCTCTCCTTGGTGGAAAAATGGGCTAAGGGGTGGAGAAGGACACTCGAACGGACAGGCTCTCTTTGGACTCGAAGGGATGTTTCAAATGAGAAGGGGAGGGGGGTATTTACAGCAGCGGAGAGTGGCAGAGCTCGTAATTTTTTCCGGGCGGCCTGCTATGGGCCACCCGTACGGCCGCTCCTCGGTTTCCAGCGAGTACGGTCGCTCCCTCGGGGCTGCTGTTGGACTCGCTGGTCGACTCAGTGAGTTAACTCAGCGGGTCGACTCAGTGGTTTGACACAACGGGTTGACTCGGTGGGTTGACTCGACGGGTTGACTCAGTGAGTTTGACTTTTTTAGAATTTTTTGACTGGCCTTTTTTATGGGGGGTTTTTCAGGGTGGTGTTTAAGACTGAGTTGACTGGGTTCAAGCTTGGACTGGGCTATGGAATGGGGCTTACAAGGGAGAGTTTGGCTGAGTTTGGACTTGGGATTTGGGGGTATGGTCCTCCATTCATCCAGCTATCTCTACCAACAGTGTAGCCGAAGGTGGGGTGTCTACAGATGCCCCTCTTTGGCAGAGGTTGCGTGCAACCGAATGCCAAAGCGAGTGGACACTCCACTTTTGATCCGGTCATTCATGGATCATGTTCTGAAATCTTTGCTTGCCTTCGCATCTGTGTCAGTTGATCGTTTGGAAACAGATCACTCGCACATACCGCTGGAGTTTGGAGAAAACGTTGCGATTGTCCCTGCAGTTTGCTGCAACCTGGGTACCCAATCGCAACCCTTCCATTCCCGACCGGTACTAACATCGGAAAGGTACAGCAGAGCCTCTGCGTCGACAGTCTTACGAGGTTACTGACCCTGTGATTGATTGTATGATGTTTGATGTTTTCCCAGATCACTCCAGGAGTACTTGTTTCGCTTGACTGTCAAAGTGGTTAGGCGCCCTGCGTCAGATAGTCTTACGGGATTCTACTACGCCGACTTGGACTTAGTCAAGGTACTTCAGGCATCCACGCCTAGGTATGTGCGGGTGGGCTTTTCCACCCGATCTGCTGGTTTCGATGCTTAGTTTGCAATTCATTGCTTCCTTGATTGTGGTCTGGAATCTTTGTTGTCCTTTGTATCTGAGTCAGTTGATTGTCTGGAAATTGATAACTCGCACATACCGCGAGAGTTTGGAGAAAACGTTGCGATTGTCCCTGCAGTTTGCTGCAACCTGGGCACCCAATCGCAACCCTTCCATTCCCGATCGGTACTAACATCGGAAAGGTACAGCAGAGCCTCTGCGTCGACAGTCTTACGAGGATGCTGACCCTGAGACTGTTTGTGTGATGTTTGATGTTTTTCCATATCACTCCAGGAGTACTTGTTTCGCTTGACTGTCAAAGTGGTTAGACGCCCTGCGTCAGATAGTCTTACGGGATTCTACTACGCCGACTTGGACTCAGTCAAGGTACTTCAGGCATCCACGCCTAGGTATGTGCGAGTGAACTCTTTCCACCCAATCTGCTAATTTTGATACTTGGGTTACAATTCATCGTTTCCACTTGTTCAAATGGTTTCTTTGACCGAGCCTTTTGGCTTTTCATCTTTTCGTATCTTGGCATGTGGTACGACCGCACTGACACTGGAGTTCAGTTCGACCGTACTTTGAGTGCATTGGATCCAATGGTCTCCGGGGAAACCGTGAGACGTCGGATCTTATTTGATTTTTGCGTCGGCTCCTATCCAGAGATATGGAAGATCTCCTGGTGTTTTGGGGGCAGAACGCTCTACTGGGAAAATATTTTTGGATTTTTGAAAAGACACCCACTCTGGGGAGTGATACTCCGTGGGGTTTTTATTTGCAAAAAGTAATATTTTTTTTGTCTTTTTGAAATGGAAATCTGGTTGCACGTGCCTCCACTAGGGATGCCTGTGGGGTCTTTGGCTAACCGGCTTTTATTTTGAAAGCAGGTAAACATGATGATTGATGCAATGGATGCTGATGCATGGAGATGCATGACGGCTCATTCTCTTTTCGTTCGACGATTTTGCTTTTGCTGGAGATGCCGAGAATTTTGAGCTTATTGCTTGCAGGGTTGTGCTTCCCTGGGGTTTTTCTTTTTAATGCGGATGTTTGGTCAGTGGGTTGGTCAAGATCCCGACCCGTGATCGATCAGGTCCATCGTCCCAAGATGCTGTTTCTTTGCGAATGAGAATGTACGAGGATGTTATCCGACTTCGAGAGGTTCTTCTGGGCATACATGTGATTGAGATGGTGTTTGGTCGCCCGTTTTGGTCAAGATTCTAATTTGCGGACGATTGGATCCGTCATCCCAAATTGTGAAGAGAGTGGAGTTCAAGACTCCTGAAGTGTAGTGCTGGGGCTAATTTTTGTGATTTTTGTAAATATGTGGTCCGAATCTTTACCTGAGAGGGTAGAGATTGGTTTACTGAAAACACAGTAAATATTTTTATATTTTTGAGGATATTTTCTTTGAAAGCAAGAGAAATATTTTTGTGATTTTTGAAGAGGTGATTTTGCAATGTTTTTGTATTTTGTGATTTTTCTGAAATGCAGGGAAAAGATGTGGAATTTCCATCCACTTCCAGCTTCTGCTGCTGGTAAGGCACCCGATCCATTTTACGTCAGCGAGCAAGACGGATCTCACACAGTTAAGTGCCGTAGTTTTACATCTTCGGATGAGGGGATTTTGAGGGTTTTCAGTCAACACACCCACAAAGTTGCCTGTTCCTCATGTGTAATGCACATAGACCACGTATCATCCGACGGACTCCTTCGGCCACAAAATGAGCCACATCCTCACATTTCCCTTAGTCAATCCAGTTTGGGGTCTTACGTTGCTCACAATTTCGTGAGGGTGAGCTCCACCTCCCAACAGCCTTAATCCCCTTCATGAGTTCTAGGAACAGGGAACATTCGTCAGCTTCAACAGCGACTTCCAAATCAAGGTTGTCTATCACGGTGCGTTCAACACGAACAGGATTGCGGAGTTCTGCTCGCCACAGCCCTTACCTGTTTAAGAGATTCCAGACACCCGTACGATCAAGTGTCAGCCATGCCTGGAACAGGTTAGGAAAGAAAGCCCCCGAGAAGTTAATCCCAGTGTAGCTTACGGTCTTCAGGACCGCTGGGGATAAATTGGTGCGTTTGAAACTAGTGGTGAAATTTTTTTTTGTTTTATATTGTATCTATATATATTTTTTTTGTTTTGAAAAGGTTCCAGATTTCAACTCGGGTGATCAAGATTGATATTGGTTTTTATGGAAAGCTTTAAAATATTTTTGGCATTTTTGAAATGATCCGGGTTATCGAACCATGATCCCAACGGTCGAGGCCGATGCTTGTTTTTAGTTGAAAGCGAGAAAGGTCCCCCGAGAAATTAATCCCAGTGTAGTTTAAGGTCTTCGGACCATGAAACTGTACAAAAGAGGGGCAAACATGTTTTTTTTATTTTTGGAAAAATGTCCGGTGTCAGCGGATAGACAATCCAGACTGATGCCGGTTTTTATTGAAAATCTCTCTGGATGTCGATCCCGACGTAGTTTAAGGTCTTCGGACCAAAAACTTTAAAAGAGGCAGATATATTTTTTATTTTTCTGAAAATGTCCGAGATCGTTAGGTCTTGATTCGATCCAAACCGATGTCGGCTTTTATTGAAAATCCCTCGGGATTTTGATCCCGACGTAGTTTAAGGTCTTCGGACCACGTTGATGGGGTTGGGCATACTTACCTTGCTTTGTTTGTCTTCTGACGGGGCTGATTGTGATTTGAGTGATCCAAATTGCTTGATTTGGCCCTGTGGGCCCTTTTCAGACTTCAGCTTTGCTTTGGAGCACATTTTCTTGATGTTTTGTGAGGCTAAGAAGGCTTTTCATGGTGTGGATGATGACTTGAATGGCCCAGATTGCTTGATTTGGCCCTGTGGGCCCACTTGATGATCCAATATTAGATTCTGACCCTTCTTTTGATGATCAGACCCTTGGTCTTGCTATTTGATGATCCATGCGAGCTCTTCTATGGTTCAGATCACGATGATCTAGTCTTTGAATGACTTGGATTGCTTGTGGTCCCCACTTGATCACCTTTCCTTCTCTTTGACTTGATCAGCCATGTTCTGGCCGCATTGCTTCGTGATTGGACCGGTGGGGCACCTTTCATATGATCTTGATCAATCTCAGTCGAAATCTAGAGTGGACCGGAGCCTTGGGCGGCCCATGGAGCGCCATCTGCTGACGTGGACTATCAGTCTCACCTACCAAGAACCTTGGAGCCAATCCCGCGGAGAGAGAGGAACCGCGTTCGTACGGGCAGCCCACAGCGGGCCGCCCGAACCTTGCCTCTTCTGCGGTCTGGGCTGTCTCGTATTCGGACATTCTCAGCAGTCCACTATCCCTGTCTTCTTGATTCGGTGCACACGAGGTTTCAATCTAACCATAAATCCTTCTTTGGTCTTTACTTTTCTTCTTTTTTTGTTTTCTTCTCACTTTGTCCTTTCCCAAGCAATGGATAGTGGTGATATAGGCTAGGGGCTGTGGGGGCTGTCCATGGTGGGTCCCACATTCCAGATTTTCTTTTGAGCTTTGATGGATGGGGGATGCCTTTAGTAGATGGGGTAGATGGGGCTTTAAGAGGGAGCATTGATGGAAGCTCAAGCTTGGCGGTTGATGGAGCTTTTAATGACTCCATTAATCGTGGGATGGCTGAAATTTCAGATTTGAATGGGGCTTTGATTGTGGGAGAAATGGATGGGATGGATGAGATGAGGAGCTGGGATATAGGTAAGGCTATGCATCCCTTGAATGTGGGCCACCTAGATGATGTGATTGATGGTGGAGATGGGGGTATGATGGATATAGATGGGCTAATCTTAGATTGCCTTCTGGTACCTGTGAAGAGAGAAAACACTTTAGCAAAAGGATTGGAGCATTAAAGTAGGAAGAGAGATACTTACCTTCTGGGAGGGATGATCGGGAGAAATGCACTCACGGAAGGTACCCCATTAGTTGATTGAAGGACGTTTATTTTAAAAGCCCTGTAAGATTTTTTTTTTTTTTGCATATATATGAATAAGGAAAAATGATTTTGTTTTTTTTTTTTAAATATATGTATGCAAATCATGCATGAAATGAATATTTGTGCCAAGTGCTTGTCTGTCTATGCGTGATTCGGATTTGTGCTTTTAGATGTAGGAATCAGAATATTTGACTCAGCCTGATGTCATACTCGATTTTCTTAAATATTCACCAAGGGTCTTGGTCCCCTTAAGATAGTGCGTAATGGTATCCTGCCCCTAAAATTTGGGCAGATCTTGAAAGAATTCTCGACTCATAGCCGCCATCCTTACTTTCATTGAATCTTCATGTCGCTTGGATCTCTCATGTACCTGCTTTTTTTTTTTTCTTTTTTCTTTTTCTTAGCCATTATTACCCGCAACGCCCTTTCGGGTTTTCGCTGCGTCCTGCTTGCCCGTCATTTTTGCCCGTGGCGCCCTTTCGGATTTTCACCACGTCCCGGGTATTTGATCTTGCCTGCCCCTTGGCAGCTATGCTGTTTTTACCCTTGGTGCCCTTTCGAGTTTTCACCAAGTCCGCTGTGTGCCCACTATTTTTACTCGGAGCGCCCTTTCGGGTTTTCACTCCGCCCTCTTTGTTTAGGCACACATCTCTTCTCTTTTTTTTTTTTTTTTTGGATAACTGCGGCGACCAGAGGTCAGGAATCCGTCGTTGTCGGCCGATGGTAACCTTTCGGCCCTTATCCTAAGTTACAATGGCAGAGCTGTCGGTCTTAGCTACAGACCATTCTGAGGTGGATGGATGGATAGATGTGTGTCTTTTGGGTCGATTTTTTTTTCTTTTTCTTTCTTTCTTTCTTTCTTTCTTTCTTCTTCTTCTTCTTCTTCTCTCTTTTTTTTTCTTTTTTTGGGTTGTGTGCCCCCCTTTTTTTTTGTTCTATTCTTTTTTTTTTCTCTTCTTTTTTTTGACTTTTGAACCCTTTATTTGGAACACTTATTGGTGAACGGGAAGGGATTCTCAGAGGTCTAAGCCTTGACCTCTTGACTTCAGCTCTACTAATGTAACTCTTGATAAGGTTGGATTGGCTTACCTGTGAAAAATTTTCACGTTATCGGCGTTGATTAGCTCAGGAAGATCCACCCCTCTCATGTCGGTGAGCCTGAGGGCGCTTCTTGGGAGAACTTTTCTGATCCTTAGGCCTTGTCCCCCTTAAGTCTGATAAATGCGGTGGTGCTTGTCGTAAACCCGATATGACTTTCCTTTCTTCGGCTTCATTCTTCATCAGCACTCATGGTGACATGATTTTGAGTTGAACTCGTAGGTCTGTCTTCTGATTTTAAGCTTCTTGAACTCCTCCATCCTTAGATTTCGAAGGACATCCCATTGCCAATGTTGATAGCATGTGGGAACCCTTAACAATTGATGATGTCATTCTTCATGAGAATTATCGTGCGAGATCAGAATATTACCTCCATCCACTTTGTGCTGTAATCGACTGCCACAAGTATATGTGTATGACCGCTAGATGATGCCGAGTCGATCTTTCTGCTGATGTAGATACCTTGTATAGGGAATAGCTAGAGCGTTATCAGGTTGTAGAATTTCGAAGCACACATATGGATCCGATGTGCATGTTGTTGACACTTGAAGTGCTTTCTGACATGTTTGCAACAATATGTCTTCATCGAGCCGTGAGGTTTCTTCGATCATTCGTCAAGTCGCACACTCCAGCATGGAATGCAAGCATAGTCTTGGCAGCATCTTCTTGATAGGCTTGATGAGTTTTTGATCGATGAGTCTTCACAGGACGCAAGATTGGGAAGTCATGACTTCAAAAATTCGATCATTCTCTGCTTATTTTTCGGGGACAAGGATTCTCAATGCACACTTCCTTATGGGTCTCAGGAGATCCTAGGTTTATAATTTTGAAACTTTTTGAGATGATATCGGCTTTTGGTTCGAACTTTCGAGGAGACCCTCTAAGTTTGGGAGTCAGCTCATCATTTTCCACATCATTGGCTCTATCCAGACCCTTGAGTTTGAAGTCCAACTCTAGATCGAAATCTTATGAGTTAACTTCATACTCAAGTGCTTTGACAGACAGACTTGACACTTTTATTGAAAAAGATTTTTTTTTTTTACTTTCAAAGATTTTCTGGTTTTTTGGAATTTTGTGAATATCTGGATTTTTTTTTGAACTTTTGGATTGTGAAAATTTGATTTTTTTTTTTGAAATTTTGAAATATTTTATGTTTTTGGGTTTTTGAATCTTCTGATTTTTTTTTAAATTTTTTGTAAAAGACCCGAGCAAGACGGCGATGTGAACCAGGTGTCGCCTGATTCGGCTCAGGGAGCCGAGCACTGTCGACTTTTATTGTGCCGTCATGGGGACTACAAACCTGTTACTGCCCTGCACTCCTTCCCCTCAGGAGGCAGGGCCAGAGGGATCAGTAGGCCAACCCTCATTGTTGTGCCCATACGTCATGGCAGATATGAAATTGGGCTCCGAGTCAGTGTTGGATGCGATTTCTCCTGGCTCATCCCCATTGTATTGCAACTCTTCGGGTTCATCTGGTTGAGGTGGGACCAGGATGGTAGTCCAGTCGATCGGGGGAAATTTCTGCCCCTTGCTTGAGTCTTCTTTGGGCACCTCTATCAGACCCAATCTGCTCGCTTGATCATCGAAGGTGGAATCCAACCCATCATCAGGATAGATAATCCTTGCATTGATGAACTGGATTGGTGCGCAAATGCACAGATTGCCTTCTTGATGACCCCATCTTCTTCTGATACTTATGTGCTTTGGTTTCCTAATCCGAGTAGGCCGATATCGCAGTCTTTCTCTATCCACATTCTCTTGAACTCCCCGGACTCGGGTCGAGTCTTGATATTCGAGTTGATAGTAGAAGGTTTGATGCTCGACAGGAAGGAAGACGTAGTTCGATCCGACGGGACATGCGTGAGGGAAGTAATTTGCCTTGTGATGGTATGAGACCTCCCCATTAGAGCGTTGTACGTCCATGGCTGGGATGGTAGTCTCTCGGAGGTTGGATGCTTCTACCATGGGAAATTGTCCGGGATCGGTAATGATGGTGATCGCCCTATCTCTGAAGATGTGCTTGACCCTTTGGTGAAGATTTGAAGAAATGGCACCGATTCTGTGAAACCAGGTTCAATCGGAAAGGAGATGGAATGAAGTTGAGATGTCCAAGACTTGAAGAGTGATGGTTGATGTTTTTGGATCGATCAGAACCTGGACATCAATCTCCCCTTTGACCTCCTCGATAGTGGCCACATAATTGAAGCTGGGACCCAATTCTGCTAGGGCATGTGGCATGTTGTCTAAGGAAGGGTCTTCTTCTTGGAGGATGATGGTTGTAGTAGAAGCCGAATAGACAGGTGCGATGGGCAAGTTGTGCCCCTGGTTGTTTGCTGGAGAAACGGGCAGGCTTTGCCCCTGGTAAGCTGGAGTGGGCAAACTGTGCCCCTGACTGACTATTGCTGAGACGGGCAGGTTGTGCCCCTGGTTTACTGATGCTGCGTTAGGGAGATTGTCCCCTTGGTTGACTGAGATGGGCTGAATGTGCCCATGGTTAGAAATGGGTGCGAAGATTGAATCGACTGAAGGTGCCCCTTGCATGATGATGGGCTCTGGGATCGAAATAGTTGAGGATGCCCCTTGCAGGATGAGAGGTTCGAACTCTGAACTAGAGTTGATGGCACGAATAAACTGGAGAGGAGGCTTTTCTTGGCTTGTGAAAGCTGTATAGGCAGGAGGTGCCTCTTGCATTGCGGAGATTGGATCGACTGGAGATGCCCCTTTCAGGATGAGGGGTTCTGAAACTGGACTAGTTAGGGGTGCCCCTTGCATTGCGAAGATTGGATCGACTGGAGGTGCCCCTTGCAGGATGAGGGGTTCTGAAACTGGACTGGTTAGGGGTGCCCCTTGCCAGCCTTGATTAGGGAACTGTGAGTTCCATCTTGACTGTTGCTGTTGCTACGGTTGTCCATGCTGAGGGAGGAATAGTGCACCTTCGGTAGAGGCGACAAGATCATCCTCTTCGATTGGATGGGAGATGAGGACACTTCCGTTATCATTCTCGTATTCAGCAGTAGGCTCTTCTTCCACTATCGGTTGAATTGGAGAAGCCTGATGAGGCCACCAAGGGGAGATCATCCCAGCCCTTATTCCGGCTTCGACTTGTTCCCCGGCGCGGATGAGTTGGTTAAAGTTCGCATATGGATGTGAGACAAGGTATCCAGAGATACTTGGATTTGCCGAGTGGACGATCATGGAGATTTGCTCCTCGTCGTTGATGAGAGTCTTCATTCTAGCGGCCATGGCCTGCCACCGTCCAACGTAAGCTGACAATGTTTCATCACTTCTTTGCCTGAGAGCTGCGAGGTCCGCTCTCCTGGGTGCCATGTTAAGATTGTATGCGAACCTGTTGACGAAAGCCTGGGAGAGCTGCTCCTCCCAGGTCCTGATGCGATGATAGTCCAATGATCTGTACCAGTCTAGGGCATCGTTTTTTAGAGATTTTTGAAACAAGCGGATGAGTGCTCCATCATTGCCCACCACAGCGTTAAGCTCTCCACAGAAAGCTCGTAAGTGGTCTACAGGACACCCCGTCCCATCATATCTTTTAAATTTTGGTACCTGAAAGCCTTGAGGTACCATTGCATCTGGAAAGGGACAAAGGTCCCTGAACTTAGTGGATGGAAGATCCACCCCTTGCTGCTTCTGCAACTTTCTCTTCATCTCTTGCATCTGCTCTCGGAGTTGTTCAATTTCAGATGGACCAGATGAGGGAGATCTTGCCCCTTGCCAGGACTGAGATGGCCCCCTTTTATAATAATTGGTGTCATTGATGCTCCTATGATTCCTGCTTGAAGGAGGTTGGGCCTGGTAATTACTCCTATTGTAAGGACTTTGTTGGACTGGAGCTGAGAAGGGAGGCTGTAAGGAAGCCTGAAAATGGCTCCTGTTTGCAGGAGGATACTGAAAGAAATGCCCTGAGGTCGAGGGTTGTTCTGATTGAAGGCCCCTGTTAGGAGGGTATCGAAAGTCCTGAGTGATCCCTGGCGGTTGTGGTTGGGATGAACTGGAGGTCGGGAGTGCCTTCGATGATTGTTGAGGTTGTTGAACTGGGCCAGGTTAATTGCTGGCTGCTGAAACCTGGGCTTCTATGAATCGGAGAAGCATTTCTTGCATGGCCTTCATGCTTTGTTGTAGCTCTTGGATGCCAGGAATGGATTCTCTCAAGTTTAACTGTGGAGAGGAAGCCTCAGGTATTTCAAGGGCAGGGAATGGGAGAGCCATATCGGTATTGTATTGGACGTGGCAGGGTGATTTGGTTTGGAGGAGTAATGGTGGGGAAGTATGCTCTACTCTCTTTTTATTTTGGGTTTTGGGATTTTCTTTTTTTTTCTTGGTTTTGGGTTTTGGGTAGAATGCTATGCAGATGAGATTGTATGAGGATTAGTGACTTTCAAGTACGGGAAGGATTCTGTTTTTCAAGTCGGATCACGACTAGTGGGACTAGCTCATCCCCAGCAGAGTCGCCATTCTGTGGACCCTCGCCGATTTTCCGCGCTCCCACACGACGTTCTTCTCCCTTCCCCTTTTCTTTCGGAAAAGAAGGAGATGAGGATGCGTGAGTGCGAAATCGCCGTTTGTGCCACTGGCTTGCCTCGTTCTCGAGGGCTTCGTTTGGTTGTCGTGTTAAGCTGGATATGTTTAAGTGTGTTTATATAAGACCAGAGTCGTCACTAGCCAGTTACTTCGAATCTACAGTCGGCTAGACCCTGCAGAAACGTTAGAGAAGGGAATCCGAAGATTCCTTCCTCTAAAATGACTCCTGTTGATCTGCGGCCAGAGATTCAAGGTAAGGGATCATGGTTACAGGGTGGGAAGAGGTTAAGCACCCCACACACTGCCTGTACCAAAGTACGGTCTCTACTTCACAGAACCGATCGGATACTTGAAAGTCTAGTTTAATCCTCGTATATTCTCATGGATGACATGATGCATGAATGCGGGTCTGAACAGTAAGAGTTTCTGATGGGCAGGTTCCAACAACGGGCAAGCCCAGAGCGTACGCTCGAACTGACTAGGTGCTTTATGCGAGATGATGCATGCTGTGTGCTTGAATATTCAAAGTGCTTATAGTGATATGTACGTGAATGCAGGTCTGAACAGTAAGAGTTTCTGATGGGCAGGTTCCAACAATGGGCAAGCCCAGAGCATACGCTCGAACTGACAGGTGCTTAATTTAAGACATATGCGGTGTGCTTGAATAATCAAGGTGCTTGTAGTGAAGCAGGGGGGTTGGAAGAAAAGTAAATGTTGCACTTATGCTAGATGCAAATGAGATGATGCTGGAAAAATGATAGCTGGATGGACGGAGGTATCGCAAGGATTGGCTTCGAGTGGCTGGATCAAGACTTGGGTGACTTGGGAGGCTTGGACCAGTGGTCAGGCTGGGCTGGACCAGGGCTAGACTCTCCTCACTCGGGCTCTCCTTGGTGGAAAAATGGGCTAAGGGGTGGAGAAGGACACTCGAACGGACAGGCTCTCTTTGGACTCGAAGGGATGTTTCAAATGAGAAGGGGAGGGGGGTATTTATAGCAGCGGAGAGTGGCAGAGCTCGTAATTTTTTCGGGCGGCCTGCTATGGGCCGCCCGTACGGCCGCTCCTCGGTTTCCAGCGAGTACGGTCGCTCCCTCGGGGCTGCTGTTGGACTCGCTGGTAGACTCAGTGAGTTGACTCAGCGGGTCGACTCAGTGGTTTGACTCGACGGGTTGACTCAGTGGGTTGACTCGACGGGTTGACTCAACGGGTTGACTCAGTGAGTTTGACTTTTTTAGGATTTTTTGACTGGCCTTTTTTATGGGGGGTTTTTCAGGGTGGTGTTTAAGACTGGGTTGACTGGGTTCAGGCTTGGACTGGGCTATGGAATGGGGCTTACAAGGGAGAGTTTGGCTGAGTTTGGACTTGGGATTTGGGGGTATGGTCCTCCATTCATCCAGCTATCTCTACCAACAGTGTAGCCGAAGGTGGGGTGTCTACAGGAGGGTATATATGTTATAGTAAATTCTGATAGTAACAATATCCATTTGGCTAATCTCCTTGAAAACATTGACCGTGTCATGAGGTACTTGATCGGATTAGCTCGTGAGATTAGAACTATATCATGGGAGAGAAAATAATGTTGCAACTTATGTACAACAAATATCAAAGCCAAACACATCTTTTCAATCGGAGAGTAATGATGCTCTGCCCCCACCAACATTCTACTTAGATAATATAGGGGACGATCTACATGCGACTTACCGTGTGATCTTAATTTGGCTCGAGCTAGAGTGAAGTAAGGAACGTCAACTTCAAGTCTTGGGCTTCAATCTTCTATCAGGGCTCCACGAGACTTGACTCAACCAGATGACATGACAATTGACAAAATACAATGTACTAACACATATTCCTCTAACTATAACTCACTATCTGATACTTTCCCTCCACCGGACGTTTTCCCATTCACCACTACAAGCTCCATATAAAAAATTAGTGTTGAACCACCAGGGATTTTAGGAGGGGATCCTTGGGCACCATAACCAAGTTTAGTGGGTATCTTCAGCTTTCGCTCCTCATTGACGCACATTCCCAACAGTCCTTGGTCCTATCCTTTAATAACTTGACCACTACCAAGATCAAACTCAATGGGATCACCCCTTTCAAAGCTGGAATTGCGAAGACTATTCCATCTGTGAGTTTTCCCCGATAGTATACTTTGATTCTATCACCATTGTGAGCCTGAATTTCTTAAGATTCTAGCTTATACTTGACGCCTATCTGTAGCTCTGTAACATCACTGGATTTCTTACTAGCAATTGATGTGGGAGGAAGGGAAAGAAGCAAAAGTGAAGTTGCTATGAAGAGACTACAGACTTCCAATCTCAACATCGGCCTTTCTCTCTCTCATTCGCATATGGAAGGAAGAGAAATTCGAAGAAAAAAGAATCTAAACGGGAATAACTGAAATTTAGACACCTCTACCATATGTAAAACCATAGTCTAAACCTCTCTAAGAGATCCTCTAGGTAACCACTTTTTATTAAGTTGTAGAGAATTCAACCTTCCTCCTCACATTGGGCATCTCAATTGGAGTATCAAATATAAAGTAGCTGATCTTGGAGCTGAAGCATTGGCAACACATCAACATCATTGATTGAGGGAGCAATGAGGAGCTGATTGAAGCACGGGAGAGTGACGATCAAGCAACCCAAGCGACACATCAACAAGGCTCATATCCGACAAGTAAGGTTATCAAATTGTAGAGTCCACATACTCTTTTCTCGTGGATAATTGAGTATAAGAGTTTGAATTGCCAAACTCGATAAGTTCGATTGTAGGACTTAGGCTTTTGTGAAAGGGCTGAATCAAGTCTCCATGAGGAGCCCCCGGCGGGAGTATACGTATATTGTAAAGGTTGGGAGGAACCTCGTTAAACTTCTTAGTTTGGTGGAACCATTAAACACCTTAAAAAGGTTGGGAAGAACCTTGTCAAACTCCTTGGGTGAAACCATTAAACACCTCAGTAAGGTGGAATCGGCTTAAAACACCTAGGTTGAGAGAAAATTGATTTAAACTCTCTTGATAAAATCTGGTGTATTTAAGAGGTCCTAATCACCTCCCCCCTAAGGACTTAGCCATAATTTTAGTGTGTTAAGGCATCATGTTAGACTACATTCACACACTTTCACATTTATGATATGTGAATTGAACCACACGTGCTACAAGATCAATTTCTTACAAGTGATAGAAAAGTTACAGTTCGATCGCAGTGCAAGTACAATAGCCTTGTGAGTGACTTGTGTTTTTATTACTCTATATTAGTGGCCAAGGTTGCAGTGAGTGGCACTATTTTGATTTGTATTCTCAAGGCCATGTAGATAGGTTTGGTTGCGCTACAAGCATGCTGGGAAAGTGACCATATCAAGATTGAGTCATGGAGGTGGAGTAGTGCGAAATCATAGATGATTGCAGAATGGTGATGATGCATAGGAGACTTATGTAAGATGCTAGATCAAATGTACAATGAGATTTGGAGGGACCAACGCTAATATCACACAACTATCACCTTTACTCATGGCAATCAACATCACATGATTATTGGAACCATTGGCGTTGACACTCTCGTGGTGGCACCCGTGATCATCTCGAAAGGAGAGGTCTCACTGAGTATAAAAGGGCAAGCACTAATGGGCATGTACTGATAGCTTAGGGGTGTGACGTTGATTCAAGGGGTTGTGAAAGACATGCAATCACCAAACCTTGTGAGTGGTAGATATGGCGGTGATGTTTGGTTTGGGCTAGGATTCATGGAGGTGTTTAAGTAAAAAATGAGATTTGGGAAATATATAGTCATCGGCTAATTATTGGGACTGCATTTGGTACGCATGGGCCCATTAATCTTTTGGGTTGTACGGTGAGGCCTAAATCTAGTTTTTTTTTTTTTTTTAGAGAAGAAAACTTTCATTGCATAGACAGGGCCTCAGAGCCAATATTTCATATCATATTTTTTTCAACAAAAAGAAATGGACTGCCCCCACCGCCTTAGGAGGGCGAAGCCCACCAAACAAAACCTGAAAGAAAGGCAGAAAGGCCCCCAACACCCAGAAAACCAGGCTTAGGTCTCCCTAAGGTTATCCAACCTGAACGGTCCAACAGTAACAATCCGCGGATAAGGCCCGGTATGCCTTAAAACTCGGTAAAAAAACCTGTCACATTGGTCGTTGATACCCATAGGTGCCAACCCGTCAGCTACAACGTTGGGCCAGATCCAGTTCGATGGTATGGATGCAGTCATTACATTAGACCCAATCATATCGGCCCATGGAATGCAATTATCTTATCGCTCCTCTTTAAAAGCTGTAAACGAAACTGGGCTATAATCTGGTCAACGGCCACATTTGCAAATATCCTGTGATTTTTGGCGCAAATCTCCACGTGGACAAAGAGCATTAGTCACTGCACCGCTCCGGACCGGACGCGGATTTCCTGCCAAAGCCTTTGCAGTCATCTCCTGCACTCGGAATCTAGGTGGGGCCCACCGTGATGTTTGTAAGAAATCTACGCCGTCGAACCATTTTTTGAGATCATTTTAGGAGTTACTGCAAAAAATAAACGGGATCCAAGACTCAAGTGGGCCGAAAACGTGACGATTGAACTTCCACAGTTGAAATATTCGTGGGGCCACAGAAGTTTCGAATCAGGGTAATATTGTGTTTTCATTTCATCTCAGTAGGAATGACATTATGAACGGTATGGATGGCATATAAACATCACTGTGGACCCCAAAGAGGTTTCAACGGTAGGAATTTCCCTACCCACCTTTTTCTTTAGTGGGGCCCACTTGAGTCTTGGATACTGTTCATTTTTGGTAGCAACGCCTAAAATGATCTCAAAAACGGTTGGACGGTGTAGATTGCTCAAAAACATCACAGTGGGCCCCACCTAGATTCCGAACGCAGGAGCTGCCTGCGAAAGGCTTCCCCAGGTAATCCGCGCCCTTGATTCCCGTTCTTCTGCTACACCTCCTGTGTGGGTCGCCATTTTGATGCCGATTAATCCACATCTTGTTTGCATCCATTAACCACATTAGTATTAGAACGAGTTTCTATGCATGATCGTGGGCTTCCTTTTAAGTGATGGTTTCGCTCCTGGCCAAGTGCAGTCTTCCCCACAACAGAGTGATGGTTTCACTCCTGGCCAAGTGCATGGTCTTCCCCACAACAAGTGTCCAATGATGCAAGGACAAGTGGACCCCACATGGTCAAATATTAATCCAGCAGGACCCACTAATAGTATTGATATTATCATTTTGTTTGGGGGGGACACAAAACAAAGCATACCACTTATAAGGACAGTGAGCTGCCTTTATGGTCTATGCAGTGACATGCAATAGTGTAGACTGCACTGGACCAACTCAGTGGCTTTTTGTGGCTACCATGATAATTAATCAAGAGTGTACACCATTAATCAATCCATGTGCACACACGTGGACCTAATCTTATCCGATCAGAGGAGTCACTTGGTCTCATGGAAGCACGCACTGCGTCGGATCAACCCAAGCAATATATCAACCATTGAAAGAGATCAATGGCAAATCTACGATCAGGTCAATGATCCAATGGTTGGATCACCTTGATTGAGATCTAAAACGTTGTTTTAACAAACCAACAGTATGGATCAGGTTGAATACTCACCGACCGCTTATAAAAGTTATATATCATTAGAAGCCATCTTGATTACTTTCATAGGGCATAAATTTTGGATCAACAACCTTTGATTACTGAGCAAGATTGGTAATTTATAATCATCCAACCCAAACGGGGGTTGTCCTTTATGTGTATATATTATCATGAAATTGATGCCCTTAAATCTTTCCGAATTGTTGTGGATTTGTGAAGATGACTTTAAAATTCATAATTGAGGTCAATACAAAGGAGAAAAATTAGACACATAAAAGTATAAAATGAGGTTCTTACTCTTCAAGCATAACATTTTTTAGGGAAGAAATTTTATTAATAAGGAAAGGGGAAGCTACAAGACGGAGATGCATTTGGGTTCCTTGAGCAACAAAAAACTGCCCAGAAAGCCTATCATATACGCTACCCTCTAGATTCTCTTTAAGCATAAGATTCATTATGTTTTGACTAATGTAATGGAGAAACCTTTCCGATTGGCTGGTCGGGGCTAAGAAGTTCATCCTTCTCATGAACTGGGCCCTAGGCCTTGTGAAGAAATTTTAGTCTTTCTTTTTTAGTTTCGGGGATATGATAGGTGGTGCCTGTCCTTTTTGTGGGGGGCTTCCTGAATGTATATGGTTTTGATCATGAAATGAATTGGCTTTTGCCTCAAAAAGAAAAAAATATAATGGAGAAACCAACTGATGGAACAAGCTTTGACGTTTTGCGTGTTGTAGCCTCTTATGACAAGTGGACAGAAGAGGATAATTTAGCTAGGTACTCCATTCTTTACACCATGCACAATGATCTTATTGGACATTTGCGAAGATGGGTAACACCAAAGTTTTGACGGATGCCATAGCAGAGAAGTTTATGGGCAAATATGCTTTGAGCTTGTGAGTCTTCAAGATGCAATTTGAGCCATATTGTATATGTTAGTACACTCATTTGTGGCATATGAGTGCACCTTATTTATCAATCACATGTTCATGTGTCTTAATGTCAGTTGAGCCTTGGCAAACTGAAGATTGAAGATTCAAGTGGACAAGAAGCATCAAGGAGGAAGAAACGGGTAAATGAGGTGCCTTGGTGATCCTAACCTTAAAACCAAAACAACCCATAACCTCTTGATGACTTGGACCCAATAGGTAAACTTTTAGTCATCATCATAGATTAGCCTTAGGAGTTCCAAAAGACCACGCTTTGTTAGGCCTAAGAGATTTGTGTGTTGATGTAAAAGCATACCCCAAATAGCAAAATTCTTAAAAGGACATAACCGTCTCGAGTAGAATGATGTCTACCCATGAGGGGAGTATCATCACTCCACCATATTTGACGATTAAAATTATAAATATTGGAAGGCCCGGATGTGAATATTTTTAATGTCCCCTGATCGAATGATATTGGACTTAACTGAACAAGGTTGAATCGCTCTAGTAGAAACAGTGGATAGAGATGGAGTTGGCATCACTCAACCAAAGGCAATGTTTAGTTAGAGTGACCAAGAAATGTCTCTTTGTGGCTACACCGCTAAGGGTTTCAACGTTATCTTTTGTGCATTTTCACCCAATGAATTTAAACGTGTTTTTAATTATAAAACTAGTAAAGAAGCATGGGAGATCCTAGAGACTACTCATGAAGGAACGAGTACCATCAAGAGTTCCAAATTACAATTCTTGACCACACGTTTTGAAAATATTAAAATGAAGGAGGATGAAACATTTTTAGAATTCTATAATAAACTGAATGATATTTGTAATTCTGTTCACTCCCCAAGTGTAGGGTTGAAAAGTAGTAATAATTTGGAAAGACCGAGTATCGTTCCCACAGAGATTTATGTATGGGTATCCTTAGAATTTGTCTAAAACAACTAGTAATTAAGATCCTATTAAGAACTAAAACTGGAAAATAGCGATTTGGGTTTAAACAGTGAATGGTTAAGGTAATTTCAATATAAAAAGGCACTAGAGCACCAAGGATCCACTTTTGATAAGTTTCATTGCATCAACACAACTAGGTCTCCCATAACTCAATCGGAATCGAATTCATATCTCTATCCGATCAGAATATAGAGCGGTTAAATCAACAATTATCCAAAATAAGTGCTTATTCATTGATTTGATTCCCACAACCATGCTCAGGCCTTGGGTACACTCAATTGTGTAGGCCAAGCCTCTTTCCAATCTAGTTGAGATTCATAACCATAGCTTTCACCAAATCCTGTCACTAGACCTGATTACAACTCATGATTAGAACTCTAATTAAATCAAAATCAATCAATAAACAACTATTTCAGATTATATAACAAAAGATAAGAACTTCAGTTAAATGAGTTCCCACATGAAAATCAGGCCATTGCATACAAGGCAATCAAAGTGTCTACCATGCCCGGAGTCGATGGTAGATCAATGAACTACACAAGCATAACTAATGCTTAAAAGCAAAGATACTAAGTTAGGATCACTAAGAATCACATGAGCCCGGAGTCATCAAGAGATCAAAGTAAAAACCAAAATAGTACTTGATTCAAACTCATATTGAACTAAAATTCATCAATTAAAACATGAAAGCAAACCTAGGTTGCATCAATCCATCAAAAACGAATCAAAAGCTTCACCTCTTAGCCCTAGCTAAGAGGTTTCAGTTCATCTCTAACATCCTTGAACTAGAAGCCTCTAAAAACATAAAAAATAACTAAAACAGAAAGAAAACTAGAAATTCGAAGTAGAATCCGTCTCCCAAGCAATCCCCACGTCCTAGCATGCTTTGGTATGAAGAGAAAACGTCCTTTTATAGCTTGGAGGTGTCCATTAAGCAAGAAAGTTCCAGATTTCGCGTAAAGTTACGCACTTGCGCAGAAGATTTCGGAATCCCAAAATAGAAACAGCTTGTTCACGCATGGCCGACCGGTCTGGACCGGTCGGATTGGCCTGGCCTACCGGTCTTGACCGGTCGGGCTTCATTGAAAATCATTCCAGCAGCTATGGCCGACCGGTGTTGACCGGTCGGACTGGGTAGTCCATCTGTCCAGCGAGTTCTTCTTGGCAGGAATGAGGTGGCCGACCGGTCTTGACCGGTCGGGCTTCATTGGCCGACCGGTCAAGACCGGTCTAGGCCGTTTTCTTCTTTATTTCTTTCTTTCTTTCTTCTTTCCTCTTCTCTCCTTGCTTTGTCTTTCTTTGGTCCTTCTTCAACCTTCATCCAATGAACTTCAATGCTCATAAAGAGCTCTATTTAGCCTTCAAATGGTGAAATCTCCATCTTGTTCCTACACTCACAAATCATGCATTAGAGTAGTCCTTTAAACATGTAAACCGTGCATAATGAGTGATGAATTGGGGTTAGAATATGCACAATTAAGAGCTCAGCACACCCCCCAACCAGCATTTTGCTAGTCCCGAGCAAAACATGCGTGAAACAAGTTTCATTCTCCAAAAACCAACTCTCCTCTAGATACTATTCTTCTATACATTCCAAGACACATAAGCGTAAAAATCAGAGAAATTCAGTGATAAAGGTTGAAACCTTAAACTCTCAGAACATAATAAGTGTTTATATGAAATTCCCGCTGATTGATTGACAAATAGAAGAACTTGAACAAATTCAACTTAGTGTGCCTAGTGAAGGTTCATCTCATGAGTTTCCGGGATTATCTTCTTCATAGATCAACTAAACTATAGATCTCAAGGTGTATAGAGCAACAACAAGCCTATGACAGGAATTTGCCTTACCGTCCTTCCGACGACTTTCACACTACGTCCCATTTTCGGCTTTGGTTACGGGTAGACCATCCCCTGGTTGGTAGTAGGTAGCCCTAATCAGAATTTCCACCATTTTTCCATCATTCCCAATTTCATCCTTCCTTTTCCTTTTTCTTTTACATTCGATAGGATTTTTAGAAATCCATATCTTTTGTTATTTTCCCATGGACAAGGATGGACAAAGTACCCCGGCTCGGTTTCTCAATACCTCAAATCAAAGTCTAGCTAATCCATAAATCACATAATCCTTTCAAATCATGAAAATCGTGTAATGTGAACTAGGTGCAAAAGGTGTTCAAATTTTCTATCAATAATAAAAATAGGTGAATTCACATATAGAACCATTATATTAAGAGATTCAAAGCTTGCAACATCCCTCACTTCATATCTCATCTTCTTATACCCATGCTATCTCGAATGCATAGAATCAAAGTTTTCCAAAAGAGTTTCGAATTTTAGAAAAATTGAAAAATTTCTACATCTTTGCTTGACATGTCACAAAAGCTAGCAGATTCATCATCTAAGGAATCTCTCACCCCCCAACCAAAACTTTACATTGTCCTCAATGTAATAAGATATGCAATATGCATGACATGAAAGCAATGACATAAAACAAAGGAGAGTGAGAAAGAGAGATATCACCTGGCGCATATATTTCATGGCAAGATTAGCTTTTGGAGATGGATTACTTCACAACTAAATCAACTATCAAAGCAAATCCTAATGGGAAAGCATTCTAACAAATTATCCTCCGTCAGACTAGGAGGTTAATCCCAACAACTCATCCAAAAGCATAAAGTCAAGCAAAATCATTAGATGGATCAAAAGGTTTTGCAGCAATGTCATCCAATATCCTGCTTTACAATAAACATGTGTGTGAGTAATCGAGATGAGCCACTCAAAATCCCAAAAAGGAATTTCAGCGGGTTCCTTAATGTTTTCACCACATGTATACGAGGAGACATCATCATATTTATCAGAAAAATTATATCTCCATTCAAATTTTCCTGGGCATTGATATTGCAAGTAAGGATCATCCCAGGGTTGGTGGAGTTCGGTATGCATGATCCACAAAGGTGTGGAAATATGAATTGATTTCTAAGCACAACTAGGTATTGTTTCCACATCCTTCTCTTGGCTAACGTCATATGTCGAGACCGACTCGAAAAGTGTGACTATATCCCTTATCATATCATCGTTCTCATCAAGGGAGTGAGTCACTTCTTCGTCTAAGTGACCGGAATAAAAAGGTGAGAGGGACTCATTTTCCATAATAGAATTGATCATATTTATTTCGTGGACCTCCTTATCCTCATCCTCTTGTTGGTTGTCAATATTGAAAGCATTCAACTCAATTGTCATATTGCCAAAAGACATTTGGATGACCCCACTCCTACAATTTATGATAGCGTTTGATGTAGCTAGGAATGGGCGGCCAAGTATGACAGGAATTTGGGGGCCAATATTAACCATGGGTCTCGTGTCCAAGACAATAAAGTCCACCGGGTAGTAAATTTTGTCAACTTGGACAAGAACATCCTCAATTACCCCTCTTGGAATACGAATCGATCGGTCAGCAAGTTGTAATGTGGTTTTGGTGGGTTTTAATTCACCTAAACCCAATTGTTCATAGACCGAAAAAGGAATTAAGTTCACACTTGCCCCTAGATCAAGTAGAGCGTGTTTCACCCGGTAGTCTCCAATCACACATGATATTGTCGGACAACCGGGATCTTTGTATTTCTTGGGCATCCCGTGGTTGATAATGGCACTCACACTCTCTGTAAAAAATGCCTTCTTTTGCACATGTATTTTTCTTTTAACCGTCCAAAGGTCTTTTAAAAATTTTGAATATGACGGTATTTGTTTAATGGCATCCAACAATGGGATGTTGATTTTGACTTGCTTGAAAACCTCCAAAAATTCCTGATATTTATCTTGAGGTTTTGCTGAAATCAAGCGTTGGGGGAATGGAGCAACAGGCCTATATTCTTTCAATGGCTCTTTTGCATTCATGACGGTGCTAGGTTCATCATCCTCTTTGGAAGATACCGGATCATTTGGTGTTGAAACCTTCACCGGATCAGATTTTTCGATAATTTTACCACTTCTAAGAGTGGTGATGGCCTTAGCATGTTCTATGTGTTGGTTAGAAGAACTAGGCATGCTTATTTCGCATTGTGGTTTTGGATTTGGTATGGGTTGTGCTGGAAGCACCCCTTCCCTTACGTTTAAGCGAGCCTTGATTTCCTCCACCGAATTTTTAAGCTCAAGCATTATCGTATGGTTGGATTGATTTATTTGAGCTTGTCCTTCCATGAATGCTTTCAAAGTATCCTCTATTGACATTTGAGGTGGGGCCATAGGAATTTGCATTGGGGGCCCCCTTTGATGATTATTTTGATTAGCCGTGTTTCCATTCGCCCAATTGAAGTTTGGGTTGTTTCTCCAACTAGAATTGTTCGTGTTTGAATTTGGAGTACTAAAAGGTCGTTGATAACTATTCAAAGCATTTGATTGTTCAAATAAAAGTTCTCGAAATGCATAGATTGTTGGACAATCCGGCGTTTGATGCACATTGGAAGAATAAATACCACAAATAGTTTCAACAGCCCCCCTTTGTTGGGTTGTGTCCACTTTCTTTAGTTCCATCTCCTCGACCTTTCGTGTGAGTTTAGCCACTCTAGAACGTAGATCATCTTGCCCATCTAAAACATAAATTTCTCCCTTTTCCTTGGCTTGGGGTTGTTTTGAACTTGTTGGCTTAGATGTATCCCATGCTTGTGTATTTTCAGCCAATATGTCGAAATAATCCCAAGCTTCCTCTGTTTCCTTGTTCATGAATTCCCCATTGCACATCATCTCCACAAATTGGCGCATGGTTGAGTTTAATCCATCATAGAAGAAACTAATCAACCTCCACCGTTCATAGCCATGATGTGGGCATGCGTTTAATAGTTCATTATACCTTTCCCAACATTGGAAAAAAGTTTCTTCTTCTTTTTGGGTGAAGTTCATTATGGCCCTTCTTAATGTATTGGTTCGATGATTAGGGAAGAATTTTTTAAGAAACTCCCTAGTCATCTCAGCCCATGTCCCAATAGACCTTGGCCTTAAGGAATGTAGCCATGATTTGGCCTTCTCTTTCAAGGAAAAAGGGAACAATTTAAGTTTTATTGTATCCTTGGTTACATTGTCATAGTTTATTGTGGCAATAACCTCTTCAAATTCCTTAATATGTAGATACGTGCTCTCAGAGTCAAGTCCATGGAATCTAGGAAGAAGTTGGATCAACCCCGGTTTAAAATCAATATTTCCCACATTGTGAGGAAAAATTATGCAAGAGGGAGTACTCATCCTAGCTGGTTGTAAATAGTCACGTAAAGTTCTAGGTTGAGGTACATCCCCCGCTTCATTCTCATCGAATTCAGTAAGGTTTGGGGCTAGATTTTGATGTTGATTAGCCCCTTGATTTGGTTGATTTTCAGCCATCTCTCTAGTAATTTCAGGAAAATTTTGATGTTTTCTAGCTCGAGGCTCTCTATCAATCCCTTCAACAATTACTCCGTCACGATTGAGTCGGTTATTAGAATCCCGAGCCCAATGTGGCATGCAAATCCGAAAAGAATGAACAAAAGGAAAAGGAATTCTTCCTTCCTTCCTTTTCTCCTCTCTAAGACTTAAGCACCACTACGCCAAAATCGCATTTTTGCGACGGACCAAGTCCGTCGCAAATCTGTATTAGCGACGAATTTGGTCCGTCGCAGGGTCCGTCACATGTGGCAAATTTTAAACGACGGCTTATGTCCGTCGCTTTTAAACGACGAATGACGTCCGTCGCTAAATTATGTAAAGCGACGGACTTAGCGACGGACATCGGTCCGTCGTACAAAATTGTTGCCACGTAAATTGGTCCGTCGTTAAATTTATGGGCGACATTTATTTAGGAATTTTAGCGACGGGTTTGGTCCGTCGCTAAATTTTCTGAACGCACACCTATTACGTTCGAATTTATTTTTGAATCTATTGCACCTGATAGTCATCCAAATTATTTAAAACTAAAAAAATTTAAAACCTAACAAATCATAATTATATCATATATGAAACTTAAAGTCCTTACATTTCTAGTGAAAAATAATAATAATATTTGTTACAAATCTACACATTGAAGTGAATCATTCTCCATAGAATGAGCAACTAGGCTTTATTTTGTTCCCAATATTGAAACCAATCTCTTGACCATACGTGAAGCTAGCCTTCATTTCTAATCTTTCCTTTGTAGCTACTTCCACCTTATACGTTAGCAAATCCATCAACTGGTCTACCTGCAAAATCCAGAATATAAAACATAAAGAGTATCAGTATTATAATGTAAGAACAAAAGTTATATGAAACATACATAATGTTTTCTTCACATATGTGATTAAGAATCAAAATCTTAATCGGGCTTTCCTTGATCTCCGTGTAGTGAAAAAGATAATCATAAATTTGTATTTGAAGCTCTTAGTGCTTTTCCTAGAGGTACCCGTGCTAGAAAAGAAACATTCTTTTAACAAGAAGCCTCCATTTTGTTGATAGTACTTGCCTTTGAGCTTTGTTTCGTTGTTCTTCTTGCGAACCCAGTACGAAAAAGTGAGACATGGTATCCAAAACACAATAAATGCGGAGGTTGCTGCAAGGGAAGAAGAAAAGAAGATCATCGAGTGTGTTAAGTGGTTGTACAAATGGGATTCTGCAAATTGGTGATTTGAGATAAACTTAAATTTGAACTGCATGGTGAGTATCCCACAAGGAGGGGGTGCTCGCTACTCACAGCAAGAGCATGTTCTTGGAAGTCCATTGAAGATGGACGCTTGAAGCGCAACATCTGGTTGTGAATATGAATCTACAATACTGGGCTACTAAGGCTTCTCCTAATTTACCAAAATTCTTAAGTTTAATGTCTTGTGTGCTCACTCTGATTTGTACACTTTGGTGATGGATCTGGAGTGTCTGATTAGTGAACCAACTATTAGAAGAACAAAATCCCCAAAATTGCACTGATTTTAAGTTCATATCTCTTTTACCCACCTCCCACTTTCGAATATTTGAGAAAATTTTAAAGCAATGGTCTGAAAAGTAGCTATTGGGGCTGAATGTCCAAAAAAGCCAACTCCTGCTGCACTTTTACCATTGGCTTCTCCATGGGGTGGTCTGTTAGTTGTTGGGTCCAGATTGATCAACATATTTGTCAATCTTGTGAGTAGGATAGATGCCATTTGGAAAACGTCAATCAGCATGCACCTTGTATACGGCCTCCAATTCTATTTACTTGGTTAAATCCTCACAGCGATGATTAATTAGAAGGAATAGGAGTTATCTCTAACCTAGGATAGCTTGGGGCAGTGGAAATGGCTTATGACATCCATTTCTCAGTTTAAAAACATCGCCTATAGTCCCGTTTGGGCACACACAAGCATATCCTGAAACTCTGTTCTTGCAAGCAGCTATCGACATACATAGGTTGCTCCCTGTATTGCACTCATCAATATCTGCATTTCAAATTAAAAAAATCAAGTCTTATCAGAAAGTAATAGGCCATAGTATATATGTCAAAGTAGGCATTCTATGGTGCTTGATTGAAAGAGATGACATTTGTTTGGGACCCCACAAGGTAGGTGGGTTCAGTAATCTACACCATTGAACGATTGGACACCCACCATGGGATGGTGCTGTGGCCCTATATATCCCCTATCAGATAACAATTTTGATGGCTACAAGGAACTGATAAACAAATAGTGGTGCCCAATTGGACTAAATAGGATCATCCAATTGGGCAATGGAGGAGAATTCTGGGGTGCCTCTGAAGCACCATGAGGCCCACCATATGAACCATTTGGAAAATTCTATAGTTCGGATTTTTTTTTTCTTTCTTCTTCTTCTTCTTCTTCTTTGGTGCAGTTTCCATAAATCAAGAGGCTCCGTCTTACCTACATATTGGATCACTGAAACAAGGGCTCATTGTTGGAAATCAAAACCCAAATAGTACTGATAAGGGCTCATTGTTGGAAATCAAAACCCAAATAGTACTGATAAGGGCTCATTGTTGGAAATCAAAACCCAAACAAGGGCCCACCATATGATCCTCTTTGGATAGAGCATTCACAAACAAAGCCAGCAAGCAGAGAAATTTTTAGTCAACAGAGTCGAAGTAAGAGCGTGGACTGATCTGAAAATAAAAATAGAAATCCAAAACTGATAAGCATATAAATGTAGTCAGCATCACTGAAACCAATCTACAAGCAAGAGAAACGATAGTTACTTGGATTGGAGGTAACTTGGGTCGAAGTCCTCCATACTTTGTCTTCAGCTCTTCCTCCTATAGAATACAAGATTGCAGATGCCGGCAGTTGTTAATATACTGGAAGGAATTTTTCATAAGCTACATGTGTAAACTATCACATGCAACAAACAGAACTGAACTCAAAGCTTCAGCTTCCGAATCTTCCACAAGTAATAGAAATGCATCATTCCCCATTTAAAGAAAAAAAAAAAATCATGGTTCTTTTTTCCTCATTGAATTCTACCACTATGAAAAACGGATCTTTTGAAGTCATCAAACAGCATATTTCAAATGATCATAATTTGAGATTTCCCTAACAAAAGGAATCAGGCAAGTTAAAATTAAAAATTAAAAATCTCAAACACCGAGTATTTCGTTAGTGGAGTGACAAAACTATTGTAAGTATATGTCTGTAATATATATATAGGATTTGATATCCAGTAGGTAAAAGACTTTCTATGACCAATCTTTTAAAAGAAGTTGAATAATCAAATAAAAAATAAGATCATAGATCACAAGATCCTATTCTTTTTCTTTTTTCACAATCAGGGATGATAGCCGGTCCTGATTTGTGACCGTTCATCATTCGACAAACAAAACGGAACAATGAACAGTCTGGATTTGATATATAGTGGACAAAAGACTACTGCAATTGAGGCAAAGATGGCATAGAGCTATTGCCAAAGTCAAAACAGAGTTTCTATGTCCAATTTTCCGAAAAAGTTTAATAGTCAAATCAGAATATCAGATCATAGATCATAAGAAACTATCATTGTTTCACAATCAGGGATGATGACTAGTCCCGATTTGGTGACCTTTCCTCATCCAAACAATACAAAATGATGAACGGTCTGGATTTAACATCTAGTGGGCAAAAGACAATCACAATTGAGGAAAAGGCTGGCATAGATCATTTCTGAACTCAAATGAGAATTTCTATGATCAATGTTCTCAAAAAGTTGAATAATCGAATCATAAAATCAGATCATAGATCATAACATAATATCATTTATTCACAATCAGGGATGATGATTGATCCTGATTTGTGACTGTTCATCATCCAATAAACAAAAAGGAATGGTGAATGGTCTGATTTGATATCAAGTGGGCGAAACACTATTGCAATTGAGACAAGGTTGGCATAGAGCTATTGGGAAACTCAAAAAGTAGAATAAATCAGATCATAGATCATAAGACAATATCATTTTTTACACAATCAGGGATGATGACCTGTCCTGATTTGTGACCTTTCATCATCCAATCAACAAAAAGGCCGCTGAATGTTGTTAGATCACATTCTTTTGTACAATTCTATTCTAATAGATGTCTCTGCGTCTGTGATGAACTCATCTTGGTTCACCAAGATTCACCACTGTACATGTGGCTGCAGTACAGTTGGTGAATCCAAACCATTCACCAGGTGGGGTTGAATTTCCCTCAGTAGAAAAATCACATCGTTCGAGCAATCCTATCCTATCTATCTACAGCCTTCAAATTAATGGACGGGACACAATCAAAAACAAAATTCCATTCACAAGATTGGCTAGGATCTTCCAATTGGTGTGGTTTTCAATAAATGGGTTGTCCATGGTACCACATGGACGGCCAAGATTTCATGACCATTCATCAACATCTCCAACAGCGAGACAGGACAAACCAAGAAAGTCTCATTTTCTTTCCTCAAGAAGAATTCAAGTCCAAGCAAGCATTAATTTCTTCAAACAATATCTCAATCTCCATCGAATAATGATCACAAACAGCTCAAAGCATGCTAAGCAAGTACCCCATGCAAAAGGTGGGCCCCACCAAGAAAGATCAACTGGAGCATTGCCCAAGCCAGTCACACTCATCTTGGCGGGCCACAGATGCATCCAACCACCAATCTTGACTGAGCGGCCCACCAGATAAGTGGACCAGCCAAATTCTCTCGACATCTTGATGGTGAGGGGCCCACCAGATGTCTTGAAATGGGCTACATGGCGTGATCACTACTCATCTACACACTCCCAATAACAGAAAAAGAAGATATGAAATTAATGAAATCCATGCATTTCAATTGAAGTGGGCTGAAAAGTAATTATCAACTAAAGAAACAGAAGTGAAAATACAAGTGCTTGCCTTCTACCAATGGATCTGGTTTCGTCCCTACAAATTCATCAACCCCACCGAAATTATTATGCTCCATCAGTTAAAGATTACCAATCAATTAAAACTAAAACTTTGACAGATTTCACAATGACAACATTGGCAACCACTACTCCTTAATAGGCAAGAACCAATTCATTCCAATGGCCAGGTGAGGGAAAATAGTAACTGTGTCAATGCAATCAAACTATTAAGCATACTCTTTTCTTTGATTTGGTGTCTCTTGCATTTGCTTTGAAACAAGACGCAAATAACTCGGATCAATTAGTCACCCTAGAAGGAAAAAGATTTAACAAAAGTTTTGAAAAGATACTCCAAAACCTACCAGTGGGAGGAGATTTTATACAATTATCTGGAATGACACTGAGGTTTCTTGGGCCTGATCTGAAAAAAAAATCAGATTGATCAATCACCCAAAGACAGTAAAACAAGAAGACTGAAAAATGGGAAAGAAAGAAAATCCAAATCTCAGAAAATGAAAAAGAAAGAGATTTATAGGTCAGGGAGGGCCTTTGCATCATGATCCGAGCCTACAGATACAGATAGCCAAAAAAATCAGCAAATCATTTCCAAAGAAACAAAAATTTTCTAAAGAAAAGAAACTCATGAGTCCCACACATCAATATCTTTCCAATTACTTCAATAAAAAAAAAAGTATATAAACATATCAAAACTCACAACAAAAGCACGTTTCCAACCCAATCTTCACAATAGAACATTCTTAACCTTTTGATTTTTAGCCTAAACATAGATGGTTAAGAAGAGAAATACAACTACAGAACAATGGTCTAAATTACCAAACCACAGCCACACTTGTCTTCATGTTCCCATGCATGCTGTCAATAAGCAAGCCACACATTGTATAATTCTCCTTCCTTTCAAAGAATACCAAACTATTTGGAGAATGGACTGTGAGTTCTGCATGATACAGTAGATGTGTTTACTCATCTAACATACAAGTTGAACTCTCTGTTCATGCTATAACCATTTTCAAACAGTGAGGAGAAGGTATTTTTTCATTTAAACCATATTATAGACTAGAAGAAACCCCACATGCCAACATAATACACATCAAACCTAATACCTCAACTTTGAAATGAATGTTATCCACCATTGAGCTATAGACTCAAACCACCTGTGCATGTATTTCATAATTAGCAGAAAAAGCATAGGGAGGAGATCTCTACTTGCAAAGATCAAGCTGAGGCTAGGTAAACTTTGGAGCAGAAAATTCTGTCAGGCTAAGATAAAGTGTAAAGAATTGGCAGCCGCACGTCAAGCCATCTCAACTGAGCCAGCACAGAGGAATCCTGTAAAATAAAGAAGCTTTGAAATATTAGATGCTAAATGTCAAGGTAAATCAAACACTCTCTATCTTCCCATTTCAATTCTCCTGTTTCAAGACAAAGAAATTAAAGGCCATTGCTCTGTTGTTCCCCACTGCAGACCTGTTTCATTGGATAATGACTTCAAGGTAAGCATAGTATCATACGGCCCTCAGTATGGAAAAATGGACCCCATGTCTTAGTCATCCAAACTGTTGATCTGATGGGCCCTAACGAGGCTAGACTATGCCCAAAAAAAATCAATACATCAGATGCTCTCAGTCATCCAAATTTTAGCTACATTGAAAACGCAAGCATGCACACAAATGCACACATTTTTAGCTACATTGAAAACACAAGAAAATATAATGAAAAATGTAAATTCCAATGAGACAGGATCGGACTCACAAGTTTGTCATGCTCTCAAGCTTTTGGAATGCACGTGGAATGGTTCCATTCAGTCTATTCCCATACACATTGCTGCAACCAAACCCATGTTAAAATGATGATTGCTGCAACCAAACCCATGCTATATCATCCCCTCTGTTGTTACACTGCAAGATGAGAAAAAGAAAGAAAAAAAATGTGGCTGCACCGATACAGACTAGTTCGAATGGCTGCCTACGTACCCAAAAAAGTGATTTGGGATCAAGCCACTACGTAGTTCTTTTAATTTTCAAATCAGAACATTTAACTAAGTCAATAGATAAGCCATCTAAAGTCTTCAAAGGTCCAGTCAAATAGTTCATACCGATGTTGAATCAAACATTTATATTGTAAGAATAAGAAGAAGATCTCAAGAAAATAAAATACCAAAAGAAATCATAAAAGAACTCTAAAAGTATTTTAAAAAAAAGGGTTGAACCCCACCTGCATATATCACGGAGCATCTTTAGTCGCCGGTGCCAGCTGATTTTCTTCTAGCCGCTCATATGGATCAGATAATACAAGGATTTCATATCCATGTATTCAGTAACCATTGACAAGTGAGGAGGCCTTATGCAAGCACCCAGGAACAATATAACTGCAAGAAACAAGATCCAAGTTCTTCACAAATAAGATTCCATAATCAGAACCATCATATGCTATCTACTTCAAAAGGGAAGTATTTGACATAACCAACACGAAAAAGTCTTTGTAGATGGAGATAAAATTACCATTTGGATGTCGAAGGTGGCTGGAAAGAAACAAAAATAATCAAACCAGGTCAGAGCAAGCAGAAAAGGGAAATAGGTGATCAGCAAAATTGTTTTTGGATCAGTGAGACGATACCTTAGAATAAATATTTCATTGCAAAAATCCTCCATATTCTCAGCTGTTAACTCTTGCTCCAGAAAAATTTTGACAGCAACATTTGTCCCATTCCATACACCACGAAAAACTTCCCCAAAGAACCCTAAAAATGAATTAATATACTAGTAATTAGCCTTAGAAACCACCAATCACCTTAGTTTAGCAGTTTAGAGTATTACTTAATATACAAACGAAGTGGTGTGACCATTTCAGCACACGTGGTTTTAGCAGGTTAAAGTAAGACTTATTTCAGCAAGCTTAAAAACGCCTGATGACCAGATTTTAGCTATTCACTCCACTGCGAGCATTGCTATTGCTGTTGGTTGCAGGCTTGCAGCTAGTTTAAATTATTTGAGCAATTATACTAATGTGACATGCCAATTAATCAACAGAGCTAGGCATGTGACAGTCTAGTGCCAGGGACCCAGCACCTTGAGGTCTGGTGCAGGGCACAGCAGCCCAAAATGACATATGTTTGGTAGTTGCATGATATAATGTAGCATGTTAGAAAAAATGACATATTGCCACCTTCATGCATACTATAGCATGTATAGGTATGCATGTCTCATCATCATCATGGCCCTGTCCCAACTACATAATTGTAGTATGGGTCCTCTTTTAAGTTTCTGTTTTTTAGGGCCTGTTTGGGAGCTCCAAAAAATACGAGTGACAATTTCTTGAAAAAATTATATACCAAGAAAGCATTTGGAGAGAATTAAAAAAAAAAATGAAAAATAAAAACATGGGAGGGGGGAATTTTTTTTCGGATTGGTCTATGAAAATGCATTCTTGGAAAATGTTTTCCACCAAAAGGTGGAACTCCCAGTCGGGAAAATGTTATTTTCTTGGAATGTATTTTCCACCCAAACACTTTCCAAGTCGCAAGCAGACTGTGAGAGAGAACAGTAATTTATTCAGAAAGAAAGATGGAGAAAAAAGAAGGGTGATAATGGATGATTGTCACCCCAAAACAAAAGGCTAAGCCACTTTACTTTAACCTTGAGTAAACCCAAGAAAAAGCTGTCAGCACGAGTCCTCTAAAGTATAATCCCAACTATCCAAAATTCATATGGATAATTCTGTTCCACCAAAATATATATGGATTATATCGAGAGATTCAAGACACTCTGAAACAGTGGCAAAGATATGAAGGGCATGTTTGGACATCACTCCAAAATCAGACCAGTCTGGTCATTAGGTGAGTAGAAAAGATACAAAAAATGGATTTTTTTTAAAGACCAACTTTCCATAATCATCATACACATGACATGAATGTACAGGTGTATGGATGTGTGTAGTCATGCAGGCAGGCATGGTTCTGAGTGCAAAAGCATTGCTTACTATGAAATGTTATACATAGAAAATCAGCAACCAAGAATAATAAAACCAAAAAAATACCAATGAATTTATTATAGATTTTCCATCAAGGGCTCATCGTAAAGGTACAATGAAAGCATTTAAGAAGTAGATGTTGATTAGAAACCAAAACACTATCTGAATTGTAACAACAAATGAATACAGAAGCTATTAATTAGTGAGGTTTGCTAACTATCCTTGTCTTGCATTGCCTTCTGCCTGATTTCATAAAATCCATCCAGTAAATGAGGTTTGCTAACCCCACACGTGTGCATTGCACCATTCCCTCCACATGAAAGCACGTGTGTGTGATCCTAGCCATCCATCAGGTGGGTCCCATTGCATAGATACCCTGGCAAAAAAATAAGCAGTTCAGCTTGTTAGGTGGGCTAGTGTCTGAAACAAATGGACAACTAGAAAAAAGATTTGTTTTAACCGACAATTCGTTCCATGGACTGTGGCCCACCTGATCATTGGATTAGCCTGATTTTTTGCCAAGGCATCAAGGTGAGGACTACTGATAGACAGCTTGGAATAGGGAAAGATGTATTTACACAAACAGGTGGTGAGCAGAAACTTCTCAAGCGTGATTGTGGATGTTTTTGTAGGAAAAAAAAACTACCTTAAAGATGCATTTAAACAAACAGGTGGCGGGTAGAAGATTAAAGCCCTCTCCACCATAAATACAAGTAATCTCATTGCATTAAAAATAATAATAGAAAAAAAAATATAAATTCAAAGAGTATAGATAGATATGTGATCATCCAAAACCGGAATGTTTATTTGACATCCATGCCACCCCGGACATCACAAGGTCTAAAAAATCTTGAGGTTGATGACTAGGGTAGTACAACTTCTATCATTTAATCAGATGACTTGAAATTAAAACCATTCAATTGTCGCTGTTGAACTAGAATTTTTCTTTTATTTTCTTTTCCTGAAATGTCCAATCTCATGAACTTCAGCCGTGATTCATGAAGGATGATGCCGATCAGATGGACCATTCAAATCACCAAAACATGCAACCATGTGGCCCCTAACCATCTCATGAGTCTTGTGGTTTTTTTTTTTTTTTTTTCATGCCAAATGAATCTGTCAAGAGCATTAACAGCCAAACACAAAACAGAGTGACACAAAATGGGGAGGGCTAGGCTTTGGTCATTTCTTCTATACTGAATTATACTCTTGTGCAATTCAGTTCAATTGATCATCCAAACACACCACCCTCAAGTGCCAAATCCCAATGCCAACCCCTAATAGGAAATCATGATTCATGAATGGCAAGCTACATCAGCCCCACCTGACTACTTTTATCCTACACCTCTTGGCAAGAGGGTGGCGAATGCAAGAGTGCTAGTACACAAATCAAAGTACGGCTGTAAAATTTTACTGTGAGAGGAGTCGGAGGGTTTGGATCTACTGGAATCTGAATGCCCACCTGATTTTCTGGATTACTGTCATTGGGCTAAGCTTTTTCTTCTTTCTTTGATCTTTTTTCACTGTTGAATGTTAGAACTTAGCTGGAAGAAGACTTTTGTCGAATGGTTTGTAGGCGGAGTTGTTACCATCTCTAGCTGAATATTATGATACAATTTGAGTGTTTTGACCCTACTTTCGAAGGGATGTGGAGTCGTAACAGGAATTGCATGATTCTATATATTTGAATTGTTAGATAATACTCGGCCACAAACCCTTGCACATGTCCATCTGATGGACCTCAGTGAATGGTTCGATGATGGATCCATCAGAAAAGAAAAAAAGAATGGAGAGCAGATTCTGTAGGGTGGATCCACCCCCTCCATCAGCTATGCTTCCATATTTCCATCATGGATACTAGAGATCAGTTAGATCCATGGCTCCACACCACTAGGAATGGTGTAAATCGCGCCTAAATCTCTCTCTCCATCATGGATACTAGAGATCAGTTAGATCCATGGCTCCACACCACTGAGAAGTACGGCCCAGCCTTCATACTCCGGCTCGGCACATGAAATGCCAACACAAAAAACCCGATTCTTCACAAAATGCCATTGCAAACACTAATTCGTCCACAGATCTTCCTCAAGATTTCACAGAAAAAAATAATTGAAAAAAAAAGAAGAAAAAAACAGAGATGAAGAGAAATAAATACCTTGGGAGATCTGGTGATGCTCCTCGACAATCGGTGCCCCGACGAGAGAGAGAGAGAGAGAGAGAGAGAGAGAGAGAGTTGGACCGATGAAGAATGCAGAGGGAGAGGCCGGGCGAGAATGAAAGAGGGGAAGAGGGGGGTTTTGAGGGAATCGATCCGCACGCCGCACGCTTTTATCGTGCGGAGTAAACTCAGTTGGGCCCACCTAGAATGTATGTGCTTTATCTATTCCGTCCATATATTTTTTCAGCTCATTTTAGTGGTTGATCCCAAAATTTAAGCATATCCAAATCTCAAGTGGACCATGCCATGGGAAACAGTGGGAATAATGATTTCCACCGTTGAAACCTTTCCAGGCCCCACATTGATGTTTATTTGTCATCCAACCTGTTCATAAGATCGCATGAACATGGATGAAGGGAAAAACACAAATATCAGCTTGATCCAAAACTTCTGTGTCCCCCTATAATTTTTCAATGGTATACATTCAGTTCACACTTTCCCTATGGTGTGGTCCACTTTAGATTTTGATATGCTTCGTTTTTTGGCACCATACCTAAAATTATCTGTTAAGATGGATGAACAGAGTGGATAAAATACATAAATCACGGTGGGCCCCACAGAGTTTACTCCGCACGTGCTTGAGTACTGACGCAATCTGCGCCAGAGGCGTGAATTAGGTGTTACCCGGAAACAGCTGAGTGGGTGTTACCCCCACCGTATGGCCCACATGGATGATATTTTGTATATCCATGCCGTCCATCTGTTTCTACAGCCCATTTTAGGACGACTTTCCAAAAATTATGTAGATCCAAATTTCAAGTGGACCATAACACTAGAAATAGTGTGATTGAGTGCCCCACCATTAAAAATTCCAAAGAGCCCATCGTAAGGTTTTTGTAATGTTTATTTGCAATCCAAGCTCTTGATAATGTCAATAAAGTCTTGATGAAGGGAAAATATAAAGATCAGATTGATCTAAAACTTTTGTGGCCCACAAAACGTTTTTAATGGTTATACATCACTGTTTCTAGTGATATGGTCCACCTAAGATTTGGATCTTCTTAGGATTTTGGATCACATCCTAAAATGATATGAAAAAAGAGATAGACGGTGTTGATATATAAAAACTACAACAAGATGGGCCCCACACGGTTAGGGTAACACCCACTAAGCTGTTCCTAGGGTAACACCTAATTCGCACCCCTTGGCTATGGGGCCACTGGCCGGTGCTTTGTGGGCCCCTCCATGATGTATGTGTTTTATCCACGCTGTCCAGCCATTTCTAAAGATTGTTTTAGTGCTTGATCCAATAAATGAGTCAAATCTAAATCTCAGGTGGACCACACCACAGGAAAATAGTATTGATTGAATGTCCACCATTAAAAACCTCGTAGGGCCCACTATATTAATTATTTGACATCCAACCTCTTAATTAGGTCATACAGACCTGCATGTAGGTAAAAAACAAATATCAGCTTGTTCCAAAACTTTCGTGGCCCTCAATAAGTTTTAACAGTGGGTGTTCAATTAAAATTGTTTCTTGTGATGTGGTCCACTTGAGATTTGGATCTACCTCAAATTTGGGCTCATAGCATAAAATGATCTACGAAAATGTATGGATAGAGTGGATGAAACACATTCATCATGGTGGGGCCCACAGAGCACCGATCACTTGGCATTGACTGGTGGCCCTGTCACTAACCAATCCATCTGATATATTTTATGTATATCTAATCCATCCATCTGTTCTTTTATATCATTTTAGGATGCAATAGCTAATATTAGAAAAGATCAAATTCTCAGTGGCTAGATTAGAGTTTGGGGTCCAATGACTATACATTTATTAGGTTTTCATGAGGTCAACAAGTTGCAGCGCAATTTGGACCTAAAAATTTGGCCTAATTTGGAAATCTAATCCATTCACTCTATTATATTCATCAATAACTTTGATTTGACTGGTCACTTGCCCTGATCAAGTTTAAGATGAGAAAGATACTAAATTGATAAAATTGATCAATGATGGGCCATATCTTGTAACCTAACCATTAGATTTGAGTGAAATTTAATCTAAACATCTAAAGTCATTTACTTTTCAATTTGGACCAATCAGATTGTCCAAAATTTGTCTAGCTCTAGACAAACTGATTGTGCACATTTAAAGAGTCTTTTATACGGATATGATTCAGGCTTAATTTTGTTTTCAATAATAATTACCACATTCTAAACATATCTGGCCGTACAGATCAAGTTTAGGATGACTTGATCATAGAATTTGATCAATCTCATCATTATAAATTTTCCTTGCAATCAATTAACATCATTATATTGGGGCCTTCATTTTTTGCACCAATGAACATGTATGTATGCATAAACCAATCTGATAACCAGTTAACTGAATGAGTGTAAACTTTCATTTTCAACTATCCAATAAATGTCTACCAATAAATTTGGCCCACTCATTTCAAATTTCTCGCTTTTATTTAAACCACAATTTTTTTCCAACATTTTTTTTTCAAAACTGGTAAAATATCTTTTTTTTTTTTTTATCAAATATCTCAACTTTTATTTCTTTTCAAAATATCATTTTTTTTTTTATCAAACTTCTTAATTTTTTCGAAATACAAAATCTTAATTTCTTTATAAAAATTTCAATTTTTTTACAAACTTATCAATTTTATTCGAACTTCTCAACTTTTTTTAAATGGCTATTTTTTTTTAAATCTCAATTTTTTGAATCTTATTATTTTTCTAAATCTCAATTTTACTAAAAAATTGTTAATTTTTTTTCAAACCTCTCAAATTTTTTTGTTTGAAAATCACAAATTTCTTTTTTAACTTCACAATTTTCTTTTTCAAAATGTTTAATTTTGTGAAAATTTGAAAAGAAATTTCAAACATATTAATTTTATTCAAATTTCTCAATTTTGTTTTTTAAATCTCTTAACTTTTTCTTTCAAATTATTAAATCTGTTATTTTAAATATCAAATTTTTTTTATTTTTAAAAAATATCAGTTTTTTTCAATATCTCATTTTTCTTAAATTTTATTTTCCGACGGACCTTAATTGGGGGCATCTTTTCGGGCTGGGATTAGCGACGGACCAAATCCGTCGTTAAATAGCGACGGGCTAAGTCCGTCGGTAAATCCCGCGACGAAATCCCGCCTTAATTTCGCAAAAGCGACGGAATATTTTCGAATACGGCGGACTAGGTTCGTTGTTAAACCAAGCAATTTTTGCGACGGTCGATGTCTGTCGCAAAATCCGTCGCAAAAATGCGATTTTAGTGTAGTGACAAGGTGTCTTGCAATGGCTGAGCCAGAAGCAAAGATAGAGACCGATTTCTCCTGGTCAATAGGGGTTCAGAGAACTCCCCACCCACTCTTTGAGTCTTTTGAGAAAAAGTACAGAAAAAGAAGAAAGAGGAATAGGTTGAGAAGAGAAATCTCTGAGCACAAGGTGATCCAAGACGGCAGAGCCGACCAATAGGAATCCAGGTGGCACAAGGCCTACCTTTCAGAGATCCAAAGGGAGTCCCCACCCACTCTACAAGAGATGAATATGATAGGAATGAGTAGGAGAAGAAGAAGAGTAGGGTTAGAACAATAAAACCTGGTTTGTGACTTAAGATGCCTTTTTCTTCTTCAACTTCCTAAAAATCCCTTGAGTAGACCTATGTTAGAATCCGGCAAAAATCAAAACAAAGCAAGTTAGTATTTAGAAGAAAACCTACTCTAGAAAGCAAAACAAATCCTAAACCTATCTTAACACAATCTTAACTTAAAAGTTATTTCAAAAAATTCTAAAAATACCGCATAGAAATCCCCGGCAGCGGCGCCAAAAACTTGTTCACTCCCCAAGTGTAGGGTTGCGAAGTAGTAATAATTCGGAAAGACCGAGTATCGTTCCCATAGAGATTTATGTATGGGTATCCTCAGAATTTGTCTAAAACAACTAGTAATTAAGATCCTATTAAGAACTAAAACTGAAAAATAGCGATTTGGGTTTAAACAGTGAATGATTAAGGTAATTTCAATATAAAAAGGCACTAGAGCGCCAAGGATCCACTTTTGATAAGTTTCAATGCATCAACACAACTAGGTCTCCCATAACTCAATCGGAATCGAATTCATATCTCTATCCGATTGGAATATAGAGCGGTTAAATCAACAATTATGCAAAATAAGTGCTTATTCATTGATTTGATTCCCACAACCATGCTCAGGCCTTGGGTACACTCAATTGTGTAGGCCAAGCCTCTTTCCAATCTAGTTGAGATTCATAACCATAGCTTTCACCAAATCCTGTCACTAGACCTGATTACAACTCATGATTAGAACTCTAATTAAATCAAAATCAATCAATAAACAACTATTTCAGATTATATAACAAAAGATAAGAACTTCAGTTGAATGAGTTCCCACATGAAAATCAGGCCATTGCATACAAGGAAATCAAAGCGTCTACCATGTCCGGAATCGATGGTAGATCAATGAACTACACAAGCATAACTAATGCTCAAAAGCTAAGATACTAAGTTAGGATCACTAAGAATCACATGAGCCCGGAGTCATCAAGAGATCAAAGTAAAAACCAAAATAGTACTTGATTCAAACTCATATTGAACTAAAATTCATCAATTAAAACATGAAAGCAAACCTAGGTTGCATCAATCCATCAAAAACGAATCAAAAGCTTCACCTCTTAGCGCTAACTAAGAGGTTTTAGTTCATCTCTAACATCCTTGAACTAGAAGCCTCTAAAAACATAAAAAATAACTAAAACAGGAAGAAAACTAGAAATTCGAAGTAGAATCCGTCTCCCAAGCAATCCCCACATCCTAGCATGCTTTGGTATGAAGAGAAAACGTCCTTTTATAGCTTGGAGGTGTCCTTTACGTAAGAAAGTTCCAGATTTCGTGTAAAGTTACTCACTTGCGCAGAAGATTTCGGAATCCCAAAATAGAAACAGCCTGTTCACGCATGGCCGACCGGTCTTGACTGGTCAGGCTTCATTGAAAATCATTCCAGCAGCTATGGCCGAACGGTCTTGACCGGTCGGACTGGGCAGTCCATCTGTCCAGCGAGTTCTTCTTGGCAGGAATGAGGTGGCCGATCGGTCAAGACCGGTCTAGGCCGTTTTCTTCTTTCTTTCTTTCTTTCTTTCTTTTTTCCTCTTCTCTCCTTGCTTAGTCTTTCTTTGGTCCTTCTTCAACCTTCATCCAATGAACTTCAATGCTCATAAAGAGCTCTATTTAGCCTTCAATTGGTGAAATCTCCATCTTGTTCCTACAATCACAAATCATGCATTAGAGTAGTCCTTTAAACATGTAAACCATGCATAATGAGTGATGAATTGGGGTTAGATTATGCACAATTAAGAGCTCAACAAATTCCATGTGCGACTTAGGAGAAAGGGTTCTGGATAGGCGGATATGTACGAAAATACTTAGGTCCCTCTTGGAGATATTTAATTCCAAAGTCATTACCTTAAAAGAGTGTATAGACGTAAACATGATGAAAGTAGAAGAGCTCTTAGGTTCCCTACAAACTCATACACTTTAAGGCTTCTTCTAGAAAGAAAAACACTTTCTTAAAGATTTCACATAAGTACTCACATACGAAAATGGAGAGTGGATCTGAATAAGATAATGATGATGAAAAGAAATTTAATAGACAATTTAAGAAATTCCTTAAAATGAATAGAAGAAAGAATTGTGACAAGAAGGATAAGAAGGGTGAGAAATATAAAAGAAAATCATCAAAAATCTAAGAATATCTAATGTTACAACTTTGTAGAATATAGTCATATTGCCCGGATTGTCCAGGAAAACCTAAAGCTAGAGGGAAAAAGGCTATGATAGCAACATGAGATGATACAGAGGAGTCCAAATATGAAAATAGTGACTCTCCTAGTGATGGAGACCAAAAGACAATGTCCATTCTATGGGCCTCCACCACTACCTCTCTCCCTTTAATTCTGAGAGAGGATCCCGACCATCATCCATTCTAAGAGGAGCTCTCAACCCCTCCTCATATGCTGTATTTTATGAGGGTGTTGAGGAAATTAGGTTACCCGTATGATGAATCACTAAAAAAACTTAGTAAATGTAGTTAGAATCTGAACACTATAGGTAAATTTGAGGACTTTTAGCCTCATTATGTGTGTTTATAGACATATATTAGAGGATTCCAGCCTCATTAGCCTTTGATAGTGTATCCTAAGTTCGAATTTTGATATTTTTAGATTGCTAGACTATCTTCATGCCTAAATTAGCTAATCTTTATGAATTATGTACTTCATGCTTGCTAATCTATGCCTGGGTCGTTTATGCTTTCATGTATAACTTGAAATGACCATTCTATGCATGATCTTATATGTTTAGATAGAATTTTTTTTTATCATGTGATGCATGCTCCATGTGTTTAAAGTTCATTACCTCTTATTTTCTCTTGTTAGTATGTGTTTATAGTTAAAATTGTAAACATTCTAACTTCTCCTTCCCTAGCTTAATTGATGCATTATTAAGGGGGAGAAATTAGCTTGTCAATTATTGACAAAAAATGGGGAGAAAGATCAAGTCCCACCAAAAGAAGTTATATTATGTTTTGCAAGATCTATTTGTTGTTGTAGGGGTTGATGGATTATGGGGGAGCAATTAAAGAGGAACATTGTTAGGGATATATGTCTTAGTTGTAATTCAAGTTGTAATCTTTATTTACTTTGTCATGTAATTTATTTGTTGTTTTGGTATTATCATTGGTATGGACCATGACCGTGACAAACTGACAGAGGGGGAGATTATTAGTTCACTTATTTGTGGTATATGAGTGTATCTTATTTGTTAATCATGTGTGTACATGTGTCTTAATGTCGGTTGAGCCTTAGTAAGCTGAAGATCGAAGATTCAAGTGGACAAGAAGCCTCATGGAGGAATAAACAGGTAAATTAGGTGCCTTGGTTATCCTAATCTTAGAACTAAAATAACCAATAACCTCTAAATGACTTGGACCCAATAGGTAAACTCTTAGTCATCATAGATTGGCCATAGGAGTCCCAAAAGATCACCCTTTGCTAGACCTAAGAGGTTATTGAGCTGTTGTAAAATTATACCCCAAACACCATAACTCATTGGTTTGTCAATCTGACCTTCAGTCAGTCGACCGACCGATTGGTTCGACAGGTTGAAATATCAAACTGGACATCAATCATCGATCAAATTGGACATCAATCAGCAATCAAACCATTTATTCAGAGCTAATTCGGTTGATCGACGATTAAATTTGGCTGGCTGACAGGCTTAGTCGACCGGTTAACAGGTCGGGTCGATAGGCTGATTGTGGCTTAAATCAGACAGCAACCACAATAGGGGAAAAACTGGCTAATGCCTAAATTTGGTCGGCCGATGAGTCGAGTCAACAGGCGGACAATTAGCCATTATGCCTGATTTCTATCCGTCGGAGCTCAGACTATATATGTATAGGAGCTCCATTTTTTGGCATGAGAGAGGAAATTTAATGCATTAAAAGCCATCACTATAGTAACCATCATTAGGTTCTAATCTTGAGTTAATTAAGTCATCTTCCTTGTGATTCATGTTAAAGCATTCAAAGTTCGATTGAAGATAAACTTGCTCCCTTGTGAACTCTAGAAGTTTATACACCAAGTCTATAAGTAAAACCTTTGGCTAACCATCTCCTAAAGATCTTATTAGGTGAATTCCTCTAAGCAACCAACTTCCTATTAGTTGTAGGGTATTCAACCACCTCTCATCACATTGGTCACCTCAATGGGACATCATATGCAAGGTGATTGATCATTGAAGTTGAAGCATTGTCAAAGTATTAGCATCAAGGATAGAGGAGCATGAGGAGTTAATTCAAGCATAAGAGAGCTAAAATAATAAACTTAAGAGAACGCGATAAAAGGGGCTCAATCCGACAAGTAAGTTGTCATTTATAAGAGTCTGATTTAAGCTCTTTCCTTTATTAGGATTGAGTGTAAGAGTTTATGATCCGAACTTAAACTAAGTTCTTGTGTAGAACCATGGATCTTGTGTAGAGCCTAAATTCAAGTCTCCAAGGGGTACCTCCGAAAGAAGTGTACGTAGGTTCTTGTGTAAAATCTTGGCTCTTGTATAGAGCCTAAAGTGAAGTCTCCAAGGAAAGCCTCCGACGGAAGAATATGTAGGTTCTTGTATAGACCAAGCTTATTGGTTAGCTTAGAAATCATTGTAAGTCTCTTGTGTAAGATTGAAGGGCTGAGAAGTTAGTCTAGTTTAGTCAAAACCTCCGTTTACGTTGAGAGGTGAACCTATTGTAAAAATCTCCGGTACAGATTGAGAGTTGAACCTTATTTAATACCTCTATTTTAGTGAAATTTAGTGTACTCATGGGTTGTGTACGGCAACCGAGAGTGGAGTAGGGAAATCGAACCACTATATATACTCGTGTTTGTGATTATTATTTGAGCACATTGTTATTCATGCATTATCGTTTAATTGTTAATTATACAAATGCTTGAATGAAATGAATGCTAATAATACAAAAATGAAATAATACAATAACATAAAATTTAATCTAATTAATTTAATTGGATTATAACTTGATTAAATCTAGATAAAAAAGAATATATGAAGTATTTTTCTAATATGCAGAATGGGAAATGAAGTCCTTCCTAGTAGAAGATTACCCTAATCTACTTCAACAATTCCAAAATCACTATAGTTCACTCTATAAAACCTCTCTATTCCTCTAAATCCTGCCTCATATTTTTTTGAAAGCCTCTACCACGTGTTATTTTGCAAAAGTGAGTTTTATTTTGCAGATCAATTTCTCTCTAAATTCGGGCAAAATAGTAAGTCATTTGCATTTGGCTAGTGTCACTTTAATATTGCAAGCATTTGGTGGTGTTGCTTCAACATTGCAAGCCAAAGAACAGTTTCTCTAACAGACAACAAGTCTTAAGTTAGACCTTCAAGCAAATTGGTTGCGAATCCTTTTGCAAACTGATTTAACAATAAATGAAGAGAAAATACTGCTTCCAATGCAAAGACAATGCAACTTAACTTAAGCTTATCGAATCTCCTTCCATTTCTTTCTCTCTTCTAATATAAATGAACAACTAAAATAACCTGAGAATATTATTTTCTCCATTTATTTATTTTTTCCACAATGGCCCACCTGATGAGTGATTGAGCCCAGTTTTTCTTGCTTCCGTTCAAACCTCTACTAATTTCTTCCCAGCTTGTTACATTTTTGGCTAGTTGAAGCTTTTCCTTTGCCGCTTCGCCTCGGATTTTTAGCCTTCAGTTGTTGGTGCCAGGGGTTTTGGTTTTCTGTTTTTGAAGGGGGCTAGCTTTTGGTTTTGTTAGGTGGATCCTTATTTCCCATTCAGGAATTAAAAGGTTCGGTCCTTTGTAATTTCGGCTTTCTGGCCCTCTTTCTTGTGAATAATACTTTCCTTTAAAAATAAAATAAAAAGAAAAAAACAAACAGGGCTTCGATAAAAGTGGGACCCACCTAGTGAACCACTCTTACGCAGACCATGATAACAACCACGTCAACAAGCAGAAGGAATCAGAAAGTTTGTTTATGTATATACATACTTGCATCGTGATATTGGCGCAGAGTAGACGGGGTGTGGGATTGAACATCGTCTCTCATCACGGATAACTACTCCGAATCCATGTGAGCCTTCGGGAATCCTCAACCGATTTTCCTTGATCCGCAAGGGAACACTCGAATCCATGAGTAAAAAGACTATAAACTCATAAATTTTATTAAAAGGTTAATAATAATCCTTAAAAACAAATTATAACAAGTATTTATAGCCTAAATTGTATAATAGAAACCCTAGGTGTGTAAATTAAGAGTCTTAAACAAACTATGAAAGAAAAACATTCAAATAAGAAAGTTCGTGTAAAATCTGCCCAACTGGTTCGCGTATGGTCCGGCGCTCGGTGAAGGGTTGTTGAGCGCCTGCTTAACTCAAAAACAGTCCAGCAAGTAATCTTTGAAAATCTAGTGAATTTTCATCTCTCGATGAAGTGTGGTCGCACATGGGGTGGTGCGTAAAATTGTCAAGAGAGTTGAACCAAAAAATCAAAAAAATTAAGGTCTCCCGGTCAAGGGATGGTCAAGCGTCTGATGATGATCGGGCGGCTGAAATTCAAAAATCTTTCCAAAAACTCTCTGGACCATTCGGGCTCATGGTTAGGCGCCCGACAAAGACCGGTCGAGCGCCCAATGGGGATGGATTTTCTGTAGTTTGTTTTACACTTTATCGCTCCGCATAGTCTCCTTTCGATGGTCCATTTTCTCCATGCAGTCGTCAACGTATCGGGTGCTCAAAGGGGCTGGATTTTCTACACTTTGTTATGCACTTTGTCGCTCCCCCTAGTCTCCTTCTGATGGTCTATTTTCTCCATGTAGTCGTTGAAATTATGCCTTTTGGATTAAAGGCGTATTAGTGCGGAAACTTATAGAGCAACTAATATTAAGGCAAAGTCCGGGGGGGGGGGGGGGGGGGGGGGGGGGGGGGGTGATTAGGACCTTTTAAAATCTTTTCACCTTCTTAAGCAATTTAACAATTTAAACTAAGCAATTAACACTTCGGCTTCCAAGCCTAAGTGGGTCCAATCATAAGACTAGAATATAATTAGCAGTTAAACAACCTAACGTAAGTAAGCATAGATTAACGTATGGTTAAACTAATCAAGCACCTAATCTAAGCAACTCAAGTAGACTATATGAGAGTGGATCATATAAGCTCAAGTCTACTCAAGTAAGTGAAAGTACATCTTGTGTGTGTGGATGTGCCTATCTACTGCCTAGTATACAATCTAATGAAGCATTCATAATTAAACAATTAAACACATTGCATAATAAGAAATGTGCTCAAATACAATTACAAACACAACGATGTATAGTGGTTCGACTTTGGGTCTACTCCACTCTCGGTTCAAGTACTCAACCTCTTTGAGCACACCGGCATTCATTAGAGAGTTTAAATCTGGTTTCTCCCAACCAAGGTGTTTTAAATCGAATCCACCCAATTGGAAAGTTTATAGGTTCCTTCCAACCTACACATTCACACCCATGTTGGTGGCTCCCCTTGGAGACTTGTTTAGGCCCGATAAATGTGCTAAGGAATCGCAAACGTCCCTGAAATTTAGGCCTAACAAACGTGCCAAGGAATGACAAACGCCCCTAGACTTTTAGGCTCAACTAACAATCCAGGAATCGGCAACCGACCCTGAATTCGAGTTTGATAAACAAACTCTACACTCAATTCCCACAGGAAAAGGAGTGGATTGACTTTAACGAATAACAACCTTACTTGTGAGATTTGAGCCTCGTTGTACGCTGCTTTGAGTTGCTTCTTCTCTCTCTCCCATGCTTGAATCTGCTCCCTTGATGCTCCCCCGATCTTTGATGTCATTGTGTAACTAATACTCCATCTCCAAGATCATCCACCTTGAATATGATGATCCTACGGAGATGCACAAGGTGCTAAAGGGTACGTTTGAGATCTCTATAACTAATGGGAATGGGTTGCCTAGAAAGTTTCACCAACAAGGACCCCATCATAGAGTTTTTAGATAGGAATATGACTATCAAGGTCAATCCAAACTTTAGAGATTAAAAGAGGGACAAGTGCATCTTCATCATGAGCATGTAATACTTTATTCTTGTGATGAATCACAAGGAAGATCACTTGAAAGGGTTAAGATTTAATCATTTAATGGTCTCCAACAATGGTGGCTTCAAACTCTTCAAAATCTCTCTCTTTTACTCAAAAACGTCTCTCCCCGTATTTAAAGAAAAATCTCCAATGATCACAAAACGAGCAGAAAACGGTTGCTTCGATATATCAAAAAGGAGTTTTGATAGTTTGGAGCTATCTTCGATATATCGAAATGCTTGTTCGATATATTAGAGAATCTATATAGAGAATCAGTAAGCTGTTGAACAAAAATCTCGATATATCGAAAAGCGTTTCGATATATCGAATCCACTCATTTAGATATATCAAATGAGCAATTCGATTAATCCAACAAACCGTTCAGAGAGTTTGTAAATTTTGCTGGACATATTTCGATATATCGAAGACCTATCGAACTGGTCTTCGATATATCGAAGACCTTTCGAAAATTGATGTTTAGGCCTGATTGCTTACAAAAAGTTCCACCTCTTTAATTAACCTAATTTGTCATGTTTTTCTATATGATCTAAGGCTAATAAGGATGATTAAGGATATACTTAGTTGGTTCAAGTCATCTAAGAAGATTTGGATGTTTTGCTTCAAAGGGTTAGGATCATCAATGTATCTCATTTACCTGTTCTTTTTCCTTAATGCTTCTAGTCCACTTGAATCTTCGGTCTTCAGCTTTTCAAGGCTCAAACGACATACAACACATGGACACACGTGATTGACAAATAAGGTGCACTAGTATGCCATAGAAAAGTGCACTAATGATCTCCCCCTTTGTCAATTATGTGATAAAAACCTAACATAAGACTGTGTCATGGTCCATACCAATGACACTACCAAAACATAAATACATTACATATCAAAGGAAAATAAACATTATAACTAAATTACAGTAAGACATGTAAATAAGCTACGCTCCTCTTGGATTGCTCCCCCATAACCTGTCAACCCCTGAAACACAAAATAGAAAACTTGTTTTCGTCGGACTTGATCTTTCTCCCCTTTTTGGTTTTGGTCAAGGTTTAAGGCTCACCAAGGCATCTCTTTTACCTGTTTCTTCTTCCTTGATGCAGTAGGTCCGCTTGAGTCTTCGATTTTTTTCTTTTTTAAGCTCAACTGACACTAGACTCACTGACCTAAGTGATTGACAAACATGGTGCACTAGTATGCCACAGAAAGTGCACTAACAATCTCCACCTTTGTCAATTACTTACAAATACCTAACCTATCAAAACAAATACATGTACAAGAGATTACATTGATAACCTATCAATTTAAGATGACCCAATAAGCATACCCTTTGTCATCTTAGATTGGTCTTAGGTGTCCCAAATGATCACCTAAGAATGTCCAAGAGGTTGTATGAACTGCTGCAAAACATAGCAGAAAAAGCAGCAAATTTCATGCTCAGACCGGTCGTCCAACTGGTCGGCAGTTGGCCGAATATGGATAGCAAGCTCACATGAAAATCATATGCCTAGGCATTTAATTTGATCGATCATCCGATCGGTTGGTGACCGATCTTTTTGAGACAATAACAAAACCTATCCAGGCCATGTAATTTAACCAGTCCCCCAACCGGTAGAGGAGTCATTTTATGACCGTTTATAGTTGCTGTGGGCTTTTCTATATAAAGGCTTAGCTTAATTTAAGGGGTATTAAGAGGGTTTTTTAGAGAATTGAAGCCACCACTGTTGGAGATCATTAGAGGCTCAATTCCTAACCTTTACAAGACATCTTTCTTGTGATTTCTCATAAGAATGGAGCATTCTAAGCTCAGAGAAGAAGATGATCTTGCCCCTCTTTAATCTTTAGAGTTTGGATCTTTCTTGATAGTCATATCCTTATCCAAAGCTCTCAGATGAGATCTTTGTAGGTGAGAAACTCTAGGAAACCAATTCCCATTAGTTGTAGAGTTCTTAAACCTACCCTCTTATCACCATGGGCATCTCAAAGGCATCAATTGCAAGGTGATTGATCAAGTGTAACTGAGGCATTGGCGACGCAGCGTCAACACGATTGTGGGAGCGAAGGGAAGCCGATTGAAGCACGGGAGAGTGAAGATCAAGCAACCCGAAGTGGCGCTGAACAAAGGGCTCATCCGACAAGTATGGTTGTCTTTATTGAGAGTCCTTCCACTCAATTTCTTATGGGAGTTGAGTGTAGAGTTTGTTTGTCAAACTCGAACTAGGGTCGTTTGTCGATCCTTGGCACGTTTGTTAGGCCTAAACATCTAGGGATGTTTGTCATTCCTTAGCATGTTTGTCGGGCCTAAATTAGTCTCCAAGGGAGAGCCTCCGACACGAGAGTGAACGTGTGTCGAGTTGAGAGTTAGCATTGTCAAAAAATATTATTTATGGTAGAGAGGTGAACTGATAAAACCTCTGTGTAAAGGTTGAGATGTGAACCTCATTTAAAACCTCCGATAGTGAATGCCGGTGTGCTCAATGTGGTTGAGTACTTGAACCGGGAGTGGAGTAGACCCAAAGTCGAACCACTATACATGCTTGTGTTTGTGATTGACTTAAGCACATTGTTATCTTAGCATTGTATATTTAATTGTTTAATTATGAATGCTTGATATGAATGTATGCTAGGCACTAGATAGGCACATCCATACACAAGATGTACTTTCACTAGTAGTGTAGACTCGAGCTCATTGATCCATTCTCAAAAGTCTGCATAGGTTGTAACACTCGTACCATAATTAGCCTCCGTACACCCCGTTTCCGAGCACGGCATATTCGGAACAGTCCAAACCGACGAGTTTCGATCAGACACCCTATTTTAGTATCGCAACGACCCGAGACTTGTACCCCGGCGACCGCGCGGACGCCACGACTCCAACGCCGCGCGGCACACTCCGTTTTGATACCTACTTTGAAAGATGTGTACATGTGCGCAAATCAAGGCGAGCCACGCTACACATGCATGGTGTGGGCCCCACTTGCACAAATCCCTAGGTTGTCCCATCAATCAATCAATATCTCATCAATCAATCAAGCATCAATCAATCAAGGGTCTCATCAAGTACATCCCTCTCTCTCCTCACAAGTCAACTAAAGCCCATACCTCCCATACCTCCCATGCCATCCTACCCCCCTCCCATGCTAGCCATCATCATTACATCACCTAAGAAACCCCCCCCCCCCCCAACACCCCATGCAATCTCACGCTCATAATTTGCAAGAAAGGAGAGAGAAAGAGAAGGAGAGAGAGAAGAGACTAAGAAGAGAGAGAAAGAGAGATTAGAGGGAGGAACCAACCTTGGAGGGCCCCAACCATCATCCGGGCCATCCGATCGACTACACCACTCGATCCAACCGTCCATTTTCATGTGAGTGCAAAGGGGGGACATAAACTCCCCTTTTTCCTTATTTTCCCTTCATATTTGGGCCCACAAGTGGGCCATGCTGTGAGACAGCGTGCCTCGCACGCTGCCACGACATGGACCACCTTGGGTGGCCCACCATGATGCTTAGTTTTTTATTCTACCACCATTCTTTAAATCACAAAAATCTGGATGAAGGAAAAATGCAAAGTTGGCTTGATCCGGAGTTTTGAGCCCACCTAGCGACCGAGAATCAGATGGATGGATTGGATCGCCCACATATGGGCCCTACTTCATTGTAAAATAAAAAAAAAGAAAAAAAAGAAAAAAAAATATATAGTCCAGACGCTGGACGTTCTCAGCGTCAAAGACGCTGGAACTGTCCAGTGTGAGGGATATGAAGGGCGTGAGTGGGGTCCCCACTCGTGGGACCCACCTTGATGATTGTGTTAAATCCACACCGTCCATCTGTTTCCCCGGATCATTTTAGGGCCAGGGCCCAAACTTGAAACAGATCCAAATCTCAAGTGGACCATACTATCTGAAACAGTGGAGATGATGACGTCTACGGTAGAACTTTCTCTGGCCCATCTTGCAGTTTGTAGACCTCATAACCTGTCCAATATTGGACTCGTTGGGTCCCCCATGAGCTGGTGAACATGATAGAAGTGGACCCCACTTGGTAATATCAAGAAGAAAAAGAAAAAAAAAGAAAAAAAAGAAGAAGAAGAAAGGACCAGCGCTGAACGCTGGCCTCTCACCACGCCAGGGGCGCTGGGAGTAGCCAGCATCCACAGACGCTGGGCTGCTCGGCCACCTAGTCAATGGCCCACCTCGTGGGACCCACCATGATGTATTGGTTTTATCCAAGCCGTCCATCTGTTTTCCCAGATCATTTTAAGGCCCAAGACCGAAGACCAAGAAGATCCAGATCTTGGGTGGGCCTCACCACAGAAAACAATGAGGATGAATGCCAATGGTTGAAACCTTTTCAGGGCCCACCATTATGATGGTCTTCCATCTAAACCTGTCCATCAGGTCACGCAGGCTTGTTTGAATGGAAAAAATAAGTATCAGCTGGATCCAATTCTACAGTGGACCACACTATGGAAATGATGGGGATGATCGGCCACTATTGAAACCATTGGAGCCCACGGTTGCACGTGTGGGACGCACTATGAGGTTTATTTACCATCTAACCTGTTGCTAAGGTCACACAAACCTGGATGGATGGGAAACACATATATCAGCTCGGTCCAAAAATTTTGGGGCCACGAGTGTGGTCCACGCTGCCCAGCAGTGGCCCACCTCGTGGGACCCACCATGCCCAGCTGTCCATCCATTTTTGCTATATCATTTCAGGGCACGGGCCCATAAATGAACCAGATACAATCTCATGTGGGCCACACCATCTGAAACAGTGGGAATGGTGTCCACCGTTGAAACCTTCCTAAGGCAACCTGACCTTTAATTGCCACCCAGACCTGTGGCACAGGTCCAGGTGAAGGGAATAACACAAATATCAGCCTCATCCAAAACTTTCATGACCCATGTGGGTCCACGCTGCAGGCAGCATGCGTGTGCACGCTGTTCAACAGGTGGCCCACCCTGTGGGTCCCATCGTGATGTATCTGTTTGATCCACGCTATTCATCTGTCTTTCCATGTCATGTTAGCCTGTGGACCCCACCTAACGAGACAAATCCAAATTTCAGGTAGACCACGCCGTTGTAAATAGTAGTTATTGATGCCCACCATTGAAACCTCTTTTGATGCCACTGTAATGTTTTTTTTTTCTCCAATGGTTGTGGGGCCATCTTGCGGGGCCCACCTTAATGGGTGTATTGTATACCCTACCATCCCTCTTGGCAGGGCGTGGGACTCAGTTTTGGGATCAGCCACACTCAGAAATAGTGACAGTTCAGTGCCTACGGTTGAAAATTTCCCCAGGCATAAGGAAATGTCATTTGATATTCAACCTGTACGAGGGACTAGCCTTAGATGCACGTATTTCATCCATGCTATAAAGTCTCAAGTGGGCTATGCCAAGTAGACTTTTATTGGGTTCTCCATCCAGGTCCCACCCCCTATATATATTCGACCATTTGAGGCCGATTGTCACATGATACATTTGAAACATGCTAGCGTACTTAGCTCGATAGGTCACACTGATAATATGCTTAGTGTAATGAATATCATGCCCATTCATTTGTGCATACGCATCATATGTGTGCCTGACTGTGGATGATGTTGATCATAGCATATGCCTTACAGTTTGACATACTTAGGGGACCCGTATGAGATAGGGTCACCCCACATGATCACGCGGTATGTGCAGGTTTGGTGCATGGTTTTGATGGTATGACTCATGCATCTCGCATTATGCATGTCACGATCAGATTCTCACCCCAGCGGCATCGGGGTTGTGACCACTACAGTCGCATCATGGATGGTAGAAATGAACACCGGAAATATGTTCTAGCACTTGGGCGCCAAAGATGTCCTTGGGTGAAAGTCCCTAAACCCTGTGGTACCAGTAGGATGCTCCAATGTCTAGACCGAGTGGATTTATGAGCGCATGAGGGCCAAATACCAGTAGGCCGCGTCTCCCACTGTGTAGGGGTCGGTTGGAAGGGGGTGTGACCTTACCCGCCCGGGTGCAGAGGTCTATATACTAGGTTGAGTTTGACAAGCTCGTGAATGGGTTCGCTATCGACGAGCCGGGTGGATTTTCTTGTATGTCATTGACGAGGCGGATAGTGAGGTCTCTTCCACTCCCTTGGTTATGCGTGCGATGGGCGGCAACCAATGTCTGGAGTGTACTAGACCCCGATGATGTCCCAGTTGTAAACCGTATGATATATGACAGTTGAGGATTGACATGCGCACATTGCATCATTAGCATATGACACTCGGCCATATAGGCCCATTGCATTGCATAACCTCGAGATGGAATGACATTCATATACTTGGTAGTGTAGCCTGCCATCATTTCCGCTTACTCTGATATCTGTATACCTGTCATATGCATTGCGCACACACCACGCACTCTCTAAGCTTTATAGTAAGCTTATGCACGTTGTTTACGTGCAGGTCATACTATAGCACGACAGCAGTGAGACGGGCGCGCACTTGATCTTTCAGTTTCCAGTTATACATTGTATTTCCTTTTTCCGCAGTATTGTACTCAAAAGATTATCTTAGTGGATATGTGATGTGATGCTTTTGGTTTGGTATACTTGTGTTTATGCTCATCTATAAAAAAAAAAAAGTTTACCCTGAAAATCCTCATTGTGGGATCCCAGGATCGGAACCTGGCGTATGGGAGCTAGGGGTCGAGAATGGGGTACTACGGAGGCTGTCGGCACCGGATTCGCGGCTGGAAATTTAGTGAGCCCGGTCCCCGAGTTTGGGGCGTGACATAGGTTGCATAAATTAAGAACTTGATTTGTTTAATCGTTAGATTATCTATCCATGCTTAGACTAGGTTGCTTATTGCTTAAACAATATGCTTGTCTTGTGATTGGACCTACTTAGGCTTGGAAGCCGAAGTGTTAAATGTTTACTTAGTTTAAATTGTTAAATTATAAAAGTAAGAGAAAAGATTTTAAAAGGTCCTAATCACCCCTCCCACCCCCCCCCCCCCCCCCCCGTTCTAGGACTTAGCCATAATATTAGTTGCTTTACAAGCTTCCGCACACATACACCTATACAAGTGTGTTGATCCAAAAACGCATAATTTCATCATGGAGGTGGTTGAGGGTCCCCTCCCATGAGAAAACAAAGAAGAAAGAGATAGAAGATATTAAATGGTCTTCTTGTGCAAGGGACCAACCTATTGAACCCATCCCACATCTTCTCTGGGGCCCACTGAATCATCTTGTAATAGTTCCAAGCTATCCACATGAAAGGGGTTTTAATTTCCTGCCATTTGCCCAAGTTTGAGGGGAAAATTCATCATGGATGGACCACACTAAAGGAAACAGTTCAGAATTAACTCACAACGTTAATGCAGTTGTAGGACACAAACAATTCCATTTTTTAAATGGCCCCAATGCTAGTTCACAAGTGTCCGATTAAAGTAAACAGATCAAATCAGCCAAGGGGTGGCTCCAACCATCGATTTAGCGAGACCCACGCCCTATTTTTGAAAAACACTATCGACTTTCACGAAAAGCTACCATAGTACAAGGGTACGATTGGCAGAGGGGCATTTTTGTCCAAAAAAAAGAAAAATAGTGCCCAAAAGCCAACGGCTTAATTATTTCATAATTGGGGGCTATTTTAATTAGTCTCCCTGACGGTGTAACCCTCTTAAGATTGTCTCATTTTTAATATTCATAATCGAAACTGTCAGTGGGTCTCATGCACATCTTTGATCGTCTTTCTCTGAAGAAGAAGCAAAACACAATCAAGTTGAATTCGGGATAACTATTCAAAATCTTAGTGAAACACTTGATTTGTTATCTCCTGTCTTAGCCCCTTTTCCTATGTATGGTCAGGCTACTCTAGTTTTTTTTTTTAATTTGACTTTTTTTAAATATAAAAATGAGCAATCGTGCTCACTTTACAAACCTACTCCCATTTGGGCCGGTAAATACACACAAAAAGATAGAAGAAAAAAGCCAGCCTATCATATACCCAGAGAAACTATAATAGCTAGTCTTTAGTTCTCACAGCTCCCAGACCTACTTGTCTAGAACTATGTCGCCTCAAATTTTCTTTGGAAGCTCTGAAGTTAAGGTGAACAACTGATCTCTTTGCTCCCTGCTACCAAGGCGAGCAAGACCATTAGCCACTGTGTTCCCTTCCCTAAATTATGCCTAATCGTAACTTGGGTTGAACCCCTTAAACGGTCCCACCTTGCCTTCCAGTAATGTAGGTGCCAAGGAAGCCTTCCCTTATCGGTAAACAAAGAAGCCACTGTCTTGGAGTCGCTCTCAACTTCTACTCTTTCATAGCCCTAGTCCAAACACAACGTTAGACCTTCCATGATCGCCCTTGCTTCCGCCAAACAATTCGTACCAATACCATAACCCTTCACAAAGGCGAAGATCAGGTCCCCTTTATCATTTCTACAAACTCCCCCACTTCCTAAGGGCCCCGGATTCCTACAAGACGACCCATCCACATTCATCTTAACCCAGTCAGTTGCCAGCCTACTCCACCTAATTATAATAGGCCTTGGACACATAGCTACCTTCCCCATAAAGCCCAGATCACAAAAAGCCTCCACACTCGGCTGATCATTACTAATGTTAATGACGCCGGAGGACATTATCTCTGTCAGCCACCGCTTAATATTAACAATCACTTGGTTCACGTAGGCCTCTTTCATTCAAATCGCCTCTTGTTTCTGGTTAGCAAGGTAGTGGTTATATATATATATATATATATATATATATATATATAGAGAGAGAGAGAGAGAGAGAGAGAGAGAGAGGAATGCTCACCTACGAACCATCTCTTACGAGAACTCGTGAGAGATTTTTTAGGGCTCATTACACGTGATGTGTCCCTAAAATCTGAACCGTCCATGTGATGTAGCACCCTGAAAAACCCACGGGGCTCCACTTTCAACCTGGTTCACAAATTTGGTGGGCCATGGCAAATGGAAACAGTTTCCTCCCTTGATTTGCCTCTTTTTCTCTTCTATGGCCCACCAGAGTTTTGCATCAGGTTGAAATTTGGGCCTCAGGGGTTTTTCGGAGTGCTACATCACGTGGACGGCTCAGATTTTAGGGACACACCACATGTGATGAGCCCTAAAAAATCTCTCACGAGTTCTCGTGGGAGATGGTTCGTAGGTGAGCATTCCTCTCTCTCTCTCTCTCTCTCTCTCTCTCTCTCTCTCTCTATATATATATATATATATATATATATATAAAGTAATAAGGACACTTTTTTAATTTAAAATAGGCAAATATACATCTCATTTGGGCCCAGCCGTTCTGGCAAAATGGAGGAAAACGACCTGGTTATCATAAGCTATATATACCTCGTTGGCCCACACCCATTCTATTGTGCTCTATCAAGGACGATAGTCCTTGGGATGCTTAGAGGAAGGGTTTTTTTATTTTTTATTATTTTTTTAAACCCTTAAAAAGCGCCAAGCCCAATCCTAAAAAAAGCCCGGATCTTAGCCTGACGGTCTATGGGATCTAGCTATCCCAATCCTAACATTGTCAAGGATCGCGGTCCATCAGACGCCCCCCCCCCCAATCCTTCTAGGAAAATCTGCGGTCTCAACAATAATATTTGACAGACCCATGTTCGCCGAGATTTCCATGTCCATCAACGATGGCTTGTTGGACATAGTCAAAGGAATACTTTGGTCATTTAAAATAATTCTTTTATTTTCTCTTCACCAAGGATACCAGGTCTTTTAAATTTCCATTGTATAATTGTAAACAGAAGAATGATAGGTGTTTGCCAATATCTTCCCACTATTTTTTATAAGAGGAATTATATAAAGTACTTTGCCAGAGTACGTACGGCAGGTTAACCGACGGATGAAACAGCCAAAGTTATCGGCCCACCATTCTGGCCTAGTTGTAAGACCCGTATCCCAATTAACAGACCGTACATTTAGTTGCCGATACGTCAAGGACTGATCAGATCAACGATCTCTCATTACGACCCTGATTTAGTACCGCAACGACCCAAGACTTGTACCCTTGCGACCGTGCGGGCGCCACTGCAATGCCGCCCGGCACGCCCCATTGCGATACCCGGTGTGAAAGTTGCGATCATTTGCGCAATCCGAGGTGAGCTGCGTAACGCGCGTATGGCGTGGGCCCCACTTGCACAAATCCCAAGAATATGTCAAATCAATCAATTCAATCACCATACCCCTCTCATCATCCTAGTCTACACACACCATACCCACCCCATCACACTCTCACCTCCAAAGTCAACACAACCCATACCTCCCATGCCCTCTCCCATCATCATCATCATCATCTCATGCACCCCCCTCTCTACCCACACAAGATCCATACATAGGGGGGTGGGTCTTCTCATTCCCATTTGCAAGAAAGGAGAGAGAAAGAGAAAGAGAGAAAGGAGAGAGAGAGAGAGAGAGAGAGAGAGAGAGAGAGAGAGAAGAGAGAGAAGTAGAGAGAGATTTAGAGGGAGATGAGAAAGAGAGAGATTGAAGGAGGAGATCCAAGCTTGGAGGACCCCGATCATCATCTGGACCGTCCGATCGTCAACCCGACCCCATCCAACCGTCCAACCATCATTGTGAGTGCAAACTTCCCCCCTTCTTCTCGTTTACCTTTCATTTTATTTCCCTGGGCCCACCTCGTGATGGGCAATGAGATGGATGGGTTGGATCGTCCATGAATGGGCCCCACAACTTAGATAACAATAATAATAATAATTATTATATTAAAAAAAAAGAGGAAGCTCGGCCGCTGGATAGTCAGCATCCAGAGGACGCTGCTGCCCAGCAGCGCCTAGCCTTTGGGCGTTGACCACTCGTGGGACCCACCTTGATGCATGTATTTGATCCACGCCGTACGTCTGTTTCTCCAGCCCATTTTAAGGCTGGGTACCAAAAGAAATGAAGCAAATCCAAATCTCAGGTTGACCACACCATAGAAAACAGTGGAGATAAGGATGTCCACTGTCGAAACTTTTTGGGCCCACCATGATGTTTGCGAACTTTTTACCGGTCCAATATTAGACTCTATGGGCTCCCCATGAGTTGGGGAATCTAATGAACGGACTGGACCAAACCCATGTGGGCCCCACTTGATATAAACAGAAAGAAAGAAAGAAAAAGAAAAAAGAAAAAAAAAAAAGAAAACCAGCGTCTGGACGCTGGATGTTCACAGCGTCAGAACACTAGAACAGTCCAACGTCACCTGGACTGTTTGAATGGGTCCCCACTCGTGGGACCCACCTTGATGTTTATGTTGTATCCATACCGTCTATCTATTTTCTCATATCATTCTAGGGCCAGGGCCCAAATATGAAGCCGATCAAGATCTTAAGTGGACCGCACCGTATAAAACAGTGGAAATAATGTGTTTACTGTCAGAATTTCTTTGGCCCACGTTAATGTTTCTAGGCCTCCTAACGTACCCAATATAGGGCTCATTGGGCCCACCATGAGATGGCCCAGTTGATGAACGGAGTGGATCACCCTTATGTGGGCCCCACTCGGTCAAAACCCATGAAAAAGAAAAAAAAGAAAAAGAAAAAAAAACAAAGGGGCAAGGCTCTCAACGTCTCTGACGCTGGGAGCACTGGCACGTGGCGTAGCTATCTAGCTACTGGATTGACATCACCAATTTCTATGGGCCCCACCGTGTTGTACGTGATTTATCCACACCGTCCATCCATTTGGGGAGATCATTTTAAGGCATGATCTGAAGAATGAGACAGATCCAAATCTCAAGTGGACCCCACTTGTAAGGAAACAGTGAGGACAGTGACCAGACTGTTGAACCTTCCTACGGCCCACCATGATGATTATTTGAGATCCAACCTGTTCATGAGTTCACACGTGCATGTTAAAGGAGGGAAAGCAAAAATATCAGCTTGATCGAAAGCTCAGTTGGGCCCACCTAAAATGTATGTGCCTTATCTATTCCATCCATATGTCTTTCCAGCTCATTTTAGTGGCTGAGCCCAAAATTTAAGCATATCCAAATGTCAAGTGGACCATGCCACGGGAAATAGTGGGAATAATGATCTCCACCGTTGAAACCTTCCCCGGCCCTACAGTGATGTTATTTGTCATTCAACCTATTCATAAGATCACATAGATATGGATGAAGGAGAAAACAAAAATATCAGTTTGATTCAAAACTCTTGGGGCCCATTTGGGTGCCACACTCCAAGCAGCGTGCTTTGGCACGCTGCCCAGCAGGTGGCCTACCCTGTGGGTCCCACCATGATGCATCTGTTTTATTAATGCCGACCATCTATTATTTCATATTATTTTAGGGCCATGGGCCAGCATAATGGGGTAAATACAAACCTCAAGTGGACAACATTGTAGGAAACAGTGGTCATTGATGCCCACCTTTGAAACCTTCCTTGGGGCCATTGTAATGTTTATTTATCCATCTAACCAAAGGTGATGGGGCCCAACTTTGGGTCCCACCTTGATGAATGTTGGGTATACCTTGTCGTTCTTCTTGGCAGGGGTGTGGGCCCAGTTTTGGGTGGGCCACACGTAGAAAATAAGGGTGATTGACCGCCTACCATTGGAAACTTTACAAGACCCATCTATTATGTTTATTTGCTATTCTTCATGTTCTTAAGTCACCCAGTCATGGGTGGGGTTTCACACGTGTGGTGTGTGGGCCCCACCATGGTGTTTGGTTGCCATCTCACTTGATTAGTGGGAAAGCACAAATATCGGGTTGATCCCAAACTGTTGGGGCCCATTGATGTATGTGGCTTCCCCACTCCTTTGTGCGGTTATCCCCAACCACGGGTCCACCTTGTTATGCATGTGTTCTATCCACGTCAGCCATTGTCCACTATGGTGCGATATGTATGTTGCCCATCGATTAGGACCGCCTTAATTTTGTGCTTGATCCAAACCATCCAAATGAATGGACCCTAGCATGTTATGTACAGGATAGCCTTAGGACCACCTTAGTGTGCGTGTTCGAATGACCGCGTTGTCCATCCCGTGGATCCACATTGATGATTAGTTGTGTAAACCCTTATTGAAAGGTCATATAGATCTGGATGCATGGGAATCCCTAAAGTTCGCTCGATCTAAGTCACAGGGCTACTTTCTTAAACTCACCCTGTTGAACTGTCTTGTTAATTCACTTTGTTAACTCACCATGTTGACCCGCCTTGTCAACCTGCCTTATTGACTCACCTTGTTGACTCACCATGTTGATTGATCCTAGTAACTCAGCTTGTTGTATACTCATATGACTCACCCCTCCTACCCTTGTACCCAACTATTAAAGACCACCATATCGTGTATATCCCATCCACACCGTCCGTTTACCTTTAGGACGAGTGTGGGGCTCATCCTCGACGTTAGTATGTCATGTAGGCCATCCATTATATGGAGCCTATCTTGCAGTATGAGGTTAGACCTGTCGTCCCTTTTTGGACCTCATTGTATTGACCATCTATCTCAGATTACCCTACCATATATGATTCTCTGTCATAACCTATCTATCTTACAACCCGTTCTATGACATTCCTTTTACGGACCATGATTGTGTTTATCTCAACTGTACTACAGGATTATGAGTCTCGGCATGATTTTGGGTATTCTACTCTTGCCGCTCAAGTAGGTTCTATCTTTGATGTGTCGGTAGTGTATTCAATCATTTCTTTCCATTTAAGTTATCGGAATGTTGAAGGTTAATCCACACCGTTTAATTGTTGGACCATCTGTGTTGTTGTATACCATTCATCTCGGGTCTTATCTCTTTATGTTTTGCTTGTGTTATAGTGAATTATCTGTTTATGATGTTTTTAGTATGTCTGTTACCACACGTAGTATTGTTTGGAATACTCATATGTGATCTTTATACTATATGCTTCGACGACCACCATGCATGTGTAATGAGTATGCATCCCGAATCACCATTGTTAGTTGGGGACCACTAGGGTATAAACGCATTCATAAAGCATTCGAGATGTAGTCGCGCAAATGTAATTCACGTGCTCTCTATCGCAAACCTCTCCAATAGGTATGGGACTATTCGAGGACAGGAGTCTATCATCCTGACTTACACTGTATGGTAGGAATAGCTTAGCATACCTTGTAGCCCTTGGTGCGAGATTCCTTGGCTAGCGACATCCCGCACTATGACTCGATCATTCATATGTGTCCCCTCATCTTAATCATATCTCAAATAGGTTGGACTAGATTGCTTTATTGCCATCGTGGTAGATTGACTACTTATTGGCACTCATACTGTATGTTTGGCTCATGCATCATGAATGCTTAGCTCATCTGATTGTCTTGTATCAACCAGCCATAGCAGCCGCGATTGTCGTGCAGTTCATTACCAGTCGACGGTGACATTGTATTTGAGACCCTATAGTTTTATGGTGCTCTTTGGAGACTTGCACGGGCATGTCGTCCCACATTTGTATGCATGGTTTCATTTCGCACCGTCTGCTTGTGCCGCATATAGCATGGTTATTACGTTGCAACCACAGCTCCATCGTGGTTTGCAGAACACCGAAAATATGCGATCTTTAAACTAGATGCCAAAGATGTCCCTGGGTGAAAGTCCCTGATCCCGTTGGTACCAAGGTGGGTGCTCCACTCAAGGACCAGGTGGTTTAATCATACACCAGTATGCCGAATATCAAACGGCGGTGTTTTTCACTGCACGTGGTCAGTTTGGAAGGAGGTCTGACCTAACCTACCGGAAGAGTGTTGGCAAAGTGGGTTGAGTTTGACCATCTGTGAGTAGGTCCGCTATTGCACCAGATAGGCTTTGGCATTCTACTGGTGAGTAGTGAGGTCTGTGAGACCCCGGTGATGTTCCGTTTCAGAGATGGTATAGGTATCAGTGATGTGACTGATGTTCTGTATGGTGTGGGACGGTCCTGACATGGGCGGGTGTGATGTGGGCGGGGCTGTAAGCTTGGGCAAGCTACCAGTTCCGAGTCCTGCATTGCTTAGGCGATCGCGTTATGATTGTTCGTATCTGGACCACTGTACTGAAAGGTGGTGATTTGCATACATGCATTGGATCATTGTATGTGACATTAGGCCCTATAGGCCATTGCATAGTATGAGTATATAGCCTTGGTAGGCTGGTTACCTGTATTGCATGCTTGTATAACTATGGTAGACTGGTTATTCACATCACATGATCGTGTAGCCTAATTAGGCTAAGTTTTGGTTTAGATATCTCATCATGCTTTACTGCTTACTCTGATATTTATCATGCTTGTCATACGCATTGCGCACGCACACACGCACTCACAAAGCTTCGTTCGAAGCTTATGCGCGTTTGTTACGCTGCAGGTTATACCAGAGTGTATCAGCAACGTTGAGTTGGAGTTGGGAGTGCAATAGCAGGAGGTTCCAGATTGTGCACAGTTTTTATATTTACGCATTGTGTATTTACCTTTCAGTACTGTATGTAAACGAAATGACTTAGTGGAAATATTGTGTTCGTCTTTGATGGTACTCATATGGTGATGCTCATGTTTAAAAAAAAAATTCAGACCCTAAAATTCTCCTTGTGGTATCCCAGGATCGGAACCTGGCGTGTGGGGTTAGGATCCGAGATCAGGGTACTACGGAGGCTGCCACCTCTGAATTCGAGTTACAGCGAATGGACGTCGAGAACCGAATTTGGGGCGTAACACTAATTGTCTGTTGGGTTGTCACCAAATGAAAGCTTAAATGAAACTTTACAGGTGAAATTCAGGCAGAGACTGCCAAATGATCAGATACTTAGGGTAATCCAACTAAGGAAATTTTTAAGTTACACACATAACATAGAGGGCACCATGATTTTGGATGGTTTAGATTGATGCACACACATGTCATATGTCAAGAAGGTTTGGACATGGTATGTAACACCCTAGTCTGGCCATGTATGGTACAATTGCTCCTCTTGTAGGTGCAATACTCAAATGTGTCTCCCCACTAACCCATATTTGTCACAGTATGGGACAATTCCTTCACAAGCCGGCGTAATAATAAAAGATATGTGACTTTTCGCAGGCCTAGATTTCTCCAAAGGTAAAACTCTTACTTGACTCCGCAGGCACTGGCATGCCAACAACTGTGGAGATGAATGTCTTCAGGTTCACAAGATTCACACCATCCACTTGGGTGAGCATCACCATGAAAAAATGTGTAAAATCATGCATAAGAGCTCTAATTTTCCAAGTCTGATCCAACTAATTGTCAGGACATTGTATTTTTTAAAAGTCCCATCATTTATGTCAAATAAACGGATTGGATGGCATATACAAATCTTTGCGGGCGGCATGCTCAACTAATGGTGGGTGTCCCATCCAACGCTTCCCTAGGATGTGGCCTACTGATTTTTTGATTGGTCTAATTTTAGGATTCAAGGGTATCTAATGTACCGGGTGTATCTGCGTTGCTAGTAGGCATGGACGTGCTTGGCTACTAATAATCAGGCGGCCCTGGTTCTTTCAATAGACTAGTTTACCAGTAAACTAATGTGGTTCTTTCAATAAACTAATAGTCAAGATGGCATTTTTCACTAAATTAATGCAGTTTTTTGCGTAATTATGCAAATCACCGTCACCGTTGTTGATCAATCGTAGCTGACCATCGATTGGTCACAATAGAAGAGAAACAGTCCAGCGAGTTCAAGCCAAAATTCAACCCGTCTAGCCTCAAATAGCAATCGGTCTTGGATCGGCCACAGTACACCCAGCGAGCAGTCCCTGACCTGTGATCGACCGGTCTTGGGAATACGAAAATTGTCTAGAGACTTCACTGCTTCTAGGTCTGAAATTAGACCGGTCGGCCAATATGGTCGACCTGTCGTGGGACCCTATTTCAGCACAATTTGATGGATCTACCAACAATCTCCACCGAGGCTTCAAATGTTGAATACCATTATTCCTTGTTGCATGTTTCATCTCATCTTCAACATAGTGTCATCGCTTCTCATGCTCCATGCAGTTTTTTCAGTCTTTGCCAATCTCAGAGAAGTTGCACAGAACTTGAACTTCTCTACAGGAACCACCTTGGTCAACATATCCGTCAGATTCACGCTAGTGTGAATCTTCTCCAGAGTCACATCTCCTTCCTCAAGCACCCGTCGGATAAAATAGTGAAGCACATCAATGTGTTTAGTACGAGAGTGATAAGCAAAATTTTTAGTACTAGAGCTATCACAATTAACTAACACGGCCTCCTACTGAAGCCCCAACTGATTCGTCATGCCCCTCAACCAAACAACCTCCTTGAAAGCTTCTATCACCGCCACATACTTCACTTCAGTAGTGAGAAGAGCCACCACCAACTAAAGCTTAGACATATAATAATCTCTCCACCTGCGAACACAAATGAGTAACTAGAAGTCGATGTCCTACAATCTTGTGGACGCTAGCCTTTCCGCGCTCCCAGCCCTCCCTTTCAAATAGGTGGTATGCGCGAATCACTGTTGTGCCACTGACTCGCCTCTTTCTGAAGGCTTTTTCGGTTGTCGTGTTAAACTGGATATGTTTGGATGAGTTCGTATAAGACCAGAGTCACCACTAGCCAGTTACTTCAAATCTATAGTTGGCTAGACCCCGTAGAAACGTTAGAGAAGGAAATCCGAAGATTCCTTCCTCTAAAATGGCTCTTTTTTATCTGCGACCAGAGATTCGAGGTAAGTGATCATGGTTACAGGGTGAGAAGGTCTTGGGCACCCACTCTGCCCGTACCGAAGTACAGTAGTTACTTCACGGAATCTAACTAATACTTGAAAGTCTGAATTAATCCTCGTACATTCTCATGAATGATATGATGCATGAATGTAGGTCTGAACAGTAAGAGTTTCTGATGGGCAAGTTTCCATTAACAGGCAAGCCCAAAGCATACGCTGGAACTGACAGGTGCTTTATGCGAGATACATGATGTGTATTTGATCAATCAGAGTTTCTGATGAGTAAACCCTAGATGAGCCGGCAAGCCTCAAAACAGATACTAAGATCTGATCAAGTGTTTGTAGTGGAATGAAAAGCATAGTAATAAATGTTGCATTTATGTTAGATACAAATGAGATAATGCTGATATAAGAGTAGTTGGATGGACGGAGGTATCCCAAGGATTTGCTTCGAGCGACTAAGAATGGGACTTAGGTAGCTTGGGAGACTTAGACCAAGGTTAAGCTGGGCTGGACCAGGGCTAGACGCTTCTCACTCGGGCTCTCCTTGGTGGAGGAATGGGCTAAAGGGATGGAGATGGACTCAGAACTCTCGGGCTAAAGAGAGGGGAATTGGATGCTGTGAATGAGAAGGGGTAGGGGGTATTTATAAGTTATGGTAAATAAGCTTGGGGGCCACCCGTATGAACACTCTGCTCCAACTTCGGAGCGTACGACCCCCGATCCTAAAGTAGAAAAGCTTGAGGTTCGAGGTTCAGAGCAGCTCCGAAGCCGTGGCTTGGAACTAGGTGAGTTGATTGGGTTTGAAAGATGGACTTACACGGTGAGTTGACTGGGTGCAAGGGATGGACTGACCCAATGAGTTGACTCGGTGATTTGACTCCGCAGGTTGACTCACCAAGTTCGACTTTTTTGGGATTTTTGGACTGGTTTTTCTTATGGATGGTTTTTCGGGCTGGTGTTTAGGGGTAAGTCGACTGGGTTGGGGCTTGAGCTGGGCTATGGATTGGGGCTTACAAGGTGAGTTTGGCTGGGTTTGGACATGAGATTTGGGGTATGGACCTCCATCCATTCAACTATCTCAACCAGCTTTGTAGCTGAAGGTGGGGTGTCTACAGATGCCCCTCTTTGGCAATGGTTGCGTGCAACCGAATGTCAAAGCTAGTGGACACTCCACTTCTGACCTGGTCCTTAGTAATTGTGGTCTGGAATCTTTGCTTGCCTTTGTATCTGAGTTAATTGATTGTCTGGAAATAGATAACTCGCACATACCGCGGGAGTTTGAAGAAAACGTTGCGATTGTCCCTACATGAGCTGCAACTTGGGTACCCAATCACAACCCTTCCGTTTTCGATCGGTACTAACATTAGAAAGGTACAGTAGAGCCTTTGCATCCATTATAGTCTTGATTGGCTCGTTGCTTTCCCAGATTACTCCAGGAGTACTTGTTTCGCTTGACTGTCAAAGTGGTTTGCTACCCTGCATCTGCATGGCCTTATGGGTAACCCACTACTCCGACTTGGACTCAGTCAAGGTACTTCAGGCATCCACGCCTAAGTATGTGTGGGTGAACTTTTTCCACCCAATCTTCTGGTTTTGATACTTAGGTTACAATTCATCGTTTCCACTGTTCAGATGGTTTCTTTGACCGAGCCTTTTGGCTTTCATCTTTTTGTATCTTGGCATTTGGTACGACCATCCTGACACTGGAGTTCAGGCTGACCGTACTTTGAGTGCATTGGATCCGATGGTCCCCGAAAAAATCGCGAGACATCGAATCTTATTTGATTTTGCGTTGGCTCCTACCTGGAGATATATAAGATCTCCTAGTGTCTTGGAGACCGAACGCTCTACTTGAGGAAATATTTTTGGATTTTAAAAAGACCCACTCTGGGGAGTGATACTCCGTGGGGTTTTTATTTGCAAATAGGAATATATAGATAATACTTTTTTTGTCTTTTTTTAAAATGAAATCTGGCTTGCACGCGCCTCCACTAGGGATGCCTGTGGGGTCGTTGGCTAAGTGACTTTTATTTTGAAAGCAGGTAAACATCATGATTGATGCGATGGATGCTGATGCATGTGGATGCATATTTGATGATAGATGCATGATTTGACTCATTCTCTTTCAGTTCAATGATTTTGCTTGGGATGTAGAGAACTTTAAGCTTATTGATTGTAGGGTTTTGATTCCCTGGATATTTTCTTTTCAATGTGGATGTTTGGTCAGTGGGTTAGTCAAGATCCCGACACATGGTCGATCAAGTCAGTATCCCAATATGCTGCTGCATTTGTTATTGGGAATGGATGAAGGAGGTTCTAGGTTGCAACCTCAAGATACTCTTCTAGGGAATGAATGTGATCAGGATGGTGTTTGGTCGCCAATTTTAGTCAAGATTCCAATTTACGAGCGATCGGATCAGTCATCCCAAACTGTGAGGTGAATGAACGGAGTTCGAGACTCCTAAAATGCTTTGCTGGGGGTAGTGACAATTTTTATGATTTTTCATAAATATTTGATTCGAATCTTTACCTGAGTAGTCAGGATGGAGATCAGTTATTGAAAAGAAGGAAAATATTTTTGTGATTTTGTAAATATCTGCTCCTAGTCTCTACCTGAGTGGTCAGGATAAGATCGGTCTTATTGAAAATAAGGGAAATATTTTTGTGACTTTGAAAGCTGATTTTGCAATGTTTTGGTATTTTGTTGGACTTTCTGAAAGGCAGGGAAAGGTATGAAATTTTCATCCACTTCCAGCTTCTACTGCTGGTAAGGCACCCAATCCATTTTACGTCAACGAGCAAGACGAGTCTTACACAGTTAAGTGTCGTAATTTTACATCTTCAGATGAGGGGATTGAGAGAGTTTAGTTAACACACCCACAAAGTTGCCTGTTCCTCATGTGCAATGCACATAGACCACATATCGTTTGATGGACTCCTTCGGCCACAAAATGAACCACATCCTCACATTTTCCTTTACCAATCCAGTTTGGGGTCTTATGCTGCTCACAATTCCGTAAGGGTTCGCTTCACCTCCCAACTGCCTTAATCCCCTTCATGAGTTTTAGGACGGGGTCTCACCTAATTTGCCTTCAGGTTATGGTCACAAAACTTTTAGACCTGAATCTCAAGGGGGCATACCTTTTGAACCAATCATCAATGTCTTCAAGCGCATTAGAGCTAGCTAGTACATGTATAAGAGATCAAAGTCATTCAAAACTTTGGCAGGAGCCCTGATTGTGGGGTCCACCATGATGCTCGTTCCTTACATCCACGCCGTCTAGTCGTGTGGGTGAGTTTTATGTACTACTTGAGAAGTTTTGTAAAAATACAATATTTACAATGGGCTGGAACTATTGTAGTATTAACTCATTATAAAAGGAACAATTTTTTACAATGTATAAAGACCGCTGTAAAAACTTTGTATTTATAACATACAAAAACAGTTGTAAATATTATAATCACAATAGTTCTTAAAGCTCGACGTAACAAATAACAGATTTTACAACTAACCAGCACCTAATCGTTGTAGAAGCATTTTATTTACAATAGGCATGTTATGCCCGTTGTAAAAAGTACTATTTTACCACGGTTGTGGGTGTTCTGTTGTAAAAAACCCGTTGTAAAAAGGCTTATTTTCTTGTAGTGTCAACAACGACTTCTAAATCATGGTCATCTATCACAGTGCGTTCAATACGAATATGATCGCGGGGTTCTCCCCACCTTGGCCCTTACCTATTTAAAGAACTCCGAACACTCGTATGATCAAGTGTCAGCCATGTCCGGAACAGGTTGGGAAAGAAAGCCCCCGAGAAATTAATCTCAGTGTAGTTTAAGTTCTTCGGGCCACTAGGGATAGATTTGTGTAATTAAAATTGATGGTAAATCTCTTATTTTTTTTTCTTTTTTTTTAAGAAAGGTTCAGACTTTGACTCGAGTTTTCGAGATTGGTACTGGCTTTTAAGGAAAGGTTAAAATCTTTTTGGTATTTTTGAAATGATCCTGGCTATCAAACCTCGACCTGAAGGGCCGAGATTAAGGCCGATTTTTTGTTGAAAGCAGGAAAGTCCCCCGATAAGTTAATCCCAGTGTAGTTTAAGGTCTTCGGACCAAAACTATGTAAATATTGAAAATACATTCTTTTTGTGATTTTTTAAAAGATTCAGACTATTGGACCTTGATCCGAGCGGTCGAGGTCGACGCTGGTTTTTATTTGAAAGCGGAAAAGTCCCTCGAGAAGTTAATCTCAGTGTAGTTTTAGGTCTTCGGACCCTGGTATATACAAGCGAGGTTGGAAATGTATTTTTTGTATTTTTTGAAAAATGTCTTGAGTCATCGGATCTTGATTTAGATGATCAAGACAGATACCGGTTTTTATTAAAAATCTCTTGGGATTTTGACCCCGACGTAGTTTAAGGTCTTTGGACCACGGGTTTGTATGTGAGATTGGAAATGAAATTTTTTATGATTTTAGAAAAAGGTCCAGAGTCATCGGATCTTGATTTGGATGATCAAAACCGATGCCGGCTTTTATTAAAAATCCCTTAGGATTTTGATCCTGACATAGTTTTAGATCTAGATACTGAAAAGACATACTAAAAAGACATTCTTTTTGTACTTTTCTCGAAATGATCCAGGTCATCAGATTTTGGATCGAGCAGTCGAGATCGATGCCGATTTTTATTAAGAATCTCTTGGGATCTTGATCCCGATGTAGTTTAAGGTCTTTGGACCAAAACTATGTACAAGCGATTGGAAAGTAATATTGGAAATTTTCAGTGTTTTCTGAAAATGATTCAAGTCATCAGGTCATGACTTTGGATGGTTGAGATCAATGTTTGACCAAGCCAATTCTTTTTTCTTTCTTTTGAAAATCCCACAGAGCTTTTTCCACATCATCTTCTAACATCTCCTTAATTTCTCACAAGATGAGATTTTGGTAAGATTCCTTTCTCTTTTTCTCATTCTTCTCTTCCATCACTTCATTCTTACATGGAGGACCAAGATTCGCTTGCAACTACTCTTCCCAAGGGGGAGTTCTTCCTAAGGAGAGAGAGGGAGGGGTCATTTTAGCTTGATGGGAGGGCAGTTGGCCCCTTAGGTGCCACCCAAGCCTCTTCTACCCACTAGTTTTTCCAGTGATCTGGATAATGGGGTGCCCTCCACTTTTCTATATAACACGGGGCACCCCTTACACTTCCAGTGTGCAATCTCTCTCTCTCTTCTTTCTCACTCTCTTTCTTTCTTTCCTTTTGGTGGCTCTTTTGCTCTTTTAAGTGGTGAAGCTTTGATGGAGTTTGGGACAACAAGGTGGTCCCCCTTTGGTGAGTGGTGAAGGTATGGACCACTCCTTTATTTCATTTCATTGCTTTCCTTTCCATTCTTTCTTCTCATGCTCATTTTCTTTTCTTCATGTGGGTACTTTAAGAGAGTTAAGGTGGCCCATGCTTTTTTTTGTCTTTTCCACTTTTCAAACTCTACCCAAGGTGTGCATGGAGAGGGACATTTTAAGCTTCATCTTATTCTTTTTCTCTTTCATACTCCCTCCATGTGCATGTAAAGGGTAATTTTGCTATGTCCATCAAGTGTGTATGATAAAATGTCATATTTTCTTTCATGGGAGTTGGTCTTTATATGTGTATCAAATGGGCTCAAAGTGAAGTTATGGCCCTTGGTGTATTTGATGGGCCCAATACTTCATTTTGGGCTCCCTCATGCCCTCCTTTTCTTTTCATGTCTTTCTTTAATGCTTTCTCCTCTATTTCATCTTCTTTTTAAGGTTTGGGCCTATGAGATTGGTAGGGCCCACCTCAAGTTTTGGGCTCACAATGCTCATTTTGGATGGCCCCTTCTTTCTTCATATGTGTATGGACAAAAGTGAGTAGCCCATTCTTCACTTGGATCTCAAGTGGGCTAGATTTTCTAGTTGGGCCTTTATGGACAAATGACCTAATTCTTCCACCATCTTTTGATTATGATGTACATCCTTGGTCTCATTTCCTTGTGCATAAGATGTGGTGTTTGTTTTTTTTTTTTTTTTGGAATTTCTTCACATAGATGGCATTACAAGAAATTACATCTTTGCCGATGACATCATTCGTCAGTAATGGATAATTTTTCATCGGTAATGACTTTTACTGATGAAATTTCTCATCGTTAAATTCATCGTAAAAAGAGCGTAGCTGAAGGTTTTTCCTGACGAAATTTCACTTCGTCGGCATTGATAAAACAAATACCGACGAATAAAGTCGTCCGTAAAACATGAAAGTTTTGGTAGGAAAAAATCATGTGTTTCATCGGTAAACACATCTTTTACCAACAAAACTTTTCGTCGGTAATACTTTACATTTACTACATCACCGACGAAATAATTCGTCTGTAAAAGCTGTGTTATCATTGAAATTGTTCTTCGGAAAAAGATAATACCGACGAAATAATTTGTTGGTATAATTAATACATATATTTTGTACCAATGAAATCCTTTGTCGGTATAAGACTATTACCTACGAAATATTTCGTTGGTAATAGTTGGTTTCTTCCCGGTTTCATTTGTTTTCAAAATTCAGGGAAAATTCTTGATATACACCTGTAAAATACACCTATTACAATACATTTTCATCCTATTCACATCCACATCCATCCAAACATAAACCCACATCCATCCAAACACAAACCCACATCCATCCAACACATAAACGCACATCCATCCACACATCCATAAACATAAAATGAAATAAATAATACAAACATGTAACTATCAATATGAAGTAAATAAAAAAATCATGAAGATGAAGGCGGAGGTGGCGGGGCATCGGTGCCAAAGCGTGCAGCGAGAGCCTAAAACATCTCCTACATCCGACGCTCATGCTTCACCCGTAACTCCTCGATCCTCCTCTCCTGCTCCTCCAGTCGCCTCTCCTCCTCCTCTCTCCGCCTCTGCTCCCCCTCCTCCCTACGCCTCTGCTCCTCTTCCGTCTGCCTCTCCAGCTACTCTTTGATCTCATCGACGATGACCCGTAGCTGCTGAACCTCTCTCTCTACGATATCAGCTTGGCGTAGGGCGCTCTCACCAGCGACGGATCGACTGGAGCCAGCTCTAGCGGGTGCCATAAGCTTGACACCATGGCCAAGCCCACGCACATATCCAGAACGGGTGCCAAGCACCTCACTTAGGATTTCTGGCTCACTCCACTGACTACCATCGGGAGTGGGCTGACTGCGTATGGTGTCCATCACCGCCTGTAATAAAAACATATGAATTTTTATAACGAATGACATGAATGATATTATTATAAATCAATGCAATTAAATTTTATAATGTAAGGATTTTTACCCAATGCTCACTGGCTTTAGGATGAACCCAAGATCCCGTCACCTGCCGATAGTGAGTCCCTCTGTAGAGGTTTACTGGTCCAGGCTCCTAGCCGGTGACGGAATCTCGTTACGGAATCGAAAGGAAAGTAGACTTATTATAAATGCATGGAAATAATATATCAACATAATAATCACCAGTAATTTCTTACCATGTCGTAAAGATGTCGTACAAATGACTTTGAACCAGCTATGTGGTTCACTTGTAACTTTTTCCTGTTCGCAGAATTTATTCTACTCCTCTTCTGAACACATTATTCATAATACATTGTTATTAATTGTGAATTTAATTGTTACCTTAAGATATCGTAAATATGTAAATATTACCTGAAAAGCCTTAGATGAAAATCTCTCGCAGAGTATCCGCCAGTTGTTTATAGTCACGTGCGGTGGTGAGGACAGTGCGGCCTCATCGTGCGTCCTGCACTATTTGTACCACTGGTGTAACTCTTCACAGTACTCCTTGAACTGCTCCCTGATCATGTCATTGACGACATGGGAAATGTAAGGAACACTTAAGTCTAAGAAAAATTTATCCTGCAGTTTCGTAAATAATAGATGTAGGCAATAAACTTATTAAGAAAATCATTTAACCGTAATTGAACTTTCACAAAAGAAAATTTTAATTTACTAAAATTTACCTGAAGGCGCTGACGGATGAGCTGCCGCACATCATCTGTCACGTCTGTCCAACGGGGGTGGTGGCGGGGATCAGAGATCGGCATAGGACACCGACCTCAGACGTAAATAGCCTGGCATTGTCCCTAACAAGTCTAAGGCAGTCCTGTGGGACCTCTACCGTTACCCTACCCTCACATGTTAGTCTCTCTAAAACTAACCCACGTGTGGGTCCACGTCCTCGTCGACTGGTCGAAGATGCTGTCGCAAAAGAAATATGTAAGTAACAACATAAACAGAATTCACTAAATAAATATATGTCTAAACTTACATGCAGTCCCCGGTGTATGCTCAACTAAAGGATCAAACGCTTGTGATGCACCATGCGAAGTCAATCCTATCTGCGTCGCATCACGGGTGGAAGGGGTAGATCCAGTGCGAGAACGACCTAATCTCCCACCTAGTGCCCTGACTGAATATGTCCGAAATACAAACTTATAAATTTAAACAATGTCAATATAAGTTTATGAACATCAATATAATAAATAAATTAAACTTTACAGTCCAAGTGGAATATACTAAAAAATTATACAAGTAATGTTCATGGTAGAATGAATTTGTGCTTATGCTTAGAGAGATGATTAAAATATGATTAGACCATGACACTATAATGCAAGCAAAATATAATAAAATCGTAAACATTCTAGTAAAAGTTGAAAATTCCATTACACATTGTCATTCTATATTAAATACATGTTTTTCATTGTAATACGAAACAACTTTGGATCAATTATCTGAAGTACTCCCTACCTAAGTTATCGTATGCTGCAGAAGTATATGTCAAGCTGTATGAAGCACTTGACATTGTTACAGCTAACATGCCAGTCACAATAGGAGAAATCTGATCTCTCGGGACTCCATTCAAATGTGCAAGTGACAATGTCGCATCTTTCATATGAAGTTTCCCGCGGTTATATTCCTCCATCAGGTTCGACATTTCTTTGAGATTGTATAATCTTTCATTTGAGTCATCGTCGATATATTCCTCCCCACATTTATCGACCAGACCAGGTATCTCTTTGGCCCTACCAGAAGAAGATAGGGCCGGAAAGTCTATCCGCAACAGCCGATGCAGTATGCTGCGTGCTTCCACTACGCTCAGATTTGAGGAGGACATGATCAGAAAGTGACTCAACTACAAATGTGGATTATAAACAAGTCAATTCAAGGAATAAATCATGACTTGTAAAACATATATACATGTAATAATCAAATTATTCGAATTGAAAAATGACATGTAAATCCTGTGTACGTTAATAATCGCCGTCTGTATCATTATCGCTCAGGACTATTTCTTCTTCACCATCATTATCGTTGATCAATATTTCCTCTTCCTCGTCTACAACGTCGTCATCAATGAAGGCGCTATCATCTGTAATAATGTCATGTATGATTGAGGCATCAACATGATCAGGTGTCACATCATCTCTATTCAATTGCACCATATCAATATCAACATTTGAATCATTCCATCTATCCCCAGATGGCATGTCTTCTTGATATACTTGTTCAACCCTAGACGTTCCACTTCTCCTGTCCTCGCTATCTTCAACGTCCAGTTTGGGAATGTCAAATATGTTCCTGGGCTTTATTTTCTGTACAATGTGCCAAGAGCCGCTTAACTTGGTGTCAGTGAGGTAGAATACTTATTTGGCTTGACTGGCTATGACAAATAGGTCGTCCTTAAACCACTTCTGAGATAAGTTTACGCTCGTAAAGTAGTCATTAGTCTGCATTCCCAACTTCTTATTTCCAATGTACCACTAATCGCATTTAAATAAGTACACTCGCTTTCTCATACAATAACTCAGCTCAATAATATCCGTCAAAATGCCATAAAAGTCAATTTTTACCTCCTCATGCATTCCCTTCACAACCACCCTACTATTTTGTATGGTCCTATTCTTCTCACGCCCTTCAATGTGGAACCGAATCCCGTTTACAATACAACATGTATATCTAGATACATGTCTATCAGGGCCACACACCAATGAGTAGAGTGCATCAGACACATCCGGAGAGTTGCTAGCACGCAACGTCTTCATCTATTATCACGTACAGAATATAATTATTTATGGATTTGAGATTAGGTTTAAATATTGTGCAATACAACAAAATTGTAAGTGTGGTGAGATACAAGGTGAGTTAATCTTACACGTTTTGTGAACCATTTTGGAAACTGATCCTAATGCATTCGATCATAATTTGTAGGGTATTGGGACTTCATCTGCTCAATGTGTTTGCTACACATAATTGGCACGTCATCAACAAGAAGTATTAATATCATCGTATATAGATATACAATTATCGAGTGAAGACTTACTCTAAGTACGACTCTATTTCTTCACAATTATGCAACACGTACCAACGCGCCTTTGCTGGATCCCCAAGGTCCATATCCTGAAACGTCGGCGATCCTAAACCAGACGTTATATACGAATACAGATATGAGTCCTTGTTCATGCTCCTGCCCTTCATCGGCATTCTGACATTCTCAGTTGAATCTAGTCTCTATGCCATGAAGATACATGGAGCAAAATGTCAGGCACTCATTATCAATGTACGCCTCAGCAATGGATCTCTGTGGACGTGCCTTATTCCTCACATATCGTTTTACTGTGTGAAGGTATCTGTATACAAAACCACTATGTTATACGCATGAAAACATGGATATATGTAGTTTATGGGATGAATAAAATTTTTAATATGTTCTATCACCTTTCGATCGGATACATCCAACGATATTGTACTGGGCCTGTAAGCTTCGCTTCGTACGGTAAGTGAATCGCTAGGTGTACCATGACATCGAAAAACACGGGTGGAAATATTCTTTCAAGTTTGCAAATGATTACGACAATGTCCCTCTCCAGTTGTTTAATAACCTCTACATTCAACGATTTCGAACACAAATCTTTAAAGAATATCCTCAACTCAATCAGTGCAGCACTAATATCCTTGCTAAGGAATCCACGAATCACAACTGGTAGTAGACGTTGCAGAAGGACGTGACAGTCATGAATTTTCATTCCTGTTACCTTACAGTCTGTAATGTTTACGCGCCGAGAGATATTCGACGCATACCCATCGGGAAACTTCACCGATCTTAACCATCCACATAAACATTTTTTCTCTAATTTTGTCAATGTGTAGTAGGCTGTTGGTATAGTGTTCGCTCGCCTCAAGTGTAAGGCTGCGATGTAGTAATAAATCTCGGTAAGACCGAGGTCGATCCACTGGGAAAGAGGTAAACAATTCCAACTAATCTAATAACTAGAATCTAAGAAGTTTAGGAAAATAGTTTTTCATATGAAATAGGAAAATTTTGAAAATAAGAAGAACTAGAGCATCAAGGATGCACTTATAGTAGTCCAATGCCAATCCATTCATCCAAGCACAACACAATTAGAATCAAAGTCCTATCTCTCTTCTAATTGGAAGATATAACATTCAAGCATAAATAGTTCCACTTAAATCTGGAAATCAGATTTCTAGTTCTAATGAAGCACATAGAACTTGAACTTATAGCCTTCGGAGTAACAGCCATGCCAAGAGACTATGGCATGCTCAAGGGTTACTACAATTCGAATTCAAACAACCTAGTCATGGTAATCTCAGAGAATTGTAAAGAACTCATGTCTGGAGTACACAAACTCTCACACAACTTCTAAAAAACCAAACTTTATTCAAACTAAAACTTGAAAATTCATAAATAAGTAAAGGGTACTGTTGGGGTCCCAAAATGTAAGGGCCCTCAAAACAAGCAAAATGGCCAGACACCTCCAAAGGAAACCCGCAAAACGGAGATCTACAAAAATCCCCTTAGCCAATTTTGGCTAAAATCTCCAACGGGCCCCGAGAATCACTGCGATCGAGACCACCCGAAATCAAACCCATAACTTCATTATGATTTATGATGAACAGTGCATGTGATCGTATGATCCAACGGGCCCCACAAACTCATTAGAATTCCAAACCCAATTTGGAACGTCCAAAAGTCCGTCCACACACCCATAAAATCGAACCCCCAAGCACCCGAAAAATTAGCAAAAATAAAAATTGTTTTAGAGGTGTTTTGATGTCCCACGCACCCCAAAAATGGGTCCACACACCCTTAAATTTGACACATTTCATGATTTTCATTTAAAGGCGTTTTGGTGTCACACGCACCCTAAAAATAGGCCCATACGCCCTTAAATTCCACACATTTCAGGACTTGGATTAAAGGTGTTTTGGTGTCCCACGCACCCAAAAATAGGCCCACGTGCCCTAAAATTCCACACATTTCAGGATTTAGATTAAAAGTGTTTTGGTGTCCCACGCACCCAAAAAATAAGGTCCCACACACCCAAAAAATCAGATATTTGTAGAACCTATTTTTGGGTGCGTCGGATCTCTGCACGTCAATTTTCAGGTGCGTTAGGGGTATTTTAGGGGTGCGTGGCACGTGACAGCCCCTCATTGGTGGAGTTTCGGTATCTTCAGGTATAAATACCCCATCCAACTATTCATTTCTACGTTTTCAGAGAGAGAGAGAGAGAGAGAGAGAGAGAGAGCTACCATCCTCTGGGTATTCGAGATCCCTACCGGAAAACCCTCGCCGGAATACTTTTTCGATCCCCGGAAACCCTTCCCGGTCGTCGGAATACCTTACCGATTGCCAACATTTTCCACCGCAGGTCTGAATTCTGAGAAATCACAAGTGTGGGCACGCATCTATAAATTCGGTCCCACGCACCTAAAAATTGTCCCACGCGCCCATAAATTAGCGTCCCACGCGCCCGTTAATTCGACATGAATCAGACAAGTGCGTCGGACTCCCACGCATCCAAAAATGACCTACGCACCCATAAATTTGGGTCCCACGCGTCCATAAATTTGACGAAATCCAGATCAACATATTCGGTCCCACTCACCCGAAAAATGCCAACACGCACCCCTAAATTTAACAAAAATCAGGCATTTAATTTAAAGGTGCGTTGGAGCCTACGCACCCATAAATTAAGTCCCACGCACCCAAAAAATTAGCCAATTACAGAACATGTTCACGGGTGCACCGGACTCAATTTTAAGTGTTTTCTGAAATTGCTGTTTTACCGCTTATAGAGATACTCGGAGATATGTCTAAGGACCTAGAGGGGGGGGGGGGGGGGGGGGTGATTAGGACCTTTTCAAAATCTTTTCGCCTACTAACATATTTGATCAAATAAAACAAAGTAAGCAATAACACTTAGGCTTCCAAGTCAAAGTGGGTCCAATCACAAGACTAGCATATGGTTAATCAATAAGCAATCCTAGTCTAAAGCATGCATAGGGAAATAAATGATTCAACTAATCAAGATCCTAACCTATGCAACTTGTGTAGACTTATGAGAGTGGATCAATGAGCTCAAGTCTACACAACTAGTGAAAGTACATCTTGTGTGTGGATGAGTCTAGTTAGTGCCTAGCATACATTCTTACCAAGCATTCATAATTAGACAATTAAACTAACAATGCTAAGATATAGATGTGCTCAAGAACAACCACAAACACAAGGATGTATAGTGGGTTTACTCCACTCCCGGTTCAAGTACTCAACCCCTTTGAGCACACCGGCATTCACTATCGGAGGTTTTAAATGAGGTTCACCTCTCAACCTTTACACGGAGGTTTTACCGGTTCACCTCTCAACCATAACCGGATTTTTAGACATAGGCTAACTCTCAACCCAACGCACGTTTACTCCCATGTCGGAGGCTCCCCCTTGGAGACTTAGTTTAGGCCCGGCTAACGGGCCAAGGAACGGCTAACGTCTATTCAACTCCCCAAGTGTAGGGTTGCGAAGTAGTAATAATTCGGAAAGACCAAGTATCGTTCCCATAGAGATTTATGAATGGGTATTCTCAGATTTTGTCCAAAACAACTAATAATTAAGATCCTATTAAGAACTAAAGCTGGAAAATAGCAATTTGGGTTTAAACAGTGAATGTGTAAGGTAATTTCAATTTAAAAAGGCACTAGAGCGCCAAGGATCCACTTTTGATAAGTTTCAATGCATCAACACAACTAGGTCTCTCATAACTCAATCGGAATCGAATTCATATCTCTATCCGATCGGAATATAGAGCAGTTCAATCAGCAATTATCCAAAACAAGTACGCATCACAAAACATAGCAAACTAGTTTTGGTGGGATTTGAGCTTTCTCTCCCTTTTTGTTAGCAATTGACAAACTATTCTCTCCCCCTTAATGATATACCAATAAGATTAAGGTAAGAGTAGATAGTATGTCGCAGTTATAACTATAAGCACATGTTAACAAGGAAAGTATGGGGTGCATGACTCAGAAAACCATGGAGCATGCTAAGGAACATGATTAACAAGAAAATGTAACTATCTAAGCATAGTTAATCATGCATAATTGGTCAAAGATATACATTTGTAATAAAAGCACAAAGGGCTTATAGCCCAATCAACCAACCTCCCCTATTGGTATATCAAGACCAATACAAAGCAAAGATTAGCATATAATGAAGCATAAAACTCAAGATGATTAGCTAATCTAAGCATGATGATAATCTAGCAAGCAAATGAATCAAATAAAAGCAAGGCTAAATTATCGAATATGGGCGAATGAGGCTTGAATCCTCTGATTTGCCCATACACACAGGAATGAGGCTGAAATCCTCAGTTTTCCTATATAAGCATATCTAGCTACCCTTACTGACCATGTTTAGTTTGATTAGCCAAAGGGTAACTAAATTCCTCAACACCCTCATAGAATGTAGCATGAGGTGAGGGGTTGGGAACTCCTTCTTCTCCTAGAAGGGATAGCGGTTGGGATCCCCTCTTAGATAAGCTGGTAGAGGGGTTGTGGTGGAGGCCGAGAGAGCAAGATCTTTATGTTGGGTCTCATCACAAGCGGAGTCACCAGATTCGGACTCCTTCGTATTATCCCAAGTGGCAGCCATTGCCTTTTTACCTTTTGGTTTAGGCCCTTCCGGACATTCCAGGGCAATATGGCCACGACGACCGCAACCGTAACAACGGACGGATGAAGGTATGGATGATTTTCCTTTATGTTTATCACCCTTCTTGTCCTTCTTGTCACGGCTATTCCCTCTATCAAATTTGAGGAATCTCTTGAATTTTTTGTTTAATTTCTCTTCCTCATCATCCTCATCATCACTATCTTCCTCCGACTCACTCTTAATTTTCTTATGCTTGTGAGAGGACTTAAGAGCGATGCTTTTCTTTCTAGAGGGGGCCTTAAAGCCTAGTTCAAAAGTTTCTAGAGAACTGATGAGTTCTTCAACTTTCATGGTATTTAGATGTTGAACCTCCAATTTATACATTGCATTGCCCTCTACATGACATGGTTTGCATGATTTTCATGATTTAAAGGCCCATCTAACACATGTTTTGTGATTATAGGGATGAGAGCGGACTTCATTCAATTAAGGACCAAAAGAATGCCTTTAGAGCCATTGGATGAAGGTTGAAAGAGGACCAAAGAAAGAAGAAAGCAAGGAGAAGAGAAAGAAGAAGAAAGAGGAGAAAAGAAAGGAAGAAAAATGGAATTGAAGAAGGACCGACCGGTCTTGACCGGTCGGCCATTGTTCGCTCGCCTCAAGTGTAAGGCTGCGATGTAGTAATAAATCTCGATAAGACTGAGGTCGATCCACAGGGAAAGAAGTAAACAATTCCAAGTACTCTAATAACTAGAATCTAAGAAGTTTAAGAGAGTAGTTTTTCACATGAAATAGAAAAATCTGAAAATAAGAAGAACTAGAGCATCAAGGATCCACTTGTAGTGGTCTAATGCCAATCCATTCATCCAAGTACAACACAATTAGAATCAAAGTCCTATCTCTCATCTAATTGGAAGATATAACATTCAAGCACAAACAATCCCACTTAAATCTGGAAATTAGATTTCTAGTTCTAATGAAGCACATAGAACTTGAATGTAGCCTTCGGAGTAACAGCCATGCCTATGGACTATGGCATGCTCAAGGGTTACTACAATTCTAATTCAAACAACCCAATCATGGTAATCTTAGAGAATTGCAAGGAACTCATGTCCAGAGCACACAAACTCTCACAAAACTTCTAAAAAACCAAACTTTATTCAAACTAGAACTTCAAAATCCAAAATTAAGAAAAGGGTACTTGAAATAAAAGAATTAAAGCATTGGAACCAACTACAAATTTCACCTCTAGCTCTAGCTAAGAGGTTAGCTAAGGAAAAGCATATTAAAACTAGAACTAGAACTAAGAAAAGGAAGAAAAACTAGCTGGAGGAGGCTAGGAAGCCTCCTATGACTTGAACTCCTTGCTTCCCACGTCCTTGGTTGATTTGGAATAGAAGAGAGCACCTCCTTTTATAGTGCAGCAATAGTACAGCAACATAGCAGAATTTGTTTCGCTTGGTACGGCTTAACCAATGGTCGGATTGCCTTCAAATTTCGTTTGTAGCTTCCTTGTAATGTGATCTTGCTCATATATGATTTAGATTTCCAAGATTATCCTCTGAATGGGCCCACCAATCACATCACCGACCGCCTCTCAAAATCGCGCACTTCGGGTACCTTCAGAACCAGTCATCTTGCTTTCAACGCCCCGGAGTGTACAGAGGTCGGATTGATCTCAAATTTTGAACATTGGTAGAAAACTTCCTCCTCTACATAATGGAAAGATTAGATTGTCCAAAACAATCCCAGAATGTGGTCCGAAAATTAGAACACTTAGGGCTTTTATAAACTCTGCGCAGTTGGATCTTTCTGGATGGTCCATCTTTCTTCAACCGGTACGATCAAACCACACATCCTTTTGATCTGAAACTTTTGTGATTATTCATATATGGATGTGGTCTAAAAGATGGTCAAATTAGATTCTTCATATCATCAATGATGAGTCCTCTGGACCGACCCAGAGTTGAACAGCGAAATCTGGAACTTTCTGGACAGTTCGTATTGTTTTAGCCACCACGGTCAATCCGTAGCTCCGATCGACACAAAACCACTTGGGTTAGTTCGGCGTCGAGCTCCTCTTCGACATGGATGCGTTGGATTTCCAAATATCATCAAAATAGGCCCAGAAAACTGGTTAGAAAAATTAGACACGGGAATACCTTGCTGCCTGAAATCTGAAAGACTGAAAGTGCATGGCCGACCGGTCACGACCGGTCGGACAGGGCTGGCCGACCGGTCATGACCGGTCAGACAAAGCTGGCCTTGTTCCAGGGAGTGCATCCGACCGGTCATGACCGGTCGGGCCTTCTTGGCCGACCGGTCTTGACCGGTCGGACCCAGTTTTGCTTGTTTTTCTTCTTTCTTTTCTTCTCTCCTTCCTCTCTCTTTGCTTTCTTCTTTCTTTGGTCCACCTTGGGCCTTCATTAAAGGCTCCAAATGGCCCCTTTTTGATTTCTAATTGAGTGAAGTCCGCTCTCATCCCTACAATCACAAAACATGCATTAGATGGGCCTTTTAATCATGAAAACCATGCATACCATGTCATGTAGTGGGCAATGCAATGTATAAATTGGAGGTTCAACACACCCCCCAACCAGCTTTTTGCTAGTCCCGAGCAAAACATGCGTGAATAAGTTCAAACTTCCAAACCCAACTCTCTTTCAGAAACCATGTTTCTATCCATTTCAAGATATACAAGTATAAAATTTGGAGAAATTAGGTGATAGAAGCTGAAATCTTGGACTCTCAAAACATAATAAGTGTCTACATGAAATTCCCACTGATTGATTGATAAATAGAAGAGCTCGAACAAATTCAACCTTGTGTGCATAGTGAAAGTTCATCTCATGAGTTTCTGGGATTATCTTCTTCATAGATTAAGTAAACCATGGATTTTAAGGTGCACAGAGCAACAACAAGCCTATGACAGGAATTTGCCTTACCGTCCTTCCGACGGCTTTCACACTACGTCCCATTTCCGGCTTTGGTTACGGTTCGACCATCCCCCGGTTGGTAATAGGTAGCCCTTTTCGGAATTTTCCACCATTTTTCCTTCATTCCCGATTTCATCCTTTCTTTCCTTTTTCTTTTAAAATTAGATAGGATTTTTAAAAATCCATATCTTTCATTATTTTCCCATGGACAAGGATGGACAAAATACCCTGGCTTGGTTTCTCAACACCTTTATATCAAAGTCTAGCTAATCCACAAATCACATAAACCTTTCAACTCATGAAAATCGTGTAATGTGAACTTGGTGTGAAGGTGTTCAAATTTTCTATCTATCACAACAATAGGGGAACTAACATATAAAACTATTATGTTGGGAGAAATTCAAGACTTACAACATCACACACTTCGTATCTCCTCTTCTTATACTCATATCATCTCGAATGCATGGAAATAAGGTTTTCTAAAAGAGTTTTGAAATTTTAAAAAATTCGAAAAAATTTGCGCATGTGAGGCTCGAAATGTTGCAACATGCTAGATGAGGAATCATCTCACCCCCCAACCAAATCTTGCATTGTCCTCAAGGTAAAAAGATATGCAATTAGCATGAACATGAGAGCAATGGTAAAATATGAGAGAGTAAGAACAATAGTACCTGAGATAGCAAGTTGATCAATTCTAGCATCTTTCATTGTCTCGATGAGACTTATTCAATCCTAATTGCAGAAAAATAAATCCTAACCTACCTACCTACCTTTGATTAGTCCGATCAACTACATGATCAAAGTTGAGCAGGATCTTCATGAATTTCAATAAATTTCTCATGAGGACCATCCAAAGTCCTGCTCGACAGTAAACATGTGTGCTTCTTATCATTGAAGTCCAATCGTATTGTGCACCACATGCATAAAAGGAGGAGATAAGAGCAGCAAAAAGATATCTCCTCAAATTCTGATTTGGGTTATGATTGATTAAAAATGGGTCATCCCAATCAGAATTTTCAATGGGCTGAAGGACCCATGATAATGGAGAGACATTCATCAAGTTTTCATTAGTTAAAGTTGTCTCCTCCACAAATTCAGAATTATATGGTGCTTCCACAAACAATGGTAAAGAGTGTAAAATAGTGGAATGGTGTTCTTCAGGCACCGACACCGTGTCTAACAAAATGTCCAACTCCTTAATCATCTCATCATCAAGATCATAAGATTGGGCCAAGTATTCCTCTAGGAAATCGAGATAGTTGGATGAAGGATCATGATCTTGCTTGAGTGAGTGCAAAAATTCAGTTTCGATGGTGAGGGACTCTCCCTTCATGGAGTGGAATTCTTCCAAACTAGGTTCTCCATAACTAGTATGAGGCACCGAGTCGGAAGTATGCAAGGCTTTAACAATCTCTTGAATAATGGGGTCGTTTGAATTTTCAAAGTGAGCCAAGCATTCGGCCAAAGAATCTGAATTTTCACTCATGGGAGTCTCATTCTCCACATTAAAATTAAACATGACACGTTGGTGGAGTGACTCAAAAATATCAACTTCGGCCGTCTCTCTAGCATGCATATCCTCTGGAGACTCATAATCATTATGCCCTTGGGAAAAAGAAACCATAGGTTCATAACCATTCACCAAACCCTCATTGTAGGCAACCCCACTACCACTTTCAAATTTTATGGATTCCTCGGGTTCGTCAACCGTCATTGAAATCTCTTCATCATTAAGTTCAAAGCATCCAAAAGAGATAGTGGACTCACCATAATTGATGATGACATTGGGATCATCGAAATCAATCTCCTTTAAAAGTCTATCCATTAAATCCAAAGAAGGTGGGACTTGGATAGCCTCATCCTCCTCATTGTTGGGGATTGATTCGGTGTTCCCAATGTTGGGTTTAATATTTTGAGATGGCGAGAGGTTCTGTATGTATTACTCAGTTGTTTCCATAAACTCTCGCAGCACATCCTCAAGAGTTCGCGTCGGTTGTGGCTCATGAGAAAGAAACTCTTGAGGATAGTTGTTGGCATCCATGGTTGGTTCCTCCCTTGAACAAGGAGAATGGTGGTTTTCCCAATTAAGACCGTACGCATTGTAGGATGAAAAGTTATATGATGGTTGATAGGCATATCCATACAAGTAATCACGCATTGTCTTAACCAGTTGGCTACTATTCACCTGTTCCTTTTGTTGTTGCACACCTCTTACCATAACCGGTGGAACACTCATGTTATTTTCAATCCGGTAATCACGTAATGTTTTTCCAGGATGATTATCCAATTTTGCTTCGTTCCGGTATTCCCCCATCGTCTTACGTCGTGTCTCAATATGTGTATTGTTTTCATTAATGTAATCACGCATCGTCTTACGTGGGGCGGTAGTGGAGGTTGATTGAATCTTAGAAAAATACTTATGCTTATAATGGTTCCAATCATAAAGACTTTCAATTTCATGGTTTGACATCTTATCTTCCAAAAGATGCTTATATGCACCATTCGTCCAATCATACATGATGAAATTTTAAGAAATTGAAAACTACCCTAATATAAAAAAAAAGAACAAAAAGAAGGGATACACGCTGGACAAATTGAAGAAGGACCGACCGGTCTTGACCGGTCGGCCATGCACGCTGGACAACTTGAAGAGGGACCGACCGGTCTTGAGCGGTCAGCTACACTCGCAGGACTATTGGACAGGTCAGTCCGACCAGTCATGACCGGTCGACTGTACTCCCTGGATTGTTAAAAGGCCAGTCCGACCAGTCACGACCGGTCGGCTATGAAGAGAAACGGTAGTTTCTAAAACGGGATTCCGATTTTTGCTGCACAGTGCTTAACCTTACGCGGATTCTGGATGTTTCCAACGCAAGGGAGCTTTCTTACTATAAAAGGACACCTAGGGGCTCTTCCCAGGTCATCATAGAAGCTAAGGGACGTGGTTTTAGAGAGAGAAAGCTGTCGTGGAGCGTCTGCAACTCTCCAATTTCCGGTTTTTCTAGTTTTTATGCTTTTATTATGAGTTATAGTTGTAGTATGACAATGCTCTGCTAGAATCTCTCAGCTAAGGCTGAGAGGTGAAGCTTGTAGCTAATTTCATGTTTGATTCAAGTTAATTCAAGTAATTTTCAATTCAAGTTTGGATTTTTCATATTCTAGTTCTTAAAGTGGTAGTTTGAGATGTTTTATGAGAGTTCTTGTGCTCCGGACATAATTCCTTGCAATTCTCTGAGATTATCATATAATGCTTGTTTTGATTCGAATTATAGTAATCCTTGAGTAAGCCATAGTCCATAGGCATGGCTGTTACTCCGAAGGCTATGGTTTTGAATTCTACATTGATTAAATGGAACTAGAACTTGGAAGTTCAACTTGATTTGGATTGAATGTGTGTGAATGCTTTATTTTCTGACTAGATGAGAGATAGGACTTCAAATCTAGTTGTGTTCTCTACTTGGATTGATTGAATTGACATGGGATTAATACAAGTGGATCCTTGAATGCCTTAGTATTTTAAATCACTGAATTTTCATCAAGTTACTGTTTAGTTAATTACCCAATTAAATCTGATTTTCTTGCAAAAATTGAGTTGCTGGAATAGTTTGGAAGTTGTTTCTATTTTCCTGTGGATCGACCTCGGTCTTACCGAGATTTATTACTACATCGCAGCCTTACACTTGAGGCGAGCGAACATTAGATCCCTACATTCTTCTATGGTGGTAACTTTAGAAGAGAACCGTTCCGGAAGGGATCTCAGAATTTTCCTACATAGTCTACTTTTCGGAACAGGATCCCCTAAGCCCCACATATCATTTGTGATCTTGTTCAGTTTGGTATAAAATTCAGTAAATGTTTCATGCTCCTCCATAGTAATGTTTTCAAATAGAGTAGTGAGGCACTGGAGTTTAGAGTTTTTTAACAACGTTTGTACCTTCATGGGTAACTTCAAGGATATCCCATTCCTGTTTACTGGTTGTGCAGTTTTGAATCCGACCAAATTCTTCTTTAGATACTGAACAAAAAATGGCATTCAGGCCTTTTGCATTATGGATACGTTGAGCTTTATTATGATTAGTCAACATTGCCTTATCTTTTGGCCTGAGAACATCCGGTTCACCTTCCTTATGAATAATGTCCATTGGGGGTACATATCCAACATCAACCATGCCCCTCACATCCGAATCAATAGATTCCAAGAAGATGCGCATTCGGGCTTTCCAATATGTATAGTTTGACCCATCAAAGAAGGGAGGCTTAGTGACGGATGAAGAGTCCTCTCTAGACATATTTTCAAGTTTCTCTTAGGATCTACCTCTAGGCAATTGCGCCCTTAAAGAGGAACCCTCTCTGATACCAATTGAAATTGCGGTTTTACCGCTTATAGAGATACTCGGAGATATGTCTAAGGACCTAGAGGGGGTGATTAGGACATTTTCAAAATCTTTTCGCCTACTAACATATTTGATCAAATAAAACAAAGTAAGCAATAACACTTAGGCTTCCAAGTCAAAGTGGGTCCAATCACAAGACTAGCATATGGTTAATCAATAAGCAATCCTAGTCTAAAGCATGCATAGGGAAATAAATGATTCAACTAATCAAGATCCTAACCTATGCAACTTGTGTAGACTTATGAGAGTGGATCAATGAGCTCAAGTCTACACAACTAGTGAAAGTACATCTTGTGTGTGGATGAGTCTAGTTAGTGCCTAGCATACATTCTTATCAAGCATTCATAATTAGACAATTAAACTAACAATGCTAAGATATAAATGTGCTCAAGAACAACCACAAACACAAGGATGTATAGTGGGTTTACTCCACTCCCGGTTCAAGTACTCAACCCCTTTGAGCACACCGGCATTCACTATCGGAGGTTTTAAATGAGGTTCACCTCTCAACCTTTACACGGAGGTTTTACCGGTTCACCTCTCAACCATAACCGGAGTTTTAGACATAGGTTAACTCTCAACCCAACGCACGTTTACTCCCGTGTCGGAGGCTCCCCCTTGGAGACTTAGTTTAGGCCCGGCTAACGGGCCAAGGAACGGCTAACGTCTATTCAACTCCCCAAGTGTAGGGTTGCGAAGTAGTAATAATTCGGAAAGACCAAGTATCGTTCCCATAGAGATTTATGAATGGGTATTCTCAGATTTTGTCCAAAACAACTAATAATTAAGATCCTATTAAGAACTAAAGCTGGAAAATAGCAATTTGGGTTTAAACAGTGAATGTGTAAGGTAATTTCAATTTAAAAAGGCACTAGAGCGCCAAGGATCCACTTTTGATAAGTTTCAATGCATCAACACAACTAGGTCTCTCATAACTCAATCGGAATCGAATTCATATCTCTATCCGATCGGAATATAGAGCAGTTCAATCAGCAATTATCCAAAACAAGTACTTATTCATTGATTCAATTCCCACATCAATGCTCAGGCCTTGGGCACACTCAATTTTGTAGGCCAAGCCTCTTCCCAATTTAGTTGAGATTCACAACCATAGCTTTCATCAAATCCTGTCACTAGACTTGATTACAACTAATGATTAGAACTCTAATTAAATCAAAATCAATGAACAAACAACTATTTCAGATTACTACAAAAGATAAGAACTTTAGTTGAATGAGTTCCCACATGAAAATCAGGCCATTGTACATAAGGCAATCAAAGCGTCTACCATGCCTGGAGTCGATGGTAGATCAATGAACTACACAAGCATAAACAATGCTCAGAAGGTATGCTACCAAGCTTAGAATCACTAAGAATCACATGAGCCCGGAGTCATCAAGAGATCAAAGTAAAACCAAACTAGTACTTGATTCAAACTCACATTAACTAAAATTCATCAATTAAATCATAAAAAGGAAACCTAGGTTGCATTAATCCATAAAAAACGAATCAAAAGCTTCCCCTCTTAGCCCTAGCTAAGAGGTTTTAGTTCATCTCTAACATCCTTGAACTAGAAGCCTCTAAAAACATAAAAACTAAAACAGGAAGAAAACTAAGAAACTCGAAGTAGAATCCGTCTCCCAAGCAATCGCCACGTCCTAGCATCCTTTGGTATGAAGGGAAGAAGTCCTTTTATAGCTTGGAGGTGTCCATTACGCAAGAAACTTCCAGATTGCGCATAAACTTACGCACTTGCGCAGAGAAATTCGGCGCCCAAAATAGAAACTGCTTGTTTACGCATGGCCGACCGATCTGGACCGGTCGGACTGGGCTGGCCGACCGGTCACGACCGGTCGGACCTCATTGAGAAACAGTCCAGCAAGTGCAGTGGCAAAGGCAGGCTATGGCCGACCGGTCACGACCGGTCAGCCCTGTTGTTTCTTTGGTCCAGCAAGGTAAGGGAGCTGGCCGACCGGTCTAGACCGGTCATGGCCCTCTTGGCCGACCGGTCAAGCCTCCTTCTGTCTTCTTTTTCTTCCTTTCTTTCTTCTACTTTCTTCTCTCCTTGCTTTGTCTTTCTTCGATCCTCCTTCAACCTTCATCCAATGGTCTTCAATACTCATAAAGAGCTCTATTTAGCCTTCAATTGGTGAAATCTCCATCTTGTTCCTACAATCACAAATCATGCATTAGATTAGTCCTTTAAACATGTAAACCGTGCATAATGAGTGACGAATTGGGGTTAGAATATGCACAATTAAGAGCTCAACAACGTCCCTAGGTCGAGTTCGACAAACAAACTCTAAATGGACTCTCAATAAAGACAACCTACTTGTCGGATGAGCCCCTTATTTAGCGTCGATTTGGGTTGCTTGATCTCCGCTCTCCCGTGCTTCAATCAGCTTCCCTTGCTCCCACGATCGTGTTGCTGTTGCGTCGCCAATGCCTCAGCCACACTTGATCAAACACCTTGCATGTGATGCCTTTGAGATGCCCAAGGTGCTAGGAGGATAGGTTTGAGAACTCTACAACTAATGGGAATGGGTTGTCTAGAGTCTCTCTCCTACAACGATCGCATCTTAGAGTTTTGGACAAGGATTTGCCAATCAAGAAGGTTCCAAACTCTAGAGATCAAGAGGGGATGAAGGTCATCTTCTTCATGAGCTTGGAATGCTCTAATCTTGTGTTAAAGTACAAGGAAGATGCCTTGCATAGGTTGGGAATGAGCCTCAAATGGTCTCCAACAATGGTGGCTTCACTCCTCTCAAAATCCCCCTATTAATGCCCAAAAACCGAGCTCCGTATATAAGAAAGGTGGGCTTCAACGGTCATAAAACGGGCAAAAAATGACTGGGCCGACCTGTCCCGACCGGTCCCGACCGGTCGGCCAAAGAGCCAAGCAAGACAGATTGGTCATTGTCTGAAGGAAGGGCTGTCCGACCGGTCGTGACCGGTCGGACCAGCCCAGCCGACCGATCAAGACCGGTCAGCCCCAACGGCCTGCATACGCTACGCGTCTGGACAGGTACTGTCCGACCTGTCTTGACCGGTCGGCCCAGCCCAGCTGACCGGTCGTGACTAGTCGGACAGGCCTGGGTTTAGCCTGGCATTTTGCTGACCCAACTCTTACACAACCCATACTCTTGGCCAAGGTTTAGGTGATGTTTTGGGACACCTAAGGCCAATCTATGATGACTAAAAGTTCTCTAAAATGGTCAAGGTCATCAAAGAACCAAGGGGTTGGGTTTTGGTCAAGGTTAAGGCACCAAGGCATCACTTTTACCTGATTCTTCTTCCTTGATGCAGCCGGTCCGTCTTGAGTCTTCGGTCTTCGTCTTCATTGGGCTCAACCGACACTAGACTAACTGACATAAGTGATTGACAAACAAGGTGCACTAGTATGCCACAGAAAAGTGCACTAACATTTTCAAGTTTCGTTTGAGCCTATTTTGTGTATTTCGAGCGTTCCAGATGCAATGGAATGGTCAAATGGACGTTTTGGGATCTCTAAACGAGCAGAATTGCACATCTTCGAGGTTCGACCTGATTCGACGCGTTGAATGAAATGACTTCTCGAAAAGAAGCCGCCAGCATCCAGAACTATGCAAATATGTCATCATTTATATCTACTGTAAGTATGTGATCTGATTTGGGTCGAAAGCTAGGCAAACGGGACTATGGTTATCATGATAAACCATGTCAAAGAGTTTCAATTCTCTATAAAGCAATTGCTATGAACTACCAAAACACAACAGTCGATGCCCTATCCATTCGAACGGCATCTGTTGGTTGGCTTACTCAAGTACACACAACTGCAGACTAGACTTCCCGAGGTCACCTGTCCATACATGACAGGCGCGGGCTCAGAGTCGTCCTTCTCAATCATAAACCCTGATAGTCTCAACCCGGATCTCCGGTCAAAACATGGGATATAGACATCTGGCTAATACAAAGATGGTTCAGTACATAACAAAACAAATACAGGTCTCTATGACCACAAAGTCTAAGACCATAGTCCCTGCTGACTAGTCTTTTGCCTTTTAATCAAGGGTCATCGATCATTCGATGTAATTAACGGCTCGTGCCAGATCACGGCCTGGAATGTACAAGACCTTAAGATCTCTGGAATAAAATTCGCCTTGCGATATCTCTTCTTGTGTACGTTTGTGAATGCTTGTGATTGTCTATGAATGTTTCTATTACTAAGAACCCAGAGCAACAACATTACATCAGAAAATGCCTTTCTTATTCATTTTCTAGTTCTAATAAACTAGCGACTCGGCTGCGGAATTTGATCCAGAATCTCTGGTTTCGCTCTGAGTAAAGAAACGCTCTAAGATTATTCATTTGTAAACCCGAATGTGTACGTAGGAGATCTATTGTGAGGTATAATGTTTCGGTGCCCTTGGGCGCAAAACTGGCGACTCTCAATGGGAATGTTCTTCCCTTCATCTTTAAGGCAATAGACGGTAAAATAAAAGGTTTTCAAACCCACAAACTCCCACAATTACACACATTTGTCTTCTTTTTACTTATTATTATTAATTTATGCACCGCTATCGATGGGTTCACTCTCCCGGCCGCATTTATGAATTGTTCTAATGATTTTCTGACACCGCAGAATTAGCAAGATACTAAAGCAGATAGAAGAAATGGCATGCTCAATGACGAGTTCGTGCACCTTCCTTACCATCGTGGGCTTTAGCTTCCCTCGCTTCACCGCAATTGCAACGGTTAGCCCAAGCTCAGAGTGGGAATTGGTCGAGACCTGGAGACAGAAGAAAGAGCAAAAGAAAGCAGCCATCATAGCTGCGTACAAGAAAGTAAACGTGGCAAGATCTCACCCGATGGTCAGGAAACAGTGGCAGCTGAAGCAGGGACAGAAGATCCCTATTAACAACTAGGTCATATCAGCCAAACTCGTAGTACCTATGATGACAGCCGAGCAGTTCCCGCCACTACCTAAGACTGCTTGCACCCCGCAGAAAACTACTAGGCTCGTGCATGTAAGATCTAAGTCCATGACAACCATCGAACCAAAACAGAGGCCGGCTCAGGAAATCCCATTGGCATAAGTGGTGATGGTCCAAGTGGCTGAAGAAGAAGAAGAAGGACCGTATGAAGCAGAAGAATTACCTCCATTCCAAGATTAGATCGACAGATTGGTCGAGGTAATTGCGAGACAAACGATCGGATGAGGGCTATTCAAGAAGCCTTGACCACTCTGATAGAGTAGAATGCCACCAGAAGTGTCGCGCCGCCCACCCGTCAGTCGGTGGAGGAGTCCCAAGGGGCAGCAGAAGGTCCGACTGAGCCTGAACCCCCCATCTAACTCAGGGTTGCACCAATAGAACGTGCGCCGCTTTTCGCATCTCACATATCACGAGAAGAATTATCCCAGACAATAGCCCACATTATGCGGCAAGCAAAAGAGAAAGAGAGAAGAGGCAGTTATAAATATCGGATCCCATATCCACCAGAAGTAGAAGAGGTACCATTCCCGGCCAATTTCAGATGCCCCAATTTCAGAAAGTTTGATTGGAGAGGATCGCCAGAAGAGCACATCAGCCACTTCTTAACTACGTTAGGGAATTGGTCTGCAGTCCCGCAGTATTGCATGAGGCTATTTGGATCTACCCTAACAGGGAAAGCCTTTCAATGCATGTTGTTACCAGCCGGCTCTATGAGGACGTGGGAGCAAATGCAGGACACCTTCATCTCGAAGTTCTTCACGACAGAGAGGGAGATCTCGTTAACAGACCTAGCATTGGTGAGACAGAGAAATGGTGAACCAGTCGAGAAGTTCATTGACCGATGGGGAACAACAGCGGCTCAATATTGTGAACTACCCAGTGAAAGCGAGCAGATGAAGATGTGTCTGAGGGCTCTAGACCCAATGATCTCGTACGGATTGTCGGGCAATACCTTCAACTCCTTTCGCGAGCTGGCAATGAAAGCGCATCTGGTGGAGGAAGCAGCATCCCGGGTAGACTTCAGACCCGAGAGACAGAAGAGAAAAATGGGAAGAGTAGTAGAGACCCATCAAGTCGATAAGAGTAGGGACCAGAAAGACCGAAAACGGCCCGCTGTTGATCACAAGCCAGAGACAAAAGCAATGGTTGTCCAAGACATGGGTAAAAGACCCTATACACCCAAACGCGTATCAATAGCTGAAAGAGAAAGGGCGAACGGCCCATACACATTCGATATGGTCGATCAAGTTCCGATCATGGAACAATTGATCGAAGAAGGCTTAATGCGTCTATCGGAACCTGTCCGTCCCCATGAAGTCGGACGAATAAATGATCCCAAATATTGCAAATATCATCAATGTGTCAGTTACAAGACAGAAGATTGCTTCTCCTTGAAAGGAAGGATATATGGGTTGATCAATCAAGGGGTCATCAGCATGAAGGTACCCGAGACAGCAAGGGAGATAGCTGGGACAATTTCAGCAATCCCGATAGAAAGTGACACTAGCCGACCGACCTCATTCCTTGAACCAAAGGAACCATGGACTCTAGTCAGTAGCAAGAAAAGACTCGAGAACAAACGAAGGCTCTTTAACCGAGGAAAAAATAGGGAAAGAGGAAGGAAAGAAGCATTACGAGGGTAGATACGACCCGCGACGAATATGGCACATTGCGGAATGGTGTCGTTTGTCGAACAAGCACCGTCCGAAGAGACCCCACAAGCAGTAGAGGGAGAGGTTGATGTGGTCATCTTACGATCAGGAAAGCAAATGCCCGACCGTACCCCTCCAAGACCAGACGACCCAATGCGAGAAGACGGTACCCCTGACAGGCCACAAGAGAGACCCCACATGCAGGAATCGAAAGAGAAGGTCGTCGAAGCCACGACCAGTTAGCCAAGCCCGAGACCAGTGGCGTATGACGTTGTGTCACACTTACGGAAGGTTCCCGCTTTCCTAAGTATATACGATGATTTGTGTCTCTCGAAAGTGTACAGAGAAATGTTAATCAATGCCTTACTTGACAATGAAGTCAGGGAGGTCATGATGATAGAAATAGAAGAAGAAATGAATAATACAGACAAATTTTGGGAGGGGTATATGCTGGTGTCACAAGTCATGCATGTCAAGCATCCTTCAACAATCACTTTCTCAGAAGAAGACTGCACGATCGAATTAGTAAATCACAATCGTCCGTTGATGGTCACAGGAACAATCAGGGATACCGAGGTCAAGAGGTGCATGTTGGACGATGGGTCTGCTGTAAATATAATACCGTTAAAGACACTACAGAAGCTAGGTTACAGACAATCGGTGCTACACCCTCGTCTTATGATGATTCAAGGTTTCAATCAATACAGTTAGCATACACTCGGATCAATCACGGTGATGTTGGAGATCGAAGAACTGATAACAAAAGTAACATGTCAGGTGATCGACGCAGTGACAACATACAATCTCCTCTTGGGAAGGCCTTGGCTCCATAACAACCACATAATCCCTTCGATGTATCATCAGTGCTTCAACTATAGCAGAGACGGGGTCCAATACAGGGTAGCGGCAGATCCGAAGCCATACACAATAGCTGAGTCATTTTTTGCCGATGCAAAATATTACAACTATTTTGATAGCGGTAAAACCAATAAAAAGTCCGACGTAATGAAGAAAGGGCAAGGGGCAAAACCTCGAATTAAGAAGTTCATGCAGAAAAGTAAACCTCAGCCCATCACTCAGGGAAGACCCCGACATCAGTTGGAAAATCAACATCAGCCGATCACGAAGAAGTTCTATGTGGTACCGCAACATCTGTGTCAGCCAGGGCAGTCTTTGTTAAAACTGATCTCAGATCAACACATGAGTGTGCTCAATTCCAGCTTCAATATGCCGGTACCTAAGATAGGAAGAACCAAGCCATTCTCGAAAGCTCCAAGCCAATTCATCGTGCCGTTAAGAGATATCACCTAGAAAGATATGAAGTTTCACTCAGGGCTAAGCCAGCCAATACCATCAGAAGAGAGAGAAGAGGGAAGAGGATTTGCCCAACCCCGATCGATAGAAGAGAAGAGATATAGCAGAGCCAGCCGAAAGATTATGAGGAATATGGGATTCTTCGGTCAAGGTTCAGTCACAAAGAAAAGATTGCTAGCTCCATTTGATGAATATAAGCAAGTATATAGAAACGGAGACGGTCTAGGAGCTAAGACAAGCGTAAACATGGTGACCATTGGCTCGGTAAAAGAAATTCAGTTGCAAGATTCTATCGATATTATCCAGCCAAGTGTCGCACCCGTGCAACTAGAAGACGGTGGGCAACCGACGGTTAATGAACTCGAAGAGGTGAATTTGGGCACCCTCGAAGAACCTAGGAACACATATTTGAGCAAAAATGTTCCAAAAAATGAAAGGGGGAGATACATACAGTTGTTGAAGGAGAATAGGACATCTTCACCTGGACATATTCAGAAATGCCCGGACTCAGTCGGACAATCGCCATGCACAAGGTAAGCATCATGAAAGAAAAGAAGCCAGTGAAGCAACCTCAACGACTATTTCATCCTGATATTGTACCTAAGATTGAAGAAGAAATCAAGAAACTAATTCAGGACGAATTCGTTCGAGAGGTGAAGTACCATCGATGGATTTCAAACATCGTGCCGGTCAAGAAGAAGAGTGGACAGATCCGAGTTTGCGTTGATTTTCGGAATCTTAGTGAAGCCTGCCGTAAAGACGATTTTCCTTTGCCGATTCAAGAATTATTGATTGACAGCACAATAGGATATGCAGTAATGTCCTTCATGGACGGGTATTCGGGATATAATCAAATTCGCATGGCCCCGAAAGATGAAGAAGCTACGGCCTTCCGCACAACTCTCGGCATCTACTGTTACCGCGTGATGCCCTTCGGATTGAAGAACGTAGGGGTAACGTATCAGCGCGCAATGCATGTTATATTTCAGGATATGATGCATAAGCACGTTGAGTACTATGTAGATGATTTGGTTGTGAGGTCAGTTGATCATGAACAACACATGGAACACCTGAGACAGGTATTCTAGCGGTTACGCAAGAAGAGTCTCCATATGAATCCATTAAAGTGCGCGTTTGGGTTCGCGTCCGGCAAATTCTTGGGTTTTGTTATCAGGCACAGGGGCATAGAGATTGACCCCACCAAGATTAAGGCCATCAGAGAGAAATGCCACCACCGAAAAATCTAAAACAGTTGAAGAGTTTTCAGGGCCACGTGGCATATCTGAGAAGATTTATTTCGAACTTGGCTGGTCATTGTTAGCCGTTCTCCCGCCTCAACAAAAAGGACGTTAAATTTGAATGGGATGACACTTGTTAGAAAGGTTTCGATTCACTAAAAGAAATGCTCGATAATTCTCTAGTCCTTGCCGCCCCAATCAAGGGAAAGCAGTTGATTCTATACATCGCAGTGGGTGATAACTCACTGGGGGCACTCCTGACATAGAAGAACGAAGAAGAGAAGGAGAACACTCTATATTACTTGAGCCGCACTCTGGTGGGGGCCGAATTCAACTACTCAGCAATCGAGAAGATATTCTTGCTCTCATTTTCGTTGCAAAATAGGCATTAATGCCTCTTGCACCAAATAACATTGATATCCAAGGCGGACCCAATCAAATTCCTCATGAACCGGTCTAAGCTGTGTGGGCGCTTAGCTAAGTGGGCCCTTCTCCTCTTTGAATTCGACATCACATACGTCCCGGTCGGAGCTATGAAAGGGCAGGCAATCATAGATTTTCTCGCTGCACATCCGGTCCCGAGCAGCAAAGAAATGGAATGTGATCTCCCAGATGATCAGGTTATGATGGTTGGAGAACCATGACTCTGGCAGATGTACTTTGACGGAGCCTCCAGGTCGACAGGGGCAAGACCAGGGGTTATATTTATCATCCCGCAGGGAGATTTGCTGCCCTACTCATTTACGATTGTGCCAGCTTGCACTAACAATGAAGCAAAATATCAAGCCCTTATCATCAGAGTACAGCTCGCATTGGAGATGCGAATCAAGGCGATACAGATTTATGGTGACTCCAGGCTAGTCATCAGACAGTTGACGACGGAATATGAGGTCTGCAAACCCGAGCTGTCTTCTTTTTGCCACCAAGCCCAGTCTCTGTTTGACCAGTTCCGTAACAACAACATTTCACATATACCGAGGCAGGAGAATGTATAGGCCGATGCGTTGGCTAGTCTGGCCGCTGTTTTACCTAATCCCGAGGGCAGCCCACTTCAAGTAACAATCGATGAAAGAAGGATCCTACCGACAGTCGTACTACGTGGTGGTGAATCAAGCGTGAACCCCATTTGTTGCTTCGAAATCACAGAAGAAAATTACTGGAAAAGGCCATTCATCGACTACCTGAAATATGGATTCTTACCGGAAGAGCCCAAGATGCGCACACAGGTCAGGAGACGCGCTGGTTCGTTTATAATACAGAATGACGTCCTTTACAAGTGCTCATATGAGGAAGTGTTGTTACGCTGCTTGGGCCAAGATGAAGCGTATGCCACATTGAAGGAAGCTCACAGAGGAGTGTGTGGTGCTCACCAAGGAGGCAAGAACTTACATCACCGTGTCCGACACATGGGGTATTATTGGCCCTCGATGACAAAAGATGGGATAGAATATGTCAAGAAGTGTCATCAATGCCAGATCCTTGCAGATATAATACATTCGCCACCAGAAGAGCTACATCAATCAGTAATATCTTGGCTTTTCGCTGCCTGGGGCATGGACGTGATTGGACCGATTAGTCCGCCATCCTCTCAGGGGCATCAGTAGATTATTGCCGCAACTGATTATTTCTCCAAATGAGCTGAAGCAATTGCCCTGAGAAATGTGAAAGCCAGAGACGTCAAAAGTTTTATTCGTCACACCATATTATATCGACATGGTGTTCCCGAAAGGATCACCAGTGACAATGGAACACCCCTAAAAATTACCACTATCGATAAGTTGTGTGCAAAGTTCAAGATCAAGCATCACTATTCATCGCCTTATTATCCTCCTGCGAAAGGGCTGGCTGAAACATTCAATAAGACTATCGTGAAGATTCTAAAAAAGACAGTGGCAGAGAATAAGAAAGACTGGGACAGATGATTACCTGAAGCATTATGGGCATACAGGACCACACACCGCACAGCCACTCGAGCTACACCCTACTCGTTGGTGTACGGTACGGAAGCTGTAATCCCGATGGAGATACAGGTTAAGTCACTACGAGTCGCACTCCGACACTCCTTGACAACCGAGTACAATGCCAAGATCAAAATGGCCGAGCTTGATGATCTAGATGAAAAGAGGCTCGCCGCTCAACAAAGACTCGAAATATATCAGAAACAAATCTCAGCCTCATACGATAAACGAGTCCGCGGCAGGTCATTCAAAAGGGGCGATTGGTGCTAATAATGAAACGTCCGGCACTGGCTTAAGGTCCCAAGAGTAAATTCGATCTGAAATGGGATCCAGTGTGTATCGTCGATGAAGTGTATTCCAATGGAGCCTATCGGGTGATAGATTGCAAAGGACAGGGCGTCAGTTCGCTGGTGAGCGGTCAATTTTTGAAAAGATATTATACTTGACGCAAGCTTATCGTTGTGATTTGTAAACACCCCATTAGAGGGAAAGAGTAACGAAACAGATACCAAAAGAAATGATACCACACAATGATTAAATTAAAATACTAATAATCTATTTTTGTGCTTACATAGGTATTAGAAAGTCGTTAAGACTCAGGACACTTCAAGTATGGCACCCTGCCCTTTCCAAGATCGTCAAGAATTAGGATGAGCCCTAAATCAAAACTCGATCACATCCTTTTTCACAGGGGCATAGGTTTAAGTCCTAACAGGGGGACGTTCTTTCCCGAATAACACAATTAGTTTCCATCCAAACTCAAATAAAATGGCAAATAGGCTAAAAGACACAATATAAATACAAAATTACAATAGTATACATATCATTACAATATCTGTTACAACATGTTTTAAAGTTATAAACAAATACTATCGCAGTTCAGCCATCTAAGTTCTTCATACATTGTTCTAACATATCGATTGCAGAACTTTGGATACCCCTTTGTGCTGCCTTTGCTTCAGCCAAAACTTGTGCAGGGTCGGGAACGTTTTGAAGAAATTGCTGCAGTTCTATAACCTAGGCCTCTATATCATTGCACTTCGCCTCATGTTGATCAATAGACGACTGCAAGCGAGCTTTCTGACTAGTAAACTTGAAAAAGTTAAGGTGAACAATCAGACGCTCAGCCTGCAGCCGTGCTATTTCACTATCAATCTCCTTTAGACGCTCTGTGGCCCCTTGACACCCAGTACTAGCAACTTGCCAATTTTGCCTCGCCGCGGCTACGTCTGCCCTGTGAAGTTCTAGCTTTGGAAGAAGGGACTGCAACTGGCCACGCTTCTCCTCAATAGAAGGATCAGGTCTGAGATGCTTTGCGCCAATGACACGAGGCATCCCCTCTTTGAACCGGACCACTTGATCGACCATCGAAGAGATGTCAATCCCGAGCCATGTAGCATTATGCTCAAGCGTCTGCAGCCCTTCATCCAGAATACACCATTCATCCTCATTCTTCAAAGAATCAACGATAGTCATCAGAAGACTCTCCAAAAGGTTCGACTTTATCTTCGATAAACCTCGAAGAGAAGAAGTGAGTGCTTCAGGCAAAACCACAGGGGCAGGGGCATGGATCAGAACTGCTGCTGACAAAACAAACGATAAACATCAGTACAGGGAAACCATCGTCAGAAAGAAAATAGTCCAGACAGTAAAAGCAAGTAATATACCACCAACTTCAGGAATGCCAACAGCAAGAGCACTGGATGAGGTAGTGGGCACAGATGACACTAGGGCAGGTTCCATTACTCTCTCGGTCAATGGTTCAGGTAATTCTGGAGAAGATAACAACACGACCTTGGGAATATTGGCATCAGAGGTTGGCCATGCAGCAAGGGGAACTTCAGCAGCAAGCTCAGCTGATGATGGTACAACAATAGAGGGGGAATTCATGACAGGATCAGCTGATGATGGCACAACAGCAGAAGGTGCATTCATGACAGGTTCAGTTGATGATGGCTCAACAAAAGGAGGAGCCCCAGCAACAAGTTCAGGCACACTTGATTCAATAGCAGGAACTGCAATCCCTTCCACTGCGGCAGTGACAATCGCTTCGGGAACCGTGCTCTGACTAGCTTCAGCCTCTGCCACAGGAGGATTAGGAGGAAGGACGGATTTAGCAGGTGCTTCATCATCCAGATCCATAAAGATCGCTCCTGTGTTCTCCTCAGGGACAGATCTCTCATACATTGGCTCGCTCTCATTGATCTCCCCGGTGTAGCAGTCTTCACTTAAGTTGGCCTGAGAGCTCAATTCACCCTCTTCCCTGGCCTCTCCTGCATTGTCAGCCAGAGCGTCCCCGATTTCTTTGGAGAGTCGTTTCCGTGAACGCTCGGCTTTGTGTAATTTTCACATCTCCTTTATCTTTTTGCCCCCACAAGTGATAGGAAGACTAGGGTCAGTTTTCACCCGAGGATCAGTGCATTCAGTCGGTAACCCTTCACCACCATCATCACCATTGTCATCACCATCATCATTGCCATCATCATCACCACTAGCACCTCCCATAGTGTTGTCACCACCTCTGTCGCCACCATCAACATCCCCGTTACCTTCGCCCAAACCACCGCCACCATCAACAACATCATCATCACCATCATTATTGCCACCAACATCTCTAACCCCGTCATTACCATCATCATCGCCCTCTTCATCATCATCACCTTCATCCCCCCTCTCAGAACGTTACTTTCTTCGGGTAACTCATCTATGGGCCCAAGGGGTGGGAATTCCAGCTCCTCCAGTGTTACATTTCTCTCCCCATGAGCGACCCAACCTTCCAGCGTATGCTCAGGTTTTTTCGTGGTCGATCACTACATTCAGGGAGGTCTTGAGTCTCTCCGTACCCGGAATAGCAGGCTGATGAAAATTTTCTGATACGTAGCCAAGCCTGTCAGCAGGAGTGGGAGTAACAATAGGAGGCGTCACGAAGACAGGCTCAGTGATAAGCATTTTATTTTGAACCAGCGCATACTGGTGAGCCCACCACCTCATCCATCCAAAAGAAGCCCCGACACAACACTGTGTCCCCGGAATGGCAAAAGAACAACCGTTCCACGTCAACATAAGTTGTCGCCACATCCACTTCCAATGAATGGGCCCGACACCATACGCTCGTTGTTCATGTGTCACCAGCTCCAATGTCTCGGGCACCCCTTGGTCGTACCCGAACTGACGGGCGAAATGATTGGGATAGTAGGGTTCCCTCCAGAATTCCAACCCTTCACGAAGGGGTAACGACGACGGGTGAATCGCTGTCAAGAAGGAACGCTCGTAATAGTCGATGCTATCGTCGTCCGTGCACAGGATCGATTCTCTGCTTCGGGTGCCAGAAAAATGGTAGAAATATACATCATCGAACCGCGCTATGCTCTCTTCAATAGTGGTCAGATTAGGACCAATTATCTTCTTCTTCTGGAAGAAATGCAACGGAAGCTTCCCCTCTTTATTGTAATCTCCACGCCGTGCACCGTAAACCTAGGGGAAGTATACCCCGAGCCAGCCAGAGAAGAAATGCCACCCGCAGTAGGCCGAATTCATCCCATAAACAACACGCTCCTTATTACTGATGATGTAGCTGAATGCCCGATAGATAGAGCATAAGACCACTGGAGCTAGCGCATACCGATGACCGTTCGCCAGAGCTCCTGCGACGATTAAACATGATACTCTTATATTATCCGCTTGCTTGGAGCTCAGTAGCTCTATGCAGCTGAGCCAGTATGCTAGGAAGCCGGCCAGCTCACAGGTGGGGGAGAGCTTATTGGGACGGGGGAAGTTCTCTTTCATGCGTTTCTCCAAGAATGCTTGTCCCCACGGCCTTCATCATAAGCCGCGTAGTCCAAGCTGAAAGAAAAGAAACAAGATGTTAACAAAAGAAAGAAAGGTATAATGAAGCAGTGATGTACGACTCATAACGAAACACTTACTTCAAACCGTGGTTGAAATAGACTAGCCAATCCTCGAACGAAAGTTTATCTTTGAAGCTCCAAAATTGGGGTAACTCTGCGAATAACTCATAACAGGCCTAAAAAAAGAAGCCTTCGTTGACGCCCTTCTTCTTCCGCAACAACTCATCGTTGCTTGGGACCCACTCGTCGTAGATCCTCCCACGGATGGGAAGACCCGCAATCTGGTTAAGATCCCAGAGCGAGATGCTCATCTCACCACATGGCATATGAAAAGAGTTGGTGATAGAACACCAATGATTGAGGAAGCCGTTGTAAACCCAGGGCTCCCCACAGAAATAGCTTGATGTCGCCTCAATGGCGTTATATAAACCAACTGCCCGTAGAGTGGCCTTGTGCTGTTCTAAGATACGATTCCCCATGCTTCGTAACCAGGGTGGAGAATCAAATGGCTACGGGTTCGGAATGCTCCGGTCAGCCAGACTTCGGTATCCCCTAAATGATGAAACCGCTGGCGAAGGGTCTTGAAATAATGCTTGGGGAGAGGCTGATGAGGGCTGTAGTTTGGCTCCAAGAAAATCATATCCTTCATACTAAGGACGGACTGACACTTCCCATTCTTGGATAGAGAACAACTGAGAAATGGTGCCGGGCTGGATGTCCAAGTATCAACGCTGTAGAAGGAATTACTCCGGCAAATGTCAGATGGTTCGATGCTTGGAAGGGAACGCTGCCGTTGATAACTCTTCGAGTACCGGATGTATTCTCGTGTGTAAGGGTTCCTTATGGTGAGAGGTGAGGTGACGAGCTTGATAGTAGACCAGGCCACCTTCATCTTGTCAGATTTGAACTTGGCTTGGTTCTCCAAATACACCTGTTTGGCACCCTTGCCAGCTTGCTTTGGATGGCCATGCTTAGCGATCTGCACAGGAATTGACGGGCTCACTTCGCCGTCCTCCGAACCTACGGTCCCATCTGACCGGAAGCCACGCAGGGGAGCGTACCAAGCATCCCATTGTTCCTGTGTGCCCCTATCCGGAGGAGGCGGCACAACTCGGTCACAGAGGATCCTCTGTTGCATATCCTTGGAGAGCGTTAAGATACGCTCGTAGAAGTTAAATGTCTCCGGAGGAAGGAACCACTGCGGATTCTGGTCGGATGGCCTGGTAGCCTTCTTTGAGGTAGCGCGCTTGCGCTTTGACGGAGTTAGTGACGGACCTGAAGGGCCAGCTTGCGATGGGTCACTAGCCATTTTGATCTGCAAAAACATGCAGAAAGATCAGATCCAGCCCAAAAGAAGAAATCCACATGAAGGTATGCTTAAACCCCCATGAAAGTTGAGTCATTAAGATCACGCCTTCGGGTTAGCATGATCTGAAAACCCCCTAAGTGTGCGAGGCGCCTACACCCCCTCGGAACAGCTAGCACATGTACACTAATATAAGATGGAGGGGTAGGAACTTGCACCCTTAAAAAAGGCCTGAATAAGCTGAGCACTTAAAATTCAAACTCCACAAGACTTGGGACTTGGGTGCGTAAGGTCCCACGCACCCCAAAAATAAAAAATGCACAAGTTGAATTTTAGGGTGCGTGAGGTCCCACGCACCCCAAAAATGTTGGAATTTCACCAAGATGAATTTAAGGGTGCGTGAGACTTCACGCACCCCGAAATTCATGCAAAATTCATCAAGTCCAAAAACAGGGTGCATGAGGTCCCACGCACCCCCTTTAGAAGTTCAAACCCAATTGTTGGGTGCGTGGGGCGCAAAACCCTCCGAAGGGTTAGACAAAGGGTGCGTGAGACTCCACGCACCTCGAAATTCATCCCAAGCTCACTAAACAGGGTGCGTGTGCCCCCACGCACCCCCGTTGAAATTAAAAACCCAATTTTTGGGTGCGTGGAGGAAAAACCCTCCGCGAAAACATGATGAAGGGTGCGTGCCACCTCACGCACCCGTAAAATAGCCAAAAAAATCCCGAGTTCGGAATTTCCGGGTGCGTGTCAACCCACGCACCCCAAATGTTCAAGTCCAGGAAATTTTCCAAATTTTAAGGTGCGTGGCAGTCCCATGCACCCAGAAAATCACTTCACCTTCAATTTCGGGGTGCATACGTATTATTTGGGTGTGTTGGCGAGCTTTTTTGGGTGCTTGAGAGAATAAAAGGGTGCGTGGGTCGGAGAATGAGAAGCCGATAAGAAATGAGAAATGACCAAAAAAGGGCTTTCTCCCCTATATATAGCTGGGACCCAGAAGGTCCAGTACGTCACAACAAACGATCATACGCCCATTGCAACGCACCGGAGGGGCATCTGTTGGGGTCCCAAAATTTAGGGGCTCTCAAAATAAGCAAAATGGCCAGATACCTCTGAAGGAATCCCACAAAATGCCTCCCGTTGCACGCAAAACGGAGATCTACAAAAATCCCCTTAGCCAATTTTGGCTAAAATCTCCAGCAGGCCTCGAGAATCACTGCGATCAGGACCACCCGGAATCAAACTCATAACTTCATTATGATTTATGATGAATAGTGCATGTGATCGCACGATCCAACGGGCCCCACAAACTCATCAGAATTCGAAACCCAATTTGGAATGTTCAAAAGTTCGTCCACGCACCCATAAAATCGGACCCCCACGCACCCGAAAAATTAGCAAAAATAGAAATTGTTCTAGAGGTGTTTTGGTGTCCCACGCACCCCAAAAATGGGTCCACGCACCCTTAAATTTATCACATTTCATGATTTTCATTTAGAGGCGTTTTGGTGTCCCACGCACCCCAAAAATAGGCCCACTCGCCCTTAAATTCCACACATTTTAGGAGTTGGATTAAAGGTGTTTTTGTATCCCATGCACCTAAAAATAGGCCCACGCGCCCTTAAATTCCACACATTTCAGGACTTGGATTAAAGGTGTTTTGGTGTCCCACGCACTCGAAAAATAAGGTCCCATGCACCCAAAAAATCAGATATTTGCAGAACCTATTTTTTGGGTGTATCGGACCTCCGCACGTCAATTTTCAGGTGCGTTAGGGGTATTTTAGGGGTGCGTGGCACATGACAGCCCCTCATTGGCAGAGTTCCGGTATCTTCGGGTATAAATACCCCGTCCAACTATTCATTTCTACGTTTTAAGAGAGAGCTACCATCCTCTGGGTATTCGAGATCCCCGCAGGAAAACCCTCGCCGGAATACTTTTTCGATCCCCGAAAACCCTTCCCGGTCGCCGGAATACCTTTTCGATCGCCAGCATTTTCCACTGTAGGTCCGAATTCTGAGAAATCACAAGAGTGGGCACGCATCCATAAATTTGGTCTCACGCACCTAAAAATTGTCCCATGCGCCCGAAAAATGGTCCACGTGCTCATAAATTCGCGTCCCACGCGCCCGTTAATTCGATATAAATCAGACAAGCGCATCGGACTCCTACGCATCCGAAAATGACCCACGCACCCATAAATTCGGGTCCCACGTGTCCATAAATTCGACGAAATCCAGATCTGCATATTTGGTCCCACGTACCAGAAAAATGCCCCCACGCACCCCTAAATTCAACAAAAAATCAAGCATTTAATTTAAAGGTGCGTTGGAGCCCACGCACCTAGCCAATTACAAAACATGTTTACGGGTGCATTGGACTCAATTTTAAGTGTTTTCTGGTTCCGTTTGAGCCTATTTTGGGTATTTCGAGCATTCTGAACGCAATAGAATGGTCAAATGGACATTCCGGGATCTCTAAATGAGCAGAATTGCAGATCTTCGAGGTTTGACCCGATTCGACGCGTTGAATGAAATGACTTCTCGAAAAGAAGCCGCCAGCATCCAGAGCTATGCAAATATGTCATCATTTATATCTATTGTAAAGATGTGATCCGATTTGGGTCAAAACTAGGCAAACGGGACTATGGTTATCACGATAAACCATGTCAAGGAGCAATTGCTATGAACTGCCACAACACAACAGTCGATGCCCTATCCATTCGAACGGCATCCATCGGTTGGCCTACTCAGGTACACACAACTGCAGACTGGACTTCCCGAGGTCACCTATCCATACATAACAGGCGCGGGCCCAAAGTCGTCATTCTCAGTCATAAACATGATTGTCTCAGCCCGGATCTCCGGTCAAAACATGGGACATAGACATCTGGCTAATACAAAGATGGTTCAGTAGATGACAAAATAAATGCAAGTCTCTACGACCACAAACTTTAAGACCATAGTCCCTGCTGACTAGTCTTTTGCCTTTTAATCAAGGGTCATCGATCATTCAATGTAATTAAGGGCTCGTGCCAGATCACGGATTGGAATGTATAAGACCTCAGGATCTCTGGAATAAAATTCGCCTTGCGACACTACAAGAAATTCCATTTTTACCGACGAATTATTTCATCGGTAATCAGTAAAATTTCGTCGGGAATTCCTGATGAAATTTTTCGCAGCTAACATCGTCTTAGAAAGGCCGTCGGTAAAGGATTTTACCGACGAAACAAATTTTCGTAGGTAATAATAAAACCATTACCGACGAAAAAATTCGTCGGAAAAACATATAAATTTTTGTCGGAAAAAAAAGTGATACGTCGGTGAAAAAACTTTTACCGACGAAATTATCCGTCGGTAAAGGTTTTGCCGATGAAATTTTGCGTCGGTAATAAACCTGGAAACCTTTTACCAACGAAATATTTCGTCGGTAAAATCTTTTCCTTTTTTTTACCTACGAACAATTTCGTCGGTAATAGTGTTTCCTGTCCCGGTTCCATTTGTTTTCAAAATTCAAGAAAATTCCTGATATACACCTGTAAAGAAACCTATACATTTTTCTCCTATTCACATCCACATACATACGAATAAAAAGAAACTACACCATCCATACACAAATAATCCATTCCACATCCACAAACAAACAATATTCATCCACACACAAATACATATAAGTTAAAAGTCGTATATTAAAAAAAATAATCAGGAAGATGAAGGCGGAGGTGGCGGGGCATCGGCGCCAAAGCGTGCAGCGAGATCCTGAAACATCTCCTGCATCCGTCGCTCATGCTCCTGCTGGTCCTGCCGCAACTCCTCGATCCTCCTCTCCTGCTCTTCCCGTCGCCTCTTCTCCTCCTCCCGTCGCCTCTCCTCCTCCTCCCGTCGCCTCTGCTCCTCCTGCTGTCGCCTCTGCTCCTCCTCCCGTCGCCTCTGCTCCTCCTCCCTACTCCTCTGCTCCTCCTCCTCCCTACGCCTATACTCCTCCTCTCTCTGCCTCTCCAGCTGCTCTCGAATCTCATCGACGACGACCCGTAGCTGCTGAACCTCTTTCTCTGCGATATCACCTCGGCGTTGAGCGCTCTCACCAGCTACGGATCGGCTGGAGCCACCTCTAGTTTGTGCCATGAGCTTGACACCATGGCCAAGCCCACGCACATATCCAGAACGGGTGCCAAGCACCTCGTTCAGGATTTCTAGCTCACTCCGCTGACTACCATCGGGAGTGGGCTGACTACGTATGGTGTCCATCGCCGCCTGTAATGAAAACATATGAAATTTCATAAAAAATGACATGAATGACATTATTATCAATCAATGCGCAATTAAATTTTACAAAGTAAAGATTTTTACCCAATGCTCACTGGCTCTAGGATGAACCTAAGATCCCGTCGCCTGCCGACAGTGAGTCCCTCTGTAGAGGTCTACTGGTTCAGGCTCCTGGCCGGTGACGGAATCTCGCTGCGCAATCGAAAGGAAAAAAGACTTATAATAAATGCCAATCAAAATAATATATTAACTTAATAATCATCAATAATTTCTTACCATGTCGTAACGATGTCGTACAAATGATTTTGAACCAGCTACGCGGTTCACTTGTAACTTTTCCCTATTTGCAGAATTTATTCTACTCCTCTTCTGAACACATTATACAAAATACATTTCTATTAATTACAAATTTAATTGCAAATTTAATTGTTACCTTAAGATATCGTACATGTAAATATTACCTGAAAAGCCTCCGACGAAAATCTCTCGCAGAGTATCCGCCAGTTGTCTGTAGTAACGTGTGGCGGTGCGAACAGTACGGCCTCATCGTGTGTCATGCACCGCTTGTACCGCTGGTGTAACTCTCCGCGGTACTCCTTGAACCGCTCTCTAATCATGTCGTCGACGGCATGATAAATGTAGGGAACATTCAAATCGAAGTCAAATTTATCCTGCAGTTTCGTAAATAATAAATTAAGGTAATAAACTTATTAACTATAGGACTTCACCGTAAATGAACTTTCACAAAAGAAAATTTCAATTTACTAAACTTTACCTGAAGGCGCTGACGGATGAGCTATCGCACATCATCTGTCACGTCAGTCCAACGGGGGGTGGTGGCGGGGATCAGAGATCGGCATAGGACACCGACCTCAAACGTAAACAGTCTGGCACTGTCCCCAACAGGTCTAAGGCAGTCCTGTGGGAACTCTACCGCCACCCTACCCTCACGCGTAAGTCGCTCTAAAACTAACCCACGCGTGGGTCCACGTCCTCATCAGCTGGTAGAAGATGCTGTTGCGAAAAGATATATGTAAGTAACAATATAAACAGAAATCACTAAATAAATGTCTAAACTTACATGCAGTGCCCGGTGTATGCTGAACCAAAGGATCAGATGACTGTGATGCACCGTGCGACGTCGATGCTGTCTGCGTCGCATCACGGGTGGAAGGGGTAGATCCAGTGCGCGAACGTCCTGATCTCCCACCTGGTTCCATGACTGAATATATCTGAAATAAAAACTTATAAATTTAAACAACGTCAATGCAAGTTTATGAACATCATTAATTTCGAGCCGGATAGCTCCCGCTCAACACCCGGATAGCTCCGACGCACATCCGGGTCTGCTCCATTAATTTCGAGCTAATACATAAACACGGGCCTGTCCAAATGGCCAGGCCACCCATATTGCTGTCCATAGGAAATGGACAGCTTCATCATCATGGTCTAAACCGCGGTTCCCACCTTCCAGGGACCCCCGCTCACACCCGGATAGCTCCGACGCACATCTGGGTCTGCTCCATTAATTTCGAGCTATTACATAAACACGGGCCTGTCCAAATGGCCAGGCCACCCATATTGTTGTCCATAGGAAATGGACAACTTCATCATCATGGTCTAAACCGCGGTTCCCACCTTCCAGGGACCCCCGTTCAACACCCGGATAGCTCCGACGCACATCCGGGTCTGCTCCATTAATTTCGAGCTAATACATAAACACGGGCCTGTCCAAATGGCCAGGCCACCCATATTGCTATCCATAGGAACAGGACAGCTTTAGCATGGTCACAACAGCGGTTCCCACCTTCCAAGGACCCCCGCTCAACATCAACATCAATCAACTACTCTTAATCACAAGTATCAAGTCAAATTTATCTAATTTGCCACTAAATGATAATATAATAAAATCAGTCGCCCATCCAAGGATGGATAGATTGAAATGCTATCATTATTTCCATTTAAATGCCCAAGCCTAAATTTCGACAGCATTTCCCCCTATCTCTCCAGATATATTTATCTTACATTTCATTTCCACGTCAACTATCCACACATTGTGTGGATTAAATTGACAATGGAATTAAACATAAGAAACATATCCAGAGAGAATAGGAGAGTTACCACACGAAACTAATGACAGAGCATGTAAATGACAAACAATGATAACATTCCAATCGATCCAACCTTGGACTGTCCAACAGGACAATTTGGCAGATTTCTATACCTCCAAAACACACTTTATCTATGCTCGGCAATATAGAAATCTCCAAATGGGCTAACTGATTCTATTATACTACCATTTGTGGACAAAAGTTAACTATTAATAATAAACCAAATCCATCCACAACATACACAAGCACATGAAAATGACAGAATCATCAACACCATGAATCAAGTCTAATCAAATACCTAATGACTATTTTCTGAACAAATAAGTATGTATGGGGCCCACCATGGGAATCGGATTGCGTCCGCATGATCGTGTAGAGTAAAGTCAGTTGGGCCCACCTAGAATGTATGTAATTTATCTATTCCGTCCTTATGTTTTTCCACCTCATTTTAGTGGTTGAGCCCAAAATTTAAGCATATCCAAATCTCAAGTGGACCATGCCATGGGAAACAGTGGGAATAATGATTTCCACCATTCCCAGCCCCTACAGTGATCTTTATTTGTCATCCAACCTGTTCACAAGATCACATGGATATGGATGAAGGGAAAACACAAATATCAGCTTAATCCAAAACTTCCGTGTCCTCCGAGAAATTTTCAATTATAGACATTCAGTTCACACTTGTGGTGTGTTCCACTTTAGGTTTTGATATGCTTCATTTTTGGGCACCATACCTAAAATTTCCTGCTATGATGGATGGATGGAGTGGATAAAATGCGTCCGGCCCTCACAATGGACAGCGACGGTGGGCCCCACAGGTAGTGGACAGCGACAGTGGTCCCCATAGCCAGTGGACAGCGATGTGGGCCCCACAGCCAATGGACAGCGACGGTGGGCCCACAGCCAGTGGACAGCGACGTGGGCCCCACAGCCAGTGGACAGCGATGGTGGGCCCCCCACAGCCAGTGGACAGAGACGGTGGGCCCCACAATTAGGTATTTCATTTTTTTTTAATTTATAAATCACAAATTTGAAAATTATAATTTAAAATCCCTAATTAGGGATTTTAATTTCGAAATCCCTAATTAGGGATTTACTAAATCAGTGGGCCCCACCAAATAGTGGACAGCTAAGGCGGACCCCACATGCAATGGACGGTGGACAGCGACGGTGGGACCCATATGCAACAGCAACGGTGGGACCCACATGCATTGGACAGCGATGGTGGGACCCACATGCATTGGATTTTGGCAGTGGGCCCCACAATCGACAATGACGAGAGAGAGAGAGAGAGAGGAAATGGAGGAAGAAGGAAGGGATAGATTTTTACCGGACGTGGCGGCGGCGTACGAAGGCAGCCGGCGGAGTGTGTTGGCTAGCGGCGGTGGGACGCCGGTGAGATGGTCGGCTGAGATGGGTGGTCGGTTGAGATGGTGGGACACCGGTGACCGGACACCGGACGACGGACGGTGGTCGGCGGTCGGCGACGAGAGAGACGGACGATGAAGGCAGGAAGATCGAGAGAGAGAGAGAGAGAGAGAGAGAGAGAGAGAGAGAGAGAGAGAGAGGGAGGGAGAAATGAGGGCCGATCGCACTGAAATAAAATTAAAAGACTTTTACAGACAAAAAATTTCGTCGGTAAAAGTCAGTTCAAAAACTTTTACCGACGAAAATTTTCGTCGGTAAAAGTCTCTCTCACTCTTTGGCGGGAACTTGGCTTATTATTACTGACGGCAAGCAACCGTCGGCAATAAGGACTTTTACCGACGAACTATTTCATCGGTAAAAGTCATAGTTTTTGTTTTCATTTTTAGCGGCGGCTTACTTCGTCGGCAATAAACTTTTTACCGACGAAATTTTTATTTCGTCGGTAAAAGTGTATGGCGGGAAGCAATAGAGCGGTGGCGGGAGATTTTTACTGACGATATTTCGATTTCATCGGGGAAAGTGGTTTTTTCCAACGAAAATCATTTCGTCGATAATACTTTCGTCGGTAAAAATCCCTTTTCTTGTAGTGCGACCTCAGACGTAAACAGTCTGGCACTGTCCCCAACAGGTCTAAGGCAGTCCTGTGGGAACTCTACCGCCACCCTACCCTCACGCGTAAGTCGCTCTAAAACTAACCCACGCGTGGGTCCACGTCCTCGTCGGCTGGTAGAAGATGCTGTTGCGAAAAGATATATGTAAGTAACAATATAAACAAAAATCACTAAATACATGTCTAGACTTACATGCAGTGCCCGGTGTATCCTGAACCGAAGGATCAGATGACTGTGATGCACCTGCCACGTCGATGCTGTCTGCGTCGCATCACGGGTGGAAGGGGTAGATCCAGTGCGCGAACGACCTGATCTCCCACCTGGTGCCATGACTGAATATATCTGAAATACAAACTTATAAATTTAAACAATGTCAATGTAAGTTTATGAACATCATTGTAGAGTGAATTTGTGCTTATACTTAGAGAGATGATAAAAATATGATTAGACCATTACACTATAATGCAAGCAGAATATAATAAAACCGTAAACAGAATATAAAAGTTGGAAAATCCATTACACATTGTCATTCTATATTAAATACATATATTTCATTGTAATATAAATCAACTTCGGATCAACTATCCTAAATACTCCCTGCGTAAGTTATTGTACGCTGCAGATGTATATGTCAAGCTGTATGAAGCACTCGACATTGTTACAGCCAACATGCCAGTCACAATAGGAGAAATCTGATCTCTCGGGACTCCATTCAGATGTGCAAGTGATAATGTCGCATCTTCCATACGAAGTTTTCCGTGGTTATATTCCTCAATCAGGTCCGAAATTTCTTTGAGATTGTATAATCTTTCATCTGAGTCATCATCTTCCTCCCTACATTTCTCGACCAGACCGAGTATCTCTCTGGCCCTACCAGAAGAATATAGGGCCGGAAAGTCCTCCCTACATTCCTTAAAGGTGTTTCATCCATACTCCCCAAACTTTCACAACGTTCTTGGTAATTCCGGACTCGTCTATGGACTGACAATGGTCTAACTAAACCACCTTCGGATTGGAGACGATTGGAGTGGTCACGTTCCCAACGGGACATAAACCACTCAACCAAAAACTAAACTAGTCCTAAATCCTAAAAATCTGGAATTAATCTGAAAATTGAAGAATCTGCAAAAAGCTAAGTTAGAAGCATATTACCCGATGTGCTTGAACTAGAGAAGAAATCCTATAAAACAAACAATTTGGATTAGTTCTAAGGAATCAGAAAAACCCTATCTAATTCTACTTCTACAGCCACTAAAATAATTTGAAAATTGTTATCTAAACTCCCCGGCAGCTGCGCCAAAAACTTGTTCGCTTGCCTCAAGTGTAAGGCTGCGATGTAGTAATAAATCTCGGTAAGACCGAGGTTGATCCATAGGGAATTAGAAAACAGGTTCCAAACTATTCCAGCAACTCAATTTGCAATCAAATAAAAGATTCAATTGAGCAATTAAACTAAAACAGAAACTTAATGAAAAACAGTAATTTAAAGACACTAAGGCATTCAAGGATCCACTTGTAGCAATCCCATGTCAATCCAATCAATCCAAGCAAGCTACACAATTGTATTTGAAGTCCTATCTCTCCTCTAGTTGGAAAATAAAGCATTAAACACATTCAATCCCAGTCAAGTTGAACTTCCAAGTTCTAGTCCCATTCATCAATGTAGAATTCGAAATCATAGCCTTCAGAGTAACAGCCATGCCTATGGACTATGGCTTGCTCAAGGATTACTATAATTCGAATCTAAACAAGCACAATGTGATAATCTCAGAGAATTGCAAGGAATCCATGTCCGGAGCACATGAACTTTCATAAAACATCTAAAACTATCAACTTTTAAGAACTAGAATAAGTAAAAATCCAAACTTGAAGTAAAATTACTTGAATTAAACATGAAATTAGCTACAAGCTTCACCTCTCAGCCTTAGCTGAGAGATTCTAGCCGAGCATTGTCATACTACAACTAAAACTAATGAAAAAGCTAGAAAACATAGAAAAACCAAAGTTTGGAGGGTTGCAGACGCTCCACGACAGCTTCCTTCCTCTCCCACGAATTCCTTATCTTCTATGATACCCTAGGAAGAACCTCTAGGTGTCCTTTTATAGTGAGAACGCTCGGTTGCGTCAGAAACATCCAGAAACTGCGTAAGGTTACGCAGTGCGCAGCAATTTTCGGAGACAGAAATAGAAACTGCCTGTTTCGTATGTGGCCGACCGGTCGGACGACCGGTCGGACTGGGCTAGCCGACCGGTCACGACCAGTCGGACCTATTTGCTTGGGAGTCCAGCGAGCTCAAGGGGAATGGTAACCTGCTGGCCGACCGGTCAAGACTGCATTGATCTTTAGTCCAGAGGGTTTTCAGTAGCCGCCGACTTGTTGGCTGACCGGTCTTAACCTGTTGGCCGACCGGTCTTGACCGGTCGGACCAACTGGTCCTTTTGTCTAGTGATATACAGAGGTGTGGCCGATCGGTCGGCTGACAAGTCAGACCTGCTGTTCCATTTTTTTTTTCTTCTTTTCTTTCTTCTTCACTCCTCTACTTGCTTTCTTCTTTCACTGCTCCTCTTTCAATCTTCATCCCATGCATCTAAATGGATCGTTTTGGTCTCCAATTTGGTGAAGTCTACTCTTATTCCTACAATCCCAAAACATGTATTAGATGGGCCTTTTAAACATGAAAACCATGCATATAATGTGATGTAATGGACTATGCAATGTATAAATTGGAGGTTCAACACTTGGGGGCAAGCGTAAACTTGATCTCGTACTCGGTATATGAGCAATTGAGTCTTGGTGAATTAAAACTCACCAAAACCACCTTGCAACTCACTGATAGATCCATCAGTGTACCGAGAGGGATAGTTGAGGATGTTCTAGTCCATGTTGACAAATTCTAATACTCGGTAGATTTTATCATCTTTGATATACAACCGGTTATAGATGCTAGCACTCAAATACTGATGATTTTAGGCCGCCTGTTCCTTGTTACATCAAACGCAATCATCAATTGCCGGAACGGGGTGATGCAATTATCCTTTGGGAACATGACATTAGAGGTGAATGTGTTCCACTTGGACAAAAGGCATAAGGATGTTGATGACGATGAGCTCTTTGAGGTAAACACGCTCGAATCTTTTGAAGAAGAAGAGCTTCTCCAACTTGAACCACTAAAAAGCTTGGAGACATGCTTGGCACATTTCAAGGATTCCAAAGACTCCATCATTAGTGAAATGTGCAAGCATTGAATATTGAGAAACTGGTAGTTGATACTAGCCAGTGGAGGCCCCATTTTGAAAGATTGCCACCAACCACATCAAGGCCTCTACCGTCTAACATCAAACCACCAAAGCTTGACCTTAAACCATTGCCATCCAAGCTTAAATATATATACTTGGGTCAAGAAGAAATATTTCCGGTTGTCATTACCTCTCACCTAGGGAAAGACCAAGAGCTCGAGTTGATTGAGCTATTCAAATAACATAGGGAGCCATAGGATGGACAATAGCGGGTTTTTAGGGGATAGACTCTTCGATTTGTACTCACCATATACACGTCGAAGAAAATGTGAAAACGACTAGACAACCTCAACGAAGGCTAAATCCAAATATGATGGAGGTTGTCAAAGCCGAGGTGTTAAAGCGATGTGGGTATCATCTACCCCATCTCAGATAGCCAATGGGTGAGTCCTACCTAAGTTGTCCCTAAGAAGTCCGGTATTACCATTATAGAAAACACCAACAACGAGCTTATACCGACTAGAGTAACCACCAGTTGGCGTATGTGCATTGACTATCAGAAGCTAAACACGGTCACCAGGAAGGACCACTTCCCTCTCCCATTCATGGATCAAATTTTGGAGAGGTTAACGGGTCATTCCTATTATTGCTTCCTAGATGGCTATTCCGGTTACAATCAAATTGAGATAGCCCCAGAAGACCAAGAGAAGACCACTTTTACATGCCCATTTGGCACCTTCGCATGCCAAAGAATGCCATTCAAGCTATGTAATGCACCCGCCACATTCCAACGATGCATGTTGAGTATTTTCTCGGACATGGTGGGTGAATTTCTCAAGGTATTCATGGATGAGTTTTCTGTTTTTTGTTGTACTTTTGATGAGTGCCTCAATCACTTGAAGTTGGTCTTGGAAAGGTGCAAGGAGAAGAACCTCATTTTAAACTGGGAAAAGTGTCATTTCGTGGTACAAAAAGGAATAGTCCTTGGACATATCATCTTGTCTAATGGAACAGAGGTAGACCGGGCCAAAATCGATATAATTTCCAATCTACCACCACTCAAAAGTATACGCGATGTGCGGTCCTTCCTTGGATACGCCGGTTTTTATAAAAGGTTCATAAAGGATTTTAGTCATATCTCAAGGCCCTTATGTAACCTTCTCCAAAAGGAGAACCAATTTAAGTAAAGTGTCGAATGCCAATTAGCTTTTTCAAAGCTAAAAGACATGTTGACAACCACTCCTATCATGCAACCACCGGATTGGTCCGTACCTTTTGAGTTGATGTGTGATACGAGCGATTATGCTATTGGGACGGTGTTAGGCCAAAAGAAAGATAAGAAGCCCCATGTTATTTACTATGCGAGTAGGACCTTGAATCCCACCCAAGTCAATTACTCGACTACGGAGAAGGAGCTCCTAGCCGTCATCTTTGCCTTGGACAAATTCAAGCCTTACTTAATAGGATCCAAGGTCAATGTTTACACAGATTATGCTACGCTGAAACACTTTTTTTCTAAGAAGGATGCCAAGCCCCAGTTGCTTAGATGGATCCTACTCCTTCATGAATTCGATTTGGAGATTAAGGACAAGAAGGGAGTAGAAAATGTGGTGGCGGATCATCTATCCCACCTAGTCCTACCTAATTCCATTGACGAGTCACCTATTAAGGACTCATTCCCTGATGAGCAACTCTTTGTTGCTACGCATCCACCATGGTACGCTAACATAGCCAACTATCTTTCCACAGGTGCGATGCCGATTCATTGGACTGCGCAGGACAAATGAAAATTTCTAAGGGAAGTACGCAAAATTTTCTGGGATGAACCTTTACTTTTTAAATATTGCCCGTATCAAATAATTGTCCCTGATGATGAACATAATTTCGTCATCTCCTTTTGTCATGATCAAGCATGTGTTAGTGCACAAATTAGTGCATCGTTTTGTCAATTCCATGATGATGTAAGTCGGTCGAGTCTTGTGAGCCCCGACAAAGATTGAAGACTCAAGACTTGAAGACCAAAGCAGCTTTCCGCACTCAAGTTCAAGCCAAATCAAGCTCGGAAGGTAAGTTGCATGTAGACAGCATATAGGATCCCAAAACACCCGTATTTATGGCATTCCTTAGCCATTTAATCCACGGTTTTAAGGTCAAGATGATCAGTCTTGGACCTTCATTAAGTAGGTGCCCAACTATGAAAAATAATAGGAAAATCTCCTTAGTAGGGCACATAGATTTCAGCTGGAAAACAGCTTGAAATTGGGCTAGATTAGGCCTGCCGACCGGCCGGTCACTAGTCCTTGACCAGCTTCTTTGAAAGAAGGTATTATGCAGCCGACCGGTCCAAAGGCTAGTCGGAAAGTAGGTCAGATGGGCCATCCGACCGGCCGGACATAACAAATATGGTCCAAAGTTAAATAGTCCAAAATCTATGAATGAGCAGGTTTACCAACCGGCCAGCTGACCGGCCGAACAGCAGGTCGGTTGCCCAATCCGACCAGCTGGACAGTAGGTCGGATAAGCCAAAATCAGTCCAGCGAGTTCGACATTTCTGGACCACTTACCCGACCCATTTGAGGGAAGGTCGGCCGACAGGTTGGATCTCAAATCCGACCGGCCGAAGGGGGTCCCAGGCAGGTCGAAATATGACCTTTTTATGTCCGTTTGAGCTCGTTTTTGGGCCTCTATAAAAAGCATATGTTGAGGTCTTTTATGAAATCACTTGCACACCCATTTAGAGCATTAAGAGAGGCAATTAAGACCTTCATTTAAATCTCTTTTGCTCATCTAGTCTTGAGTTCAACCTTCAAACCTAGCCATTAATGGCACTACATTGAGTATTCAAAGCTCGGTTTGAACAATGAACTCAAGCATGGCATTCATGGCTGTCCTTATCATTGAATCTTCATCTTGAAGTCATTTATAGCCATTGAATGATTAGATTGATTGTTCCTTCATTAACCATTGCATTGTAATAGGCAAATGGAACATCAATACCTTCTCCCATTTACCCGCACTAGTCTAGGAACATTATATGCATTGGTAGCTGATCGTGGGAGCTTGGAGAGGAGCTAAAGCATTTATGGAAGCTGAAGCTACTCATCAACGGCGCTGAATCGGGGCTCATCTCTTGTAAGTGTTTAAGCTTATAGAGTCCATTGTTTGATTCCCCCTTCTTGTTGACATTGGGGTCTAGAGATTGTGACCCAATCTCAGAGTTGTCCTTGAGTAGGAGGTGTAAGTCCTTGCGTAGGCCTCCAACACGGGAGAATACGTGCGTGTCCTTGTGTAGGAGTTGAGAAGTCCTTGTGTAGGCATTAATCTTGTGTAGGTTGTAAAGGTTGAGAGGTGAACCTTATTTAAAACCTCCGATAGTGAATGCCGGTGTACTTAAAGTAGTTGGGTACTTGAACTGGGAGTGGAGTGGACTTATCGTCGAACCACTATACATCGTGTGCAATGTGGTGAATGCATGTTGTCTATCATTGTCCCTTGTTGATTGATCTTATAAGTGCTGAATTGTAAGCCCATCATATGTTTGAAAAAATGCTCATATGCCATCTTTGAATGATCAGTACAAGCATGCATATGAACTGTTTGACGAAATGCTTCTCTTAGAATAGTTGTCAATCAAGTTAGATATTGGGTGATCAATTGCTATCATTTACATGCACTTAATTGTTAAATTATAGTATAAATGCAATCAAGCTTTTGAATTTGCAAGAAAAATTAAAAACTCCTATTCACCCCCCCTCTAGGACATAAGCATACCTTCAAGGTTATCTCACTAGCGGTAAAACCGCAATTTCAATTGGTATCAGAGCGGGTTCCTCTATAAGTGCTTAACCGCATTGAGGTTGATCCTAGAGTGAGCTTGAAAATATGTTTATGGAAGACTCCAAGTCTATCACCAAGCCACCATTCTTCAATGGATCCAACTATCCATATTGGAAAGCTCGAATACACATCTTTTTAGAATCCATAGATTCGGATGTATGGGACATGGTTGAATTTGTTATAAAGTCCCAATGGATACCATAAGAAAGGAAGGTGAACCGAATGTGCTAAGACCAAGAGAGAAGGCCATGTGGACTGATTTTAATAAAGCTCAATGTGTTTTCAATGCTTAAGGCTTGAATGCCATTTTCTGTTCAGGCTCTAGAAATGAATTTGCTCGCATCTAAAACTGTTAAACTAGTAAGGAAGCATGGGACTTTTTAGAAGTAACTCATGAAGGAACAAGCATAGTCAAAAGATCTAAACTCCAACTCCTTACAACACAATTTGAGAATATCAAAATGGAGGAGGATGAAACCTTCATGCAATTTTTCACACGTCTAAATAGCATCACCAATGACATGTATGGACTAGGAGAGAAGGTTCCAGATAGCAAAATTTGTAGGAAAATCTTAAGATCTCTACCGGAATGCTTCTCATCTAAAGTTGTTGCTCTAGAAGAGTGTAGGAATGTAGACACTATGAAAGTTGAAGAACTTTCAGGATCCCTTCAAACTCATGAGCTTCATTTTAAACCTCCCACAAAATCCAAATATTCAGTCTTAAAATCCTCTCACAAAGCACATACGTCTAAAGAAAATGATGATGAGGAAATTGACATGAAGAAATGGCTCTTATGGCTAAAAAATTCTAAAAATTCTTCAAAAACAAGAGCCACCATAAGGAAGGAAGGCATTTTGATCGTAAGAACCATATAGGTACATCCTTCAAAAGATCAAAAGAGCCAAAATGCTGTAATTGTGGGAAGTACGGTCACATTGCTCCTAATTGCTCAGAAAATGATGAAAAGAAACATAAAGGGAGAAAGGCCATGGTTGCCACTTGGGATGACACTAGCTTGGAATCCGATTCCTATGATTCCTATAGTGATGGTGGACAAAGATCCGTGAAAGCTCTTATGATCTCCACCACCGCGATTCTCCCTGAAAATGAGAAAGAAGGAGACAATGTTAACTATACCTCCTCAAGTGATGATGAGAGTGAGGATGATGAACTTCAAGAAGTGTATAACCAACTGTATATAAAAAATATGAACACCATAAAGAAGTTGGGACAAATGAAGGTTGAAAATGATAAACTGACCAAAAATCTTGATGGTCTGAAAATTGAGAATCATAAGTTGGGTCAAGATCTAGAAGAGCTGAAAAAGAAGAACGAAGCTCTTGAACTTAAAAAAGAAAAATTCATGAATGGTGAGACTCTTGATAAATATGTGAGCCTCGAGAAAGAACTCAAAGAGGCAAAAGCTTAAATTAATCATCTTAAATGTCAAGTTGTTGACTTTGGAAGATGTTTCGCTCAAGGAGATGAAAATCTTGAAAAACTCTTGGGCATAGGGAGATCACCTATGGACAGAAGAGGAATTGGTTTTAACAGTCATATCTCTAAGAGTGCTTCTGTCCCTCCTATGGTAAGAAAGAACTGTGGTGCATCGGGAAGTAAAACCAAAGCTTCCTCGGTTTGTCATGCTTGTGGTGATGTGGGTCACCTAAAATTTGAATGTTTGGCCTTTATACGCCCACAACTCTCTCCCTCCCAGCGCAAGATAGGTAAATCTATTCCAAAAGGGAGAGAAGTGCACCATACTTGGAGTCCCCCTAAGAATCAAAAGAATATGAGGAGAAATTTTCCGACTCCACCAAGGAACGATGCTCAAATGGAAGCCTTGCTCAAACAAGTAGCCCAAATCAATGATAAGACAACTAAAATGATTGATGCAATGAGGATGGGCTATGAGCAATCATATAAAAAGAACAGCTCTCCTGGAAAGAGGAGAACTCTTAATAGATCCTCACATGACCCCGGCACAATGAAAGTTGTTGCCAAATGGGTCGTGAAGGAGAAGTGATCTTCAGTCTTATGCCAGCCCCATGAATTTGATCAATCTGTAATATCATGAAAATTCATTGGTGGTTGTGCCTTAGGGATTGGTGTTGAACCTCTAATTTATACATTGTATAGGCCATTCCATCACATTATATGCATGGTTTGCATGTTTAAAAGGCTCATCTAATGAAGGTTTTGTGATTGTAGGAATGAGAGCAGACTTCACCTAATTGGAGACCAAAAGGAGACATTAAGGAGCCTTAGATGAAGACCCAAGGTGGGCCAAAAAAAGAAGAAAGCAAAGAGAGAGGAAGGAGAGAAGAAAAGAAAGACGAAAGAATGCAGAAAATGGGTCCGACCGGTCATAACAGGTGAAGACCAGTCGGCTGCACTCCCTGGACACTTAATAGACAGTCTAGACCGGTCAAGACTGGTCGGCCAGCCCTGTCCGACCGGTCAAGACCGATCGGCCATGCAATTTCAGACTTTCAGATTTCAAACAGCAGGCTATTCCCATTTTTGGATTTTCAGCTACGTTTTCAGGGCTATCTTATTGATATTTGGAAATCTAACACATCCATGTCGAAGAGGAGCTCGACGCCGAAATAACTCATGTGGTTTCGTGTCGATCGGAGCTACGGATTGACCGTGGTGGCCAAAACAATACGAACTATCCAGAAAGTTCCAGATTCCGCCTCCTCAACTTTGGGCCTGTCCAGGTGACCCATCATTGATGATATGAATAATCTACTTTGACCATCTTCTAGACCACATCCATATATGAATAACCACAAAGTTTCAGATCAAAAGGATGTGTGGTTTGATCGTGCCAGTTGAAGAAAGATGGACCATCCAGAAAGATTCAACTGCGCAGATTTTATAAAAGGCCTAAGTGTTCTAATTTTCGTACCTAATTCTGGAATTGTTTTGGACAATCTAATCCATCTATCATGTATAGGAGGAAGTTTTCTACCAATGTTCAAAATTTGAGATCAATCCGACCTCTGTACACTCCGGAGCGTTGAAAGCAAGATGACTGGTTCTGAAGGTACCCGAATTGTACGATTTTAAGAGGCGGTCGCTGATCCGATTGGTGCGCCCATTAAGAAGATAAAATTGGAAATCTAAATCATCTATGAGGAAGATCACATTACAAGGAAGCTACAAATCAAATTTGAAGGCAATCCGACCATTGGTTAAGCCGTACGAAGCGAAACAAAATCTGTTATGTTGCAGTACTCTTGCTGTATTATAAAAGGAGGCGCACTCTTCTATTCCAAATCAAGCAAGGACGTGAGAAGCAAGGAGTTCAAGTGCTAGGAGGCAACTTAGCCTCCTACAGCTAGTTTTTCTTCCTTTTCTTAGTTCTAGTTCTAGTTTTAATATGCTTTTCCTTAGCTAACCTCTTAACTAGACCTAGAGGTAAAATTTGTAGTTGATTTCAATGCTTTAATTCTTTTATTTCAAGTACTATTTTCTTAATTTTGGATTTTGAACTTCTAGTTTGAATAAAGTTTGGATTTTTAAATGAATTGTGAGAGTTTGTGTACTCCGGACATGAGTTCCTTGCAATCCTCTGAGATTACCATGATTGGGTTGTTTGAATTCGAATTGCAGTAACCCTTGAGCATACCATAGTCTCTTGGCATGGTTGTTACTCCGAAGGCTACAAGTTTAAGTTCTATGTGCTTCATTAGAACTAGAAATCTGATTTCCAGATTTAAGTGGGATTGTTTGTGCTTGAATGTTATATCCTCCAATTAGATGAGAGATATGACTTTGATTCTAATTGTGTTGTACTTGGATGAATGGATTGGCATTGGACTACTACAAGTGGATCCTTGATGCTCTAGTTCTTCTTAATTTAAGATTTTTCTATTTGATGTGAAAAACCATTTTCCTAAACTTCTTAAATTCTAGTTATTAGAGTAGTTGGAATTGTTTACTTCTTTCCCTGTGGATCGACCTCGGTCTTTCTGAGATTTCTTACTATATTGCAACCTTCCACTTGAGGCGAGCAAACAAGTTTTTGGCGCCGTTGCCGGAGAAAAGGTTAAACGGTTTTAATTGTTTTAGTAGATATAGAGTAGTTTTAGTTAGGATTTTCAGTTTTTATAGAAGTAGATTTTCTGATTTTTTTTCTAGATTACTAACAATTTTTTGTTTGATTTTGTAGGACATTGTTGCTGACATAGATCTCACTTTATTGGGTAACATCTCCCCATCTCCCTTCTTTTTGTTCTTTTCTCTAGATTAGGGTAGTTTTCAATTCTTTAAAATTTCATCATGTATGATTGGACGAATGGTGCATATAAGTACCTTTTGGAGGATGAGACGTCGGATTGGGGGACCCAAACTCATTATGATCGGGATCCCTCCAATCATGAGTATTTTTCTGAGATTCAAAGAACCTCCACTACCCCCCCCCCCCCCCCCCCCCCCCCCACGTAAGACGATGCGTGATTAAATTAATGAAAGCAATATACATATTGAGACACGACGTAAGACGATGAGAGAATACCGGAACGAAGCAAAATCGAATAATCATCCAGGAAAAATATTACGTGATTACTGGATTGAAAATAACATGAGTGTTCCACCGATTATGGTCGGAGGTGTGCAACAACAAAAGGAACGAGTGCATAGTGGCCAACCAGTTAAGAAAATATGTGATCACTTGTACGGATATGCCTATCAACCATCATATATCTCTTCATCCTACAATGCGTACGGTCTTAATTGGGAAAACCACCATTCTCCTTGTTTAAGGGACGAACCAACCGTGGTTATTAACAATCACTCTAAAACATCTTCCTCTTGTGATGACATGTATACACAAATACTGAAGGAAATATGGAAAGAGTATGTAGACGAACAATCAAATCAAGCTTACAAGCCATCTTCTGAAGACGTTGAGCCCGAAATTGGGGGCATCGAATCAATCCCCTTTAATGAGGAGGATGGGGCTACCCAAGTCCCACCTTCTTCGGATTTAATGGATAGACTTTTAGAGGAGATTGATTTCGATGATCCCAATGTCATAATCAATAATGGTGAGTCCACTATCTCTTTTGGATGCTTTGAACTTAATGATGAAGAGATTTCAATGACAGTTGACGAATCCAAGGAATTCATAAAATTTGAAAGCGGTAGTTGGGTTGCCTATAATGAGGGTTTGGTGAATGTTTATGAACCTATGGTTTCTTTTTCCCAAGAGCATAATAATTATAAGTCTTTAGAGGATATGCATGCTAGAGAGATGGTCGAGGTTAATATTTTTAAGTCACTCCACCAAGTTACCATGCTTAATTCTAATGTGGAGAATGAGACTCCCATGAGTGAAAATTTAGATTCTTTGGACGAATGCTTGGCTTACTTTGAAAATTCAAACGACCCCATTATTCAAGAGATTGTTAAAGCCTTGCATACTTCCGACTTGGTGCCTCATACTCGTTATGGAGAACCTAGTTTGGAAGAATTCCACTCCATGGAGGGAGAGTCCCTCACCATCGAAACTGAATTTTTGCACTCTCTCAAGCAAGATCATGATCCTCATCTGACTATCTCGATTTCCTAGAGGAATGCTTGGCCCAATCTTATGATCTTGATGATGAGATGATTAAGGAGTTGGACATTTTGTTAGACACGGTGTCGGTGCTTGAAGAACATCATTCCACTGTTTTACACTCTTTACCATTGTTTGTGGAAGCACCATATAATTCTGAAATTGTGGAGGAGACAACTTTAACTGAAGAATACAAGATGAATGTCTCTCCACCATCATGGGTCCTTCAGCCCATTGAAAATTCTGATTGGGAGGACCCGTTTTTAATCAATCATAACCCAAATCAGAATTTGAGGAGATATCTTTTTACTGCTCTTATCTCCTCCTATCATGCATGTGGTGCACATAAATATTGGACTTTAATGAAGAAAAGCACCCATGTTTACTGTCGAGTAGGACTGTGGATGGTCCTCATGAGAAATTTATTAAAATTCATGAAGATCCTACTCAAATTTGATCATGTAGTTGATCAGACTAATCAAAGGTAGGTAGGTAGGTTAGGATTTATTTTTCGGCAATTAGGATTGAATAAGTCTCATCGAGACAATGGAAGATGGTAGAATTGATCAACTTGCTACCCCAGGTACTCTCATTCTCACTCTCCTTTGTTTTATTTCATTGCTCTCATGTCATGCTTATTGTATATCTTATTACATTGAGGATAATGTAAGATTTTGGTTGGGGGGTGAGATTCCTTAGATGAATCTACTAGCTTTTGTGACATTTCGAGCAATTCTGTAGAAAATTTTCAATTTTTCTAAAATTCAAAACTCTTTTGGAAAACTTTGTTTCTATGCATTCGAGATGATACGAGTATAAGAAGAGGAGATACGAAATGAGTGATGTTGCAAGCTTTGAACTTCTCTTAATATAATGGTTTTATATGTGAATTCCCCTATTTATGTGATTGATAGAAAATTGGAACACTTTTACACCTAGTTCACATTACGCGATTTTCATGGGTTAAAAGGATTATGTGATTTGTGGATTAGCTAGACTTCGATTTAAGGTGTTGAGAAACCAAGCCGGGGTAATTTGTCCATCCTTGTCCATGGGAAAATAACGAAAGATATGGATTTCTAAAAATCCTATCTAATGTAAAAGAAAAAGGAAAAGGAAGGATGAAATTGGGAATGATGGAAAAATGGTGGAAAATTCCGAAAAGGGCTACCTATTACCAACCAGGGGATGGTCTACCTGTAACCAAAACCGAAAATGGGACGTAGTGTGAAAGCTGTAGGAAGGACGGTAAGACAAATTCCTGTCATAGGCTTGTTGTTGCTCTATACACCTTGAGATCTATAGTTTAGTTGATCTATGAAGAAGATAATCCCAGAAACTCATAAGATGAACTTTCACTATGCACACTAGGTTGAAGTTGTTCGAGTTCTTCTATTTATCAATCAATCAGCGGAAATTTCATGTAAACACTTATTATTTTGAGAGTTTAAAGTTTTAACTTCTATCACCTAATTTCTCCAAATTTTATACTTGTATGTCTTGGAATGGATAGAAACATGGTTTCTGAAGGAGAGTTAGTTTGGAGGTTTGAAATTGTTTCACGCATGTTTTGCTCAGGATTAGCAAAAAGCTGATTGGGGGGTGTGTTGAATCTCTAATTTATACATTGTATAGGCCATTCCATCACATTATATGCATGGTTTGCATGTTTAAAAGGACCATCTAAAGCAGGTTTTGTAATTGTAGGAATGAGAGCAGACTTTACCTAATTGGGACCAAAAGGAGACATTTAGGAGCCTTGGATGAAGACCCAAGGTGGGCCAAAGAAAGAAGAAAGCAAAGAGAGAGGAAGTAGAGAAGAAAAGAAAGAAGAAAGAATGCAGAAAATGGGTCTGACCGGTCAAGAACAGTCGGCTGCACACCCTAGATACTTAATAGACAGGCTAGACCGGTCAAGGCCGGTGGCCAGCCATGTCCGACTGGTCAAGACCTGTCGGCCATGCAATTTCAGACTTCCAGATTTCAAACAGCAGGCTATTCCCGTTTTTGAATTTTCAGCCCAGTTTTCAGGGGCTATCTTGATGATATTTAGAAATCTAACACATCCATGTCGAAGAGGAGCTCGACGCTGAAATAACCCAAGTGGTTTCGTGTCGATCGGAGCTACGGCTTGACCGTGGTGGCCAAAACAATACGAACTGTCCAGAAAGTTCCAGATTCCGCCTACTCAACTCTCGGCTAGTCTAGTTGGCCCATCATTGATGATATGAAGAATCTACTTTGACCATCTTCTAGACCACATCCATATATGAATAACCACAAAGTTTCAGATCAAAAGGATGTGTGGTTTGATCGTGACGGTTGAAGAAAGATGGACCATCCAGAAAGATTCAACTGCGCAGATTTTATAAAAGGCCTGAGTGTTCTAATTTTCGTACCTAATTCTGGAATTATTTTTGGACAATATAATTCTTCTATCATGTATAGGATGAATTTTTCTACCAATGTTCAAAATTTGAGATCAATCCGACCTCTGTACACTCCGGAGCATTGAAAGCAAGATGACTGGTTCTGAAGGTACCCGAATTGCGCGATTTTGAGAGGCGGTCGCTGATCTGATTGGTGAGCCCATTCAAAAGATAATATTGGAAATCTAAATCATCTATGAGGAAGATCACATTACAAGGAAGCTACAAATCAAATTTGAAGGCAATCCGACCATTGGTTAAGCCGTACGAAGCGAAACAAAATATGTTATGTTGCGGTACTCTTGCTGTATTATAAAAGGAGGTGCTCTCTTCTATTCCAAATCAAGCAAGGACGTGGGAAGCAAGGAGTTCAAGTCCTAGGAGGCTACCTAGCCTCCTACAGCTAGTTTTTCTTCCTTTTCTTAATTCTAGTTCTAGTTTTAATATGCTTTTCCTTAGCTAACCTCTTAGCTAAAGCTAGAGGTGAAATTTGTAGTTGGTTTCAATGATTTAATTCTTTTATTTCAAGTACCATTTTCTTAATTTTGGATTTTGAACTTCTAGTTTGAATAAAGTTTGGATTTTTAAATGAATTGTGAGAGTTTGTGTACTTCGAACATGAGTTCCTTGCAATCCTCTGAGATTACCATGATTGGGTTTTTTTAATTCGAATTATAGTAACCCTTGATCATGCCATAGTCTCTTGACTGTTACTCCGAAGGGTACAAGTTTAAGTTCTATGTGCTTCATTAGAACTAGAAATCTGATTTCCAGATTTAAGTGGGATTGCTTGTGCTTGAATGTTATATATCCTCAAATTAGATGAGAAATAGGACTTTGATTCTAATTGTGTTACACTTGGATGAATGGATTGGCATTGGACTACTACAAGTGGATCTTCGATGCTCTAGTTCTTAAATTAAGATTTTTCTATTTAATGTGAAAAACCATTTTCCTAAACTTCTTAAATTCTAGTTATTAGAGTAGTTGGAATTGTTTACTTCTTTCCCTGTGGATCAACCTCGGTCTTACCGAGATTTATTACTACATCACAGCCTTGCACTTGAGGCGAGCAAATAATTGGCTAACAAATTATCTGTTTTGCAGGTTGTTAGCCTTTAGGTAAATGTGGTTTGATATTTTGTAGTAAATTCTAAGGTTCTTAGTCTCATCATTTCTAAGCATAATAGGAAATTCTAGATATAAGATCCATCATCTCAGTTTGTTTTTAAAACTTAGTCATCTTAGGCATCAAAATCTCATAAAATCATATGGTTGCCTTAAATTTTTTATTTGTAATGCTCATGAACATTTGGCCAACTCAAAATTGCTCGATTAGGTTGTAATCACATCATATTTGGGAATATGAAAGCGGACCCATCCTTGCGGTTCCCAAAAACAGCTCAAGATGAGCATTTTCATTTAGGTTCGGCCGGCCGGTGACCACTGTCCGACTGGCCAGCAGTCGTCCAACAAATGCCCTAGAGAAATCTTTTAAAAAGGGGGGAGGAAATTAAAATCTTGTGAGGTCCGACCAGCCGGTGCCCACGTCAGACCGGCCGGCCCACGTCCTGCGTGTGCTGCCCGACCCTTTTTAAAACGGTCGGACCACTCCATTTCACCTATCCTTCATTTCTTATCTCTCCCTCTTTTCTCCAAAGGTCTCTCTAGCCCTCCTCAAGGTATCCTAGGTCTCCTTTCAAGGATTGAGCTCCCAAGAGTGTGCATTCCTCTTCCAAGTCCTGTTTTTCCTTTTCATCTCCTCCGGTAAGGGTTTCTACTTGAGTATACATTGTTGCATCCTTTTCTTTTGAAACCTAGGGAAGGTTTGTGTGAATCATTGGCTGCTATCATGTCCTCTCATGGTGGGAGAGATGAGCCCCCTCCTCGGCGTGAACGCCGCTTCAAGAAAGATCATGATGAGGGGCCCTCTCAACTCAAATCCAAGAAAACTGCTTCCAAGGGAAAAAGGGCAGCTTCAACCTCCAAATCCCCCTCTAAATCCCGAGATCCTGACACATCGCATCTTACCAATTGGGCTAAATTCGCTGACCGAGATGTGATTTGTGAGAGATCAGCCTCTCTTGTGGACTTAGAACCCTACAATGTTGTAAGCTTATTGAGAGCAATAGATTGGGAGCCGGTGTTGCATATGGGGGGACCTGTGCAAAGAAATATTGTCCGTAAATTTTATGCTTACTGTCAAGACATCATTGAAGATCCCGTGTCCTTCACTGTCCATTACAACAGCACTGTATGGACTTTCGGTCTCTAATCCATACCTCAGGCTCTTCACGTTCCCATTCTTCGTCCATGTGATCTTCCTGATATTGCCGAGGAGGCTCCACCTATGCTTGATATGATTAGTGCGCTTTGTGACGGGGAGATCCCTAGGGAGGTTAGCAGTTGTGCTCTTCGGTCTTCGTATATGTCGTGGGACTATCGGATTCTCCACAACTTATTCTTCAAGAACGTCTATGCCCGTAAGAGTAACAAAGTTGACTTAACTGAGACCATGGTGACCATTCTGTATCGAGTCAGTCAGGGTGAGAAGATGTGTCACCCCTTTATGATCATGAGCACCATTCATTCCATAATTTTGGGGACTGACGGTCAGTCAGTAGGCCTTCCATTTGGGTGCCTCATAGGGAAATTTGCCAGATCTATAAGTCTTGTAGATCCAACCAAAAAACCGGTCAAGCCTATCCTCCTCAACAAATCCATTATCGCCAGAATGGAGATCACTCAAGCAGAGCTTCAACGAAGAAGGGATTAGCAGCAGCAGATCAGGCAACAGCAGGAGGTCCCACAGCATATTGAGTATGAGTCTGAGCCTGCTCTACGCTCATCTGAGGATCCTCATCACCATCCAAGGCGTTTCAGCACTCCAGTTCGTGCATTTTCACGTCGCGACACATCTTCGCCCTCTGATCATCCGTCCTCATCTGCAATTCCTCCTGCATGGCTCTATGAGATACGCCAGCATCAGGAGCGTATATTTTAGAGACTTGATCCAATCGAGCAGAGGATGGATCAGACCGAGTCTTAGCTGCTTCAAGGACATGCCACTCTCCTCGTGCAGCACGAGGCTATTATGGCTCACCTTGCCCAGATTCACAGGCTTTTGGAGGCTTGGGAGCGAGCTGCTCGTGGAGATGCACCGCCACCAAATCTGGGCAACGGGACCGATTTCTAGCATCGTTATATGTTGTATCATGTGTCTTGGTCAAGAGTATCTTTTTGAGTGACCAAGACACTATTCGCTTGTTATGTTATATATTTATACACTTTGTATGATAGTTAGACCCTTTGATGTCTGAGCTTTACAGTTATATCTCTTTATGACAGCACATGTTTGGATTTCTTCCTCTTGAGCTATATTGATATATCTTTTTGAGATAGTGATCTTTTATTCGATATATATATTTGTGCTTTTAGGATTCGCTTTAAGTCTTGCGCCTTATTGACTATTCATTGAGTGAGAATAGCCGATTGGGCTATATACACCATTGAATCATGTTATAGGTCCATACCGGTTGGACTATCATCTGTGTCCATCACCAAAAATCATGTAAGCATGCACTTTTAAATGAAAATCTGATTTTTTTAGAGGATGGATGACTCGGGCAACATGCCCAACTCTGGTCTATTAGTACTATATTGATGAGTCTATTGCATTTTCTTGGTATATTGATAGGGGGAGGTTGGATGGTTTGGGCATTAAGCCCTTTTGACTCATTGTTCTGTTTAATATACCTTATTGTGTTTCAATGATCTTGATATACATACCATGAGGGGTGGTTGGTTAATTGGGCGAAATGCCCTTTGTGCTTATATTGTTTCAATGTATATCACAATGTTTTATGTTGCTTCTTTTCTCCCATGTTGTTCATGAACTATCTCTTCCCATACATTGTAGGATTGACATATTTTCTGCGCTTTATTGTCAATTGTTCATGGTTTAGTGTCGCTGCTCTTATAGGCATATTCTTTTGCGGGCTAACCTTTGTCAATCACTAACAAAAAGGGGGAGAACTATATCCCACCAAGAAATCGATTTATATAGTTTTGCAGGCTTTCTTAGGTGCAGGTGTTGAGGGGGAGAAATCGAAGACATTTCAAGTTTGTTCATGTCGCTTTGTATAGTTTAAATTGTAAATTATGTTCAAACATGTAATTGGGTGTAAAAGTATTTCTTAGTTTTGGGGTATTCATGATATGGAGATCATGAATGGTCTTAGGTTGTGTTTTGTCACGTAATTGACAAAGGCGGAGATTGTTAGTGCACAAATTAGTGCATCGTTTTGTCAATTCTGTGATGATGTAAGTCAGTCGAGTCTTGTGAGCCCCGACGAAGATTGAAGACTCAAGACTTGAAGACCAAAGCAGATTTCCGCACTCAAGTTCAAGCCAAATCAAGCTCAGAAGGTAAGTTGCATATAGACAGCCTATAGGATCCCAAAACACCCGTATTTATGGCATTCCTTAGCCATTTAATCCACGGTTTTAAGGTCAAGATGATCAGTCTTGGACCTTCATTAAGTAGGTGCCCAACTATGAAAAACAATAGCAAAATCTCCTTAGTAGGGCACATAGATTTCAGCTGAAAAACAGCTTCAAATTGGGCTAGATTACTCCTGCAGACCGGCCGGCCGGTCCTTGACCAGCTTTTTTTAAAGAAGGTATTATGCAGCCGACCGGTCCAAAGACCAGTCGAAAAGTAGGTCGGATGGGTCATCTGACCAGCCGGCTGCCCGGCCGGACATGGCAAATATGGTCCAGAGTTAAATAGTCCAAAATCTATGATTGGGCAGGTCTGCCGACCTCCTGGCCGACCGGCCGGACAGCAGGTCGGCTGCCCAATCCGATCGGCCAGACAGCAGGTCGGATAAGCTAAAATCAGTCTAGCGAGTTTGACATTTCCGGACCACTTACCCAACCCATCTGAGGGTAGGTCGGCCGATAAGTCGGAGCTCAAATCCGACCGGCCAGAGGGGGTCCCAGGCAGGTCGGAATATGACCGTTTTATGTACGTTTGAGCTCATTTTTAGGCCTCTATAAAAGCATATCTTGAGGTCTTTTATGAAATCACTTGCACACCCATTTAGAGCATTAAGAGAGGCAATTAAGACCTTCATCTAAATCTCTTTTGCTCATCTAGTCTTGAGTTCATCCTTCAAACCTAGCCATTAATGGCACTAAATTGAGTATTCAAAGCTCGGTTTGAACAATGAACTCAAGCATGGCATTCATGGCTGTCCCTATCATTGAATCTTCATCTTGAAGTCATTTATAGTCATTGAATGATCAGATTGATTGTTCCTTCATTAACCATTGCATTCTAATAGGCAAATGGAACATCAATACCTTCTCCCACCTACCCGGCACTAGTCTAAGAACATCATATGCATTGGTAGCTGATCGTGGGAGCTTGGAGAGGAGCTAAAGCATTCATGGAAGCTAAAGCTACTCATCAACGGCGCTGAATTGGGGCTCATCTCTTGTAAGTGTTTAAGCTTATAGAGTCCATTGTTTGATTCCCCCTTCTTGTTGAGATTGGGGTCTAGAGATTGTGACCCAATCTCGGAGTTGTCCTTGAGTAGGACGTGTAAGTCCTTGCGTAGGCCTCCGACACAGGAGAATACGTGCATGTCCTTGTTTAGGAGTTAAGAAGTCTTTGTGTAGGCATTAATCTTGTGTAGGTTGTAAAGGTTGAGAGGTGAACCTCATTTAAAACCTCCGATAGTGAATGCCGGTGTACTCAAAGGAGTTGGGTACTTGAACCGGGAGTAGAGTAGACTTATCGTCGAACCACTATACATCGTGTGCAATGTGGTGAATTCATATCATTATCCCTTGTTGATCGATCTTATAAGTGCTTAATTGTAAGCCCATCTTATGTTTGAGAAAATGCTCATATGCCATCTTTGAATGATCAATACAAGCATGCATATGAACTGTTTAACTAAATGCTTCTCTTAGAATAGTTGTCAATCAAGTTAAATATCGGGTGATCAATTGCTATCATTTACATGCACTTAATAGTTAAATCATAGTATAAATGCAATTGAGCTTTTGAATTTACAAGAAAAATTAAAATGCCCTATTCACCCCCCCTCTAGGACATAAGCATACCTTTTAGCTTATCTCACTAATGGTAAAACCGCAATTTCAGCATGTGGGGGTTATTTTTTTCGCCAAGAAAACCACTGTAAAAATTCTACAGTGTGGTTTTTATTGGCCTACTTTATTTAAAGATACCCACGAGTTTTGCAAAGCATGCGAGCGTTGCCAAAAGTTAGGAGGAATATCCCGTCAAAATATGATGCCTCTTACCCCAATTCAACATCTTGAAGTCTTTGACTGTTGGGGCATTGATTTCATAGGACCATTCCCCTCATCTTTTGGACATGTCTATATATTGCTTGCCGTAGACTATGTGTCTAAACGGATAGAGGCTATTCCATGTAGAACCAATGATCATCGTACGGTTCTAAAGTTCCTTAAAGAAAATATACTTTCCATATTTGGAACGCCTCGAGCCATCATTAGTGATGGTGGTTCTCACTTTTGCAATAGGCCGTTTGAAGCCTTAATGAAGAAATATGGCATTAGGTATAAAGTGAGTACCCCATACCACCCACAGACGAGTGGGCAAGCTGAAATTTTTAATCGGGAAATCAAACAGATTTTGGAAAAGACGGTGAGGCCGGATCGCAAAGATTGATCACTGAAATTAGATGATGCGCATTGGGCTCACCGTACCGCTTACAAGACCCCCATTGGAATGTCCCCCCTACAGACTTGTCTATGGGAAAGCTTGTCACTTGCCTGTGGAGATCGAACACAAAGCCTATTGGGCAATTCGGGCATTGAACTTTAATGTTGACATGGCTAGCTCGCTTCGCAAACTCCAAATGAATGAGCTTGATGAGATCCGGAACAATGCCGACGAGAACTCGAGAATTTACAAGAGTAGGATGAAGGCCTTTCATGACAAGCACATCTTCAGGAAATCTTTCCATGAAGGTCAGAAAGTGCTCTTGTATAATTCTCGGCTTCATCTTTCTTCGGAAAAATTGCGATCTCGATGGACCGGCCCATACATTGTTAAAGAAGTTTTTCCTCATGAGGCTGTTGAGATAGAGAATGCCGCAAATGGTAACTGTTTTAAAGTTAATGGACAACGCCTTAAACCATTTGTTGTGAAATTTAATTCAGAGGACATGTCCATCACTCTGAATGATCCTGTGTATCAGGATGATTGATCTCATAGTCTGACGGAGGTATAGTATAGATTAGGTTTAGTTGCTTTTTCTATTTTTAGTTTTGTTGTTTTAGTGGATTTAGTTGTCGGAGTTGCAAACTTCCATGATCGACTCTCTCAGGTAATATTGTTCTCACTCTCTTGTATTTAACCATTGCTCTCATGTTCATGCTCATTGCATATCTTTTTACATTGATGATAATGTAAGATTTGGTTAGGGGGTGAGAGGAGATTTCCTCATCTAGCAGTTTGCAACACTTCGAGCATCTTATTATGCAAATTTTTTTAAATTTTCTAAAAATTCAAAACTCTTTTAGAAAACCTTATTTCTATGTATTCGAGATGACATGAGTATAAGAAAAGGAGGTACGAAGTGAGTGATGTTACAAGTCTTGAACTACTTTTAATATAATGGTTTTATATGTGAATTTCCCTATTTATGTGATTGATAGAAAATTTGAACACTCTTACACGTAATTCACATTACACGATTTTCATGGTTTGAAGGGTGTGATTTGTGGATTGGCTAGATTTAGATTTAAGGTGTTGAGGAGCCAAGCCAGGGTACTTTGTCCATGGGAAAATTGTCACGCCTCAAACCCGGGGACCAGGCTCACTAAATTCCTGATCGCCGACCTTGGTGCCAACAGCCTCCGTAGTACCCTATTCTCGGCTCCTAGCTTTCATATGCCAGGTTCCGATCCTGGGATCCTACCAGGAGGATTTTCAGGGTAAATTTTTTTTTGTACATGAGCATAATCAAAACCATAAAACATCATCAAATATCCACTAATAAGTTTGTTGAGTACAGTGCTAGAAAGGGAAATACAAAATGTAGCAAAAGCCCAACATATCAGGTACATGCACTGCGCTCAACGCTGCTGATGTGCCCTAGTACCTGCAGTGTAAAGAAACGCGCATGAGCTTCCTAAGAAGCTTAGTAGAGTGCGTGTGTGCGAGTGTGATGCATATGACAAGTATACAGATATCAGAGTAAGCGAAAGTAGTAGAGTGCTAAGTTACCAAGTTCATGAATGCTATCAGCCATCCCAAGGCTATGCGATGCAAGGGCCTACATGGCCAAGTGTTACATGCTAGAGATGCAATGCAGCCACATCAATCCTCAACTAATCCACATATCAAAATAGTTCTCATTTGGGACATCACCGGGGTCTAGTATACTCAAATAATGGACGCTGCACATCGCGCGCATAACCAAGCGAGTAGAAAAGACCTCACTATCCGCCTCATCAGTGGTATGCCAATGCCCACCCGGCTCGCCGATAGCGGACCCATTCCATGAGCTGGTCAGACTCGACCTAGCTTATAGCCCACTGCACCCGGGCGGATAAGGTCACACCCCTTTCCAACAGACCTCGACACAGTGGGAGATGCGGCCTACTGGTATTTGGCACACGGGCGCTCATGTTATCCACTCGGTCTCGACATTGGAGCATCCTACTGGTACCACATGGTTTAGGGACTTTCACCCAAGGACATCCGTAGCGCCCACATACTAGAACAAGTTTCCGGTGTCCAATACTGCCAACCACGATGTGACTTTAGGGTACGAAAGCGATCGTGACATACATAATTGTTCGCATCCCCAAGTGTAGGGTTGCGATGTAGTAATAATCTCGGCAAGACCGAGGTCGATCCTCAGGGACTATGTAGGATCTCACAAATTCATCCACAAGTGTCTATTGAAGTCTACTAATCAAATTTTGATATGAAATTGATATGAGTAACAAAAGCTAAATTAAATCGAAAGTAATTAATTATAAGAAGGCACTAGGGGTTCAAGGATCCACTTGTAGCTATCCTTAATGTTCAATCCGCTGTGGTTTCTTATTCTCTCAACTAGAGTCGACATTCAAGTCTATCTAGTCAGATGATAGAGCTGTTAAACCAAACAGTCTGTAATATGTAAGTTCTGTGCATAAGACTCACTCAATGTAGGCTGAGCTGAGCATGCTCAATTGCATAGTTCATTCCCCTTTTCTATAGGTCCAGTCCTCAATCATAACCATCCTCAAGTCCTCTCACAAGACAAGGCTAGATTAGGATTTGAACTGGATTCAAATCACAAGCACAGTCCTTACATATTCCAGAAAATCAACTAAAATAGAACTTTGGCATGAAGTCTCTTTATGAAGAGCTTAGTACTAGAGCGCACTCCGATTCCTCAGATCATACAGGTCTAGACCGTTGCAAACGAATTAAGAAGCTAAGTAATTCATCCAAACATCCATGAGTCATCACAAGACTAAGAAAAATTACTTAAAAACTTGTATAAACTTCAAACCTTAGTCCTTAATCATGAATTCCAAACTGAAAACCACTTAACTACGAATTAAAACATCTTGGATTCACTACAAGCTTCACCTCTTAGCCCTAGCTAAGAGGTTTAGCTGCTCATGATCCAAGGAATCATGAAACAACTACAAAAAGCATGAAAATAGCAAAGCAAACCAAAAGGAGTTGTGAAACTCCAATCTCCACTTCCACAGTCTCCAACCTCGCTTGAACCCTTCTAGGATACCCTAGGAACGATCCCTAGGTGTCCTTTTATAGTCTGGAAGCTCCACAACTTCGGAAGAATCGAGAACTTGCGTAACACTTACGCAGCGCAGAGAAAATCGGGATGAAATTAGAAATTTCTAACTTCTTTCGCACAGCCGATCGGTCATGACCGGTTGGCCTCAATAAACAGTCACTCCAGCAAGCATGCCCAACCGGTCAAGACCGGTCGGGCCTATTTATCTTCAGTCCAGCAATGATGTCCGACCGGTCAAGACCGGTCGGACGTTTCTTCTTATGTTACAGCAGCCATGGCCGACCGGTCATGACCGGTCGGCCTTGTTCATTGACGTTCCAGCAATCCTATCTGACCGGTCATGACCGGTCGGACGTCCTCAGTACCTCCAAACACGCATGGCTGACCGGTCACTGACCGGTCTGGCTTCCTTGGCCGACCGGTCACGACCGGTCAGCTCTCTTTTCTTCTTGTTTTCATCCTTTCTTTCTTCTGCTTTCTTTTCTTCTTTACTTCTTTCTTTCTTTTCTTCTTTGGTCCTCAAACGTTCTTCATCAGAATGATCCCAAGTGAACCCTTTTTGTCTTCAATTGAGTGGAATTCCCTCTCAGTCCTGTAGTCACAAAACATGCATTGGATTAGCCTATAAACCATACAAACCTTGCACAATGAGTGATGAATTGGGGTTAGAATATGCACAATTAAGAGCTCAACACACCCCCCAACCAGCATTTTGCTAGTCCCGAGCAAAACATGCGTGAAACTAATCTCATTCTTCAAAGCTCAACTCTCTTTCAGAAACCATCCTTCTATACATTCCAAGGTTCATAAGTGTAAGATTCAGAAAGATTAAGCGTCAAAGGTTGGAACCGTAAATCCTCAAAACATAATAAGCATTCATATGAAATTCCCGCTGATTGGTTGATAAATAAAAGGACTTGAACAAATTCAACCTAGTGTGGGTAGTGAAAATTCATCTCACGAGTTTCTAGGTTTATCTTCTTCATAGATCAACTAGACTATAGAACTCAAGGTACATAGAGCCACATCAAGCCAATGACAGGAATTTGCCTTATCGTCCTTTCGACGACTTTCACACTACGTCCCATTTCCGGCTTTGGTTACGGGTAGACCATCCCCCGGTTGGTAGTAGGTAGCCCTAATCGGAATTTTCCACCGTTTTTCCACATTCCCAATTTCATCCTTCCTTTTCCTTTTTTTTCTTTTTAAATTAGATAGGATTTTTAAAAATCCATATCTTTCATTATTTTCCCATGGACAAGGATGGACAAAGTACCCCGGCCAGATTTCTCAATACCTTAATTCAAAGTCTAGCTAATCCATAAATCATATAATCCCTTCAACTCATGAAAATCGTGTAATGTGAACTAGATGTAAAAGTGTTCAGGTTTTCTATCAATCACAAAAATAGGGGAGTTCACAAATAAAAACCATTATGCTATGAGGAATTCCAGACATCCAGCCCCATACCCTGCATATCTCTTCCTCTTATGCTCATACCAACTTGAATGCATAGAACCGGTGTTTTCCACAAGAGTTTCGAATGTTTGACAAATCGAAAAATTTCCACATAATTGCTTGAAATGTTGCAAAACGCTGGATTCATCCAAGCGATCCTACACCCCCCAACCAAATCTTGCATTGTCCTCAATGTAAAAGATGCGCAATGAGCTAAACATGAGAGCAATTTGAAAATAAAAGGGAGTGAGGAATGATAGTACCTGAGAGAGTGAAAAGTGGAAATCTTCCTCCTAAAAAACCTATGAAAACTAAAATAAAAGCAGCAAAATCCTAATCCTAACTACTCTATATATACCTCCATCAGACTAGGAGATCAATCGTCCTGATACACAGGATCATTCAGAGGTATGGACATACCTTCTGAAGGGAATTTCTCAAAGAACGGCTTTAATCGCTGCCCATTTGCTTTAAAAATGTTGCCGTTCCTTGGATTCAACAGCTCGACAGTCCCATATGGATAGATAGTTTGCACAATGTAGGGACCGGTCCATCGAGATCGCAATTTTCTCAGAAATAGATGTAAGCGAGAATTATACATGAGAACTTTTTGATTTATCGTGAATGTCTTGCGAAGAATATTCTTATCATGGAATATCTTCGTCTTGTCCTTATAAATTCTCGCATTCTCATAAGCTTCATTCCGGATTTCTGCAAGTTCATTCAATTGTAGTTTGTGTAGCGAGCTTGCCTTGTCAGAATTAAAATTCATCTTCTTAATAGCCCAATATGCCTTATGTTCCAACTCCACAGGCAAGTGACAAGCCTTCCCATAGACAAGTCTATAGGGGGACATTCCAATAGGAGTTTTGAAAGCTGTACGGTAAGCCCAAAGCGCATCGGGAAGCCGAAGTGACCAATCCTTGCGATCGGGGTTCACCGTTTTCTCTAAAATGTGTTTAATTTCCCTATTGGATATCTCAGCTTGTCCACTAGTTTGTGGGTGATAGGGAGTGCTCACTTTGTGTGTTACGCCATATTTCTTCATTAGGGCTTCAAAAGGGCGATTGCAAAAGTGAGACCCTCCATCACTTATGATGACTCGAGGCGTTCCAAACCGGGAAAGAATATTTTCTTTTAAAAATCTAATGACCGTTTTATGGTCATTATTCCGGCAAGGGATAGCCTCGACCCATTTGGAAACATAGTCGACAGCAAGCAAGATGTATAGGTTTCCAAAAGAAGATGGGAATGGGCCCATGAAATCGATGCCCCAACAATCAAAAATTTCGATAATTAAGATGGGATTGAGTGGCATCATGTTTCTACGGGAGATTCCTCCTAATTTCTGACAAGGTTCACATGCTTTGCAAAACTCATGTGTGTCTTTGAACATAGTGGGCCAATAAAACCCACATTGTAGAATTTTCGCTGTGGTCTTTTTAGCCGAAAAATGGCCACCACATGCTTGAGAATGACAGAAGGAGATGATGCTTTGTTGCTCATCATCTAGGACACATCTCCTTATGATTTGATCGGGACAATACTTGAATAAGTATGGGTCGTCCCATAGGAATTTCCGCACCTCCGAGAAGAATCTATCCTTATCTTGCTTTTTCCAATATGTAGGAATTGTACCTGTAGCAAGATAGTTAGCAATGTCCGCATACCATGGGAATTGGGAAACAGCAAAGAGTTGTTCATCAGGGAACATGTCATTGATTGCAGTCGTTTCAGGGGAATCAGTGAGGACAAGTCGAGAGAGGTGGTCAGCTACGACATTCTCTACTCCTTTCTTATCACGTATTTCTATGTCGAATTCCTAGAGTAGAAGGATCCATCTTAACAACCGTGGTTTAGCATCCTTTTTAGAGAGAAGATACTTAAGCGCGGCATGGTCAGTGAATACAATGATCTTGGATCCAATCAAGTAGGATCTAAACTTCTCCAAGGCAAAAACTACAGCTAAAAGTTCCTTTTCAGTAGTGGTGTAGTTTGCCTGGGCTGAGTTTAGGGTTCTACTTGCATAGTAGATGACACATGGCTTTTTATCTTTTCTTTGGCCTAACACGGCCCCAATAGCATAGTCGCTAGCATCGCACATAATCTCAAAAGGAAGGCTCCAATCAGGTGGTTGCATTATTGGGGCACATGTCAACATACCTTTAAGGGTGGTAAAGGCCTTTTGACATTCTTCATTCCACTCGAATGAATTTTCCTTTTGAAGTAGGTTACATAAAGGGCGAGAGAGTGAACTGAAATCCTTTATGAACCTTCTGTAAAATCCTGCGTGTCCTAAAAAGGATCGTATATCTCGTATGCTTTTGGGTGGTGGAAGGTTAGAGATAAGATCAATTTTCGCCTTGTCCACCTCAATTCCATTTGTGAAACGATGTGACCAAGTACAATTCCCTTTTGAACCATGAAGTGACACTTTTCCCAATTGAGCACAAGGTTCTTCTCTTCACATCTTTTTAGCACAGATTTCAAGTGCTCAAGGCACTCATCAAAGCTACAACCGAATACGAAAAAATCATCCATGAAGACTTCGAGAATGGTCCCCACCATGTCAGAAAAGATGCTCATCATACAACGCTAAAAGGTGGCAGGGGCATTACATAGTCCAAACGGCATCCGTCGATAGGCGAAAGTGCCGAATGGACATGTGAATGTAGTCTTTTCTTGGTCTTCACGGGAAATTTCTATTTGGTTGTACCCTGAATAGCCATCAAGGAAGCAAAAGTGGGAATGACCCGCCAACCGTTCTAAAATCTGATCAACAAACGGTAGGGGGAAGTGGTCTTTCCTCGTGACAGTGTTTAGCTTCCTGTAGTCAATGCACATTCTCCAACCGGTAGTGACTCTAGTTGGTACGAGTTCATTATTGGCATTGGCTACGATGGTTATTCCGGATTTCTTAGGCACCACTTGAGTTGGGCTCACCCATTGGCTATCGGATATTGGGTAAATGATACCTACATCCAATAGTTTCACCACCTCGGCCTTAACCACATCCTTCATGTTTGGATTTAGTCGTCTTTGTGGTTGCCGGGATGTCTTCACATTTTCCTCAAGGTGTATGCGGTGAGTACAAATCAGTGGGTCTATGCCTTTGAGATCCGCAATTGACCATCCAGTGGCACTCTTGTGCTCTAATAGAGTGGCTATTAGCCTGCTCTCTTGTTCCTCATCCAAGTGGGAAGAAATCACCACTGGATATGTCTCATCTCGACCTAAATAAACATATTTTAGCTCACTTGACAATGGTTTTAGGTCGAGTGTAGGTGCCTTGATGTTAGATGGGAGAGCCTTGTTCTCATTAACAGGCAAAGGTTCAATTGGGGCCCTCCATCTTTTATTGTCAAGTACTGGCATCATCTCTAGAATGGCATCCATCTCTTGTATTGTGTAATCATTTGTCTCATGAGAATGGGCCATACATGCCTCAAAAGGGTTGGAAAATAGTGATAAGGGGACTGTATCCTCCACGAATGATTCGATCATGTTTAATTCGTGGATATCATCATCAACTTCCCGTGGTTGTTTGCATAACTCAAATATGTTAAGCTCAAGGGTCATATTTCCAAAGGACATTTGTACAAGTCCATTTCTACAATTAATAATGGCATTTGAGGTAGCTAGAAACGGTCGTCCAAGTATGACGGGAATTTGAGTACCGGTGCCTATCATGGGATGTGTGTCCAAGACAATAAAATCTACTGGGTAGTAGAATTTATCAACTTGGACTAGAACATCCTCTATCATTCCTCTCGGTATCCGGATGGATCTATTAGCAAGTTGGAGTGTGGTTTTAGTGAGTTTCAATTCACCTAACCCAAGTTGTTCATAGACCGAGTATGGAATGAGATTCACACTTGCCCCCAAGTCGAGTAGAGCCTATTTAATCTGGTAGTCTCCTATGATGCATGAGATGGTTGGACTACTTGGATCCTTGTATTTTTGGGGCACCTCTTGTTTGATGATGGCGCTCAAATTCTCAGCCAAAAGAACTTTGTTGTGAACGTTATGTTTCCTTTTGACTGTACACAATTCTTTTAGAAATTTGGCATAAGATGGTATTTGTTTTATTGCATCCAAGAGCGGAATGTTGATCTTCACCTGCTTGAAAACTTCCAGAATCTCCAGATTTTTATCTAAAGGTTTAGGTGAAATCAACCTTTGTGGAAATGGGGCAACCGGCTTGTATTGTCTTTCCGGTTCTTTCTCTTGTGGAGTATTGTTTGAGTTATCATCCTCTTTGAGAATTTTCGGATCCTTAGGCTTTGGAGCCTTCACCGGATTAGATTTGTCAATTTCTTTCCCACTTCTCAAAGTGGTGATAGCTTGAACATGTTCCGTATGGTGGGAGGATGAGCTTGCATCTTGTATCTCATACTGGGTCCTTGGGTTAGGAAGAGGTTGAGCAGGAAGTGTGCCCTTCTCTCTACCACTAAGGTGAGCTTCAACTCTAGCCAGAGATGTTTTCAATTCATTAATGGCTTGGTTTGAATTTTGATTGAATTTCAATTGCTCTTGCATGAACCCATCTATTTTTAGAGAATTTGTCTTGTTATACTCATTCTGGACCGATACGAGTGCACCCAACATCTCTTCTAGTGATACTTTTGGAGTGTTGTTTGCATTTGCAGTGGGTCCATTCCTCCAACTGAAGTTGGGATGGTTCTTCCAATTAGGATTAAACGTGTTTAAGTTTGGAGCACCATATTGCTGTTGATAACTGTTTATGGCATTTGTTTATTCTTGTAAGATGCCTTGGACTGCTGAAATTGTGGGACAATCTGGTGTAGCATGTTGATTTCCAGCACAAATTCCACAAACAGTTTCAACGTCAGTGGAGTTGATTGTTTCTCCTTTCCTTAATTCCATGGCTTCGACCTTTCTTGTGAGGCTAGCCAACCGTGCACTTATGCTATCTTCTTCTGATAAGACATACATTCCTCCATTTTCCTTTTGTTGGCCAGTCTTGGAACTTGTTGGTTTAGATGTGTCCCAAGACTGTGCACTCTCAGCCAATTCTTCCAAATAATCCCATGCTTCATCAGCTTCCTTATTCATGAACTCTCCATTACACATCATCTCTACAAATTGGCGCATGGATGAAGTCAGTCCTTCATAGAAAAAACTTATAATCCGCCAAATTTCATAGCCATGATGTGGGCATGCGTTCAATAGGTCCTTAAACCTCTCCCAACATTGGGAAAAAGTTTCATCTTCCTTTTGGGCAAAGTTCATGATAAGGCGCTTAAGCATGTTCGTTTTGTGAGTAGGGAAGAATTTTTTAATAAATTCTCTGTGCATATCAGTCCATGAACCAATTGATCTTGGCCTCAATGCATAAAGCCAACCCTTGGCTTTATCCTTAAGAGTGAAAGGGAAGAATTTAAGTCTTACTACATCTTCAGTCACATTTGCAAAGTGCATGGTGGTGATTACCTCATCAAACTCCTTAAGGTGTTGATAGGCACTTTCACTGTCTAAACCATGGAATTTAGGGAGAAGATTGATCACTCCCGCTTTCAAATCCACATTCCCTGCATTTTGTGGAAAAATTATGCATGAGGGAGTGCTCGTTCTTGCAGGTTGCAAGAAATCACGTAAAGTCCTTGGTCGGGGAACATCCTCAACCACATTCTCCCCTGTTTCAGTTTGATTTTGGATCGGGTTAGGTTGATTTGCAGCCATATTTTCAGATAAAATTGGAGAATCTAGCTGTCTCCTAGCACGTGGCTCTCTATCAATTCCTTCTACTATCCCCCCTTCACTTATGAGTCGGTTATTGGAATCCCGAGCCCAATGTGGCATGCAAAACCAAAAATAAGAAACAAAAAGAAAGAAGAATTCTTCCTCCCTTTTCTTTACTCTTCTCTAAGACCGAAGCACAAGGTGTCTTGCAATGGCTAGGCCAGAAGCAAGGATAGAGACCGATTTCTCCTGGTCAATAGGGGTTCAGAGAACTCCCACCCACTCTTTGAATCTTTTGAGAAAAAAGTGCAGAAAAAGAAAAAAGAGGCGTAGAGATGAGAAAAGAAATCTCTGAGCACAAGGTGATCCAAGGCGGCTGAGCCGACCAATAGGAATCCAGGTGGCAAAAAGGCTGACCTTTTAGAGATCCAAAAGGAATCTCCACCCACTCTACAAGAGATGAATAGGAATGAATAGGAGAAGGAGAAGAGTAAGGTTTAGAAAGATAGAACCTGATTCGCACTTGAAACTCTTGTATCTTCTTCAGCTTCCTAGAAATCCCTGAAAAGAAAGAAAAAAAATCAAATAAATAAACTAAGTTAGTCTAAAAATCTAAAAAAAATCCTAAATAGATACTAATTTCAGAAATTTGTGAAAACCGTCAAAGTCCCAGGCAGCGGCGCAAAAAACTTGTTCGCTTCCCCAAGTGTAGGGTTGCGATGCAGTAATAATCTCGGTAAGACCGAGGTCGATCCTCAGGGACTATGTAGGATCTCACAAATTCATCCACAAGTGTCTATTGAAGTCTACTAATCAAATTTTGATATGAAATTGATATGAGTAACAAAAGCTGAATTAAATCGAAAGTAATTAATTATAAGAAGGCACTAGGGGTTCAAGGATCCACTTGTAGCTATCCTTAATGTTCAATCCGCTGTGGTTTCTTATTCTCTCAACTAGAGTCGACATTCAAGTCTATCTAGTCGGATGATAGAGCTGTTAAACCAAACAGTCTGTAATATGTAAGTTCTGTGCATAAGACTCGCTCAATGTAGGCTGAGCTGAGCATGCTCAATTGCATAGGTCATTCCCCTTTTCTATAGGTCCAGTCCTCAATCATAACCATCCTCAAGTCCTCTCACAAGACAAGGCTAGATTAGGATTTGAACTGGATTCAAATCACAAGCACAGTCCTTACATATAACAGAAAATCAACTAAAATAGAACTTTGGCATGAAGTCTCTTTATGAAGAGCTTAATACTAGAGCGCACTCCGATTCCTCAGATCATACAGGTCTAGACCGTTGCAAACGAATTAAGAAGCTAAGTAATTCATCCAAACATCCATGAGTCATCACAAGACTAAGAAAAATTACTTAAAAACTTGTATAAACTTCAAACCTTAGTCCTTAATCATGAATTCCAAACTGAAAACCACTTAACTACGAATTAAAACATCTTGGATTCACTACAAGCTTCACCTCTTAGCCCTAGCTAAGAGGTTTAGCTGCTCATGATCTAAGGAAACATGAAACAACTACAAAAAGCATGAAAATAGCAAAGCAAACCAAAAGGAGTTGTGAAACTCCAATCTCCACTTCCACAGTCTCCAACCTCGCTTGAACCCTTCTAGGATACCCTAGGAACGATCCCTAGGTGTCCTTTTATAGTCTGGAAGCTCCACAACTTCGGAAGAATCGAGAACTTGCGTAACACTTACGCAGCGCAGAGAAAATCGGGATGAAATTAGAAATTTCTAACTTCTTTCGCACAGCCGACCGGTCATGACCGGTCGGCCTCAATAAACAGTCACTCCAGCAAGCATGCCCAACCGGTCAAGACCGGTCGGGCCTATTTATCTTCAGTCCAGCAATGATGTCCGACCGGTCAAGACCGGTCGGACGTTTCTTCTTATGTTATAGCAGCCATGGCCGACCGGTCATGACCGGTCGGCCTTGTTCATTGACGTTCCAGCAATCCTATCCGACCGGTCATGACCGGTCGGACGTCCTCAGTACCTCCAAACACGCATGGCTGACCGGTCACTGACCGGTCTGGCTTCCTTGGCCGACCGGTCACGACCGGTCAGCTCTCTTTTCTTCTTGTTTTCATCCTTTCTTTCTTCTGCTTTCTTTTCTTCTTTACTTCTTTCTTTCTTTTCTTCTTTGGTCCTCAAACGTTCTTCATCAGAATGATCCCAAGTGAACCCTTTTTGTCTTCAATTGAGTGGAATTCCCTCTCAGTCCTGTAGTCACAAAACATGCATTGGATTAGCCTATAAACCATACAAACCTTGCACAATGAGTGATGAATTGGGGTTAGAATATGCACAATTAAGAGCTCAACACACACCCCAACCAGCATTTTGCTAGTCCCGAGCAAAACATGCGTGAAACTAATCTCATTCTTCAAAGCTCAACTCTCTTTCAGAAACCATCCTTCTATACATTCCAAGGTTCATAAGTGTAAGATTCAGAAATGTAAAGGTCTTCGTGGCATAGCCCACTTGAGACCACATCGGCCCCATACTTGGGCCTGCACATACAAAGTAGGCTGACAAAATAGGTGTATGGCATGGATAAAAACATATGTATCAAAGGAAGGACCATGGTGGACCCCGCCCACTGGTCGGATAGCAAATATACTTCAGCAGTATTAGGAAGTTTCAGTGGTAGGTAGTCAATCACCAGCATTTCTAAGTGAAGCCCACTCAAATTGGGCCCCACGTGTCGATCAAGACGGGTGGCATGGTACACAATACCTCCATTAAGGTGGAACCCAAATATGGGCCCAAACCTTTGGTTGGATGGAAAATTGAGTGGCCCCAAGAAAGTTTCCAATGGTGGGCATCAATGACCACTATTCCCTGTGGGTGTGGCCCATCTAACATCTGGATTTGCCTCATTGTTGGGGCCATATCCTAAAATAATATGAAAAAATAGATCGGCAGCATGAATAAAACAATACATCATGGTGGGACTAAACAGATACATCACGTTGGAACCCACAGGGTGGGCCACCTGCTGGGCTGCATGGTACCCAGCTGGGTTCCAAGAAGTTTTGAATCAAGCAGATATTTGTTTTTCTCCTTCATCCATAACCATGTGATCTTATGAACAGGTTGGATGACAAATAAACATCACTGTAGAGCCTAGAAAGGTTTCAACGTTGGAATTCATCATTCCTACTGTTTCCGGTGGCATGGTCCACTTGTCATTTGGATATGCTTAAATTTTGGGCTCAGCCACTAAAATGAGCTGGAAAAAAACATATGGACGTAATAGATAAGGCACATACATTCTAGTTGGGTCCCACGAGTGGGGCCCATTGTCAACGCCCAAAGAGGGAAAAAACATATGGACGTAATAGATAAGGCACATACATTCGAGTTGGGTCCCACGAGTGGGGCCCATTTAGGGACGATCCACCCCATTCATCATGTTCCCCAGTCCGTGAGGAATCCACAGAGCCCAATATTGGATAGGTAAAATGGTTCACAAACATCACGGTGGGCCACGGAAGTTTCGATAGTGAACATCATTATCTCCACTGTTTTCTATGGTGTGGTCCACCTGAGATCAGGATCTTCTCCATTTGTGGCGTCCAGTGTTCGCTCGCCTCAAGTGTAAGGCTGCGATGTAGTAATAAATCTCGGTAAGACCGAGGTCGATCCACAGGGAAAGAAGTAAACAATTCCAAGTACTCTAATAACTAGAATCTAAGAAGTTTAAGGAAGTTATTTTTCACATGAAATAGGAAAATCTGAAAATAAGAAGAACTAGAGCATCAAGGATCCACTTGTAGTAGTCCAATGCCAATCCATTCATCCAAGTACAACACAATTAGAATCAAAGTCCTATCTCTCATCTAATTGGAAGATATAACATTCAAGCACAAATAATCCCACTTAAATCTGGAAATTAGATTTCTAGTTCTAATGAAGCACATAGAACTTGAACTTGTAGCCTTCGGAGTAACAGCCATGCCTATGGACTATGGCATGCTCAAGGGTTACTACAATTCTAATTCAAACAACCCAATCATGGTAATCTTAGAGAATTGCAAGGAACTCATGTCCGGAGCACACAAACTCTCACAAAACTTCTAAAAAACCAAACTTTATTCAAACTAGAACTTCAAAATCCAAAATTAAGAAAAGGGTACTTGAAATAAAAGAATTAAAGCATTGGAACCAACTACAAATTTCACCTCTAGCTCTAGCTAAGAGGTTAGCTAAGGAAAAGCATATTAAAACTAGAACTAGAACTAAGAAAAGGAAGAAAAACTAGCTGGAGGAGGCTAGGAAGCCTCCTATGACTTGAACTCCTTGCTTCCCACGTCCTTGCTTAATTTGGAATAGAAGAGAGCACCTCCTTTTATAGTGCAGCAATAGTACAGCAACATAGCAGAATTTGTTTCACTTGGTACGGCTTAACCAATGGTCGGATTGCCTTCAAATTTGGTTTGTGGCTTCCTTGTAATGTGATCTTCCAAATAGATGATTTAGATTTCCAAGATTATCCTCTGAATGGGCCCACCAATCACATCACCGACCGCCTCTCAAAATCGCGCACTTTGGGTACCTTCAGAACCAGTCATCTTGCTTTCAATGCTCCGGAGTGTACAGAGGTCGGATTGATCTCAAATTTTAAACATTAGTAGAAAACTTCATCCTCTACATGATAGACGGATTAGATTGTCCAAAACAATCCCAAAATGTAGTCCGAAAATTAGAACACTTAGGGCTTTTATAAACTCTGCGCAGTTGGATCTTTCTGGATGGTCCATCTTTCTTCAACCGGTACGATCAAACCAAACGTCCTTTTGATCTGAAACTTTTGTGGTTATTCATATATGGATGTGTTCTAAAAGATGGTCAAAGTAGATTCTTCATATCATCAATGATGAGTCCTCTGGACCGGCCCAGAGTTGAACAGCGAAATCTGGAACTTTCTGGACAGTTCGTATTGTTTTGGCCACCACGGTCAATCCGTAGCTCCGATCGACACGAAACTACTTGGGTTAATTCGGTGTCGAGCTCCTCTTCGACATGGATGTGTTGGATTTCCAAATATCATCAAGATGGCTTCAGAAAACTGGTCCGAAAAATCAGGTGCGGGAGTACATTGCTGTTTTAGAATCTGGAATCTGAAACTTGCATGGCCGACCGGTCACGACCGGTCGGACAGGGCTGGCCGACCGGTCATGACCGGTCAGGCCCTCTTTGGCATTACTCCAGAAAGCATGGCCGACCGGTCAAGACCGGTCGGGCTTCCTTGGCCGACCGGTCAAGACCGGTCGGTCTCTTTTTCTTCTTATTTTCTTCCATTCTTTCTTCTATTTTCTTCTTTCTTTGCTTCCTTCTTTCTTTGGTCCACCTTGGGCCTTCATCAAAGGCTCCAAATGGCCCCTTTTTGGTCTCTAATTGAGTAAAGTCCGCTCTCATTCCTATAATCACAAAACATGTGTTAGATGGGCCTTTAAATCATGAAAATCATGCAAACCATGTCATGTAATGGGCAATGCAATGTATAAATTGGAGGTTCAACACACCCCCCAACCAGCTTTTTGCTAGTCCCGAGCAAAACATGCGTGAAACAATTTCAAACCTCCAAACCCAACTCTCCCTCAGAACCCATGATTCTATCCATTCCAAGGTGTATAAGTATAACATTTGGAAAAATTAGGTGATAGAAGCTGAAATCTTGGACTCTCAAAACATAATAAGTGTCTACATGAAATTCCCACTGATTGATTGATAAATAGAAGAACTCGAACAAATTCAACCTAGTGTGCATAGTGAAAGTTCATCTCATGAGTTTCTGGGATCATCTTCTTCATAGATTAAGTAAACCAAGGATTTTAAGGTGCACAGAGCAACAACAAGCCTATGACAGGAATTTGCCTTACCGTCCTTCCGACGGCTTTCACACTACGTCCCATTTCCGGCTTTGGTTACGGTTCGACCATCCCCCGGTTGGTAATAGGTAGGCCTTTTCGAAATTTTCCACCATTTTTCTTTCCTTCCCGATTTCATCCTTTCTTTCCTTTTTCTTTTAACTTAGATAGGATTTTTAGAAATCCATATCTTTCATTATTTTCCCATGGACAAGGATGGACAAAATACCCCGGCTTGGCTGCTCAACACCTCTAAACCAAAGTCTAGCTAATCCACAAATCACATAAACCTGTCACTCATGAAAATCGTGTAATGTGAACTTGGTGTGAAGGTGTTCAAATTTTCTATCAATCACAACAATAGGGGAACTAACATATAAAACCATTATGTTGGGAGAATTCAAGACTTACAACATCACACACTTCGTATCTCCTCTTCTTATACTCATATCATCTCGAATGCATGGAAATATGGTTTTCCAAAAGAGTTTTGAAATTTTAGAAAATTCGAAAAAAATTTGCGCATGTGAGGCTCGAAATGTTGCAACATGCTAGATGAGGAATCTCATCTCACCCCCCAACCAAATCTTGCATTGTCCTCAATGTAAAAAGATATGCAATTAGCATGAACATGAGAGCAATGGTAAAATATGAGTGAGAACAATAGTACCTGAGATAGCAAGTTGATCAATTCTAGCATCTTCCATTGTCTCGATGAGACTTATTCAATCCTAATTGCAGAAAAATAAATCCTAACCTACCTACCTACCTTCGATTAGTCCGATCAACTACATGATCAAATTTGAGCAGAATCTTCATGAATTTCAATAAATTTCTCATGAGGACCATCCAAAGTCCTGCTCGACAGTAGACATGGGTGCTTGTCTCCATTGAAGTCCAATATTTATGTGCACCACATGCATGATAGGAGGAGATAAGAGCAGCAAAAAGATATCTCCTCAAATTCTGATTTGGGTTATGATTGATTAAAAATGGGTCATCCCAATCAGAATTTTCAATGGGCTGAAGGACCCATGATGGTGGAGAGACACTCATCAAGTTTTCATTGGTTAAAGTTGTCTCCTCCACAATATCAGAATTGTACGGTGCTTCCACAAACAATGGTAAAGAGTGTAAATCAGTGGAAAGGTGTTCTTCAGGCACCGGCACCGTGTCTAACAAAATGTCCAACTCCTTAATCATCTCATCATCAAGATCATAAGATTGGGCCAAGCATTCCTCTAGGAAATCGAGATAGTCGGATGAAGGATCATGATCTTGCTTGAGTGAGTGCAAAAATTCAGTTTCGATGGTGAGGGACTCTCCCTCCATGGAGTGGAATTCTTCCAAACTAGGTTCTCCATAACTAGTATGAGGCACCAAGTCGGAAGTATGCAAGGCTTTAACAATCTCTTGAATAATGGGGTCGTTTGAATTTTCAAAGTGAGCCAAGCATTCGTCCAAAGAATCTGAATTTTCACTCATGAGAGTCTCATTCTCCACATTAAAATTAAACATGGCAAGTTGGTGGAGTGACTCAAAAATATCAACTTTGGCCGTCTCTCTAGCATGCATATCCTCTAGAGACTCATAATCATTATGCCCTTGGGAAAAAGAAACCATAGGTTCATAACCATTCACCAAACCCTCATTGTAGGCAACCCCACTACCACTTTCAAATTTTATGGATTCCTCGGGTTCGTCAACCGTCATTGAAATCTCTTCATCATTAAGTTCAAAGCATCCAAAAGAGATAGTGGACTCAACATAATTGATGATGACATTGGGATCATCGAAATCAATCTCCTTTAAAAGTCTATCCATTAAATCCGAAGAAGGTGGGACTTGGATAGCCTCATCCTCCTCATTGTTGGGGATTGATTCGGTGTTCCCAATGTTGGGTTTAATATTTTGAGATGGCGAGAGGTTTTGTATGTATTGCTCAGTTGTTTTCATAAACTCTCGCAGCACATCCTCAAGAGTTTGTGTCGGTTGCGGCTCATGAGAAAGAAACTCTTGAGGATAGTTGTTAGCATCCATGGTTGGCTCATCTTCCAAGTTGAAATTTTGATGCTCCCACCAATTTGGATTATGCATGTCATATGTTGGGCTTTTAGATGGTTGTTGACATGTGTAGCCATACAAGTGATCATACATTGTCCTAACCGGTGGAACATTATTCATCTCTTTCCAATACTCTCCCATTATCTTACGTTGTGCCTCAATATGTGTATTGTTTTCATTAATGTAATCACGCATCGTCTTACGTGGGGAGGTAGTGGAGGTTGATTGAATCTCAGAAAAATACTTATGCTTATAATGGTTCCAATCATAATGATTTTGGGTCTCAAAATCTGACGTCTCATCCTCCAAAAGGTACTTGTACGCACCATTCGTCCAATCATACATAATGAAATTTTAAAGAATTGGGAACTACCCTAATCTAGAAAAAAGAACAAAAAGAAGGGAGATGGGGAGATGTTACCCAATAGAGTGAGATCTATGTCATCAACAATGTCCTACAAAATTAAACAAAAAATTGTTAGTAAAAAAAATCAGAAAATCTACTTCTATAAAAACTGAAAATCCTACCTAACTATAACTACTCTATAGCTACTAGAACAATTAGAACCGTTTAACCTTTTCCCCGGCAACGGCGCCAAAAACTTGTTCGCTCGCCTCAAGTGTAAGGCTGCGATGTAGTAATAAATCTCGGTAAGACCGAGGTCGATCCACAGGGAAAGAAGTAAACAATTCCAAGTACTCTAATAACTAGAATCTAAGAAGTTTAAGGAAGTTATTTTTCACATGAAATAGGAAAATCTGAAAATAAGAAGAACTAGAGCATCAAGGATCCACTTGTAGTAGTCCAATGCTAATCCATTCATCCAAGTACAACACAATTAGAATCAAAGTCCTATCTCTCATCTAATTGGAAGATATAACATTCAAGCACAAATAATCCCACTTAAATCTGGAAATTAGATTTCTAGTTCTAATGAAGCACATAGAACTTGAACTTGTAGCCTTCGGAGTAACAGCCATGCCTATGGACTATGGCATGCTCAAGGGTTACTACAATTCTAATTCAAACAACCCAATCATGGTAATCTTAGAGAATTGCAAGGAACTCATGTCCGGAGCACACAAACTCTCACAAAACTTCTAAAAAACCAAACTTTATTCAAACTAGAACTTCAAAATCCAAAATTAAGAAAAGGGTACTTGAAATAAAAGAATTAAAGCATTGGAACCAACTACAAATTTCACCTCTAGCTCTAGCTAAGAGGTTAGCTAAGGAAAAGCATATTAAAACTAGAACTAGAACTAAGAAAAGGAAGAAAAACTAGCTGGAGGAGGCTAGGAAGCCTCCTATGACTTGAACTCCTTGCTTCCCATGTCCTTGCTTGATTTGGAATAGAAGAGAGCACCTCCTTTTATAGTGCAGCAATAGTACAGCAACATAGCAGAATTTGTTTCACTTGGTACGGCTTAACCAATGGTCGGATTGCCTTCAAATTTGGTTTGTGGCTTCCTTGTAATGTGATCTTCCAAATAGATGATTTAGATTTCCAAGATTATCCTCTGAATGGGCCCACCAATCACATCACCGACCGCCTCTCAAAATCGCGCACTTTGGGTACCTTCAGAACCAGTCATCTTGCTTTCAATGCTCCGGAGTGTACAGAGGTCGGATTGATCTCAAATTTTAAACATTAGTAGAAAACTTCATCCTTTACATGATAGACGGATTAGATTGTCCAAAACAATCCCAAAATGTAGTCCGAAAATTAGAACACTTAGGGCTTTTATAAACTCTGCGCAGTTGGATCTTTCTGGATGGTCCATCTTTCTTCAACCGGTACGATCAAACCAAACATCCTTTTGATCTGAAACTTTTGTGGTTATTCATATATGGATGTGTTCTAAAAGATGGTCAAAGTAGATTCTTCATATCATCAATGATGAGTCCTCTGGACCGGCCCAGAGTTGAACAGCGAAATCTGGAACTTTCTGGACAGTTCGTATTGTTTTGGCCACCACGGTCAATCCGTAGCTCCGATCGACACGAAACCACTTGGGTTAATTCGGCGTCGAGCTCTTCTTCGACATGGATGTGTTGGATTTCCAAATATCATCAAGATGGCTTCAGAAAACTGGTCCGAAAAATCAGGTGCGGGAGTACATTGCTGTTTTAGAATCTGGAATCTGAAACTTGCATGGCCGACCGGTCACGACCGGTCGGACAGGGCTGGCCGACCGGTCATGACCGGTCAGGCCCTCTTTGGCATTACTCCAGCAAGCATGGCCGACCGGTCAAGACCGGTCGGGCTTCCTTGGCCGACCGGTCAAGACCGGTCGGTCTCTTTTTCTTCTTATTTTCTTCCATTCTTTCTTCTATTTTCTTCTTTCTTTGCTTCCTTCTTTCTTTGGTCCACCTTGGGCCTTCATCAAAGGCTCCAAATGGCCCCTTTTTGGTCTCTAATTGAGTAAAGTCCGCTCTCATTCCTATAATCACAAAACATGTGTTAGATGGGCCTTTAAATCATGAAAATCATGCAAACCATGTCATGTAATGGGCAATGCAATGTATAAATTGGAGGTTCAACATCCAGCCCTAAAATGGGCTGGAGAAACAGATGGACGGCGTGGATGGAGCACAAACATCAAGGTGGGTCCCACGAGTGGGGACCCCATTAACGGCGTCTAAGTGACGCTGGACTGTTCCAGCGTCTCTGACGCTGTGAACGTCCAGCGTCTAACGTTTTTCCTTTTTTTTCTTATTCTTTGTTTATTTCATGTGGGGCCCACTTAGGGACGATCCACCCCATTCATCATGTTCCCCAGTCCGTGAGGAATCCACAGAGCCCAATATTGGATCGGTAAAAAGGTTCACAAACATCACGGTGGGCCACGGAAGTTTCAATAGTGAACATCATTATCTCCATTGTTTTCTATGGTGTGGTCCACCTGAGATTAGAATCTTCTTCATTTTTGGCGTCCAGCCCATAAACAGCTAGACGGTGTGGATAAAATCCTTAAATCAAGGTGGGTCCCACGAGTGGGGACCCTGCTCAACGCCCAAAAGGGCTCTAGTCCACACGCTGCTAGGCAGCAGCGTCCTCTGGATGCTGTCTGTCCAGCGGCACTCTCTCTTTTATATATATATATATATATATATATATATATATATAATTATTATTTTTATTATTAGTAAGTGGGGCCATTCATGGATGATCCAGTCCATCCATCTCATTGCCAATCACAAGGTGGGCCCAAGGAAATAAAATGAAAGGAATTAAGAAAATGAGGGGGGGGGGGGGGGGGGGGGGGGGGGGGGGGGGGCAGGGGGGGTTTATGCTCCCTTGCATTCACCTTGATGGTTAGATGGTTGGATTGGGTCGGGTTGGCGATCGGACGGTCCGGACGGTGGTTGGGGTCCTCCAAGCTTGGATCTCCTCCTTCAATTCCCCTAACTTCTTCTCTCTCTCTCTCTCTCTCTCTCAAATCTTTCTCTTTCTCTCTCCTGTCAAATCTCTCTCTTTCTTTCTCTAACTTTGCAAATGGGAATGAGAAGGCCACACCCCCCCTCTACGTATGGTAATGTATGGGTAGAGAGGAGGGAGCATGGGGTGATGATGGTGGTGGTGGCTAGCATGGGAGGGGGGTATGGGAGGTATGGGGTGTGTAGAGTAGGGTGATGAGAGGGGTATGGGTGAGGGTGATGGTGATGGATTTGACATTTTCTTGGGATTTGTGCAAGTGGGGCCCACGCCACAAGCCCGTTGTGCGTCCCACCTCAGATTACGCAAATGACACAACTATCACACCGGGTTCGCAATGGGGCGTGCCGCGCGACGTTGGAATCGCAGCGCCTACGCGGTCGCCGGGGTATAGGTCTTGGGTCAATGCGGTACTCAAATAGGATCGCGATCAAGGCTCGCTGATCTGGTCCATCTGGGAGGTACCGGCACCGGAAATTAAGCGTACGGAGGGCGATTAAGGGTATGGGTCTTACAACTCTCCCCTCCTAACAAAAATTTCATCCTCGAAATTTGCAATACAAACCCAAATTAGCCGAAGATCATAAGAAAAAGGGAATCGCATCACTATATATCCATAACAATCGAAAAGCAATCATACAGATACAATCAATTATAAAAAAGATAGGGATAAGACTCGCGAATCTCTGCCTCTCACTCCCACGACGCCTCATCTACGCTATGATGACTCCACTGGACCTTCACCAAAGGAATGACCTTAGTCCGGAGGATCTGCTCCTTCTGGTCAAGGATACGAACCGGCTGCTCAATGTAAGAAGCATCCTCACGAACCTCCAACAGCTGCCAATCTATCACAGGGACCACGTCTGACTCACACTTCCGCAACATAGAAACATGAAAAACATTATGGACGCCAGACAATTAAAATGGCAAGGCAAGATGATAGGCCACAGCGCCAACGCGCCCAGTGATCTCGAAGGGTCCAATGAATCTCGGGGCAAGCTTCCCCTTAGCTCCAAAACGAACCACGCCCTTCATGGGCGAGACCCTGAGATACACACGATCCCCAATGGAAATCTTTAGAGGACGACGTCGACGATCTGCAAAACTCTTCTGTCGACTCTGAGCTGTGTGCATCCTCTGCCTGATGATATCGATAGCCTCTGATGTCCTCTGCACAAGCTCGGGACCTAGGAGACGACGCTCTCCAACCTCGGTCCAACAACTAGGAGACCTACAAGGTCTACCATACAACGCTTCAAAAGGAGCCATACCAATAGTCGCCTGATAGCTGTTATTGTATGCAAACTCAGCCAAATGCATGTGTTTATCCCAACTACCTGAGAAATCCAACACGCAAGCTCGAAGCATGTCCTCAAGGATCTGGTTGACCCTCTCGGTCTGTCCGTCAGTCTGAGGATGATATGTGGTGCTGAACTTCAAGGCAGGCCCCATCGCCTTCTGAAAACTCCTCCAGAACCGGGACGTAAATCTTGGATCTCGGTCAGAAATGATCGAAACTGGGACACCATGCAGTCTCACAATCTCCTCGATAAACAATTCTGCAAGTCGGTCCAATGGCCAGGTCGCACGTATCGCAAGAAAATGTGCCGACTTCGTCAAACGATCAGCAACAACCCAGATGGCGTCGTGACCGCAATCAGTCATCGGTAAGCCCATAATGAAGTCTGTGGTCACGTGCTCCCATTTCCACAACGGGACACTCAACGGCTGCAGGGGACCTGGAGGTTTGCGATGATCAGCCTTGATACGCTGCCAAGTGTCACAATCAGCCACAAAACTCGTAATCTGACGCTTCATATTGGCCCAAAAATACTGCCTCCTCATATCACGATACATCTTGTAGAGCCTGGGTGAATCGTGAACCTCGATCAGTGTGCCTCATCCATAAGATCTCTGCGCAACTGAGGAATATCTGGGACACACAACCGACCCCTGAAACATAGTCCACCATCTGACCCAATCTGCCAATCTATCTGACCCTCTGACGTGGCCTCTTCCCAATAATCCTTCAACGTCTGATCTGTCTGCTGATACTCGATCACCCTAGAAATAAGAGAGGGTTGAATCGACAAGCTCGATAACTGCGCGATAGAAGATTGCAAGTTCAGCTCAAAATCATACTTGGCAACCTCCTCGAGCATCCTCCACTCCTGGAGCATCATATGCGCCACCAGGCCTCATGGCTGATGGCTAAGGGCATCTGCCACCACGTTGGCCTTGCCAGGGTGGTACTGAAGATCAAAATCATAATCCTTCAGGAGCTCCATCCAGCGTCTCTGCCTCATGTTCAACTCGAACTGCGAGAAGAGGTACTTCAAGCTCTTGTGGTCGGAAAAGAGCTCGAACTTGACCCCATAAAGATAGTGCCTCCACACCTTTAGTGCGAAGACTACTGCTGCTAGCTCCAGATCATGCGTGGGGTAGTTCTGCTCATGGACCTTGAGCTGGCGAGACGCGAAGGCCACGGGTCTACCATGCTGCATCAGGACAGCACCCAAACCAATATGCGAGGCATCTGTAAAAACCACGAATCCTTCACTCCTGGAGGGAAGAGTGAGGACTGGTGTAGAAGTAAGACAGTCCTTCAGTTCTGCAAATGCTCGCTCACAGGCATCACTCCAAACGAACTCAGCGCCCTTCCTGGTCAACTTGGTCAGCAGGGCTGTAATACGAGAGAAGCCCTCAATGAAACGACGATAATAACCTGTTAACCCAAGGAAACTCCGGATTTCGGACGCGTTCGTGGGCTGACCCCACTGACGCATGGCATCAATCTTCACCGGATCCACTGCTACTCCCTGCCTCGTCACAACATGACCGAGGAACTTCACCTCCTCCTGCCAAAACTCGCACTTCTCCAACTTCGCATAAAGCTGGTGTGTGCAGAGGGTCTGCAAGGTGATCTCCAAATGCTGCGCATGCTCCTCTCGAGTCCTTAAATAGATCAGAATGTCATCAATGAACACCACAACGAATTGATCAAGGCAGGGACGAAAGACCTCGTTCATCAATTGCATGAACACAGCGGGTGCATTAGTCAGTCCGAAGGACATCACCTGGAACTCAGAATGACCGTAACGCGTCTTGAATGCCGTCTTCGGGATATCATCCTCCCGAACACGGACCTGATGATAACCGGACCATAAATCAATCTTTGAAAAGAACTGGGCCTCCCATAACTGGTCAAATAAATCGTCGATCCTTGGAAGCGGGTACCTATTCTTAATCGTGACCTTGTTAAGCTCGCGGTAATCCACGCAGAGCCTCAACGAGCCATCCCTCTTCTTCACGAAGAGTACTGGCGCTCCACACGGTGAATTGCTCGGATGGATGAAGCCTAGTTCACGCAACTCATCCAACTGCTTCTGCAGCTCCCGCAACTCCAATGGTGCCATACGGTATGGGGCCTTTGAGATAGGTGCAGTACCGGGAACGAGGTCAATCTGAAACTCGGTATGCCGATGAGGCGGCAACCCCGGAATCTCCTGAAACACATCCGAAAAATCGCAAACTACCGGCAACTGGTCGATGCACATGGCAACCGGCTCCTCTATGGCACACAACATCAAAGATGACAACTGCTCTCCTCTGGGCTCGGCAACGAACTGAAATTGCGGCATGTCGGGTATGAGGAAAGTGACTGTCCTTGCGAAGCAGTCCAATACAGCGTCATACTCGGCAAGCCAATCCATGCCCAAGATAACATCAAACTCGGTCATCGGTAAAACAAACAAACAAATCGACAGGCAAAAAGGTCTCTCCTACCAAGACGGGGCAAGACGAACAGATCAAACTCAATACTGCGGTCTTCCCTAAGGGTGTCAACACTGACAAACCCTCGCGCACGGATTCTAATGGTAAACCAGTCGATCGGCAGAAATCATCGGATACAAAAGAATGCGATGCACCAGAATCAAACAAAACATGAGCTATGCATGCAGAGACAATGAGTGTACCATCAACGACTTCTCCAGGTGCCTGAGGATCCTGCTGGGCTGCATAGAACCTGACCTGAGTCTGCTGGGGATGTGTCTGTCCCCTCTGCGGTTGTTTCTGCTGCTGCTGCTGCGGCCTATGCTGCTGCCTTTGCTGCTGTGGCTGCTGCTATCGCTGCTGCTGCCTCTGCTGCTGTGGCTGCTGCTATGGGTGGGGACACTCATGCTTACAGTGCCTTGTCCCTCCACATCCATAACAAACACCTGCAAACTTTCTTTGGGACGGTGCTGGAGGTGCTGCTGGTGCTACTGGCGGTCGAACGGATGGACGAACCGGGTGCCTCTGCTGTGCCCGAGTCTGCTGCTGCCGGAAGCTACTAGAAGGAGCCTTCCTCTTCCCCTTTCGATCTCTGCTCTGGTCACGGATCCGCTGCGCATCGGCCCACTCTGCCTCATATATCTGGGCTCGCTCTACAACCTCCTCGAACGTAGGAAGCTTGTGTCCCATGACACGGCCAAGAAGGCCAAGGCACAGTCCGGTCTCGAATCGACGAGCCTTCCGCACCTCATTATTCACAAGATACGTCGCAAATCTGGATAGCTCAATGAATCGAGCCTCATACTGCGATACTGACATATCTCCCTGGACCAGTGTCTCAAACTCTAGAGCACGCTGCTAGCGGACATGCTCGAAGAAGAACTTCCGGTCAAACTGGTCTACAAAGTCCTCCCATGTCCACTCGAAATTAGGCCCGGCGGCTCGGGTAACCGATGCCCACCAGTGCTCGGCCTCTCCCTGAAGAAGGAAAACGGCGAGAGGAACTCGCTCCTCGGTCGTGCATCACATCGTGGTAAAGATCTTCTTTACCTCCAATTTCCATCTCTCTGCTGCCACCGGGTCTGGCCCGCCCAAGAATCGTGGGGGATCCATCCGCCTGAAATCCATCAGTAAGGAACGAGCACGATCCTGCTCCGATGGGGCAACTGCATCAGATGACCTCCTCTCTTGGCGCTCTACCATGGAGGTCATAATGCGCATCATCTCCTGGAACTAACCAACAGTCATAGCTGGAGCTGGAGCTGGGGCTGAGGCTGTCCGGGATGTACCCACACTAGTCGACGGCCTACCGGTGGCTCTCTTGGGTGCCATATCCTACAGAAAAGGACAGGTACCACTTAGCATTGATACTCTCGAATGCACACACGTTAGGGAACCATATTCAGAAGTTTCTAAGCTCAACAATAGGGAATCCTATTATAACTATGTTGTAACAGGATCCTAATGTAGGTCGCTAAGTGCATGAGATCGGGATCCTAATCATCCTAAGTTTGCAATAATCATTCAGTTAAGGGTAGTTAATCTAAGGCCATTAGTAGATATGTGATGTCATCCACAGGTATTCCCAAGTTATGCTCTGATACCAACTTCTGTCACGCCCCAAACCCGGGGACAGGGCTCACTAAATTCCCGATCGCCGACCTTGGTGCCAACAGCCTCCGTAGTACCCCATTCTCGACTCCTAGCTTTCATATGCCAGGTTCCGATCCTGGGATCCTACCAGGAGGATTTTCAGGGTAAATTTTTTTTGTACAAGAGCATAATCAAAACCATAAAACATCATCAAATATCCATTAATAAGTTTGTTGAGTACAGTGTTGGAAAGGGAAATACAAAATGTAACAAAAGCCCAACATATTAGGTACATGCACCGCGCTTAACGCTGCTGATGTGCCCTAGTACCTTCAGTGTAAACAAACGTGCATGAGCTTCCTAAGAAGCTCAGTAGAGTGCATGTGTGCTCGTGTGATGCATATGACAAGTATACAGATATCAGAGTAAGCGAAAGTAGTAGAGTGCTAAGTTACCAAGTTCATGAATGCTATCAGCCATCCCAAGGCTATGCGATGCAAGGGCCTACATGGCCGAGTGTTACATGCTAGAGATGCAATGCAACCACGTCAATCCTCAACTAATCCACATATCAAAATAGTTCTCATTTGGGATATCACCGGGGTCTAGTATACTCCAATAATGGCCGCCGCACATCGCGCGCATAACCAAGCGAGTAGAAAAGACCTCACTATCCGCTTCGTCAGTGGTATGCCAATGCCCACCCGGCTAGCCGATAGCGGACCCATTCCATGAGCTTGTTAGACTCGACCTAGCTTATAGCCCACTGCACCCGGGCGGATAAGGTCACACCCCTTTCCAACCGACCTCGACACAGTGGGAGACGCGGCTTACTGGTATTTGGCACACGGGCGCTCATGTTATCCACTCGGTCTCGACGTTGGAGCATCCTACTGGTACCACAGGGTTTAGGGACTTTCACCCAAGGACATCCATAGCGCCCACGTACTAGAACAAGTTTCCGGTGTCCAATACTGCCAACCACGATGTGACTATGGTGGCCACCACCCATATGCTGCTAGGGTACGAAAGCGATCGTGACATACATAATGCGAAATACATGAGTCATACAATCCAAGTCATGCACCAAACTTACGCATGCAGCGCAATCATGTGGGGCGACCCTGTCTCACACGGGTCCCCTAAGTATAACAAGCCAACTAGCATATGCTATGGTTAATCGTGATCCATAACAGGCATACAAATGATGCGTATGGGCATATGAATGAGCATGGTATTCATTATACTAAGCATGTTATCAGTGTGACATATCAAGCTAATCATACTAGCATGTTACCAAACGTATCATGTAACATTGGCCTTAAAAGGCCCAATATATACGGAGAGTGGGACCCGGACTGTGGGTCCCATTGGAAATGTAAAGGTCTTTGTGGCATAGCCCACTTGAGACCACATCGGCCCCATACTTGGGCCTGCACATACAAAGTAGGCCGACAAAATAGGTGTATGGCATGGATAAAAACATATGTATCAAAGGAAGGACCAAGGTGGGCCCCGCCCACTGGTCAGATAGCAAATATACTTCAGCAGTATTAGGAAGTTTCAGTGGTAGGTAGTCAATCACCAGCATTTCTAAGTGAAGCCCACTCAAATTGGGCCCCACGCGTCGATCAAGATGGGTGGCATGGTACACAATACCTCCATTAAGGTGGAACCCAAATATGGGCCCAAACCTTTAGTTGGATGGAAAATCGAGTGGCTCCAAGAAAGTTTCCAATGGTGGGCATCAATGACCACTATTCCCTGCGGGTGTGGCCCACTTAACATCTGAATTTGCCTCATTGTTGGGGCCATATCCTAAAATAATATGGAAAAGTAGACGGGCAGCATGAATAAAATAATACATCATGGTGGGACTAAACAGATACATCACGTTGGAACCCACAGGGTGGACCACCTGCTGGGCTGCATGGTACCTAGCTGGGTTCCAAGAAGTTTTGAATCAATCGGATATTTGTGTTTTCTCCTTCATCCATAACCATGTGATCTTATGAACAGGTTGGATGACAAATAAACATCACTGTAGAGCCTAGAAAGGTTTCAACATTGGAATTCATCATTCCTACTGTTTCCGGTGGCATGGTCCACTTGTCATTTGGATATGCTTAAATTTTGGGCTCAGCCACTAAAATGAGCTGGAAAAAAACATATGGACGTAATAGATAAGGCACATACATTCTAGTTGGGTCCCACGAGTGGGGCCCATTGTCAACGCCCAAAGAGGGAAAAAACATATGGACGTAATAGATAAGGCACATACATTCGAGTTGGGTCCCACGAGTGGGGCCCATTTAGGGACGATCCACCCCATTCATCATGTTCCCCAGTCCGTGAGGAATCCACAGAGCCCAATATTGGATAGGTAAAATGGTTCACAAACATCACGGTGGGCCACGAAAGTTTCGATAGTGAACATTATTATCTCCACGGTTTTCTATGGTGTGGCCCACCTGAGATCGGGATCTTCTCCATTTTTGGCGTCCAGCCCTAAAATGGGCAGGAGAAACAGATGGACGGCGTGGATGGAACACGAACATCAAGGTGGGTCCCACGAGTGGGGACCCCATTAATGGCGTCCAAGTGACGCTGGACTGTTCCAGCGTCTCTGACGCTGTGAACGTCCAGCGTCTGATGTTTTTCCTTTTTTTTTCTTCTTCTTTGTTTATTTCATGTGGGGCCCACTTAGGGACGATTCACCCAATTCATCATGTTCCCCAGTCCGTGAAGAATCCACAGAGCCCAATATTGGATAGGTAAAAAGGTTCACAAACATCACGGTGGGCCACGGAAGTTTCAATAGTGAACATCATTATCTCCACTGTTTTCTATGGTGTGGTCCACCTAAGATTAGGATCTTCTTCATTTTTGGCGTCCAGCCCTAAAATGGGCTGGAGAAACAGCTGGACGGTGTGGATAAAATCCATACATCAAGGTGGGTCCCACGAGTGGGGACCCTGCTCAACACCTAAAAGGGCTCTAGCCCACGCGCTGCTGGGCAGCAGCGTCCTCTGGACGCTGTCTGTCCAGCGGCACTCTCTTTTTTTTATATATATAATTATTATTTTTATTATTAGTAAGTGGGGCCATTCATGGATGATCCAGTCCATCCATCTCATTGCCAATCACAAGGTGGGCCCAAGGAAATAAAATAAAAGGAATTAAGGAAATGGGGGGGGGGGGGGGTTTATGTCCCCTTGCACTCACCTTGATGGTTGGACGTTTGGATTGGGTCGGGTTGGTGATCAGACGGTCCAGACAGTGGTTGGGGTCCTCCAAGCTTGGATCTCCTCCTTCAATTCCCCTAACTTCTTCTCTCTCTCTCTCTCTCTCAAATCTTTCTCTTTCTCTCTCCTCTCAAATCTCTTTCTCTTTCTTTCTCTAACTTTGCAAATGGGAATGAGAAGGCCACACCCCCCCTCTACGTATGGTAATGTATGGGTAGAGAGGAGGGAGCATGGGGTGATGATGGTGGTGGTGGCTAGCATGGGAGGGGGGTATGGGAGGTATGGGTAGTATGACTTTGGTTGACTTTGGGGGTGAGAGAGTGATGGGGTGGGTATGGCGTGTGTAGAGTAGGGTGATGAGAGGGGTATGGGTGAGGGTGATGGTGATGGATTTGACATTTTCTTAGAATTTATGCAAGTGGGGCCCATGCCACAAGCGCGTTGCGCGGCCCACCTCGGATTACGCAAATGACACAACTATCACACCGGGTATCGCAATGGGGCGTGCCGCGTGGCGTTGGAATCGCAGCGCCTATGCGGTCGTCGGGGTATAGGTCTTGGGTCGATGCGGTACTCAAATAGGGTCGCGATCAAGGCTCGTTGATCTAGTCCATCCGGGACGTACCAGCATCGGAAATTAAGCGTACGGAGGGCGATTAAGGGTACGGGTCTTACAAAAATAACGAAAGATGTGAATTTCTAAAAATCCTATCTAATGTAAAAGAAAAAGGAAAAGGAAGGATGAAAATTGAGAATGATGGAAAATATGGTGGAAAACTCCGAAAAGGGCTACCTATTACCAACCGGGGAATGGTCTACCCGTAACCAGAGCCGAAAATGGGACGTAGTGTGAAAGCCGTCGGAAGGACGGTAAGGTAAATTCCTATCATAGGCTTGTTGTTGCTCTGTGTACCTTGAGATCTATAGTTTAGTTGATCTATGGAGAAGATAATCCCAAAAACTCATGAGATGAACTTTCACTATGCACACGAGGTTGAATTTGTTCGAGTTCTTCTATTTATCTATCAATCAGTGGGAATTTCATATGGACACTTATTATGTTTTGAGAGTTTAAGGTTTCAACTTCTATCACCTCATTTTTCTGAATTTTACACTTGTATGTCTTGGAATGGATAAAAACATAGTTTCTGAAGGAGAGTTGGTTTTTGGAGGTTTAAATTTGTTTCACGCATGTTTTGCTCGGGACAAGCAAAAAGCTGGTTGGGGGTGTGTTGAACCTCTAATTTATACATGATATAGCCCATTACATCACATTATATGCATGGTTTATATGTTTAAAAGGCCCATGTAATGCATGTTTTGTGATTATAGGAATGAGAGCAATTTCACCTAATTGGAGATCAAAAAGAGTGTATTTAGAAGCCTTTGAATGAAGGCCGAAGGTGGACCAAAGAAGGAAGAAGAAAGAGGGAGAAAACAGAAGAACGAAATGAAGAGAAGAAGAAAAGAATAGAGGCCAGACCGGTCGTGACCGGTCGACCACTCTGCTGCCCACTCTTGTGAAGCCGCTGGATGAAGGACCAGTTTGTTAGTGCACTTTTCCGTGGCACCTTGTTTGTCAATCACTTACGTCAGTGAGTCTAGTGTCGGTTGAGCCAAATGAAGATGAAGACCGAAGACTCAAGACGGACCGACTGCATCAGGGAAGAAGTTTCAGGTAAAAGTGATGCCTTGGTGCCTTAACCTCGACCAAAACCCAACCCCTTTGTATCTTTGATGACCTTGACCAAATTAGGAAACCTTTAGGCATCATAGATTGGCCCTAGGTGTCCCAAAAGAACACCCACACCTTGGCCAATATGGTTGTGCTGAAGAATGCATGGGATTGCAAAGTGCAGGGCTGAACCCAGGCCTGTCCGACCGGTCTAGACCGGTCGGCCAGACCAAACAACAAGTGCTGTATGTGCAGACTAGTGGACCGACCGGTCATGACCGGTCAGCCTTCACAAAGGATGGATTCAGCATGGCCAGCCGACCGGTCAAGACCGGTCGGCCTTCACATATGTAGTGGTCCAGCAAGGGGGTCCGACCGGTCATGACCGGTCGGCCTGGGCTAATGTGCTTGTACAGCAAGGTATGCCGACCGGTCATGACCGGTCGGCCTGTTCTCATCAGAGTTGTCCAGCAAGGAGTGCCGACCGGTCATGACCGGTCGGCCTGTGCATTGATGATACCCTTCAGCAGGGGAGTCCGACCGGTCGGGACAGGTCGGCTCATAGCCGTTTTATGACCGTTGGAGCCACTTTTCTATATATATGAGGCTCCGTTTTTGGGCAATTTATGAGGGATTTTTGAGGGAGAAGAGCTACCATTGAAGGAGATCTTTTGAGGCTCATTCCTTGACCTATGCAAGGCATCTTCCTTGTACTTTAACACAAGATTAGAGCATTCCAAGCTTATGAAGAAGATGACCTTCATCCCCTCTTGATCTCTAGAGTTTGGAAGCTTCTTGATTGGCAAATCCTTGTCCAAAACTCTAAGATGAGATCGTTGTCGGTAAGAGACTCTAGGCAAACCATTCCCACTAAGTTGTAGAGCTCTCAAACCTATCCTCCTAGCACCTTGGGCATCTCAAAGGCATCGCATGCAAGGTGTTTGATCAAATGTGGCTGAGGCAGTGGCGACGCAACGGCGACACGATTGAGGGAGCAAGGGAAGCTGATTGAAGCACAGGAGAGCAGAGATCAAGCTACCCAATCAGGCGCTAAACAAGGGGCTCATCCAACAAGTAGGTTGTCTTATTTGAGAGTCCATTTTAGTGTTTGTTTTCCGAACTCGACCTAGGGACGTTAGTCGTTCCTTGGCCCGTCAGCCGGGCCTAAACTAAGTCTCCAAGGGGGAGCCTCCGACACGGGAGTAAACGTGCGATCAGGTTGAGAGTTAGCCTATGTCTAAAACTCTAGATACGGTTGAGAGGTGAACCGACAAAACCTCCGTGTAAAGGTTGAGAGGTGAACCTCATTTAAAACCTCCTATAATGAATGCCGGTGTGCTCCAAGGGGTTGAGTACTTAAACCGGGAGTGAAGTAGACACGTAGTCGAACCACTATACATCCTTGTGTTTGTGATTATTCTTGAGCACATTATATCGTTGCATTGTTAGATAAATTGCTTAATTATGAATGCTTGATAGGAATGCATGCTAGGCACTTTTTAGGCATCCTCACACAAGATGTACCTTCACTACTTGTGTAGACTTGAGCTCATTGATCCACTCTCATAAGTCTACACAAGATGCATAGGCTAGGAGCTTGATTAGTTGAATATTTTCTTTACCTATGCATGCTTAGACTAGGATTATTTATTGCTTATACTTTTACTAGTCTTGTGATTGGACCTACCTAGGCTTGGAAGCCTAAGTGTTCTTGCTTACTTTGTTATATTTGTTGAATTGTGCAAGTAGGCGAAAAGAATTTCAAAAAGGTCCATATCACCCCCTCTAGGTCCTTAGACATATCTCCGAGTGTCTCTACAAGCGGTAAAACCGCAATTTCACAGTTAGTCCGACCGGTCAAGACCGGTCAGCCATCAGGTCAGGGACGTCCCTGTGCACGCTGGACTTGTAAAGACAGGTCCAACTGGTCGTGACTAGTCGGCTAGCCCAGTCCGACCGGTCGTGACCGGTTGGCCATGCATTAAACAACAGTTTCTATTTCGAGATCCGAGATTTTCTGCGCAAGTGCGTAATGCTACACAATTCTGGAAGATTCTGACGCGGTAGAGCCTCTCCACTATAAAAGGACACCTAGGGTCTCTTCCTAGGGCATAATAAAAGCTGTGAAACTTTGTGGGAAGTGAAGGAAGCGATCGTGGAGCGTTTGCAACCCTCCCAACTCCGGGTTTTTTATGCTTTTTATGTCTTTTTCATTGATTTCTAGTGGTAGAATAACAATGCTCGACTAGAATCTCCCAGCTAGGGCTGAGAGGTGAAGCTTGTAGCCAATTTCATGTTTAATTCAATTTGATTCAAGTAGTTTCACTTTAAGTGTGAAGTTTCAATGTTCTAGTTCATATAAAGTTGATATTTTTAGAAGTTTAATGAGAGTTCATGTGCTTCGGACATGGATTTCTTGCAATTCTTTGAGATTATCATGTTTTGCTTGATTATATTCAAATTATGATAACCCTTGAGCATGCCATTGTCCATGGCATGGCCGTTACTCCGAAGGCTATGATTTTGAATGTTATGTGGTTGAATGGGACTAGAACTTTGAAGTTCAACTTAAGTGGGATTGAATGTGTTTAATGCTTTATCTTCCAACTAGGTGAGAGATAGAACTTCAAATCTAGTTGTATGTTATGCTTGGATTGATTGGATTGACATGGGATTGTTAGAAGTGGATCCTTGAAAGCCTTAGTTCCTTAATTACTGTTTTTCTTAAGTTACTATTTTAACACAATTCTCTTAATTGAATCTCTTAATTATTGCAATCCTAGTTGTTGGAATAGCTTAGAAATTGTTTTCTAATTCCTTGTGGATCGACCTCGGTCTTATCGAGAATTATTACTACATCGCAGCCTTGCACTTGAGGCGAGCGAACAACCATCATGGGTTCTTCAGCCCATTGAAAATTCTGATTGGGAGGACCCATTTTTAATCAATTACAACCCAATTCAGAACTTGAGGAGATATCTTTTTGCTGCTCTTATCTCCTCCTTACATGCATGTGGTGCACTCTATGATTGGACCTTAATGAAGAAACGCACCCATGTGTACATTCGAGCAAGACTTTGGATGGTCCTCATGAGAAACCTATTGAAATTCATGAAGATCCTGCTCAAATTTGATCATGTAGTCGATCGGGCTAATCAAAGGTAGGTAGGTAGATTATGATTTTTTTCTGTAATTAGGATTGAATAAGTCTCATCGAGACAATAGAAGATGTTAGAATTGATCAACTTGCTACCCCAGGTACTCTCGTTCTCACTCTCCTTTATTTTATGTCATTGCTCTCAGGTCATGCATATCTTATTACATTGATGACAATGTAAGATTTTGGTTGGGGGGTGAGATTCCTTAGATAAATCTACTAACTTTTGTGACATTTCGAGCGCTTATGTAGAAATTTTTTTTATTTTTCTGAAATTCGAAACTCCTTTGGAAAATCGTGTTTCTATGCACTTGGGATGTTATAAGTATAAAAGAAAGAAAGATGAAGCGATTGATTTTGAAAACCATGAGTTACTTAGAATATGATAGTTTTCTATTTGAATTCCCCTACTGATATGATTGATAGAACTTTTGAACACTTTTACACCTAGTCCACTTTACACGATTCTCATGGTTTGAAAGGATTATGTAGATTTGTGGATCGGCTAGGTTTAGATTTGAGGTGTTGAGAAACCAAGCCGGGGTACTTTGTCCATCCTTGTCCATGGGAAAATAACAAAAGATATGGATTTCTAAAAGTCCTATCTAATATGAGTAAAACGGAAAGGAAGGATGAAAATATGGGAATGATTGAAAATATGGTGGAAGATTTCGAAAAGGTCTACCTATTACCAACTGACGGATGGTCTACCCGTAACCAAAGTCGAAAATGGGACATAGTGTGAAAGCCATCGGAAGGACGATAAGGCAAATTCCTGTCATAGACTTGTTGTTGATCTGTACACCTTAGATCCCTAATTCAGTTGATATATGAAGAAGATAACCCCGAAAATTCATGAGATGAACATTCACTATGCACATTAGGTTAAATTTGTTTGGATCCTTCTATTTATCAATCAATCAGCGAGAATTCCATATGAACACTTGTTATGTTTTTGGAAGTTTAAGGTCTCAACTTCTATCACTCAGTTTTGCTGATTTTTGTACTTGCATGTCTTGGAATGTATAGAAACACAGTTTCCAAAGAAGATTTGAGTTTTGGAGAATGAAACTTATTTCACGCATGTTTTGCTTGGGACTGGCAAAATGCTGGTTGCGGTGTGTGTTGGGCCTCTAATTTATAGATATCTAACTCCAATTCATCATACATATGCATAGTATGTATGTTTAAAGGACCTATCTAATGTTTGTTTTGTGGATGTAGGATTGAGAGAGAGACTTTACACAATTACTATTCAAAAGAGCATAATTAGGAGCCCTTTGATGATGATCAAAGGTGGGCCAAAGAATGGTGAAGAAAGAGAGGAGGAAGAGGAAGAAAGAAAGAAGGAAAAATCAGCCATATAGAGGTCCGACCGATCAAGACCTGGTCGGCCAGAGAGGCCAGACCGGTCAAGACCGGTCGGCCAGCCATGTTTCCCCTTTGATGTTACGCTGCACAAAGGATCGGGTGAGTCCGACTGGTCAACACCGGTTGGCCAATATGTCGGCCCCCCTCTGCACTCCCTGGACACTTTCCCAGATAGGTTCGACCAGTCAAGACCGGTCGGCCAGCCCAGTCCGACGGGTCAAGACCGATCGGCCACATGCAGACAGCGAGTTGCACTTTCCTATTTCGATTTTTGGGTTTCCTAAGTGCAGGAGGACTCCGTAATTTCGCGATTCTTACAAGTAGGTGACGCCTCCAAGCTATAAAAGGACACCTACAGCCTCTTCTTAGCCCATCTAGCAACGTGGGGAGCAAAGAGATCAAGACCTAGGAGGCTTCCTAGCTTCCTACAACTAGTTTTCTTCTTCTTCTAGTTCTAGTTTCTAGTTTTTAATGCTTTCTTTTAGCTAACCTCTTAGCTAGAGCTAAGAGGTAAAGTTTGTAGTTTGTTTCAATGCTTTAATTCGTTTCTTCAAGTACCCTTTACTTTAATTATGGATTTTCAAGTTCTAGTTTGAATAAATGTTGGATTTTTAGAAGTTTTGTGAGAGTTTGTGTACTCTGGACATGAGTTCCTTGCAATTCTCTGAGATTACATTATTGGGTTGTTTGAATTCGAATTGCAGTATCCCTTTAGCATGCCATAGTCTCTTGGCATGGCTGTTACTCCGAAGGCTACAAGTTCAAGTTCTATGTGCTTCATTAGAACTAGAAACCTAATTTCAATATTTAAGTGGGATTGTTTGTGCTTGACTGTTATATCCTCCAATTAGATGAGAGATAGGACTTTGATTCTAATTGTGTTGTGCTTGGATGAATGGATTGGCATTGGACTACTACAGGTGGATCCTTGATGCTTAGTTCTTTTTATTTTCAATTTTTTTCTATTTTATGTGAAAAACTATTTTCCTAAACTTCTTAGATTCTAGTTATTAGATTAGTTGGAATTGTTTACCTCTTTCCCTGTGGATCGACCTCGGTCTTACCGAGATTTATTATTACATCGCAACCTTGCACTTGAGGTGAGCGAACAATAAGTATTTGGAGCGTCGGTCTCATGCATGATTGACTCTCATGGGATACTCATCGCTGTCAAGGAAGCAGCCCTCAGAGAGCACACTCCTCTACGGGGGACTTCCTATGCCACCGATCGATCAGAAGGGCCCAATGACACTACTGGGGTGGTAAACTTAGAGGCTTTACGCTCTTGGTTGGCCGTTTCGGCTCTCATAGCTACCTCGGGTACTAATTTCATAGCCGTCGGTACGACAATAGTGGGAGAATCTCAACCTTCCTATGCATTAATACCGGGAATGGTCCCATAAACTTGAGGGGAATTATGCATGGTTGGCCGTGATCAGCAGCGCACAATGCAACCCTCTTTTCCTTCGCTTCTATACCACTAAGTCTATACACAAGGAACTAAGTTATACACCTTTTTCATGTTCCTTGTGGCGCTACTGTAGTAATAGGAACGATAGGTCTCATACATGACGTTGGCCCGTAGGATTTTTAAATTTTTTTTTCCTAGGGTTATTCTCTCAGCTGCCTTAATTTGTAAGGCCTCTCAAGGGAATTCCTGTTCGGGGATCCCTTAATTGGCTCTTAGCGCTTTGGCTTTATCATGATGGAGCATTTATCAGTAATCATCTTTTTCGTGGTTTCGACATTTTTCTTTCTTACCTTCCTTTCTTTATATATGTGTAATCACTTTGCCTTCATGCAGCTTATTTCGGGAACGATTGCTGCATTCGACGACAATAAAGGTCTTTCGGAAGGAGAGATCCTTATCATTTTTATTTTTGATAATCTCTGATAACTGTCTCTTCAAATTGACTTTGTTGGATACCTTGATTGGAAGAAGAGCATGCTGCATGAACTTTTCATTTTTTTTCTTTTGGGACTATATTAACGTCCATATCATTGATGCTTGTGTCTTGACTATTCCTGCCCCCTTTTGATTGGGAGAAAGCTCATTCATTCAAGGTTTCTGGCGATCAAAATATTTTGCATTTGCCTTCATGAATAATATTTCTTGATAAATCGGCCATTAATTGAGATACATATTTCTTTTTCATCTTGACCTGCAATTCTATATGCCCAATTAGAGAAGACTTCAATGACAACATATGGGCCGTCCCATTTGGGTTTGAACTTGCCCCTTGTCTTGTAGATCATTATGATGGGTCTTTTGATCATCATGACCAAGTCTCCCTTTTTGAAAGATAGGTGCTTCACTGTCTTATCGGAGGAAGCAGATATTCGTGCTCGATATGACTATAAACACTGCTGTGCTGCGAGTCTTTTTTCTTCTAGCATATCTAACTCTCGCAATCGGAGTTTAGCATTTTCAACTTCTGTAATTCGCTAATGTACTAAAATTTTGGCACAACTTGTCCATGTTCTTATTTTTGAATGACGTGTCATTATCTGTAATAATTTTCTGTAACATTTTTTTGAATGACGTGTCATTATCTGTAATAATTTTCTGCAACATTTCTTCTTCCGAAAGCAAACCCACTTGTTGTTCTGTAGGACATGTCTGAGGAATCCTGCTAATCATATTTACTTGTGTTGCATTTGAATAGTTATGAGCATTGATATCCCTTTGCCATTATTCAAGTTGGTCGGATCTTTGCAATTGAAACTCATCGACTGCATTATCTTTCTGCTCACTGGGTGTTCGCTTCCCCAAGTGTAGGGTTGCGATGTAGTAATAATCTGGGTAAGACCGAGGTCAATTTACAGGGAAGGAAGTAAACAATTCAAACTATCCTAATAACTAGAATCAAAGAGGTTTGTGAAATTGGTTTTGAACATAAAATAGAAAATCTGATAATGGAAAGATAACTAGAGCATCAAGGATCCACTTATAGCTCTCCTTAGATGCATAATTTGCTGTAGTTTCTCACTTTCTCAACTCTATCTAGCCGGATGATAGAGCGGTTATATTATCAAAGCAATCTGTCATATGTGTGATTAATACACATGATTCCCTCAATGCAAGCTAGGACTTGAGCACACTCAATTGCATAGGTTAGTCCCAATTCCAATAGGTTAAGATCACAACCATAATCATCATTAAATCCTGTCACAAGATAAAACTAGATCATAATTTGAACTTGATCCAAATCACATACACAGTCTCACATACTTCAGAATTTCTAAAAAAATAGACTTTTGGTAAGAAGCTCCCACATGAAGATCATAGATCTAGAGCGTATTCCAATTCCTCGGATCATACAGGTCTATACTAGCTCAAAACAATTAAGAACTCAAGCAGTTCTTCCAAACATTCATGAGTCATCATAAGATTAAGAAAAACTACTTAGAACTTTATTTAAACTTCAAACCATTGTTCTTCAATAGAAATCCAACTTGAAACCAATAAAACGAATTAAACAATCTAAGAAAACTATAAGGTTCACCTCTTAGCTCTAGCTAAGAGATTAGCTAATGAAAAGCATATTAAAAATAAAACTAGAACTAAGAAAAGGAAGAAAAACTAGCTGAAGGAGGCTAGGAAGCCTCCTATGACTTGAACTCCTTGTTCCCCACGTCCTTGCTTGCCTTGGAATAGAAGAGAGCACCTCCTTTTATAATACAGTAAGAGTACCGTAACATAACAGATTTTGTTTCGCTTCGTACGGCTTAACCAATGGTCGGATTGCCTTCGAATTTGATTTATAGCTTCCTTGTAATGTGATCTTTCTCATAGATGATTTAGATTTTCAAGATTATATTCTGAATGGGCCCACAAATCAGATCAGCGACCGCCTCTCAAAATCGTGCAATTCGGGTACCTTCAGAACCAGTCATCTTGCTTTCAACGCTCCGGAGTGTACAGATGTCGGATTGATCCCAAAATTTGAACATTGGTAGAAAGCTTCCTCCTTTACATGATAGATGGATTAGATTGTCCAAAACAATTCCCAAAATATGGTCCTAAAATTAGAACACTTAGGCCTTTTATAAAATCTGCGCAGTTGGATCTTTCTGGATGGTCTATCTTTCTTCAACCGGTACGATCAAACCACACATCATTTTGATCTGAAACTTTGTGGTTATTCATATATGGATGTGGTCTAAAATATGGTCAAAGTAGATTCTTCATATCATCACTGATGGGCCACTGGACTGGCCCAGAGTGGAGTAGGCGGAATCTAGAACTTTCTGGACAATTCGTATTGTTTTGGCCACCACGGTCAATCCGTAGCTCGGATTGATACGAAACCACTTGGGTTATTTTGGCGTCGAGCTCCTCTTCGACATGGATGTTTGGATTTTAAAATATCATCTAGATGGCTCCAAAAAACTATACCGAAAATCCAAAAACGGGAATAGCCTGTTGTATGAAATCTGGAACTCTAAAATTGCATGGTCGACTGGTCAAGACCGGTCGGACAGGGCTGGCCGACCGGTCTTGACCAGGCTAGCCCATGTGTCCTTGCTCCAGCAGCTTTAAGAGAGCGGAGAGCAACTGGCCAACTGGTCAAGACCGGTCGGGGCCTGTTTCGCTGACTGGTCTTGACCGGTCGGACTACCTTGTGGGGCTCCTTTTCATAATTTCCTTCTTTCTTTTCTTTCCTTCTTTCTTCATGATTCTTTGGCCAACCTTGGGTCTTCATCCAAGGTTCCTAAATGTGCTTCTTTTAGCTATTGATCGAGTGAACTCTCTCTCATTCCTGCAATCACAAAACCATGCATTAGAATAGTCTTTAAACATAAAATATATGTATAATGAGTGATGAATTGGGGTTAGAATATGCACAATTAAGAGCTCAACACTGGACTATACCGCCCAAGTTCTTCTAGGTTTAACCTGTTTGGTTCATTTTCTTGTATCGATACCTCATTCTATTCTTCGATAGTAAATGATTCATAATATCGTGCATCTACGAAAAACGATTTTGCAATTGCGTGCGGTTTCTCTTCTGTTGGAATTCTATATTGTACACCTTTCTGACAATACTTAAAAAACTGGTGAAAGGTGGAAGGAATGATTCTATATCTGTGTACCCATGGCCTCTCAAATAACATATTGTATGTTGTTACTGCATTAATTACATGGCAAGTCACCTTAGTGATCAAATTCTCAATTTTTAACAACATGGTGATCGTGCCCAGTGCTTTCTGTCTATCCTGGTTGAACCCCTGTACCATCATGTTACTTGTCCGTAGGTGTTGTCACTTATATCCTAGCTTGGATAGCATACTCAATGATATCAAGTTCACAGTATACCCATTGTCAATCATTATGCATGCGCTTTATCTGCTTATCATTGATATATCTTGTAACCATAAGCGGTCGATTATGCTCCTTTTCACCTAACACCATATCATCCTCTGTGAAGGTTATTGTCGATATACAATAGGCTGCTTCAGCTTTTTCTGTCACTCCATTCCAACTCTTATCCTCATTATTATCTGTGTTCATTGCTTCCATTTCTGTTATCAAAGCCTCCCTCACATTATCATTGATTAAAGCTTGAATTAGGTCTTGCCGGAAGCTTTTGGATAATTTTAAGGCATCATAAATACTCAGTCTGACTAGAATTCTTTTCAGATGACTAATGACATCATATATAACACCTTCTATTGATGAGCCATCTAGTCGTGACGATTTATCAACCTTTTCATTAACCTCCTTTCGGCTACAGGCTTGATCGAGAACATCCCCATGCGATTCTTTCTGTGGTTCCTGTCGTAGCTGTTTCCCTGATCTCAATGTTATTATGTTACTTTCCATTCCTTTATCATTAGATGAGTTATTTGCATTTTCTGATTCTTCAGTGACTTGGATCGTTGTGACACTGCACAATTCATGAAACTGAAGCACCAATACCTTTAACAACTATTGGAAGCTTCGCGGTATTCCCTGGTTTCTCGGTATTAGTTGTTCTTTGAGCGTAGTTACTCGAATGCATTCTTTTATCATAATATCTTCAGTCAGAGGTAGTGTGGGACTGCAAGCTCATACATTCCATCATTGATGTACAAAGTCCAACACATCTTCACCAGGAAGTTGCGATTTCTTTTTGAGTAATTCCTTTGATATTCTTAAATCATATCTATAAAACCACATCACGAACCTTTCCTTCATATCTTGCCAACTTGCAACTGTTTTCTTTGGTAGAATGAAGTACCAGGCTATGGCACTGCCTGAGGTGGCTAATGAATATATGAATTTTTGCAGTAAATATTCCTGAGAAACGTTACCTCTGAAAAAAGTGGCCTTTTCAAAATTCACCAAATGTTCTATTGGTAATTGAGTCCCTCCTTCGAAGAGTACGAATTTAAGGAAACTTGAAATTTGTTCTTCTTTGCGAGAAATTGTACACTGCAGCGGATTGGTCCGAGCAGTATTCATCATTTGACTGATCCTATTGGCATGCGAGTCACTGAAGTAATGTACTATTTCTTATTTTTTGTTTATCTCGGGCCCCGTTATTGCTACTTCTTTCATCAAACTGAACATAGTGTACGGCTTATATCTGTCCATGCTTTTATTCCCATGCTTTTGGCACATGACTCGGATATCTCTATCTCTATATGTTCGAGTGATTTGTACGAGCTTGTTATTGCATTCGTCCATTTCATAGTATACTGATCCAGACATTCTCCCGAAATCATTTTCCATCTTATCAGTTCTGTTAGAGGCACTGCTCTTCGTGGTACCCAGAATCTTATCATGAACAATTCACGGAACTGTTCTCATGCTGATATTTTTTGCAGGATTCCCTATTCGTACCATTCTTCAACTGTCCTTGTTAATGTTGCTCCAAACCGCTTTACCATCTGCTCTTTGCTGATTCTTTGACGATCATAATATTTCTTATACCAGAGCAAATGGTCAAGGGGCGAATCGTGTATTGAGAATAACATCACTTCAACATTCAGGGCTTTACGTGGCCAATGGCGTCTCGGCAGTTGACGTGCCTTTATCTTTAACATGGCGCTGATCCTTTTCTGTTTTTGGCTTTCTTCCGATACAGCGGTTATTTCCATGCAATGTGCTAACTGTATTTCCCATTCCTCAACTTCTGGACTAAATCGTCCTGAAAGGAGTACTGAAGATGATTTATGCCGTTGTTTCATGCTTACTGCAGACACGGCATTTGTAATTGCTTTCTTCTCTTTATCTTTTCCTTTTCCTATGACTATTTCTCCTCCGTCGATCATCCGTTGGAGAATAGCCTTGATAGAATAACACCTATGAGTAGGATGTCTTATCATACGATGATAGTGGCAGTAATATCTGTCCTCTGTTTTATCCGCCTCTTCTGGTCGTTTTAATAACGGTAATTCAATAGTTCCTGCTGCAACCAATTGGTTCATCATTGGGACAATATCTTTATTTGAAAAAGAATAATCTTCTCGACGGTTAAACCATTTATATATTTTGTCATTTGGTTCGTTGGCGGGATAGCTCTACAATTCTCTTCTGTTATCTCTTGGTTTGCCCCAGAATTCTTCTTTATTCTTAGCTTTATCTGCAACGTTCGCTGAAAACTTATTAGAGATTCGTCTCATTGATTCTGTACAGAATGCAGGCACCTTTTTAATCATACTTTCTAGAGCATGAGCTCTTATAGCCAATTCTCAAAATGTGTGTATTTTTGCTCCTGTAAGTACAAATGCAATTTCTGGTTCCATACATCCAATACACATTTCCACCTATTCGGCTTCCCCGGAGAGATATTTGCATGACGTGCTTAAAGTTCTCCAGCGTGGAATAAACTTGTCAACAGATTCTGATTTCCTTTATCGTACCGCTACGAGTTCTGTCAGACTCACTTCTCTTTCAGTTGAAAAGAATCATGTCAAAAAAGCTTCCTACATTTGTTCCCATGTGCATATGGTTCCTGGGGCTAAGGCAGCGTACCATTTGAAAGCTTTTCCAGTCAGAGTTGCACCAAATAATCATAAACAATATTGCGGCACAGCGTAGCTTCCCAATGCAGTGATGAATTGCATCATATGTTCTTCTGGTGAACATTCCCCATTAAACTTTTGAAATTCAGAGCATTTGAAGCCTATTAAGAAAGGAATATCATTGACTTCTCTTAGATACGGCATCTTATGCTAAAAGCGGTCTTTATGTATTCTTTCTCCTTCCAGTCGGACAGTTTCAGAAATAATCTGTTGCATTTCCTCTATTGCCATTACATTGTTTATCATTGATATAAATCCATGTGGCATGGCCTGAGGTGGTTGTGACCTTTCAGCCAGATGTTCCACATTTTCCATGGGGGCTGCATTTTGAGGAGCAACATTCTGGGGCACATTGCGAGCTATCATAGATAAGGCTTCTCGCATATTCCTGCACTCCTCCATTAGGATCGCTTGCGTCCATGCCATTTCTTCAAAACACATTTACATTGATTGTCCAGCATGACTCATTTCGGCCACGAGTACAGAAGCTCTTCTTCCTGATGTCCTTGTTTCTAAGGAAGTAAACGAGGCGGTAGTCGAAGGGGTGTGTGATATTGAACTTCCTCTCAATTCGTGACTATTGCATTGTGAGAAGTTGAGCGATTCAGTATGTTCAGTTTTCTTTGATATGGTTTCAATCGAGCTATCTTTTGATTTTTCCATTGGAGAAAGTTGATATGGCATGAGGATTTGATTCACCTTTCTTTGTATGGTAAGGGAGAGTGCAGGAAAATCTTTTTCGGTGAAATATGTTCCTTCTTTTCCTGGATATAGGGATGGAGGGGCCATAGCCGGAATTTGTCTGGCCATGCTTCGGGTAATAATTCTTTGGCATGTTCGAGAATAAGGTCCCTTGAATGTAATTTTGATATAAGCTTTGGATGGCCTCTGCTTTCTTTTTTACTGTATTATCACCCATCCGCTTTCGTCTTTTGCAGCAACAGGTGAAGCAGAAATTACCATAGCATTTACTTTAATTGCTATATTTTGAGTTGTCTTCGTCTGATACTTCTTGCTTATGCTTTAATTGTCGTAGAAGATAGTAAATCCTCTTCCCGTCATGAAATCGAAGGCGATTTTATGAGTTGAAAAACCCATTGATAGAAAGATTGATTGTCGTTTGGTTGAAGTCTGATTGAAGGATGTAATGTACCTGCCATTTAAAAATAATGATAATTAGTTATTTAAAACATTTAATTGTACAATTTATTCTAGAGATGAAGGTTGGAATGTTCCCGTTGAGAGTTGCCATTTTGGCGCTATACAGCGCCAAAAGATGACGAATGCTTTTCTCATAATCTTTTATCAACATTAGAACATAACTCTTATGAATTTCCCCAGCAGAGTCACCATTTTGTTTACACAACAAAATTGCCTTGTTGTAATATGGGGAAATCAAGAGTCACATTTCAATATTAGATAAGAGAAATAGAAGTGCATTCATGATTTCATTTTATTCATTTACTGGGTTCTTTATACATTTCATATTTACATCATCCCTTGATTCTAGAATAGATTGTACATTGTACTAAAAAATGTCATATGTTCAGAATGTAATTTCAGCAGAGCTTTGACGTATTCTTCTTTCATCATGTCTCGATGACAGGGCAATAGCCTAACCAGAGCATCCTGAAATTTATCCATTTGCTTGGAAAGGAAACAAAGACTCAGAAGCCTTCATGCATCCTTCACAAAAGTGAAGAACAAATATCTTCTAGAGAGCTTTACACGACTCGCGACAAGCTCGGGAGCTTGCCGCGACCCGCGGCAAGCATCCTGCTGACCAATTCTTCTAATCTTCTCTCTCCGCTTTCTTCAATCCGGCAGCATCTCCACCTTGTTCATCATTTTGTCCTCGGGGTCCGCACTTTGTGTGTTCGACCCGAGAATAAGAGAACTCGAGGTTTGCTCCGTACCTCTGAGAACCTCTAGAGCTTTGAACTTCATAATCAAGTGATAAATGAGGACCCCTGGGGGGTATTTATATGCTTTTTCGGCCATTTCTGCAAAAAGTTCAAGCCACCCGACATGTGCTTTCCACGACCCGCGGCAAGTTCATGAGCTTGCCGCGGACTGTGGCATGTACATGTCTTCTGCACTTTTTCTTCTTTTCTTCTTTACTTCTTCCAGACATTCTTGATTTTGTTTTCTTTTCATTGTTTTCTTCGTTTTTCATGTCTCAACAAGCTAAAGAGAGGGAAAGTGGATGTTGTGAATGAGAAGGGGCGGGGTTATTTATAGCTGTGGAGAGTGGCAGCTATGGTAAATAAGCTTGAGCAGCCCCCTGTGGGCCGCCCGTACGGACACTTTACTCTAGCTTTGGAGCGTACGGCTCCTGATCCTGAAGCAAAAAGCCCAAGGTTTGAGGTTCAGAGCTGTTCCGAAGCTGTGGCTCGAAACTAGGTGAGTTGACTAGGTTTGAAAGATGGACTGACACGGTGAGTTGACCGGGTGCAGGGGTTGTACTGACCCGGTGAGTTGACTCGGTGATTTGACTCAGCGGGTTGACTCACCAAGTTTGACTTTTTTGGACTAGTTTTTCTTATGGATGGTTTTTCGGGTTGGTGTTTAGGGGTGAGTCAACTGGGTTGAGGCTTGAGCTGGACTATGGATTGGGGCTTACAAGGGTGAGTTTGGTTGGGTTTGGATATGGGATTTGGGGGTATGGACCTCCATCCATTCAGTTATCTCAACCAGCATTGTAGCTGAAGGTGGGGTGTCTACAAATCCACACTACCCACTAATCATAATCGACGTACCCAACCAACTTGTCCTTAGACTTATCAAACATCAAGATGTAGTCTTGCGTACCCCATATATATCAAAGTAGCCATTTTAAAGCTTCCTAATATTGCTTGTCGGGGTTAGACATGAATCTGCTCACAACACCCATAACTTGTGAAATATCAAGTCATGTACAGACCATATCATACATCAATCTGGCCACTAAACTCGAATAAGGCACAAGAGACATAACTATTGAACTTCCAATTTATACATTGCATTGCCCACTACATGACATGGTATGCATGGTTTTCATGATTAAAAGGCCCATCTAACGCATGTTTTGTGATTGTAGGGATGAGAGCGGACTTCACTCAATTGGAGACCAAAAAGGGGCCATTTAGAACCTTTGAAGGAAGGTCCAAGATGGACCAAAGAAGGAAGAAGAAAGAGGGAGAAAAGAGAATGAAGAAACGAAGAAAAAGATGCAGAAAAGCAAGTTAGCCCGGTCGTCCGACCGGTCGGCCATATCTGTGGAAACCATTGGAAGGACCAGTTGGTTCGACCAGTCTTGACCGGTCGGCCAACCGGTCGGCATCTCTCTGGAAGCTTGCTGGACTAAAAAACAACTGAGGTCCGACCGGTCGTGACCGGTCGGCCAACCCAGTCCGACCGGTCTTAATCGGTCGGTCATCAAAGTGAAAAAACTATTGAACTCCCTGGACTGATGAACAGACTAGTCCGACCGGTCGTGACCGGTCGGCCAGGCCAGTCCGACTGGTCGGCTACGTAGAAAAATCAGGAATTTCCAAATCCGGCTCCGAGAATTTTTGCGCAGTGCGTAACCTTACGCAATTTCTAGATGTTTCCGACGCAAGGGGGCTCTCCCACTATAAAAGGACACCTAGGGGCTCTTCCTATATCATCATAGAAGCTAAGGGACGTGGTTCTAGAGAGAGGAAGCTGTCGTGGAGCGTCTGCAACTCTCCAATTTTCGGTTTTTCTAGTTTTTATGCTTTCTATTATGAGTTCTAGTTGTAGTATGACAATGCTCGGCTAGAATCTCTCAGCTAAGGCTGAGAGGTGAAGCTTGTAGCTAATTTCATGTTTGATTCAAGTTAATTCAAGTAATTTTCAATTCAAGTTTGGATTTTTCATATTCTAGTTCTTAAGTTGGTAGTTTGAGATGTTTTATGAGAGTTCATGTGCTCCGGACATGAATTCCTTGCAATTCTTTGAGATTATCATATGATGCTTGTTTAGATTCGAATTATAGTAATCCTTGAGCAGGCCATAGTCCATAGGCATGGATGTTACTCCGAAGGCTATGATTTTGAATTCTATATTGATTGATTGGGACTAGAACTTAGAAGTTCAACTTGAATGGGATTGAATGTGTGTGAATGTTTTATTTTCCAACTAGATGAGAGATAGGACTTCAAATCTAGTTGTGTTCTCTACTTGGATTGATTGGATTGGCATGGGATTGCTACAAGTGGATCCTTGAATGCCTTAGTACCTTAAATTACTGATTTTACGTTAAGTTTCTGTTTTAGTTTAATTATTCAAATTGAATCTTATTTCTTGCAAAACTGAGTTGCTGGAATAGTTTGAAGGTTGTTTTTAATTCCCTGTGGATCGACCTCGGTCTTACCAAGTTTTATTACTACATCGCAGCCTTACACTTGAGGCGAGCGAACAAGTTTTTGGCGCCGCTGCCGGGGAACTTAGATAACGGTTTTCAAATTGTTTTAGTGGCTGTAGAAGTAGAAGTAGATAGGTTTTCTGATTTTTTTAGAACTAACAAACTGTTTGGTTTTGTAGGATTTCTTCTCTAGTTAAAAGCACATCAGGTGATACCTTTCTAACTTAGCTTTTTACAGATTTTCTATTTTCAGATTTCTAGGATTTAGGACTAGTTTTAGTTTTTGGTTGAGTGGTTTATGTCCCGTTGGGAACGTAACCACTCAAATCATCTCCAATCTGAAGGTGGTTTAGTTGGACCATTGCCAGTCCATAGACGAGTTCGAAATTACCAAGAGCATTGTGAAAGTTTGGGGAGTATGGATCAAACACCTTTAAGGAATCCTCCCCCCTACTCCAACTACAAACGCAAATCAAGAAGGAGTAGGAGAGAATGAGGTACATAATGTCCCTCCACTGAGATCATTGCGGGATTACCTACAACCAGCCCGTGCAATTACACCATCTTGTGTGGTCCTACCACCAAACGGGGGAAACATTGACATAAAGCCGGGTGTAATTCAACTCTTACCAAAGTTTCATGGGCTAGACTCTGACCGCCCATACTTACACTTGAAAGAATTTGAAGAAGTGGTGGCTACCTTGCAGTACGCCAATGTTTCAGAAGATACCATTAGACTTAAACTTTTTCCCTTCTCATTGAAAGAAAGAGCCAAAGATTGGCTTCACTCTCTTAGACCACATTCGATTGGGTCATGGGTTGAGATGACCCGTGAATTCTTGAAAAAGTTCTTCCCGACTCATAAAACAAACACCCTTCGAAGAGCCATAATGAATTTCTCGGCTAAAGAGGGTGAATCTTTTTTTCAATGTTGGGAGAGATTTAAGGACCTCCTACTTGCTTGCCCACATCATGGCTATGAGAGTTGGCAAATTATAAATTTTTTCAATGATGGATTAAGTTCCAATATGCGCCAATTTGTAGAGATGATGTGCAATGGCGAGTTTATGAGTAAAAATTCAGATGAGGCCTGGAGTTACTTGGACATGTTGGCTGAAAATGTCCAATCTTGGGATACCTCGGATAAACCCAATAACCCCAAGCCTACTCAAGAGAAAGGAGGGATCTATGTCCTTAAGGAGGAAGACGACGTGAATGCAAGGATAGCCAACCTCACAAGGAAGGTTGAGGCCATGGAACTTAGTAAAAGTGGAGTTCCAAAGTCCAATGAAGTTGTTGAAACCATATGTGGGATTTGCCTCACCGATTTACACACTACGCAAGATTGTCCCACAATTCCTACATTTCAAGAGGTATTACATGAACATGCAAACGCCACATATGGGTATCAACGGCCTTTCAATGGACCGGTAGGTAATACATACAATGAGAGTTGGAAGAACCACCCAAATTTTAGTTGGAAGAATGCTCCTACAGGCAATCCTACCAACTCTCAAAGAGGGCCACCCATGCAAAATATGGCCCCACCTCAGTTCTCAATAGAGGATACATTGAAAGCGTTTATACAAGGGCAAACGCAAATCAATCAAACAAATCAACAAATGTTCCAAGAGCTTAAAGTCTCTGTTGATGAGATTAAGGGACGCTTGAATGCTAGGGAAGGGACCTTTCCGGCCCAACCTCAGCCCAATCCAAAGTAAGTACATGAAGTGAGCATCCCTAATCCTTCCAACCAAAACATGGAGCAAGCCAAATCCATCACCACTCTTAGAAGTGGTAAACAAATTGACAAATCTATTCTGGTGAAGGCCGATGAGCCTAATGATCCGTTAAATTCTAAGGATGAGGATGGATCTAACTTAGCCCCACAAGAACCGGAACGCATTTACAAGCCTGTAGCACCATTCCCTTCAAGATTGGTTGCCCCAAAATCTCTTCCAAACTCTCATGATATTCTAGAGATTTTCAGACAAGTCAAGATTAATATCCCTTTGCTTGATGCCATCAAATAAATCCCCTCTTATGCCAAGTTTCTAAAGGACCTATGCACAACAAAACACAAATATAATGTGCAGCAAAAGGCCTTCTTAACTGAGCAAGTGAGTGCCATTCTCACTCAAAAGACCCCCCCAAAATTCAAAGATCCCGGTAGTCCCACCGTCTCATGTATCATTGGAGATTACCGGATTGAGCATGCCTTGCTAGATTTGGGGGCGAGTGTGAACTTGATCCCATACTCGGTATACGAGCAATTGGGTCTTGGCAACTCGCTGATAGATCTATCCATGTACCGAGGGGGATAGTTGAGGATGTTCTAGTCCAAGTTGACAAATTCTACTACCCGGTAGATTTTATCGTCTTGGACACACAACCAGTTTTGGATGCGAGCACTCAAATACCGGTGATATTAGGCCGCCCATTCCTTGCCACATTAAACGCAATCATCAATTGTCGGAATGGGGTGATGCAACTATCTTTTGGAAACATGACGTTGGAGGTGAATGTGTTCCACTTAGGCAAGAGGCATAGGGATGATGATGATGTCCACGAAGTTGATATGATTGATTCAATCGTGGAAGAGGAGTTCGCTTTAAGGCAGAAATTTGATCCTCTAGATATTGTTAGCTTTGTTGCCTTTGAGGGTTGGGACGACAATTATGATCCCCATGAGGTAAACATGATAGAATCCATGGATGATGGGGGGTTTTTCCAATATGATCTACCTGAAAGTTTGGAGACATATTTGACACATTTTAAGGATGAATGTAATTCTCATTTTATTAAGACCTTGGAAGTGTAAATTTCTGAAAATTCATTTGACAAGTCACCAATTTCTGATTTACACAAATTTGTTGTGCAGGATTTGGAAGAGTTGGTGCTTGACTTGCCTACAAAGAGGCTATTTTCTGAAAGTGTAGAGGTTGAGGACCCACTCCAACCTACACAAAATTCTGAGGAGGAAGACATAAAGGGTCCAAATCTGAAAATTTCCTCCGATGAGGTCTCTTATACACTTGAGGAGTGCTTAACGTACTTTGAGGATTGGGATGATCCCATGATTCAGGACATTGTACATGCTTTGAGAGAGACCTCCCCGGTGCCTAAAAAGTTTCCTTCCATAGAACACCAAACTGAAAATTCAATTGTGGAAGCACCGGTGAAATCTGATTTTGTGGAGATCATATCAACTTGTGAAGAAGAAATACAAGTCTCCACATCTCTTTGGTTTGTTCAAACCGAAGAACACTTCTGGGATGACCCATACTTGAATAATTTTTGCCCAGATAAGAAGGAAAGGAGACCCATATTCAATGATTTCCAACCAATGAAATTCTCCTTTCCTAGTACATGTGACAATTTTGTTGAAGAACTCGCTAAAATTTTTCAGCAGGATTTTCAATGGGATAGAATGATTGATGTCACCAATGTATTTTCCAAAACAGGATGGTGGTTAGTTCTACTGAAAAATTTGTTACACCACTTGATGATCCTGCTCAACTTTGTCGTTTTGGATGTTATAATGATAATCGATCTCCTTGTCTGATGGAGATCCTCTTTTTACAAGGACGGGTTAGTTATCTTTATTGCTTTCCATAGATTAGGTTTAGTTTTAATTAGTTTTACTGTTTTAGTAGGTTTTAATTGTTGGGTTGTAGACTTCCATGATCGCTCTCTCAGGTACTATTGTTCTCACTCTCTCATATTTTACCATTGCTCTCATGTTCATGCTCATTGCATATCTTTTTACATTGAGGACAATGCAAGAATTGGTTGGGGGGTGAGATGAGATTCCTCATCTAGCAGTTTGCAACATTTCGAGCTTTATATGCGCAAATTTTTTTTGAATTTTCTAAATTTCAAAACTCTTTTAGAAAACCTTATTTCTATGCATTCGAGATGATATGAGTATAGGAAGAGGAGATACGAAGTGTGCAACGTTGTAAATCTTGAATTTCTCCCAACATAATGGTTTTATATGTTAGTTCCCCTATTGTTGTGATTGATAGAAAATTTGAACATTTTTTACACCTAGTTAACATTACACGATTTTCATGAGTTGAACGGTTTATGTGATTTGTGGATTAACTAGACTTTGATTTAAAGGTGTTGAGAAACTAAGCCGGGGTATTTTGTCCATCCTTGTCCATGGGAAAATAACGAAAGATATGGATTTTTAAAAGTCCTATCTAAATCAAAAGAAAAAGGAAAAGAAAGGATGAAATCGGGAATGAAGGAAAAATGGTGCAAAATTCTGAAAAGGGCTACCTACTACCAACCGGGGGATGGTCGAACCGTAACCAAAGGAGGAAATGGGACGTAGTGTGAAAGCCGTCGGAAGGACAGTAAGGCAAATTCCTGTCATAGGCTTGTTGTTGCTCTGTGCACCTTAAAATCCTTAGTTACTTAATCTATGAAGAAGGTAATCCCAGAGACTCATGAGATGAACTTTCACTATGCACACTGGGTTAAGATTGTTCGAGTTCTTCTATTTATTAATCAATCAGCTGGAATGTCATGTAGACACTTCTTATGCTTTGAGAGTTTAAGTTTGCAATTTCTATCACCTAGTTTCTCCAAATTTTGTACTTATGTATCTTGGAATGGATAGAAACATGGTTTCTAGAAGTGAGTTGGTTTGGAGGTTTGAAATTGTTTCACGCATGTTTTGCTCGAGACTAGCAAAAAGCTGGTTGGGGGGTGTGTTGAACCTCCAATTTATACATTGCATTGCCCACTACATGACATGGTATGCATGATTTTCATGATTAAAAGGCCCATCTAACGCATGTTTTGTGATCGTAGGGATGAGAGCGGACTTCACTCAATTGGAGACCAAAAAGGGGCCATTTAGAACCTTTGAAGGAAGGTCCAAGATGGACCAAAGAAGGAAGAAGAAAGAGGGAGAAAAGAGAATGAAGAAACGAAGAAAAAGATGCAGAAAAGCAAGTTCGACCGGTTGTCCGACCGGTAGGCCATACCTGTGCAAACCATTGGAAGGACCAGTTGGTCCGACCGGTCTTGACCGGTCGACCAACCGGTCGACATCTCTCTGGAAGCTCGCTGGACTAAAAAACAACTGAGGTCCGTGTTGAGCTCTTAATTGTGCATATTCTAGCCCCAATTCATCACTCATTGTGCGAGGTTTGCATGGTATATAGACAAATCTAATGCATGTTTTGTGATTGCAGGTTTGAGAGTGAACTCCGCCAAATTGATGATGGAAAGAGCTGATTTAGAACCTTGGATGAAGACCCAAGGAGGGCCGAAGGAAGAAGGAAGCAAAGAAAGAAGCAAGGAAAGAAGAAAATAGAAGAAAGAAAGGAAGAAAACAAGAAGAAAAAGAGACCGACCGGTCTTGACCGGTTGGCCATGCTTGCTGGAGTAATGCCAAAGAAGGCCAGACTGGTCGTGACCGGTCGGCCAGCCCTGTCCGACCGGTCTTGACCGGTCGGCCATGTAAATTTCAGTTTCCAAATTGCAGACAGCAGGCCACTCCCATTTCTGATTTTTCAGACCAGATTTCTAAGCCCATCTTAATGATATTTGGAAATCCAACACATCCATGTCGAAGAGGAGCTCGACGCCGAACTAACCCAAGTGGTTTCGTGTCGATCGGAGATACGGATTGATCGTGGTGGCCAAAACAATACGAACTGTCCAGAAAGTTCCAGATTTCACTGTTCCACTCTGGGACGGTCCAGGTGGCCCATCATTGATGATATGAAGAATCTACTTTGATCATATTTTATACCACATCTATATATGAATAACCACAAAGTTTCAGATCAAAAGGATGTGTGGTTTGATCGTACCGGTTGAAGAAAGATGGACCATCCAGAAAGCTCCAACTGCGCAGAGTTTATAAAAGCCCTAATTGTTCTAATTTTCAAACCACATTCTGGGATTGTTTTGGACAATCTAATCCGTCTATCATATAGAGGAGGAAGTTTTCTACTAATGTTCCAAATTTGGGATCAATCCGACGTCTGTACACTCCGGAGCGTTGGAAGCAAGATGACTGGTTCTGAAGGTACCCGAAGTGCGCGATTTTGAGAGGCGGTCGGTGATGTGATTGGTGGGCCCATTCAGAGGATAATCTTGGAAATCTAAATCATCTATGAGGAAGATCACATTACAAGGAAGCTATAAATCAATTTTGAAGGCAATCCAACCATTGGTTAAGCCGTACCAAGCGAAACAAATTCTGCTATGTTGCTGTACTATTGCTGCACTATAAAAGGAGGTGCTTTCTTCTATTCCAGGGCAACCAAGGACGTGGGGAGCAAGGAGTTCAAGTCATAGGAGGCTTCCTAGCCTCCTCCAGCTAGTTTTTCTTCCTTTTCTTAGTTCTAGTTTTATTTTTAATATGCTTTTCATTAGCTAATCTCTTAGCTAGAGCTAAGAGGTGAACCTTATAGTTTTCTTAGATTGTTTAATTCGTTTTATTGGTTTTAAAGTTGGAATTCATGATTATGAACTATGGTTTGAAGTTTATACAAGCTTTAAGTAGTTTTTCTTAGTCTTATGATGACTCATGGATGTTTGGGAGAATTACTTAAATTCTTAATTGGTTTGCATCAGTCTAGACCTGTATGATCCGAGGAATTCGAGTGCGCTCTAGTACTATGATCTTCATGTGGGGACTTCCTACCAAAGTTCTACTTTTCTGAATTTCTGTAATATGTATGGATTGTGCATGTGATTTGAATCAAGTTCAAATCATGATTTAGCATTGTCTTGTGACAGGACTTGAAGATGGTTATGATTGTGAACTGAACCTTTTGGAATGGGGAATGACCTATGCAATTGAGCATGCTCAGCTCACCCTACATTGAGTGAATCCTATGCATTGAACTTACATATGACAGATTGTTTGATTTAACAGCTCTATCATCCGACTAGATAGATCTTAATATCAATTCTAGTTGAGAAAGTGAGAAACCATAGCGAATTATACATCTAAGGAGAGCTATAAGTGGATCCTTGATGCTCTAGTTATCTTTCCATTATCAGATTTTCTATTTTATGTTCAAAACCAATTTCACAACCCTCTTAAGATTCTAGTTATTAGGATAGTTTGAATTGTTTACTTCCTTCCCTGTGGATCGACCTTGGTCTTACCGAGATTATTACTACATCGCAACCCTACACTTGGGGAAGCGAACAAGTTTTTGGCGCCGTTGCCGGGGAAAAGAGGTTAAACGGTTCTAATTGTTCTAGTAGTTATAGAGTAGTCTTAGTTAGGTAGGATTTTCAGTTTTTATAAAAGAAGATTTTCTGATTTTTTTTCTAGATTACTAACAATTTTTTGTTGGATTTTGTAGGACATTGTTGCTGACATATATCTCGCTCTATTGGGTAACATCTCTCCATCTCCCTTCTTTTTGTTCTTTTTTTCTAGATTAGGGTAGTTCTAACTCTTTAAAATCTCATTATGGCTGATTGGAAGTGTGGTGCTTATGCATACCTTTTGGAAGATGAGATGACAGACCATGGAATCAAAACTCTTTATGATTGGAACCAATTTAAGCATAAGTATTATTCTGAGATTCAATCAACCTCCACTACCCCCCAACGTAAGACGTTACGTGATTACTGGGTTGAAAATAACAAGAGTGTTCCACCAAGTTTAAGTGGAGGTAGGAATAAGAAAAAGGACCGGGGGAGTAATGACCAACCGGTAAAGACATTGCGTGATCACTTGTATGGTTATGCCTATCAACCATCTTATCAGTCTTCGTCATATAACACGTATGGTCTTCATTGAGAGAGTCCTCACACCTCTAGTCCAATGGGACATGAGCCAACCATGGATGCCAACAATTATCCTCAAGAGTTTCTTTCTCATGATCCACAACCAACACGAACTCTTGAGGATACACTGCGAGAGTTTATGGAAATAACTGAGCAATGCATATAAAACCTCTCGCTATCTCAAAATCCTGAACCCAACATTGGGAACACCGAATCAATCCCCAACAATGAGGAGGATGAGGCTATCCAAGCCCAACCCTCTTCCGATTTGATGACTAAACTTCTAGAGGATATTGATCTCAGTGATCCCACTATTACCATTGATTATGGTGAATCAACTATCTCTTTTAGCTATTCCGATTTGAATGATGAAGAGATTTCAAGGACGGTTGACGAACCCGAGGAATCTACAAAATCTGAAAGTGATAGTTTGATTGCCTACAATGAGGGTTTGAAGGATGATTGTGAGTCCACGATTTCTTCTTCCAAAGGGCCGAATGTTTTTGAGTCACCAGAAGATATTCTTGCTAGAGAGATGGCCGAAGTTGATATTTTTGAGTCCTTCCACCAACAACACATGTCGGATTCTATTGTGGAAGAACTCTCTTGGGTTGAAAATTCTGTTTCTTTGGATGATGGGGTGGCACAATCTGAAATTTCAAAAGATCAACCGATGCTAGATGATGTGCTTACCACTGAATCTGAAATTTTTTCTTTGGAAGACCTCCCCTCTATAGAGGAGGAATTCCTTACCCTTGAAACAGAATTTTCTCAATCACTTAGGGAGAATGAGGACCCTTCATCCGACTCTCTCGATTTCCTAGAGGAATGCATGATCCACCCCTATGATCTGGATGATGAGATGATTAAGGAGTTGGATAGTTTGTTAGACACGGTGTCGGTGCTAGAAGAACACCATTCCACTGATTTACACTCTTTACCATTATTTGTGGAAACACCGTGCAATTCTAAATTTGTGGAGGAGACAACCCAAACTGAAAAATATTTAATGAATGTCTCTCCACCATCATGGGTTCTTCAACCCATTGAAAATTCTGATTGGGAGGACCCGTTTTTAATCAATTACAACCCAATTCAGAACTTGAGGAGATATCTTTTTGCTGCTCTTATCTCCTCCTTACATGCGTGTGGTGCACACTATGATTGGACCTTCATGAAGAAACGCACCCATGGATACATTCGAGCAGGACTTTGGATGGTCCTCATGAGAAACCTATTGAAATTCATGAAGATCCTGCTCAAATTTGATCATGTAGTCGATCGGACTAATCAAAGGTAGGTAGGTAGGTTAGGATTTCTTTCTGCATTTAGGATTGAATAAGTCTCACTGAGACAATGGAAGATGCTAGAATTGATCAACTTGCTACCTCAGGTACTCTCGTTCTCACTCTCCTTTGTTTTATGTCATTGCTCTCATGTCATGCATATTGCTTATCTTATTACATTGAGGACAATGTAAGATTTTGGTTGGGGGGTGAGATTCCTTAAATGAATCTACTAGCTTTTGTGACATTTCGAGCAATTATGTAGAAAATTTTTGATTTTTCTAAAATTCAAAACTCTTTTGGAAAACGTTGTTTCTATGCATTCAAGATGATACGAGTATAAGAGGAGGAGATACGAAGTGAGTGATGTTGCAAGCTTTGAACTTCTCTTAATATAATGGTTTTATATGTGAATTCCCCTATTTTTATGATTGATAGAAAATTTGAACACTTTAACACCTAGTTCACATTACACGATTTTCATGATTTGAAAGGATTATGTGATTTGTGGATTAACTATACTTTGATTTAAGGTGTTGAGAAACCAAGTCGGGGTACTTTGTCCATCCTTGTCCATGGGAAAATAACGAAAGATATGGATTCCTAAAAATCCTATCTAATGAAAAAAAAAAAGGAAAAGGAAGGATGAAATTGGGAATGATGGAAAAATGGTGGAAATTTCCGATTAGGGCTACCTACTACCAACCGGGGGATGGTCTACCCGTAACCAAAGCCGAAAATGGGACGTAGTGTGAAAGTCGTCGGAAGGACGGTAAGACAAATTCCTGTCATTGGCTTGATGTTGCTCTGTGCACCTTGAAATCCATAGTTTAGTTGATCTATGAAGAAGATAAGCCCAGAAACTCATGAGATGAACTTTCACTATGCACACTAGGTTGAATTTGTTCAAGTTCTTCTATTCATCAATCAATCAGCAAGAATTTCATATGGACACTTATTATGTTTTGAGAGTTTAAGGTTTTAACTTCTCTCACCTAATTTTTCTGACTTTTACACTTATGTGTCTAGGGATGTATAGAAGCATAGTTTCTGAAGGAGAGTTAGTTTTTGGAGAATTGAACTAGTTTAACGCATGTTTTGCTCGGGACTAGCAAAATGCTGTTTGGGGGCTGTGTTGAGCTCTTAATTGTGCATATTCTAGCCCAAATTCATCACTCATTGTGCGAGGTTTGCATGGTATATAGACAAATCTAATGCATGTTTTGTGATTGCAGGTTTGAGAGTGAACTCCGCCAAATTGATGATGGAAAGAGCTGATTTAGAACCTTGGATGAAGACCCAAGGAGGGCCGAAGGAAGAAGGAAGCAAAGAAAGAAGCAAGGAAAGAAGAAAATAGAAGAAAGAAAGGAAGAAAACAAGAAGAAAAAGAGACCGACCGGTCTTGACCGGTCGGCCAAGGAAGCCCGACCGGTCTTGAACGGTCGGCCATGCTTGCTGGAGTAATGCCAAAGAAGGCCAGACCAGTCGTGACCGGTCGGCCAGCCCTGTCCGACCGGTCTTGACCGGTCCGCCATGTAAATTTCAGTTTCCAAATTGCAGACAGCAGGCCACTCCCGTTTCTGATTTTTCAGACCAGATTCTTGGGCTCATATTAATGATATTTGGAAATCCAACACATCCATGTCGAAGAGGAGCTCGACGCCGAACTAACCCAAGTGGTTTCGTGTCGGTCGGAGATACGGATTGATCGTGGTGGCCAAAACAATACGAACTGTCCAGAAAGTTCCAGATTTCACTGTTCCACTCTGGGCTGGTCCAGGTGGCCCATCATTGATGATATGAAGAATCTAATTTGACCATCTTTTAGACCACATCCATATATGAATAACCACAAAGTTTCAGATCAAATGGATGTGTGGTTTGATCGTACCGGTTGAAGAAAGATGGACCATCCAGAAAGCTCCAACTGCGCAGAGTTTATAAAAGCCCTAATTGTTCTAATTTTCGAACCACATTCTGGGATTGTTTTGGACAATCTAATCCGTCTATCATGTAGAGGAGGAAGTTTTCTACTAATGTTCCAACTTTGGGATCAATCCGACGTCTGTACACTCCGGAGCGTTGGAAGCAAGATGACTGGTTCTGAAGGTACCCGAAGTGCGCGATTTTGAGAGGCGGTCGGTGATGTGATTAGTGGGCCTATTCAGAGGATAATCTTGGAAATCTAAATCATCTATGAGGAAGAGCACATTACAAGGAAGCTATAAATCAATTTTGAAGGAAATCCAACCATTGGTTAAGCCGTACCAAGCGAAACAAATTCTGCTATGTTACTGTACTATTGCTGCACTATAAAAGGAGGTGCTTTCTTCTATTCCAGGGCAACCAAGGACGTGGGGAGCAAGGAGTTCAAGTCATAGGAGGCTTCCTAGCCTCCTCCAGCTAGTTTTTCTTCCTTTTCTTAGTTCTAGTTTTATTTTTAATATGCTTTTCATTAGCTAATCTCTTAGCTAGAGCTAAGAGGTGAACCTTATAGTTTTCTTAGATTGTTTAATTCGTTTTATTGGTTTTAAAGTTGGAATTCATGATTATGAACTATGGTTTGAAGTTTATACAAGCTTTAAGTAGTTTTTCTTAGTCTTATGATGACTCATGGATGTTTGGGAGAATTAATTAAATTCTTAATTGGTTTGCATCAGTCTAGACCTGTATGATCCGAGGAATTCGAGTGCGCTCTAGTACTATGATCTTCATGTGGGGACTTCCTACCAAAGTTCTACTTTTCTGAATTTCTGTAATATGTATGGATTGTGCATATGATTTGAATCAAGTTCAAATCATGATCTAGCCTTGTCTTGTGACAGGACTTGAGGATGGTTATGATTGTGAACTGAACCTTTTGGAATGGGGAATGACCTATGCAATTGAGCATGCTCAACTCACCCTACATTGAGTGAATCCTATGCATTGAACTTACATATGACAGATTGCTTGATTTAACAGCTCTATCATCCGACTAGATAGATCTTAATATCGATTCTAGTTGAGAAAGTGAGAAACCATAGCGAATTATACATCTAAGGAGAGCTATAAGTGGATCCTTGATGCTCTAGTTATCTTTTCATTATCAGATTTTCTATTTTATGTTCAAAACCAATTTCACAACCCTCTTAAGATTCTAGTTATTAGGATAGTTTGAATTGTTTACTTCCTTCCCTGTGGATCGACCTCGGTCTTACCGAGATTATTACTACATCGCAACCCTACACTTGGGGAAGCGAACAGTCCGACCTGTCGTGAAAAAGCTATTGAACTCCCTGGATTGATGAACAGACTAGTCCGAACGGTCATGACCGGTCGACCAGGCCAGTCCGACCGGCCGTCCGACCGGTCGGCTGCGCAGAAAAATCAGGAATTTCCAAATTCGGCTCCGAGAATTTCTGCGCACTGCGTAACCTTACGCAATTTCTGGATGTTTCCGACGCAAGGGGGCTCTCCTACTATAAAAGGACACCTAGGGGCTCTTCCTAGATCATCATAGAAGCTAAGGGACGTGGTTCTAGAGAGAGGAAGCTGTCGTGGAGCGTCTGCAGCTCTCCAATTTTCAGTTTTTCTAGTTTTTATTCTTTCTATTATGAGTTCTAGTTGTAGTATGACAATGCTCGGCTAGAATCTCTCAGCTAAGGCTGAGAGGTGAAGCTTGTAGCTAATTTCATGTTTGATTCAAGTTAATTCAAGTAATTTTCAATTCAAGTTTGGATTTTTCATATTCTAGTTCTTAAGTTGGTAGTTTGAGATGTTTTATGAGAGTTCATGTGCTCCGGACATGAATTCCTTGCAATTCTCTGAGATTATCATATGGTGCTTGTTTAGATTCGAATTATAGTAATCCTTGAGCAGGCCATAGTCCATAGGCATGGCTGTTACTCCGAAGGCTATGATTTTGAATTCTACATTGATTGATTGGGACTAGAACTTGGAAGTTCAACTTGAATGGGATTGAATGTGTGTGAATGTTTTATTTTCCAACTAGATGAGAGATATGACTTCAAATCTAGTTGTGTTCTCTACTTAGATTGATTGGATTGACATGTGATTGCTACAAGTGGATCCTTGAATGCCTTAGTACCTTAAATTACTGATTTTCCATTAAGTTTCTGTTTTAGTTTAATTACTCAAATTGAATCTTATTTCTTGCAAAACTGAGTTCCTGGAATAGTTTGAAGGTTGTTTCTAATTCCCTGTGGATTGACCTCGGTCTTACCGAGTTTTATTACTACATCGCAGCCTTACACTTGAGGCGAGCGAACAATAACCTGCTTTTCTTCATCTATCTTGGGACACTACTTTGAAAAAACTTAAAGTGAGCCACGTGGGGAACGCTGACCAGCTTCGCCATATCCATCCCAAACTTCACCAATACCTTCCCAAGGCATTCAGCCTGAGATAACCAAAGCCTATTCTTCTTCCTATCTCTGTGTATATCAATGCCGAGAACCCTCTTTGCAACCCCCAGATCCTTCATCTCAAATGTCCCTAAAAGTTGAGTCTTCAACACATCGATGTCAGACATGCTATGACTAACAATAAGCATGTCATCAACGTATAACACCAGTATGAGAAACTTTCCATCACTCAATATCTTATAATAGACACAGTGATCGTATTCGCTCTTGAAAAAACCCTAACTCATCATGAAGGAATCAAGTTTCTTATACCAATGCATAAGCGACTGTTTGAGGCTATACAACGACCTCTTTAACCTGTAAACCTTGTTCTCTGCCCCTTGTACTGTATAACCTTTTGGCCGCGTCATGTAAATTTGTTCATTCAATTTCCCATGAAGGAAAGTAGTCTTTACATCCATTTCTTCCAGCTCGAGGTCGTGTTGGGCAACCAGTACTAACACGAACCTGATAGATACTTGCTTCACAACCGCCATGAATATCTCACTGAAGTCTATACCTTCCCGCTAAGCATACCCCTTCACCACCAATCTAGCCTTGTACCTATCATTTTTCTTTTGAAAAAATCATTTACACCCAATTGATTTTCTTGTACGGAGAGTATATCCATCTCGTCTTACATTTTTATCTTCTACTTTTTATCCTCTACATCCTGTAGTGCCTCATCAAAGTTAATCAGATCCCCCTCATCCGTAATAAGGGCGAATGCAATGTAAGTCATCCACATACCTTGCTGGTAACTTGCGATCTCTAAGTGGGTTTCTTCACACAGTGGTTGCTCTACCTAATCTTGTACCTCTACATGCGTATCAGTCTCGGCCCGTGTCTCATCTCTGTCAAACTAGATGTCAACAACTTCTAATTTTTCAAGTTCCTTTGGTACATCCTTTCAGAACAAAGACCCTTCATCAAATCTGACATCACGGCTTAGGGTGATTTTTCATGTGATCGGGGTCATACAACCAGTTGCCCTTCACACCATCACCATAGCACATAAAGATCCCTTTCCTAGCCCTATGGTCAAGCTTATCTCTCTCAATTGATGGTACATAAGAGTAAACCTCGCAACTAACCACCCGCAAACATGAGTAGTCAATTGTGTGACCACTACACATTCTTTAGGGATTTTACATTCAATTATCACAGAGGATGACCGTTTTATCAGGTAACAAGCCGTGTTAATGGCCTCCGTATGTACCTCCTTGAGTCATAAAAAGTGCACCTATGCATCGTATGGTGGAGCGACACTTGTGCACCAACTTACTATGGAACTGATGAGGTGGATGTTGAGCCATAAATATTACATATTCTAACCCCTTTTCATCATCACATTATGCATAATTTTCATATTTAAAGACTAATTTAATATATGTTTTTGTGATTGTAGGAATGAGATGGAGACTTTAATAATTCATAGTTAAAAGAGTCACTTTGTATGCATTGAAGATCAATATAACAAGTGTCAAAAGGTGAAGGAAAGAAGAAGAAATAAAGAGAAGAGAAAAAGAATAAAATTTGAAAAAATATCTCAAAGACCTGTCCTAAGACTTGTGCAAAGACTGGTCGCCAGTCCCAAGACCGGTCACAGACAGGTCTCAGACCAGTCACCAGACAGGTCTTGAACCAGTCGCTAGACAGGTCTACACTAGTCTAAAAATACAATTCTTATTAGACTATTTTTGTGATTCTTAGACTGGTTGCCAGACCAGTTGCTAGACAGGTCTAAGGTGTTCCAGAAACTTCGATTTTCAATTCCAAGTTTTCAAATTGCGGAAGGACTCTGCGTTTTCTCAAATTTTTTAAGTTGGTGCGGGATTTCTCTTTTAAAAGGCCATCGCCACTCCCTTCCTAAGGCATCTAGCAACGTGGGGAGCAAAGAGATCAAGATCTAAGAGGCTTCCTAGCCTCCTACAACAAGTTTTTTCTTCTTCTAGTTCTAGTTTCTAATTTTTAATGCTTTCTTTTAGCTAACCTCATAGCTAGAGCTAAGAGGTAAAGTTTATAGTTTGTTTTAATGCTTTAATTCGTTTCTTCAAGTACCCTTTATTTTAATTATGGATTTTCAAGTTCTAGTTTGAATAAAGTTTGGATTTTTAGAAGTTTTGTGAGTGTTTGTGTACTCTAGACATGAGTTCTTTGTAATTCTCTGAGATTACCATGATTAGGTTGATTAAATTCGAATTGGAGTAACCCTTGAGCATGCCATGGTCTCTTGTCATGGCTGTTAGTTTGAAGGCTACAAGTTTAAGTTTTATATGCTTCATTAGAACTAGAAATCTGATTTCCAAATTTAAGTGGGACTGTCTATGCTTGAATGTTATATCCTCTAATTAGATGAGAGATAGGACTTTGATTCTAATTGTGTTGTGCTTGGATGAATGGATTGGTATTGAACTACTACAAGTGGATCCTTAATGCTCTAGTTATTCCCAAATTTCAGATTTTCCTATTTTATGTGAAAAACTATTTTCCTAAACTTCTTAGATTCTAGTTATTAGAGTAGTTAGAATTGTTTACTTCTTTCCCTGTGGATCGACCTCGGTCTTACTGAGAATTATTACTACATCGCAGCCTTGCACTTGAGGCGAGCGAACAAGTTTTTGACGTCATTACCAGGGAAAAGGTTAAACGGTTCTAATTGTTCTAGTAGCTATAGAGTGTTGAACCTATAAACATTTTTTAACCCCAATGCATCACATATATATATGCATAGTTTACATGTTTTAAAGACTACTTTAATGTATGATTTGTGATTATAGGAACGAGATGGAGATTTCACTGATTCTAGGCTTAAGAGAGCACTTTACATACATTAAAGAGCAAGGAACCAAGTGCTAAAGGATGGAAGAAAGAAGCAAGAGAGAAAAGGAAGAAAGAAGGAAGTGGTGCAGAAATCAACACTGCAGACCGATCGGCTGACCGGCCGGCCAAGGCACAGGACCGGTCGTCCGACCGGTCTGTAATCCTACAGAGACCCCCATTCACTGGATCAAGACAGGCCGGTCAACTCGCACTCAGACCGGTCGATCACTCAACAAGGGAAGATGAAAATTTTTAAAAGCTTGCTGGACTAATTTTGCCTTTTCACGATGTTCGCTTCCCCAAGTGTAGGGTTGCGATGTAGTAATAAACTCGGTAATACCGAGGTCGATCCATAGGGACTTATGTAGGATGTCACAAACTCATCCACAAGTTTCTATTGAAGCTAACAATCAAAGTTTGAATAGAATGTGTGTGATTAACAGTTTAAGCTAAATTGAATGTAAACAAGTATAAGAAGGCACTAGGGGTTCGAGGATCCACTTGTAGCAATCCTCGATGTTCAATCCGCTGTGGTTTCCCATTCTCTCAACTAGAATCACCAGTCAGGTCTATCTAGTCGGATGATAGAACTGTTAAACCAGAAGTCTGTAACATGTAAGTTCTGTGCATAAAGTTCACTCAACTCTAGGCTGATATGAGCATGCTCATTGCATAGGTCATTCACCTTTTCTATAGGTCCAATTCCCAATCATAACCATCCTCAAGTCTTCTCACAAGACAAGACTAGATCATGATTTGAACTGGATTCAAATTATATGCACAGTCCATACATATTCCAGATAATCAACCAAAACTAGAACTTTGGTATGAAGCCCCTTTATGAAGAGCTTGGTACTAGAGCGCACTCCAATTCCTCGGATCATACAGGTCTAGACCGTTGCAAACAAATTAAGCAGATAAGTAATTCATCCAAACATCCATGAGTCATCACAAGACTAAGAGAAATTACTTAAAAACTTGTATAAACTTCAAACCTTAGTTCATAATCCTTAATTCCAAACTGAAAACCACTTAACTACGAATTAAAACATCTTGGATACACTACAAGCTTCACCTCTTAGCCCTAGCTAAGAGGTTTAGCTGCTCATGATCCAAGGAAACATGAAACAACTACAAAAAGCATGAAAACAGCAAAGCAAACCAAAAGGAGTTGTGAAACTCCAATCTTCACTTCCACAGCCTCCAACCTCGCTTGAACCCTTCTAGCATACCCTAGAAACAATCCCTAGGTGTCTATTTATAGTTTGGAGGAGTCCTTTACGCAAGAAAGATCCAGAATTTACGTAATACTACGCACTTGCGCAGGAATTTTCGGAGTTCCCATAATAGAAAGAGGCAGTTTACGCTGGCCGACCGGTCGTGACCGGTCGGCCTCAATGTAAGGTCACTCCAGCAACGTTGTCCGATCGGTCATGACCGGTTGGAGGTCTTCAACAATGTTTCAGCAACCGTGGCCATCAATCCAGTAGCTATGCCCGACCGGTCATGACCGGTCGGGCCTATGAACCCTTTAGTCCAGCAGCAGTAGCCGACCGGTCATGACCGGTCGGACTGGCTGGTCAGCTGTCCAATGCATTCTGTGTTGTGTCCGACCGGTCTTGACCGGTCTGGCTGTCTTGGCCGACCGGTCATCCGACCGGTCTGGCTTATTTTTCTTCATTCTTTCTTTCTTTCTTTCTTCTTTTCTCTTCTCTCCTTGCTTGTCTTTCTTTGATTCTTCTTCATGCTTCATCTAATGGTCTTTAACACTTGTAAGAAACTCCACTTAGCTTTCAAATGGTGAGCTCTCCATCTTGTCCCTACAATCACACATCATGCATTAAGTTAGTTCTTTAAACGTATATATCGTGCATAATGAGTGATGCATTGGGGTTAGAATATGCATAATTATGAGCTCAACACACCCCCCAACCAGCATTTTGCTAGTCCCGAGCAAAACATGCGTGAAACTAATTCCATCCTTTAAAACTCAACTCTCTTTCAGAAACCATCCTTCTATACATTCCAAGGTTCATAAGCTTAAGATTCAGAAACATTAGGCAACAGAGGTTGAAACTGTAAACTCTCAAAACATAATAAGCATTCATATGAAATTCCCGCTGATTGGTTGATAAATAGAAAGATTTGAACAAATTTAACCTAGTGTGGGTAGTGAAAATTCATCTCACGAGTTTCTAGAATTATCTTCTTCATAGATCAAGTAAACTATAGAACTCAAGGTCCATAGAGCCACATCAAGCCAATGACAGGGATTTGCCTTACCGTCCTTCCGACGACTTTCACACTACGTCCCATTTCCGGCTTTGGTTACGGGTAGACCATCCCCCGGTTGGTAGTAGGTAGCCCTAATCGGAATTCTCCACCATTTTTCCACATTCCCAATTTCATCCTTCCTTTTCCTTTTTCTTTTTAAATTAGATAGGATTTTTAAAAATCCATATCTTTCATTATTTTCCCATGGACAAGGATGGACAAAGCACCCCGGCCTGATTTCTCAATACCTTAATTCAAAGTCTAGCTAATCCATAAATCACATAATCCCTTCAACTCATGAAAATAGTGTAATGTGAACTAGGTATAAAGGTGTTCAGATTTTCTATCAATCACAAAATAGGGGAGTTCACATATAAAAACCATTATGCTGTGAGGAATTCCAGACTTCGAGCCCTATACACTTCATATCTCCTCCTCTTATGCTCATATCAACTCGAATGCATAGAACTGGTGTTTTTCAAAAGAGTTTCAAATTTTTGAAAAATTGAAAAAATTTCCACATGATTGCTTGAAATGTTGCAAATCGCTGGATTCATCCAAGTGATCCTACACCCCCCAACCAAATCTTGCATTGTCCTCAATGTAAAAGATGTGCAATGAGCAAAACATGAGAGCAATTTGAAAATAAAAAGGGAGTGAGGACTGATAGTACCTGAGAGAGTGAAAAGTGGAGATCTTCCTCCTTCTAACAAACCTATGAAAACGAAAACAAAAGCAGCAAAATCCTAATCCTAACTACTCTATACCTCCATCAGACTAGGAGATCAATCATCCTGATACACAAGATCATTCAGAGGTATGGACAAACCTTCTGAAGGGAAGTTCTCAAAGAACGACTTTAATCGCTGCCCATTTGCTTTAAAAAGGTTGCCGTTCCTTGGATTTAACAACTCGACTGTCCCATATGGATAGACAGCTTGCACAAGGTAGGGACCGGTCCACCGAGATCTCAATTTTCCCGGAAATAGATGTAAGCGAGAATTATACATGAGGACTTTTTGATTTATCGTGAATGTCTTGCGAAGAATATTCTTATCATGGAATATCTTCGTCTTGTCCTTGTAAATTCGTGCATTCTCATAAGCTTCATTCCGGATTTCTGCAAGTTCATTCAATTGTAGTTTGCGTAACGAGCTTGCCTTGTCAGGATTGAAATTCATCTTCTTAATAGCCCAATACGCCTTATGTTCCAACTCCACAGGCAAGTGACAAGCCTTCCCATAGACAAGTCTATAGGGAGACATTCCAATAGGAGTTTTAAAGGCAGTACGGTAAGCCCAAAGCGCATCGGTAAGTCGAAGTGACCAATCCTTGCGATCGGGATTCACCATTTTTTCTAAAATGTGTTTAATCTCCCTATTGGATATCTCATCTTGTCCACTAGTTTGTGGGTGATAGGGAGTGCTCACTTTGTGCGTTACGCCATATTTCTTCATTAATGCTTCAAAAGGGCGATTGCAAAAGTGAGACCCTCCATCACTTATGATGACTCGAGGCGTACCAAACCGGGAAAGAATGTTTTCTTTTAAGAATCGAATGACCGTTTTATGGTCATTATTCTGGCAAGGGATGGCCTCGACCCATTTGGAAACATAATCAACGGCAAGCAAGATGTATTGGTTTCCAAAAGAAGATGGGAATGGGCCCATGAAATCAATGCCCCAACAATAAAAAATTTCGACAATTAAGATGGGATTGAGTGGCATCATATTTCTATGGGAGATTCCTCCTAATTTCTGAGAAGGTTCGCAAGCTTTGCAAAACTTATGTGTGTCTTTGAACATGGTGGGCCAATAAAACCCACATTGTAGAATTTTCGCTGTGGTCTTTTTAGCCGAAAAATGGCCACCACATGCTTGAGAATGACAGAAGGAGATGATACTTTGTTGCTCATCATCTGGGACACATCTCCTTATGATTTGATCGGGACAATACTTGAACAAGTATGGGTCGTCCCATAGAAATTTCCGTACCTCTGAGAAGAATCTATCCTTATCTTGCTTTTTCCAATATGTAGGAATTGTACCTGTAGCAAGATAATTAGCAATGTCCGCATACCATGGTAATTGGGAAACAGCAAAAAGTTGTTCATCAGGGAACATGTCATTGATTGCAGTCATTTTAGGGGAATCAGTGAGGACAAGTCGAGAGAGGTGGTCAGCTACTACATTCTCTACTCCTTTCTTATCACGTATTTCTAAGTCGAATTCTTGGAGTAGGAGGATCCATCTTAATAACCGTGGTTTAGCATCCTTCTTAGAGAGAAGATACTTAAGCGCGGCATGGTCAGTGAATATAATGATCTTGGATCCAATCAAGTAGGATCTAAACTTCTCCAAGGTAAAAACTACGGCTAAAAGTTCTTTTTCAGTAGTAGTGTAGTTTGCCTGGGCTGAGTTTAGGGTTCTACTTGCATAGTAGATGACACATGGCTTTTTATCTTTTCTTTGGCCTAACACAGCCCCAATAGCATAGTCGCTAGCATCGCACATAATTTCAAAAGGGAGGCTCCAATCAGGTGGTTGCATTATTGGGGCGCATGTCAACATACCTTTAAGGGTGGTGAATGCCTGTTGACATTCTTCATTCCACTCGAATGAATTTTCCTTTTGAAGTAGGTTACATAAAGGGCGAGAGAGTGAACTGAAATCCTTTATAAACCTTCTGTAAAATCCTGCGTGTCCTAAAAAGGACCGTATATCTCGTATGCTTTTGGGTGGTGGTAGGTTAGAGATAAGATCAATTTTCGCCTTGTCCACCTCAATTCCATTTTGTGAAATGATGTGACCAAGTACAATTCCCTTTTGAACCATGAAGTGACACTTTTCCCAATTGAGCACAAGGTTCTTCTCTTCACATCTTTTTAGCACAGATTTCAAGTGCTTGAGGCACTCATCAAAGTTACAACCAAATACAGAAAAATCATCCATGAAGACTTCGAGAATGGTCCCCACCATGTCAGAAAAGATGCTCATCATACAACGCTGAAAGGTGGCAGGGGCATTACATAGTCCAAACGGCATTCGTCGATAGGCGAAAGTACCGAATGGACATGTGAATGTAGTCTTTTCTTGATCTTCACGGGCAATTTCTATTTGGTTGTACCCTGAATAGCCATCAAGGAAGCAAAAGTGGGAATGGCTCGCTAACCGTTCTAAAATCTGATCAACAAACGGTAGGAGAAAGTGGTCTTTCCTCATGACAGTGTTTAGCTTCCTGTAGTCAATGCACATTCTCCAACCGGTAGTGACTCTAGTCGGCACGAGTTTGTTATTGGCATTGGCTACGATGGTTATTCCGGATTTCTTAAGCACCACTTGAGTTGGGCTCACCCATTGGCTATCAGATATTGGGTAAATGATACCTACATCCAATAGTTTCACCACTTCGGCCTTAACCACATCCTTCATATTTGGATTTAGTCGTCTTTGTGGTTGCCGGGATGTCTTTGCATTTTCCTCAAGGTGTATGCGGTGAGTGCAAATCAGTGGGTCTATGCCTTTGAGATCCGCAATTGTCCATCCGATGGCACTCTTGTGCTCTAATAGAGTGGCTATTAGCCTACTCTCTTGTTCCTCATCCAAGTGGGAAGAAATCACCACTGGATATGTCTCATCTCGACCTAAATAAACATATTTTAGCTCACTTGGCAATGGTTTTAGGTCTAGTTTTGGTGCCTTAATGTTGGATGGGAGGGCCTTGTTCTCATTTATAGGCAAAGGTTCAATTGGGGTCCTCCATCTTTTATTTTCACGCACCAGCATCACATCTAGAATGGCATCCATCTCTTGTGTTGTATCATCATTCATATCATGGAGATGGGCCACACATGCCTCCAAAGGGTCGGAAAATAGTGACAAGGGGATTGTATCTTCCACGAATGATTCGATCATGTTTAATTCGTGGATATCATCATCAACTTCCCGCGGTTGTTTGCATAACTCAAATATGTTAAGCTCAAGGGTCATATTTCCAAAGGACATTTGTACAAGTCCGTTTCTACAATTGATAATGGCGTTTGAGGTAGCTAGAAACGGTCGTCCAAGTATGATGGGAATTTGAGTACCGGTGCCTATCACAGGATGTGTGTCCAAGACAATAAAATCTACTGGATAGTAGAATTTATCAACTTGAACTAGAACATCCTCTACCATTCCTCTCGGTATCCGGATGGATCTATCAGCAAGTTGGAGTGTGGTTTTGGTGGGTTTCAATTCACCTAACCCAAGTTGTTCATAGACCGAGTATGGAATGAGATTCACACTTGCCCCCAAGTCGAGTAGGGCTTGTTTAATCTGGTAGTCTCCTATGATGCATGATATGGTTGGACTACCCGGATCTTTGTATTTTTGGGGCACCTCTTGTTTGATGATGGCACTCAAATTCTCAGCCAAAAGCACTTTGTTGTGAACGTTATGTTTCCTTTTGATTGTACACAATTCCTTTAAAAATTTGGCATAAGATGGTATTTGTTTTATTGCATCCAACAGCGGAATGTTGATCTTCACTTGCTTGAAAACTTCCAGAATTTCCAGATTTTTATCTAAAGGTTTAGGTGAAATCAACCTTTGTGGAAATGGGGCAACCGGCTTGTATTGTCTTTCCGGTTCTTTCTCTTGTGGAATATTGTTTGGGCTATCATCCTCTTTGGGAATTTCCGGATCCTTAGGCTTGGGGGCCTTCACCGGATTGGATTTATCAATTTCTTTCCCACTTCTCAAAGTGGTGATAGCTTGGACATGTTCCGTATGGTGGGAGGATGAGCTTGCATCTTGTATCTCATATTGGGTCCTTGGGTTAGGAAGAGGTTGGGCAGGGAGTGTGCCCTTCTCTCTAACACTAAGGTGAGCTTCAACTCTAGCCAAAGATGTTTTCAATTCATTGATGGCTTGGTTTGAGTTTTGATTGAATTTCAATTGCTCTTGCATGAACCCATCTATTTTTAGAGAGTTTGTCTTGTTATACTCATTCTGGACCGATACAAATGCACCCAACATCTCTTCTAGTGATACTTTTGGAGTGTTGTTTGCATTTGCATTGGGCCCATTCTTCCAACTGAAGTTGGGATGGTTCTTCCAATTAGGATTATACGTGTTTGAGTTTGGAGCACCGTATTGTTGCTGATAACTGTTTATGGCATTTGTTTGTTCTTGTAGGATGCCTTGGACTGCTGAAATTGTGGGACAATCTGGTGTAGCATGTTGATTTCCAGCACAAATTCCACAAACAGTTTCAACCTCAGTGGAGTTGATTGTTTCTCCTTTCCTTAATTCCATGGCTTCGACCTTTCTTGTAAGGCTAGCCAACCGTGCACTTATGCTATCTTCTTCTGATAGGACATACATTCCTCCCTTTTCCTTTTGTTGGCCAATCTTGGAATTTGTTGGTTTAGGTGTGTCCCAAGATTGTGCACTTTCAGCCAATTCTTCCTGATAATCCCATGCTTCATCAGCTTCCTTATTCATGAACTCCCCATTACACATCATCTCTATAAATTGGCGCATGGATGGAATCAGTCCTTCATAGAAAAAACTTATAATCCGCCAATTTTCATAGCCATGATGTGGGCATGCGTTTAATAGGTCCTTGAATCTCTCCCAACATTGGGAAAAGGTTTCATCCTCCTTTTGGGCAAAGTTCATGATAAGGTGCTTAAGCATGTTCGTTTTGTGAGTAGGGAAGAATTTTTTTATAAATTCTCTGTGCATATCATTCCATGACCCAATTGATCTTGGCCTCAATGCATAAAGCCAACCCTTGGCTTTATCCTTAAGAGTGAAAGGGAAGAATTTAAGTCTTACTACATCTTCAGTCACATTTGCAAAGTGCATGGTGGTGATTACCTCATCAAACTCCCTAAGGTGTTGATAGGCACTTTCACTGTCTAAACCATGGAATTTAGGGAGAAGATTGATCACTCCCGGTTTCAAATCCACATTCCCTGCATTTGGTGGGAAAACTATGCATGAGGGAGTGCTCGTTCTTGCAGGTTGCAAGAAATCACATAAAGTCCTAGGTCGGGGAACATTCTCAACCACATTCTCCCCTGTTTCAGTTTGATTTTGAACCGGGTTAGGTTGATTTGCAGCCATACTTTTAGATAAAATTGGAGAATCTAGATGTCTCCTGACACGTGTCTCTCTATCAAAACCTTCTACTATCCCCCCTTCACTTATGAGTCGGTTATTGGAATCCCGAGTCCAATGTGGCATGCAAAACCAAAAATAATAAACAAAAAGAAAGGAGAATTCTTCCTCCCTTTTCTTTACTCTTCTCTAAGACCGAAGCACAAGGTGTCTTGCAATGGCTAGGCCAGAAGCAAGGATAAAGACCGATTTCTCCTGGTCAATAGGGGTTCAGAAAACTCCCCACCCACTCTTTGAATCTTTTGAGAAAAAGTGCAGAAAAAGGAAAAAGAGGAGTAGAGATGAGAAAAGAAATCTCTGAGCACAAGGTGAACCAAGGCGGCTGAGCCGACCAATAGGAATCCAGGTGGCAAAAAGACCGACCTTTTAGAGATCCAAAAGGAATCTCCACCCACTCTACAAGAGATGAATAGGAATGAATAGGAGAAGGAGAAGAGTAAGGTTTAGAAAGATAAAACCTGATTCGCACTTGAAATTCTTCTTCAGCTTCCTAGAAATCCCTGAAAAGAAAAAAATCAAATAAATAAACTAAGTTAGTTCTAAAAATCTAAAAGTCCTAAATAGATACTAATTTCAGAAATTTGTGAAAACCGTCAAAGCCCCCGGCAGCGGCGCCAAAAACTTGTTCGCTTCCCCAAGTGTAGGGTTGCGATGTAGTAATAAACTCGGTAATACCGAGGTCGATCCACAGGGACTTATGTAGGATGTCACAAACTCATCCACAAGTTTCTATTGAAGCTAACAATCAAAGTTTGAATAGAATGTGTGTGATTAACAGTTTAAGCTAAATTGAATGTAAACAAGTATAAGAAGGCACTAGGGGTTCGAGGATCCACTTGTAGCAATCCTCGATGTTCAATCCGCTGTGGTTTCCCATTCTCTCAACTAGAATCACCAGTCAGGTCTATCTAGTCGGATGATAGAACTGTTAAACCAGAAGTCTGTAACATGTAAGTTCTGTGCATAAAGTTCACTCAACTCTAGGCTGATATGAGCATGCTCATTGCATAGGTCATTCACCTTTTCTATAGGTCCAATTCCCAATCATAACCATCCTCAAGTCTTCTCACAAGACAAGACTAGATCATGATTTGAACTGGATTCAAATTATATGCACAGTCCATACATATTCCAGATAATCAACCAAAACTAGAACTTTGGTATGAAGCCCCTTTATGAAGAGCTTGGTACTAGAGCGCACTCCAATTCCTCAGATCATACAGGTCTAGACCGTTGCAAACAAATTAAGCAGATAAGTAATTCATCCAAACATCCATGAGTCATCACAAGACTAAGAGAAATTACTTAAAAACATGTATAAACTTCAAACCTTAGTTCATAATCCTTAATTCCAAACTGAAAACCACTTAACTACGAATTAAAACATCTTGGATACACTACAAGCTTCACCTCTTAGCCCTAGCTAAGAGGTTTAGCTGCTCATGATCCAAGGAAACATGAAACAACTACAAAAAGCATGAAAACAGCAAAGCAAACCAAAAGGAGTTGTGAAACTCCAATCTTCACTTCCACAGCCTCCAACCTCGCTTGAACCCTTCTAGCATACCCTAGAAACAATCCCTAGGTGTCTATTTATAGTTTGGAGGAGTCCTTTACGCAAGAAAGATCCAGAATTTGCGTAATACTACGCACTTGCGCAGGAATTTTCGGAGTTCCCATAATAGAAAGAGGCAGTTTACGCTGGCCGACCGGTCGTGACCGGTCGGCCTCAATGTAAGGTCACTCCAGCAACGTTGTCCGACCGGTCATGACCGGTCGGAGGTCTTCAACAATGTTTCAGCAACCGTGGCCATCAATCCAGTAGCTATGCCCGACCGGTCATGACCGGTCGGGCCTATGAACCCTTTAGTCCAGCAGCAGTAGCCGACCGGTCATGACCGGTCGGACTGGCTGGTCAGCTGTCCAATGCATTCTGTGTTGTGTCCGACCGGTCTTGACCGGTCTGGCTGTCTTGGCCGACCGGTCATCCGACCGGTCTGGCTTATTTTTCTTCATTCTTTCTTTCTTTCTTTCTTCTTTTCTCTTCTCTCCTTGCTTGTCTTTCTTTGATTCTTCTTCATGCTTCATCTAATGGTCTTTAACACTTGTAAGAAACTCCACTTAGCCTTCAAATGGTGAGCTCTCCATCTTGTCCCTACAATCACACATCATGCATTAAGTTAGTTCTTTAAACGTATATATCGTGCATAATGAGTGATGCATTGGGGTTAGAATATGCATAATTATGAGCTCAACACACGACCGGTCGTTCGTGAGCTCAGACTAGTGTAACGACCGATCGGCTGCGTAACAGAGCTTGTCCTACAAGCTCCGATTTTCTCTTCACAACTCTATGATTCCTTACGCAATCTGGAATCTTCCGCACTATTCAATAAAAGGGAACCTAGGGACTCATTTAAAGGCATCCTATAAGAGATTGGAGGTCGTGAGAAGTGAAGGAGAGCATCGTGGAGCATCTACAACTCCATCGATTCCAGTTTTTCTAGTTTTTCATGCTTTTATTTAGTTTTTCTTTTAGATTCTAGTTGTAGTATGACAATGCTCGGCTAAAACCTTTCAGCTATGGTTGAGAGGTGAAGCTTGTACCCAATTTCAAGTTTAATTTAGTTTGATTCAGTACTTTCACTTGAAGTTTGGATTTTGAATGTTCTAGTTTGAATAAAGTTGATATTTTTAGAAGTTTTATGAGAGTTCATGTGCTCTGAAAATGGATTCCTTTCAATTCTCTGAGATTATCATGTTTGGCTTCATTAGATTCGAATTATGGTAACCCTTGAGCATGTCATAGTCCATAGGCATGGCTGTTACTCCGAAGGCTATGATTTCGAATGCTATATGATTGAATAGGACTAGAACTTAAAAGTTTAACTGAAGTGGGGTTGAATGTGCTTCAATGCTTTATCTTCCAACTAGATGAGAGATAGAACTTTAAATCTAGTTGTGTTTTATGATTGGATTGAATGGATTAATATGGGATTACTACAAGTGGATCCTTGAAAGCCTTAGTTCCTTTAAATTACAGATTTTTCTAAGTTACTGTTTTGAGTTAGTTTTCTTAATTGAAATCCTAAATTGTTCTAATTAAAGTTGTTGGAATAGTTTAGAACTATTTATCCAATTCACTGTAGATCGACCTCGGTAGTACCAAGAATGATCACTACATTGCAGCCTTGCACTTGAGGCCAGCGAACATAGAGTAGTCGTAGTTAAGTAGGATTTTCAGTTTTTCTAGAAGTAGATTCTCTGATTTTTTTTAGATTACTAACAAAATTTGTTTTTGATTTTGTAGGACATTGTTACTGACATAGTTCTCGCCTATTGGGTAACATCTCCCCATCTCACTTCTTCTTATTTGTTTTCTTAGGATATGTTAGGTTTTGACCCCCTTTGATTTCATCACGGATGATTGGATGAATGATGCGTACAAGTACCTTTTGGAGGATGAGACATCGGATTAGGGGACCCGAACTCATTATGATCGGGATCCCTCAAAGCATTAGTATTTTTCTAAGATTTAAAGAACCTCTACTACCTCCCCATGTAAGACGATGCGTGATTACATTAAGGAAAGAAATATATATGTTGAGAGATGGTGTAAGACGATGGGGGACTACCGGAACGAAGAAAAATCGAATAATGATCAATTGAAAAAAAAATATTACGTGATAACCGGATTGAAAATAACATGAGTGTTCCACCGAGTATGGTAGAAGGTGTGCAACAATAAAAGAAATGAGGGAATAATAGCCAACTGATTAAGACAATGCGTGATCACTTGTATGGATATGCCTATCAACCATCATATAACTCTTCATCCTACAATGTGTACGGTCTTAATGGGAAAAACCACCATTCTCCTTGTTGAAGGAAGAACCAACCATGATTATGAACAATCACCCTAAAATGTCTTCCTCTTGTTATAACATGTATACACAAATACTTGAGAAATTATGGAAAGAGTGTTGATGTAACGCCCCCAAAATTCGACACTCGAGTATATAACTCAAATCTCGAAATCAAGGGTGTTATGAATGAATCCTTCACAATCGCAACTGAAACTTTTATCCTTTCCATTCACAAGGTACCGAATATATGGAATAAAAATAAACAAACTTTGAAAATTAAACTATAATCAACGAGTCTATGAAATTGTTCCAAACTGTCTAAACTAATGGCCATCTAATGGGCCTTATTACATCAATGCTTTCAAACCAAAAATCAAAATAACTAATTCATAAAAATATCTTTTAGAGTATTCCCTCATCTGGAACCGCTTCCTCGAAGTCTTCTAAATCATCACCTGTCACTACGGTTAATCGCATAACACTACGTCAGCTATAAAAGCCGGTGAGCATTCTCATATAGTTTACACATGTGATTCGATGTAGAAAACTACTTGACCATTAAAGTACAAAACACAACAATTTCAATAGTAATTTCATCAAATCAAAATCTCTTAAACATGCACGTGATGCATGGTATGCAAGTATGCTTTCAACAATCTCAGTACGGTTATCAGTAGAACATCCAGGGCCAGTTTATAGTCGGGCCTACACTTTCACAATTACAGAGTTGGTCTCTTGTACACACCAGGGAACTCACCCAACCTGCTAAAATCATCTGATATCCACCGGGTACGCTAGTATGGTATCTTGCACACACCAGGGAGCTCAACCAACCCGTCCACAATCGATGGACTATCAAAAGGGTATATTGCACACACAGGGCGCTCAACCAGGGACTGCTGCACACACTTGGGCGCTCACCCAAACAACCATCAATGGGTCTATTGCACACACCAGGGTGCTCACCCTACGGTAATAACTGGAGTTCTCAAATCGTGCTATGCATGAATCAAACCAACATCAGTATTCCCAAACATCCTCCCAGGATAATTCAAAATCGACCCATACACGTACAACACTAATCTGACATTAAACTCATATAAAGCACAATTTGTAGAGAATTTTATATACCATCGATAGAATTCATAAATCAACTCATATAAAATAACTCAAACCTCTAAACTAGGAAAGTTAAAATACAAATAAAAAGAATTCAAACTTGAAATACATAGTGAAAAGATATGAGAAATAAACTCACCCTCTTTCTTTCTTTCTTTCCTTCTTCTTTTTTTTTTCTCTTTTCCTTTTCTTTCTCTTTCTTCTTCTTCTTCTTCTTCTTCTTCTTCTTTGCTGGAGAGTCCTCCCAGCAATAAGAACAGTAACAGTGGGTGGGAATTCCACCTATTAGAACCCACACGATCTCTCTCTCTCTCTCTCTCTCTCTCTCTCTCTCTCTATCTCCTACGACTGTTGTAGTGTTTCCTTAGATTAGGATCCTCCTTTATAGAGCTAATAGTCTTGCACAGCAAGTCTTCTAAAGGTTTCTTACGCTATCTATAGTGTCGAGTCGATGCGGAAGAAATCTTAGATTCAATACAAGTTGGAGAAGAAAGCTACTTATGCTGGAAAGTTCTTGCACATTGGAGCCGTTGGGAATGTAGGTGGGGTCCACACGATTCTCTGGGTGAAGTTTGGACTGATCATGCGGAGTGGATCAGCGGATCTTGATCATCTTTGGCTTGGGACGGTGATTTGGTGCGAGCCACATGATTGATGGTTTATCAGGGGATTCGAACGGACTAGAACCACACACCGTAGGAAGCTGATGAACGGCTTGGATTGTACATCCGAGGCCCACCGTAAAGACGGTGTGCACCGTGAATGGCGGCAGCGGTAACGCTGCTGCTGTTGCAACGTCCAAGGAGAAGAAGGAGTCGTGGGATTAGAAATTTGTCTTTTAAATATATAACGTGCTACGCACGTAATTTGAATTTTATGCTCTACTTATACGTGGGGTCGACTTGTAGTGGATTTAGATCGTTTCCTCCGTCCAACTGATGGACAACATAAAGTTAGCCGTCGATGAGAAAAATGAGTCAGATCCGAGTTGAGGTGGAGATGTGGATGATGTGGATCTTGGTGTTCTTGGTTTTAAACGGTTGATTGAAGTGGGCTACACAAGTGACGAGCAGTCACAGGATTTGGACGGACCGAGTTTGGATGGGGTCCAGTTCTGCTGAACGAGCTGGATTTCTCATTGGGGCCCACTATGATGGACGTTGTGAGATGTCTGAGATGGCAGCCACGTCCACTGTCACGTAGCTTGAGGAGAAGAGTTAGTATCAACTTTTTTTTTTAAATATAACGTGCAACGCAAGTACATGCGATAAAACCTACTGTCCTTATAAGTGGGGTCCACCCTAGGTGAATCTGGACCATTTTATCCGTCTAATAGGTGGACAACATAAATTTAATCGTTGAAAAGAAAAATAAGGCAGATCCGAATTGAGGTGGGCCACTTATGGCCCAATTTCTGATTAGGGCATTTGTGGGATGATTGGACGGCTGAAATTTGACGTGTATGATTAGATCGTGTCCTAAAACTAGTATATAGAGTTTCATGTGAAAATCATAAAACTTGAAAAGGTGGTATAACTTAAGTTTAACTAATGGCATTTTTGTAATTATCATAAATTTATGAGTTTTGTAAAATCTATCACTTCCATGTTGTTCTAGGGTTTATTCTAAGCAACTTTACTAAGGAGACCATATAATAATTCCCTACGGCTGATTTATTATTAATTTATCAATATTTCAATTTATTTAAATTATTAAATAATTAACTAAATTATAATTTAAATTATTCTAAAATCCTAGGGTGTTACAAACACACCCGAGCAGGTTCATAGGGCCAAGAAATCACTGGTCTAAGCATATGCCTTGTGACGAACATGATGTACGGTCATATTTATGGACAGACATGTGTACGGATGATGTACGGCGGTTTACATTGATCACGTAGTTCGAAATCGGAGTGGACGGTTAAATCTTCCGGTCTAGCAACGATAGATCCTTCTAACGGTCAGTTTGTTGACTTAGCTAAATATACTGAGTTTTCAAAGGCCTTAAAAAGTGTTGGAACGCGTATAAAAGTACATACGTGTGTGTATGCGAGTGAACAACACGGCCTAGAATTTAAGCTCCCACGTGTGGACATGCACTCATGTACTTACTCATGCGCTCAAATTTTCGGGGCATTACAGTTGAGCTCTTAATTGTGAATATTTTAACCCCAATTCATCACTCATTATGCATGGTTATCATGATTTAAAGACTAATCTAATGCATGGATTTGTGATTATAGGAATGAGAGGGAGACTTCACCAATTCATGGTTAAAAGAGTCACTTTGTATGCCTTGAAGATCAAAGAAATAAAGGATATGAGATGGAGGAAAGATGCAATGCAATGGAGGAAGAAAAGTGTGAAAAAGTCACAATTTACAGCTAGACCAACCGGCCAAACCCTCCAGAAGCAGCAAACTCTCTAGACTGGTTTTATGAAGACCGACCTGTGGTCCGACTTGTCGACCGACCGGTCGGAAGACAGGTCAGCCACGCACTTTCAGAAGTCAGATTTCAGATACAGGCAGTCCCATTTTTTGTTTTCTCAGCCCATTTTTAGGGGCAATCTTGATGATATTTGGAATTTAATAATCCATATTGAAGAGGAGCTCGACACCGAAATAACCCAAGTGGTTTCATGTCGATCGGAGCTATGGATTGACCGTGGTGACCAAAACAATACGAACTGTCTAGAAAGTTTCCAGATTCCGCCTACTCAACTCTGGGCCGGTCCAGGTGGCCCATCATTGATGATATGAAGAATCTAGTTTGACCATCTTCTAAAGCACATTTACATATGAATGACCACAAAGTTTTAGGTCAAATGGATGTGTGGTTTGATCATACCGGTCGAAGAAAGATGGACCATCTAAAGAGATTCCAACTGCGCAGATTTTATAAAAGGCCCTAAGTGTTCTATTTTTGGGACCTCATTCTAGAATTATTTTGGACAATATAATCCATTTATCATGTAGAGTAGGAAGGTTTCTACCAATGTGCAAAATTTGAGATCAATCCGACCTCTGTACACCCCGTAGTGTTGAAAGTAAGATGACTGGTTCTGAAGGTACCCGAATTGCGCGATTTTAAGAGGTGGTCGATGATCTGATTGGTGGGATCATTCAGAAGATAATCTTGAAAATTTAAATTATCTATGAGGAAGGTCATATTACAAGGAAGCTACAAATCAAATTTGAAGGCAATCCGATCAATGGTTAAGCCGTACCAAGCGAAACAAAATCTGTTACATTTCTGTACTATTGCTGCACTATAAAAGGAGGTGCTCTCTTTTATTCCAAATCAAGCAAGGACGTGGGGAGCAAGGAGTTCAAGTCATAGGAGGCTTCCTAGGCTCCTACAGCTAATTTTTCTTCTTCTTCTAGTTTTAGTTCTAGTTTTTTTTATATGCTTTTCATTAGCTAACCTCTTAGCTAGAGCTAAGAGGTGAAGCTTATAGTTTACCTAGATGTTTTAATTTGCCTTATAGGTTTCAAGTTGGATTTATTGAAAAACAACGATTTTTAGAAGTTTGAATAAAGTTCTAAGTAGTTTTTCTTAATCTTATGCTAGCTCATGGATGTTTAGAAGAATTGCTTGAGTTCTTAATTGTTTTGAGTTATTCTAGACCTGTATATTCTGAGGAATCGGATTCAATATGCTCTAGACCTTTGATCCTAATGTGGAACTTCATACCAAAAGTTCTACTTTTCTAGAATTTCTGCCTATGTGTGGTTGTTTATGCGATTTGAATTGAGTTCAAATCATAATCTAGTTATACTTTTTGGTAGAATTTAATGATGATTATGATTGTTGTTGAACCTCCAATTTATACATTGCATTGCCCATTACACTACATAGTTTGCATGATTTTCATGGGTTAAAGGCCCAACTAACACGTGTTTTTGTGATTTTAGGGATGAGAGCGGACTTCGTCCAATTGGAGCGTAACAAGGGATATTTGAAGACATTGGAGGAAGTCCTAAGATGGACCAAGGAAAGAAGAAGAAAGAGAGAGAAAAGAGAATGAAGAAAAGAAGAAAAAGATGAAGAAATACAAGGCTGACCGGTCGTCCGACCGGTCAGCCACATCAAAGGAATCAAGTAGAAGAGAGGCCGACCGGTCATGACCGGTCGGCCATGTGCACTGGATGAATGCTGGAAGTTGGACAACAATGTCCGACCGGTCATGACCGGTCGGCTGTGTACACTGGCCAAAGCAGAAACAATGCCCGACCGGTCATGACCGGTCGGGTAGGCACGCTGGACTCCCTGGATGGTTTGAAAAACTAGTCCGACCGGTCACGACCGGTCGGCCCTGCATAAGAAGACTCCTTTCTAAATTGGGACTCCGAATTTCACTGCGCAATGCGAAGGCTTTCGCAGAATCCGACGCAAGGAAGGATTGTTGCTATAAAAGGCCACCTAGGGGCTCTCCCTAAGGTATCAGAGAAGAGAAGGAACGTGAGTTTGGAGGCTGAAGGCGACTGTGGAGCGTCTGCAACATTTATCTTCGGGTTTTTCTAGTTTTATGCTTTATTTTTGAGTTTTTTTAGTTGTAGCATGACTATGCTCGGCTAAAAACCTCTCAGCTAAGGCTGAGAGGTGAAGCTTGTAGCCAATTCTATGTTAATTTCAGTTTGATTCAAGTATTTTTCAATTCAAAGTTAGAATATTCTTATGTTTCAGTTCAAACGATGGTAGTTTGAGATGTCTTATCTGAGTTCATGTGCTCCGGACATGAATTCCTTTTAATTCTCTGAGATTATCACAGGTTGCTTGTTTAGATTCAAATTATAGTAATCCTTGAGCAGGCCATAGTCCATAGGCATGGCTGTTACTCCGCAGGCTATGAATTTGAATTTTACATTGATGGAATGGACTTGAACTTGGAAGTTCAACTTGAATTGGATGAATGTGTGTGAATGCTTTATTTTCCAATTAGATGAGAGATAGGACTTCAAATCTAATTGTGTTCTCTACTTGGATTGACTGAATTGACATAGGATTGCTACAAGTGGATCCTTGAAAGCCTCAGTACATTATATCTCTGATTTCTCATAAATTTCTTGTTTTAACACCATTGAATCTGAATTTCCTATATAAAGCTAAGTTGCTGGAGTGATTTGAAAGCTGTTACTCTTTCCCTGTGGATCGACCTCGGTCTTACCGAGTTTTATTACTACATCGCAGCCTTACACTTGAGGCGAGCGAACAAGTTTTTGGCGCCGTTACCAGGGAAATTAGATAATAGTTTTCAAATAGTTTCAGTGGTTGTAGAAGTAGATAGGTTTTTCTGATTTTTCTTAGAACTAACAAAGTTTTCTGTTTTGTAGGAATTCTTCTTTCAGTTCAAGCGCATCAGGTGATACCTTTCTAACTTAGTTTTTTTTAGAATTTTTAGTTCAGATTGCAGTTTTCTAGGTTAGGATTAGTTTTGATTTCTGGTTGAGTGGTTTATGTCCCGTTGGGAACGTAACCATTCAAATCGTCTCCAATCTGAAGGTGGTTTAGTTGGACCATTGTCAGTCCATAGACGAGTCCGGAATTATCAAGAGCATTGTGAAAGTTTGGGGAGTATGGAGCAAACACCCTTAAGGAATCCTCCACCCCCTACTCCAACCACAAACGCAAATCAGGAAGGAGTAGGAGAGAATGAGGTACATAATGTCCCTCCAATGAGATCACTACGGGATTACCTACAACCTGCTCGTACAATTACACCTTCTTGCATAGTTCTACCAGCTAATGATGGGACCCTTGACATAAAACCGGGAGTAATTCAACTTTTACCTAAATTCCATGGGCTAGACTCTGACCGCCCATACTTACACTTGCAAGAATTCGAAGAAGTGTTGGCCACCTTGCATTATCCCAATGTTTCTGGGGATACAATCAGACTTAAACTCTTTCCCTTCACCTTGAAAGAAAGAGCCAAAGATTGGCTTTACTCTCTTAGACCACATTCGATTGGGTCATGGGTTGAGATGAACCAGGAATTCTTGAAAAAGTTCTTCCCGGCTCATAAAACAAACACTCTTCGAAGGGCCATAATGAATTTCTCAGCTAAAGAGGGTGAATCATTCTTTCAGTGTTGGGAGAGATTTAAGGAACTCCTGCTTGCTTGCCCACATCATGGCTACGAGAGTTGGCGAGTTATAAATTTCTTCAATGATGGATTAAGTTCCAATATGCGCCAATTCGTGGAAATGATGTGCAATGGCGAGTTTATGAGTAAAAATCCAAATGATGCTTGGAGTTACTTGGACATGTTGGCTGAAAACTCCCAATCTTGGGATACCTCGAATAAACCCAAGAACCCCAAGCCTACTCAAGAGAAAGGAGGGATATATGTCCTTAAAGAGGAAGACGACGTGAATGCAAGGATAGCCAACCTCACAAGGAAGGTTGAGGCCATGGAACTTAGCAAAAATGGAGTTTCCAAGTCCAAGGAAGCTGTTGAAACCACATGTGGGATTTGCCTCACTGATTTACACGCTACGCAAGATTGTCCCACAATTCCTGCATTTAAGGAAGTGCTACAAGAGACAGCCAATGCCACATATGGTTATCAACGGCCCTTCAATGGACCGGTAGGTAATACGTACAATGAGAGTTGGAAGAACCACCCAAATTTTAGTTGGAAGAATGCTCCTACGGGCAATCCTACCAACTCCCAAAGAGGGCTACCCAAGCAAAATATAGCCCCACCTCAATTCTCATTGGAGGATACCTTGAGAGTGTTTATGCAAGGGCAAGCGCAAATAAATGAATCAAATCAGCAATTGTTCCAAGAGCTGAAAGTCTCGGTTGATGAGATTAAGGGACGCTTGAATGCTAGGGAAGGGACCTTTCCGGACCAACCTCAGCCCAATCCAAAGCAAGTACATGAAGTAAGCATCCCTAATTCTTCCAACCAAAACATGGAGCAAGCTAAATCCATTACCACCCTTAGAAGTGGTAAACAAATTGACAAAACTATTCCGATGAAGGCCGATGAGCCTAATGATCCGGTAAACTCTGAGGATGAAAATGGATCTAACTTAGCCTCACAAAAACCGGAACGCATTTACAAGCCCGTAGCACCATTCCCTTCGTGATTGGTTGCCCCAAAATCTCTCCCAAATTCTCAAGATATTCTAGAGATTTTCAGACAAGTCAAGATCAATATCCCTTTGCTTGATGCCACAAACAAATTCCGTCTTATGCCAAGTTTCTAAAAGACCTATGCACAACAAAACGCAAATATAATGTGCAGCAAAAGGCCTTCTTAACTGAGCAAGTTAGTGCCATCCTCACTCAAAAGACTCCCCCAAAATTCAAAGATCCCGGTAGTCCCACCGTCTCATGTATCATCGAAGACTATCGGATTGAACGTGCCTTGTTAGACTTGGGGGCAAGTGTGAACTTGATCCCATACTCGGTATATGAGCAATTGGGTCTTGGTGAATTAAAACCCACCAAAACCACATTGCAACTCGCTGATAGATTTATCCATGTACCGAGGGGGATAGTTGAGGATGTTCTAGTCCAAGTTGACAAATTCTACTACCCGGTAGATTTTATAGTCTTGGACACACAACCGGTTTTGGATGCTAACACCCAAATACCGATGATATTAGGCCGCCCATTCCTTGCCACATCAAACGCAATCATCAATTGTCGGAATGGGGTGATGCAACTATCTTTTGGAAACATGACACTAGAGATAAATGTGTTTCATTTGGGCAAAAGACATAGGGATGTCGATGATGATGAGTTCTTCGATGTGAACATGCTCGAAACTTTTGAAGAAGAAGAACTCCTCCAACTTGAACCACTAGAAAGCTTGGAGACATGCTTAGCACATTCCATGGATTCCGAAGATTCCATCAGTAGTGAGATTGTGCAGGCATTAAATATAGAAAGACCGGTAGTTGATACTAGCCGGTGGAGGCCCCACTTTGAAAAATTACCACCAACCACATCAAGGCCTCTACCGTCTAACATCAAACCACCAAAGCTTGACCTCAAACCGCTGCCATCAGAGCTTAAATACGTATATTTGGGTCAAGAGGAAACGTTCCCAGTTGTCATTGCCTCCCACCTAGAGAAAGACCAAGAGCTCAAGTTGATTGAACTACTCAAAGAACATCGGGAAGCCATAGGTTGGACAATAGCGGATCTCAAAGGGATAGATCCTTCGGTTTGCACTCACCGTATACACCTTGAAGAAAATGCAAAAACGTCTAGACAACCTCAAAGAAGGCTAAATCCAAACATGATGGAGGTTGTCAAAGCCGAGGTGTTGAAGCTATTGGATGTGGGTATTATCTACCCCATCTCAGATAGCCAATGGGTGAGTCCTACCCAAGTTGTCCCTAAGAAATCCGGTATTACCATCATTGAGAACGCCAACAACGAACTTATACCGACGAGGGTGACAACCGGTTGGCGTATGTGCATTGATTATAGGAAGCTCAATACAGTTACTAGGAAAGACCACTTCCCTCTCCCATTTGTGGATCAAATATTGGAGAGGTTGGCAGGCCATTCCTATTACTGCTTCCTAGATGGCTATTCTGGATACAACCAAATTGAGATAGCTCCGGAAGATCAAGAGAAAACCACTTTTACATGCCCGTTTGGCACCTTCGCTTACCGAAGAATGCCATTCGGGTTATGTAATGCACCCGCCACATTCCAATGATGCATGTTGAGTATTTTCTTGGACATGGTGGGAGAGTTTCTTGAGGTATTCATGGATGATTTTTCTATTTTTGGTTGTACATTTGAGGAGTGTCTGAAGCACTTGAAGTTGGTTTTGATGAGGTGTGAGGAAAAGCAACTTGTATTAAACTGGGAAAAGTGCCATTTCATGGTACAAAGAGGAATAGTCCTTGGACATATCATCTCGTCCAATGGAATAGAAGTAGACCGGGCGAAAATTGACATAATTTCCAATCTACCACCACCCAAAAGCATACGCGATGTGCGGTCCTTCCTTGGACACGCCGGTTTCTATCGAAGGTTTATAAAGGACTTTAGTCACATCTCAAGGCCTTTATGCAACCTTCTACAAAAGGAGAACCAATTCGAGTGGAGTGCCGAATGTCAATCAGCTTTTTCAAAGCTAAAAGACATGTTAACAACCGCTCCTATCATGCAACCACCAGATTGGTCCACTCCTTTTGAGTTGATGTGCGCTGCAAGCGATTTTGCTATTGGGGCGGTGTTAGGCCAAAAGAAGGATAAAAAGCCCCATGTCATCTACTACGCAAGTAGGACCTTGAATCCTGCCCAAGTTAACTATTCGACTACGAAGAAAGAGCTCCTAGCTGTCATTTTTGCCTTGGACAAATTCAGGCCATACTTAATAGGATCCAAAGTTATTGTTTATACAGATCATGCGACGCTGAAATACCTTCTTTCCAAGAAGGATGCTAAGCCCCGTTTGCTAAGATGGATCCTACTCCTTCAAGAATTCGATTTGGAGATCAAAGATAAGAAGGGGGTAGAAAATGTGGTGGCAGATCATCTATCCCGCCTAGTCCTACCAAATTCCATTGACGAATCACCTATTGAGGACTCATTCCCTGATGAGCAACTCTTTGCTGCTATGCATCCACCATGGTACGCTGATATAGCCAATTATCTTTCCACAAGTGCGATGCCGACTCATTGGACTGCGCAAGACAAACGTAAATTTCTAAGGGAAGTGCGCAGATTTTTCTAGGATGAACCTCTATTGTTTAAATATTGCCCAGACCAAATTATAAGGAGATGCGTCCCCGATGATGAACACAATTCAGTCATCTCCTTTTGTCATGATCAAGCATGTGGGGGTCATTTTTCAACCAAGAAAACAACTGTAAAAATTCTGCAGTGTGGTTTTTATTGGCCCACGTTATTTAAGGACACCCACGAATTTTGCAAAGCATGCGAGCGCTGCCAGAAGTTAGGAGGATTATCCCGTCGAAATATGATGCCTCTCACCCCAATTCAACATCTTGAAGTCTTTGACTGTTGGGGCATCGATTTCATGGGACCATTCCCCTCATCTTTTGGACATGTCTATATTCTGCTTGCCGTAGACTATGTGTCTAAATGGATAGAGGCTATCCCATGTAGAACCAACGATCATCGTACGGTTCTCAAGTTTCTCAAAGAAAACATACTTTCTAGATTTGGGACGCCTTGAGCCATTATTAGTGATGGTGGTGCTCACTTTTGCAATAGACCTTTTGAAACTTTGATGAAGAAATATGGTATTAGGCACAAAGTGAGTACCCCATACCACCCACAAACAAGTGGACAAGCTGAAATCTCCAATAGGGAAATCAAGCAGATTTTAGAAAAGACGGTGAGACCGGATCGCAAGGATTGGTCCCTACGATTAGATGATGCACTTTGGGCTCACCGTACTGCCTACAAGACACCCATTGGAATGTCCCCTTATAGACTTATCTATGGGAAAGCTTGCCACTTGCCTGTGGAGATAGAACACAAAGCCTATTGGGCAATTCGGGCCTTAAATTTTGACATAGACAAGGCTAGCTCGCTTCGCAAACTTCAATTAAATGAGCTTGATGAGATCCGGAACGATGCATATGAGAATTCGAGAATTTACAAGAGTAAGATGAAGGCCTTTCATGACAAGCACATTTTAAGGAAATCTTTCTATGAAGGACAGAAAGTGCTCTTGTATAATGCCCGACTTCATCTTTTTTCGGGAAAATTACGATCTCGATGGACCGGCCCATATATTGTTAAAGAAGTTTTTCCTCATGGGGCTGTTGAGATTGAGAATGCAGCAAATGGTGACTGTTTCAAAGTTAATGGACAACGCCTTAAACCATTTGTTGAGAAATTTGATTCAGAGGACATGTCCATCTCCCTGAATGATCCTGTCTATCAGGATGATTGATCTCCTAGTCTGATGGAGGTATAGCATAGGTAGGTTTAGTTTTGTTTTACTGTTTTAATAGGATTTAGTTGTTGGAGTTGCAGACTTCCATCATCGCTCTCCCAGGTATTATTGTTTTCACTCTCTCATATTTTACCATTGCTCTCATGATCATGATACTTGACTATCTTTTTACATTGAGGACAATGCAAGATTTGGTTGGGGGGTGAGATGAGCCCTCATCTAGCATATTGCCACATTTCGAGCTTCATATGCACGAATTTTTTTTTGAATTTTCTAACATCTCAAAAATCCTTTAGAAAATCTTGTTTCTGTACATTCGAGAGGTTATGAGTAGAAGAGGAGGAGAAACGAAGTGTGTGATGTTGTAGTCTTGAATTTCTCCCACCATAATGGTGTTATATGATAGTTCCCCTATTGTTGTGATTGATAGAAAACTTTGAACACCTTTACACCAAGTTCACATTACACGATTTTCATGAGTGACAGGTTTATGTGATTTGTGGATTAGCTAGACTTTGGTTTAGAGGTGTTGAGCAGCCAAGCCGGGGTATTTTGTCCATCCTTGTCCATGGGAAAATAATGAAAGATATGGATTTCTAAAAATCCTATCTAAGTTAAAAGAAAAAGGAAAGAAAGGATGAAATCGGGAAGGAAAGAAAAATGGTGGAAAATTCCGAAAAGGGCTACCTATTACCAACCGGGGGATGGTCGAACCGTAACCAAAGCTGGAAATGGGACGTAGTGTGAAAGCCGTTGGAAGGACGGTAAGGCAAATTCCTGTCATAGGCTTGCTGTTGCTCTGTGCACCTTGAAATCCCTGGTCTACTACTTAATCTATGAAGAAGATGGTTCCAGGAACTCATGAGATGAACTTTCACTATGCACACTAGGTTGAATTTGTTCGAATTCTTCTATTTATCAATCAGTCAGCGGGGATTTCAGGTAAACACTTCTTATGTTTTGAGAGTCCAAGGTTCAGCTTCTAACACCTAATTTTTCCAAATTTTACACTTATACATCTTGGAATGGATAGAAACATGGTTTCTGGAAGAGGGTTGGATTTGGAGGTTTGAAACTGTTTCACGCATGTTTTGCTCGGGACTAGCAAAAAGCTGGTTGGGGGGTGTGTTGAACCTCCAATTTATACATTGCATTGCCCATTACACTACATAGTTTGCATGATTTTCATGGGTTAAAGGCCCAACTAACACGTGTTTTTGTGATTTTAGGGATGAGAGCAGACTTCGTCCAATTGGAGCGTAACAAGGGATATTTGAAGACATTGGAGGAAGTCCTAAGATGGACCAAGGAAAGAAGAAGAAAGAGAGAGAACAGAGAATGAAGAAAAGAAGAAAAAGATGAAGAAATACAAGGCTGACCGGTCGTCCGACCGGTCAGCCACATCAAAGGAATCAAGTAGAAGAGAGGCCGACCGGTCATGACCGGTCGGCCATGTGCACTGGATGAATGCTGGAAGTTGGACAACAATGTCCGACCGGTCATGACCGGTCGGCTGTGTACACTGGCCAAAGCAGAAACAATGCCCGACCGGTCATGATCGGTCGGGTAGGCACGCTGGACTCCCTGGATGGTTTGAAAAACTAGTCCGATCGGTCACGACCGGTCGGCCCTGCATAAGAAGACTCCTTTCTAAATTGGGACTCCGAATTTCACTGCGCAATGTGAAGGCTTTCGCAGAATCCGACGCAAGGAAGGATTGTTGCTATAAAAGGCCACCTAGGGGCTCTCCCTAAGGTATCAGAGAAGAGAAGGAACGTGAGTTTGGAGGCTGAAGGCGACTGTGGAGCGTCTGCAACATTTATCTTCGGGTTTTTCTAGTTTTATGCTTTATTTTTGAGTTTTTTTAGTTGTAGCATGACTATGCTCGGCTAAAAACCTCTCAGCTAAGGCTGAGAGGTGAAGCTTGTAGCCAATTCTATGTTAATTTCAGTTTGATTCAAGTATTTTTCAATTCAAAGTTAGAATTTTCTTATGTTTCAGTTCAAACGATGGTAGTTTGAGATGTCTTATCTGAGTTCATGTGCTCCGGACATGAATTCCTTTTAATTCTCTGAGATTATCACAGGTTGCTTGTTTAGATTCGAATTATAGTAATCCTTGAGCAGGCCATAGTCCATAGGCATGGCTGTTACTCCGCAGGCTATGAATTTGAATTCTACATTGATGGAATGGACTTGAACTTGGAAGTTCAACTTGAATTGGATGAATGTGTGTGAATGCTTTATTTTCCAATTAGATGAGAGATAGGACTTCAAATCTAATTGTGTTCTCTACTTGGATTGACTGAATTGACATAGGATTGCTACAAGTGGATCCTTGAAAGCCTTAGTACATTATATCTCTGATTTCTCATAAATTTCTTGTTTTAACACCATTGAATCTGAATTTCCTATATAAAGCTGAGTTGCTGGAGTGATTTGAAAGCTGTTACTCTTTCCCTGTGGATCGACCTCGGTCTTACCGAGTTTTATTACTACATCGCAGCCTTACACTTGAGGCGAGCGAACAATTGTGATCTTAACCTATTGGAACTAGGATTGATCTATGCAATTGAGTGTGCTCAAGTCCTAACTTGAATTGAGAAAATGATGTATCACACATATGGCAGAGTGTTGTTTTAACTGCTCTATCATCCGGCTAGATAGGACTTAATTTCGATTCTAGTTGAGAAAGTGGGAAACCACAGTGAATTATGCATCTAAGGAGAGCTATAAATGGATCCTTGATGCTCTAGTTATCTTTTTATTATCAGATTTTTCTGTTTCATGTGCAAAACCGATTTCATAAACCTCTTAAGATTCTAGTTATTAGGATAGTTCGAATTGTTTACTTCCTTCCCTGTGGATCAACCTCGGTCTTACCGAGATTATTACTACATTGCAACCCTACACTTGGGGAAGCGAACAAGTTTTTGGCGTCGTTGCCGGGGAAAGAGGTTAAACGGTTTTAATTGTTCTAGTAGCTATAGAGTAGTCTTAATTAGGTAGGATTTTCAGTTTTTCTAGAAGTAGTTTTCTGATTTTTCCTAGATTACTAACAATTTTCTGTTTTTGTGTTTTGTAGGAACTTAGTTGCTGACATAGTTCTCACCTTCTCCCTTTCTTCTTTTTATTTTTCTTCCTAGATTGAAATTGTTTCAACTTCTTATAATTTCATTATGAATGATTGGACAAGTGTATTGTCTAAATACCTTTTGGAAGATGGGAGGTCAAACCAAATCAAAACTCATTATGATTGGAACCATTACAAGCATGAATATTTTCCTAAGACTCAATCTACTTCTAATATTCCCCCAAGTAAGACATTGAGAGATTACCGGAATAAGAACAATTTGCATAACTTTTCGCCGGGTAAGACAATGGGAGAGTATTGAAAAGAGATGAATAATGTTCCACCGGTTAGGACAATGTATGATCACTTGTTTGGCTACACATATCAACAACCATCTAATAGCCCAACATATGACATGCATGATCCTAATAGGTGGGAACATCAAATTCTCAATTTGGGAGATGAGTAAACCATGGATGCCAACAATTATCCTCAAGAGTTTCTTTCTCATAAGCCACAATCGACACGAACTCTTGAGGATACGCTGCGAGAGTTTATGAAAATAACTGAGCAATGCATACAAAACCTCTCGCCATCTCAACTAAACCCAACATTGGGAACACCGAATCATTCCCCAACAAGGAGGAGGATGAGGCTATCCAAGCCCAACCCTCTTCCGATTTAATGACTAAACTTTTAGGGGATGTAGATCTCAGTGATCCCAACATTACCATCGATTATGGTGAATCAACTATCTCTTTTAGCTATTCCGATTTGAATGATGAAGAGATTTCAAGGACGGTTGACGAACCCGAGGAATCCATAAAATCTGAAAGTGATAGTTTGATTGCCTATAATGAAGGTTTGAAGGATGATTGTGAGTCCATGATTTCTTCTTCCAAAGGGCCGAATATTTATGAGTCGCCGGAAGATATTCTTACTAAAGAGATGGCTGAAGTGGATCTCTTTGAGTCATTCCACTAACAACACATGCCGGATTCTATTATGGAAGAACTCCCTTGGTTGAAAATTCTATTTCTTTGGATGACGGGGTGGCACAATCTGAAATTTCAAAAGATCAACCAATGCTAGATGATGTGCTTATAACTAAATCTAAAAAAAAATTCTTTGGAATACCTCCCCTCTATAGAGGAGGAATTTCTTGCCATTGAAACAGAATTTCCTCAATGACTTAGGGAGAACGAGGACCCTTCATTCGACTCTCTTGATTTCTTAGAGGAATGAATGACCCACCCCTATGATCTGGATGATGAGATGATTATGGAGTTTGGATAGTTTGTTAGACACGGTGTCGGTGCCTGAAGAACACTATTCCACTAATTTACACTCTTTACCAATATTTGTGAAAACACCGTGCAATTCTGAATTTGTCGAGGAGACAACCCAAACTAAAGAATACTTGATGAATGTCTCTCCACCATCATGGGTTCTTCAGCCCATTGAAAATTCTGATTGGGAGGACCCGTTTTTAATAAATTACAACCCAATTCAGAACTTGAGGAGATATCTTTTTGCTGCTCTTATCTCCTCATTACATGCGTGTGGTGCACACTATGATTAGACCTTAATGAAGAAACGCACCCATGTGTACATTCGAGCAGGACTTTGGATGGTCCTCATGAGAAACCTATTGAAATTCATGAAGATCCTACTCAAATTTGATCATGTAGTCGATCGGACTAATCAAAGGTAAGTAGGTAACTTAGGATTTCTTTTCTACATTTAGGATTGAATAAGTCTCATCAAGACAATGGAAGTGCTAGAATTGATCAACTTGCTACCTCAGGTACTCTCGTTCTAACTCTCCTTTATTTTATGTCATTGCTCTCATGTCATGCATATTGCATATCTTATTACATCGAGGAAAATGTAAGATTTTGGTTTGGGGGGTGAGAGATTCCTTAGATGAATTTACTAGCTTTTGTGACATTTCGAGTAATTATGTAGAAATTTTTCAATTTTTTCTAAAAATTCAAAACTCATTTGGAAAATCGCGTTTATATGCACTTGGGATGTCGTAAGTATGAAAGGAAGAAAGATGTAGTGAGATGATTTTGATACTCTTAAAGGACTTGTAACATGATGGTTTTCTAATTGGATTCCCCTATTGATTTGATTGATAGAAAAATTGACACACTTTTACACCTAGTTCACTTTACACGATTCTCATATTTTAAAAGGATTATATAGATTTGTGGATTGGTTAAGTTTGGATTTGAGGTATTGAGAAACCAAGCCGGGTTACTTTATCTATCCTTGTTCATGGGAAAATAACGAAAGATATAGATTTCTAAAAATCCTATCCAATGAAAAAGAAAACGGGAAAGGAATGATGAAAATATGGGAATGATGGAGAATATGGTGGAAAATTCCGAAACGGGCTACCTATTACCAACCGGGGGATGGTCTACCCATAACCAAAGCCGGAAATGGGACGTAGTGTGAAAGCCGGCGGAAGGACGGTAAGGCAAATTCCTGTCATAGGCTTGTTGTTGATCTATACACCGTTGAATCCATACCTTAGCTAATTCATAAAGAAGGTAACCCCGAAAATTCATGAGATGAGCATTCACTAAGCACACTAGGTTAATTTGTTTGGATCCTTCTATTTATCAATCAATTAGCGGGAATTCCATATGAACATTTTTATGTTTTTGGAAGTTTAAGGTCTCAACTTTTATCACTCAATTTTACTAATTTTTGTACTTGCATGTCTTGAAGTGTATACAAGCATAATTTTTTAAGGAGAGTTGGGTTTTGGAGAATGAAACTTATTTCAAGCATGTTTTGCTTGGGACTAGCAAAATGCTGGTTGGGGGGTGTGTTGAGCTCTTCATTGTGCATATTCCAACCTCAATTCATCACTCATTATGCATGGTTATCATGATTTTAAGAGTAATCTAATGCATGGATTTGTGATTGTAGGAATGAGAGGGAGACTTCACCAATTCATGGTTAAAAGAGTCACTTTGTATGCCTTGAAGATCAAAGAAATAAAGGATATGAGATGGAGAAAAGATGCAATGCAATGGAGGAAGAAAAGTGTGAAAAAGTCACAATTTACAGCCTGACCGGCTGGCTGGCCACAGCCACCGACCTGCCTGCCAAACCCTCCAGAAACAGCAAACTCTCTGGATAGGTTTTATGAAGGCCAACCTGTCATCCAACCGGTCGGCCGACCGATCGGAAGACAGGTCGGCCATACACTTTCAGAAGTCAGATTTCAGATACAGGCAGTCCCATTTTTTGTTTATCGACCCAGTTTTCAGGGGTCATCTTGATGATCTTTGGAAATCTAACACATCCATGTTGAAGAGGAGCTCGACGCCGAAATAACCCAAGTGGTTTCGTGTCGATCGGAGCTACCGATTGACCTTGGTGGCCAAAATAATACGAACTGTCCAGAAAGTTTTCAGATTCCACCTACTCAACTCTGGGCCGGTCCAGGTGGCCCATCATTGATGATATGAAGAATCTAGTTTGCCTATATTTTGAACCACATTTATATATGAATAACCACAGAGTTTCAGGTCAAAAGGATGTGTGGCTTGATCGTACCGGTCGAAGAAAGATGGACCATCCAAAGAGATTCCTACTGCGCAGATTTTATAAAAGGCCCTAAGTGTTCTATTTTTCGGACCTCATTCTGGAATTGTTTTGGACAATATAATCCATCTATCATGTAAAGGAGGAAGTTTTCTACCAATGTTCAATATTTGAGATCAATTCGACCTCTGTACACTCCATAGTGTTGAAAGCAAGATGACTGGTTCTGAAGGTACCCGAATTGCGTGATTTTAAGAGGTGGTCGATGATCTGATTGGTGGGCCCATTCAGAAGATAATCTTGAAAATCTAAATCATCTATGAGGAATATTACATTACAAGGAAGCTACAAATGAAATTTGAAGGCAATCCGATCATTGGTTAAGTCGTACCAAGCGAAACAAAATCTGCTATGTTGTTGTACTATTGTTGCACTATAAAAGGAGGTGCTCTCTTCTATTCCAAATCAAGCAAGGACGTGGGGGGCAAGGAGTTCAAGTCATAGGAGGCTTCCTAGTCTCCTACAGCTAGTTTTTCTTCTTCTTCTAATTTGTTGAGCTCTTAATTGTGCATAGTCTAACCCCAATTCATCACTCATTATGCAAGGTTTTCATGATTTAAAGACTAATCTAATGCATGTTTTGTGATTGCAGAAATGAGAGTAGACTTCACCCAATAGGAGACCAAAAGGATCCATTTAGAGCCTTGGATGAAGACCCAAGGTGGGCCGGAGAAAGAAGGAAGCAGAGAAAGAAGAAAAGAAGAAGGAAATGAAGAAAAAAAGGGCAAGACCGGTCGTGACCGATCGGCCATCTCCCCCTGACCCTCTGGAACTCTCTGGACCAATAACCAATATGGTCCGACCGGTCGGCCAACAGGTCTGAAGGTCCCCTGTGCACGCTGGACTAATGGGATATGTGTTCGCTTCCCCAAGTGTAGGGTTGCGATGTAGTAATAATCTCGGTAAGACCGAGGTCGATCCACAAGGAAGGAAGTAAACAATGCAAATTATCCTAATAACTAGAATCTAAAGAGGTTTGTGAAATTGGTTTGAACATAAAATAGAAAATCTGATAATGGAAAGATAACTAGAGCATCAAGGATCCACTTATAGCTCTCCTTAGATGCATAATTCGCTATGGTTTCTCACTTTCTCAACTAGAATCGAAATTAAGGTCTATCTAGTCGGATGATAGAGCGGTTAAAACAATCAACCTAACATATGTATGATCAATGTACATGATTCACTCATTTCAAGCTAGGACGAGCATACTCAATAGCATAGGTCAGTCCCAATTCCAATAGACTAAGTTCACAATCATGACCATCATTAAGTCCTGTCACAAGACAAAGCTAGATCGTAATTTAAACTTGATTCAAATCACATACATAGTCTCAAACATACTTCAGAAATCCATAAAAGTAGAACTTTGGTAGGAAGTTTCCACATGAAGATTATAGTACTAGAGCGTACTCCAATTCCTCGGATCATACAGGTCGAGACTAACACATAACAATTAAGAACTCAAGTAATTCTTCCAAACATCCATGAGTCATCATCAGACTAAGAAAAACTACTTTATTACTTGAATTAAACTTCAAACCATTGTTCTTAAACATGAAGTCCAACTTGAAACCAATAAAACGAATTAAACAATCTAAGAAAACTATAAGGTTCACCTCTTAGCTCTAGCTAAGAGATTAGCTAATGAAAAGCATATTAAAAATAAAACTAGAACTAAGAAAAGGAAGAAAAACTAGCTGGAGGAGGCTAGGAAGCCTCCTATGACTTTAACTCCTTTCTCCCCACGTCCTTGCTTGATTTGGAATAGAAGAGAGCACCTCCTTTTATAGTGCAGCAATAGTACAGCAACATAGCAGAATTTGTTTCGCTTGGTTGGTACGGCTTAACCAATGGTCGGATTGCCTTCAAATTTGACTTATTGCTTCCTTGTAATGTGAACTTCCTCATAGATGATTTAGATTTCCAAGATTATCTTCTGAATGGGCCCACCAATCAAATCAGCGACCGCCTCTCAAAATCGCGCACTTCGGGTACCTTCAGAACCAGTCATCTTGCTTTCAACGCTCCGGAGTGTAAAGATGTCGGATTTATCCCAAATTTTGAAATTAGTAGAAAACTTCCTCCTCTACATGATAGACGGATTAGATTGTCAAAAACAATCCCAAAATGTGGTCCGAAAATTAGAACACTTAGGGCTTTTATAAACTCTGCCCAGTTGAATCTTTCTGGATGGTCCATCTTTCTTCAACTGGTACGATCAAACCACACATCCTTTTTATCTGAAACTTTGTGGTTATTCATATATGGATGCGGTCTAGAATATGGTCAAAGTATATTCTTCATATCATCAATGATGGGTCACCTGGACCGGCCCAGAGTGGAGTAGGCGGAATCTGGAACTTTCTAGACAGTTCGTATTGTTTTGGCCACCACGGTCAATCCGTAGCTCCGATTGACACAAAACCACTTGATTTAGTTCGGTGTCGAGCTCCTCTTAGACATGGACGTGTTGGATTTCCAAATATCATTAAGATGGGCCCAAAAAACTGGTCCGAAAAAACTAAAAATGGGAATGTCCTGCTGTCTGCAATCTGAAACCCTGAAATTGCATGGCCGACCGGTCAAGACCGGTCTAGACCTGTCTAGTTTGGTCCAGCAGCTTCTGTATAAGGAAGAATTGTTGGCCAACCGGTCTTGACCGGTCGAGGCCTGTTTGGCCGACCGGTCTTGACCGGTCGGACCACCTTTTGGGGCTCCTTTTTCTTTCCTTTCTTCTTTCTCTTCTTTCCTTTCTTCTTCCCTCTTTTGTTCTTCCTTTCCTTTGATCTTCAAGGTATGTAAGAAGGGTCTCAAAGCATCCGAAAGATGAAGTCTCTCTTTCATTCCTACAACCACAAAACAATGCATTAGATTAGCCTTTAAATCATGAAAACCATGCATAATGAGTGATGAATTGGGGTTAGAATATGCACAATTAAGAGCTCAACAATATGCAGTCCGACCGGTCGTGACTGGTCGGCCAAGCCAGTCCGACCAGTAACGATCGGTTGGCTTTGCGTAAGACTTCAAAGTTTCCTTTTCTGCTTCGGATTTCTCTACACACTGCGTAACCTTACGCAAATTCTGAAAGATTCTGACGCTGCGGAGCTTCCCCACTATAAAAGGACAGTTAGGGATCGTTCCTAGGGCATTTTAGAGCGGATTAAGCACGGTGGGAGACGGCGGAAGTCGATTTCGGAGTTCTATAACTCCTCCTAGTTTACTTTCTAGTTTTTATGTTTTTTTTAGTTGTTTCATGCTTCCTTGGATCATGAATGGCTATACCTCTTAGCTAGGGCTAAGAGGTGAAGCTTGTAGTGAATCTAAGATGTTTCAATTTGTTTGATGTGGTTTTAAGTTGGATTTCATGTTTAAGAATAATGGTTTGAAGTTTAATTCAAGTACTAAGTAGTTTTTCTTAGTCTTACGATGACTCATGGATGTTTGGAAGAATTGCTTGAGTTCTTAATTGTTGTGAACTATTCTAGAGCTGTATGATCTGAGGAATTGGAATACGCTCTAAATTTATGACCTTCATGTGGGAACTTCTTACCAAAAGTCTATTTTTCTGAAAATTCTGAAGTATGGGAGACTGTGTATGTGATTTGAATCAAGTTCGAATCATAATCTAGCTTTGTCTTGTGATAGGATTTAATGATGGTTATGATTGTGATCTTAGCCTATTGGAATTGGGATTGACCTATGCAATTGAGTATGCTCGTCCTAGCGTGTATTGAGTGAATCATATACATGAATCTTACATATGGCAGATTGTTTGGTTTAACTGCTCTATCATCCAACTAGATAGATCTTAATTTCAATTCTAGTTGAGAAAGTGAGAAACCACAGCGGATTGAACATCATGGATTGCTACAAGTGGATCCTTGAACCCCTAGTGCTTTCATTAATTGTTTACTTTCAGTTTAGTTCAAAGTTACTATTTACATTAATCTTTTACAAATCTATTTGTTAGCTTTTCAGTAGAACTATTGGTAGTGTTTTGTGGATTCCTACATAAGTCCCTGTGGATCGACCTCGGTCTTACCGAGATTATTACTACATCGCAACCCTACGCTTGGGGAAGCGAACAAGTTTTTAGCGCCGTTGCCGGGAACTTTGACGGTTTTTCACAAAATTTCTAAAAATAGTATCTATTTAGGATTTTTAGGAATAGTACTAACTTAGTTTGTTTTGATTTTTCTCTTTTACAGGGATTTTAGGAAGTTGAAGAAGACATAAGGATCGTAAGTACTCAAATCAGGTTCTATCTGTTTAAACCTTACTCTTCTTCTTCCCCCTAATCTTCCCTATCATATTCATCTCTCGTAGACTGGGTGGAGATTCCTTTTTGGATCTCTGATAGGTTGGCCTTGTGCTTCCTTGATTCCTATTGGTCGGCTCTACCGTCTTGGATCACCTTGTGCTCAGAGATTTCTCTTCTCACCTCTACTCCTCTTTCTTCTTTTTCTCAACTTTTCTTAAAAGATTCAAAGAGTGGGTGGGGAGTTCTCTGAACATCTATTGACCAGGAGAAATCGGTCTCTATCCTTACTTCTGGCCTAGCCATTGCAAGACACCTTGTGCTTCGATCCTAGAGAAGTGTAAAGAAAGGAAGGAAGAATTCTTCTTTCTTTCTTGCTTCATACTTTTAGGATTTGCATGCCACATTGGGCTCGGGATTCCAATAACTGACTCATTAGTAAAGGGGGAATAGTTGAATGAATTGACAGAGAACCACGTGCTAGTAGACATCTAAATTCTTCAATTTTGTCTGAAAGTATGGCTGTAAATCAACCCAATCCTATGGCCAATCAAAATCTGGGCCAAAACCAAACCGAAACGGGAGAGAATGTGGTTGAGAATGTTCCCCGACTAAGAACATTACGTGATTACTTGCAACCAGCAAAAGCGAGCACTCCCTCATGCATAGTTTTTTCACAAAATGCAGGGAATGTAGATTTGAAACTGGGAGTAATCCAACTCCTCCCGAGATTCCATGGATTAGACAGTGAAAGTGCCTATCAACACCTTAAGAAATTTGATGAGGTAATAACCACCATGCACTTTACAAATGTAACTAATGATGTAGTGAGGCTTAAATTATTTCCTTTTACTCTTAAAGATAAAGCTAAAGGTTGGCTTCATGCATTAAGGCCACGATCAACTGGCACATGGGCTGATATGCATAGGGAGTTCATTAAAAAATTCTTCCCTACTCACAAAACGAATATGTTGAGGCGCCTTATCATGAATTTTGCCCAAAAGGAGGATGAGACCTTCTTCCAATGTTGGGAGAGGTTTAAAGACTTGTTAAAAGCATGCCCACATCATGGCTATGAAATTTGGCGGGTTATAAGCTTTTTCTATGAAGGACTGACTTCATCCATGCGCCAATTTCTAGAGATGGTGTGTAATGGGGAGTTCATGAATAAGGAAGCCGATGAAGCATGGGACTATTTGGAGGAATTCGTTGAGAATGCACAGTCTTGGGATACATCTAAACCAACAAATTCCAAGACTAGCCAACAAAAGAAAAAAGGAGGAATTTATGTCCTATCAGAAGAGGATAGCATAAGTGCACGGGTGGCAAGCCTCACAAGAAAAGTTGAGGCCATGGAATTAAAGAAAGGAGAGACGATCAACTCTAAAGACGTTGAAACTGTTTGTGGAATTTGTGCCGAAAATCAACATACAACACAAGATTGTCCCACAATTTCAGCGGTTCAAGACATCTTACAAGAAAAATCAAATGCCATAAACAGTTATTAACGGCAATTTGGTGCTCCAAACTCAAACACGTTTAATTCTAGTTGGAAGAACCATCCCAACTTCAGTTGGAGGAATGGACCCACTGCGAATGTAAACAATATCCCTCAAGCTCAACCTTTACTAGGTCCATCCCTAGTCATTACACCAAAAGCTACGCTAGAGGAGATGTTGGGTGCATTTGTATCGGTTCAAGCTAAATATAACAAGACTAATTCTCTGAAAATAGATGGGTTCATGCAAGAACAATTGAAATTTAATCAAAGTTCAACTCAAGCCATCAATGACTTGAAAACTTCAATGGCTAGAGTTAAATCTCACCTCAGTGTTAGGGAGAAAGGCACACTTCCTGTCCAACCTCTTCCTAACCTAAGAACCCAATTTGAGATACAAGATGCAAGTTCATCCTCCCAACATACGGAGCATGTTCAAGCTATCACTACTTTGAGAAGTGGGAAAATAATTGATAAATCTAATCCCGTGAAGGCCCCAAAGCCTAAGGATCCAGAAAATTCCAAAGAGGATGATAGCTCGAACAACACTCCACAAGAGAAAGAACTGGCAAGGCAATACAAGCCGATTGCCCCGTTTCCCCAAAGGTTGATTTCACCCAAACCTTTAGACAAAAACCTGAAAATTTTAGAGGTTTTCAAGCAGGTGAAGATCAACATTCCGTTGTTGGATGCCATAAAGCAAATACCATCCTATGCCAAATTTCTAAAGGAATTGTGCATAGTCAAAAGGAAACACAATGTTCACAACAAAGTACTTTTGACTGAGAATTTGAGCGCTATTATCAAACAAGAAGTGCCCCAAAAATACAAGGATCCGGGTAGCCTAACCATCTCATGCATCATAGGAGACTACCGGATTAAACAAGCCTTACTCGATTTGGGGGCAATGTTGAACCTCCAATTTATACATTACATTGCCCAGTACATCACATTATATGCACGGTTTTCATGCTTAAAAGGCCTATCTAATGCATGTTTTGTGATTTCAGGAATGAGAGCGGAATTCACCCAATTAGAGACTAAAAAGAGTCATTTGAAGCCATTGGATGAAGAAGGAAGAAGGACCAAAGAAAGTAGAAAGAGAGAAGAAGAAAGGAAGAAAGAAGTAAAAAGAGAAAGCAGGAAACAGAGGCTAAGACCGGTCGTCCGATGCCTAGACTGGTCGTCCGATCGGTCCTTAAATTAAAATTTTAAATCAAAATTTTGGCAAAACTCTCTGGACTAAAAAGTGACGTTTTGTGACCGGTCGTGCGACCGGTCGTCAGGGAGCTCAGACCGGTAGTGCGACCGGTCGTCTGCGTAATAAAGCTTCTCCGTGAAGCTCCGAAATTTTCTGCGCAGTGCGTAACCTTACGCAATTTCTGGATGTTTCCGACGCAAGGGGCTTCCACACTATAAAAGGACACCTAGGGGCTCTTCCTAGGGCATCATAGAAGCTAAGGGACGTGGTTCTAGAGAGAGGAAGCTGTCGTGGAGCGTCTGCAACCCTCCAATTTCTGGTTTTTCTAGTTTTTATGCTTTTTATTATGAGTTCTAGTTGTAGTATGACAATGCTCGGCTAGAATCTCTCAACTAAGGCTAAGAGGTGAAGCTTGTAGCTAATTTCATGTTTAATTCAAGTAATTTTCAATTCAAGTTTGAATTTTTGCATATTCTAGTTCTTCAAGTTGGTAGTTTGAGATGTTTTATGAGAATTCATGTGCTCCGGACATGAATTCCTAACAATTCTCTGAGATTATCATATGGTGTTTGTTTAGATTCGAATTATGGTAACCCTTGAGCAAGCCATAGTCCATAGGCATGGCTGTTACTCCGAAGGCTATGATTTTGAAATCTATGTGTGTTGAATGGGGCTAGAACTTGGAAGTTCAACTCGAATAGAATTGAATGTTTTCGAATGCTTTATTTTCCAACTAGATGAGAGAAAGGACTTCAAATCTAGTTGTGTTCTCTACTTGGATTGATTGGATTGACATGGGATTGCTACAAGTGGATCCTTGAATGCCTTAGTACTTTAAATTACTGATTTTCCATTAAGTTACTGTTTTAGTTTAATTACTCAATTAAATCTTATTTCTTGTAAAACTGAGTTGCTGGAATAGTTTGAAAGTTATTTCCTATTCCCTGTGGATCGACCTCGGTCTTACCGAGTTTTATTACTACTTCGCAGCCTTACACTTGAGGCGAGCGAACAGGCAAGTGTGAATCTCATTCCGTACTCGGTTTATGAACAACTTGGGTTAGGTGAATTGAAACCTACCAAAACCACACTCCAACTTACTGATAGATCTATTCGTATACCGAGAGGAGTGATTGAGGATGTTTTAGTCCAAGTTGATAAATTTTACTACCTAGTAAACTTTATTGTCTTGGATACACATCCCGTGATAAGTAACGGTGCTCAAATTCCCGTCTTACTTGGCCGCCCTTTTCTAGCTACTTCCAATGCGATTATCAATTGTAAAAATGGGCTTGTACAAATGTCCTTTGGAAATATGACACTTGAGCTAAATATATTTGATTTATGCTAACAACCACGGGAAGTTGATGAGGAGATCCACGAGATAAACTTGATTGAATGATTCGTGGAAGATACATTCCCCTCAACATTATATTCCGACCCTTTGGAGGCATATGTGGCTCAGTCTCATGAGATAAATGATGACACAATACGAGAGATGGATGCCATGTTAGACGTCATGCCGGTACATGATAACAAAAGATGGAGGGCTCTATTTGAGCCTTTACCCGTAAACGAGAATAAGCCCCTCCCATCTAATATCAAGGCACCAACACTCGACCTAAAACCATTACCAAGTGAGTTAAAATATGTCTATTTAGGTCGAGATGAGACATATCCGGTGGTGATTTCTTCCCACTTGGACGAGGAACAAGAGAGTAGGCTAATTGCCACTCTAATAGAGCACAAGAGTGCCATTGAGTGGTCGATTGTAGATCTCAAAGGCATAGACCCACTGATTTGTACTCATCGCATACACCTTGAGGAGAATGCGAAGACATCTAGGCAACCACAAAGACGACTCAATCCAAACATGAAGGATGCGGTTAAGGCCGAAGTGGTACAATTATTAGATATGGGTATTATTTACCCGATATCTGATAGTCAATGGGTGAGCCCAACTCAAGTGGTGCCTAAGAAATTCGGAATCACCATCGTAGCCAATGCCAATAATGAACTTGTACCAACTAGAGTCACCACCAATTGGAGAATGTGCATTGCCTATAGGAAGCTAAACACTGTCAAGAGGAAAGACCACTTCCCTCTACCGTTTGTTGATCAAATTTTAGAAAGGTTGGCGGGTCATTCCCATTTTTTGCTTCCTTGATGGCTATTCAGGGTACAACCAAATAGAGATCGCCTTGAAGACTAAGAAAAGACTACATTCACATGTCCATTTGGCACTTTTGCCTATCGACGGATGCCGTTTGGACTATGCAATGCCCCTGCCACTTTTCAGCGATGTATGATGAGTATTTTTTCTGATATGGTGGGGACAATTCTCGAAGTCTTCATCGATGATTTCTCAGTATTTGGTTGTAGCTTTGATGAGTGCCTTGTGCACTTGAAATCTGTGTTGAAAAGATGTGAAGAGAAGAACCTTGTGTTGAATTGGGAGAAATGTCACTTCATGGTTTAAAAGGGAATTGTACTTGGTCACATCGTTTCACAAAACGGAATCGAGGTGGACAAAGCGAAAATCGATCTTATCTCTAACCTTCCACCACCCAAGAGCATACGAGATGTGCGGTCCATTTTGGGACACGCAGGATTTTATAGAAGGTTCACAAAGGACTTCAGTTCACTCTCTCGTCCTTTATGTAACCTACTTCAAAAGGAGAATTCATTTGAGTGGAATGAATATTGTCAAAATGCCTTTACCACACTTAAAGGTATGTTGACATGTGCTCCGATAATGCAACCACCTGATTGGAGCCTTCCTTTGAAATTATGTGCGATGCAAGCGACTATGCTATTAGGGCTGTGCTAAGCCAAAGAAAAGAGAAAAAGCCATGTGTTATCTACTATGCAAGTAGAACCTTAAACTCAGCCCAAGCAAACTACACTACTACAGAAAAAGAACTTTTAGCCGTAGTTTTTGCCTTGGACAAGTTTAGGTCCTACTTGATTGGATCCAAGATCATCATATTCACTGACCATGCTGCGCTTAAGTACCTTCTCTTTAAGAAGGATGCTAAACCACGGTTGTTAAGATGGATCCTTCTACTCCAGGAATTTGACATAAAGATACGTGATAAGAAAGGAGTAGAAAATGTAGTGGCTGACCATCTCTCTCGACTTGTTCTCACCGATTCCACTGAAACGATCGCGATCAATGACATGTTCCCTGATGAACAACTTTTTAAAATCTCCCAATTGCCATGGTATGCGGACATTGCTAACTATCTTACTACAGGTACGATTCCTACACATTGGAAAAAGCAAGATAAGGATAAGTTCTTCAATGAGGTGCGAAAATTCCTATGGGACGACCCATACTTATTCAAGTATTGTCCCGATCAAATCATAAGGAGATGTGTGCCAGATGATGAACAACAAAGTATCATCTCCTTTTGTCATTCTCAGGCATTTGGTAGCCACTTTTCGGCTAAGAAGACCACAGCCAAAATTCTGCAATGTGGGTTTTATTGGCCCACTATGTTCAAGGACACATGAGTTTTGCAAAACATGTGAGCCTTGTCAGAAATTGGGAGGAATCTCCCATAGAAATATGATGTCACTCAATTCCATCTTAATAATCGAATTTTTTTATTGTTGGGGCATCGATTTCATGGGTCCATTCCCATCTTCTTTTGGAAATATTTATATCTTGCTTGCCGTTGACTATGTGTCCAAATGGGTCGAGGCGATCTCATGCCGGAATAATGACCATAAAACAGTCATTCTTTTTTTAAAAGAGAATATTCTTTCCCGGTTTGGAATACCTCGAGTCATCATTAGTGATGGAGGGTCTCCCTTTTGTAATTGCCCATTTGAAACCTTAATGAAAAAATATGGCGTCAATCACAAAGTGAGCACCCCCTATCACCCACAAACAAGTGGACAAGCTGAGATATCCAATAGGGAGATTAAACATATTTTGGAGAAAATAGTGAACCCCAATCGCAAGGATTGGTCGCTTCGACTTACCGATGCGCTTTGGGCTTACCGTACCACTTTTAAGACCCCTATTGGAATGTCTCCCTATAGACTTGTCTATGGGAAGGCTTGTCACTTGCCTGTGGAGTTGGAACATAGGGCATATTAGGCAATAAAGAAGATGAATTTTGATTCTGACAAGGCAAGCTCGTTGCGCAAACTACAATTGAATGAACTTGCGGAACTCCAGAACGAAGCTTATGAAAATGCGAGAATTTACAAGGACAAAGACGAAGGTGTTCCATGATAAAAACATTCTTCGTAAGACATTCATGATTAATCAAAAAGTCCTTCTGTATAATTCTCTTCTACATTTATTTTCGAGAAAATTGAGATCTCGATGGACTAGTCCCTACATTGTGCAAACTGTCTACCCATATGGGACCGTCGAATTGTTAAATCCAAGGAACGGCAACATCTTTAAGGCGAATGGTCAGCAATTAAAGTCGTTCTTTAAGAAGTTTCCTTCAGAAGGTATGCCCATACCTCTGACTGATCCTGTGTATCAGGATGATTGATCTCCTAGTCTGATGGAGGTGTAGAGTAGTTAGGACTAGGATTTTATTGCTTTTGTTTACTTTTTCTTAGATTTGTTAGAAGGAGGTAGAATTCCACTTTTCATTCTCTCAGGTACTATCATTCCTCACTCCCTTTTATTTTTAGAATTGCTCTCATGTTTTGCTCTTTAAACATCTTTTACATTGAGGATAATGAAAGATTTGGTTGGGGGGTGTAGGATCACTAGGATAAATCTAGTGTTTTGTAACATCTCGAGCAATTATGGAGGAATTTTTTCAAATTTTCTAAAATTTCAAAACTTTTTTAGAAAACCTTGCTGCTATGCATTCGAGATGATATGAGCATAAGAGGAGATACGAAGTGTATGATGTTGTAAGTCTTGAACTTCTCTTAATATAATGGTTTGATATGTGAATTCCCCTATTTATACGATTGATAGAAAAATTGAACACTTTTACCCCTAGTTCACATTACACGATTTTCATGATTTTCATGATTATGTGATTTTTGGATTGGCTAGACTTAGATTTAAGGTGTTGAGGAACCAAGCCAGGGTACTTTGTCCATCCTTGTCCATGGGAAAATAACGAAAGATATGGATTTCTAAGAATCTTATCTAATGTAAAAGAAAAAAGGAAAAGGAAGGATGAAAATTGGGAATGATGAAAAAATGATGGAAAATTCCGATTAGGGCTACCTATTACCAACCGGGGGATGGTCTACCCGTAACCAAAACTGGAAATGGGACGTAGTGTGAAAGCCATCGGAAGGACAGTAAGGCAAATTCTTGTCATTGGCTTGTTGTTTCTCTATACACTTTGAGATCTATAGTTCAGTCGATTTATGAAGAAGATAATCCCAGAAACTCATGAGATGAATTTTCACTATGCACACTAGGTTGAATTTGTTCGAGTTCTTCTGTTTATTAATCAATCAACGGGAATTTCATATGGAGACTTATTATGTTTTGAGAGTTTACGGTTTCAACCTCTGTCACATAAATTTTCTGAATCTTACACTTGTGTGACTTGGGATGTATAGAAGAATGATTTCTAAAGGTGAGTTGGGTTTGGAGAATGAACCTTATTTCACGCATGTTTTGCTCAGGACTAGCAAAATGCTGGTTGGCAGGTGTGTTGAGCTCTTAATTGTGCATAGTCTAACCCCAATTCATCACTCATTATGCAAGGTTTTCATGATTTAAAGACTAATCTAATGCATGTTTTGTGATTGCAGGAATGAGAGTGGACTTCACCCAATAGGTGACCAAAAGGATCCATTTAGAGCCTTGGATGAAGACCCGAGGTGGGCCGAAGAAAGAAGGAAGCAGAGAAAGAGGAAAAGAAGAAGGAAATGAAGAAAAAAAGGGCAAGACCGATCGTGACCGGTCGGCCAGGAGGGCCACGACCGGTCTAGACCGGTAGACCATCTCCCCCTGACCCTCTAGAACTCTCTGGACCAATAACCAATATGGTCCGACCGGTCTTGACCGGTCGACCAGCCCAGTCTGACCGATCTTGACAGGTCGGCCAATAGGTCTGAAGGTTGCCTGTGCACGCTGGACTGATGGGATATGCAGTCCGACCGATCGTGACCGGTCGGCCAAGCCAGTCCGACCCGTCACGACCGGTCGGCTATGCATAAGACTGCAAAGTTTCCTTTTCTGCTCCAAATTTCTCTACGCACTGCGTAACCTTACGCAAATTCTGGAAGATTCCGATGCTGCGGAGCTTCCCCACAATAAAAGGACACCTAGGGATCGTTCCTAGGGCATCTTAGAACGGATTGTGCACAGTGGGAGACAGCGGAAGTCGATTTCAGAGTTCTACAACTCTTCCTAGTTTACTTTCTAGTTTTTATATTTTTTTTAGTTGTTTCATGCTTCCTTGGATCATGAACGGCTAAACCTCTTAGCTAGGGCTAAGAGGTGAAGCTTGTAGTGAATCTAAGATGTTTGAATTCGTTTGATGTGGTTTTAAGTTGGATTTCATGTTTAAGGACAATGGTTTGAAGTTTAATTCAAGTACTAAGTAGTTTTTCTTAGTCTTATGATGACTCATGGATGTTTGGAAGAATTGCTTGAGTTCTTAATTGTTGTGAACGATTCTAGACCTGTATGATCTGAGGAATTGGAATACGCTCTAGATTTATGATCTTCATGTGGGAACTTCTTACCAAAAGTCTATTTTTCTGGAAATTCTGAAGTATGGGAGACTGTGTATGTGATTTGAATCAAGTTCAAATCATAGTCTAGCTTTGTCTTGTGACAGGATTTAATGATGGTTATGATTGTGATCTTAGCCTATTGGAATTGGGATTGACCTATGCAATTGAGTATGCTCGTCCTAGCGTGTATTGAGTGAATCATATACATGATTCTTACATATGGCAGATTGTTTGGTTTAACTGCTCTATCATCCAACTAGATAGATCTTAATTTCAATTCTAGTTGAGAAAGTGAGAAACCACAACGGATTGAACATCAAGGATTGTTACAAGTGGATCCTTGAACCCTTAGTGCTTTCATTAATTGTTTACTTTCGGTTTAGTTCAAAGTTACTATTTACATCAATCTTCTACAAATCTATTTGTTAGCTTTTCAGTAGAACTATTGGAAGTGTTTTGTGGATTCCTACATAAGTCCCTGTGGATCGACCTCGGTCTTATCGAGATTATTACTACATTACAACCCTACACTTTGGGAAGCGAACATAATTCTAGTTCTAGTTTTTAATATGCTTTTCATTAGCTAACCTCTTAACTAGAGCTAAGAGGTGAAGCTTATAGTTTACCTTGATGTTTTAATTTGATTTATTGGTTTCAAGTTGGATTTATTGAAGAACAATGGTTTTTAGAAGTTTGAATAAAGTTCTAAGTAGTTTTTCTTAATCTTATGCTGGCTCATGGATGTTTAGAAGAATTGCTTGAGTTCTTAATTGTTTTGAGTTATTTTAGACCTGTATGCTCTGAGGAATCGTATTTAATACGCTCTAGACCTTTGATCCTAATGGGGGACTTCATACCAAAAGTTCTACTTTTCTGAAATTTCTGCCTATGTGTGGTTGTTTATGCGATTTGAATTGAGCTCAAATCATAATCTAGTTATACTTTGTGGTAGAATTTAATGATGATTATGATTGTGATCTTAACCTATTGGAACTAGGATTGATCTATGCAATTGAGTGTGCTCAAGTCCTAACTTGAATTGAGAAAATCATGTATCACACATATGGCAGAGTGTTGTTTTAACTGCTCTATCATCCAGTTAGATAGGACTTAATTTCGATTCTAGTTGAGAAAGTGAGAAACCACAGCGAATTATGCATCTAAGGAGAGCTATAAGTGGATCCTTAATGCTCTAGTTATCTTTTTATTATTAGATTTTTCTGTTTCATGTTCGAAACTGATTTCATAAACCTCTTAAGATTCTAGTTATTAGGATAGTTCGAATTGTTTACTTCCTTCCCTGTGGATCGACCTCGGTCTTACCGAGATGATTACTACATCGCAACCCTACACTTGGGGAAGCGAACAAAGAGTATGAAGATGAACAATCAAATCAAGCTTACTCTCTATCTTGTGAAGATGTTGAGCCTGAATTTGGGGGCATTGAATTAATCCCTTCTAATGAGGAGGATGGAGCTATCCAAGTCCCACCTTCTTCAGATATAATGAATAAACTTTTAGAGGAGATCAATTTCGATGATCCCAATGTCGTCATCAATTGTGGTAAGTCCACAATCTCTTTTGGATGCTTTGAACTTAATGATGAAGAAATTTCAATGACGGTTGATGAACCCAAGGAATCCATTAAATCTGAAAGCGATAGTGGGGTTACTTACAATGAGGGTTCAGTGGATGCTTATGAACTTATGGTTTCTTTTTCCTAAAGACATAATAATTATGAGTCTTTAGAGGATATGCATGTCGAGGTTGATACTTTTGAGTCACTCCACCAACTTGATATGCTTAATTTTAATGTGGAGAATGAGACTCCCATGAGTGAAAATTCAGATTCTTTAAACGAATGCTTAGCTCACTTTGAAAATTCAAACGAGCCCATTATTCAAGAGATTGTTAAAGCCTTGCATACTTCCGACTTGATGCCTCATACTAGTAATGGAAAACCTAGTTTGGAAGAATTCCACTCCATGGAGGGCAAGTCCCTCACCATCAAAACTGAATTTTTGCACTCACTCAAGCAAGATCATGATCCTTCACCCAACTATCTCAATTTCTTAGAGGAAAGCTTGGCCCACTCCGATGATCTTGATGATGAGATGATTAAGGAGTTAGATATTTTATTAGAAACGGTATCGGTGCCTGAAGAACACCATTTCATTGATTTACACTCTTTACCATTGTTTGTGGAAGCACCGTATAATTCATAAATTATGGAGGAGATAATTTTAACTGAAGAGTACACGATGAATGTCTCTCCACCATCATGGGTTCTTCAGCCCATTGAAAATTCTGACTGGGAGGACCCATTTTTAATCAATCACAACCTAGTATAGAATTTGAGGAGATATCTTTTTGCTGCTCTTATCTCCTCCTATCATGCATGTGGTGCACATAAATATTGGACTTTAATAAAGAAAAGCACCCATATTTATTGTCGAGCAGGACTTTGGATGGTCTTCATGAAAAACTTATTGAAATTCATGAAGATCCTGCTCAAATTTGATCATGTAGTCGATCGGACTAATCAAAGGTAGGTAAGTAAGTTAGGATTTATTTTTCTGCAATTAGGATTGAATAAGTCTCATCAAGACAATGGAAGATGCTAGAATTGATCAACTTGCTACCTCAGTTACTCTTGTTCTCACTCTCCTTTATTTTATTTCATTGCTCACATGTCTTACTTACTGCATATCTTTTTACATTGAGGACAATGTAAGATTTGGTTGGGGATGAGATTCCTACATGAATCGAGTGTTTTGTAACATTTCGAGTATTATATATAGAAAATTTTCAATTTTTCTAAAATTCAAAACTCTTTTAGAAAACTTTATTTCTATGCATTCGGGATGATACAAGTATAAGAAAAGGAGATATGAATTGAGTGATGTTGCAAGTTTTGAACTACCTTTAATATAATGGTTTTATATGTGAATTTCCCTATTTATATGATTGATAGAAAATTTGAACACTTTTACACCTAGTTCACATTACACGATTCTCATGGTTTGAAAGGATTATGTAGATTTGTGGATTGGCTACTCTTAGATTTAAGGTGTTGAGGAACCAAGCGAGGGTACTTTGTCCATCCTTGTCCATGGAAAAATAATGAAAGATATGGATTTTTAAAAATCCGATCTGATGTGTATGAAAAAGAAAGAAGGAAAGAAAATATAGGTATGATAGAGAATATGGTGGAAAATTTCGAAAAGGGCTACCTATTACTAACCGGGGGATGGTCTACCCGTAACCAAAGCCGAAAATGGGACAGTGTGTGAAAGTCGTTGGAAGGACAGTAAGACAAATTCCTATCATAGGCTTATTGTTGATTTGTACACTTTTAGATCCGTAGTTTAGTTGATCTATGAAGAAGATAATCCAGAAAACTCATGAGATGAACATTCACTATGTACACTAGGTTGAATTTGTTCAAGTTCTTCTATTTATCAATCAATCAGTAGGAATTTTATTTTCACACTTATTATGTTTTGAGAGTTTAAAGTTTCAGCTTCTATCACCCAATTTCTCTAATTTTTGCACTTGTATGTCTTGGAATGTATAAAAGCATAGGTTCTGAAGGAAAGTTTGGTTTTGGAGATCTGAACTTGTTTCACGCATGTTTTGCTCGGGACTAGCAAAATGCTGGTTGGGGGGTGTGTTGAGCCATAAATATTACATATTCTAACCCCTTTTTTATCATCACATTATGCATGGTTTTCATATTTAAAGACTAATCTAATACATGTTTTTGTGATTGTAGGAATGAGAGGGAGACTTCACCAATTCATGGTTAAAAGAGTCATTTTATATGCATTGAAGATCAATAAAAAAAGTACCAAAAGGTGGAGGAAAGAAGAAGAAAGAAAGAGAAGAGAAAAAGAAGAAAATATGGAAAAATATCTCTAAGACCTGTCCCAAGACCTGTCCTAAGACCTGTCGTAAACAGGTCTCAGGCAGGTTGCCAGACAGGTCTACACTAGTCCAGAAATATAATTCTTGCTGGACTGTTTTTGTGATTCTTAGACCGGTCGCCAGACAGGTCTAAGGTGTTTCAAAAACTCTGATTTTCAATTTCAAGTTTTTAAATTGTGGAAAGACTCCGTGTTTTCTCGAAGTTTCCAAGTTGATGCAGGATTTCTCTTATAAAATGCTATCTCCACTCCCTTCCTAAGGCATCTAGCTATGTGGGGAGCAAAGAGATCAAGATCTAGGAGGCTTCCTAGCCTCCTACAACTAGTTTTCTTCTTCTTCTAGTTCTAGTTTCTAGTTTTAATGCTTTCTTTTAGCTATCCTCTTAGCTAGAGCTAAGAGGTGAAGTTTGTAGTTTGTTTCAATGCTTTAATTTATTTCTTCAAGTACCCTTTACTTTAATTATGAATTTTTAAGTTCTAATTTGAATAAAGTTTGGAAATTTAGAAGTTTTGTGAGAGTTTGTGTACTCCGGACATGAGTTCCTTGCAATTCTCTGAGATTACCATGATTGGGTTGATTGAATTCGAATTGTAGTAACCCTTGAGCATGCCATCATCTCTTGGCATGGCTGTTACTCCAAAGGCTACAAGTTCAAGTTCTATGTGCTTCATTAGAACTAGAAATCTGATTTCCAGATTTAAGTGGGACTGTTTGTGCTTTAATGTTATATCCTCCAATTAGATGAGAGATAGGACTTTGATTCTAATTGTGTTGTGCTTGGATGAATGGATTGATATTAAACTACTACAAGTGGATCCTTAATGCTCTAGTTCTTCCCAAATTTCAGATTTTTCTATTTTATGTGAAAAACTATTTTCCTAAACTTTTTAAATTCTAGTTATTGAAGTAGTTGGAATTGTTTACTTCTTTCCCTGTGGATCGACCTCAGTCTTATTGAGAATTATTACTACATCGCAACCTTGAACTTGAGGTGAGCAAACAGTGGACCACTTATCCTTAACCCCAAATGAATATGTTGATGGTGTAGCCTAGCTTCCGAATAACTATGGCGCTTTACATGCAGATTTGACACATGTTACGAGTATGTGCTCTTTCCTTGCACTTGATTGATATACAGCTTGTCATGCTAATAAGTATGTGATTCCAGCCATGTGATTAGTGTCACGTTATGGATTAATTCTAGTGGTGTTATTGTGTTGTTAATGCACACTGATGTGGTAGGTGTAAACACTCGCACAGTCCCATGATCAAGAGGGAGAGTGCACACCAGACCACCATTTTACTTAGTTGGCGTCATGATTATTTTTGGCTAGTTGTTGAGCTCTTAATTGTGCATATTCTAACCCCAATTCATCACTCATTATGCCTGGATTTTATGTTTAAAGACTATTCTAATGCATGGTTTTGTGATTGCAGAAATGAGAGAGAGTTCACTCGATCAATAGCTAAAAGAAGCATATTTAGGAACCTTGGATGAAGACCCAAGGTGGGCCAAAGAATCATGAAGAAAGAAGGAAAGAAAAGAAAGAAGGAAAGAATGAAAAGGAGCCCCACAAGGTGGTCCGACCGGTCAAGACCGGTCGGCCAACTTTGCTGCCTTCTACAGAGGTTGCTGGACCAAAACAGCCCTGTCCGACCGGTCAAGACCGGTCGGTCAGCCATGCAATTTCAGATTTCTAGATTTCAGACAGCAGGCTATTCCCGTTTTTGAATTTTCGGAACAAGTTTTTGGCGCTGTTGCCGGGGATTTTAACGATTTTTCACAAAATTTCTGAAAATAGTATTTATTTGAGATTTTTAGGAATAGTACTAACTTAGTTTGTTTTATTTTTTATTTTTTCTCTTTTGCAGGAATTTTAGGAAGTTGAAGAAGAAGTTAAGGATCTTAAGTTCTCAAATTAGGTTTTATCTTTCTAACCTTACTCTTCTTCTCCCCCTATACATTCCCTTCATATTCGTCTCTTGTAGAGTGGGTGGAGACTCCTTTTTGGATCTCTGATAGGTTGGCCCTGTGCCACCTTGATTCCTATTGGTCGGCACTGCCGTCTTGGATCACCTTGTGCTCAGAGATTTCTCTTCTCAACTCTATTTCTCTTTCTTCTTTTTCTGCACTTTTCTTAAAAGATTCAAAGAGTGGGTGGGGAGTTCTCTGAACCCCTATTGACCCGGAGAAATCAGTCTTTATCCTTGCTTCTGGCTCAGCCATTGCAAGACACCTTGTGATTAGGTCTTAGAGAGAAGTAAAGGAAGGAGGAAAGAATTCTTTCGTTTTATTCTTTTAGGATTTGCATGCCACATTGGGCTCGGGATTCTAATAACCGACATATTAGTGAAGGGGGAATAGTAAAAGGAATTGATAGAGAACCACGTGCTAGGAGACATTTAAATTCTCCAATTTTATCTAAAAGTATGGCTGTAAATCAACCCAATCCTTTGGCCAATCAAAATCTGGGCCAAAACTAAACTGAAATGGGAGAGAATGTGGTTGAGAATGTTCCCCGACCAAGAACATTACGTGATTACTTGGAACCAACAAGAGTGAGCACTCCCTCATGCATAGTTTTTCCACAAAATGCAGGGAATGTAGATTTGAAACCGGGAGTAATCCAACTCCTCCCAAGATTCCATGGATTAGACACTGAAAGTGCCTATCAACACCTTAAGGAATTTGATGAGGCGATAGCTACCATGCACTTTGCAAACGTAACTGATGATGTGGTGAGACTTAAATTATTTCCTTTTACCCTTAAAGATAAAGCTAAAGGTTGGCTTCATGCATTAAGGCCATGATCAATTTGGCACATGGACTGAGATGTCTAGGGAGTTCATTAAAAAGTTCTTCCCTACTCACAAAACGAACATGTTGAGGCGCCTTATCATGAACTTTGCCCAAAAGGAAGATGAGACCTTCTTCTAATGTTGGGAGAGGTTTAAGGACTTATTAAATGCATGCCCACATCATGGCTACGAAATTTAGCGGGTTATAAGCTTTTTCTATGAAGGACTCACTTCACCCATGAGTCAATTCGTAGAGATAATGTGTAATGGGGAGTTCATGAATAAGGAAGCCGAGGAAGCATGGGACTATTTGGAGGAATTGGCCGAGAATGCACAGTCTTGGGATACATCTAGACCAACAAATTCCAAGACTAGCCAACAAAAGGAAAAAGGAGGAATTTATATCCTCTTAGAAGAAGATAACATAAGTGCACGTGTGGCTAGCCTCACAAGAAAAGTTAAGGCCATGGAATTAAAAAAAGGGGAGACGATCAACTCAAAAGACGTTGAAACTGTTTGTGGAATTTGTGCTGGAAATCAACAAGCAACACAAGATCGTCCCACAATTTCAGCAGTCCACGATATCTTACAAGAACAATCAAATGCCATAAACAGTTATCAACGGCAATTTAGTGCTCCAAATTCCAACACGTATAATTTTAGTTGGAAGAATCATCCCAACTTCAGTTGGAGGAATGGACCCACTGCGAATGCAAACAATGCTCCTCAAGTTCAACCTTTACTAGGTCCATCTCTAGTCATTACACCAAAAGTTACGCTAGAGGAGATGTTGGGTGCATTCGTATCGGTTCAAGCTGAATATAACAAGACTAATTCTCTGAAAATAGATGGGTACATACAAGAGCAATTGAAATTCAATCAAAATTCAACTCAAGCCATCAATGAATTGAAAACCTCAATGGCTAGGGTTGAATCTCACCTCAGTGTCAGGGAGAAAGGCACACTTCCTACCCAACCTCTTCCTAACCTAAGGACCCAATTTGAGATACAAGACGCAAGCTCATCCTCCCAACATACGGAGCATGCTCAAGCTATCACCACTTTGAGAAGTGGGAAAATAATCGATAAAACTAATCCGGTGAAGGCCTCAAAGCCTAAGGATCCAAAAAATTCCAAAGAGGATGATAGCTCAAACAACACTCCATAAGAGAAAGAACCGAAAAGGCAATACAAACCGGTTGCCCCGTTTCCCAAAAGGTTGATTTCACCCAAACCTTTAGACAAAAACCTGAAAATTTTAGAAGTTTTTAAGCAGGTGAAGATCAACATTCCGTTGTTGGATACCATAAAGTAAATACCATCCTGTGCCAAATTTCTGAAGGAATTGTGTACAGTCAAAAGGAAACACAATGTTCACAACAAAGTACTTTTGATTGAGATTTTGAGTGCTATTATTAAACAAGAGGTGCCCCAAAAATACAAAGATCCGAGTAGCCCAACCATCTCATTGTAGACACCCCACCTTCGGCTACACTGTTGGTAGAGATAGCTGGATGAATGGAGGACCATACCCCTAAATCCCAAGTCCAAACTCAGCCAAACTCACCCTTATAAGCCCCAATCCATAGCCCAGCTCAAGCCTGAACCCAGTCAACCCACCCCTAAGCATCAGCCTGAAAAACCCCCCATAAGAAAAGCCAGTCAAAAAATCCTAAAGAAGTCATACTCACTGAGTCAACCCACTGAGTCAACCCGCTGAGTTAGCCCGTTGAGTCAACCCGCTGAGTCAACCCGTCGAGTCAAAACACCGAGTCAACCCGCCGAGTCAAATCACCGAGTCAACCTGCTGAGTCAACTCACCAAGTCAACCCACCGAGCCAAACAGCAGCCCCTAGAAACGACCGTACCGTGCGCTGGAAATCGAGGAATGACCGTAAGGGCGGCCCACAGCGGGCCGCCCAAAAATATTTACTGGTTCTGCCACTGCCCACTGCTATAAATACCCCCCTCCCCTTCTCATTTCAAGACACAATCCAGCCCAGAGAGAGCCCGTCCATTCCGAGTTTCCTTCTCCACCCTTTAGCCCATTTTTCCACCAAGGAGAGCCCGAGTGAGGAGAGCCTAGCCCTGGTTCAGCCCAGCCTGACCACTAGCCCAAGTCTCCCAAGCCATCCAAGTCTTGATCCAGCCACTCGAAGCCAACCCTTGCGACACCTCCGTCCATCCAGCTACTCTTTTTCCAGCATCATCTCATTTGCATCTAGCATAAGTGCAACATTTACTTTTCTTCCAACCCCCCTGCTTCACTGCAAGCACTTTGATTATTCAAACACACTACATGCATCTCGCATAAAGCACCTGTCAGTTCGAGCGTATGCTCTAGGCTTGCCTGTTAATGGAACCTGCCCATCAGAAACTCTTACTGTTCAGACCTGCATTCATGTATATATCACTACGAGCACTTTGATCATTCAAACACACAACATGTATCATCTCGCATAAAGCACCTGTCAGTTCGAGCGTATGCTCTGGGCTTGCCTGTTAGTGGAACCTGCCCATCAGAAACTCTTACTGTTCAGACCCACATTCATGCATCATGTCATCTATGAGAATGCACGAGGATTAAGACAGACTTTCAAGTATTAGTTCGATTCCGTGAAGTAGAGACCGTACTTCAGTACGGGCATTGTGTGGGGTGCTTAACCTCTTCCCACCCTGTAACCGTGATCCCTTACCTCGAATCTTTGGCCGCAGATCAAAAGGAGTCATTTTAGAGAAAGGAATCTTCGGATCCCCTTCTCTAACGTTTCTACGGGGTCTAGCCGACTGTAGATTCGAAATAACTGGCTAGTGGCGACTCTGGTCTTATATAAACTCATTTAAACACATCCATCTTAAACACGACTACCAAACAAAGCCCTCGAGAACGAGGCAAGCCAGTGGCACAAATGACGATTCGTACTCACGCATCCTCTTCTCCTTCTTTTTCCAAAAGGAAAGGGACGAGAACGTCGTATGAGAGCGCGGAACTGCAAGGGTCCACAGAATGACGACTCTGCTGGGGATGAACTAGTACCACTAGTCGTGATCCAACTTGAAAAACAGAATCATTCCTATACTTGAAAGTCATTAGTCCTCATACAATCTCATCTGCATAACATTCTACCCAAAACCTAAAAAAAAAAAATAGAAAATCCCAAAACCCAAAAAGAGTAGAGTATAGTCATCACCATTGCGCCTCCTCGGGCTCAACGTGTTCGGAGACAACTTCCCTACCGCAGTATAATCCGCACTCGAGATCAACAAGCCATGTCCGACCACGAAGAAGAAACTCACCTCTTCCCTGCTCTTGAAATGACCTCCAGCGCAACCTCCAGCGCAACAGCCGATCGAGAATATGTCAATCATACAAGAATTGGCACAAGGAATGAGAGCAATGCAAGAAATGCTCTTGCAATTCATGCAACCACAAGCCACTGCAGCAGCCAACAATCAGGTTGGCCCAGTTCAGCAATCTCAGCAGCCATGCCGGGTCCCTCCGGCCTCCAGTTCAAATCAAGCACAACCATCGGAGTCTGCTCCAGCCCTTCGCTATGGGCATCCTCCTCAATACCTTCCCGTGACGACAGGGCCATCTCAGAGCACTCCCGTCGCAGGGACTTCCAGTCAGCTTCTAGTCAATCTTTCAAACAACAGTCTCAGTAGATCTCAGCATGTCCCCATCGATGAGACTCCTTTCCTTTCTCAGCATGTCCCCGCCGATGGGACCCCTTTTCAATTTCAGCACATCCCCGCCAATGGGATTTCAATTCAATTTCCAGCAACAAGGACAGCACTGGCGAATGCCTACAATGGGGGTCAGTGTCAAGCCCACATCAATCAGCGGACAGTGGCGAATACCCAACAAGGGGGTCACTTCCTAGCATCTCAGCCTCCTGCAAACAGGAGCACTTTTCAATTCCAGCACATCCTCGCCGATGGGATTCCAGTTAATTTTCAGCAATCTTCAATTCAGCAAACTCCAGTTAATTTCCAGCAATCTTCAATTCAGCAATCTCCAGTTAATTTCCAGCAAGTTCCAGTTCAACCTTCAGTACAATCTCCAGTTCAATTACAGTCCTTTCAAGCACAAGTTCATCAGAATCCAGTACAATCATCAAATCAACTTCAGCAACCCGTGGTTGCTTTTCAGCAAACCCATAGGGTCAAAGACATCGACCATTATGTCGAAGAAGAACGTGCCTTACTCTAAGAGGCACCAGTCGCTCGAACAGATCATTCAGGACTAGACGAGTTGCAGGAGCAGTTCCAGATCTTGCAAAATCAGCTTCAGCGACAACAAGGAATCGATCTACCTTCGACCAAGTTCAGAGACTTGTGTCCTTTCCCAGATGTTCAAGTACCTCAAAACTTTGAGGTACCAAAATTCAAAAGATACGATGGCAGCGGTTGTCCCACAGCACATCTCAAGGCCTTCTGTGGAGATCTGAGTGCAATCTCAGGAAATGAAGGGGCCCTCATTCGTTTATTCCAAAAATCTTTGAAGGACGACGCCCTAGATTGGTACACCTCATTGAACTGTCATCGCATCAGGACTTGAGAACAGCTTTCCCAGGCTTTCGTCGACAGATTCGCATACAATCTCAATATGGCACCAAGAAGAGCTGACCTCGCGGCTCTCAGGCAAAGGAGTGATGAAACACTGTCAGCTTACGTGGGACGTTGGCGAGCTATGGCAACCAGAATGCGGACACCCATCGACGACGAAGAACAAATCTCCATGATTGTTCATTCAACATATCCAGGCATATCTGGATATCTCATCTCGCATCCATATACAAATTTCTCACAGTTGATCTGTGCTGGTGAGCAAGTCGAAGCAGGAATCCGTGCCGGGACAATCTCCCCATGGCCTCATCAAGCCACTCCAGTCAAGAGGAACAGAGTGGAGGGAAGACCCATCGGATATGGGAATGGAAACCGAAGCGGTTCTCCTCCCCGCCCGACAGAGGTAAACAACATCAATACCACCGCTCAGGGAAATCAATATGCTCCTCCACAGGGACATCAACAGCGTCAGCAGAATCAGGTTCAGCACCAACCTCAGAGATATCAACCACGACCGAATCCTCAACCGCAGTTACAACCACCTCGACAACAGCAGCAGTTCAGAGGGAATGGTCAATACTCATACCACAATAGGCAGAATTACAGGGAGCTCAGGAAGTTCACTCCACTCACTCAGCCACTTAGTCAAGTCATGACTATGCTGGTAAAAAAGCAGTTACTCACTCTGATGACACCTAGGCCTCCTCCTCATCCTCTGCCTCCAAACTACCGAGAAAATGAGTACTGTGCCTACCATTAAGGGCGTGGCCACACCACTGATCGATGCTTCACTTTGAAGAATGTCATACAAGATCTGATTGATGACCGCAAGATCATCATCTCGGTCCCTGGGACTCCCTCAGCAGCTTCCACCAACATTCTTCAGAATCCTCTGCCTCAACATCCGACAGATCCCAGTTTATCTCGTGGCCCCACCGTCAACAGCATAGAAGAAGGGAAGCGCCTTGATCGCTTCTTCTCCCCTATCCAGTCCATTCATGCCTACACTTATGGCCGACAAATCCTCCTCCGATCTTGCAAGAGGCAAGTCCCTTTCTTCCTTCAGTCTCCGAGCCAGTAGTACTCGAAGGAACACTTCCATATGATGTGCCAGTTGTGCAAGGGGCATCTTACAGCCCTTCATGTTGGGAGCCAGTCATTCTGGAAGGAGCACAGTCATACATCGAGCCCACATACGAACCTGTCATCTTACAAGGGGCAACTTCAGTTCAAGAACAATCCAATCCGCAATGGAGGGATTATACTCATCAGCAGCAAGAACCCATTGTCTTGGAAGGAGCTCCTCCAGTTGAGCCAGTCATATTGCAAGGGGCAAGTCCCGGAGGCGTGTCAATCACACTACGACAGTTGGGACGAACAGAGAAACCCCTGGCCATATCAAGAGGACCAGTATTCATTCCATGGGAGCCTCCTGCTCCAGGAACGGTGTTGAGCTCATAATTGTGCATATTCTAACCCCAATTCATCACTCATTATGCATGATATACATGTTTAGAGGACCAACTTAATACATGATTTGTGATTATAGGAACAAGATGGAGAGTTCACCATTTGAAGGCTAAATGAGGCTTCTCACAAGTGTTAAAGACCATTAGATGAAGTATGAAGAAGGATCAAAGAAAGACAAGCAAGGAGAGAAGAGAAAAGAATGAAGAAAGAATAGCCAGACCGGTCAGCTGACCGGTCGGCCACTCAACTACCTGCCAAGAGAAAGCTTAGAATGGGTTTCAATGCAAGCCCGACCGGTCAAGACCGGTCGGCCACAACACAGATTGCAATGGACAGCCAGTCCGACCGGTCATGACCGGTCGGCTGTTGCTGCTGGATTGAGAATTCATAGGCCCGACCGGTCATGACCGGTCGGGCATAGCTGCTGGAATGCTTGCAAGGGAGATCCGACCGGTCATGACCGGTCGGTCATGGCTGCTGAACTAAGAGGAATCACCATCCGACCGGTCCAGACCGGTCGGCTGTGCGTAGAAGCTCTTTCTATTATTGGAACTCCGAAATTTCTGCGCAATTGCAAAAGGTTACGCAATTTCTGGATTCTTCTTGCGTAAAGGACTCCTCCAAGCTATAAAAGGACCTCTTTTCTTCATACTAGGGGAGGTTACAATGGGGAGATTGCTGAGGAGAAGGATTCTACTTCAGATCTTTAGTTTTCTTTCTGTTTTTGTAGTTTTTCATGTTTTTAGAGGCTTTTAGTTCAAGGATGTTAGAGATGAACTAAACCCTCTTAGCCCTAGCTAAGAGGGGAAGCCCTTGATTCGTTTTTGATGGATTAATACAACCTAGGTTTCCTTTTATGCTTTAATGAACGAATTTTAGTTCAATTTGAGTTTGATTCAAGTACTATGTTGGCTTTTACTTTGATCTCTTGATGACTCCGGGCTCATGTGATTCTTAGTGAGCTTAGCATAGTATCTTAGCTTTTGTGCATTGTTTATGCTTGTGTAATGCATTGATCTACCATCGACTCCGGGCATGGTAGACGCTTTGATTGCCTTGTATGCAATGGCCTGATCTTCATGTGGGAACTCATGTAACTAAAGTTCTTATCTTTTGTGTATGATCTGGAATTACTGTTTATTGATTGATTTTGATTTAAATAGAGTTCAAATCATGAGTCGTAATCAGGTCTAGTGACAGGACTTGGTGTAGGCTATGGTTATGAATCTATACTAGATTGGAAAGAGGCTTGGCCTATACAATTGAGTGTGCCCAAGACCTGAGCGTAGTTGTGTGAATCAAATCAGTTATTAAGCACTTGTTCCAGATAATTGTGATTGAATTGCTCTATATTCCAATCGGATAGAGAAGGAATTCGGTTCCGATTGAGTTATGAGAAACCTAGTTGTGTTAATGCATTGAAACGTATTTTTTCCAAGGGTGGATCCTTGGCGCTCTAGTGACTTTTTAGATTAAATTTACCTTACTCATTCACTGTTTAAACCTAATTTCCTATTTTTCAGCTTTAGTTCTTAATATAGTCTTAATTACTAGTTGTTTTAGTTAAAATCTGAGAATACCCATACATAAATCTCTGTGGGAACGATACTCGGTCTTTCCGAATTATTACTACTTCGCAACCCTACACTTGGGGAGTGAACAAACGGTCAAGCCAGGACCACGACCTTATGTGATCTATGAAGACAAGCCTCGATATTACCCCTTCAGCACAGGCAACAATGTAGTTCTCAAGGCAAAAGCTCCGTACGAGGAAGATCTGGTACCCACACCAGCACCATTACAAGAACCGGTGGTCCTAGAAGGCAAAGGTGAAGAAAATTATAAAGAGGTCCCTGTTGAACCTCCAATTTATACATTGCATTGCCCATTACATGACATGGTTTGCATGATTTTCATGATTTAAAGGCCCATCTAACACATGTTTTGTGATTATAGGAATGAGAGCGGACTTTACTCAATTAGAGACCAAAAAGGGGCCATTTGGAGCCTTTGATGAAGGCCCAAGGTGGACCAAAGAAAGAAGGAAGCAAAGAAAGAAGAAAATAGAAGAAAGAATGGAAGAAAATAAGAAGAAAAAGAGACCGACCGGTCTTGACCGGTCGGCCAAGGAAGCCCGACCGGTCTTGACCGGTCGGCCATGCTTGCTGGAGTAATGCCAAAGAGGGCCTGACCGGTCATGACCGGTCGGCCAGCCCTGTTCGACCGGTCGTGACCGGTCGGCCATGCAAGTTTCAGATTCCAGATTCTAAAACAGCAATGTACTCCCGCACCTGATTTTTCGGACCAGTTTTCTGAAGCCATCTTGATGATATTTGGAAATCCAACAGATCCATGTCGAAGAGGAGCTCGACGCCGAACTAACCCAAGTAGTTTCGTGTCGATCGGAGCTACGGATTGACCGTGGTGGCCAAAACAATACGAACTGTCCAGAAAGTTCCAGATTTCGCTGTTCAACTCTGGGCCGGTCCAGAGGACTCATCATTGATGATATGAAGAATCTACTTTGACCATGTTTTAGAACACATCCATATATGAATAACCACAAAAGTTTCAGATCAAAAGGATGTGTGGTTTGATCGTACCGGTTGAAGAAAGATGGACCATCCAGAAAGATCCAACTGCGCAGAGTTTATAAAAGCCCTAAGTGTTCTAATTTTCGGACTACATTTTGGGATTGTTTTGGACAATCTAATCCGTCTATCATGTAGAGGATGAAGTTTTCTACTAATGTTTAAAATTTGAGATCAATCCGACCTCTGTACACTCCGGAGCATTGAAAGCAAGATGACTGGTTCTGAAGGTACCCAAAGTGCGCGATTTTGAGAGGCGGTCGGTGATGTGATTGGTGGGCCCATTCAGAGGATAATATTGGAAATCTAAATCATCTATGAGGAAGATCACATTACAATGAAGCTACAAACCAAATTTGAAGGCAATCCGACCATTGGTTAAGCCGTACCAGGCGAAACAAATTCTGCTATGTTGCTGTACTATTGCTGCACTATAAAAGGAGGTGCTCTCTTCTATTCCAAATCAACCAAGGACGTGGGAAGCAAGGAGTTCAAGTCCCAGGAGGCTACCTAGCCTCCTCCAGCTAGTTTTTCTTCCTTTTCTTAGTTCTAGTTCTAGTTTTAATATGTTTTTCCTTAGCTAACCTCTTACCTAGAGCTAGAGGTGAAATTTGTAGTTGGTTCCAATGCTTTAATTCTTTTATTTCAAGTACCCTTTTCTTAATTTTGGATTTTGAAGTTCTAGTTTGAATACAGTTTGGTTTTTTAGAAGTTTTGTGAGAGTTTGTGTGCTCCGGACATGAGTTCCTTGCAATTCTCTAAGATTACCATGATTGGGTTGTTTGAATTAGAATTGTAGTAACCCTTGAGCATGCCATAGTCCATAGGCATGGCTGTTACTCCGAAGGCTACAAGTTCAAGTTCTATGTGCTTCATTAGGACTAGAAATCTAATTTCCAGATTTAAGTGGGATTATTTGTGCTTGAATGTTATATCTTCCAATTAGATGAGAGATAGGACTTTGATTCTAATTGTGTTGTACTTGGATGAATGGATTGGCATTGGACTACTACAAGTGGATCCTTGATGCTCTAGTTCTTCTTATTTTCAGATTTTCCTATTTCATGTGAAAAACTACTCTCTTAAACTTCTTAGATTCTAGTTATTAGAATACTTGGAATTGTTTACCTCTTTCCCTGTGGATCGACCTCGGTCTTACCGAGATTTATTACTACATCGCAGCCTTACACTTGAGGCGAGCGAACAAGTTTTTGGCGCCGTTGCCGGGGAAAAGGTTAAACGGTTCTAATTGTTCTAGTAGCTATAGAGTAGTTATAGTTAGGTAGGATTTTCAGTTTTTATAGAAGTAGATTTTCTGATTTTTTTTACTAACAATTTTTTTTGTTTGATTTTGTAGGACATTGTTGATGACATAGATCTCACTCTATTGGGTAACATCTCCCCATCTCCCTTCTTTTTGTTCTTTTTTCTAGATTAGGGTAGTTCCCAATTCTTTAAAATTTCATCATGTATGATTGGACGAATGGTGCGTACAAGTACCTTTTGGAGGATGAGACGTCGGATTTTGAGACCAAAAATCATTATGATTGGAACCATTATAAGCATAAGTATTTTTCTGAGATTCAATCAACCTCCATTACCTCCCCACGTAAGACGATGCGTGATTACATTAATGAAAACAATACACATATTGAGGCACAACGTAAGATAATGGAAGAGTATCGGAAAGAGATGAATAATGTTCCACCGGTTAGGACAATGTATGATCACTTGTATGGCTACACATGTCAACAACCATCTAAAAGCCCAACATATGACATGCATAATCCAAATTGGTGGGAGCATCAAAATTTCAACTTGGAAGATGAGCCAACCATGGATGCCAACAACTATCCTCAAGAGTTTCTTTCTCATGAGCCGCAACCGACACAAACTCTTGAGGATGTGCTGCGAGAGTTTATGAAAACAACTGAGCAATACATACAAAACCTCTCGCCATCTCAAAATATTAAACCCAACATTGGGAACATCGAATCAATCCCCAACAATGAGGAGGATGAGGCTATCCAAGTCCCACCTTCTTCGGATTTAATGGATAGACTTTTAAAGGAGATTGATTTCGATGATCCCAATGTCATCATCAATTATGGTGAGTCCACTATCTCTTTTGGATGCTTTGAACTTAATGATGAAGAGATTTCAATGTCGGTTGACGAACCCGAGGAATCCATAAAATTTGAAAGTGGTAGTGGGGTTGCCTACAATGAGGGTTTGGTGAATGGTTATGAACCTATGGTTTCTTTTTCCCAAGGGCATAATGATTATGAGTCTCTAGAGGATATGCATGCTAGAGAGATGGCCGAAGTCGATCTTTTTGAGTCCTTCCACCAACAACACATGCCAAATTCTAGTGTGGTGGACCTCCCTTTGATTGAAAATTCTATTCCTTTGGATGATGAGGTGGCACAATCTGAAATTTTCAAAGATCAACCAATGTTAGATGATGTGCTTACCATTGAATCTGAAGAATTCTCTTTGGAAGACCTCCTCTCTATAAAGGAGGAATTCCTTACCATTGAAATAGAATTTCTTCAATCATTAAGGGAGGATGAGGACCCTTCATCCGACTATCTCGATTTTCTAGAGGAATGCTTGGCCCAATCTTATGATCTTGATGATGAGATGATTAAGGAGTTGGACATTTTGTTAGACACGGTGCCGGTGCCTGAAGAACACCTTTCCACTGATTTACACTCTTTACCATTGTTTGTGGAAGCACCGTACAATTATGAAATTGTGGAGGAGACAACTTTAACCAATGAAAACTTGATGAGTGTCTCTCCACCATCATGGGTCCTTCAGCCCATTGAAAATTCTGATTGGGAGGACCCATTTTTAATCAATCATAACCCAAATCAGAATTTGAGGAGATATCTTTTTGCTGCTCTTATCTCCTCCTTTTATGCATATGGTACACAATACGATTGGACTTCAATGATAAGAAGCACCCATGTCTACTGTCAAGCAGGACTTTGGATGGTCCTCATGAGAAATTTATTGAAATTCATGAAGATCCTGCTCAACTTTGATCATGTAGTTGATCGGACTAATCAAAGGTAGGTAGGTAGGTTAGGATTTATTTTTCTGCAATTAGGATTGAATAAGTCTCATCGAGACAATGGAAGATGATAGAATTGATCAACTTGCTATCTCAGGTACTATTGTTCTCACTCTCTCATATTTTACCATTGCTCTCATGTTCATGCTAATTGCATATCTTTTTACATTGAGGACAATGCAAGATTTGGTTGGGGGTGAGATGAGATTCCTCATCTAGCATGTTGCAACATTTCGAGCCTCACATGTGCAAATTTTTTTCGAATTTTCTAAAATTTCAAAACTCTTTTAGAAAACCTTATTTCCATGCATTCGAGATGATATGAGTATAAGAAGAGGAGATACGAAGTGTGTGATGTTGTAAGTCTTGAATTCTCCCAACATAATGGTTTTATATGTTAGTTCCCCTATTGTTGTGATTGATAGAAAATTTGAACACCTTCACACCAAGTTCACATTACACGATTTTCATGAGTGACAGGTTTATGTGATTTGTGGATTAGCTAGACTTTGGTTTAGAGGTGTTGAGCAGCCAAGCCGGGGTATTTTGTCCATCCTTGTCCATGGGAAAATAATGAAAGATATGGATTTCTAAAAATCCTATCTAAGTTAAAAGAAAAAGGAAAGAAAGGATGAAATTGGGAAGGAAAGAAAAATGGTGGAAAATTTCGAAAAGGGCTACCTATTACCAACCGGGGGATGGTCGAACCGTAACCAAAGCCGGAAATGGGACGTAGTGTGAAAGCCGTCGGAAGGACGGTAAGGCAAATTCCTGTCATAGGCTTGTTGTTGCTCTGTGCACCTTAAAATCCTTGGTTTACTTAATCTATGAAGAAGATGATCCCAGAAACTCATGAGATGAACTTTCACTATGCACACTAGGTTGAATTTGTTCGAGTTCTTCTATTTATCAATCAATCAGTGGGAATTTCATGTAGACACTTATTATGTTTTGAGAGTCCAAGATTTCAGCTTCTATCACCTAATTTTTCCAAATTTTATACTTATACACCTTGGAATGGATAGAATCATGGGTTCTGAGGGAGAGTTGGGTTTGGAGGTTTGAAATTGTTTCACGCATGTTTTGCTCGCGACTAGCAAAAAGCTAGTTGGGGGGTGTGTTGAACCTCCAATTTATACATTGCATGGCCCATTACATGACATGGTTTGCATGATTTTCATGATTTAAAGGCCCATCTAACACATGTTTTGTGATTATAGGAATGAGAGCGGACTTTACTCAATTAGAGACCAAAAAGGGGCCATTTGGAGCCTTTGATGAAGGCCCAAGGTGGACCAAAGAAAGAAGGAAGCAAAGAAAGAAGAAAATAGAAGAAAGAATGGAAGAAAATAAGAAGAAAAAGAGACCGACCGGTCTTGACCGGTCGGCCAAGGAAGCCCGACCGGTCTTGACCGGTCGGCCATGCTTGCTGGAGTAATGCCAAAGAGGGCCTGACTGGTCATGACCGGTCGGCCAGCCCTGTTCGACCGGTCGTGACCGGTCGGCCATGCAAGTTTCAGATTCCAGATTCTAAAACAGCAATGTACTCCCGCACCTGATTTTTCGGACCAGTTTTCTGAAGCCATCTTGATGATATTTGGAAATCCAACAGATCCATGTCGAAGAGGAGCTCGACGCCGAACTAACCCAAGTGGTTTCGTGTCGATCGGAGCTACGGATTGACCGTGGTGGCCAAAACAATACGAACTGTCCAGAAAGTTCCAGATTTCGCTGTTCAACTCTGGGCCGGTCCAGAGGACTCATCATTGATGATATGAAGAATCTACTTTGACCATCTTTTAGAACACATCCATATATGAATAACCACAAAAGTTTCAGATCAAAAGGATGTGTGGTTTGATCGTACCGGTTGAAGAAAGATGGACCATCCAGAAAGATCCAACTGCGCAGAGTTTATAAAAGCCCTAAGTGTTCTAATTTTCGGACTACATTTTGGGATTGTTTTGGACAATCTAATCCATCTATCATGTAGAGGATGAAGTTTTCTACTAATGTTTAAAATTTGAGATCAATCCGACCTCTGTACACTCCGGAGCATTGAAAGCAAGATGACTGGTTCTGAAGGTACCCAAAGTGCGCGATTTTGAGAGGCGGTCGGTGATGTGATTGGTGGGCCCATTCAGAGGATAATATTGGAAATCTAAATCATCTATGAGGAAGATCACATTACAATGAAGCTACAAACCAAATTTGAAGGCAATCCGACCATTGGTTAAGCCGTACCAGGCGAAACAAATTCTGCTATGTTGCTGTACTATTGCTGCACTATAAAAGGAGGTGCTCTCTTCTATTCCAAATCAACCAAGGACGTGGGAAGCAAGGAGTTCAAGTCCCAGGAGGCTACCTAGCCTCCTCCAGCTAGTTTTTCTTCCTTTTCTTAGTTCTAGTTCTAGTTTTAATATGTTTTTCCTTAGCTAACCTCTTACCTAGAGCTAGAGGTGAAATTTGTAGTTGGTTCCAATGCTTTAATTCTTTTATTTCAAGTACCCTTTTCTTAATTTTGGATTTTGAAGTTCTAGTTTGAATACAGTTTGGTTTTTTAGAAGTTTTGTGAGAGTTTGTGTGCTCCGGACATGAGTTCCTTGCAATTCTCTAAGATTACCATGATTGGGTTGTTTGAATTAGAATTGTAGTAACCCTTGAGCATGCCATAGTCCATAGGCATGGCTGTTACTCCGAAGGCTACAAGTTCAAGTTCTATGTGCTTCATTAGGACTAGAAATCTAATTTCCAGATTTAAGTGGGATTATTTGTGCTTGAATGTTATATCTTCCAATTAGATGAGAGATAGGACTTTGATTCTAATTGTGTTGTACTTGGATGAATGGATTGGCATTGGACTACTACAAGTGGATCCTTGATGCTCTAGTTCTTCTTATTTTCAGATTTTCCTATTTCATGTGAAAAACTACTCTCTTAAACTTCTTAGATTCTAGTTATTAGAATACTTGGAATTGTTTACCTCTTTCCCTGTGGATCGACCTCGGTCTTACCGAGATTTATTACTACATCGCAGCCTTACACTTGAGGCGAGCGAACAGTCCCATGGCACTATCTAGAATGTGCGGAAGTGGGAAACATGAATCCCAATGGGCGTTGCATCCGAAGAGATAATCAAAACAGAGGAGATCCCAAAGGCGCTCTCTCAGGCCTCGACAACAAAAATGAAGCCGCATATGATGTGGCGACTCAGCTCAAGTCAATCCCTGCTCAAATCTCAGTATGGGAGCTACTCTGCACATCTTGCATACACCGAGAAATGTTTGCCAAAACCTTGAGCGATGCTCACGTCTCCTCCGATACGGCACCAGAGATGATAGCATTGATGATTGTACAGCTCTTGGCTCTGCGTGCCATCACCTTCACTAATAATGAGTTGCCACCAGAAGGACGCGATCATAGGCGATCCCTCAACATAGCCTTACGATACAAAGACCTTTGTGTCCCGCTAGTCCTTATCGATAATGGCTCAAGCTTAAACGTCTGCCCACTTAAGACTGCAGAACGTCTGGGAATCAGTCCTTCTTCATTCCGACCCAGCACCATATGTGTCAGAGCATTTGACAACACCCGCCGATCAGTGGAAGGGGAGGTCGACATAGAGGTACAGATAGGTCCGGAAGTCTCCACCATTACATTTCAAATTCTGGATATATCAGTTTCTTTCAACCTGTTGCTTGAACGACCTTGGCTGCACAAGGTTGGAGCTGTGCCATCAACCCTGCATCAACGAGTGAAATACATCTGTGGAAATCAAGTAATCTCTGTCCACGCAGAGAAGGAACTTATCATTCCTTCCAATGCTGCTGCCACTGAACCAGACATCCCGGTCATCGATATCCAGCACTCTGAAGAAGACATCCAGTTTCATAGTTTTGAATTCGAAACTGTGAACTCTATCGCCAATCCAGAACCAATAAGGGTGGACTGTGTCTTTTCACTAGCAGAACGTCTGAGTCTCAAATACCGAATGAAGAATCATTTCAAGTCTAGAAAGATACCGCTGATATATAACCAATGCAAATGGGGACTCGGATACAGGGCAATCTTCATGGACAAAAGAAGGAAGAAATTTCGGTGCTCACCCATCCAATTCGTCAAGCTAGGAGAACCTTGCAAAGACCCAGGAGGGAATCAACCGACTGCACTACACAAAGGCCTCCCGATGAGCCTAGTTTGGGCCACGTGGCCCCCCATTCGATGGGATCAGATTCTCGAACCGTCTAAGCCTCCAGAAGAAGAAGGAAATGATGAAGATGAAGAAGGAAGTCAAATACAGCAGCTTCAGGACCAGGTTACGCTGATACCTGCTCCCAACCAGGGGCACAACCTGCCCGCTTCAATTCCAACTAGCCAGGGGCACAACTTGCCCATTTTAGCATCAATCAGCAAGGGAGACGACTCACCCATATCAACATCAACAATCATCAGCCAGGGGCAGATGCCGCCCATCCATTGGACCAAGAAAGGGAAATGGCCAGCCCTGGATTGGTCCGATGTCCAGATCCCAAACATGTGTCTCACTGTGGAACCAGGCGAATTGCAATGCGAGGTAAGTGATCCAGGAGGGACTAAGTACGACTCAGATCTCGAACCCGACCAGCAAGAAATCATGGTCATTGGGCCAGACCGTGGTTCTTCGCCCGAACCATCAACCCCCACCTCTTCAGGGGAGGAAGTGTGGGGTCCTGAATGGTCATCCATTCCCCTAACTTTTGAATCAGCCAAAGAGCCATCTGAGGGCTCTGGCTTCCAAAATAAACGCCTGTTTAAGCAGCAATCGGAACTTTGGAACAAGCTGGGATCAGTCATGGTCTGCAATGCCCGATTGTTCAAGGTCCCATGAATTTCAAAAACCCAAAAAAATAAAAAACTTTCAAAAACCAAAAACATCTAGCATTTCCATTTCAGAAAAATCTCAAAAACCAAAAAACATTTCTTTTCTGCATTCAATAGTGTGCCAAATCCGTCTAAAGAGTTGCATGAGTTTGAAGTCGAATCATATGATTTTGACATCGAATTAGACTTTGAGTTCATGGGTCTGGACGAAGCGCGGGATGAGGAAGATGATGATCCGGCTCCCGAACTAGAGGATCTCCTCAAAAGTTCGAATCTAAAGCCAATGTTGCAGCCGATGATTTCGAGATAGTAAACTTGGGGACACCTGAGATCCCTAGGGAAGTACGCATTGGAAAATCGTTGCTACCTTAGATGAAACAGAAAATGATAGAGTTCCTAGCTCCAAGATTGTCCAACTTTGCGTTCTCATATGAAGACATGCCGGGGCTCGATGTAGAGCTCGTTGTACACCATCTGCCAACCAAGGCGGATATGAAGCCAGTGAAACAGAAACTTCAAAGAATGAAGCCAGAATGGGCTCTGAAAGTCCGAGATGAGGTCATCAAACAGTACAATGCGGGATTCTTGGTAGTCTCCAACTACCCTGAATGGCTCGCCAACATCGTACCAGTACCAAAGAAGGATGGCAAGGTTCGAATATGCATCGACTTCCGAGATCTCAACAAGGCCAGTCCTAAAGACGACTTCCCTTTGCCACATATCGACACTCTGGTCAACAACACTGCTAGATACAAGATCTTCTCATTTATGGACGGGTTCTCAGGTTACAATCAGATCAAGATGGCCGTCGAAGATCACGAGAAGACATCATTTATCACCCCCTGGGGAACTTTCTGTTACAGGGTAATGTCGTTCGGTCTGAAGAACGCAGGAGCAACATATCAGCGAGCAATGACAGCACTATTCCATGACATGATGAACCAAGAGCTGGAAGTATATGTGGACGATATGATCGTCAAATCTCACACAATTGAAGGACACTTTGAAGATCTGAAGAAGTTATTCAACAGATTAGAAAAATACAAGCTCCGCCTCAACCCTCAGAAATGTGTCTTCGGTGCAATGGGAGGTAAGCTCCTCGGCTTTATGGTAAGCGAGGATGGCATCAGGGTCGACGAGACCAAAGCCAGAGCAATCATTGAGATGCCCCCTCCTAGAACAGAGAAAGAAATTCGTGGCTTCCTCGACAGAATTCAATACATCAGTCGCTTCATCGCACAGCTCACACCTATTTGTGAGCCCATTTTCAAGCTCCTTCGGAAGAATGTTCCAAAAAAATGGAATGATGATTGCCAAGTCGCCTTCGACCGCATCAAGAGATATCTCATGAATCCTCCAGTCCTAGTGCCGCCCACTCCTGGACGTCCATTGTTGTTATACATCTCAGTAGCAGCAGAAGCCATTGGCAGTGTCCTCGGCCAGCACGACGAGATCGGGAAGAAGGAACAAGCAATATACTATTTGAGCCGAAAGTTCACCGACTACGAGACCGGGTATTCCCCGATCAAGAAGACTTGCCTCGCCCTAATCTGGGCAACTCAGCGACTCCGTCAATGCATGATTGCATTCCCTATTCTCCTCCTCGCTCACATGGATCCGCTCAAGTACCACTACAAAAAATTCCATTTTTACCGACGAATGATTTCGTCGGTAATCAGTAAAATTTCGTCGGGAAATGTTTTTCCCGACGAAATTTTTCGCGGCTAACATCGTCGCAGAAAGGCCGTCGGTAAAGGTTTTTACCGACGAAATAATTTTTCGTAGGTAATAATTGCACCATTACCGACGAAATTATTCGTCGGCCAAACATATGAATTTTGTCGGGATTGAAAATGATACGTCGGTGAAAAAACTTTTACCGATGAAATAATGCGTAGGTAAAAGCATGTTAAAACTTTTACCGACGAAATATTTCGTCGGTAAAAGCAAGGAAAAACTTTTTACCGACGAAATATTTCGTCGGTAAAAAGTTCTTACATGCTTTTACCGACGAATTATTCCGTCGGTAAAAGTTTTATCATGTTTTTACCTACGCATTATTTCGTAGGTAAAAAGTTTTTCCTTGCTTTTACCGACGAAATATTTCGTCGGTAAAAGTTTTTCCTGTCTCGGTTCTATTTGTTTTCAAAATTCAGGAAAATTCCTGATATACACCTGTAAAAAAACCTATACATTTTGAATCCTATTCACATCCACAAACATACAAATAAACAAAAACTACATCATCCATACACAAATAATCCATTCCACATCCACAAACAAACAATATTCATCCACACACAAATACATACAAGTTAAAAGTCGTATATTAAAAAAAATAATCAGGAAGATGAAGGCGGAGGTGGCGGAGGTGGCGGGGCATCGGCGCCAAGGCGTGCAGCGAGAGCCTGAAACATCTCCTGCATCCGTCGCTCATGCTCCTGCCGCAACTCCTCGATCCTCCTCTCCTGCTCCTCCCGTCGCCTCTCCTCCTCTCCAGCTGCTCCCGAATCCCATCGACGACGACCCGTAGCTGCTGAACCTCTCTCTCTGCGATGTCAGCTCGACGTTGAGCGCTCTCACCAGCTACGGATCGGCTGGAGCCAGCTCTAGTTTGTGCCATGAGCTTAGCACCATGGCCAAGCCCACGCACATATCCAGAACGGGTGCCAAGCACCTCGCTCAGGATTTCTGGCTCACTCCGCTGACTACCATCGGGAGTGGGCTGACTGCGTATGGTGTCCATCACCGCCTGTAATGAAAAGATATGAAATTTCATAAAAAATGACATGAATGACATTATTATCAATCAATGCGCAATTAAATTTAACAAAGTAAAGATTTTTACCCAATGCTCACTGGCTCTAGGATGAACCCAAGATCCCGTCGCCTGCCGACAGTGAGTCCCTCTGTAGAGGTCTACTGGTCCAGGCTCCTGGCAGGTGACGGAATCCCGCTGCGCAATGGAAAGGAAAAAAGACTTATAATAAATGCCAATCAAAATAATATATTAACTTAATAATCATCAATAATTTCTTACCATGTCGTAACGATGTCGTACAAATGACTTTGAACCAGCTACGTGGTTCACTTGTAACTTTTTCCTGTTCGCAGAATTTATTCTGCTCCTCTTCTGAACACATTATACAAAATACATTTCTATTAATTGCGAAATTAATTGCGAATTTAATTGTTACCGTAAGATATCGTACATGTAAATATTACCTGAAAAGCCTCCGACGAAAATCTCTCGCAGAGTATCCGCCAGTCGTCTGTACTAACGTGTGGCGGTGCGGACAGTACGGCCTCATCGTGTGTCCTGCACCGCTTGTACCGCTGGTGCAACTCTCCGCGGTACTCCTTGAACCGCTCCCTAATCATGTCGTCGACGGCATGAGAAATGTAGGGAACATTCAAATCGAATTCAAATTTATCCTGCAGTTTCGTAAATAATAAATTAAGGGAATAAACTTATTAACAATAGGACTTAACCGTAAATGAACTTTCACAAAAGAAAATTTCAATTTACTAAACTTTACCTGAAGGCGCTGACGGATGAGCTGTCGCACATCATCTGTCACGTCAGTCCAATGGGGGGTGGTGGCGGGGATCAGAGATCGGCATAGGACACCGACCTCAGACGTAAACAATCTAGCACTGTCCCCAACAGGTCTAAGGCAGTCATGTGGGAACTCTACTGCCACCCTACCCTCACGCGTAAGTCGCTCTAAAACTAACCCACGCGTGGGTCCACGTCCTCGTCGGCTGGTAGAAGATGCTGCTGCGAAAAGATATATGTAAGTAACAATATAAACAGAAATCACTAAATAAATGTCTAGACTTACATGCAGTGCCCGGTGTATGCTGAACCGAAGGATCAGATGACTGTGATGCACCGTGCGACGTCGATGCTGTCTGCGTCGCATCACGGGTGGAAGGGGTAGATCCAGTGCGCGAACGACCTGATCTCCCACCTGGTGCCATGACTGAATATATTTGAAATACAAACTTATAAATTTAAACAATGCCAATGCAAGTTTATGAACATCATTGTAGAGTGAATTTGTGCTTATGCTTAGAGAAATGATAAAAATATGATTAGACCATTACACTATAATGCAAGCAGAATATAATAAAACCGTAAACAGAATATAATAAAACCGTAAACAGAATATAAAAGTTGAAAAATCCATTACACATTGTCATTCTATATTAAATACATATATCTCATTGTAATACAAATCAACTTCGGATCAACTATCCGAAATACTCCCTGCGTAAGTTATCGTACGCTGCAGATGTATATTCGATGCTGTATGAAGCACTCGACATTGTTACAGCCAACATGCCAGTCACAATAGGAGAAATCTGATATCTCGGGACTCCATTCAGATGTGCAAGTGATAATGTCGCATCTTCCATACGAAGTTTTCCGCGATTATATTCCTCAATCAGGTCCGAAATTTCTTTGAGATTGTATAATCTTTCATCTGAGTCATCGTCTTCCTCCCTACATTTCTCGACCAGACCGGGTATCTCTCTGGCCCTACCAGAAGAATATAGGGCCGGAAAGTCCATCCGCAACAGCTGATGAAGTATGCTGTGTGCTTCCGCTATGCTCCAGTTTGTGGAGGACATGATCAGAAAGTGACTTAATTGTAAATGTAGATTATCAACAAGTCAATTCAGGAAAAAAATCATGACTTGTAAAACATATATACATATAATAATCAAATTGAAAAATTACATGTAAATCTTGTATACATTTAATAATCGTCGTCTGAATCATTATCGCTTAGGACTCTTTCTTCTTCACCATCACTATCGCTGATCAGAATTTCCTCTTCATCGCCTGCAACATTGTCATCGATGAAAGCGCTATCATCTCTAACAATGTCATTTATGATTGAGGCATCAACATGATCAGGTGGCACATCATCTTTATTCAATTGCACCACATCAATATCAACATTTGGATCATTCCCTCTATCCCAAGATGGCATGTCTTCTTAGTATGCTTGTTCAACTGACGACGTTCTATTACTCCCTTCATCGTTATCTTCAACGTCTACTTCGGGAATGTCAAATATGTTCCTGGGCTTTATTTTCTGCACCACGTGCCAAGAGCCGCCTAACTTGGTGTCAGCGAGGTAGAATACTTGTTCGGCTTGGCCGGCTATGATAAATGGGTCATCTTTAAACCACTTCTGAGATAAATTTATGCTTGTGAAGTAATTATCAGTCTGTATTCCCAACTTTTTATTTCCAATGTCCCACCAATCGCATTTAAATAAGTACACCCGCTTTCTCATACAATAACTCAGCTCAATAATATCCGTCAAAACGCCATAAAAATCAATTTCGACCTCCTCATGTGTTCCCTTCACAACCACACCACTATTTTGTGTGGTCCTATATTTCTCACGCTCCTCGGTGTGGAACCGAATCCCGTTTACAATACAACCTGTATATCTAGATACACGTCTATCAGGGCCACACGCTAGTGAGTAGAGCGCATCAGATGCATCCGCAGAGTTGCTAGCGCGCAACATCTTCATCTATCATCACGTACAGAATATAAATGTACGTTTAGGTATTTAAAATTACGTGTAAATATTGTGCAATACAACAATATTGTAAGTGTGGTGAGATAGAAGGTAAATTAAGCTTACACGTTTTGCAAACCATTCTGGAAACAAATCCTGATGCATTCGATCATAATTTGTAGGGTATTGGGACTTCATCTCCTCGATGTGTTCGCTATACACAATTGGTACGTTGTAAGCAAGAAATTTTGAGATTAAAACTGTCTGTAGATATACAATAATTATGTGCGAAGACTTACTCCAAGTACGACTCTATTTCTTCACAGTTATGCAACACATACCACCGCGCCTTCGTAAGATCCTGAGGGTCCATATCCTGAAACGTCGGCGATCCTAAAGGACGGACGTTATGTGCGAATACAGATATGAGTCCTTGTTCATGCTCCTGCCCTGCATCGGCATTACGATCTTCTCGGTTGAATCTAGTCTCTATGCCATGAAGATACATAGAGCAAAATGTCAGGCACTCATTATCAATGTACGCTTCAGCAATGGATCCCTCTGGACGTGCCTTATTCCTCACATATTGTTTTAATGTGTGAAGGTATCTGTACACAAAATCAATATGTTTAGGACATGAAAACATGGATATACGTAGTTTATGGAATGGAAAAAATTTTATGATCATTGTTCTATCACCTTTCGATCGGATACATCCAACGATATTGTACTGGGCCTGCAAGCTTCGCTTCGTGCGGTAAGTGAATCGCTAGGTGTACCATGACATCGAAAAACGCAGGTGGAAAAATTCTTTCAAGTTTGCAAAGGATTACGACAATATCCTTCTCCAGTCGTTTAATAACCTCTACATTCAAAGATTTCGAACACAAATCCTTAAAGAATATCCTCAACTCAATCAGCGTAGCACTGACATCCTTGTTAAGGAATCCACGAATCGCAACCGGTAGTAGGCATTGCAGAAGGACGTGACAGTCATGACTTTTAATTCATGTTACCTTACAATCCGTAATGTTTACGCGCCGAGAGATATTCGATGCATACCCGTCGGGAACTTTCACCTTGTTCAACCATTCACATACACATTTTTTCTCTAGTTTTGTTAATATATAGCAGGCTGCTGGTATAGTATATGAATTTTCATGTGGTTGCAAGTGCAACTCTTTCCTTAAACCCATTGCTTGTAGATCCAATCGAGCCTTAAAACTGTCTTTTGTTTTCTTCTCTATGTTCATCAATGTTCCAAAGACATTGTCACATATATTCTTCTTAATATGCATGACATCCAAGTTGTGTCGTAATTTCAGCTGACTCCAATAAGGCAACTAAAAAAAATGCTCTTCTTCCTCCGGTTGTACTCCAATACTGTACGTTTTCTCTTCTTCAAGTGCGGTGCCTTACCAAATCTAACTTCTTCAATGTTTCTCAGCTGTTGTAACACATCTTCTGCAGATAGTTCTTTCGGTGGTGGCCTATGATCTTGTTTGCCATCAAAGATTACCGTCTTCCTGCACCAACTATGATCCCTCGGAAGGAAGCGACGATGGCCCATATAACACGTTTTCTTACCATGCTTCAATGACAATGAACAAGTCTCAGTACTACATGTAGGACAAGCCAAATTTCCCTTCGTGCTCCACCCAGACAAATTTCCATATGCAGGGAAGTCATTTATTATCCACAAGACCGCTGCATGCAATCGAAACGTCTGTTCTGCAAAAGTGTCATACGTCTGGACACCTTGACTCCACAACTCGTTTAACTCATCTACTAACGGTCGGAGATACACATCAATGTCATTCCCCGGTGACTTGGGTCCAAGAATAAGCAACGACATCATAAAAAATGATTCCTTCATACACAACCAAGGAGGTAAATTGTAGGGCATAAGTATCACTGGCCACATACTGTACGAGCTACTCATATTACCAAATGGATTAAAACCATCACTTGCAAGACCTAGCCGAACATTGCGAGAATCCTCTGCAAACCAGTCATATTGCTTATCAAAATGTTGCCAGGCTTTAGATTCAGCGGGATGCCTCAATGTATTATCATCATGAAGGCGTTTCTCCTTATGCCACCTCATATCTTCAGCCGTCTTGCTCGACGTAAACAATCTTTGTAATCTGGGTTTCAATGGAAAGTACCTTAACACCTTTTGTGGAATTTTCTTACGCTTAGCTTCGTCATATTTCCACCTAGACTCTCCACATTGTGGACACTCCTCAACATTTTCATGTTCTTTCCAATACAATACACAATCATTTATACATGCATGTATGAGGATGTAACCAAGGCCCAAGTCTCGCATTAAGGATTTTGCCTCGTAATGAGACTTAGGCAATGTCTCACCTTCAGGTAATACTTCTTTCAACAAGCCAAGTAACATGTCGAACGATTTGTTACTCCAACGATTTATTGTCTTTAAATGAAGTAACCTTGTAAGGAAATTCAACTTGGAGAAGTTCCGACACCCCGGATAGAGTGGACGTTGCGCATCCCTCAACAACCTACTAAACTTTTCTGATTCGGCATCACCCATAGGAGGAATATCCTGGCTAGTACTTGTCGCTGCAAAATCAGTATCTGCAATGGTTCCCCTTAACACATCCCCAATGATATCTTGCATATCGTCAACATCTTCATCCTCGTAATTACGCACAATTGGGTCAGCAAGGACTTCAGTGGCCTCAACTCTTTGGTGGTAGTCTTTACCATGATGAATCCACCAAGTATAACCCTGGTCAATCCCAACTATAAACAAATCATCTTCCACTTTGTCCAATGTCTTGTGAATCATGTTCTTGCATTTTCGACATGGACACCTAATTCTATTACCTGAATCTGCCCGATCTCTCGCAAATTCCATGAACTCCTTAACACCTTCTTTATACTCTGGGCTAAACCGATTCTTAGGTTGCATCCAACTCTTATCCATATCTACAATGCAAAGATTAGAGTCAGGTTTAGTTTAGGTGACATGAGTTTAGGATTAGGTTTAGGGCATAAGTTGAGATTTTTGGGTTCGGGATCGGGTTTTGGGTTTGGTTTTTGTGTTTGGGTCTAGGTTTAGGCTAGGTGAATGGATTTAGGAATAGGTGTAGGTTTAGTTTAGGTGACATGAGTTTAGAATTAGGTTTCGGCGATAGGTTTAGATTTTTGGGTTCGGGATCGGGTTTCGGGTTTGGTTTTCGTGTTTGGGTCTAGGTTTAGGCTACGTGAATGGATTTAGGAATAGGTGTAGGTTTAGTTTAGGTGACATGAGTTTAGAATTAGGTTTAGGGCATAAGTTGAGATTTTCGGGTTCGGGATCGGGTTTCGGGTTTGGTTTTCGAGTTTGGGTCTAGGTTTAGGCTAGGTGAATGGATTTAAGAATAGGTGTAGGTTTAGTTTAGGTGACATGAGTTTAGGATTAGGTTTCGGGGATAGGTTTAGATTTTTGGGTTCGGGATCGGGCTTCGGGTTTGGTTTTCGTGTTTGGGTCTAGGTTTAGGCTAGGTGAATGGATTTAGGAATAGGTGTAGGTTTAGTTTAGGTGACATGAGTTTAGGATTAGGTTTAGGGCATAAGTTGAGATTTTCGGGTTCGGGATCGGGTTTCGGGTTTGGTTTTCGAGTTTGGGTCTATGTTTAGGCTAGGTGAATGGATTTAGGAATAGGTGTAGGTTTAGTTTAGGTGACATGAGTTTAGGATTAGGTTTCGGGGATAGGTTTAAATTTTTGGGTTCGGGATCGGGTTTCGGGTTTAGTTTTCGTGTTTGGGTCTAGGTTTAGGCTAGGTGAATGGATTTAAGAATAGGTGTAGGTTTAGTTTAGGTGACATGAGTTTAGGATTAGGTTTCGGGGATAGGTTTAGATTTTTGGGTTCGGGATCGGGTTTCGGGTTTGGTTTTCGAGTCTGGGTCTAGGTTTAGTTTAGGTGAATGGATTTAGGAATAGGTGTAGGTTTAGTTTAGGTGATTTGAGTTTAGGATTAGGTTTCAGGGATAGGTTTAGATTTTCGGGTTCGGGATCAGGTTTGGGGTTTGGTACTCATGTTTAGGTGACATGAGTTTAGGGTTTGGGATCGGGTTTATGGTTAGGTTTTCGAGTTTGGGTCTAGGTTTAGAGTTATGGCCCGTTTGGCACCATGGATTCTAGGAGAAAGGAGGAGAAAGGAGGAGAAACTGGTTGCTTTATTCTGTTTGCACCATGGATTTGATGAGAAGTGGATTTGAGAGGATTAAAATTTACACCGTCCATTCCTTCATGTTTGATTTCTCTCCAAATCTTGACCGCCAAACAGAAAATCTGGAATTGGTAAGAACTGGAATTGATGAGAATTCATATCATGGAATCCACTTCTCCTCAAATCCATGGTGCCAAACGGGCCATTAGATGAATTGATTTTAGGTTTCGGTTTAGCCGTAGCTTATAGGTTTTAGTTTTAGGTTTATGGTTTCGGGTTTAGGGTGTAGGTCTTGGAGACTCAAGCAACTCAAGGATAGCTCCGACGCACATCCGGGTCTGCTCCACACAAAGCGGGCCTGTCCAAATGGCCAGGCCACCCATATTGCTGTCCATAGGAAATGGACAGCTTCCTCATTGTCATAACAGCGGTTCCCACCTTCCAGGGACCCCCGCTCAACACCCGGATAGCTCCGACGCACATCCGGGTTTGCTCCATTAATTTCGAGCTAATACATAAACACGGGCCTGTCCAAATGGCCAGGCCACCCATATTGCTATCCATAGGAAATGGACAGCTTCATCATGGTCACAACAGCGGTTCCTACCTTCCAGGGACCCCCGCTCAACACCCGGATAGCTCCGACGCACATCCGGGTCTGCTCCATTAATTTTGAGCTAATACATAAACACGGGCCTGTCCAAATGGCCAGGCCACCCATATTGTTGTCCATAGGAACAGGACAGCTTCAGCATGGTTACAACAGCGGTTCCCACCTTCCAAGGACCCCCGCTCAACATCAACATCAATCAACTACTCTTAATCACAAGTATCATGTTCGTCATCTAATTTGCCACTAAATGATAATATAATAAAATCAGTCGCCCATCCAAGGATGGATAGATTGAAATGCTATCATTATTTCCATTTACATGCCCAAGCCTAAATTTCGACAGCATCTCCCCCTATCTCTCCAGATATATTTATCTTACATTTCATTTTCACGTCAACTATCCACACATTGTGTGGATTAAATTGACAATGGAATTAAACATAAGAAACATATCCAGAGAGAATAGGAGAGTTACTGCACGAAACTAATGACCCTACGCATGTAAATGACAAACAACGATAACATTCCAATCTATCCAACCTTGGACTGTCCAACAGGACAATTTGGCAGATTTCTATACCTCCAAAACACACTTTATCTATGCTCGGCAATATAGAAATCTCCAAATGGGCTAACTGATTCTATTATACTACCATTTGTGGACAAAAAATAATTATTAATAATAAGCCAAATACATCCACAACATACATATCCACATAAATCAACCACGGATAGCTCTGACGCACATCCGGGTTTGCTCCATCAATTCTAGATACACAAGCACATGAAAATAGCAGAATCATCAACACCATGAATCAAGTTTAATCAAATACCTAATGACTGTTTTGTGAACAAATAAGTATGGGCGGCCCACCATGGGAATCGGATTGCGTGCGGAGTGTAGAGTAAACTCAGTTGGGCCCACCTAGAATGTATGTGATTTATCTATTCCATCCTTATGTTTTTCCACCTCATTTTAGTGGTTGAGCCCAAAATTTAAGCATATCCAACTCTCAAGTGGACCATGCCATGGGAAACAGTGGGAATAATGATTTCTACCATTCCCAGGCCCTACAGTGATCTTTATTTGTCATCCAACCTGTTCATAAGATCACATGGATATGGATGAGGGAAAACACAAATATCAGCTTCATCCAAAACTTCTGTGTCCTCCAAGAATTTTTCAATGATACACATTCAGTTCACATTTGTGGTGTGGTCCACTTTAGATTTTGATATGCTTCATTTTTGGGCACCATACCTAAAATTTTCTGCTAAGATGGATGGACGGAGTGGATAAAATACGTAAATCACTGTGGGCCCCACGAGCAGTGGACAGCGACGGTGGGCCCCACATTTATTGTATATCATGATTTTTATTAATTTGTAAATCACAAATTAAAATCCCTAATTAAGGAAGGAATTAGGGGATTTTAATTTTGAAATCCCTAATTAGGGGATTTTAATTTTAAAATCCCTAATTAGGGATTTACTAAATCAGTGGGCCCCACCAAATCGTGGACAGCTAAGGCGGACCCCACGCACATGCAATGGACAGCGATAGCGACGGTGGGACCCACATGCAATGGACAGCAACGGTGGGATCCACATGCAATGGACAGCAACGGTGGGACCCACATGCAATGGACAGCAACGGTGGGATCCACATGCAATGGACAGCAATGGTGGGACCCACATGCACTGGACAGAGATGGCGCATGGGACCCACATGGGCCCCACAATGAGCAACGAGGAGAGAGAGAGAGAGAGAGAGAGAGAGAGAGAGGAAATGGAGGAAGAAGGAAGGGGGAGACGCTTACCGGCGGAGGCGGCGGCATACAGTGGCTGGTGGAGGAGCGTGCTCACGCGGACGGCGTACGGCGGCGTGGCTGGGGGTCGGTGGTCGGGTGGCGGCTGGCGAAGGACGGCCGGTGGTCGGCAGTAAGGGATGGCCGCGAGAGAGAGAGAGAGATGGCCGCGAGAGAGAGAGAGAGAGAGAGAGAGAGAGAGAGAGAGACCGAATGAGAAAAGAGGGCGATCGGGTAAGTTAAAAAGACCACTTTTACCGACGAAAATTTTCGTCGGTAAAAGTTTTGTTTCGTCGGTAAAACTCCTTTTCAAAACTTTTACCGACGAAACTTTTCATCGGTAAAAGTCACCTCTTTTCTTGGCGGGAATCACATATTGCACATTATTACCGACGAAAAGTTTCGTCGGTAAAAGTAAAATTTGCTGTTTTCTTTTTTAGCGACAGGTATCTTCGTCGGCAATAAACTTTTTACCGATGAAATTATAATTTCGTCGGTAAAAGTGTATGGCGGCAATGAATTTGGTGGTGGAGGGAGATTTTTACCGACGATTTTTCCATTTCGTCGGGAAAAATGGTTTTTCCCAACGAAAATTATTTCGTCGGGAATACTTTCGTCGGTAAAAATCCGTTTTCTTGTAGTGTACTTGTTCGAGAAACTGGCACTCACTGGAAGGATAGCTAAATGGCAGCTATTCCTATCTGAGTTCGACATCACCTATGTCACTCAGAAGGCAATCAAGGGGCAGGCCCTCGCCGATCATCTTGTCGCCCACTCCCTCCTGGATTATCAACTGCTCAAGACATTCTTCCCTGATGAAGATCTCTTGCTTATCGAAGGTGAAAAAAAGAAGAAGAAAGATGAGTGGACGTTATTCTTCGACGGCGTAGCAAATTCTAAAGAGAGTGGTATTGGAGCAATCCTCTACTCTCCAAATGATGTCCCTATTCCTATCTCAAGGCACATAGCATTCGAGTGCACCAACAACATGGCAGAGTACGAAGTATGCATCGCTGGCTTAAGGGAAGCCATAATCTTGGGCGTCAAGAAGCTACGAGTATTTGGAGACTCATAGCTTATCATCAATTAGACCAATGGCGAATGGAAGACCAAGGACGAGAAGTTGATACCATATCATGTGTATCTTGACAATCTGATCGAGGAGTTTAAAGAAGTCACCTTCTCATACATGCCCAGAGCCAAAAACCAGTTTGTCGATGCTCTCGCCACACTCGCGTCAATGCTCGAGATCCCGAAAGGAGCTTCAGAATGGGAGCTCAGAGTCAAAATTTAAGATGAACCTGCTTTTTGCCTGCAAATAGAAGAAGCCGAAGCTGTCCCTGACAAACCCTGGTATGCTGACATCAAGCAATATCTCGAAACCCAGGAGTATTCGGAGTCAGCAACAGCAACAAATCGCCGAACCATCCAGCGTTTGGCCGGCCAGTTCACCATCAGTGGCGAAGTTCTTTACAAACGATCCTATAATCACATCCTCCTTCGATGCGTCGATGAAACAGAAGCTGCAAAGATCATGGAAGAAATACACGAAGGAATCTGTGGCCCACACATGAACGGGCACATGATGGCAAAGACGATTCTACGACTCGGCTACTATTGGCTCACCATGGAGACAGACTACTGCCAGCACGTCAGAAAATGCTTCAAGTGTCAGGAGCATGAGAACCAAATCCATGCCCCATCATCAAAATTATACAACCTGACAACTCCCTGGCCCTTCTCCATGTGGGGACTTGACATCATCGGAAAAATCAGTCCCAAAGCATCAAACGGTCATGAGTACATACTTATGGCAGTCGACTACTTCACCAAGTGGGTAGAGGCAGCCTCCTACACCACGATTGCAGCATCTCAGGTGATCAAATTCATGAAGAACAACATCATATGCCGGTACGGAATCCCCAATGTTATCATCACAGATAATGGGACCCCGTTCGTCAACAGGAAGATGGATGACTTCCTCAGCAAATTCAAGATCCAACATCATCGATCAAGCCCCTACCGTCCTCAGATGAATGGTGGGGTAGAAGCCGCAAACAAGACAATCGTCAGGATACTTGAGAAGATGGTCGTGACCTATCGAGATTGGTCAGATATGCTCCCATATGCACTTTGGGCCTATCGAACGTCTGTACGGTCTGCTACGGGCATTACTCATTTCGAGCTTACTTATGGAATGGAGGCAGTTCTGCCAATCGAGGTGGAAATACCATCACTACGAGTGTTACTCGAAAGCGGAGTTGAAGAAGGAGAATGGCAACAGGCCAGATTCGATCAGTTGCAGCCAGCAGATGAAAAGCGTATGCGTGCGCTAAGTCATTGCCAGTGTTTTAAAAAAAGGATCGCTCGGGCTTACAACAAGAGAGTCCGAATAAGAAGTTTCAAGGTAGGTGACATGGTCATGAAGAAGATACTACCGTCGCACCTTCCGGATCCCAGAGGAAAGTTCAAACCCTCGTGGGACGGGCCGCTGATCATCAGAGAAGTACTTCCCGGAGGCGCCCTCAGACTCACCAGCATGAGAGGGGTGGAACTTCTTGAGCCAATCAACGCCGACAAGGTGAAGATCTTTCATGGGTAAGTCATTCTGACTTTATCAAGAGTTACTTTAATAGAGCTGAAGTTAAAAGGTCGAAGCTAAAACCTTTGAGAAATCATTTCCATCCACCAACAAGTGTTTCAAATAAGGGGATTCAGAAGAAAAAGAAAAAAAAAGAAAAAGAATATAAAAGAAAAGAAAAAGAAAAAAAAGGGAGAAAAAGAAAAAGGGAAGCTAAGGCAAGGCACCCAAGAAAAATCAACCCAAGAAGAAACACAGTCATCCATTCATTCATCTCAGAAGGGTCTTTAGCTAAGACCAACAGCTCTATCATCGTAACTTAGGATAAGGGCTAAAAGACTGCCATCGGCCGGCAACGACGGATTCCCGACCTCTAGTCACCGCAGTTATCCCAAGATCCAAAAAAAAAAAAGAAGAAGAAGAAAATGTGTGCCTAAACAAAGAGGGCGGAGTGAAAACCCGAAAGGGCGCTCCGAGTAAAAACAGTGGGCATACAGCGGACTTGGTGAAAACCCGAAAGGGCGCCGAGGGTAAAAACAACATAGCTGCCAAGGGGCAGGCAAGATCAAACACCCGGGACGTGGTGAAAACCCGAAAGGGCACCACGGGCAAAAATGACGGGAAAAGGCCGGTTGTGGTGAAAACTCGAAAGAGCGCTGTAGGCAAAAATGGCTCAAATGGAAAAAGAAAAAAATGAAAAGTGCAGGTACCAAGAAATCAGACGACCCAGATCGATTCAAGCAATCACAGTTCAAGAACAAGAAGAAGTTCAGTCAGGAACGAAGAGCTCTACAAATTCTGACAATCTCAAGAGGCAATAGTTTCCGTCGCCTACACCTCTAGGGAACCAAAGGATCACGCAAGTTAATCTCGAGACATCGGTCAAAGCATTGGCCGAGCCCCAGTTTTGATTCCTATATCTCGACACAAAATCCAAACACACTCACAAGACAACTCATGGCATAATAGATTCTCAAAAAAGTTTTCTTCTTTTTCATTAAAAGCATCATATTTCTTTTACACATATCATGTCATCTTTTTCAAAAAATGCATCATCATCAATCATATATGCAAAAAAGAATGTGCAGGTGGCCAACACCATCAATCTCTACCCTCCTCCTCGGCCACATCAGGTAAGTCCTCTGACTCATAAAGAGATAGCCTCGCTCTCAACCTACTCACCTCCATATGCAGGTAATGCAACTCATCGCGCTCATGGGTACGAATCGCTATCTCCTCATCAGACAACCTCTGATCGGCAGCCAACCTCCTCGACATCATCTCACAAGGATATCGAAGTGCAGAAATCTCAAACAGCAAATGGCCATGATTGGCCAAAAGGAAGCCAGGATCAATAAACGGGCGCTCCTTAAAGGGTTCATATGAACTAGATGAAGAGCCGGCATCTCCAAGGATATCCTGCTCATCCTCATCAGCAGTCTGGTGCAAGCAAGGGATACGTCGATACAAAGACTGCCCAGCAACCCAGTACTGATATGGGGCGGTCGCCATCGGAAAGGCCCGCAACTCAAAACCAAGCAGATCAGCAGTCAGATAACTCGCCTAAGATCCATCGACCCGAGTCCTAAAGTTAGAGATCCTAGATGGAAGCGCTCGGCGCCCGATACCCATAAAAGCAAAATGAGGAACATCCTGCTCATACCCAAACTGCCGCAGGAACCGGGTAGGGTGGTAGGAAAAGTAAGATCGAAAGCCTACCAGCATCAGAGGAAGGCGGTATGCATCGCAATGCACTGGAGGAAGTGAAAGCCAAGATGACTCCCAACGAACATTCCAGTCACGAAGATCAGCGAACATCCTGCGATACAAAGGCTCGCTCATTCTAGCTGTATGCGGAAGAAACTCCATAATATGTCGCATAAGGTCGAGGCGACAGGCGTCAAGAAATGGTACAGGAACAGTCAGCGAAAGACGCTCCCATAGCCAGACCTGATCACAAGAAGGAAAAGAAGTTCCGCCAGAGCAAAGCAATTCCTAAAAAGCAAGAAAGGAAAGGTACAGAAAAAATACCTGAAGAAATGCACAGCAGCCGAGAAGGACACGAGTGCGGCCCAGGGCACAGTCAGTTAGCCGATTAAATACCTCGACCAAGATGAGAGAAATGATCCCCTGCCGTCGGATAGCTCGGCTCATCACCTCAAAAAGCAAAGGAGTCTGGGACTTGCGTCATCCCAAGAACAGCACCTCAGCTATCAAACAGAACATTAGTGTGTTCCGAGCAAAGGTAGAATCGGCCACACTCTGAGGACCCGAAAAAAGATCATACAGTAAGTCCAAGAAGAACACTATAGTATGCTGGCCGACAGCTGCAGGCCGAACAAGATAGGGGATCCCGAACCAGTTCTGCGGTGTGGCCGTCTTCGGCGATGTCTTTGGCGAGAAATACTGAGTATAATCCAAAGGTAGGCCTGTCAAGCGTGCAAGCTCCTCCAAAGAGGGTAACATCTCCATATCGTTGAACGCGAACAAGTTCAACGAAGGGACCCAATCAATCAAGGCAGCTCCAAGCATCCTCCAATCAATGTCAACTCTAGCCATATGGATCAGACTGCCGAAGCCATAAGACTCCAAATCCCGAATCTCATAAGCTGACAAACTATCAAGCTAAGCAAGCAGCCGTGGCGAGCAAGAAGGACGAGGAAGTAGCTGACAAGTCCTCACGGGTACCCCCTCCAGAACAAAAGGCCTAGAAACCAATGACAGCTCATCAAGGATCAGAAGATCAACGGGCGAAGGAGAAGGAAAAGCTGGAACCTCTGCAGACTCGACAGCCCCTGACCTGCCCTCAGTAACGGCTATGTCTGATATAGTCGCATCACTGTCTGAAACTGTCATAACCTCAGCCGCATGAGAAGACTCGCCCACCTCATGAACAGAGTGCGCAAAAGACCGACGATCAAGAGAAGGACGATACTCTCCAACAAAAGGGCTATCGGTGAAGATCACACTACACATCGTGGCATCCTGACCAATCCGACCATCAAGAAATACATCTGAACCATCGAGAAGGGTCTCGGCCACCCTGATCGAAAAATCAACGGTCAGATCTGGACCTGCGGCCCTCTCCAACAGGAAATCATGAATCCAGTCATCATCCTGGCCGATCAAAGGGATCATCGAGGTGTCCACACCGTCCATCATCAGGGGGACATCATCAATGATCACATCAAGTCCACCCAAACAAGTATGCCACACATCTCAGCCATCATCAAGAGCATCGAAATCGTCAAAGGTATCATCTGAACCATCCATCCCATCCAGACATGAGATCAGCCCATCTATGTCCATCATGGTCCCATCACCTCCATCAATCACATCATCCATATGGCCCACACTCAAGGGACACATAGCCTCACCTATGTCCCATCTCATCATCTCATCCATGCCATCCATTTCTCCCATGATGAAGGCCCCATTCAAATCCAAATTTACAGCCATCCCACCATTTATGGAGTCATTCAAAGCTCCACCAACCACCAAGCTTAAGTCTTCATCAATACCCCCTCTTAATGCTCCATCTACCCCATCCATTAAAGGCATCTCCCCTTTATCAAAGCTCATTTGAAAATCTGAAGTGTGGGACCCATCATGAACAGTCCGCACAGCCCTTGAATCTCCACCGTCCATTGTTTGAGAGAGGACAAAGTGAGAAGAAGACAAAAAAAGAAGAAAAGACGAGACAAAGAGAGGAAACATGGCTGAAATTGAAAAGCCTGGTACAAGAAATGAGGAGACAGCAACAGAAAGCAGAAGAGATTATCCGAGCACGAGCCAGCCCAAGCCGCACAAGAGGCGAGCTTTGGGCGGCCCGCTCTGGGCCGCCCGTACGGACGCGCTCCCTCTCTCTCCGTGGGATTGCTCCATGGTTCTTGGTAGGTGAGGCTGACAGTCCACATCAGCAGATGGCACCCTGAGGGCTGCCCAAGGCTCCAATCCCTTCCAGATTTCGATTAAGGTTGATCAAGATCATCTAGGAGGTACCCCACCGGTCCAATCACGAAGCACTACGGCCAGAATATGTCTGATCAAGTCAAAGAGAGGGAAAGGTGATCAAGTGGGGGCCACAAGCAATCCAAGTCATTCAAATACTAGATCATCATGATCTAAACCATGGAAGAACCTACATGAGCAATCAAATAGCAAGATCAAAGGCCCGATCATCAAGAAAGATGACTGGACCCCAAAATCTGATCATCAAGTGGGCCCACAATGCCAAATCTAGCAATCTGAGTCGATCAAGCCATCATCAACACCATGAGAAGCCTTCTTAGCCTCACAAATCATCAAAAAGAGGGGCTCCAAAGTAAAGCCGAGGTCTCAAGTGGGCCCACAGGGCCAAATCAAGCAATCTGAATCGTTCAAGTCATCATCCATGCAGTTAAGAAGTCTCATCTTCTACAAATCATTAAGGAACGAGTCAAAGGCCAAAACATCCAGACATCATCAAGGAATTTGAGACAAGTAAAAGATTGTATATTCATTCAGAAGATTTTTACAGAAGAAGGTAAAAGCTAAAAGAAGAAGGTCATTCATCAAGTAAGCTGAATACAAAAGCAGGCTACAAGTCGCCAACATAGTCGTCATCGTCCCTCCTCTCGTCCCGCTCCCGACGGTAAAGATCCATCAAAGGAGCTATCACTGAGCCTCCAGCATATCTGCGACGGCCCCCTGGAACATAGAACGAAGGAAGCAGAGGCCCCTGGCCGTACAGCAAATACCACTCATCATAGTCACGATCCGAGATCGTGAAACGAAACCCGAGCTGGCCCGCAAGAGCATCAGCCATCTCGTCAGCAGGAATCTGAGCAGCTGGAGGAGGTGCAGAACAAGGGACCCGAGCCACCCCAGTGACTTGCCGAAGCAACCTCTCACCCAGATACCACTGAAATGATTCAGCGTCAGAAAGCATGATACGGAGACATGAAGCATCATATGCCTCCACACGCTGAGGGGTGTAATAGAGAGGAAAGCTGGCGTACGGCATCCGAGCAAGCTACAGCAAATAAGGTCACTACGGTCAACTACAGTACAGAGCGAGGGATAAGGAAAGCAAGATACTTACGTCATCAACGGTCAACCCATCTATGTCAGCACGCCAATTGTACCCAGAAACTCGGGAGTTCCGCTGACGGTTTTCTTGGTGCCAGTACATGTGGCGATACAAAGAGGGCTCAATATCGTCCCGCATCCTCAGCGTGAGATGGGGAAAATGGTCATAAAAGCAAGTCTGAGCAAAGGCATACCTAACAATTAGAAAGAGGAGGAGGGCAAATGTCTTCAAGAAAGGTGAATGAAGAAATACCTCGACGACAGGCCAGAAACCGGTGAAGGATCGGCTGTTCCGACAGGTTTTATCCAGACCCTGGAAAATATGAGTCAGGATAGCCCCGTTCCAATTGTAGGGGTGGTGTAGATCCTCAACCAAGCGAAGAAATTTAGGATCGACCCTCTCATTGGCGTGGCAGAGAAGGAAGGACCCGAAGGCGTAAGTGATCATAGCCCGTGTTTTGTGGAGGGCCTCTAGCTCAGTAGTGGGGATGACGGAGGCAAAAGTGTTGTAGAACCATCGCATCTTTACTTGATGGCCTTGGAATTCATCCTCGGGTGGGACATCACCGACAAGCCGTAGCCAGTCAGTGGAAGTGATGGGAGCCAGAGAGCTGACTTAGGGAACAACTGCCCCATGAAATGGAAAGCCTATTTGCATATAAATATCCAGGGGAGTTATTCCCCATTCACCACAAGGGAGCTGGAAGGTGTGGGTCTCATCCCGCCACCTCTCGCAAAGGGCCGCGAGCATCATGCAGTTGGCATTGTTGTTATGAAAGCGTAAGGTAAGGAGGCCACCAAAAGGAGTACCAGCCAATACTCGTTCAAGCAAAGGCTGTGGATCCTTCACCCAGTTATCCCAGTGATCCCTGGTACCTCGACCCTTGATGGCGGGAAGAGGTTGGTGCTCCATAGCCAAGGAACACATGTGGTCCCCTCAGCGGATGATGAAGGCAGGATCATCCTCATCAATCACTCGACGTCCTCTGGTACCGTCCGCCATTGAATCCTACAAGCTTGGCAAGGTAAGTCCCTATCCTTTACCCGTTAAAATCCAAATTATCATCCAAGAAACCCATGGGATTGGACTCACATTCAAAGGAAAGATCTAAAGTCCAACTCCATGTGTTACCTAGGATATGTGTTGGGCCCATTGAAGAAAAGCAAGGCCCACCTTAAAGAAGGTTGCATGACATACCTTGGGCAAGAAAAGTCTATCATCAAAGGACACATTTTGGACAACAAATGCACTCAAGTGCCATGAGATCAACAAAGGATAAGAATCCTACTTTACATGAGAAGCTACTCTTCAAAGTCCATATGTGGCCAAGGATTGATCCATTTTTTATACCAAGGCCATGGTTCTCACTTAAGATGTTTCCATCTTTTTTACACATGTACATGGACAAGTGGGGGATAGAAAGGAAGTGGGCCCCCAAGAGCAACTCAAATGCCTCACCTCAACTGATTGAAGGGAGCACATAACCCACTTGAAGAACATGAGGACCCATTCATGGGTTAACCATGGGCACCCCTATGTGCACCATCTTGATGAAAGCTTTGACCATAAGAGCACAACATGGCGGTCTACCCACAAACATATGAATCAAAGAAGCTAATGGTAAAAAGTTGATGCACATAGCCCACATGAAGAATCAAAGTTGGAAATGCCTATGTAAGGGCAAGTTTGGGCAACCTATGTGCACCAATTTCTTTGCAAAACAAGGGGACCATTCGAGCACAAGAGGGCATGGCTTGATGAGTCACCCAACCAACATGAAAATGGCTAAGAATGATATACATAGCCCACTTGAAGATCAAAATCCAAAGTGCCCCAAAGCATGGGACAAAATTGGGCAACTTATGGGTATCATTCTTTCTCACCAATTGAAAGAAAAATCACTCATATTTGAGAATGATGGTGGATGACCCACCAAGCCCCCAAAGGAAGTTCAAGGAGCTATGGTTGCATGGATAGCTCACTTGAAGGAGGATCATCCATTTGAGATTAATAACATCTAAGGAAACTCTTGAGGACCACTTTCCTCCCACAAGAAAAAAAAAACCTTTGAACTTAGTGAGATTGTTGGAACAACTCACTCATGGGACTTATAGATAATCAAGTAACTCAAGTCCTTCATCCATCAAAAGAAAAGCATGAAAGAAAAAAAAATCCTACATGAACAAAGTGTAGTGGTGCACACATGGTCCAAAGAAATCCAAGCTTCAATAAAGGCCCAAAAGCCCATCCATATGAAAAAACTCCAAGGAAGCCACCACACTTTGCACAAGGATGTACATCATAATCAAGAGATGGTGGAAGATTTGGGCTACTTGTCCATAAAGGCCCAACTATGAAATCTAGCCCACTTGAGATCCAAGTGAAGAATGGGCTAGTCACCTTGGTCCATACACATGTGAAGAAAGATGGGGCCACCCAAAGTGAGCCCCATGAGCCCAAAACTTGAGATGGGCCCTACCATGCCCATGGGCCCAAAACTTGAAAAGAAGATGGAAAAGAAAGGAAGAGTTTTAAGGAAAAATGACAAGGGCAAGAAAGCATGAGGGAGCCCACAATGAAGCATTAGGCCCATCAAATACACCAAGGGCCATGGCTTCACTTTGAGCCCATTTGATACATATGAAAAGAGGCCCAACTCCCATGAAAAAGATAGTATATTTTTCCATGCACACTTGATGGACATGGCAAAATTACCCTTTACATACACATGAAGGGAGTGTGAAAAGAAGAAAAGGAAAAAATGGAAAGCTTGCAATGTCCTTCTCCATGCACCACCTTTGAAATAGATTGGAGATCTAGAAAATGGTCAAAAATACTTGGGCCCACCTTCACTCCTTTTGGAATAGCTATATGGAAAAAGAAAAGAGTCATGAGAAGAGACATTGAGGAAGGAAAAGGACACGAAAGAGAAAGGGAGTGGTCCATACCTTTACCACTCACCAAAGGGGGACCACCTTGCTGTCCCAAAACTTCTCTAAGGCCCACCACTTGAGAGAAGCAAAGAACCACTAAAAGGAGAGAGAAAACTTTGAGAAAGAAAGAGTATGAGAGAGAGAAGAGAAAATTGCACGTTGGATGGGGTAGGGGTGCCCCATGTTATATAGAAAAGGGGGGTGCACCCCTTTACCCAACCCACCAAAGAAATCAGGGGTCAGGGGCGGTCCGGGCGGCGCCCAGGGGGCCGTCCTACCCTCCACCTAGGTGAAACGACTTCTCCTCCTCTCTCCTTGGGAAGAACTCCTCCTTGAGAAGGGTGATTGCAAGTGAATCTTGTACCTCCTTTTAAGAATGAAGTGATGGAAGAGAATGGTGAGAAAAAGTAAGAAATCTCACTAAAATCTCATCTTGTGAGAAATTGGTGGGAAATTGGCTTGATGATGTGGAAAAGTTCCATGGAATTTTCAAGGAAAAGAAAGAAAAAAAATTGACTTGGTCAAACAGTGATCTCAACCATCCAAAGGTATGACCTGATGATCTGAACCATTCCAAGAAGAATCCCCGGAATCTCCAACCTGGATTACTACTCTCTTGTACACCTTTGGGTCCGAAGACCTTAAACTACATTGGGATCAAGATCCCGAGGGACTTTCAATAAAAAACCGGCATCAGTCTGGATCAAATCAAGATCTGACGACCCCGGACATTTTCTGAAAACCAAAAAAAAAAATATACATATACACATCTCTTGTACAAAATTTGGGTCCGAAGACCTTAAACTACGTCGGGATCAAGATCCCGAGAGACTTTTTAAATAAAAACCGGCATCGGTCTAGATCGAATCAAGATCTGACGACCCCGGACATTTTCTGAAAACCAAAAAAAAAAAATACATATACACATCTCTTGTACAAAATTTGGGTCCGAAGACCTTAAACTACGTCGGAATCAAGATCCCGAGAGACTTTTTAAATAAAAACCGGTAGCAGTCTGGATCGTTCGAATCAAGATCAGATGACTCCGGACATCTTCCAAAAACAAAAAATATGTTTTCCCTCTTTTGTACAGTTTCACGGTCCGAAGACCTTAAACTACGTCGGGAACAAAATCCTGAGAGATTTCCAATAAAAACCAGTGTTGATCTTGACCGCTCAAATTGAGATTTAACAGCTTGGAACATTTTTTTGAAAATTCACAAAAAAGAATGTACTTTCAGCATGTACATAAAGTTTTTTTTGGGTCCGAAGACCTTAAACTACGTCGGGATCAACATCCCGAGAGATTTTTAATAAAAACCGGCATTGATCCCAGCCATTCAAACCAGGATCGGATGACCTGGATCATTTCCAAAATACCAAATTTTTTTTTTGAGTTTTCCATAAAAACCAGTATCAATCTCAACCACTTGATTTGAACTCTGGAACCTTTTCAAAAAAAAAAAAAAAAAAAAAAAAAAAAAAAAAAAAATAATAATAATAATAATAATAATAAAATTTTGCCATCAATTTCAACTGCACAAATTCATCCCCAGTGGTCCGAAGACCTAAAACTACACTGGGATTAACTTCTCGGGGGCTTTCTTTTCTAACCTGTTCCGGACATGGCTGACAGTTGATCGTACGAGTGTCCGGAATCTTTTAAACAGGTAAAGGCTGAGGCGGGCAGAACCCCGCAATCCTGTTCGTATTGAACGCACCGTGATAGACAACCTTGATTTGGAAGTCGCTGTTGAATCTGACAGATGTTCCCTGTTCCTAAAACTCATGAAGGGGATTAAGGTTGTTGGGAGGTGGAGTGCACCCTCACGAAATTGTGAGCAACGTAAGGCCCCAAACTGGACTGACTAAGGGAAATGTGAGGATGTGCTCATTTTGTGGCCGAAGGAGTCCGTCGGACGATACGTGGTCTATGTGCATTGCACATGAGGAACAGGCAACTTTGTGGGTGTGTTGACTGAAAACCCTCAAAATTCCCTCATCCGAAGATGTAAAACTACGGCACTTAACTGTGTGAGACTCGTCTTGCTCGCTGACTTAAAATGGATCGGGTGCCTTACCAGCAGTAGAAGCTGGAAGGATGAAAATTCCATACCTTTTCCCTGCATTTCAGAAAAATCAGAAAAATACAAAAACAATGCAAAATCACCTTTTCAAAAATCACAAAAAATATGTCCATTGCTTTCAAATCAAATATTTGTAAAAATCACAAAAAATGTCCCTTGCTTTCAAATCAAATATTTGCAAAAATCACAAAAATATATATTTCCCTTGCTTTCAAATCAAATATTTGCAAAAATCACAAAAAATATGTCCCCTGCTTTCAAATCAAATATTTCCAAAAATCACAAAAAATGTCCCTTGCTTTCAAATCAAATATTTGCAAAAATCACAAAAAATATATTTCCCTTGCTTTCAAAACAAATATTTGCAAAAATCACAAAAAATTTATTTCCCTTGCTTTCAAAACAAATATTTGCAAAAATCACAAAAAATATATATTTCCCTTGTTTTCAAATCAAATATTTTCAAAAAATCACAAAAAAATAGTTCCCTTGTTTTCAAATCAAATATTTTCAAAAATCACAAAAATATTTCCTTTGTTTTCAATAACCGATCTCTATCCTGACCACTCAGGTAAAGGTTCGGATCAAATATTTACAAAAAATCACAAAAATTGTCACTATCCCCCAGCACTACACTTCAGGAGTCTTGAACTCCACTCTCTTCACAATTTGGGATGACGGATCCAATCGCCCGCAAATTGGAATATTGACCAAAACTAGCGACCAAGCACCGTCTCAATCGCATTTATGCCCAGAAGAACATCTTGAAGTCAGATAACATCCTCGTACATTCTCATTAGCAAAGAAACAGCATCTTGGGACGATGGACCTGATCGACCACGGGTCGGGATCTTGACCAACCCGCTGACCAAACATCCGCATTAAAAAGAAAATCCCCAGGGAAGCACAACCCTGCAAGCAATAATCTCAAAATTCTCTGCATCTCCAGCAAAAGCAAAATCATCGGGCTAAAAGAGAATGAGCCAAGCCATGCATCCATCGTCAAATATGCATCTCCGTGCATCAGCATCCATCGCATCAATCATCATGTTTACCTGCTTTCAAAATAAAAGTCGGTTAACCAAAGACCCCACAGGCATCCCTAGTGGAGGCGCGTGCAAACCAGATTTCCATTTTAAAAAGACAAAAAATATTCCTATCTGCAAATAAAAACCCCACGGAGTATCACTCCCTAGAGTGGGTATCTTTTCAAAAATTCAAAAACATTTTCCCAGTAAAGTGTTCTGCTTCCAAAACACCAGGAGATCTTCCATATCTCTGGGTAAGAGCCGACGCAAAAATCAAATAAGATCCGATGTCTCGCGGTTTCCCCGAGGACCATCGGATCCAATGCACTCAAAGTACGGTCGAACTGAACTCCAGTGTCAGTGCGGTCGTACCACATGCCAAGATACGAAAAGATGAAAGCCAAAAGGCTTGGTCAAAGAAAGCATTTGAACAGGTGGAAACAATGAATTGTAACCCAAGTATCAAAATCAGCAGATTGGGTGGAAAGAGTTCACCAGCACATACCTAGGTGTGGATACCTGAAGTACCTTGACTGAGTCCAAGTCGGTGTAGTAGAATCCCGTAAGACTATCTTACGCAGGGTGTCTAACTACTTTGACAGTCAAGCGAAACAAGTACTCCTGGAGTGATCTGGGAAAACATCAAACATCACACAATCAGTCTCAAGGTCAGCAACCTCGTAAGACTAGCGATGCAGAAGATCTGCTGTACCTTTCCGATGTTAGTACCGATCGGGAATGGAAGGGTTGTGATTGGGTACCCAGGTTGCAGCGCATGCAGGGACAATCGCAACGTTTTCTCCAAACTCCCGCGGTATGTGCGAGTTATCTATCTCCAGACAATCAACTGACTCCGATACAAAGGAATAACAAAGATTCCAGACCACAATCAAGGAAAGAATGAATTACAAACCAAGCATCGAAACCAGCAGATCGGGTGGAAAGAGTCCACCCGCACATACCTAGGCATGGATGCTTGAAGTACCTTGACTGATTCTAAGTCGGCGTAGTAGAATCACGTAAGACTATCTGATGCAGGGCGTCTAACCACTTTGACAGTCAGGCGAAACAAGTACTCCTGGAGTGATCTGGGAGAACATCGAACATACAATCAATCATAGGGTCAGTAACCTCGTAAGACTAGCGACGCAGAGGCTCTGCTATACCTATCCAATGTTAGTACCGATCGGGAATGGAAGGGTTGCGATTGGGTACCCAGGTTGCAGCAAACTACAGGGACAATCGTAAATTTTTCTCCAAACTTCCACGGTATGTGCGAGTGATCGATTTCCAGACGATCAATTGGCACAGATGCAAAGGCAAGCAAAGATTTCAGACCATGATCTACGAATGACCGGGTCAGAAGTAGGGGTGTCCACTCGCTTTGGCATTCGGTTGCACGCAACCTCTACCAAAGAGGGGCATCTGTAGACACCCCACCTTCAGCTACACTGTTAGTAGAGATAGCTGGATGAATGGAGGAACATACCCCTAAATCCCAAGTCCAAACTCAGCCAAACTCACCCTTATAAGCCCCAATCCATAGCCCAGCTCAAGCCTGAACCCAGTCAACCCACCCCTAAGCATCAGCCTGAAAAACCCCCCATAAGAAAAGCCAGTCAAAAAATCCTAAAAAAGTCAAACTCACTGAGTCAACCCACTGAGTCAACCCGCTGAGTTAACACGTTGAGTCAACCCGCTGAGTCAACCCGTCGAGTCAAAACACCGAGTCAACCGGCCGAGTCAAAACACCGAGTCAACCCGCTGAGTCAACTCACCGAGTCAACCCACCGAGCCAAACAGCAGCCCCGAGAAACGACCGTATCGCACGCTGGAAATCAAGGAATGACCGTACAGGCGGCCCACAGCGGGCCGCCCAAAAATATTTACGGGTTCTGCCACTGCCCGCTGCTATAAATACCTCCCTCCCCTTCTCATTTTAAGACACAATCCAGCCTAGAGAGAGCCCGTCCGTTCCGAGTTTCCTTCTCCACCCTTTAGCCCATTTTTTCACTAAGGAGAGCCCGAGTGAGGAGAGCCTAGCCCTGGTCCAGTCCAGCCCAGCCTGACCACGGGCCCAAGTCTCCCAAGCCATCCAAGTCTTGATCCAGCCACTCGAAGCCAACCCTTGCGACACCTCCATCCATCCAGCTACTCTTTTTCCAGCATCATCTCATTTGCATCTAGCATAAGTGCAACATTTACTTTTCTTCCAACCCCCCTGCTTCACTGCAAGCACTTTGATTATTCAAACACACTGCATGCATCTCGCATAAAGCACCTGTCAGTTCGAGCGTATGCTCTGGGCTTGCCTGTTAATGGAACCTGCCCATCAGAAACTCTTACTGTTCAGACCTACATTCATGTATATATCACTACGAGCACTTTGATCATTCAAACACACAGCATGCATCATCTCGCATAAAGCACCTGTCAGTTCGAGCGTATGCTCTAAGCTTGCCTGTTAGTGGAACCTGCCTATCAGAAACTCTTACTGTTCAGACCCGCAGTCATGCATCATGTCATCTATGAGAATGCACGAGGATTAAGACAGACTTTCAAGTATTAGTTCGATTCTGTGAAGTAGAGACCGTACTTCGGTTCGGGCAGTGTATGGGGTGCTTAACATCTTCCCACCCTGTAACCGTGATCCCTTACCTCGAATCTCTGGCCGCAGATCAAAAGGAGTCATTTTAGAGAAAGGAATCTTCGGATCCCCTTCTCTAACGTTTCTACAGGGTCTAGCCAACTGTAGATTCGAAATAACTGGCTAGTGGTGACGTTGGTCTTATATAAACTCATTTAAACACATCCATCTTAAACACGACTACCAAACAAAGCCCTCGTGAACGAGGCAAGCCAGTGGCACAAACGACGATTTGTACTCACGCATCCTCTTCTCCTTCTTTTCCCAAAAGGAAAGGGACGAGAACGTCGTATGAGAGTGCGGAACGGCGAGGGTCCACACTCATGCATCATAGGAGACTATTGGATTAAACAAGCATTACTTGATTTAGGGGCAAGTGTTAACCTCATTCCGTACTCGGTTTATGAACAACTTGGGTTAGGTGAATTGAAACCCACCAAAACCACACTCCAACTTGCTGATAGATCTATTTGTATATCGAGAGGAGTGATTGATGATGTTTTAGTCCAAGTTGATAAATTCTACTACCCAGTAGACTTTATTGTCTTGGATACACATCCTGTGATAGGTACCGGTGCTCAAATTTCTACCATACTTGGCTGCCCTTTTCTAGCTACTTCCAATGTAATCATCAATTGTAGAAACGGGCTTGTACAAATGTCCTTTGGAAATATGACTCTCGAGCTGAATATATTTGATTTATGCAAACAACCACGAGAAGTAGATGATGAGATCCACGAGAGAAATGTGATTGAATCATTCGTGGAGGATACATTCCCCCTGACATTATATTCCGGCCCTTTGGAGGCATGTGTGGCCCACTCTCATGAGATAAATGATGACACAATACGAGAGATGGATGCCATCTTAGATGTGATGCCGGTACTTGATAATAAAAGATGGAGGACACTATTTGAGCATCTACCCTTAAACAAGAACAAGCCCCTCCCATGCAATATCAAGGCACCAACACTCGACCTAAAACCATTACCAAGTGAGTTGAAATATGCATATTTAGATCGAGATGAGACATATCCGGTGGTGATTTCTTCCCACTTGGATGAGGAACAAGAGAGTAGGCTAATAGCCACTCTAATAGAGCATAAGAGTGCCATTGGATGGTTGATTGCGGATCTCAAAGGCATAGACCCACTGATTTGTACTCATTGCATACACCTTGAGGAGAATGCAAAGACATCTAGGCAACCACAAAGACGACTCAATCCAAACATGAAGGATGTGGTTAAGGCCGAAGTGGTGAAACTATTGGATGTGGGTATCATTTACCCAATATCCGATAGTCAATGGGTGAGCCCAACTCAAGTGGTGCCTAAGAAATCCGGAATAACCATCGTAGCCAATGCCAATAATGAACTTGTACTAACCAGAGTCACTACCGGTTGGAGAATGTTCATTGACTACAGGAAGCTAAACACAGTCACGAGGAAAGACCACTTCCCCCTACCGTTTGTTGATCAAATTTTGGAAAGGTTGGCGGGTCATTCCCATTTTTGCTTCCTTGATGGCTATTCAGGGTACAACCAAATAAAGATCGCCCTAGAAGACCAAGAGAAAACAACATTCACATGTCCATTCGGTACTTTCGCTTATCGAAGGATGCCATTTGGACTATGTAATGCCCCTTCCACTTTTCAGTGTTGAATGTTGAGCATTTTTTTCTGAAATGCCCCTGCCACTTTTCAGAGAAATCATCCATAAAGACTTCATGGTTCAAAGGGGGATTGTACTTGGTCACATCATCTCACAAAACGAAATCGAGGTGGACAAAGCTAAAATTGATCTCATCTCTAACCTTCCACCACCCAAAAGCATAAGAGATGTGCGGTCCTTTTTGGGACACGCCGGATTTTAGAGACGGTTCATAAAGGACTTTAGTTTACTCTCTCGTCCTTTATATAACCTACTTCAAAAGGAGAACACATTCGAGTGGAATGAAGATTGTCAAAATGCCTTTACTAAACTTAAAGGTATGTTGACATGCGCTCCTATAATGCAACCACCTGATTGGAGCCTTCCTTTTAAAATTTTGTGCGATGCGAGCAACTATGCTATTGGGGCTGTGCTAGGCCAAAGAAAAGAGAAGAAGCCATGTGTTATCTACTATGCAAGTATAACCTTAAACTCAACCCAAGAAAACTATACTACTACAGAAAAAAGAACTTTTAGCCGCAGTTTTTGCCCTGGATAAGTTAGGTTATACTTGATTGGATCCAAGATCATCACATTCACAGACCATGCCGCGCTTAAGTACCTTCTCTCTAAGAACGATGCTAAGCCACAGTTGTTAAGATGGATCCTCCTCCTCCAAAAATTTGACATAGAAATACGTGATAAGAAAGGAGTAGAAAACGTAGTGGTTAACCATCTCTCTCGACTTGTTCTCACCGATTCCCCTGAGACGACCGCGATCAATGACATGTTCCTTGATGAACAACTGTTTAAAGTTTCCCAATTGCCTTGGTTTGCAAACATTGCTAACTATCTTGCTAGAGGTACAACTCCAACACATTGGAAAAAGTTAGATAGAGATAAGTTCTTCAACGAGGTGAGGAATTTCCTATGGGACGATCCTTACTTATTCAAGTATTGTCCCGATCAAATTATAAGGAGATGTGTGCCGGATGATGAGCAACAAAGTATCATCTCCTTTTGTCATTCTCAGGCGTGTGGTGGCCACTTTTCGGCTAAGAAGACCACAGCTAAAATTCTGCAATGTGGGTTTTATTAGCCCACTATGTTCAAGGACACCCATGAGTTTTGTAAAACATGTGAGCCTTGTCAGAAATTGGGAGGAATCTCCCGAAGAAATATGATGCCTGATAACTACCTAATATTGTATAATTAACCCTGGTTGTTAAGGGCATTATCACTGTTTTTCCGGTTAATTATCTCTCATTAGGTGAATTTTCTGTCTTCAGGTGATCAGGAAAAGTTGGACAAAATCCGAGTCAATCAAGGCGATTTAGTGCCTAAAAGTAATCAACGTCAAGTATGTGACAATCCTGAGGGAAATCAGGGCGTAAAAGATCGAAGATTGGACACTACTCTATGATGGATCCAAAGTCTCAAAGGACCTTATCAAAGCCATGCATTTTGGAGATCCATGCTATGATGATTGTTTTAAAGAATGGATGATCATGCTTAGATGGTCATGATTGGATGCCCACATGAGGGACCAACTGTGCTTCAATGCAGGCCACACTTTCATCAATGGCCCTGATAGTTCAGCATTGTGGAGCCATCTCCATCTCAAATGTGTAGCAAGGTTCAACACCTCCAGCAACTGTCACTGGACAACAACTCCTCATCATCACCGTCCAAGCTGCCTCATTAATCTCCACCAACCATCCTTCACATACAACAACAATATTGGATGGCCTCCGACCACACTTGGGTTCATCCAAATTGTCCAACTGTCCAACAGTTGATCATCCACCATCACATAACCCGTACAACAGCTGGAATTGCAATCTTCATCATCCAGTCAGGTGGGCCACACTTCATCTCAACATATGCAGTCTGCCACCCGTCGACAGATCAACCGTCCACCAATCAAGACCATCCATCGACTGCTGCTCACCTTCATCTCCAACGTTCATGATCAGCTGATCAACGACCAGTAAGGTGAAAGCGTCCACTTGTCCAGTTCAGTGGATCCCATCATCACCATCCACACCATCTCAGCCCGCCTGCTTCAGCAGCCTCTTCACTGTCCAGTGGGCCCCACCAGTTTAACGTCCAGTTGCAGAAGGAGGAGATCAACAACGTCCAGTCTTCAGCTGTAATTAACGTCCACCATTCAGAGATCACATCCTCCAGCTCAAGTGGCCCACAAAGGCCAGCGTCATCCATCCAATCCTCCACCGTCCAGTGGACCCATCACATGGATGTCCATTTCATTTTAGGCGTCCATGGATTTACATCCAAGCTGGCCGTCCAACGATCTGCAGCCATCCACTACATCAACTGATCACCCTAAATCTCCAGTGGACTGTACTCCAATCAACGTCTGCCATAGCAAAGTGCCATCTGCATGTGCCTCCAAGCTTTAACACTCCAGCAACCAGCACATGTGGACTCATCAAGCACCGTCCGTCAGCTGAAGATCAGCACCTGCATCACGTCAGCAATGAAGGGCTGGATGAATTCCACCATCCATCATTTGATCAATGGCCAGCATCTCAAGATCCAACAACCGTCCAAACATCACCTGGTGGGGACCACACCATTCAACACACGTGCAGCCCTCCTCTCTCAGTGGACCGTCCATCTCCAGCCGTCCATCCATTCATCAACGTGGACCCCAGCATCAGATCATCTGTCAAGATGATTCTCCAACCATCCAAGCTTCACCGTTCATGCCCACACCAGCTCCTTGCACGTCCACAGCAACCATCTCCATCTGCACAAGGAGCAGCTTCAACATCAGCCGTCCATGGTGTCTGGCATCCAGCAAGATCAGCAGGCCCCACCTTCAACGTCCAGCTGATCTCCAAGCTCAACCGTCCATCATCAAGGCCCCATCCAATCCACGATCCAGCGTCACCGTCCGTGCCCACATCAGCGTCCAACCATCTCAGCTGGCCACCATCTTCATCAGCATCCATTAGCAGCCGTCCATTCAATCCATCTTCCTCCCACACGGTGCAGCACGTCCAACAATCATCAGCCATCCATCAGCACGTGCGGCAGCAGTGCTGCATCTCCAGCGTCAGGTGGGACCCACATCACGTCCAGCAGTGGACGTCCATCCATCTCCAGCTGCTGGACATCCATCGTCAGCAACATCCCTGCACAGCTGCAGCTCTTCAGCATCATCACCGTCCAAGGAATGGAGAACATCCAGCTGCTCTCCCTCTCCCTTCAACTCACGTGTGGAGCTAGCAAGAGAGGAACTCTCTCTCTCTCTCTCTCTCTCTCTCTCTCTCTCTCCCCCCACACATGTGTAAGGCATGGAATGCCACCTCATCATCCAAGCCTCACTCCAAGCCCAAACCTAAAAGAAAAGTTGCTTTAGGCTTGGAGTGACACCTAGGCTTGGAGTACTTTTCTTGCCACATGTCCATCCAAGCCTAACTCCAAGCCCGAACCTAAAAGCAAAGTTTGCTTTGGGCACTCCAAGCCTAACTCCATTCCCAAACCTAAAGAAACTTTTGGTGTGCCACCTAGGATTGGGAGGAGGCTTGGAAGCTCCTCATAAGGCTATAAAAGGAGGCCTCTCCTCCTCATTTCAATCATCCCTCAAATCCCACAATCCAAGTCTTCTTTTCTTTTCTTCTTTTTTTTTGTAGAAGTAGAGTAGTGTAGTTTTTCCTTTGTAGAGAATTTAGTCTTCCATTGTAGCATGGTTGGCTAAACCTCTAGCTAAGGCTAAGGGTGAAGCCTTTGAAGAAATTTGCAAGCCTTAGTTCTTTTGGTTCAACATTGTGTGATGTAAATGTTGGAGTTCTCTTTGGTTGATCGGTTTGGTTATCCACCTCGGTGGACGCTATTGTTGTGCAAGCCCCTTGATCCATTGTCGACTCCGGGCACGTTGGATGCTTGGGATCCCTTGCACACCAATTAGCTAGTTCATGATCGATAAAGTCCCTTGATCCATCGTCGACTCCGGGCACGTTGGATGCTTTGGATTCCCTACGGTCATCGAGCTAGTGCAGGTAAAGTCATCGATCTGTAAAATCCCTTGATCCATTGTAGATTCCGGGCACATTGGATGCTTTGGATTCCCTGCGATCGATAGAAGAGATCTTAACGTTTGGATCGGTCAATCAAAGCCTCCTATCTTGTAAGTATGTATTTGATCGTATGAATTGTGATCTTATTGGTTGACTTGTTGGCAAAGTTGTTGATCTGTACAATTCCTTGATCCATTGTCGACTCCGGGCACAGTGGATGCTTGGAATTCCCTGCGATCAACTAACGAGTGCCTCATGGTCAAATCAATCGGTCCAGATCACTATCTTTTATGAAATATGCAAATGGTTTAACTGTTTCATCTTCCGATTGGAATGAATCTTTATTCAATTCCAGTTGAGTTATAGTTGAACCAATGAATCAAATCCTGCAGAATGAATCAAAGGTGGATCCCTAATGCCTTAGCCCCTTTTCTATTTTTGTCCTTCACCACACACAACTTGCTCCACTCTCGTGGATAAACCAGATTTCATCTCACTAACCTAAACTAATTCCTCTAAGTATTCTTAACCCCAATCCCTGTGGATCGACCTCGGTCTTACCGAGTATTTTACTACTTCGCTACCTGCACTTGGGTGTGCAATCTTCTGACTGTAGCAAGTTTTTGGCGCCGTTGCCGGGGATTGGCATCGGTTGAAGAATATTTTTGGAATTGGTTTATGTATATAGATTGTCAATAGTTTACTAACTTGTTTGTTTTATTTTTAGGGATTATCCATAGCTGTATATTCTTCTTCTCAGGTAATATCCTTCCCTCTTTTCCTCTTTTACTATTCTTTCTAGATTTTCTTTTATTAGAGAGTTATCATGCCCATATATGATGAGTGGACACAGAAATACGCTAAAACTCTTCTAGAAGATGAAAGGCAATCAAAGCACAATGGTAAGGAACGCTCCATGCGTGATTATCTACATGAGAACAATATACGTAAAGTTCCACCGGTTAAAACACTCCGTGAGTATTGGAGTGAGAACAACGTATACGATGTTCCACCGGTTAAAACGCTCCGTGAGTATTGGAGTGAGAACAACGTATACGATGTTCCACCGGTTAAAATGTTACGTGAGTATTGGAGTGAGAACAACGTATACGATGTTCCACCGGTTAAAACATTGCGTGAGTATTGGGATGAGAACAATATATATTATGATCCACCGGTTAAAACATTGCGTGAGTATTGGGATGAGAACAATATACATTATGATCCACCAGTTAAGTCGATGCGTGATTGTTTGTATGGCTATGCTTATCAACAACCATATAGTGCGCCATCATACAATGCGAACGAACCTAATTGGCGGAACTATCAAAATTCCAGTCGGAGAGACGGACCAACAATGAATGTTAACTATCCCCAAGGGCCCCCTATTTATGTGTCTCCACCGAAAAAGACTCTCGAGGATACGTTGCAAATGGAAAGTACCTCGCAAATCATCAATGAGACAAAAACATTGACTGAGCACATGGAATCACACCTCACTGAGACGGAGGAAGAAACTTCCCTAGTCCAACCTCCGTCTAACCTAATTGAACAACTCGAGGTGGTTGATTTCAATTCTTCCGATATACTTGTTGAGCGTGACGGAGATACTATTACCTTTAGATACAATGAAGAGATTCTAATGAAGGTTGACGAACCTGAGGAATCTGAAAAATCTGAGGGTGATAATATGTTTGGTGATGCTCAACAAGATGAGGACTCAGAGTGTGCTTATGAGCCCGTGGTCCCGTTTCCCCAGAGGTTGATCTCGTCTGAACGTCTAGTTAATAACCATGCCATGGAAATTCCCCAACAAAGTGATTTTGTTACAATCCACCAAGTTGACATACCCAATTTCATTATGGATGAAGAGTTTTCTTGTATTGAGTGTCCTAATTCTTTGGAAGACTGCTTGGCTCACTTTAAAGATTCAAATGATCCCATGATTCAAGAAATAGTGAATGCCTTGCAAGACCCGGTGCATGAAAAGATGTTTCCCACTGGTTCTCACTTAATACCATCTATTGTGGAAGCACCGGGAGATTCTGATCGTATGGAGAAGACACCACCATTTAAAGAATCATTTGAGGTCTCTCCATCGCTTTGGTCTTTTCAGACTGAAGTGGACCATTACTGGGAAGATCCGTTCTTGATAAACCATTGCCCAGTTAATGCATTAAGGAGATATTTTCTTGATAATGTCTCCTTTTCTCGTACATGTGGTGAGAATTTCTATTGGCCCATAATGATTAAGAACACCCATGTACATTGTCGAGCAGGACTATGGATGGTCCTAATGCAAAATTTGTTGAAATACATGATGATCCTGCTCCAGTCTATTCCCTTGATTGATCTCCTAGTCTGATGGAGATCCATTTCCCTGGTTTCCTAGGATAGATTAGTTTAGATTAGGATTTCTTTGCTTATGATTAGGTATGAATAAACTCGCTCTTTAATAATTCTCTCAGGTACTCTCTCACTCACTCCTCTTTTTGTTATTGCTCTCATATTATGTTACATTGCATATTTTTCAACATTGAGGACAATGTCGAATTTAGGTTGGGGGGTGGGAATTCCTGCGAAATTTTATTGAGAATGTTGTTAAAATTTTCTAGTCTTATGCTATTTAAAAAAAAAAAAAAAAATCTAGGGATTTATGTGATTTATGTGATTTTGAAATAATTTGAATAGTAGAATGAAAAGGCATTTAGTGATGACAATGTTAAAGCTTAAAGTTTAGTCGCTTCAGTAAATTTCAAAATTGAGTTCTTTCCATTAATTTTCTATTTAGAAAATGATAAACATTGATTGAGTCATGAATTTTCACAAGTTCACATCTAGCTTGCATTGTCAGGATTTAAGTTTGATACTATAATGTTGACTTGATGATTGTTGAGAGTAATAGGAACCAAGCCTGGAGATCCTTGTTTACTTAGTTCACAAAAAAAAAAAAAAAAAAAGGTAAAAGAAGGAATATTCACAGTAATTTGGGGCAAGGATTTTCATCCATTGTCGTTACCATTACAAAACATTACCATAGTACGAAGTGAGCCTTTTGGAGTCTTCGGCTATCGGTTCAAAATATGAAAAAAAAAAAATCATCAATCAAAAGTTGAAAAAAAATTATTGTAAAGAACAGTAGCAAGGTTCAGAATCAGTGACTTGATCTGACCATTCTCTTCAATCATCAGTGTTAACATGAAAGTAGAAGACTGAACCCCTAGTTGTGTTAAGGCTAGACTTCACCGTGCACCATGGAACTCAATGTTTAGAACGCTTCTATTGAATGATTAATGCTTTGAACTCAATTAGGTTGTTGACTAAAGTAGCTAGATTCTAAGTTTATATATTCTCAAAACTATATGCCTTGGAAATTCTACTGTTTAAAGAACTTGAAGGATCACATAAATACATTAACCCTTTTTCTTTTCTTCATCTTGTTAAGTCTCGAGATGGTTTTGATTGGTGAAAACTGTCAAGGATAAGATTGATTGTAGTATTTTGAAAAATCCTTCGATGATTTTCGCATGTTTTGCTCGAGACTAGCAAAATGCTGGTTGGGGGGTGTGATAAGTACCTAATATTGTATAATTAACCCTGGTTGTTAAGGGCATTATCACTGTTTTTCCGGTTAATTATCTCTCATTAGGTAAATTTTCTGTCTTCAGGTGATCAGGAGAAGTTGGACAAAATCCGAGTCAATCAAGGCGATTTAGTGCCCAAAAGTAATCAACGTCAAGTATGTGACAATCCTGAGGGAAATCAGGGCGTAAAAGATCGAAGATTGGACACTACTCTATGATGGATCCAAAGTCTCAAAGGACCTTATCAAAGCCATGCATTTTGGAGATCCATGCTATGATGATTGTTTTAAAGAATGGATGATCATGCTTAGATGGTCATGATTGGATGCCCACATGAGGGACCAACTGTGCTTCAATGCAGGCCACACTTTCATCAATGGCCCTGATAGTTCAGCATTGTGGAGCCATCTCCATCTTAAATGTGTAGCAAGGTTCAACACCTCCAGCAACTGTCACTGGACAACAACTCCTCATCATCACCGTCCAAGCTGCCTCATTAATCTCCACCAACCATCCTTCACATACAGCAACAATATTGGATGGCCTCCGACCACACTTGGGTTCATCCAAATTGTCCAACTGTCCAACAGTTGATCATCCACCATCACATAACCCGTACAACAGCTGGAATTGCAATCTTCATCATCCAGTCAGGTGGGCCACACTTCATCTCAACATATGCAGTCTGCCACCTGTCGACAGATCAACCGTCCACCAATCAAGACCATCCATCGACTGCTGCTCACCTTCATCTCCAACGTTCATGATCAGCTGATCAACGACCAGTAAGGTGAAAGTGTCCACTTGTCCAGTTCAGTGGATCCCATCATCACCATCCACACCATCTCAGCCCGCCTGCTTCAGCAGCCTCTTCACTGTCCAGTGGGCCCCACCAGTTTAACGTCCAGTTGCAGAAGGAGGAGATCAACAACGTCCAGTCTTCAGCTGTAATTAACGTCCACCATTCAGAGATCACATCCTCCAGCTCAAGTGGCCCACAAAGGCCAGCGTCATCCATCCAATCCTCCACCGTCCAGTGGACCCATCACATGGATGTCCATTTCATTTTAGCCGTCCATGGATTTACATCCAAGCTGGCCGTCCAACGATCTGCAGCCATCCACTACATCAACTGATCACCCTAAATCTCCAGTGGACCGCACTCCAATCAACGTCTGCCATAGCAAAGTGGCCATCTGCATGTGCCTCCAAGCTTTAACACTCCAGCAACCAGCACATGTGGACTCATCAAGCACCGTCCGTCAGCTGAAGATCAGCACCTGCATCACGTCAGCAATGAAGGGCTGGATGAATTCCACCATCCATCATTTGATCAACGGCCAGCATCTCAAGATCCAACGACCGTCCAAACATCACCTGGTGGGGACCACACCATTCAACACACGTGCAGCCCTCCTCTCTCAGTGGACCGTCCATCTCCAGCCGTCCATCCATTCATCAACGTGGACCCCAGCATCAGATCATCTGTCAAGATGATTCTCCAACCATCCAAGCTTCACCGTTCATGCCCACACCAGCTCCTTGCACGTCCACAGCAACCATCTCCATCTGCACAAGGAGCAGCTTCAACATCAGCCGTCCATGGTGTCTGGCATCCAGCAAGATCAGCAGGCCCCACCTTCAACGTCCAGCTGATCTCCAAGCTCAACCGTCCATCATCAAGGCCCCATCCAATCCACGATCCAGCATCACCGTCCGTGCCCACATCAGCGTCCAACCATCTCAGCTGGCCACCATCTTCATCAGCATCCATTAGCAGCCGTCCATTCAATCCATCTTCCTCCCACACGGTGCAGCACGTCCAACAATCATCAGCCATCCATCAGCACGTGCAGCAGCAGTGCTGCATCTCCAGCGTCAGGTGGGACCCACATCACGTCCAGCAGTGGACGTCCATCCATCTCCAGCTGCTGGACGTCCATCGTCAGCAACATCCCTGCACAGCTGCAGCTCTTCAGCATCATCACCGTCCAAGGAATGGAGAACATCCAGCTGCTCTCCCTCTCCCTTCAACTCACGTGTGGAGCTAGCAAGAGAGGAACTCTCTCTCTCTCTCTCTCTCTCTCTCTCTCTCTCTCTTTCTCTCTCTCTCTCTCTCTCTCCCCCCACACATGTGTAAGGCATGGAATGCCACCTCATCATCCAAGCCCCACTCCAAGCCCAAACCTAAAAGAAAAGTTGCTTTAGGCTTGGAGTGACACCTAGGCTTGGAGTACTTTTCTTGCCACATGTCCATCCAAGCCTAACTCTAAGCCCGAACCTAATCCAAGCCTAACTCCAAGCCCGAACCTAAAAGCAAAGTTTGCTTTGGGCACTCCAAGCCTAACTCCATTCCCAAACCTAAAGAAACTTTTGGTGTGCCACCTAGGATTGGGAGGAGGCTTGGAAGCTCCTCATAAGGCTATAAAAGGAGGCCTCTCCTCCTCATTTCAATCATCCATCAAATCCCACAATCCAAGTCTTCTTTTCTTTTCTTCTTTTTTTTTTTTGTAGAAGTAGAGTAGTGTAGTTTTTCCTTTGTAGAGAATTTAGTCTTCCATTGTAGCATGGTTGGCTAAACCTCTAGCTAAGGCTAGGGGTGAAGCCTTTGAAGAAATTTGCAAGCCTTAGTTCTTTTGGTTCAACATTGTGTGATGTAAATGTTGGAGTTCTCTTTGGTTGATCGGTTTGGTTATCCACCTTGGCGGACGCTATTGTTGTGCAAGCCCCTTGATCCATCGTCGACTCCAGGCACGTTGGATGCTTGGGATCCCTTGCACACCAATTAGCTAGTTCATGATCGATAAAGTCCCTTGATCCATCGTCGACTCCGGGCACGTTGGATGCTTTGGATTCCCTACGGTCATCGAGCTAGTGCAGGTAAAGTCATCGATCTGTAAAATCCCTTGATCCATTGTAGACTCCGGGCACATTGGATGCTTTGGATTCCCTGCGATCGATAGACGAGATCTTAACGTTTGGATCGGTCAATCAAAGCCTCCTATCTTGTAAGTATGCATTTGATCGTATGAATTGTGATCTTATCGGTTGACTTGTTGGCAAAGTTGTTGATCTGTACAATTCCTTGATCCATTGTCGACTCCGGGCACAGTGGATGCTTGGAATTCCCTGCGATCAACTAACGAGTGCCTCATGGTCAAATCAATCGGTCCAGATCACTATCTTTTATGAAATATGCAAATGGTTTAACTGTTTCATCTTCCGATTGGAATGAATCTTTATTCAATTCCAGTTGAGTTATAGTTGGACCAATGAATCAAATCCTGCAGAATGAATCAAAGGTGGATCCCTAATGCCTTAGCCCCTTTTCTATTTTTGTCCTTCACCACACACAACTTGCTCCACTCTCGTGGATAAACCAGATTTCATCTCACTAACCTAAACTAATTCCTCTAAGTGTTCTTAACCCCAATCCCTGTGGATCGACCTCGGTCTTACCGAGTATTTTACTACTTCGCTACCTGCACTTGGGTGTGCAATCTTCGGATTGTAGCAATGCCACTCAATCCCATCTTGATAATCGAAATTTTTTATTTTTAGGGCATCAATTTCATGGGTCCATTCCCATCTTCTTTTGGAAACGTATAGATCTTGCTTGCCGTTGACTATGTGTCCAAATGGGTCGAGGCAATTCCATGCTGGAATAATGACCATAAAACAGTCATTCGTTTCTTAAAAGAGAATATTCTTTCCCGGTTTGGAACACCTCGAGTCATCATAAGTGATGGAGGGTCTCACTTTTGTAATCGCCCATTTGAAGCCTTAATGAAGAAATATGGCGTTAATCACAAAGTGAGCACTCCCTATCACCCACAAACAAGTGGACAAGCTGAGATATCCAATAGGGAGATTAAACATATTTTGGAGAAAACAGTGAATCCCAATCACAAGGATTGGTCACTTCGACTTACCAATGCATTATGGGCCTACCGTACCGCTTTTAAGACCCCTATTGGAATGTCTCCCTATAGACTTGTCTATGGGAAGGCTTGTCACTTGCTGTGGAGCTAGAACATAGGGCGTATTGGGCAGTAAAGAAGATGAATTTTGATTCTGACAAGGGACGCTCGTTGCGCAAACTTCAATTAAATGAACTTGCGAAAATCCGGAATGAAGCATATGAGAATGCGAGAATTTACAAGGATAAGACGAAGGTATTCCATGATAAGAACATTCTTCGTAAGAAATTCACGATTAATCAAAAAGTCCTTATGTATAATTCTCGCTTACACTTATTTTCGAAGAAATTGAGATCTCGATGGACCGGTCCCTACATTGTCCAAACTGTCTAACCATATGGGACCGTCGAGTTGTTGAATCCAAGGAACGGCAACATCTTTAAGGCGAATGGTCAGCGGTTAAAACCGTTCTTTGAGAAGTTTCTTTAGAAGGTATGTCCATACCTCTGACTGATCCTGTGTATCAGGATGGTTGATCTCCTAGTCTGATGGAGCTATAGAGTAGTTAGGATTAGGATTTTGTTGCTTTTGTTCTCTTGTTCATAGGTTTGATAAAAGGAGGTAGAATTTCACGTTCCATTCTCTCAGGTACTTAACATAAACTAGAAAAACAAACTAGGAGGAGTTGTAGAACTCCAAATCCGACTTCCACCGTCTCCCACCGTGCTCAATCACTTCTAAGATGCCTTAGGAACGTAGTGGAGGACCCCTTTTATAGCTTTCAAGCCTTCATAGCGCAGAATCTTTGAGAATTTGCGTAAAACTTACGCACTGCGCAGAGAAATCCAAACCAAAAATACCAGTTTCTGAACTTGAGCGATTCAGCGATTGATCGACTGGCTGAGCCATCAATCGATTGGTCCTAGTCATCAATCGATCAAGGTGGGGCGATCAATCGATGGGAGTAAAAAGTGTCCAGAGAGTTTCAACAGCAATTCTTAAAAAACCTGTATTCTTTTGATTGATCTACAATCTGGGCGATGAATCGCTCAGGCTGGGCGATCAATCGCAATTCTGCACTTTCAGTCCAGCAACAATTTTGTCAATTTCTATTGTGAGCGATCGATCGCTCAAGTCTGTCGATCAATCGCTCAGGCTGAGCGATCAATCTTTGGATCTATCTTCAGAAACTGCAACTTTCTGCATTTTACTTTTATGGCCCTACAGCTCTACACTTTGCTTTTTCAGGACAATTTAGGACTTCTTCAAGGTTTTTCTTCTCTTCTCGGGCTCATCAAAGCTTGGTCTTCAATGTATGTAAAGTGCTCTCTCAAGCCTTGAATTAGTGAAACCTCCATCTCATTCTTACAATCACAAATCATGCATTAAAGTAGTCTTTTAATCATGCAACCCATGTATAATATGTGATGAATTGGGGTTAGAATATGCACAATTCTGAGCTCAACACTAGTCTTGGGATATTTTTGTGTATTACATCTACACGCATGTATACATGTACATGTAATATGGACAAGGAGTGCATAGTCTACATAATCTGATAATGTAGAGTTCATATGCATGTTGTAGAGGATGTTGGTGCATAGTGAACATGATGAAGTACGTGTATATCATTTTTTATCCGAGAGACCACGGCTTAGTCCTTGGGTTGAAGTCCCTAAAGCGAGTATATTGGGCTTAGTCCCCGGGTTTTAGTCCCTAAACCAAATATATCGAGCTTGGTCCCTGGGTTCGAGTCCCTAAAGTAAATATATCGGGCTTGGTTCCTGGGTTGAAGTTCCTAAAGTGAATATATCGAGCTTGTTCCTTAAGTTGAAGTCCTTAAAGCTTATTTTTACCCCATTATGATTTAAGTTTATTCTAGTGTGGATGTTGTGCATATACTTGGTCCATAATGATCGTGGATGTGGTTAGGAGAGGAGCCCAATTGTCATTAGGGTTGCCTCATATGCATAAATGGCTTACATACATAACATTCCTTAAGTGCGATTATGCTGCATGGTATGCTTGTTGATTATCATGGCATTTCACATATCACCTTTGTATGATGGATTGATCACCACAGTAACACCGTAGTTGTATTGATGAGACCACCACAGTGCTATAGTGGTTGGTATTTGTGGACACTAGAAATTTGGATTTCTTTATACTGGGTCCTAGACCCCTGGTGACATTTCCTAAACCTTAATTAGTACCATCGAGCTTCATCATCAAGACCAAGAGAATATCATGAGCCACCTAGTGCCAAAGACCATTGTAAGCCTGACTCCCACCAACATGGTCAGGTGAGAAGAGGTTTGGTCACACCTAGCTAAAGATGTGGAGCGAATGTGATTAAGTTTGACCAGCCCCTGAAATGGGTCCACTACCAGCATGCCAGGTGGGTTTTGGCATGGCTTTAGGTCCCCCACCAATGAGGCGGTATGCAAGGCCCCTACTCAACAAGTTTCAGACTTGCTTTGGGTACCAAGCCCCGATGATTTTCAGTGATGATAATTGTATTGAGATGTGGACTTTTAGAGGAGGACTTGCATGACTACATATACCCAGCATTCTTTTGCATTGGATCTTGCCCTCTTGGTATCATATGGTATAGCATTGTCATCATGCTTTACTTGTGTACTTTGATATTCTGATTGTTGTTGCATGCATGTACACTACGCACACACGAGTGTACTCACTGGGCTTTTAGCTCATGCCTTTTTAATTTTTTTAGGATAGGAGCAGCTTGAAAGACTTAGCCTTTTTCGATGCATGCTATCTATTTTATGCTTCAAGGATATTTATATTTTGAAAAGTATTGTACTTATAATCGTCTGGATATATAGTAAAGAGTGGTGCTTGGTATTGTGATCATGGATCATTATGCTCTGGTATTATTATCACAAAAAAAAAGTCACAAAAAAAATCTTCCACGAATGTCTTCCTACCCAATCTATACACCTGAATACACCGTGACATTTTCCTTATTATGGCATCAAATGTAACCATCTAAAACCAATTTAAAGCCCTCAAATGAGTAGTAGAAGATCTAACCATTTGATTACCATCTTATCTAGATAAAGTCAAATCTATGACGAAAACAAAGAATCCAACAATTGAAAATCATAAAAAAAAACTTTTCAAAATATCTAATAATGCTGGATAGATGATTTAAGTTTGATGAATAGGCCTAGCAATGCTCCAAGCTCAAGCCTAGATTTTGAATTGGTTGAGTTAGTTCTTCAGGCTAGCCCTACTCAAAATTTAACTTTTTTAGGCGCAAGTCTAGCTTATCGTCATCCTTATTCATGGAGCATCTAAAAGATATGATCTATCCCACTAATCATAATACTAGGTGACAAGTGGACTCCTTATTGAAGTACATCAAACCCCAGCTTAATCTTAATATGCGAATAAAAGAAACATTTGTATATCATCCACTAATATAACATCTAAAGGTCCATCAAAGCTAGCACATCAAGATCTCTGAAGTCCCTCTCTAGTGTTAAGTCATATGACAAGTATAAGCTAGTGTGTGATCAAGTTGATTGAATCCAAGCATCATGGATACTCATGGTTAGGAGAGTTGATGTGATCCATCCAATAAAAATATTTAATTGAGCCTTATACTAGTTCCAATGTACACAAGAACATCTTTACACCCATGTGTGAAGTGAATTAGAAAGAAAATACTTGATGATGGAAATTAATCAATCCCAACATGTTATTAGTTCATAACACATATGACATATGATGAACACTAACCTACCCAATTTGCCAAAACCCATATGGGGTCATGGAACATTTTGAGTACTCAAGAATAATGGAATATCAACTTTCTTCTATCCCATTTAGGTCATTAATTTCATTCCATGCTTCCCTAGGGCATTAAAGGGGTTCTACAGGGAATCCATATAACCTGTTAATACATCCAAGTTTCAAATCATAATTAATAATAGAAAACATAAAAAGGTAACTTATGATGGATTTATGATCTGATTTATCAACTCAGTTTAAAAATAAGTAACTGTATTCATATTATAATTATTAACAAACATTTTATACATTGGTGTCAAAGATGTGAGAACATATAAAGCTCATTAGCAATCTTAAACATCATAAGGATATGATCACTTACAAAAGTGCCCTCTTCCAGTTTCATGTCATATAGTTCTAAACCATGGTCATTGGACCTATGCAACAATTTAGGAATTGAACATTCTTTGAAGTCATATGTAGATGTCCATGGTGTTTACTATAGTCCACAACTAATTATATATAACGAACATCAAAGGTAGAGGCCAATATGTCACGCCCCAAAACAGGCCTCCCACATGGCCAATGTCATGCCCCAAATCTAGGTACGAACAACTTCCGTAGTACCCCGAATCAGGCATTCACCTCCCATACACCGAGTCCCGAGTTCGATGCACTACATCTAATGATATAAGAACTATTGAAGTCCATAGGGTGGCACAGCATAGAAAAGATGCTCCACCCAAACCCCAAAGCTCATCCAACATATAAAGAATAGGACCATTAGTGAGAAATATCCCCTCTTTATCCAAGAATTGGACATCCACATGCTTATAAATATATATAGAGAGAGAAGGGAGAGAGGGGAGAGAGAGATAGAGAGAGAGAGAGAGAGAGAGAGAGAGAGAGAGAGAGAACTTCACCTCTCATCTCTTACCATCTCCTTTGTGGTTTACTTGATGACTTTTTCCTTTAGGCTTTTCCATACATTTCTATAATATAACGATTGAAATTATTTAAATTAAGATTTTGAAAATTTAATATATCCAGATAGAAAATCCATCACATATTAATTAAAAATAAGTTTATCAAAAATTTTACTCTTAAGTCTTTAAAAAATTCCTACAAACGCATATTAAGAAAATATACCGTTTTGTTATAGAATAAGTTGTTAAGGGTGAGATTATCATAAGTCAGGTTTCCACTCACATAAGTCAGGTTTCCACTCACAAGATATTGGCTAACATTTGACTAGACCATTAGTGAATGAATTTGAGACAAGGAATGCATTATATCATCTTACATTTATGTACATAATATTCATATTAAGCTAAGTACCTTTCTATAGGTTCCACCAGACTTAACAACCTTAACTTCAAGAAACAAACCACCAAATGTTTCAATTTCATCAAGAAGAAACATGTAATCACATAATGGAAATATGTATGGAGAAGTTATCCTTACGATTTTCACAAGTTGAGGCTGAACCTCAGTATTCCTTTGGATCTGACTCACAAGAGCATGAAGCTGACCCCTAAGTTCGGCCCACTCACCGAGGTTCGAGAGCAGAGATAGTTACATCATTGTTAGAGCATATTTCAGCACTTGGAGAAGGATTATTCAAATCAGTAACAGCCCTTGCAAAGAAAGATCCTGGCTGTGTAGGTTTGGGAAGTTCCATAGATTCGCTTCCAAGCATGAGAATGACTAAAGGCATGGTGGGTCTATCCGCTGCATCTTGTTGAACACATAACAACCCAATGTGGATCCATCTGAGCACTTCACTAGTGTGACATGACTCTGCTAACAAAGGATCAATAAACTCCATCACTCTTTCGTCACACCACAATCCCCATGCCTGTAATTTCAAACTTCATGTAAGAAAATGAGATTAGGGTGGTTAAATTTGACTCTTATGGAGAATCTTACATAAATTAAGAGGCTTTGAGCATTTTCAGGGAGATGGAGACTGTTGTTCCTTTTTCCGCTTACAATCTCTAGTAGTAGAACACCAAAGCTGTAGACATCAGATTTTATAGAGTATAACCCTCCCATTGCATACTCTGGTGCCATGTAGCCACTGTTTGGGATGGTAAAATACAAACATGGATTAGAATTATTATAACTAGCAAAGGGAAAATGGACCTTAGATTAACTCACTCGTGAGAATGTGGCAAATCTGTCTTGCAACTCATTAGGTAAATCCTACTATTTCAATAAACTTATTGGGAAATTAGACAGGTAGAATCAGTTGGCATGTTACACTTTTACATTGAATCATGCATATATGACCAGCTGATGAATGTCTTCAATTGCATAACCATACACCACATTGTCATGTGAGAGACGAGTCTTGATATTAGAGCTCATGGGGCATTCAATGTATTTGGAGAAGTAGAATATTGCATGACAACTTACAATGTTCCGACTACTCTATTAGTATTGAACTGACTTTGATTTCCACCTAAAAATCTTGCCATGCCGAAGTCAGAAATCTTTGGGTTCATCTCATGGTCTAACAAAACATTGCTAGCTTTTAAATCCCTGTGAATGATTCTGAGTCTTGAGTCTTCATGGAGATAAACAAGTCCCTTTGCAACTCCACCAACAATGTGATGGCGTCTTTCCCAACCTAATTGAGTACGCTTGACTGGATCTGAGAACAACATACAAATGGAGTTAGATCATGTTTTGGTAGTGTTTCTTATAATGCAAGTTTGGTTAAACATTTTTATTTGTGTATCTTAGGAATGAAAATTGAATTAAGGGCATATTCATATATGTGGAATCTATGAGGATAGCTAGGACTGTATTGATAGACAAAAATCATGAATTCCATGACATAGTAGATGTATTTATTTATAGTGGCAATTCATGGCAAAAGAAACATGATGCTTATTGTGTTATAAAACTAAGATTTTCAATTATATCCAAACAACTCCCTTCATTTTAGAATCCAATTTTCTACATTAACAATTTAAAATTATAGCAAAAGTTTCCAATATGATATAGCCCTCTATATTTAGGCTTTAAACTGAAAATGAGAGAACAAAACTGTTAGTATATTCCAACACTCTTTCAAATAGCCATATACAATGATCAAAACCAATCATTTGGTAGTTAATATCTCAATTAGTGATAAAAATAAATTGCATCGTATAGTCATTAGTGGAAAAATATATTTTATGGAAATTGTCTATAGTGTAAATGTTTAAAGGTTGATCGTATGTAAGTTGGTATAATATTTTCTCACATACACTATGGGTATCGTTGGATGATTGCTCCATTCATAATATAATAGCAGAGATTGTGAGACATCTATCAATTCAGATGATCCAAGCAAACTAGCAATTCTTTAAGTAGTAGTCGTGTTGTGCCAAAATTTGGACCCTGTTTCACTTGTCTTTCGCTTTGCTTAGCCTTGTTTAAAGTGCAAGTGTGTTATAAATATGTCGTGTATGTATGTGTGCGCTAAAACTCAGAAACTCGAGAGAGAAATGGTCCAAACCAAAGAGGAAGGTATCGAGGCTTGTGTTTGGCATGTATTCATAGATGAGTAGTTTCTCTTCTCTCTCCATGCAGCAATACAAGAGCCTTACAAGGTTCCTGTGTTGGAGTTTGGCAATCAATGTGACTTCATTCTTAAACTCTTCCAGACCTTGCCCTGAGCTCCTTGATAACCTTTTAACTGCTATCTCCTTCCCATCAGTTAACATTCCCTGAAATGATTTTTGATACAATGGTTAGTTAATAAAAAACCAATCTAATTTTGTTTAAGCATTATTTAACTACTCCTAAGGTTGTCTTGGATTTCTATTTACCATTATAAAGGAATCCAAAAGAGTAGTCATTACAAATTTACAATGGTTGATTGAACATGTAAATTAAGACATAATTAAGGTGGTCAATTGTAAATGTAAAAGGAGAGAGTTAAGGAAATTTGCAATGGCTAAGATTTTCACATTATATTGAATTGGATATCTCCTCTCAAAATAGGAGAATTAGAGTATTTTGCCTATTGATGTAACATTTCAGTAATTATGTAGAAGTGTAATGATTATTATTTTACCATGCTTATGTAAACATAAGAAATGTTGATCAAAATAGATTGTTTTACAAGTGATAGGATTGATATTTATAATCATTGCACTTTTACATGCCTTTGCTATGGTAAATGCTAATCCAAACACGACAAATGTGGAAATTGTTGATGGTAGCAGTTGCATTTGATGTCTAATCCATTTTTACAAGTGTGAAAACTGTTGATGGGAGCAGTTGTAGTTGATGTCAAAGTCCGAGCCAAGGGTGTCCAGTTGGCATCCAAATGCAGTTGCTGTTGGAGTGAGCAAAGACCGGTAGAGGAATCCCTAAACCATCTATTCGTCACGAGTGAGTTAGCGGATAAAATATGGTGCTTTTTCTCCAGATTGTGGGACGTCTCTATGTTGGGGGACCCATTAGTAGAGGGGCGAGTGTCTCATTGGTGGAGGAAGGCTTCAATGGCAGATGGTTATGTTGTCATCACAGGTATTATTCCTTGCATTATTCTTTGGGAAATCTGGAAAGAAAGAAATGAGTGCAGATTCGAAAACCTTCAAATGAGTGAATAGAACTAACTCCCAAATTCGTAGATGGATTAACCTTATCAGCCCATCCCTACCAGCCCCCAAGGATGTTTGTTGGTCTAGGCAGTTGGCTCTTAAAGTGTTAGGTGCTTATTTATGGGCCACTCATAAGGGGGCTTTCTCCTTGGTGAAATGGAACAAGTCAGAGGAGGGTTGGGTGAAGATAAATGTGGATGAGTCCGCGAAAGGGAACCTGGGCCTCTCGAGTGGTGAGGATGTCTACAAGAACAGTGACGGAGACTTCTTTTTTGTTTTGCCAAAGGCTTTGGCTGGGGTTCTAACATGAGGATCGAAGCCAGTGCGATGTGCATGGCCTTGCCTTGTGTATGAAACATGGTTTCTCTAAGATTATTATCGAAAGTGACTCGAAGATTGGAATGTATTTCTTCAACAAGGAGAGCCCGTCTATGTGGGCCTTATGGTATTGGTGGACCCAAATTTTCTCTCTTAAAAAGGAAGCCCAAATTGAGGTCACCTACGACTTAAGAGGGTCGAACGGGGTTGCTGACAGATTGGCTTGCATAGCCAGCAACTCCCAGAGAGATTCCATTTTTGGTACGACGTCTGTGTTCCCGCTACCCATCTGAGGTTTGTTGCTCTTAGATAGAACGGTTCTAGGTAATCTCAGGGAATCTAGGGACAAGGGCTAACCCCCTGGTTTGGGTTATTCTTTGTTTGTGGGGGTCTTTTTTTTTTTTAATATCTTTAGAGTTATATGATAGGCTGGCCAGGCTCCTTTTAGTTACGAGTGGCCAGCCCAAATGTCTGCTGGGTGTATAGCTTTTTCTTTCTGTTTTAAAAAAGGCTCCTTGTTTAAAAAAAATAATAATAAATCCAAACACGGCCTAACTAATCTTATGTTTGGATGCCCAAGCAGCTTGAAATATAAATGTTCAATTGAGTTATAGGTAACAAAATTATTAATGTTTACAAGTATTCATAATAATGTAATAGCCCTCAAATTGCTCCAATTACTTTTTGGGCCTGTTTGGATGAGGGGAAAATAGAAGAAAGTAAAAGCAAAAACTTTTTGATTTATTTATAGGACATTTAGATATGTTTGGATAATAAAATAACAAAAGATTCCCTATAGCAATCATTACTTTACCATAGTCATTTTTTCCAACACAACATAAGATACAAGGTGAGCATTGTCATATAAAAATAAGATTTTCAATTACTGTGCAAACATGATCTTCGAAACTAGAATCCATGGTCAATAGTGTTGCAGAATCCTTATGATCCATCATTTGGTAATCATTATAGATTTGTTTTCCATTCTTTTGTTTTCCCACGATCCAAATATGCCTTGCAAGTGCTTGTATTTCCTAAGACTAATAATCTATAATGAATTTCATTGTGCATCTAAATACACCTTTAGATAAGTGACTTTACCTTATATACAGGTCCAAATCCACCTTCTCCGAGTTTATTTTCATTGGAGAAGTTATTCGTAGCAGCTTGTACTGTAGCTAAGTTGATGATTGTCAATTCTGGAATTTGATCACCTTGCATACCATCATCCACGAATTCTGAACCATCCATATAATGTGACAATGCATGATGTTCTTCTTCCTCTGATATAAAAATGTGAAATTGTTGTGTTAGTCATTACAAGATAACAATTCCACTATATGGTAATTGAGGTCCCTTGCTTACCCTATACATGGTAATATGGCTACATGAATAGATGATCCAAACCATTCATATGACTCTTAGTATTATTAGTGCTTTGAATTGGATGTTAAAAAAAATGATTATAATCAATGGTCAATTTACAACAGTAAATTGCTGCTTTAGATTTACCATCCTATGTTTCCATGCAGGTGTGCATTCATGGAAGGGCCCGGCACAATGATGGTATTGATCAGCCATATTTTAATTAGTTGGGTGTTCCTCATCATGGACAACCCAAGCGGAAAGGTCGGCAGGCACAATTAGTTGGGTGTTCCTCACCTCTTTCATAAATGCATTCTAATTGCTATGGCTAAGGCCATTAGCTGGAAGAGCTTGGTCAGGAAAAATACAGGCAAGTCCTGCCCATTAGATTTTTTTACTGGCCATTGGATTTAATATAGGCATAAGAATAGGCTGGAAAGATCTAAATGGGCCTAGATATAGGCTTAGGGCAATCCTTGAATAAAGAATGTTGTTAAATTCAATTATCAGTTCTTTCTATTTAAGTAAAAAAAAAAAAAAAAAAAAAAAAAAAAAAAAAAAAAACCAGCTTAAGCTCCGTTAGCCTAAATGTTAAACCCAAGACCAGCCCATGGGTGATTTTCTGAAGAAACCTGTGACTTGCCCGACTAGTTGACATTCTAAACTAGTAACATCAATTTTATTTAGTTTCTTTACCTCTATGTGGTCTCTTTCTTTGTCGTAGATAGCAACAAATGCAAGAGCCGAAGAGAGTCAGTCCTAAAACTGAGGTAACAGTGATGATGATTATAACCCTTGATTTTTTCCCTGCAGTAAAAGAAAATGATTAGTAATTTTTTATGTATTATGCACTATTTAGGCTATGTTTATTTATTTATATATTTACCAAATGGTGCAAGCACACGGAGTTAGACTTTGTGTGAATCATCAAACTATTATTGACGCATGTACATATTTGCTCATTAGATGATATGAGATTTTATAATGTTTGAGTTTGTATGCATGGATGTGCTGCTTCATGATGATATCTGCACATAGATGTTCAGATTGCCAATCGGATGAAATGTGGCCAATACTCATTACATGTTGTGGACCATTGACCAAGTATAAACAATAGGAGTTATACATATTAACATGCATGTATACATGTTGCTCACTAGATGATTAGGATAAGATCGCACATAGATTATGTAATATCCCTAGACAATGAATTTGGAAGGTATAAATTTTTTTCTTCTGAAACCTGTCGTAAATAGAACTTTTAATTTTAGATCTACCTCTTTTTATAGAGATGAGTTTTTCCTCTTAATGTACAACCTTGATGAAATAGTCATGGGCTAGTACACTTTGAAAAGCTTTGGAAGAACTTTTAATGATCGTTTAAGATAATCCAACTATCGATCAATAAATCTAGGCCAATCCATCTGTTGGATTATCAATCCAACCATCAGAAATGTTTCTTAACCATTGATCTACTTAAATGACAGATGGATAAACTATCTGATGGACGAATCATCCTAGATTTGATGATCTACCTTTGGATCGTCCAAAAAACACTTTATAAGTGTCTTGATATGATTACTTCAGACTTCATTTTACATGTATAATATTTTACCACATGTACAATGACTTGACGATTTACAAGTATGAGTACATCTCATGCATCTAATTATCATGAACCCTTAAACTGGACAAGTGGCAAGCCTCTTCGGTTTGATGTGAGAGATCTTGGGTTTGAATAACCAGTTTTGCGTATTTTCACTTTTAAAGCCTACAAAGACATAAAAGAATTGTTTTTCATTTCCATGAGGTTTAGGGATCAAATCATGCCTTATGCAAACGCTTTTTTTCTGAAAGTTTTAGCTAATATTAAAAAAAAATTGACTTGCCAGCACAAATTCTCAAAGCCATTAAAGGAAAATATATCAATAGCCCCAAATAGATTGGAAAAAATGATTTGGACTACGACAGCTAATAGAAGATTCACCCTTCAATCCACTTGGAATCTGATCAGGAGCCCCAACAATAAACTTCCATGGTCTAATTGGGCTTGGAATAGATACACCCCTCAGAAAAATAGTAATGTTTTTGTGGAAGATCATGCACAAAGCGGTTTTGGTAGACGCAATCATTCAAAGATTGGGGTTGCAAATCGCATCTATGTGCACTTGCTGTGTGCTGATGGCTCCAGGAATCCAGAATGCCAGGAAAAAAATCCAAGAAGCCAGAAAAGTAATACTAGTGAAAATATCCTGATAATCCAGCCCTCTGATCATCCCCCCACACCTCATATAGGCTGGTAGAGAAGTCAGTCAACAATAACAACCTTGAATCGTCAACAGAAAAATGAAGAAACATTTATTGGGCCTATTCATAGCGCAGGAGATGCTTCTTCTCTCGCGGTTCTGGAAGAAGATCGATGGAATCATTCAAGAGTAACAAGGGTCGCCCAGGTTCAGGATGCCCTTAGAAGATTATATCTTGATCAAAGAGGGTAGGACGTCATCCATCCAAGGGTATACTCTCAGCTAGAAGCCAAGACTCAACAAGAAAGAAGCAGAGTGGCTAGAAATGCAATATTTTATTATTTTTTATGGGCTAGAAATGCAGTATCTGAGACCAACATGGTCAGGAATGCAGAGGAAAATATAGATCAGCAGCCTCTTGATCAAGCAAACACTCCAGCAGCCCTGCGCTACCCACAACAGAATATTGAAGATTTAGACCACCTTTTTAGCTTGAGCTTACTCGCTAAACAGGTATGGGCTGTCTTCTCTAACTTTTTCAACATTCATTTCCAAGAAAAGCAATCAATTGTATAAAGAATCATCTATTGGACAAGCAAGGCTACTTCAGTGTTGAGGTTTTAGGCGCTAAGGGGCTTATCCCCATCATTCATAGTGTGGGATATCTTAATGGGCAGAAATGCCAGTAGGTTCGATGGAAAAAGGGTGTCTGTGAAAGATATCATTTCTAAAATATTTCATTGGCTGAAAGAAGTGGGTGTGAGTCTGCCAATTCGATCGAGGAAGGGAAAAGGTATTTATATGCAATCCTTCGGACTGGAATGTCTCCAACAAGGCAATAATAGGAAGATTCAGATTGTTAAATGGGCAAAGCCAAAGAGGAGCCGACTCAAACTAAATATTGATGGGTTGGCTAGGGGGAACTCAAGTGAAGAGCGAGGCAGAGGCATATGTAGAAATCATCGGGGTCAAGTCATTTTTTACTTCCATAACTAGTACGGTCAAGTGACAAACACAACTGCAAAAATCCAGGGTGTCCTAGATGGTTTGAAGATCAATGAGCGTATGGGTTTATCTAATGTGTTAGTTGAGACTGATTCTCAGATATTAGCGGAGATGGTTGTAAATCACACTCTGAAGCCCCTTGGAGCATTTAGTACCGACTAGGAGCCATTCATATCCTTCGCAAATTGGTAAACTTTAGAATAACTTATATCCTGCGGGAAGCTAATGCCGATGGGAAGCGGGGGGAAGACCTAATTTGAGGTATCCAGGTAGATTTGAGCTCCCCACTCCTATTAGGGGCCTCATTACCCTTGACGATGCAGGTTTGGGGGCGATTAAAATTAGCTGAGTCAAATTTCATTTCTGGCGTATTCTCAGGCTAGGCTTGGTTTATTCTTCCTTTTCTTTCCTTTTTTCTAGTTTTCTTTTACTTTTAATTTCACCTCTACATTGGGTGATGGTTATATGATAGGTGTGGCATCCGTGGTTTTTTGGTGGCACTTACCCGAATGTTACTTAGTCCATAAAATCAATAAATTTCAATTCTTAAAAAAAGGGATTCTCTTTAAAAAAAAAAAAAAAAACTGTTTTTTATGTTATCATCTCCAATAGGGAAGACAAATTCATCTGGAATCAGGTGCTTTCCGATAACTTCGCTCTTAAATCAACATGGAAAGAGATTCAACAGCACCATCCCAAGCTCCAATGGCCTAAATGGGTTTGGAATAGGTATGTTCCCCTGAAGATTGCAGCTTTTTTTCTGGAAGGTTATGAACAGGGCAGTCCTTGTTGACTAAGCTATTCAAAAAATGGGAGTTTGCATACCTTCAAAGCGCGAGTGTTGTGAAGAATCTAATCCAGCTACCCTAGCCCAACAATTACTCGTTTACAAGAACATTGATGATTCACTTCACCCTTCACAGTTCTTAGTTGAGGCAGTCTCAAGGCCACTCTCAAAGGATACCCCGGGATGCTATCAACCCCCACTTTCCCCATTCACCTGTTGCCCGTTAAGGTACGCCCCTCGCGACTAGCGTAGACTGCTCTGAGCCAGATATTTTTTCTTCTTCTAAACTTTTGGATGGTGAAAATGTTTCGACTACCCCCCTCAATAAAGTAGTGGGAGCACTCAAAACACGTCTTCACCTGCATCTTAACAGTCAGACTCATCAACAAAATATTTTGGCCCCTCCCTCTCAGCTCTGTTAGTCGGCCAAAACTCGCACTTTGACATGCCTAATCTCCATTATGATATATATATTGATTAAATAGTCAAGCAAGACCAGCAAGGCTAACCGGTCCGCCAGAATTCAACTTCTTCAAGGCTTGATTCCATCATTTATTATGTGGGAGTAGTGGCTGGGCCACAATTCAGCCAGGCTTGAGGGACAAAAAATGTCAGTGAATAGGATCATAGCGAAGATTTTGCATTGGTTGAGGGGAATTGGCGTTATGCTGCCAAAGGGCAACAACAACTCCCTTGCGAAGAAAGTTTCTTTACAGACACTGGGACTTCAAGAGGTCTCTTCAAAGAGGGAAGAAAGTATCGTCATTGTTAAATGCCACAAATATGAGAGGGGTTGCCTGAAGCATGTTGATGGTTCCTCTAGAGGTAAGCCGGGTGAGGGTGGAGGAGAGGGAGTCTGCAGAGATCACCATGGAACATGATCTTTGCTTTCCACAATAGCTATGGCCTTGTTTCTAACATGGTTGCTGAAGCTCAAGCGTTGCTTGATGCTCTCCAATATTGTAAAAATTTGAGCCTATCCAATATCTTAATGGAGTCTGACTCTTGCATCATTGTGGATGTAGTTTCAAACTCTCTAGCCGCTAGCCCATGGAACATCTAGTATAGACTGGGCGAACATACTTAGCAAGCGATCCACCCTCAACATCAGATTTTTCTCCGACCCTGGGGGGGGTCTTTATCTAGATTGCTTTGGTTTGGGTCTTATTTGTATATGGCCTTGTGGGTCCCTGATCTTTTTGTGGGGTTCCTCTCGAATGTGTGTTGATCGATATTCTTTCAATAAAAATTTTATTTAAAAAAATGTGTTGGGTTAATGATGTAACTGATGTAAACTTATGATTTTATGCCTTAGAATGACTATCCTATGACCCTTCTTGGACCCTAAGATGGGCGAACAAAGGCCCACCCTTGGAGTCCAAGTCGTGGATTGGATTTTTTTTGGGACACAATCACCCTTAGATTTTAATGTTTGAACCTGTACCTTAGAAACTTCTTTAAGATGGCTCTAATTAGGCTAATTGGATGGTCCATCAAAGCCCTTAAACCTGGACCTAGACTAATGAGCATCAGCGACTAAGATCGGGCCATCAAAACAGCCCAAATAGTGGACAGGTCAAAATAGTGGACAAGCCCAAATAGTGGACAATTGGATAGTCAGATCAAGACCATCCAATCAACCCTTTTCAAGTGGTCATCATGAGTTTTGTTTAGCCTTTGTATGAACCTAAAGATTTTACTTTTGATTGGACCCATGGTCCAGTTTTTTTCAAGCCCATTCCAAGCCCATAAGATGATGTAGCCTAGGGCATACTCGAATGTATGGATGACCCTGATGGAATAATATACCTAAGTGTAAATAAGACATTAACACTTCTAAGGTGGACAGTTAGTACGATTAAGTTAGTGATGCAGGACAGCCCTAAATGTGATGCATGCTCATGAACACAATTATTCAGCGGAAATAAAAGTAATAATAATAATGAAATCTAGCATCAATCATCGTCAACTAAGAAAATCATAAAGGAAACATGCAATGGAATGGGCCATCATCACAACCAGGGAGTATGGGATTCAATTAGTGTATAGGTTGGATCCGGCGAGGGATGGAACCTCCCAATCTTGCGTGGCCATAACCCAATCAATTAAAAGGAATCTCTAATCCAGAAAATCATGAGATTTTGGATTAGGGATTTGAAATTCTGAAAATTAGGGTTTTAGGATCAAATCAGAATTTGGGGATTGTGGGATTCGAAACAAATAAATTAAAAGGGATAGATTTACCTGGAAGAAAGGTTAGAGGGGCATAAGAAGCAATTAGAAGAAAGAGGGATCAAGAAGAGGAAGAAACATCACCATGAGAGAGGGAAAGAGGAAGGAGACAACCAAAGGTTTGCTCTTTTTCATAAATCATCAACTAATTCAAGTTTAGGGCTCTAGCCCACTTAAATAACCAAATAAAGACATAAAAGTACTAAACTACCCTCAAATAATAAGTAAAACGCGCAAATAACATAAGTGCGCGAAAGTTCGGGCGCTCGGTCAGGCGCCCGAGGTCCCGCCCGAAGTCGTCCGAAAACCTCCAGAGAGGTTCGGGCGACTGGCAGACCAAGTTCGGGTGCCCGATAGGGCGCCCGAAGGCTATGGTCGGGCGCCCGAATTCTTCAGTTGTTTGGCCTTTTCTCCTTTCATCCTTCACACGTGTCTTCCCTGAGTGGGGTCTTCTACGTGTTCAATCACATGTGAAGGGTCTTCAGCGGGTCTTTAGTTCCTTAATAGGCGCCTATCCACAAGGAAGATGCTTGTGGTGGGCACTTTCTTCATCGATAAACTTTGAAGGTTAGATGTCCGCATCATACTCCTCGTCTGAGAAGAACTCGACTCCGGCGAGTTAAAACTCTTGTGGCGCTCTAGTAAATCTAGGTTACCGCTCTGTAACTCCACTTTTATCAACCATGTAGATTCTGACGGTGGCTTATTCTTCCATTTGACAAAGTATCTTTGGAAACCTCCGCCTCTCATAAAAATGATCTCTTCACCCAAGATCTCCTCAATTTCTTCTTTATGGGTAATGGGTGGAGGAAGGGGTGGAAGGGGTTGTGTAGCAAAATCAGAACAAGGCCATGAAAGGGACGATGGATTAACGATGGGATGGTGGGAACAGACTAGATCTTCCACATTAAAAATTGGGTTAATGCCCATTTCAGATGGAAGGTCGATCCGATACACGCTAGATTCAATTTTCTGCAATATTTTGAATGGTCCAGCACTATGCGTTTGTAATTTCTTAGCGGAACCCTATGAGAACCGCTCTGGCCTTATCCTCACCATTACATAGTCTCCTTCCTGAAATTCTTGCAATCTACGATGAGAATCAGCTGAGATATTATAATCATCATTGCTCTTATTTATCCGTTGTTTAATATGTGTATGCAAATCATGAATATGGCATGCGAATGCATCAGCTGACTTGAAGACTTTTGGATAACAGACATGGGTAAAACTAAAAGACGCTCTGAAAAATCAACGAACTGGAAATAAACAATCCTATGACCTAGAATTTGAAAAACTAAAACAAAAGGACACTTTCCATGGGTGACACATAATTTCTCATTATAAGTATTATAAACAAGGATGATTTTCAGGTATCCCAACACTTGAGAACAAACACTAGTAATACCAAGTCTTAAGCAGATCTTGGCATCAGCCATTATGTCCAAAATGTCATCAAGATGCGGGATAGGGACTCTTACCATCATATTTACCATGACGTGAATACGTCGCAAGGTGGCATGACACTTGACTAAAGCTTTGTGGATGGTCAGGATATTCCCACATGTGTGCCATATGCCATTGTTCTTGGACGTGAAAAGGGCAGGCATAACACACAGAACAAAACTCTAACTCAAACTTTCCTTATTGAATTCTTCCCCGAGAAGTTTATCAAATTGACACTACATTTCTGTATTTTCTACGGGGTTCACCTGGTATGGAGGAAAGCTTGACAGGTCCAACCCAGGGACAAGATCGATTGTGTGTTGAATGTCTTATATGGGTGAGAATTTATCCCATAAATCATCTGGTGGGATATCACAAGTCATGTGGGTGTCCAGTACCATATCCTCACTAGTCTCCTTTTCAAATTCATTCGTGTGCATTATGGTAAGAGACTTAGATTGGGACTCTACGTCACTTAAGTCACACATGGCATCTGGAAGTGGTGCGGTCTCAATTCCTTCGACCATTTCATCACTAGCACACACTTCGTCATCCTCAACGATGATGAGCGATGCCTCAATTTCTTCCATTTCATCACTAGTGACGTTAGGCACATATTCTTCTACTTCATAAACATCATGTTTGGATTCTTCCAACTGGCCATTCACCAAGATATTATCTTGCTTCCAAGGAAATATAATTAGTGTTAAACACTCCAATTGTTCATAAGTCGAGATTTCCTTAATGATGGGTTGGACCACTTTACAAGTAGGGGACCATATTGGTTTTGTGTTTGGACGGGAAGGTGGGGCAACTCTCTTCTGAGCCAAGGGCTTTTGACGATAAGAGATGGGAAGATATTTTTCTTTCAAACAGTCTTTCATCTCGTCCCATTGTGAGATCGGGGCTCTCCCAACTCTATCAATTCTTCGCTCCAAATCTGCCCAAAACGACTTGGCTTAGCCCTCCAATTTCCACTTGGCAAACCTCACTCGATGATAATTCAACATATCATACCAATAAAAAAAGTAGTCCAAGTCTTCAAGCCAATCAAGGAATGTTTGTAGGTCCATGTGACCATTAAAGTAGGCCAAGTCATCGGGGTTCGGCTTTCCATTGGGTCTCGACAGCCACACGACAACACTTAATGGTCTTGAAGATCTCAAACGCCTATACTCCATTCACTATGGGGAGACTCTACGGACTAGGTGACTCATAATATGAATGCAATGAATGCAAAACTACAATGAACTAACAGTAATTAATTCTAGATGATGCGACTCAAATCTGGAATTTTTCCAAATTAGGAAACTTTCTAAAAGTGGAAAGTTTCTAAAATTAAAAACTTTCTAAATTTGGAACTTTCCTAAATTAAACCTAAAAATCAAAACCCTAATTTGATAACTCGATCTAGACAAAACCATGCAAGCCTATTCTCTGATACCAAATTTGATGCAGGACAGCCCTAAATGTGATGCATGCTCATGAACACAATTATTCAGCGGAAATAAAAGCAATAATAATAATGAAATCTAGCATCAGTCATCGTCAACTAAGAAAATCATAAAGGAAACATGCAATGGAACGGGCCATCATCACAACCAGGGAGTATGGGATTCAATTAGTGTATAGGTTGGATCCGGCGAGGGATGGAACCTCCCGATCTTGCATGGCCATAACCCAACCCAATCAATTAAAAGGAATCTCTAATCCAGAAAATCAGGAGATTTTGGATTAGGGATTTGAAATTCTGAAAATTAGGGTTTTAGGATCAAATCAGAATTTGGGGATTGCGGGATTCGAAACAAATAAATTAGAAGGGATAGATTTACCTGGAAGAAAGGTTAGAGGGGCATAAGAAGCAATTAGAAGAAAGAGGCATCAGGAAGAGGAAGAAACATCACCATGAGAGAGGGAAAGAAGAAGGAGGCAACCAAAGGTTTGCTCTTTTTCATAAATCATCAACTAATTCCAGTTTAGGGCTCTAGCCCATTTAAATAACCAAATAAAGACATAAAAGTACTAAACTACCCTCAAATAATAAGTAAAACGCGCAAATAACATAAGTGCGGGAAAGTTCGGGCGCTCGGTCGGGCGCCCGAGGTCCCGCCCGAAGTCGTCCGAAAACCTCCAGAGAGGTTCGGGCGACCGGCAGACCAAGTTCGGGCGCCCGAAGGCTATGGTCGGGCGCTCGATCGAGCGCCCAAATTCTTCAGTTGTTCGGCCTTTTCTCCTTTCATCCTTCACACGTGTCTTCCCTGAGTGGGGTCTTCTACGTGTTCAATCACATGTGAAGGGTCTTCAGCGGGTCTTTAGTTCCTTAATAGGCGCCTATCCACAAGGAATATGCTTGTGGTGGGCGCTTTCTTCACCGATAGACTTTAAAGGTTAGATGTCCGCATCAGTTGGTCTGAGGTGGATCATCAAATTTAATCGTGTTCTGTTAAATAATTGGTCCATTTTATTTTAACTAAGTAAAGCTGATTTTTCCTACTAAAGTTATTGAGTTCTAATCCCAATTAGGAGGGTTTTATTTTAGGAACGTTTCCATTTTAGGAAAGTTTATAAATAAGAAAGTCTATATTAGGAAAGTAATTTACAGAAAGTTTTATGGAATAAAATGGTAGGTCCGAAGAACAATAAGAAGAGCTACTTTATGAAAAGAATCCTAAGACGCATTGAGAAGCTCCCCTCCCCTCTTATTTGGTACCAACAAGGACCTCCTTGGAAACTAGAAGATAATAGTCATATTGGGATTGACCTTTGGTGGTCCAATTAATGGAGGGTTCGCCCTTGGAATCAAAGTGAAGGTCATGTCAAGATTTGCGTCTTGTTGTCCAAGGGGAACATATTACAAACTCCTTTGTGTAGAAATGCAATTATATGGAAATTCTATGTGAATTATTTGGCCAACTATGATAAAATTGTCCCTAGTGTCTACAAAGAGAAATGGTACCGAATATTGTGAAAAATGGGCATGCATTTACAAATGTATCCATTTCTTTTAATTTCTCAAAATTATATCTTTCATATAAAATTTCTGGTTTATCTTTGAAAATCATATAGTATACTTGTTGAAAACTTTCTCACTAAGCTGTAAAAAGCTCAACCTATTAAATGATTGACCAAATGATGGAGGAAATGACAGGGTGATTAGAAAATAGCCACACGAGTACTTTGATTTAGATGTTTACTTTGTACCTCATAGCAAACCCTTTGATTTAGAAAATACCCTCATAGTACTTCGATTTAGAAGTTTACTTTGTACCATGGTTAAGGAGTTGAGGGTATAGCAAATCGGCATGATCAGCTTTTCTTTTTTTTTTTGTTGAAAAAAATACATTGAAAGGCAAGAAAACTTACATTCGGGCAGGCCTCCATGCGAAAAGAGGGGGAAGGCCTGCCTATCATAAACCCCCCAAAATACAGCCGGAACCTCAGCAGGGCTGGGCCCACTTAGCCAAAACCAAAACCCCAAGCTGGACTCACCCCAGGAACAAACCCCCCTCGAAGAGACCTAAACTGAAGGAAAAACAGAGCAAACTAGAAAACGGAAAGACTACCCTGTCGGCCACCAAATTCGCTTCGGCCTGTGAGAGATCTTAATGTCCAATTTGCTCATAAGAGCCATAATTTTGGCGTGCCAGTACCATATAGACCGGCCAGCAGGAGAAAGCTTGGACAGAGCTCCAAACACTAAGGCAGAATCCGTGAACAACACCACTTTATCAGCTTCGTACCTCGTTAGATCATTGAAGCCTATGTATAGCAGTGAGGAATATGTGTATTATTTAATCAGATGGATCATGTGTGATGACCACGTAACGAACTCTTGACCATTCACGATATGTGAATTAAGCTACATGTGCTATGAGATCAATTACCTAAAAGCAACGAATATATTATAATCTGGTTGTTGTGCGAGTATGTTGGCCTTATAGGTGATGTCCTATTAGTCTTCTAGGTGACTCTTGTAACCTTATTATTTTATGCTACGAGTCAAGTTCGAAAAGAAATAAAGCTATTTTAGCATGTATTATCAAGGCCATGCGTATGGTTTGGCTAGGCAAGAAGCAGAATTAGAACGCAGTAAATCAATATCGGACCATGCAAATGGGCCGGAGGAAGATTCTAAATGATCATATTGTGATGATGATGCATAGGCGACTTACATAAGTCGCCAAATAAAATGGACGCTAGCAACACACAACTATTGTCTATACCCATGGTAACTAGCATCACATGACCATTGGAATTACTCATGTCCATCACACAACCGTGGGAATTGACCATCTTGTGGCGGCATTCATGGTCATTTCAAAAGGAGAGGCCACACACCTAGAGTACATAAAGGGCAAGTGTTAACTAGCTTGGATCGATTGCTGACGGTTCTGATATTTAATTATTGGGGCGGTTGAAGGTGTGTGATCACGGAACCTTGTGAGTGGTAGTGGTGGTTGTGATGTTTGGCTAGGGGTAGGTTCATGGAAGTGTTTGAATTGGAAAGGGATTTGGGAAATATATGGTGATGGGCTGATCAGTAGGCCTACGTTTGGCACTCATGGGTCCATTAATGCTCTTGTGAGTTGGATGGTTGGGCCTAGATCCAATATGATCGCATAGAAATAGTTAAGAGGTGAGCATGAGACGAGCTGAGCCCTGTTCGAGCTAGGCTCACTCAATGACCACTCTAGCTCGTGTTCGGCTCGGCTCGGCCTTCGAGCTGGACTGAAATTTATGAGGTAGCTCAACCGAGCTTTCAAGCGAGTTCGAACCTGGTAGGCCCAGCCCAAAAGTCAGGCTCAAAGTTGTTTAAAATTGGGCCGAAAGCCCATTGATACCCCCACTTACTTTTATAGAGAGTTTCATTTCTTTTTTCTTTGTTCACTTCCGATGTGGGATTAAAAAATATTTTTTTTTAGTTTTTATAAGTGAGTTAGCCGAATCGAGCTTCAATCGAGCCGAACTTCAAGACGAGCTGAATCGAGCTTGGGTTGAATATCATTTTGAGCTTGGAAAAATGGCTCGGCTTGGTTCGAATCTAGCCTTTGAATCGAGCCGAATCGATCTGATTCGAGCCGAGGAGCTAACCGAGTTGGCTTGGCTCGTGCTCAACTCTAGAAACAGTCACTGTATTGGACGCAATAATATCAGCCTATGGGCGGGGTTGATCTTTCATCACCACTGCTCAATGTCTATGAATGAAACTAGGGCAAAATCTAGTAAGGCCCATTTATTAATATCATGTGAGTTTTTGGGTCAAATCTCCATATGGGTAACAAGCATTAGTCCTTTCACCACCAGGGACCTATCTCATCGCCCCTCTTTCACTGCACCTTTTGTGTGGGTCCTATAATTTTAATGGTGATGAAGGCCCATCCTATGCCCATCCATCAAGCACATTAGTATTATGCACATAGAAAGAGTTTTTATGCCGGATCGTGGTCTTACTTTTAAATGACAGTTTCACTCTTATATTAGTGCATGACCTTCCACACAACAAGTATCTCATGAGTCAAGGACAAGTGGATCCCACAAAGTCCACCAGTAATCCAACAAGTCACACTAGAAGTATCAAGATCACATGGATGTGATAGTGGCTCTTGTCATCCATGGAGAACCGTAAAATAAAGCATAAGGCCTATGGGCGTGGTGAGCTAGCCTTACGGTCTATGTAGTGACATGCACTTGTGTGAACCGCACTAGACCAACTCAGTGGCTTTTCTGTGGTGATATTGATGACTTAGAGAAGACATAATTAATCAATCCACATGCACACATGTAGACTTAATCTACAATTCCTAGGACTCTTATCAATACGGTAAATGTTATGCTTTTAAGTTCAGATTTTTCTTTAGGTTTTTTAGGGAGAAGCATTATATTCTTCTTATTATATCCTAAATAAAGTGCCTGGAACAAAATTTAAAATAATCTCCATATGAATTATGGAATGGTAGAAAACTAAATGTAAATTATTTTAAAGTTTGAGATTGTCTGGCCCATGTTAAGCTTACTGATCTCAAGAGACCCAAGTTAGGATCTAGAACTTTTAGGTATGTACTTGAAGGATATGTATCTTATATTAATACCTATAGATACCTAGATTTGGGGGTGTTGTTCTATGTGATTGATGTTTGTGCATGCGGTGTTAACTTATCATTTACTGCTGCATTTGCAGTTGGAATCCTTTTTCAATGCTCCTCCTCTGACATTGTTTTTGAAATAACCCAGCTTCTCTTGTTGATCAGCTGGGAGTTTCGGTTGGTGGTGACCCTCTAAGGTTTGGATGGATTTGGTAATTGTAAAAAAAGTCCTCTGATGTAGTGTAGATCTCCATACAAATATTGTTGTCACTATGAGATTCAGATACAAAAGCCATAGGAGTCTCTCAAAGAGCTCGTATTTCAGCAATTCAAGTTGATGACGTCAAGGGCAAGTATGACAAGGGTCCAATCTTCGCGGCTGGGTTTTGAATTGGTTAAGCATCGAAAGCTTTTTAAGCCTTTCAATGCTTGGCTGACTGCATCCGGAATTCAGGTGCTACCTTCCTTTTTGTAATTTTGTTCGTGTTGTTCAGAGGTATACAACAGGTGTAGCCTAATTTTTGTGGAGCCCACACGAAAGGTTGTACATTGTTTTTCCACTATCAGCAAAGTCATAGGTGGTATGCTCCCACCTTTCTAGAAAAAATGCCTATAGATTTCTAGATATTAGTAAAAATATTATAATTAAATCTAGAGATGCGAAGTTTTAAGAAAATACATTTCCTTAGGAACTAAAGAACAAAGGGGCTCAATCCAATGGGGGTTCCTTTTCTATTAAAATAGATAAACCTTCTAGCACCTGTCGTATAGACATTGGAGAATGCAGGTCTCAACCTGAGATTAGGAGGAGTAAATGGGCGTAAGATGGCCAATGATTGTGGTCCTAATTTTTATGTGTTTTTTTTTCAATTTGGAGGTAACCTAGTGACATTAGAGGGGGCTTTTTCCTCGCATGATGATATCTTTTAGAAAGAAGTAATCAATGATAATAATGTAGCAGAATGAAAATTTCTAGAGCCTGCTTTGGCTTCCTGTGTGTGCGACCGCAATTCTAGTGTGTGTGCTTCGCCTACCCATCCATGTGCAATCACACTCATTGTACACGTGTTCTGGCTTCCCGCGCATATACGACCACATTCCCGCTCATATGCATTCGAGCCCCTATGTGTATGTGTTTGTACCTCCAAGAGTGACCCTCCATATGTGTGTGATCACACCCCTGTATTCGCGCAACCTGGTGCACATGCGAATTCATGCGAAGAAGTGTGCAGCCGCACATGTGTGAAAGGAGCATGAAGCCCTTAAGAAAGTTTTGACCAAAGACCAAGAGGGTAGACCTTTGACTTTACTTTCCACCTCACCACCCTACCGTGATGGTGGTCTTTGACTTACTCAAACCCATGTAAGCTAGGGCTCATGGCCCACTCTAAAACTTTTCCTTAATTCTCTCTCTTACATCACATTCCACTCACCTTACCTCACCCTCCACTACACCTACCACAAACTCTCTCCTTATGCTCACCCCCACATGCATCTCACATGCCACATGCATGACACTTCACCCCCTAGCTAGCCACCTTACCCCGCACTACCCATTTAACCAATGCATGCACTCTAGTTACTTTTACTAAAGTTTGTTTTCTAGCCTAAAATTAAACCCTTAGTTTTCTTCATTTATTTAATTGGTCCCCGTGATCCACCTGATGAGTGGATGAGCCTGGTTCTTCAACCAGATATTCTATAAACTTGGACGCACTGAACCACTCACACACGCACCGTGTTGGCAACCACTCGGACAAGCGCAAAGAATCGGCAGATCTCTTCATGCATACACATACCGTGCATCATGACATGGTGCGGGTTAGAGGTGTCAATGGGCTGGGCTCGGGCCTGAAAATTAATTTTTTACACAGGGCCAACATGACAGCCCGGCCCGAAACAGTTCAAATCAGGGCCGAGACCTACCCCAGGCCCGACCCATTGACTCCTACCTTTCTTTCTTCAATATAATTTCTGTGTGAAATGCTAATAAGGAATGAAAGATAAATAGTAATAGAAGAAATTAATCTAATCAACAGTGTTAGTTGCATCCGAATACTCACCTGGAGGGAGCGGTGGTGTAGCAAGAAATGGAGGCGGCGGTGGACCAAGAACTGGAGGAGGAGGAGCAACAGGCGGTGGAGGCGACAGGGCATCAATGAAGGGGTATACCTCATATCTTATGTGACAACTTAGTGACAGAATCTGTGCTCCTAATTTTCCACTACAACAATTCGGAATCCAGTTGATCATCGATTGTAGGCATGAGTGGCAATCCTTACTTGAGATATCTAGAACGCACTCAACAGATCCGTATATTGTAAAGTCAGGAGAATCCACTGAGCTGGCCGCAAACATGGATGGAGACAGCTCTCTAGAGGACAGATTGGTCATCAACTCTCCTACCCCTTGATTGAAACGATTTGGATCCCGTGAAGGATTCAGATTTGGTTGGGAATACTCAGGGGCAATATCAGGTTCCGAAAAGAAGCGTAGGTACGAGTAACGGAGAAGGCACTCATCGTATCTTATGAATGCTGCCTTCTTGTTGGGACAGAGTTGGACTATCTCGACCACTGAAGTTTTTAAGCATTCTCGGCAGGTATTGGATGAAACATCGCTCCGGCATTGGGCGAGGCCATAGACCTGATCAGGGTCCAGACCAGAGGAGGTGTTGTAGTAGCCGTTGGAGGGAGTTGTGGTATTTAGAGATCGGAGGAGGAGGTTGAGATTGGCTTCGTATTGGCTACCGTTGGTGTAATTGCCTTGAGACTGACAGAGGCGGTACAAGAATTGGGCCCTAATGGGTATTGGAAAGAGCAAGAATAAGCAAGTATACAGGAATAAATGGATGGTTTTTGATAGAGGAAGATGCATTCTTCAGAGAGAGAGAGAGAGAGAGAGAGAGATTGTATGACAAATGACGTATATAAATCGAGTCCGGTTCGTCTGTTCTCCCTCAACAGGATTTTCCGGTTTGAGGACGCCTGATTGGTCCAGCTAAGCATATAAACCACGGTGTGCCTATGCACCACGTAATGGGCGTCCATCTCAACTTCTCCTTTGGTGTGGCCTACTTTAACTTTGCTCTAACCTCATGTGGCAGCGCACCTGATGAATGGCATGGATATCAGGTACACTCTCGTTGTAAGCACGGCTCGCCTGACTCCGGTTCTTTCCAGGGAGGGGATTAGGTGGTACCCGGGTAACGGCTTATTACCGTAGGGCCCACCTTAACGATTTTTTTGTATATCCAAGCGGTCCATGTGTTTCTCCGACGCGGATTGCGTCCGACCCTTGGTCAGACCTTTAAGCGTCCGACCAGACCTGTCTGTGTGGGTGCCACCATGATTTATCTGATTCAAGCCGTCCATCCCTTTTCTGAGATCATATTATGGCATGGTCCTAAAAGTGACGCAGATCTAACTCTATAGTGGGCCACACAAAATAGTGAGCTTGGGGTGAATTAAATGCACGTTAAACTCCCGTAACATTAAGTGCAAGAGCCGTGGAAGGGCCTCTAGCCCAGCTGGTTGAGTCCGAGTTTATCAACCTGAGATTCTTATCTTCATAATGTTTGGGATCGCCTACTTAAATGATATGAAAAAACAGATGGACAACATAGATATACATAAAATACATCATAGTTGGCCCCACACGATCAGGGTAACACCCACTAAGCTATTATCTGGGTAACAGCTCATCAGCTCCCTTCTTTCATTAGTTTCTTGAGAAGGAGGTTTGCTCGATTACATCCCCACGATTTAAATAAAATAAATCGGGAATCATTTATTTGATAGGAATCCCTGGGATGGGAGACCCAAAGAAAATGTCATATTTGAATAATTTAATCCATTGATTATACAATGGTTACAGTGACCATCCAGGTTTAAAGTAAAAAATAAAATAAAATAGTAAAAAAAAAATATCCTAATTATCAAAGTGAAATAATCGGATAGAGAGCTTGTATTTATGGTCTTTTCATCATGTAGAGCAACACTTGTATGAACACTTTGGATCATTTGAAAATGACCTTGTATAAACACTTTATATTGAAGATGACCTTGTATAAACACTTTATACCGCTCTAGCATAAGAGCTGTTCAGAGATATTGACAAGAAAAAACGAGGAGGCAACATTGTGCTGAAGTTGGGTATGGAAAAAGCATACGATGAGTGGAGTGGGGATTCCATACAGCAGTCCTCGGAAAATTTAGGTTCAGTGAAAGCCAATTGGTGTTGTTGGAGAAGTGTTAGAGAAATAATTGGTTCTCGGTCTTGCTTAATGGGGAAGATGCTGGTTTTTTCAAAGCGTTGCCTGAGTTGCGGGAGGGAGATCCGTTGTCAGCTAGTCTCTTCATCAGTGCAGGGGATGTCTTTAGCCGAGGCCTTAGTCGGATTGTGGAAAGAGGTTTCTGCCAGCCTTTCAAGTTCCACCAGGGTTTCCCCATTATTTCTCACCTCCTGTACGCCGATAATACCATTTTTTTAATGGTGGCAACGTGTCGCTCAGAGTGGTGAATGATTTCTTGTCCTCTTTTCAAGTGTGCTCTAGCCAAAGGGTGAAGAAAACGAAAAGTGTGTTCTTCTCTTCAAACAAGTTGTCGACGAATAGGGCCAGGGGTATTGAAAGAGTGCTAGGTATTTCTAAAGCCCCCTAATCTATCTTGGGGTTTCCATCACCAAGGGGAGAAGCAGGAAAGCTATGTTCCAGCCGTTCATCAACAAGATAACGTCTTGGGTTACAGCGTGACAGGGCAGATGTTTGTCGCAAGCAGGCAGAATGACTCTCATAAAGGATGTTATATGCAGAATTCCTATGCATGCGATGACAGCCTCTATGGTCCCGGTGGAGGTTCTAGTTCGTATGGAAAGTATCTTTGCCAACTTCTACTGGGGTTAGGTTGATGGCAAGAAGAAGTTGCATTGTGTCAGCTGGAAAAGACTGTCTATTCCGAAAGAGGAGGGTGGGTTGGGAGTTAAAATGCTAAGAGAGGTTATGATGTGGTTTAGGACTAAGTTGGCATGGTCGACGAGATACAGTAGTGAGGACTCATTATGGGCCTCGTTCGTCCGAGCGAAATATGGGTGCCATTGTTCAGAGGACTCTACCAACGCGAATGATGATCCTTCTTCTTTTTGGACCTCTATCTCGCGGCTATTCCAAATGCTGGATGAAAAGGTTCACTAGTTAGTGGGAAGCGGGGATTTCAATTTGTGGAACATGGACTGGACGGGGATGGGTGAGCTCTCTCAGTGGGCTCTTGGAGATATTCCGGAGGACATCAAGACCCTAAAAGTGAAAGATACCCTGGGTCCTGAAGGCATTCTAATGCAGTCTCCTATCTCCAGCTTGCTTCCCCAGGCGGTGCTAGACCACATTCAAGTTGAGGGCTTGTGTACTTCATCTAGGGAGAACAAGTGCATATGGCCTTTGGATTCGGATGGGAAGATGTCAGTTAAGTCAGGTTGGGAGATCAGCAGGTCAAGCAGTATTAGGAGGGGCTGGGCTAAATGGGTTTGGCATTCCAAAATGCCACCTAAGATTTCTAATTTTGTTTGGATGTTGTTAGGGGGGGCTTTCTAATGGTCGAGAAGATTTAAGCCAAGGGCATCTCTCTCGTCTCAAAATGCTCCTGTTGTAGATGAGAGCAGTTACAAGATCCCCAACTTGAGTATGCTTTTCACCTCTTCATCACAAGTGAGCTTCCATCAAAGGTATGAAACAACTTTATGATGATATTTGAAGTGGCCTCTGTGTTTTGAGGCGCCTTTCTCGATGGTGGGCTCCTTCTTTTGCTCAAAAGGATTTGCGGGTGGTCTCAACATTAACGCCTTCCTTAGTGTTGTGGGAGATCTGGAAAACCAGAAACGTCGTAGGTTTGATGATTCCAAGGAAGGTGTAGAGGCCACCATCGGCTAGGTTAAGAAATGGTTGGGTTGGATTGGTCGATCCATCTCGAATAAGAGTCCTCACTCGTTGGCTGGTCTACTGGCATTTGGTCAGATCAACATTGCTCTTAGGCCCACTTTGAGGAAGGAAGTGCTCTTAGTCAAGTGGAGGAAGCCGCCGTCAGGATGGGTGAAACTGAATGTGATTGGCCCGACTAAGGGCAATCTGGGAGAGTCATGTGGAGGTGGCATGTTCACTCGCCTCAAGTGCAAGGCTGCAATGTAGTAATAATTCTCGGTAAGACCGAGGTCGATCCACAAGAAATTAGGGTAAACAATCTAAACTATTCTAATAACTTCAATCTTAACAGTTTTAGAATTCAGTTTTAACAACTAGAACTAAACAGAAAAGTAGAGGAAAATCTGAGATTTAAAGAGAAACTAGGGCTTTTAAGGATCCACTTGTAGTAGTCTAATGCCAATTCATTCATCCAAGCATAACACAATTAGAATTAAAGTTCTATCTCTCATCTAATTGGAAGATATTTCATTTAACACAAACAATCCCACTTAAATCTGGAAAATCAGATTTCTAGTTCTAATGAGGCACATAGAACTTGAACTTGTAGCCTTTAGAGTAACAACCATACAAAGAGATCATGGTATACTCTAGGGTTACTACAATTCAATTCAAATCAATCCAAACATGGTAATCCCAGAGAATTGTAAGGAACTCGTGTCCGAAGTATATGAACTCTAATAAAACTTTTAAGAATACCAACTTTATTCAAACTAAAACTTAAAAATTTAAACTTAAAGTAAGAGTACTTGAAATAAATAAATTGAACATTGAAACTAGCTACAAACTTCACCTCTTAGCCCTAACTAAGAGGTTATAGCCAAGCATTATCATACGTGAACTGGAAAGAAAAGAAAAACTACTTGAAAGCATAAAAAACTATACAAACCCTAGTTGGAGGAGTTGTGAATGCTTCATAATAATCATCTATACCTCTAGCGACTTCGATGTCCTTCTATGATGATCAAGTAAGTACGTAGAGGTGTCATTTTATAGCAAAAACCCACCACGGACTTGGAATCTTCTAGACATTGCGAAATACTTATGCAGTTGCGTGGACGGGTTCGATTGGTCGGATGACATCCGATCAATTGAAAAAGTGTCCAGAGAGTTGCTATTTTTCATCCTTAGGTCTGATTGATCGGAACACCCATGATCGATTGATCGGACAACTTCCGATGGATCGAAAAAGTGTCCAGAGACTTATGTAAAAATTCAATTTTTCAGGTGTGTCCGATGGATGGTCCAATTGATCGGAACCTATGGGAACAAGTCCGCCGATTGATCGGAGACCTATCGAGGATCAATCGGAATTGCCTGCACTTTTCCTCTGTTTTGATTTGAACTTGCTTGGCTTAATTTCTTCCTCTCTTTCTTCTTTGCATCTTTCTTCCACCTCTTGACATTTATTCTATTTATCTTCAATGCATACAAAGTGGGTCTTTTGACATTATATTGGTGAAGTCTCTCTCACATTCCTACAATCACAAAAACATGTATTAGATTAGTCTTTAAACATGCAAACCATGTATAATGTGTGATGAATTAGGGTTAGAATATGTACAACTCAGAGCTCAACATGGCATATGATGAGGATCCCAAGGGGAATTGCTATTCGCGTTCATGAATGGCTATGGCTTGGGATCGAACAATGAAGCAAAAATGAATGCTCTTTTTAATGGGCTCCTCCTTGGTAGGAAACAAGGCTTGTCCAAAGTTGAAGTCGAGAGTGGCTCCCAAGTTGTTATCGAGGCCCTGGCGTATGCCGGTATGAAAAACTGAAAATGGTGGTATAGGAAGGAGAAGATAGGTAAGTTGATGAGATCATGCCAGATTATTCTTTCCCATGTTTCGAGAAAAAGGAAATCGATGGCTAATGTGTTGGCCCATTTGGGGAGCGACATCCAAGTGAAGAGGACCTTCTCCCGGGTGCCTAATTTACCTCAAGAAATTTGGGGTCTTATTTTTCTTGACAAAGTTGGCCTAGGGAGAACCTGTCTAAGTCTTCTATCTATAGTGTGGGTGTTAGGTAGGGGTGGGTTCAGACCGTTTTTGAAATCCTAAGTAGAGTGCATTATATGATAGGATGCCCCTGTAATTGTTTTGTTCAAAGGTTCTCTCGAATAAGTGTTTTGTAGTCCTTTTGGTTGACGCTTGTTGTGAATAATATTTCTCTTTGAAGAAAAAAAAAGGCTAAAGTCTCCCATATTGTAATGTATCGAGATGTAATCTAGTAAGGAGAGCGCTTTCATTAAGAGATGTTCATGTGACTTTTGTTTTCACAATAAGGGTCTGTTTGATTTTTCGGGTTGACTATAATTACCATGTAAATGGGTAAAAATTATACCCAGGTAATTACCACATATTTCCCAATGCAGTGATAGTTACTTTTTCAACAGTAAAAATGAGAATTTTGTGAGCTAAATGTGGGGCCTACCATGATGTATATGGATTATCCACACCATCCATCTGCTATGCCAGCTAAATTTAGGGCATAAGCTGAAAAATGAGGCAGATCCAAAACTCAAGTGGACCACACCACAGGAAACAATGAGAATATAGCATCTACCGTTAATTATTTCTTAGGTTCCTGAGAAGTTTTGGATTAATTTGAGATTTGTATATTCCCCTTATCCTTGTCTATGTGACCTTATGAACCGGTTAGATGGCAAATAAACATCAATGTGGGGCCCATGAAGGAAACAACTTTCAACGGTGGATGTATTGTAGCCACTGATTCGATTGGTGTGGGCCATTAGAGTGCTGGATCTGCTTCATTTTTCGGCTCAGCCCCCAAAATGTTATGATAAAATGGATGGACGGTGCAAATATGCCATATGCATCATGGTGGGACCCATAAATTATAGCAACAACTTTTAGACGGATTTTTTAGGAAGAAATATACCAGTATTTTCAACTATGTAAAAACATAATAATTACTTATTTACAAAAATTTATATGCAATATGAAAAATCAAACAGCCCTAAAGCATGATTTTGCCGACGCGCATGGAACAATTTCTCATGGATCCAAAAACCATGCAGATTTAAGATTTAATTTGACTAAATACAACATTAGAGATGAGGACACCCATCATTGAAGTTATCCAAATTGTGTGTACGGTCAACTGTGTTGTATATATGCTATCCAAGCTATTCATCTAGTGTTCCCTGCCAGAATAAAAGGGACAACTTGAAAATCAAGACATTCCAACAATAACATGGGCCACAATGTGAATTTAGAAGCTTTAGGCATGATTTTACGTTGTTCCGATTGTATAGCCCTCTTAAAACTTGGATTGGTCTGATCTTTAGGGTTCATCATGAAATATGGCAGCTGGCCTAATGGACGGTGTGGATCACATGCACATTGATCCCCATACGCTGTGCAGGTGGAAGTAGTTAGGCCCCTTGTGGCTATTCATAATGAATCTAGTCCGGTCGGCAAGGGAAGTATTATTAGTAAATGATTATAATTAATAGTAATTTGGGCTTATTAAAAGGAGTACTTGGGTCTTTTAATGAATTTGTTATTGACTTTTTACCAGGTCTTATATATTCTACTGTATAATTGAAAATAGAAGAATCATAGGACATTCCCAGTATTTTCCCACTACTTTACAAGAGGGAGTATGTACCTTACTCTGCCAGAGTACATGCGTCAACGGACGGATGAATCTGATAAAATTATGGGCCCACTGCTTTGGGCCTAATTATCTGTTGGGTGGTCCCCATATGAAAGGTTAAATGAAACTTAACCGATGAAATTCAGGCAGACTGCCAAACGATTAGGTAATCCAATGAAGGAAACTCTTAAGTGACATAGATAGCATGGAGGGCACCATGATTTGAATGTCTTAGATGGACATATATGCATGTCATATGTCAAAAAGGTTAGGACATGGTATGAAACTCCCTAGTCTCGCCATGCACGGTACAATTGTTCCTCTTGCCGGCGGTGCAATTTTCAAATGTGTCCCTTTCCACAAACGTATATTTTGCATTATGGAGGCAATCCTTTTCACTTGCAGGCGTAATAATATAAGAGGGGTAAGTTTTCGCAATTTTCAAATGTGTCCCTTTCCACAAACGTATATTTTTCATTATGGAGGCAATCCTTTTCAATTGCAGGCGTAATAATATAAGAGGGGTAAGTTTTCGCCGGCGTAGATTTCTCCCAAGGGAAAACACTAGCTTAATACCGGGTGCTAGCGTGCCCAAAACTGTAGAGATAAAATGACTTCATGTGCATAAGATTCAGACCATCCATTAGCTGCGCCACCTAATTTTTGGATACAAAACTTGGGAGAGTATCATCATGCGAAAAACATAAGAAAATGTATATAATCATGCCTAAGAGCTCTAATTTATCAGCTGTGACCCACTTAATTTTCAGGACAATTTATTTTTGAAAATTCCCATCAATGTCGTGATTTATGTCAAATAAGAATATAGAAATCAATGTAGGCCGACCACTCAACTAATGGTGGGTGTACTGTCCCAACTTTTCCCCACCATGTGGTTTATTGTGTTTTCTTATTGGTCTGATTCTAGGGTTGCAGGGTGAGCATGTGGCCAATTACCTAATGTAGTGGGTGTATCTTGGTTGCTGGGAGGCACTTAGGTGCTTGACCACTAATATGATCAGGCTGGTGCGGTTCTTTCAATAAAGTAAACTAAGGGCCCGTTTGGTTGGCAGCTGGAAACCCATTTCCAGCCAAAAATCCAGATTCTAGCATAATCCTATTTTAAATGTTATGTTCGGTGGCAAGTTCCAGTCAAATAGGATTCTGTCTAGAAACCTAAATGGACTGGAACCGGGATTAGTGGAAACGGTGTGCGCGACCGTTTCTACGGAAGGGAAAAAGAAGCAGAAGTGAGCGTCACCACCTCCATATATGCGTTGTACACCTATAATGTATGTGTTTTATATCCACACGGTCCATCAGTTTTGAGAGCTCAATTAAGGGCATTGGACAAAAAATGAGGCAGATCTAAATCACAAGTGGGCCACACCACAAGAAAACAATGTTGATTGAACGTCCACCATTAAAAACTTTTTAGGTCCCACTATAATGTTTATTTGCCATCCAACCTGGCCATCTGTCTTGCGGGACTACAATAGGACAAGGGTAAGGTTCTTAGGTGGATCTAAAGCCCAAGTGGGCCATGCCACAAGCAACGGTTGGAAATTGCACCGTTTTCAACCAAACAGCAAGTTCCGGATGAAACCTCAGTTACATTCTAGTTTCTGCAATTTTGGATTCCAACAGTGGAATCTAGATTTTTGATAGAATCTGGATTCTGCAACCAAACAGGCCCTAATAGTTTGGCTGGCGCAATTCCTACAATAAAGTAGTTTATCATTAAACGAGCACAACGAGTTCTAAAAAAAAAAAAAAAAAAAACTAGCATGGATTTTGGGCTAGTTCTGGACTAGGTTGAAACTTGGGCCTGGGGTTTATTGTGGGGGGGCTCAGATTTTGGGCTCAAATCACATTAGTTGAGTTCTCAAAAGTGTTCCTCTCTCTCTCTCTCTCTCTCTCTCTCTCTGAGAGAGAGAGAGAGAGCTCTAAGAGAGAGAGAGAGCACTTTTTGGGAACTCAATACATGTGCTGTCCACGTGATGCAGCACCTCAAAAAATCTTAGGGCCCAACTTTTACTCTGATCCAGAACTTTGGTGGGCCATGGAAAAAGGAAACAGTTTCCTCCCTTAATTTGCCTCTCTCTCTCTCTCTCTCTCTCTCTCTCTCTATTACAGCCCACCAAAGTTTTGTATCAGGATGAAATTTGGGCCGCGAGGGATTTTTAAAGTGCTGCATCACGTGGATGGTTTGGATTTTGGGCTCATATTACGTGTGATGAGTTATGAAAAAGTGCTCATGAGTTATGGTAAGAACTGGTGCGTAGGTGAGCATCTGCGCGCGCACACACACACGCACGCGTGCACACACACACACACACACACACACACACACACACACACACAAGGGATATCCTATACGATGATGTTAGCGTCGCATGGACGGCTCAAATTTTGGGCTCAAATCACATCTGTTGAGTTCTGTTGGGGTCCCAAAAGTCAAGGTCTTTGAAACAATGGTTATGAGTGCATCGAAAATCGCGGCGAAAAACACGTCGAATTTTGTAACAGAGTCCTCCAGACGTTCGCCTGAGATGAGGACCATCCATGCCCAAGACCAGAAACCACGACTGCTCATATATCGGGAGCTGCTCATATCAAGAGTTCTCGCATTTTAGAGATGTGACCCCTTTCGTCGAGCACGAACCGGGCTGGTCGCATTTTGGGGATGCGACCCCTTTCGTCGAGCACGAGCCGGGCTGGTCGCATTTTGGAGATGCGACCGCGATTCTTCACTTCTCTTTAAAGCCAAACTTATCTACAAAGACCAAAAATGGAAAGTTGAGCCAGTGGTGGACCCCACCGGTCATCATGATCAGAACCCTACAAATTTGGGAGGGTTACCTCAACCATGAAGAAATAAGGCCAGTGCATCGACTTCCATCGCAAAGCGGGCCCCACAAGCCCTCCGTTTCGCAAAACCCAATTTTGTAAAAACACGAGTAAGTAGCGCGTCCAGAAATTCGTCCAGTGCATCACGAAATTCAGTGTTAGTCAAAATAGCAGTGATCGCATATCATCACGACGTCCTGATTCTGCGAGCAGCTTGACGCCCTGATGTTGCGAGCAGCTCGGCGCCCTGATACTGCGAGCAGCTCGACGCCCTGATTCTGCGAGCAGCTCGACGTCCTGATCCTGCAAATAGCTCGATGTCCTGACCTTGCGAGCCGCTTTATTCGACTCTTGAGATCATCTGCTCGCGGATCGCATATTAGATATATACGGCGCACAGTTACCGAGGCTTCGAGCCAACGTCCTGATCCTGCGAGCAGCTTGTCTCGCGAGCAGTTCCCGACTTATGAGCAGTTCTGACTACTGATGGTCAGCGAATCAGGCATTTTCAGGAATTTCAGGATGTCGAGCAGTTCTGACTACACGTGGCGGTCTACTACTGGCCGACTTCGGCTATAAATACCCCCCCCCACCTCATTTAAAAAGAATAAAAAAGAATCGAGAGAGGAGAGAGCTTTAGGTTTTTGAGCTCGCCAGAATCCCTCGCCCGAATCCCTTTTTCCGACTGCCGGAAACCCTTTGCCGATCACCGGTAATCCCACTTACGACCACAGAAGGTCTGGTGGAGAACCTAAAAATATACAAGTATAGTAACGCATCGCGAAATAAGTCGAATTAAGCTTGTTTTATCGACGCACTGGCCCCAACGCATCACAAAATAGGCCAGCGGATCAGAAATATAAACATTCCAAGGCAAAGTTATTTATTGACGCACTGGCCCCAACGCATCACAAAAATACCCCAGCGGATTTAAAAAAATACATATCTTAAAACAAGTCATTTTTGGACGCACTAGCCCCAACGCATCGCAAAATAGGCCAGCGGATCAGAAAAATACACATCTTTAAAGAAGTCATTTTTTGGATGCACTGGCCCCAGCGCATCACTAAAAAACTCCAGCGGATCATGAAAATAGAACATTCGTAATAATCATTTTTGGACGCACTGGCCCCAGCGCATCAGTAAAATCAGGCCAGCGGATCATGAAAATCAGCACTTTGAACGTTCATTTCAACACCTTTAAATTTTCATTTTATAACGATTTCAAGCCCTGTTTGGACCTATTTTGGGTATTTCGAGCGTTCCAGACGCAATGGAGCAGTCAAATAACTCATCTGGGTCACCCAATGAGCAGAATGCAAGCTTCCGGAGTCCGATCCGATCCAACGAGATGAACGAAGTAACTTCCCGAAAAGAGGCCGCCAGTGCCCAGAATCATACTGACGTATCATCATCACATGTACTATCATAGTATGACCCGGATTCAGGCACGGACTAGGCAAAGGGGACTATGGTTAACACGATAAAGCATACCAGGAAAGTTCTAAACTATCACACACAATTTGTTAAAGACTGACACTTCAAGAACAGTCGATGCCCTACCCATCCAAACGGCATCCGCTGGTTGAGCTGCTCAGGTACAGACAACTGTGGAATGGACTTCCCGAGGTCACCTGTCCATACACTGACAAGCGCGGGCCCAGAGTCATCCTTCCCGGCCATAAACCTTGACAGTCTCAGCCCGGATCTCCGGTTAAAACATGGGACATAGACATCCGACTCGTACAAAGATGGATCAGTCCATAACAAAAAACAACAAATATAGGCCTCCGTGACCATACAAATACAGGTCTCTGCGACCATACAAGCACAGGTCTCTTCGACCACACAAACACAGGTCTCCACAATCATGAACTCTGAGACCATAGTCCCCGCTGACTAGTCTTTTACCTTTTAATCAAGGGTCATCGATCATTCAATGTAATTAAGGGCTCGTGCCAGATCACGGCCTGGAATGTACAAGATCTCAGGATCTCTGGAATAAAATTCGCCTTGCGATATCTCTTCTCTTGTGTACTTTTGTGAATACTTGTGATTGTCTATGAATGTTCCTATTATTCAGAACCCCAGATCAACAAAACACCACATCCCAGAAGATGCCCTCGCGGTCCATTTTCCTAGTTCTAATAAATTGGCGACTCTGCTGGGGATCAAACTATATACCAGAATTTTTGGTTATATCTGAATATAGGAACACTCTAAGATCAATTACTTACAAACACGAATATGCACATAAGGAGGTTATCGCGAGGCTTAATGTTTCGGCGCCCCTCAGGCGCCAAACTGGCGACTCTCAACGGGAACGTTCTTCCCTTCATCTCTAAGGCAATAGACGCTTTAAAAGGTTTTCGAACCCACAAACTTCCACAACTACACATATTTTGTCTCCTTCTTGCTTATTTTGTCGGTTATGCACTGCGATCGATGGGCTCATACTCCCGACCGCACTTGTGAACTGTTCTAATGATTTTTATGACACAGCAGAATTAGCAAGATACTAGGAAAGACAGAAGAAATGGCATGCTCAACGAATAGTTTGTGCACCTTCCTTGCCACCGGAGGCTTCAGCTTCCCTTGCTTCACCCCAACCACAACAAGTATTGGCAACTCAGGATGGCAGTTGGTCGAAACGCGCCGACAGAAGAAAGAACAGAAGAAAGCAGCCATCTTAGCCGCACACGAGAAGGCGAATGCTGCAAGACTTCGCCCCATGATCAGAAGACAATGGTAGCCAAAACAAGGGCAGAAGATCTCTATCAGCAGTCAGGTCGCATCAACCAGGTCTTCAGTGCCTGTGATGACGGTCGAACAGTTTCCGCCATTGTCCAAGACCACCTGTGTCACACGTAAGTTGACCGGGACCACAATTGTGAAGAGCTCCAAGCCCATGACAGTTCTCAAGCCAGGACAGGGGCAGGTTCAGAAGGTCCAACCAGTGCTGATCGCAATGGTTCAAGTAGCAGAGGCAGAAGAGGGATCGTATGAATCGGAAGAATTGCCTACAGTCCAAGATCAGATTGACAGATTAGTTCAGGCTAATCGGGAAACGAATGAACGAATGAGGATAATTCAGGAAGCATTGACCACTTTGATAGCTCAAAATGCTACCAGAAGTCTCGTACCACCTATGCGCCCATTAGCCGAAGAATCTCAAGGGGCAGCGGAAGGGCCAGCTGACGCCGAACAACTTACCCAGGCTAGAAGAGTTCCAGCAGAGTGAGTACCAGTCCCGACTGTTCAAATGTCGAGAGAGGAACTGTCACAAACGATCACAAGTCTCATGCGGCAAGAGAAAGAGAAGGAAAGAGGAACCGGGTATAAATATCAAGTTCCATACCCACTGGAGATAGAAGAAATACCATTTCCGATCAACTTCAGATGTCCGGACTTAGGAAAATTTGACGATAGAGGATCGCCGGAGGAGCATATTACTCACTTCCTCACAGCACTGGGGAATTGGTCGGCCATCCCACAGTATTGTATACGGCTATTCGGGTCGACGCTGACAGGGAAAGCTTTCCAGTGGTACATGTCGCTACCAGTCGGATCAGTGAGATCGTGGGAGCATATGCGAGACAGTTTTATCTCGAAATTCTTCTCTACAGAAAGAGAAACGTCAGTCACAGATCTGGCCTTAATCAGACAAAGACAGGGCGAACCCGTGAAAAAATTCATAGACCGATGGGGGACGATAACTGCTCAATGCCAAGAGTTGCCTAGTGAGAAAGAACAGATGAAGCTGTGTATGCGAGCCCTAGACCCGATGATATCATACGGATTATCAGGGAATAGTTTTCACTCTTTTCGAGAACCGGCCACCAAAGCGCACCTGGTAAAGAAGAGAAGGAGTAAGGGTTGCAGAAACGCACAATATAAACAAAGGCAAAGGTATGATAGATCGTAAGCGACCCGTCGTAGATCCCAAGACAGACGCGAAAGCAACGCATACCCTAGACAGAGGCAAGAGGCCTTACGTTTCTCAAAGAATAACAATAGCTGAGAGAGAAAGAGCCAGCGGCCCATACACCTTCGACATGGCCGATCTGATCCCCATCATGGAACAACTAGCGGAAGAGAATGTGATCCGCTTGCCAGAACCGATTCGGCCGCACGAAGTTGGGAAGGTGAACGATCCCCGGTATTGTAAATACCATCTGTGTCTAAGCCACAAGACAGAAGACTGTTTTAGTCTAAAGGGAAGAATACAAGGGTTGATCAACCAAGGGGTGATCAGTATGAAGTCACCAAAAACAACAACGAAGGAAACATCTGGGGTAGTTTCAGCCTTCCCCTCAGACAAAAGCATCCAATTGCACGTCCCATTCCCTGAACCTGAAGAACCCTGGACTTTGGTTAGCAGCCAGAAGAGGCTCGAGAATTGAAGAAGACTCTTCAACCGCAAGAAGAAAGGGACGAGAAAGAAAGATAGCCAAGAAAAGAGTCGACTTATAGGGACTCAGGTACATTGTGCGATGGTATCATTCACAGACCAGCCATCAACAGGAGAGACATCAGGGGCACGTGGAGGAGAAGTCAATGTCGTCATCCTCCGATCCGGAAGGCAAATGCCGGAACGCGTTCGACCAGAACCAGTCGACCCGATGCAAGAAGATGGAAGCTCGGATATACCATCAACGAGGCCCCAGGGGCAGAAGTTGAAAGAGAAAGTTGTTGAGGCCACGTCTAGTAGGCCAGAGCCAAGGCAAGGGGCAGCACCAGTAGCATATGATGTCGTATCACACCTGCGAAAGGTCCCGGCTCGCTTGAGCATATACGACGCCTTGTGTCTGTCAAAGGTATATAGGGAGATGTTGATCAACGCGCTGCTAGACAGTGAAGTTAGAGAAGTGATGATGGCAAAAATTGAAACAGAAATGAACGATCCAGATAAGTTTTGGGAAGGAAATGCACCGATTCAGCAAGCAATGCAGATAGATCACCCCTCTGTAATCACATTCTCCGAAGAAGACTGCATGATTGAAGCAACAGACCACAATCGCCCTTTGATGGTTACGGGGACGATTAGAGACACAGAAGTTAAGCGATGTATGCTTGACAATGGGTCCGCAGTAAACATCATGTCATTGAAAACACTGCAACGGTTGGGCCACAGACCGTCAGCCCTGCGTCCCAGCACCATGGTTATTCAAGGGTTTAATCAAGATAGCCAGCGCACTCTGGGGTCGATCACCGTGATGTTAGAAATTGAAGAGCTAAAGACGAAAGTAACGTGCCAAGTAATCGACGCAGTAACAACATATAATCTTTTGTTAGGGAGGCCATGGCTCCATCAGAATCGCATCATTCCCTCAACCTATCATTAATGCTTCAAGTACAACAGAGAGGGAGTTCAGTACAGAGTGTCAGCAGACCCAAAGCCATATACCATCGCAGAATCATTCTTGGCCGATGCCCGGTATTATGACTTGGTCGACGAAAGAGAGGTAAAAAAGAAGCCCGATGTAACGCAGAAAGGGCAAGGAGCGAAACCTAGAGTCATAAGTTTGAACAGAGAAGCAAACCTCAGTTCATTACTCAAAAAGAAGCCGCAAGTCAGTCAGCTGAAGAACCTCAAGGGACTACCAAGAAATTTTATATAATCCCGAAGCACTTGCGACAGCCAGGGCAGTCCATCCTAGAGATGATATCGAATCAGCACATGAGTGTGCTCAAATCTAGCTTCAACATGCCAGTACCGAAAATAGGGAGAGTTAAGCCTTTCCCAAGAGCTCCTAACTAGTTTGTGGTACCGCCAAGCGCCAATACGAAGAAAGAAATCAAATTCTATTCAGTGGCGAATGAACCTGTGCAGTCTAAGGACGAGGCCGAGAAATCACCTCGCTTACCCCAACCGATAGAAGAGGAAAGATACAGTGAAGCTAGACGTAACATCATGAAGAATATGGGCTTCTGTTACTCGGAATCAGCCTCGAATGGTAGAATGTTAGCACCGTTCGAAGAAAACACTGAAGCCTACCAAGGAAGAGAAGGGTTAGGGGCAAAGATGAAGATTAAACATGTCAACATGGTGACAATCAGTCCCACAGAAGAGGCGCAGTCGCAAGAGGTAGTCGACGTCATCCAACCTAGTGCCATACCCGCGCAGATAGAGGATGGGGGACAGCCCACGATAGATGAGCTTGAAGAAATAAATCTGAGAACCCTGGAGGACCCTCGAAATACGTATATGAGCAAGAATGTCCCAGAAGAAGAAGAAGAGAGGGAGAGATACATTCGACTGTTGAAAGAAAACAAAGATATATTCGCTTGGACGTACTCAGAAATGCCAGGGCTCAGTCCAACAATTGCGATGCACAAGTTGGGCATCCTGAAAGGGAAGAAGGCAGTCAAACAGCCCCAACGACGATTCCATCCAGACATATTACCCAAAATCAAAGAAGAGGTCGAGAAGTTGATCCGAGCTGGGTTTATCCGAGAAGTCAAATACCCACGATGGATTTCAAATATTGTGCCGGTCAAGAAAAAGAGCGGTCAGATCCGAGTCTGTATAGACTTTCGGAACCTCAACGAAGCATGCCCTAAAGATGATTTTCCACTGCCTATCCCGGAACTACTGATCGACAGCACAATAGGATACGCAGTGATGTCCTTTATGGATGGTTACTCGGGGTACAATCAGATTCGTATGGCCCCAGAGGATGAAGAATCGACAGCCTTTCGTACGACACTAGGCATATACTGCTACCGTGCGATGCTGTTCGAGTTGAAGAATGCAGGGGCAACATATCAACGCGCGATGCAAATAATCTTCCAGGACATGATGCATAAGCACGTCGAATGCTACGTGGACGATCTGGTAGTGAGGTCGGCCGAGCATGAACAGCATATAGAGCATTTACGGCAAGTGTTCCAAAGACTGAGGAAGAAAAGCCTCCGTATGAACCCGTTGAAATGCGCATTCGGAGTTTCCTCTGGCAAGTTCTTGGGGTTTGTTATCAGACACCGAGGCATAGAAATTGACCCGACGAAGATTAAGACAATCAGGGAGATGCCACCCCCGAAGAATCTCAAAGAGCTGAAAAGTTTCTAAGGCAGGGTCGCATACTTAAGAAGATTCATCTCGAACTTATCTGGCCGTTGTCAGCCATTTTCACGTCTTAACAAGAAAGGAGTCCAATTTGAGTGGGATGATGCTTGTCAGAAAGCGTTCGACTCTCTGAAAGACCTGCTCGAAAAGTCTCCAGTCCTCACAGCACCGATCAAAGGAGAGCCACTAATCCTCTACATTGCCGTCGGCGAAAATTCATTGGGAGCTCTCCTAGCCCAGAAGAACGAAGAAGGAAAGGAAGGTGCCCTCTATTACCTGAGCCTCACATTAGTGGGAGCCGAGTTTAACTACTCAGCGATTAAAAAGATCTGTCTGGCATTGATCTTTACAGTCAAGAAACTCAGACATTACTGTCTCTCTCACCAGATAACATTCATATCCAAAACGGATCCCCTCAAGTTTCTCATGAACAGACCTATGTTGTCTGGGCGGTTGGCCAAGTGGGCCCTTCTCTTGTCGGAATTTGACTTGACATACATGCCGGCTCGAGCTATTAAGGGGCAGGCAATTGCAGACTTCCTAGCAGCACATCCGGTACCAAGTGGTGAAGAAATAGAATATGACCTCCCAGATGATCAGGTTATGGCAGTTAATGAAGCACGCCATTGGGAGATGTATTTCGACGGTGCAGCCAGAGCGATAGGGTCAGGGGCAGGAGTTATATTCGTCAGCCTGCAAGGAGACTTGTTACCTTATTCATTCACGATAGTCCCAGCATGCACCAACGATGAAGCAGAGTACCAGGCTCTTATTATCGGGTTACAATTAGCCCTGGAAATGAAGATCAAGGAAATATGTATCTATGGTGACTCTAGGCTTGTCATCGGACAACTGACGATAGAATACGAAGTCCGCAAACCCGAGTCATCGCCCTATTGCCACCAAGCGCAGTCCATGTTCGATCAGTTTCGGAACAGCAGTATCTCACATATACTGAGACAGGAGAATGTACGAGCAAATGCACTTGCTAGTTTAGCCGCTGCTTTGGCTAATCCCGGGGGCAGCCCACTTCAAGTAACAATGGAAGAAAGAAGAATTCTGCCGACAACTGCATTGCGCAGTGGGGAATTGAGCGCCAATCCTATTTGCTGCTTCGAAACTACAGGGGAAGATGATTGGAGAAAGTCATTCATTGATTATCTAAAGTACGGATTTCTACCGGAGGATCCCAAAATGCGCACACAAATCAGAAGACGCGCCAATTCATTTGTACTCCAGAATGACGTACTTTACAAGCGGTCCTACGAGGGAGTACTGCTGCGGTGTCTAAGCCAAGATGAAGCACGTGATACTCTAAAAGAAGCTCACGGAGGAGAATGCGGTGCTCATCAGGGAGGGAAGAATTTACATCATCGCGTATGACACATGGGTTACTACTGGCCGGCAAAGATAAAAGACGCGATAGAATATGTCAAGAAATGTCACCAGTGCCAAATCCACGCGGACATCATACATTCACCACCGGAAGAATTACATCAGTCAGTGATGTCCTGGCCTTTTGCAGCCTGGGGCATGGACGTGATCGGGCCGATTAGTCCACCATCCTCCCAGGGGCATTAGTACATCCTTGCGGCGACCGATTATTTCTCCAAATGGGCTGAGGCAGTCACCCTGAGAAATGTGAAAGCCAGACACGTCGAGGTTTTCATTCGTCACACCATACTGTACAGGCATGGTATCCCTGAAAGGATTACCACGGACAATGGAACACCTTCAAGAATGCTACTATTGATAAGCTGTGCACAAAGTTCAAGATCAAGCACTGTTATTCATCGCCTTATTACCCTCCTGCGAATGGATTGGCCGAGGCATTCAATAAGACTATCGTAAAGATCCTGAAAAAGACAGTGGCAGAAAATAAGAAGGATTTGGACAGACGATTACCCGAAGCATTATGGGCATATCGAACTACGTACCGCACAACTACTCAAGCCACACCCTACTCGCTAGTATACGGTACGGAAGCTGTGATCTCGATGGAAATATAGGTTGAGTCACTACGGGTAGCACTCCGGTACTCCCTGATAACTGAGCACAATGCCAAGATCAGAATGGTCGAACTCGATGATTTAGATGAAAAGAGGCTCGCCGCCAAACAAAGGCTCGAAATGTATCAGAAACAAATTTCAGACGCGTACGATAAACGTGTCAGGGGCAGATCATTCAAGAAGGGTGATCTCGTGCTAATGATGAAGCGTCAGGCACCGACCCAAGGACCGAAAAGTAAATTTGACCCGAAATGGGATCCCTTCTGCATCATCGATGAAGTATATTCCAACGGAGCCTATCGGGTAATAGATTGCAAAGGGCAGGGCATCAGTTCGCTAGTGAATGGCCGATTTTTTAAAAGATATTATACCTAACATAGGCTTATCATTGCAAGTTGTAAATACCCCAGTAGAGGGAAGGTGTAATAAAGTAGATACCGAAAAAAAGGATATCACACAATGATTAAATCAAGATGCTAATCATCTGCTTTATGCTTGCACAGGTTTCGGAAAGGTCGTTAAGGCTCAAGACACGTCAAGCAGGACACCATGCCTTTTCGAGACCATTGAAAATCGGGATAAACCCTAAGCCAAGGCTCAGCTACATCTTCGTTCGCATGTGTCGGTTTGAGTCCTAACAGGGGGACGTTCCTTTCAAAGTAGCACAATCTATTTGCATTCAAACCCAAATAAACGACAAACAGGCTAAGAGCACAATATAAACCCAGAACTACAATAATATACATATTATTACAACATCCATTACAGCGTGTTTCAAATTACAAAAGAATCATCATTACAGCTTAACCGTCTAAAGTTCTCAAACATTGTTCTAATAGGTTAACTGCAGATTCTTCGATCGCCTTCTGTCTTGCCTCGGCCTCGGCCAAACCTTGGGAAGGGTCGAGGGTGTCTTGAAGAGACCGTTTCAGCTCGGCAACCTGTGCCCTTACAGTAGTGCATCTGGCTTCGTGCTGGTCGACAGAAGACTGCAGACGTGCCTTCTGACCACTGAACTTCGAGAGTTTAAGATGGACGACAGAATGGTCGGCTCGTAGCCGGGCCATCTCATTTTTAATCTCTGCAAGGCGTTCAGTCGCTTGTTGACACTCAACATCGGCAGCTTGCCAATCTTTCCTTACCGCAGTCGCGTCAGCCTCGTGTAATTCAAGCTTCGGAAGGAGGGACCGCAAGTGATCGCGTTTTTCCTCAACGGAAGGATCAGCCCTGAGGTGCCTCGCCTCGTTCACTAGAACCATCCCTTCCTTGAACTGAGCTACGTGACCGACTATCAAAGAAATGTCAATTCCGAGCCACGTAGCGTTGAGCTCTAGTGCCTGCAACGCTTCGTCCAAAATGGACCATTCGTCTCCGTTCTTTAATAAATCAGCGATGTTAGACAGGAGGCTCTTCAGCACATTTGCTTTGGTCCTTGACAAGCCTCGGAGAGATGAAGCAAACACATCAGGCAAAACTGCAGGAACCGGGACACTGATGGGAGCAGCTGCCAACCAAAGAAATGATAAACATTAGCACACCGAAGAAAGAAAAAGAAGTAAACAAGGTAATAAGGCAAGTAGTATACCAGCGGGAGCTTCATCGACCGGAGCACTGGTGGAAGCAACGGGCACTGATAATGCTGGGACACGTTCAGTCACCGTCTCCGTTGCTGGCCCGGGCAGTTTAGGAGAAGAAGGCACGATTGTCTCAAGAGCAGTGGTGGCCGGAATCGATTTGACAACAGGAGTTACTTCCGTGACAGGCTCTGATGCACTGACAACGTCCGAGGGCATGGTTTCTTGGGCAGGGGGCGCTACCTCTTCCGTAATAATAACAGGGCCCGCCTCAGGAGTAGGGTTAGGGTTTACTGCAGCTACAGTACTGACAGGGTCGGCAAGAGGGGATCCCACCGTCAAGGTCCATAGGGATGGGTCCTATGTCTGCTTCGGGAACAGACTGTCATATATCGGCTCGTTACCTTCACCCTCTTCCGTGGGACGATTTCCACTGAGGTCTGCCTGCGAGCTCACCTCCCCTTCCTCCCTTGGTCCACTCGCGTCGCCAATCGGGACGCTACCGGTAGCCTTGGAGAGTCGACTCCGTGCCTTCTCGGCCTGGTACAGCTTCCACAGGTCCTTTATTTTCTTTCCTCCATCAGCAATGGGGACGTGATGAGCGGTCTTCACTCGAGGCCCAGATCGCTCAGGAGACGGCTCTGAATCACTGTCTCCTGGAACAGAACGTCTGGATAGACTTGTCCGACTCGATGGGCTCTGATGACGACCTCCCTGACCACCAGTCAAGGGGGCCGCCGCAGCTGCAACACCGCCCTCTCCACAACCTCCGATGTCTTCATCACCTACACCACCCTCTTCATCACCTACACCACCCTCTTCATCACCATCACCACCCTCAACATCGACGCCACCTTCTCCATCATTACCACCCCCAACATCTTCGTCGTGGGCACCAGCACCACCCTCAACATCATCGCCCCCATCATCACCGACATCGTCGCCCCCATCGTCACGTCATCATCGCCGCCTTCATCATCATCACCAATGTCATAACCCTCTCTCTGCCCCTCTGTCATGGGACCCACTAGTGAAGAACTCTGATCTCCCCGCAGCGTAATTCTTTGCCCATAAGCAACCCACCCTTCCAGCGAATGCTCAGGCTTTTCGTGATCAATTACCACGTTCAGAGAAGTCAGGAATTTCTTCACACCAGGAGTGGCCAGTTGATGTGTTGGCTCTGATACAAAGCCCAGGCCGTCCGCAGGAGCAGGATCGACGATAGGAGGAGGAATGAAGACAGGATCGGCCACGTGTCGATTGTTTCTGACCAAGGAGTATTGGTGAGCCCACCACCTCATCCATCCGTACGTGGCACCGAGAATATACTCTGTACCCGGGACGATGAAGGAACAGCCTGACTCGGTTAGCAAGAGTTAACGCCATATCCACTTCCAGTTAATCGGTCCTGTGCCATAGGCTCGCTGCTCTCGCGTCACTGGTTCAAGAGTTTCTGGTACCCCCTGGTCATAACCGAACTGGCGAGCGAATCGGTTCGGGTAATACGGCTCCCTCCAAAACTCAGCCCCCTCCCTCAAAGGCAACGAACTCGGGCGAATGGACACCAAGAATGAGCGCTGATAGGAACTAAGACTCTCATCATCATTGAGCAATTCTGGATCCTCACTGTTGGTCTGGGAGAAAAGGAAGAAGTCGACGTCATCTTGACGAGCTATCTTTGCGTCGATAGTCGCCAAGTTTCCATTGTTCATCTTCCGCTTCTGAAAAGTGTGCAGCGGAACCGATCCTCTCCGGATGAAGTCCTTAAGTTCCATACCGTAGACCCACGGGAAGTAAACCCCGAGCCAACCAGAAAGATAGTGCCACCCGCAGAAGGAAGAGTTGATTCCGAAGGAGGCAGAACCCTTGTTGCTGATGACACCCCCAAAAGCTCGGTAGATAGAGCATAAAACTACCGGGGCCAGCGCATAGCGATGGCCGTTAGCCAGACTCCCTGCTATGGCAAAACAGGTGACTTTTACACTGTCTGCCTGCTTAGAGCTCGGGAGGGCCACGCAGCATAGCCAATAGGCTAAAAATCCGGCAAGCTCGCAGGTGGGAGACAGCTTGTTCGGCTGCGGGAACTTCTTCTTCATCTTGGCCTCCAAGACCAATTTATCCCGGCGGCCTTCATCATATGCCGTGTAATCCAAGCTGAAAAAGAAAGAGAAGTCATCAGTAAAAGAAAGAAGATAGAATGAAATGAAAACACACCACTTGAGTTAAAGAGCTCACTTCAGACCGTGGCTGAAGTAAATCAGCCAATCTTCAAAGGGCACCTTATCCTTGGAGCCCAGGAACTGCGGCAGCTCTGCAAATAACTCGTAATAGGCTGCTGAATAAAAGCCTTCATCGATGCCCTTCTTCTTCTTCTAGAGCTCCTCATCGCTGGGAGTCCACTCATCGTAGATTCTGCCACGAACGGGAAGACCGGCTATCCGATATAGATCCCAGAGTGATATGGTCATTTCCCCGTACGACAGATGAAAGGAATTCGTAAGGGAGCTCCAGTGATTCAAAAACCCTTTATAGACGCATGGTTCCCTGTAAAGATAACTCGACGTCGCCTGGATGGCCCTTAGGAGACCCACCTGCTTCAGGGTATCTTCGTGCTGCTCAATTATCCGATTGGCCCAAGCTTTGTAATCGGGATGAGGACTCAAGTGACCTCGGGTCCGAAACCCACCTGTCTGCCAAATCTCTACATCTGACGAGGGTCAGAATCTCTGACGCAGTGTCTCGTAGTAGTGGGTTGGAAATGGTAGGTGGGGATCATGGTTTGCCTCCAAAAATATCATGTCCTTCTCCCCAAGGGCAGACTACAGTGTACCGTTCTTGGATACAGCGCAGTTGAGGAATGCCTCTGGAATGGACGTCCAGGAGTCGACACTATAAAAAGAGTTGGCACGGCACACATCGGAAGGCTCGATGCTTGGGAGAGAACGGTATCGCTGGAAGCTCTTCGGAAATTGGATGTACTGCTTCGTGTACGGGGTCCGTATCATGAGTGACGACACGGCTAGTTTCACCGACGACCAGACAACCCTCATTCTGTCTGACTTTGATTTGGCTTGGTTTTCCATGTATACTTGTTTGGCGCTCTTGCCAGCTGTCTTCGGGCGGCCTCGCTTGGCAGACTGTACGGGTGCGACCGGGCTAGCCTCACCCTCTTCGGACCCAACCACCTTGCAGTCCGAAAACCTTGCAGGGGAGCGTACCACGCGTCCCATTCTTCTTGAGTACCCTCATCAGGAGGGGTCGGCAGGGCTTTGTCGCAGAGTATCTTCCGTTGAACATTCTTCGGAAGAGTCAAAATGCGCTCATGAAAGTTGAACGTCTCCGGGGGAAGGAACCATTGCAGATTCTCAGCCGATGGCCTGCAAACCTTTTTAGCAGCGGCACGCTTACGCTTCGACGGAGTTGGCGATGGACCCGAAGGACCAGCCTATGAAGGATCGCTTGCCATTGTAATCTGCAACGGCATGTAAAAGGCTTAGATACAGGGCAAAAGGAAAATGTTCGCATAAAGTCGATCCAACATTCACAAAATCCAAAGAGATGCGAAGCAGCAGGTAAACAAAGTACAAGCGCCAATCCAGGCCTTGGCAGAACACATTCAAATCAATGGAAAAGAGAAATGAAGCAACAACATTCACAACCACAACACCGACATCACAAACATGCAAGCAAGGGAAGACAGAAGCAAAGCAGAAAGATATGATTATCATTCATCAACCACAAGGGCAATTCCAAATATCTAGATTGTTATATCAACCGTTTAAATGATTAGAAATTAGTAATCGATGTAAAATGACGCAAAATTGCGGGGACCCGTCCCCATAGCCAGAAAGAGAGGATCTCAATCCTGCACCAGTGGGAGAACTCGAGCTTTCAACTCGTCCACCTTCGCCTGGACCTGGGCTTCCTTGGAAATCAGGTCCACTAGAAAGGAAATGCATTGCTGCACAAAGTCGAAGTTCAGGTGCTCGGCATTGGCATAATTCCTCATAATGGACACGCCGATCGCCAGCCTGTCGTGCTCCCGTAGGGCCTCCCTGACTATCCTCCAGATACCAGCGCGGCGATCTGGAAACTCGGCCTCTGCCAGCGGGACAAGCCAAGCTAAGAATCCTCTGCTCTCCCTTTTTTCCTCCTTCAGGGAGTGAAGCCGGCTCGACAAAGATAAGAAAGAAGCGGCCAGAGAAGGCTCCGCCGCCTCGAGGATCGCCAACTCTTCCAAGAGGGAAGAATCACCGATGAAGTAAAAAATGGCCTCCTTATGTTCATCAGAAATGGAGGCCATCAGTGAAACGTTCTGAATAGCTTGAAGAATAGGGCGAGAGTCCGTGCCCAATTGGGTCAAGGCCTCGGCCACCTCGTCAAGTTGAGCAGCGAGAGATGACCAAGTCTCAGGGTGATCCAGAGAGCCCAGAAGCCGCCTTATACAGTCTCGGGCCGCACGTAGAGAAGTGCGAGTTATGGCCATCGTCTGTTAAGAAACAAGACGGATGAACCAATGAGGCAGTCCGACAAGAGAAAAGAAAGAAAAAGCATGTGAAGCTATTCGCGTAAAGACAAAAAGGCTAAGAAAAGACATGCAAAGGTATGCTCGAAACATCACTTAAATTAGCCACTAGAATTGCCCATTAAGCTGATGCGATCTAGAAATCTTTTAAGTGCATGAGACCCTACGCCTCCGTAGGACAACTGGCACGCATGCACAAATATGAAGCAGAGGTATAGGGGCTCATACCCTTTAAAGACTCGACAAATCGACGAAATAAAGTTCGTAAAATCCCCAAATTCCACCAAGTCCTATGGGCTGGGTGCGTGAGGCTTCACGCACCCCGATGATGTTCAAAGGTTGTCAGGTTGAATTTGAGGGTACGTAAGGCTCCACGCACCCGAAATAACGGCCCCAAATATCATGACAATGATCCGTTGAACCGGAACATGAGCATGATACCCCAATCTAAGCAAGACCCTAAAATTGGGGGATTTCACGAACTCAGAAATCAGTGCGCACCAGGTCTGGCGCATCTAAATAATCGGACAAATTTTCAAGTCCAAATATGTGCGCGCCGGCCCCGGCGAGTCCGATAAACAAAATTCTGTACAAGGCCAGAATATCTGCGCGCGCTGGACCCGGCGCATCTCCTAATCCTGAAAATAAGTATGCGCTCTCGCCAGCGCGTGAATAAAATCACGAAGCATGACGCGTTACACATGGCGCGCTGGTAAATGGGTTTTGCGGAAGGCACGCGAGTACGCGTTGGGGTTAGCGCGTCGTGAAATGGCGTATTCACCAAAGTTCAAAAGATGGCACGCGCTGACCCTGCCACGTCCAGCAAATAACCGACCTTGGCGCAGGGAGACGCGCTGGTGTTGGCGCATCGTTTAAACCCTAGCGCGTTCAAAATTTGAAGAAATCACCCAAGTCTATTTTTAGGCCGCGCTGGAGGTAGCGCATCGGAAAAAAGGCCGAACCTTACAATTTTTCTACGCGCTCGCTAATAAATTGACGCGCTGGCGATAATAAATCGACGCGCTGGAGAATAACTGAACGCGTTGACGAGAGCCCGCTTGTGCGCAAATGAAAGAGAAATGACGAGAGCTGCTCTCAGAATCAGGGCGTCGGGCTGGTCGCATTTTGGAGATGCGACCCCTTTCGTCGAGCACGAGCTGGGCTGGTCGCATTTTGGAGATGCGACCGCGATTCTTCACTTCTTGATGAGTACCTAATATTGTATAATTAACCCTGGTTGTTAAGGACATTATCATTGTTTTTCTGGTTAATTATCCCTCATTAGGTGAATTTTTCTGTCTTCAGGTGTTTAGGAGAGGTTAGGCAAGATCTAAGCCAATCAGGGCGTTTAAAGGTCCAAAAGCAATCAAGATCAAGCACGAAGGAAATCAGACTACGGAGATCAGAGACTAGACCATACTCTATAGTGGATCTGAAGTTTAAGAAGACCACGTCAGGATAATGTAATTTGGAGATCTAGGTGATGGTCAGGATTGCACATTCATGCAAGTATGGAGGTATGCATGTGAGACCAGCCACATGTCCAGTTCCTATCATGGTGAAACTCGGCCAGTTGCATCATGACCAGCAAATGGACCATCTTTCACCGTCCATCAAGTGCGATCAGCACACATGTGCAAGAGCAGTCCATCCATGCCATAGCTGGACATCTTTCATCTCAACTGTCCATTTCAAGTCCAGATATGGTGGATCACATCATCACCATCCAATTCATCAGGTGGACCCCATAGCTGATCTCCAAGCTCAGCCGTCCAGCAATCCAAGCTACTCCAGCCATTGGATCGTCTCAATTCAGTGGACCCCATTTTCACTATCCAATTCAGCAAGGTGGGCCACACAGCAGTCCAGTTGCAGCTGCAGCTGCATCAACGTGCAGCCCCAATCTCCACCGCCTATCAATGGACAACTTTCATCATGCATCACACGTGCAGTCCACTCCATCAGGTGGACCACCTCCAGCAGCAGTCGTCCATCTAGTAGCAGCTGAACTAGCTCAGCCGTCCATCATGGTGGACCTCATCCGTCCAAGCAGCAGCAATCAGCAGACCGTCCATCATCAACGCCAACACCGTCTGCAGCTGCTTCATCAGGACCAGCGTCCAAGCTTCAACCATCCATCAGGTGGGGATCATCAAAGAGTCCAGCTCCATCTGTAGGAACAGCAGTCCAGCAAGTGGACCGTCCACATCATCAGGTGGATCATCCACCTTCACAGCTGCAGCGGACCCAATTCACCTCAGCCGTCTAGTAATGGGTGGACCCCACATCTCACCTGCATCAAATCCACACCATTCACACGTGCTAGCTGGAACCGCAGTGAAGCTGCAATCATCACCGTCCATCTCCAGCAACGTCCATCAGATCCATCTCAAGCTACTTCATCCAGCATCCATGGTGTCTGGCATCCAGCAAGATCAGCAGGCCCCACCTTGCACGTGCAGCTGAACCAGCACACCAGATCAACGTCCAGCAGTGGACGTCCAACCAGCAGCTTTGATGGACCCCACCTTCATATGACGAACAGAGCCACCGTCCATCAATGGACCACCTTCAGTCGCACGAGCAGCTGCACATGTGCCAGCTGAGGCAGTGATCTCAGCCACTCATTCAACGTCCTGCTAGGGGGACCACACCAATGTACTGGACTGATCCAACCGTCCATCCAATTCAGCCGTCCATCTGTCCAGATGGTGGACCACATTCTCCAGCACGTGTGGTCAGCTTCATTTCCAGCTCCATCAACAGCTAGACGTCCAGCTGCTCCCACACGTGCTGGTATTCAAATCTCTAGCGTCCAAGGCCCCCACCTTCATCAACGACCAACAGATCCCAGCCGTTCACATCATCACCACCGTCCACATCCAACCAGCTTCATCCCAGCTCGTCCATCTGTCCAGATGGAGGACCGTCCATCTCCTATCCACAGGCCATGGATCCAGTAGATCTCCACTCAACAGCAGCCGTCCAAGCAACAGCGTCCATCATCAGCTGCAGTTAATGATCGACGTCCTCAGCCATCCATTCATCAGATGTGTCACTTCCATCCAATGGCCAGAAATCTTCCAAACATGTGCAGCTCACCATTGCCCATTGCTCGTGTACATCAGCAGCACTTGTCCACCAACCGTCCAGCTGCTTCAAAATCTCATCCGTCCAGCCCATCTTACATCCAGCAATCTGGACGTCCTTCACAAGTGCATCACATCTCCAACGTCCAAGATATGGGACGTCTCCTCCAGCTGATCTAACTCCAGCACACATCAAAATGGGCCCCACTCCAACATACCAGCAGCAGCTCAACGTCCAGCAGTTGCAGTCCACTCCAGCTGTGCCAGCTCCAAAACTGTCCATCACAACCGTCCACCAGCCAGCAAGTGGTCACCGTTCACAACCAGCAACCAGCTCCACGTTCAGCACTATGGGTCCCACCAGCGTACGGCTGAAGGAGATTCAACTCCACTTCAAAGATCATCTTCACCTTTCTCCACCATGGCTGCAAGAGAGGAGCTCTCTCTCTCTCTCTCTCTCTCTCTCTCTCTCTCTCTCCCCCCACACATGTGTAAGGCATGGAATGCCACCTCATCATCCAAGCCTCACTCCAAGCCCAAACCTAAAAGAAAAGTTGCTTTAGGCTTGGAGTGACACCTAGGCTTGGAGTACTTTTCTTGCCACATGTCCATCCAAGCCAAACTCCAAGCCCAAACCTAAAAGCAAAGTTTGTTTTGGGCACTCCAAACCTAACTCCATTCCCAAACCTAAAGAAACTTTTGGTGTGCCACCTAGGATTGGGAGGAGGCTTGGAAGCTCCTCATAAGGCTATAAAAGGAGGCCTCTCCTCCTCATTTGAATCATCCCTCAATCCCTCAATCCCTCAAATCCCACAATCCAAGTCTTCTTTTCTTTTCTTCTTTTTCTTTGTAGAAGTAGAGTAGTGTAGTTTTTCCTTTGTAGAGAATTTAGTCTTCCATTGTAGCATGGTTGGCTAAACCTCTAGCTAAGGCTAGGGGTGAAGCCTTTGAAGAAATTTGCAAGCTTTGGTTCTTTTGGTTCAACATTGTGTGGTATAAATGTTGGAGTTCTCTTTGGTTGATCGGTTTGGTTATCCACCTCGGCGGACGCTATTGTTGTGCAAGCCCCTTGATCCATCGTCGACTCCGGGCACGTTGGATGCTTGGGATCCCTTGCACACCAATTAGCTAGTTCATGATCGATAAAGTCCCTTGATCCATCGTCGGCTCCGGGCACGTTGGATGCTTTGGATTCCCTACGGTCATCGAGCTAGTGCAGGTAAAGTCATCGATCTGTAAAATCCCTTGATCCATTGTAGACTCCGGGCACATTGGATGCTTTGGATTCCCTGCGATCGATAGACAAGATCTTAACAGTTGGATCGGTCAATCAAAGCCTCCTATCTTGTAAGTATGCATTTGATCGTATGAATTGTGATCTTATCGGTTGACTTGTTGGCAAAGTTGTTGATCTGTACAATTCCTTGATCCATTGTCGACTCCGGGCACAGTGGATGCTTGGAATTCCCTGCGATCGACTAACGAGTGCTTCATGGTCAAATCAATCGGTTCAGATCACCATCTTTTATGAAATATGCAATGGTTTAACTGTTTCATCTTCCGATTGGAATGAATCTTTATTCAATTCCAGTTGAGTTATAGTTGGACCAATAAATCAAATCTTGTGAATGAATCAAAGGTGGATCCCTGATGCCTTAGCCCCTTTTCTATCTTTGTCCTTCACCACACAAAACTTGCTCCACTCACGTGGATAAACCAAATTTCATCTCACTCACCTAAACTAATTCCTCTAAGTGTTCTTAACCCCAATCCTTGTGGATCGACCTCGGTCTTACCGAGTATTTTACTACTTCGCTACCTGCACTTGGGTGTGCAATCTTCGGATTGTAGCAAGTTTTTGGCGCCGTTGCCGGGGATTGGCATCGGTTTAAGAATATTTTTGGAATTGGTTTATGTATATATATTGTCAATAGTATACTAACTTCTTTTATTTTCTTGCTCTCAGGAATTACTCATAGCCAAGTGTTCTTCTTTCCGGGTAACCTCTTTCCTTATCTCCTTGTTTAGTGTTTATGCGTAAGTGGACTCGTGATCACACAAGACGTCTTCTAAGCAACGGAATTTTGGTTGAAGGTCTATCCAATCACTGTGTTAGAAAACTTCCTGATACTTGTGAATTAACCATAAACATGGCCGAGAATGAAAATGAATATGATCAAGATGAGAATGAAGTACACAATGAGCCACCATTTAGGAGTTTACGTGATTACTTGCAACCTGCAAGAACGAGTACTCCTTCTTATATGGTTTTTCCAGTGAATGCGGGCAACATTGATTTTAAACCTGGAGTGATACAGTTACTTCCTAAATTTCATGGATTCGACACTGAAAGTCCCTATTTACATTTGAGGGAATTTGATGAAGTAATCGCTACTTTGCATTACGACAACGTTTCTGATGACTTGGTTAGGTTAAAACTATTTCCTTTTTCTTTGAAGGAGAAAGCCAAGTTTTGGTTGCACTCCTTAAGGCCCAGAACCATAGGGACATGGCAAGAAATGACTAAGGAATTTCTAAAAAAGTTTTTCCCTGTTCATAAGACCAACACCCTGAAACGAGATATAATGAATTTCTCCCAAAAGGAGAATGAAACTTTTTTTCAGTGTTGGGAACGTTACAAGGAACTCTTACTTGCCTGCCCACCTCATGGCTACGAAACATGGCGCTTGATTAGCTTCTTCTATAACGAATTGAGCCCAGTCATGCGCCAATTCGTAGAAATGATGTGTAATGGGGAGTTCATGAGCAAAGGTTCTGATGAGGCTATGGAATACTTTGACTTCTTAGCAGAAAATTCCCAATCTTGGGACACATCTGACAAACCCGCTAAGACCAAGCCTGGGCCCAATGAAAAAAGAGATGTTTATCTTTTAACCGAGGATGATGATGTCAATGCAAAGATAGCAGGGCTCACACGTAAAATAGAAGCCATGCAATTAAGGAAGGTCAACGCTATTAAAACCAGGGAAACTGAAAGTGTTTGTGACATTTGTAAGAGCGATGCACACTTTACCAAGGGTTGTCCTACAATCACATCTTTTCAAGAATTATTGCACGATCAAGCCAATGTCATGAATACTTATCAAAGGCCTTTCAATGCCCCAGTGTCAAACACGTATAATCCTAATTGGCGGAACCATCCAAACTTCAGTTGGAGAAACGGACAAACTGCCAATGTAGGCAATAATCCTTAAGTGCCTTCCACTGGCACACCGTATGTGCCCCCACCAAGGAAGACCCTAGAGGATACTTTACATACATTCATGGAGGGACAAGCTCAAATCAATCAGAGCATCATGCAAACCCTCCAAGAGCTCAAAACTTCCGTTGAAAGAACCGAATCACGACAGAATGTTAAGGAGAAAGGGACCTTTCCGGCCCAACCTCAATCTAACCCGAAGGGACAGTATGAGGTGATTGATTCAGGTCCTTCCAACCCTCATGTTGAGCACGCTAAATCTGTCACCACCCTAAGAAGTGGTAAGGTGATTGAAAAAGATATTCCCAGGACAGTTGATAAACCTAAGGAATCATCTAAGTCGAAGAGTGATGACAGATCTAGTGATGATCAACCTGAGAAGGAGACAGAGCATGTTTTCGAGCCAGTGGTCCCGTTTCCCCAACGCCTACTCTCATCTAAAGCAATGGTTAAAGCTCAAGATGTCTTGGAAGTTTTTAAACAAGTGAAAATCAACATACCCTTGTTGGATGCAATCAAGCAGATACCTTCATATGCCAAGTTTCTAAAAGATCTTTGTACTATTAAGCGCAAGTTCAATGTACAAAAGAAAGCCTTTTTGTCTGAACAGGTCAGTGCTATCATTAACCAGAACTCTCCCCCAAAATACAAAGATCCAGGTAGTCCTACTATTACTTGCATAATAGGGAACTTCCGGGTCGAACAAGCACTTCTTGACTTAGGGGCGAGTGTCAATCTTATACCTTTCTCGGTGTATGAACAGCTGGGACTCGGTGAATTGAAACCTACCAGGACCACCTTGCAACTTGCCGATCGATCTGTACGGATACCGAGAGGAGTAGTGGAAGATGTGTTGGTACAAGTCGAAAAATTCTATTTCCCAGTAGACTTCATCGTCTTGGATACCCAACCTGTAGCAAATGTTAGCACCCAGATACCTGTTATTCTTGGCCGACCATTCCTGGCAACTTCCAATGCTGTGATCAACTGCAGGAATGGGGTCGTGAAGTTTTCATTTGGCAATATGAAGTTAGAGCTAAATGTTTTCAACATGTGTAAACAACAAGGGAATGATGATGAGATCCATGAGGCCAACCTGATCGATACCCTCATGGAAGAAGAATTCCTTCTAACCTCTCTGTCCGAACCCTTAGAAGCATTTCTAGCCCACTTTGCTAATTCTGATGATGAGACAATTTTGGAAGAGGATAATGGATTGTTAGAATCCACCCTTGTGCATGATACAAACCAGTGGAGGCCCCATTTTGAAAAACTCTCTCTAAATGATTCACGACCTCTACCATCAAGAATTGAACCACCAAAGCTTGACCTGAAGCCATTACCTTTGGAACTGAAATATACATACTTGGGTCAAGGCAATACTTTTCCCGTGGTTATTTCATCTCACCTCGATAAAGACCAAGAGGACAAATTGATCAATGTTCTCAAGGAACACAAGGATGCCATAGGTTGGACAATTGCTGACATCAAGGGAATTGATCCCCTGACTTGTACCCATAGGATACACCTCGAGGAGAATGCTAACCCTCTAGACAACCACAAAGGAGATTGAATCCAAACATGACTGAAGTGGTTAAAGCCGAGGTCCTCAAGCTATTGGATGTGGGTATCATCTACCCTATTTCAGATAGCCAATGGGTAAGTCCAACCCAAGTGGTACCCAAAAAATCTGGAGTTACCATAGTTGCAAATGCAGACAATGAGTTGGTGCCAACTAGAGTCACTACTGGTTGGAGAATGTGTATCGACTATAGGAAACTGAATACTGTTACTAGGAAGGACCACTTTCCTTTACCATTCATTGATCAAATGTTAGAGAGGTTAGCTGGTCACTCTTATTACTGTTTCCTAGATGGGTACTCTGGATACAACCAAATAGAGATTGCCCTAGAGGATCAAGAGAAAACCACATTCACTTGTCCATTTGGCACCTTTGCATACAAGAGGATGCCTTTCGGACTGTGTAATGCTCCTGCCACTTTTCAGAGATGCATGCTCAGTATTTTCTCTGACATGGTTGGACATTTCTTGGAAGTCTTCATGGACGACTTCTCGGTATTTGGTTGTTCCTTTGATGAATGTTTGAACCATTTACAATTGGTCTTGACAAGGTGTGAAGAAAAGAATCTTGTTTTGAATTGGGAAAAGTGTCATTTTATGGTTCAAAAGGGAATTGTTCTTGGACATAATATTTCGTCCAACGGAATAGAAGTAGACAAGGCAAAGATCGACTTAATTGCCAACCTACCAGCCCCCATAAGTGTACGAAACATTCGTTCTTGCTTGGGTCATGCAGGATTCTATAGGAGATTTATAAAGGACTTCAGTCATATCTCTCGTCCATTATGCAATCTCCTGCAAAAGGATGCTCCATTCGAGTGGACCAATGACTGCCAAGAAGCTTTCACCAAGCTTAAAGGCATGTTGACCAGCGCACCGATAATGCAACCACCCGATTGGACTATACCTTTTGAAATCATGTGTGACGCAAGTGACTACGCTGTTGGGGCAGTTTTGGGGCAAAGAAAAGACAAGAAGCCCTATGTTATATACTACGCAAGTAGAACCTTGAACAGTGCGCAAGTAAACTACTCTACTACGGAAAAGGAACTCCTTGCCGTAGTCTTTGCACTCGACAAGTTCAGGTCCTACTTGATTGGGTCCAAAATTGTGATTTTTACTGATCATGCGGCTCTCAAGTATCTTCTTTCTAAGAAAGATGCTAAGCCTCGCTTGCTCAGGTGGATCCTTTTGCTCCAAGAATTCGACCTTGAGATCCGAGACAAAAAGGGAGTAGAAAACATAGTGGCTGATCACTTGTCTCGCCTAGTACTCTCTGATTCCGTAGAGACGACACCGATAAAGGACACTTTCCCTGATGAACAGTTGTTTGAAATCTCTTGCCAACCTTGGTTTGCTGACATTGTTAACTATCTTGCTGCAGGTAGAATTCCAAGTCATTGGACCCCACAAGATAGAAGAAAATTTTTCACCGAGGTACGCAACTTTTTCTGGGATGATCCGTATTTGTTCAAATACTGCCCAGATCAGATCATAAGGAGGTGTGTTCCAGATAATGAACAAACCAGTGTCGTCTCCTTTTGCCATTCTCATGCATGTGGTGGTCATTTCTCTTCTAAGAAAACCGCTGCCAAAATTCTCCAGTGCGGTTTCTACTGGCCTTCAATATTCAAGGACACCCATGTTTTTTGCAAAGCCTGTGACCGTTGTCAGAAGTTGGGAGGAATCTCCCGTAGAAATATGATGCCTTTGAATCCGATATTGATCATCGAAGTTTTCGATTGTTGGGGTATCGATTTCATAGGACCATTCCCTTCCTCATTTGGATATCTGTATATCCTACTGGCTGTCGATTATGTCTCCAAATGGGTTGAGGCAATCCCGTGTAGAACCAATGATCACAAAACGGTTCTACGATTTCTAAAAGAGAATATTCTGTCAAGATTTGGGACGCCTCGAACCATTATCAATGATGGGGGTACACACTTCTGTAACAGACCTTTCGAGGCTTTGATGAAGAGATATGGTATCACACACAAGGTGAGTACGCCCTATCACCCATAAACAAGTGGTCAAGCAGAAGTTTCCAACAGGGAAATCAAACACATCTTGGAAAAAACTGTAAATCCAGATCGCAAGGATTGGTCTTTAAGACTAACCGATGCGTTGTGGGCTTACCGTACAGCATACAAAAACCCAATTGGAATGTCTCCCTATAGACTTGTCTATGGGAAAGCTTGCCATCTGCCTGTGGAGTTGGAGCATAAAGCCTATTGGGCTATAAAGAAATTCAATTTCAATCTTGACAAGGCCAGCTCGCTTCGCAAACTCCAGCTGAATGAGTTGGAGGAAATCCGGAATGAGGCTTATGATAATGCTAGAATATACAAGGAACGAACGAAGGTATTCCATGACAGGAATATCCTTCGAAGATCTTTCGAACCATCTCAGAAAGTTCTCTTGTACAATTCTAGGCTACACCTGTTTCCAGGAAAGCTGAAATCTCGATGGACCGGCCCTTTTGTAGTCAAAACTGTTTACCCTCATGAGGCTATTGAGATTGAGAACCCCAAAAATGGAAATGTATTTAAAGTGAACGGGTAGCGTTTGAAGCCCTTTCTTGAGGAATTTGCCCCAGAGGAGGAATCCACCCCTCTGGAAGATCCTGTTTATCAGGATTGATCTCCTAGTCTGACGGAGATCCCCTTTTGTATACTAGTAGGTTAGTTTGTTTGTTGTATTTTGTTGTGGCAACTTGGAAAATTCCAGCGCTGAGGACAATGTTACATTTAGGTTGGGGGGTGTGGAATTCCTGTAAAAAAAATCTTTCCAGTTGTCTATCTCTTTGCTATTTTGCCTATCTTTTTACTATTTTAGGTCAATTAAAAAAAATGGTTTTATTGGAAACATCCTGTTCGTGTTGAACGCACCGTGATAGAGGACCTTAGTTGGAAATCGCTGTTGAAACCGACAGATATTCCCTGTTCCCAGAAATCATGAAGGGGATTAAGGCAGCTGGGAGGTGAAGCACACTCTCATGGTATTATGAGCAGCGTAAGACCCCAAACTGAATTGATCATGGGAAATGTGAGGATGTGGCTCATCTTGTGGCCGAAGGAGTCTGTCGGATGATACGTGGTCTATGTGCATTGCACAAAAGGAACAGAAAATTTTGTGGTTGTATTGTCTATAAATTATTGTTTCTTTAGCCTTAAAAAAAAATCTAGGGATTTATGTGATTTATGTGATTTTGAAATAATTTGAATAGTAGAATGAAAAGGCATTTGGTGATGACAATGTTAAAGCTTAGAGTTTAGTTGCTTTAGTAAATTTCAAAATTGAGTTCTTTCCATTAATTTTCTGTTAGAAAATGATAAACATTGATTGAGTCATGAATTTTCACAAGTTCACATCTAGCTTGCATTGCCAGGATTTGAGTTTGATACTATAATGTTGACTTGATGATTGTTGAGAATGATTGGAACCAAGCCTGGAGATCCTTGTCTACTTGGTTCATAGAAAAGTGAAAAAAAAAAAAGTGAAAAAAAAGGGAATATTCATAGTAATTTGGGGCAAGGATTTTCATCCATTGTCGTTACCATTACAAAACATTACCATAGTACGAAGTGAGCCTTTTGGAGTCTTCGGCTATCGGTTATTGATTGAAAAAAAAGAAAAAAATAAATAAATAAAATCAAAAGCTGGAAAATGTTGAAAAGAACAGTAGCAAGGTTCGGAATCAGTGACTTGGTTGATCTGACTATTCTCTTCAATCATCAGTGTTAACATGAAAGTAGAAGACTGAACTCCTAGTTGTGTTAAGGCTAGACTTCACCGTGCACCATGGAACTCAATGTTTAAAATGCTTTTATTAAATGATTAATGCTTTGAACTCAATTAAGTTGTTTACTAAAGTAGCTAGAATCTAGGTTTATATATTCTCAAAACTATATGCCTTGGAAATTCTACTGTTTAAGGAACTTGAAAGATCACATAAATACATTAACCTTTTTTTTTTTCCTTTATCTTGTTAAGTCTCGAGATGGTTTCGATTGGTGAAAACTGTCAAGGATAAGATTGATTGTAGTATTTTGAAAAATCCTTTGATGATTTTCGCATGTTTTGCTCGAGACTAGCAAAATGCTGGTTGGGGGGTGTGATGAGTACCTAATATTGTATAATTAACCCTGGTTGTTAAGGACATTATCATTGTTTTTCTGGTTAATTATCCCTCATTAGGTGAATTTTTCTGTCTTCAGGTGTTTAGGAGAGGTTAGGCAAGATCTAAGCCAATCAGGGCGTTTAAAGGTCCAAAAGCAATCAAGATCAAGCACGAAGGAAATCAGACTACGAAGATCAGAGACTAGACCATACTCTATAGTGGATCTGAAGTTTAAGAAGACCACGTCAGGATAATGTAATTTGGAGATCTAGATGATGGTCAGGATTGCACATTCATGCAAGTATGGAGGTATGCATGTGAGACCAGCCACATGTCCAGTTCCTATCATGGTGAAACTCGGCCAGTTGCATCATGACCAGCAAATGGACCATCTTTCACCGTCCATCAAGTGCGATCAGCACACGTGTGCAAGAGCAGTCCATCCATGCCATAGCTGGACATCTTTCATCTCAACTATCCATTTCAAGTCCAGATATGGTGGATCACATCATCACCATCCAATTCATCAGGTGGACCCCATAGCTGATCTCCAAGCTCAGCCGTCCAGCAATCCAAGCTACTCCAGCCATTGGATCGTCTCAATTCAGTGGACCCCATTTTCACTATCCAATTCAGCAAGGTGGGCCACACAGCAGTCCAGTTGCAGCTGCAGCTGCATCAACGTGCAGCCCCAATCTCCACCGCCTATCAATGGACAACTTTCATCATGCATCACACGTGCAGTCCACTCCATCAGGTGGACCACCTCCAGCAGCAGTCGTCCATCTAGTAGCAGCTGAACTAGCTCAGCCGTCCATCATGGTGGACCTCATCCGTCCAAGCAGCAGCAATCAGCAGACCGTCCATCATCAACGCCAACACCGTCTGCAGCTGCTTCATCAGGACCAGCGTCCAAGCTTCAACCATCCATCAGGTGGGGATCATCAAAGAGTCCAGCTCCATCTGTAGGAACAGCAGTCCAGCAATTGGACCGTCCACATCATCAGGTGGATCATCCACCTTCACAGCTGCAGCGGACCCAATTCACCTCAGCCGTCTAGTAATGGGTGGACCCCACATCTCACCTGCATCAAATCCACACCATTCGCACGTGCTAGATGGAACCGCAGTGAAGCTGCAATCATCACCGTCCATCTCCAGCAACGTCCATCAGATCCATCTCAAGCTACTTCATCCAGCATCCATGGTGTCTGGCATCCAGCAAGATCAGCAGGCCCCACCTTGCACGTGCAGCTGAACCAGCACACCAGATCAACGTCCAGCAGTGGACGTCCAACCAGCAGCTTTGATGGACCCCACCTTCATCTGACGAACAGAGCCACCGTCCATCAATGGACCACCTTCAGTCGCACGAGCAGCTGCACATGTGCCAGCTGAGGCAGTGATCTCAGCCACTCATTCAACGTCCTGCTAGGGGGACCACACCAATGTACTGGACTGATCCAACCGTCCATCCAATTCAGCCGTCCATCTGTCCAGATGGTGGACCACATTCTCCAGCACGTGTGGTCAGCTTCATTTCCAGCTCCATCAACAGCTAGACGTCCAGCTGCTCCCACACGTGCTGGTATTCAAATCTCCAGCGTCCAAGGCCCCCACCTTCATCAACGACCAGCAGATCCCAGCCGTTCACATCATCACCACCGTCCACATCCAACCAGCTTCATCCCAGCTCGTCCATCTGTCCAGATGGAGGACCGTCCATCTCCTATCCACAGGCCATGGATCCAGCAGATCTCCACTCAACAGCAGCCGTCCAAGCAACAGCGTCCATCATCAGCTGCAGTTAATGATCGACGTCCTCAGCCATCCATTCATCAGATGTGTCACTTCCATCCAACGGCCAGAAATCTTCCAAACATGTGCAGCTCACCATTGCCCATTGCTCGTGTACATCAGCAGCACTTGTCCACCAACCGTCCAGCTGCTTCAAAATCTCATCCGTCCAGCCCATCTTACATCCAGCAATCTGGACGTCCTTCACAAGTGCATCACATCTCCAACGTCCAAGATATGGGACGTCTCCTCCAGCTGATCTAACTCCAGCACACATCAAAATGGGCCCCACTCCAACATACCAGCAGCAGCTCAACGTCCAGCAGTTGCAGTCCACTCCAGCTGTGCCAGCTCCAAAACTGTCCATCACAACCGTCCACCAGCCAGCAAGTGGTCACCGTTCACAACCAGCAACCAGCTCCACGTTCAGCACTATGGGTCCCACCAGCGTACGGCTGAAGGAGATTCAACTCCACTTCAAAGATCATCTTCACCTTTCTCCACCATGGCTGCAAGAGAGGAGCTCTCTCTCTCTCTCTCTCTCTCTCTCTCTCTCTCTCTCTCTCTCTCTCTCTCTCTCTCCCCACACATGTGTAAGGCATGGAATGCCACCTCATCATCCAAGCCTCACTCCAAGCCCAAACCTAAAAGAAAAGTTGCTTTAGGCTTGGAGTGACACCTAGGCTTGGAGTACTTTTCTTGCCACATGTCCCTCCAAGCCTAACTCCAAGCCCAAACCTAAAAGCAAAGTTTGCTTTGGGCACTCCAAACCTAACTCCATTCCCAAACCTAAAGAAACTTTTGGTGTGCCACCTAGGATTGGGAGGAGGCTTGGAAGCTCCTCATAAGGCTATAAAAGGAGGCCTCTCCTCCTCATTTGAATCATCCCTCAATCCCTCAATCCCTCAAATCCCACAATCCAAGTCTTCTTTTCTTTTCTTCTTTTTCTTTGTAGAAGTAGAGTAGTGTAGTTTTTTCTTTGTAGAGAATTTAGTCTTCCATTGTAGCATGGTTGGCTAAACCTCTAGCTAAGGCTAGGGGTGAAGCCTTTGAAGAAATTTGCAAGCTTTGGTTCTTTTGGTTCAACATTGTGTGGTGTAAATGTTGGAGTTCTCTTTGGTTGATCGGTTTGGTTATCCAC